>CAKMXK010000001.1:0-1293788 GCA_928724755.1 Sporisorium exsertum
ACTGCATGCACCTGTCAAAACGGCTCATGCACCTCTTTGGATCGGACAAGTTGATTGGCAGATCGTGGAGAGATCG
Organism: Sporisorium exsertum; assembly: GCA_928724755.1. Classification (NCBI taxonomy): domain Eukaryota; kingdom Fungi; phylum Basidiomycota; class Ustilaginomycetes; order Ustilaginales; family Ustilaginaceae; genus Sporisorium; species Sporisorium exsertum. The sequence goes on from CAKMXK010000001.1 coordinate 77, forward strand.
GGACATTCAAGATCAGATCGGACCCAACTTCAAGCAGCCCGATGAACCCGATCCCATGGTCCATTTCAAGTCAGACTTGGATGACTGCACACCAATTCAAGAGCTCTATCTGACTGCATAGAAAGACGCTGAATATAAAACATTTTTTGTTTGGTATTATAATTGAGCCTTATTTATTGGCTGGTTTGTTACAGAAAGTGAAACTACATTGCAAATTCTGACCATAAAATGACAAAGTCGGTTCAATCCTATATCATACACCACCACTGTATAAAGCTTGCAAATCGGCCCAAGCACATCTTTGGATCGGACAAATCAGTTGGAAGATCGTGGAGAAATCGGACATTCAAGATCAGATCGGACAAAACTTCAAGTGGCCCGATGAACCCGATCCCATCATCGGTTTGCAGTCAAACACAGATGACCAGGCACCGATTTCAGTGCTTTATCCAGTCATACCAAGCAATCTGCATTTGTAAAAGACTTTTGCAACCCCTAATTTTACTTGACATTTCTTTTGGATTTTGCACAATAGTTGTATGCACCTACACCAGTTTTGCCAGTGGATCCTATCAGCAAAATACAAAAGCTCCTAGAATCAAAGATTGCTTAGCATCACTGACACTGGCAATGCCAGTCACTTACATACAGCACAAAGATCAGAAATGTTACATAGTGGATCTGAGTCACAGTATCAGAAACAATCAGCTTCCAAAGCTGGATTGGGCTGCTTACCAAAAGCTCTCAACCAATGCATAGCTCTGACCGGCAACCAATGGCAAGGCAAGTCACCACACCGAGCTCCATTGTGGATGCAGTGGAGCATCAACATGGTGAAGGAGGTTGATGTGATGTGAAAATCACAAAAAAAGATCATCCGACCATCTGGTCTACTCTTTGGCTGGGTTGCATCCCCCAGTCCCCAGCCCGCGTCCAGGCCGGGGGGAGGGCAGGCAGTCCTGGCAACCCACCTGCTTACCTGGCCACCAGGCTGCCAGTAAGGTATCAAGGACAGCCGGCTTTCCCGGAACCCCCACTTACCAAAGGGGCCCCTCGGGCAGGAAGAAAAAGGGGAGCATTGGTGCTGATGAGGCCGTCTATATATCCTTTTTGGGTCTCTGGCGCCAGCGCTGGATAGAACACAGTGGAAACAAATGGAATTGTGGCTGTGCGTGTGGCTGTGCTGCAGCTGTGCATGTGGCTGTGCTGTGGAAGTTTCCAGAACCTTCCAGAACTTTCCGGAAAGGAGCAGAAACCAATGGAGCCTGATGGAAGGTCATGGAAGGTTCTGGAAGGTTCCGGAAGGTCACAGAAACTGCCGGAAGGCGGTGGAAGCGTGGCTGTGCACATGGCTGTGCTGCGGCTGTGCTGTGGCTGCGCACGTGGCTGTGCTTCAGAAGGTTCCACAGCTTTCTAGATGCTTCCACGGTGGCAAAAAAAAGCGAATTTTGACACTGGCGCTGAGGGAGGCTAAAGGTATATATACAGGCCCTTTCTCCACCTTCCTCCCCCTTTCCCTTGTCGCTTTTTCAGCGTGTGTGCATATCCCTGAGCCTCAGTCTGCCTCAAGAAACTTTCACGGTGAGTTGACGTGTTGTAAGACGACTGGTGCTGTCTCTTGACTTAGGTGACTAGTCCCTATACAGAGCTCCTGCCCAGCGTCTTGTCTCCTGTATTCTCTGCTAGGCGTGGCTTGGCCAACCACACCTAGTGGAGATTGGGGGATCACCTCTGGTGCAACACTCAAGAAGTCAACAAAAAGAAACTTCAAGAACAATCCTCAAGAACAACAACAACCTCAAGACCTCAAGACAACCTCAAGAACGACGACCTCAAGATCAAGAATCAACCCTAGGCTCACCACACACACGGATCAAGCATCCTCCAACCTTTCACCATGTCTTCATCATCATCATCATCATCTCATGCTGCCATCCTCCATGCAGCAGAGATGAATGTTCCCCCACATGATGTTGATGCCTTCAACGTCTCCCTCTTCCCTCAAGATCTCCTCAAGCTCTACCACCCGGAGCTGACCCTGCAACTTGTCAGCCATGCACCCAACCCCATCATCCAGGACAACCCCTACTTCAAGAACTGGATCTACATTGCCCAGGCAGCCGGCCTCTTCAAGATTGCCCCTGACCTCAAGCAACCTCTCCTCAAGATCATGGCTGACACCCATCTTGTCATCAAGCCATCCACCTACCCCCTGGCCCTCATCAAAGGCAAGCAGTCCATTGCCGTTGGTCAGCTTGTGGACCACCTCATCAAGATTGGCTGCAACACAGTGCGCCTCCAAGTCTATGGGCAGAAACGCCGCCTTTTCAACCTCAAGGCCAACATGGGCAACCTCCACCACCCACTTGCCCACCTCAACACCTTTGACCTTGGCTACATGCATGATGATGGCCGCATCAACCTGGTCCAGCCTGTGCGTTACAACAACCCAGCCATGACACTCTACCCCATGCTCCTCCCCCATTGGCATGGGCTATGGATCTGTCCACATGGACATTCCTCTTGGCCCCATCACGTACCAGGTCAAGGCATACCCCCGTCTGGTGCACTGCATCAAGGCAGAGTCAGGCAACCAGGCTCTGTGGGCACCAGACACAGTCAGGAGGGCTAGGACCAGGCACACCAACCTCAAGAAGCAGGTTGCTGCCATGGACACCACTGCCCGCTCGAGGATGGGTGGACTCCGACTTGAGGTCACTGTCACTGCACCAACACTGATCCATGCCAAGGACATCATCACGCAGACCCCGCTGCTCAACCTGGATGCCTACCTGTACGACAGGCTGGAGATCATGCAGCCCTTCCAGCTCCGGGTGATCTCCATCACCAAGGCAGACTATGTGGCCAACCTCAAGCACATGCTGGCCAAGGCAGAGGCACTCAGGGCCTTCAGCGGTGACAACCTGGCCAGGCTGCGTCCCCACAAGAAGCAGATCATTGTTGATCTCTTCAATGCCCTGGGCTGGAACACTGGCCGGATGAAGGTGACTGCCTTCAATGCTGCAGATGCCTGGTGGCTCGATGATGTGGAGGAGGTGTCAGCACCAGCTCCACAGGCAGAGCCAGAGCAGCCAGCCCTCTCTCTGGACCACATCAAGGGTGTGCCAGCCATGAAGGCACTCTTCCTGGCCATCAGGCAGCAGCTGCCCTGCCACATCTGCCCTGACCCCGGATACACCTTCATCTGGGACGGCCATGTCAAGCAGTTCCGCCTGAAGTGCACTCAGTGTGGCTCCAAGCTCAACCAGGGCCAAGCCAGGAACTACATCCTCCAGCTGGTGGCATCAGATGAGCTGGAGTTGCCTGAGGAGTACCAGCCTCTGGCCCCAGAGAGGTCACCAACACCAGCTGATGGGCTGCCAGACATGGAGCGGGTGCCCACCCCAGATGCTCCTGCTGCCACCACCACCATGCAGCTGCGTCCCAGGGCCCCAGTGGAGCATTCTCCATCCTTGGAGGTGGTGGTGGAGCTGCCATGGACTCCCATGCTGGAGTGCCACTTCCCTCTGCCAGCCATGGTGGCAGTGCCAGGCCTGCCAGGTGTCAGGCGGTCAACTTCCATTGCCAAGGATGGCAACTGCCTGTTCAGGGCTCTCAGCCAGCATGTCTATGCCACCCAGGACATGCACATGGAGGCCAGGGCAAAGGCAGTGGAGTGGCTGCGGGGCAGACCACACTTGGTGGCTGCTTATGCAGTGGAGGGAGCTGGCCACCTTGGGGCCAACACCTGGCTCACTGAGATGGCCAAGATGGGCACCTGGGGAGACGAGCTGGCCATCCTGGGCCTGGCAGAGGCCTATGGTGAAAGCCTGTGGGTCTACTCTGACCAGCATGGCCAGCACTCCACCTACCCAGGTGGAGCCAGTGGGCCATACCTGGGGCTCATCCACCTGGGCGGCAACCACTATGAGATCCTGAGCCTCTGATGTGTCTGACCTGACTGTATGTACATAGTATAACACAAAAAACCCAAAAAAAAACCACCCTGTAAATAGCCAAAATACTGTGTGTGACATAGTGTGAGGGGCCACCATGTCGGTGAGACCCAGAGTCACCATAGCTCAGCAACCAGGTACACACTGACTCTGAAACTTGGAATCTATCTTCTCCTAGCATGTATGGACACATTATACTAAGCCAGCAGGAGAATTGGAGGGGGTCCATTTTCCCACTTTCAAAGGGGGGACCATTGGAGCTCAAGCCAAAATCTCAAAAAATGTAAAGTTGGCCATCACTCCACAACCACTTGGCACCCTTCCCTGATACTTTCAGGTCCTTCTATTGACCCCATTTGAAGGTGAGTTTAGTATGGGAGCAATCCTGAAAAATTACTTTTTTCTCGGCCCGACTCGACCCAGGCCAAACTTGGGCTGGCCATACCGGCAAATAATATTATGCTACCAGCATAGGGTTGGATAAGTAAACATGCCTATTTTGGGTAGATAAACAACTTTTATTAAGCAACCCTACTCTGTTTAAAAACCAGACCCCCTTGTAACGCACCTGCCTGAACCATCAGATCCCCCAAAATCCAAAAAAAGTTCTCCACCCCTACCTCGACCCTACCTCCCGACCCTACTTTCGGTGAACCGCCCCGACCCATTTTCATAGTCAACTTGTGTAGGGTCACTTAATGACTCTCACTATACTCACCTAGGACTATCCAATGACGCAAAGAAAAGGGGGTGTTGCATCACCAACCCTACCCGGGGATCCCCTTGTAACCCTAACCCTGACTCTACCCTGCCATGGCATCAACAGCTACAGCTCTGCCCTTGTACACACATCTGTTTTACACCATTTGGCACATCTTTCATTATAAGGCCAAGTCCATCGGAGCAACTTTTTTCAGCCACTCAACCCTCCAATGGTCCCCCCTTTGGTTTTGCCCGATTTTCAACTTATTCTGACCCTACACCTCCAATATTGCTTCTCCATCCCTGCTTTCTTGCATACATACATTTTTTGCCATTACGCACCTGCCTGTGGCATTAGATTGCCCAAAAGCCAAAAAAAGTTCCGAGACCCTACCTTGACCCTACTGGCCGACCCTACTTTCGGTGGACTGCCCCAACCCATTTTCATAGTCAACTTGCGTAGGGTCACTTAATGACTCTCACTATACTCACCTGGGACTATCCAACAATGCATAGAAAAGGGGGTGTTGTGTCACCGACCCTACCCGGGAATCCCCTTGTAACCCTACAGCCGCTGGCCCTAACCCTACGTAGCTCTAAGAGTGATTGTATGCTTTCAAACCTCTTTTTGGTGCCTGTATTATGGAGCAAAGTCACTTGCTGGTGAGATGATGTGCTCGATGCGGTGGAAGCATGGAAAACAGCTGGATCAAATGCTAGAAGCTTGTAAATGCACTGGAAGAAAGCCTAGAGCATGTACGGTGATGGACCGTTTTTCGACTTTGTCCGTGTTGGAGCACCGAGATGGTTGAGACTGGCTCTGATGGCCTGTGTAGCAGCTGGAATGGATGCTGCAAGCTGTATCGACAATGTACAATGCATCCAGAAGAGCATTGCATTGAGCATTGGATGAAACCGCATCACTTGCATGTTTACACAAACTCGTACTGGGAACTCGGTTCTTGCTGTGATTCTGCTGGAACAAGCTGGTATCGGTGCTGGAAATGAGCTTGGTAGATGCTAGAAGCATGCCTGGCATGCCTGTGTGGTGCTGGGATGTGCACAGTCAAGTTGCGTGTTTTTGACTTTGTCCGTGTTGGAGCACCGAGATGGTCAGACTGGCTCCAATGGCCAGTATAGCAGCTGGAATACCTGGTGTATGAACATGGCTGGGTACAGCTGACCCCGAGTGACCAAAAAAGTGACAATCCCACCATACCTCCACCGATACACAAGCTACCACTTGTCACCGGAGTCAGCCGAAAAAAGGGACTGCGTTCCTCGAGTCCTGAGCTCTTGGGCGAGAGAGCTTATACTTCAATGTTGCAGGAGTCGGGTTCACCAGCTAGAGGTCTAGCTGGTGAAGTGGTTTTGCCACCGAACTATGTTTCTCTCGGTCCCGACTCCCAAGTCCGTAACAACAAGCTACCACTCTGAAACTTTCAGAATCTTCTTTTTATACAATTTGATCAATAGTTTATTAGTAGCTGATCACCAAATTCCAGACTTTTCACTTTCTCGACTTCACCTGGGCCAAACTTCCGATGGCCGTTACTCTGCAATCTCATTAGGTAATGGCAGTAGGGTTATTAATGAAACATGCATATTTTGATCTGTTTTACATATTCTATCAAGCACTCTACTTTTGTTTTTTTGGGAACCCCCTTGTAAGTTAAACTGTTGAATAACACCATTTCTAACACTCACATATGTCAATATAATGCTATATTGAACTGGACACAATCAGGACTCAATCCTTTTGTACTATGCCAATTCACGCGTCTCACCGGACTTGCTGGACAATATAAGTAGATGACTCCCTGTGTCCCCGATTCGAAATACCAGTTGCATTCTCTCTCAATTTTACAGTCAAACGTCGAACATGCGTTTCCGATTCCCGACAAGCTTGAGATTCTTCTGGTGGTTTTGCCGGCACACTATTGCTGCGTTTCTTCTTGTCCTTCCTTCCCTCACCCGCTTTCGCCTCCCCACTCACAATCCCAAGATGGCTCCGAAGCGCACGCCAAAAGTGACGAGCCTGTCCTCGTCTCAAGCCGGTGGTTCTACAACATCGAATCGAGGCGGTCGCAATGCCAACCCGTTCGGTCCGGTCGATCCCAACAGCTATGATGACTACGACGAAGCGATGCAAGACGGTGTCGAGCTCGAAGAGAAGGGAGAGCGCTTCCAAATCGGGCCAAAGGCACAACGCTTCTACGTGCAGGCCGGCATCTTGTATGCTCGAGCAGCACAGCTTGCTGGCACCCACGTGGGAAGACGTGCGGATGCCCGGTACAACGCATCGAGGATCCACTTTTTACTCGCCTCGCAGTTTGCTCTACCACCGGAGAACCTGCAGTCCTTTGTCGACGCTATCTCGATGGCGCAAGAAGCAAGGCGGCTTGCCCCGCCCATGCCTGCTACAAGCCCCGCAGATGGAGCTCTTGCCAATCCGTTCACCCTGGATACCATGACGCACTTGGCAACTTCGATACAGGCGCTCGCAGAAGCAGTAGACGAGCTAGGTTGGCCACAAGGGCTCCCGTTTCCACCTCTGTCCATGCAAACATCGAGCCAGACACCTACCCCGACGCTTCTCTGGCAAGAGGCGCTGGCAATCTTTCGGCAAGTGGCGGATGGACAGAACGTGATCCTGCAAGATCAAAAGGCTTCTGAAAGCATCGTCGAACAGGCGGCCGAAACGTCTGCAGGACCAGTGATCGATGCAGAAGCAGGCGATGATGAGATACAAAGCGGAGATGGAGGTGCAGGTGAAGACGATGTGTACGGCTACACCTCATCGCTGGTCACGCCTGCGTCGCTGATGGAGACGATCTTGTCGATGCTCGCGTGTTTGACCTCCTTAATCGAAGGGGCATCTACATTCGATGCTGTTCAGTCGTATAGCGGCGCCGTTGACCAGATCGCTTCGAAGGCAGAAGCGATGGCTTCGGATACTGGCTCAACGGCTATCCTTCCAGCTACGAACGACGCTACGGCTCAGGCCTCTTCGGAGCTAGCAGCTACCTGGGACGAGGTTCAGCGGTCTGTGTTGGCGATACGAGTCGTGCGTCTCAGTAAAGCGACCGAAGTGGGCTCCGATCCGTCACAGGTCAGCAGTGAACTTGAGTCGGTCATGCGGACAATCAATGAGTGGGCAGCTCGACTGATAGTATCGCCTGCCGCCACCGCGCCTCCTATGACTGGTCGCCGAGATGCCGTGGTGGCTACGCTCTGCGATATCGGCGAAGCCGCTCAAAATGTGTGTCGACTTTCGCTTCGTTTGCAACCAGCAGAAGCAGGCGTCGCAGCCGTCTGGACCCTCGCCACTTCGAGCACCAAACTCTTCTCGCAGGCGCTGGCTGCTCTCGACACGTCGGCTGCGGGCGGAGGTTCAGCGGCCGTGCTGGGACAAGCCAACACTTCGACGCCGACGTCGCGTGCACGATGTCGGATCCTGTTGGCGCTTTCGAGCCTGTCCATCCTTCGCTCTCACCCCGCTTTCGAAGCTGCAGGTATTGCAGGTGCAATGGGCACGCGCATCAAACTTGTGGACAACGCCCGGCTCTACGCGCGCAAAGCCGTCACTGAGATCGGACTCGGGTGGATTCTACGACCCGCACCGGCTCAGACACCCAGATCAGCAGTGGTGCCTCCGCCCGGCGGTTGGGAGAGCCTTTCGCTGGAAGCAGAGGCCACGTTCCACTTGCTACGTGCTCTATTGGTCAGGGCGAACGTCAACGTTCCGACCACCGAGATCGAGGCCGAGCTGCAGAGCCTCGTGCAGCACATCCTCCAGCTGCGCCAGAGACCCATTCAAGTGGGTGCTACCCCCTCTTCTGCTTCGATGCACCTGGCCGACTGGCTGTACAAACAGGGCGTCAAGTCATTCGTCGACGACATCGTGGGCGACAACGGACGCGACATTCTTGGGGAGGAGATCGCATGGTGGGAGAAGCTCTTCTCCGAACAGCTTGCTCCCTGAATGCAAATAAAGAGCTACCGCCGCACGTCACTGACAAAACGAGTCAACTGAAGCCTGAACAGATGCGTCATCGAGTGAGATTGGGGAGAAAAAGTGCTGATGGTACATGAGTGCGTGAACAGAGGCAGAAGTGAGCAAAGGTAACGACGAAGGAAGAAGAAAATCAGGTGAAGAGCTTGTTGACCGAAGTCTCGGACGAGGCCTGGGCACGCAGCACCTTTGCGATGGCGAGCTCAAAGTCCTCGTGCGAAACATGCTGACGACGCTCTCTCAAGGCGTACATGCCGGCTTCGGTGCAAATACCGCGCACCTCGGCACCGGAGCACTGCCCCATCTTCTCGGCGAGCGCACGCAGATTGATGCCTCGTTGCAGCGACATCTTTCGGCTGTGGATACGCAGAATCGAGACACGAGCCTCGGGACCCGGAGGAGGAAACTCGATCTTGCGGTCGATACGGCCAGGACGCAGGAGGGCCGAGTCGAGGATGTCGATACGGTTGGTGGCCATGATGACCTTGATGTTCTTTGTGCCCTCGAAGCCGTCGAGCTGGTTGAGAAGCTCGAGCATGGTACGCTGCACCTCGGAATCACCACCGCCGGAGCCGCTCTCGCCTCGCGACGAGCCGATGCTGTCAATTTCGTCCATAAAGATGATAGAAGGGGCATGCTCACGAGCCATGACGAAGAGTTCTCGGACCATGCGCGAACCTTCACCGATGTACTTTTGCACGAGCTCGGAGCCCGAGACGCGGATGAAGCGGCAGTCGGTGTGGTGAGCGACGGCTCGCGCGAGCAGCGTCTTTCCGGTACCGGGAGGGCCATAGAGGAGGACGCCTTTGGGTTGAGCAATACCGAGTGATTCGAAAAGCTCTGGATGCTTGACGGGCAGCTCGATGACTTCCTTAATCTCCTTGATCTGACGGTCGAGACCACCGACCATCTCGTAGGTCGAGTCGGGCACCTTTTCGACCATCATGAGCGAGACGAGCGGGTCGATCTTGTTGGGGAGAACCTTGTGGAGGGTGTACGAGTCGGAACGGAGGGCGACACGGAGGGTGGGCGTGAGAGTCGAGACGTCGATATCCGTGGCGATGTCGACGACGTATTTGCCTTCGGGCTGCACTTTGACGAGCACTTTCTTCTTGCCCATCACCTTGACGACCTCGCCGACGTACGAGCCTGGCTCCTGGAGGAGTTGAAGCTCTTCGCGCAAAAGACGGACGCGAGCATTGAGTGCATTTCGTTGCGCTTCGAGACGACGGAGGTTCTGAGTCTTTTGGTTGATGAGGATCTCGTAGGAACGGATCTTGGACTGGTAAAAGGACTGAATGCCGAGTGCGTTTGCCGAGGCTGCTGCGCCACCGATATTGGCGAGCGATGTGTTGGGAGTAGCGGCCGATTCGGCGACATGTGTTGTGACTGCTGCGGACATGATGACGGAGGCGAGCTTCCGCTTGTGTGCAGTTAGTTACCTGGGGATGTGGTGGGATGTGGTGGTGAGAATCAACTAGCGCGTCAGTGTGGCGCACGCCCTGGCTCTTTGAGCGATATCGAGCGAAGTTGGTTGTCGTGCTGCGAGTTGTGGGATATGTAGAGCGCGGGATGATGTAAAGCAAGAGGAGGTGATGGAGACGGTGAGCGAGATGGTAGTGTGCAGCAAGATGTTGCAGCGAGCTGAGTGGTGATTGGCATTCGCTCTCTCACAGTCGGTTGCTCCACTTGACAGTCGACGCGCCACCTTGGACAAGCGGAAGGCGCGGGCTCGATCACCAGAATTTTGGCAACTGCTGAGTGTGGATCCGTCAGAGATGTAACATTTACATTTTGTCAAAATCGGTTAACTCATCACCCGATCTCAAACTACTGTAGTTGCTGCCGATGACTCATTGTTCCCTCTTGATCATAGACTTGGCGCAGAACTTTCAATCCGCTCAAGCCTTGCTCAGACAACGAGATTCATAAAAGTCAAAGTGATGGAGCCCTGATGATGTCTGGTTGAACTGAGTGCAAGGATGCAGAGCAACCAATGGCAGAGCGTGTAAATGTAACCGATGCATTGAAGTGGCGAGCGTAGAGAGAGAGCAGCGATTTTGGCGGATTTCACTCGGACTTAGAGGCGAAAAAGGCACAGGCAGCAGACCGCTTTCTCAGGATACCGCACATCGGTCAGTCAGCTCAGCGCGCTTGATGAGTGAGTGTGGAGCACCGGAGAAAAGCGAGACCCAAAAAAAGAAATACGTCGTATCGTCCTTTTGAACCACCAGCCACCGGACACACAACCGAATCCAAGGGAAGATCGGCGTCATTTCTCGCATGATACTCGCTCGGCTTTGCGCACAGCTTCCTTCGACTCAACCACCATTACCATCTTCACCGCCATCGCTGACGCTGTCCACATCGACTTGACAGCCACGGCTGCGACCACTTTTACGCTCGACCTCGCCACACACCCTTCTCGGCGGCGCGTCATGTCGTTGCAAGCCGTCCCTTCTTCATCTCTGGGCACAGCGTCCAGGGCGGCCATGTTGCCGCTCCTATGCCCAGCAGCCTCGAGGCGTAGCGCTTTGATGCTCGCTAGGAGCTCGGCAGCCCATCGTTCCGCTTCGTCATCCGCCAATGCATCGCTGCGAGCATCGTCATCACGTCAGATGACTTGCACGGCGCAGGTCGCCACCCGAACAAGGTGGCTGTCCACGTCAGCGGATCGTCTGTCGCCCGCATCCTCTTCCAAGGCGCAATCGCAGGTCGCATCCTATCCGTCCACTTCCGGGTCGTCGTCGCATTCGCCTGCGCCGTTCACCTCCACACCATCCTCGTACTCCTCTAGCAATGCTTCCCGCGCGGAACAGACCGAGACTGCGAGCGTGGATCCCGCATGTGCGACCCTGTCGCCTTCTTCACCCGCATCGCCAAAGTCGCAAAAGGACCCACGCGTAGCCGCCCATTCTGCGTCCGCCGAGAAGCCAGCCCCGACCCCATCGCCTGCAACACCTGCACCCAGCGCCTCGGATCCGGCAACTTCCTCGTCGACGCTCACGCCTTCGAAAGCAGCCGAGCTCGCAAAAGATCCTAAGGTGGCCGCCACCATGCCCGAAGCATCGGCCGCCACACCCGCCGCACCCAAAAAGGCAGCTGCAGATCGAGGCACCAAGTTCCGCTCGCGCACCGCTGCGCTCAAGCTCACGCCCGCCGCCGTGCTCCGTCTGCGCGCTCTGATGGAATCCGAGACGGGCCCAAAGCTCATCCGCGTCGGCGTGCGCAACAAGGGCTGCGCCGGCATGTCGTATCACTTGGAATACATCAAGCCGGAAGAGGCGGGTCGATTCGACGAGCGCGTCAAGCAGGACGGCGTCGAGGTGCTCATCGACAGCAAGGCGCTCTTCAGCATCATCGGCAGCGAGATGGACTGGCAGGAGGATCGACTCAGCGCCAAGTTTGTGTTCAACAATCCCAATGTTAAAGAGGCGTGCGGTTGCGGAGAGTCGTTCCTCACGTAGATCGGTACCATGTAGTCATGCGACATCGCCACTCACCACTAATTGGCAGCAAGGACATTGCCTTCAAAATCTCTTTGTCTCGGAATGTGTATGAGAAGAGGCTGAGGTGTGCCATGTCTAGAATACAGAATGAGAGGAGATCTTCGCGCCAAGTGCAGGCAGATTAAGAAGATTTGATGGAGGCTTCTTCGGACTCGACGGCCTTTTCTGTGGCAACATCTTGAGCTGACGTGGCCTCAGTGGTAGCAGCAGACTTGGGCTGCTCCGATTGCTGCTCGTTGGAATCGACAGCCTTGAGCAAACCGAGATCGAACTTTTTCGGAACCACGCCGAGTCTTCGATACACATTGGCCATTTTGGTTTCCGACGTGGAAATGGCTTTCTTCGGCTTGTCCGTGACTGCTTGATTCTGCAAGTAGACGGGAAGCGGTGTATGGTGAGGCAGGCCACGCAGCAGAGTGACTACTTTGCCCGCAGCAGGCACTTCCGGATCACCGCCGATGCGTGCTACCCGACCCGCAGAGTGGACGTACTGCACCGCGTCGATGACGGAAGCGTATCCGACGAGAAAGACGTGCGAGAGCGCGGGGATGTCCAATCCACGCGAAGACGTGGTCTGCAGCAGGAATAGCTCAGGCTTGGCCGTTGACGAGACTTGGCCTGCTTGGATTGTTGTCGTCACGTCGGATGCTAGCCGCACTGTCACCCCCAGAGCTTGCAATGCAGCGCGCGTCCTCATAAGACTCCATCGAGCCGGGATGAGGGCAAGACCGCGATCGACTCCTTCCGAGGCGAAACAGAACGCAAGTGCTTCAATCAAGCTCTGGTCCATCTCGTGCTCTTGCGGCTCATCCTCGGGCTTGATCACTGCAAAGTCGTCTCCCACGCCGCTGCCTGCTGCAGTAGCCTCTGAGGACGGTGTGAACTCGCTGAAAGAGGCAAGTGCGCTGTTGCTGCTGTCCTTCTTCCGGGCCAGCTTGGGCTCAAAGTTGCGCAGTGGCGCAGCAGAGAGCTGCTTGGACAAAGGCGCCTCGTCGACAACGACGCAAGAATGTTGAATCGTCGCGGGCATTGTCGATGGCGTCTGCTCCACCGACGCCTGGATCAGCGCATCCGTTCGTGATCGCTCGTTGACCCCAAACAGACCTCGGATCCCTTGATCCACCATGCTTTTCCCGCTCAGACCCGTCAGATCGATCCAGCGCCCCACTTGCGGCGCAAACGTCAAGCCACTGTCCTTGGCTCCAGTCCGTAACCAACCTGTCCGCGCCGCAAAAAAGTGACGCATGACCGAATTGGCCGTAGCACTCGTCGCCACGAGCTGCAAGGGTTGCACGCCAGGCCCGCGAGGCTTAGGGAGTGCCAGCCCGCTGGCGAGATCGATGCTGTTGGAGCGCTCGGCTGCCTTGTACGTGTTTCGACGCACATGCTCTGGTGGTCGTCGTTCGTCTCTTCTCTTGCCCGGCCTGTTCTCGAGTCCCGCAGAAAGGTGCTTTTCACCACCTGAGAAGGTGGCCCTTCGCTTCATGATATCGTTGAGAACAAGTAGACCGGGTGCCTTGTGCACTTCGTGCTTCCAACGCTGCTTGTGCGATGGGAAGCGTCCTGGGAGCTGCAGCACCGCATCAGCTTCGTCCAGCACTAACGTCTTCAGCGTGTCAAGTCCAAGAACAGAAGAGCCGGCAGGTGTGTCGAGAATGTCCTTGATGCGTCCTGGTGTGCCGATGAGAATATGCGGAGGAGTTGTTTTGAGCAGTTCGAGCTCTTCTTGCGCAGTGCGTGCTTCTGTACCAGTCAGACCTCCGCGCACCAGGCACTGGATGACAGGATCCAGAGACGGCAGGGTGGAAGCCGGAAACAGAGAACGGGCCCAGCGCAGATACTGTAAAGCCAGCTCGTTGCTGGGTACCAGGATGATAGATGCAATCCCTGTTTGCGGCTTGCCCCGCTTGCTTCTGGAGGACGAGCGGGAATCGTGTGGATCTTGCGATGTTGGATCTCTGAACACGATGCGGGGCTTGCTGAGCAGCGCCAAGAGGATACCGAACGACTTGCCTGTGCCTGTGTGTGCACGCAAGATGACGTCGCTGGGTGAGAGGATGGCGGGTATTAGCGCTGACTGTGCTGGTGTGGGTCGCATGATATGGGGATGTGTGCGCGCAAGCAGGCGACTGATATTGGCGTTGAGACCAAGCCGTTGAAACTTTTCCTCGACTCCTTCGGTAGAAGCATTTCTACTCAGAGATGGCTTCTTCGCTTCGGCTGGTAGCTGATCTGAGTCTACTTCCGACGTTGTTGAAGTCGAGCCGGTCGAGTAGCATTGCCTGTGCAGTCTGGATCGAATGCCGGTCGGCAACCGTGACGTTCGACTGGGCTCACAGCGACTCGTCGGAGCTGATACGCCGTGCATCAATGAGAGCTGCGAAAGTGAGCGCGCGTTGCAGCTCGACGTTGACTGGAAGCAGCCTTGTCTGCTTGAAGAGCTACCATGCTGGGCACTTCGGTGACCTGAAGTCCGTGAGAGGAACAGCTCGAAGTTCTTGGAGACACCTTTACCTGCACGCAGCATTCTGCACAGCCTCGATTAGAGCGCCGGAAACCAACCCTCGCTGCTGCTTGGAAGGATCTGAAGATGAGAGAAGGTGTGATGGCAGCACAAAGTGTGTGGAGAACAGGAAGGCCTTTCGAGCGAAGCTTTAAAAAGGATATAAGATTTTTGGAAAACCTTCGCAACGAGAACAGCAAAAATGTAAACTTAAAATCCAAAATGTGGAGCCCTTTTGAATCAGATCTCGGTAAGATCGGGATCCCGATAATACTACTTATTCACTCGCAAACTCAGTGACTCTCACGCTTGGAAAGTCTTGAGTCATAACGATGAATGTCTATGATGCGGTGGTATATACTTGAAAGCTCATGTGAGTATAGGTGCAGACCACTTGGGGAACCAAGGATGCTCGCGGTCCTGTTCGGTCTGCACCTTGGAGTCGGTATCTGACGAGGATGCCGAACTGTCGACTGCAGTCGTGGTCGCTGCTTGCCGTTCTGCTACGGATTGCAAGGCCTCCCGATTGTAGCGCGCCGTTGCCAGCAGCGATCTGACCTGCTTACTGAACCCTTCGGCTCCAAGCTCGCGTCTCTGCTGGCCGTCCAACGAGGCTACAAGCTGTTGCAAGTGCTCGATCGCTTCGTCCAGCCGCTCTTTGGCTATTGCCTTGAGGGCCGTATCATCGGTGGCTGTGAGCTCGCTTCGGAATGTAAGATACTCTTGCCACAGCATCTCGCCTGGATCGTCAGTCTTGCTTGCTCCCCTGTTCCGGGGGCCGTCTGTATGCATCCACTTGGTTCTGCTCGCAAAGACGACACCGGCAAGTTCGAGACGACTCGACTCGTTGTCTGAATCCAGTGGCCACGGACTAGGTTGTACCTCTGCACTTGAGAGTCGCTCGGACAAGTGCGCTAAAAAAATGCTGCTGATGGCCAGCTGTTCCGTGGCTTGTGCGAGCAGGACCTGGCGTGACAGATACAGGATGGTCGTCGCGTGCTTGCGAGGCCTCTGTTCTGGCAACGTCTGTTCGAGCCACTTAGACAGCTCATGGCGAAGATCGGTGCAGACAATCTTTTGCTCGATTTGGATGCGACTGGCGAGCCACCACATGCTCTCGCGATCGGTAGCGCCGACGTACAGGTCGAGTTCGAACCCGGAAAGCGCGATCTGCGTCATAATCTCGAGAGCAAGGTGCTGTGTGGCCGCAAACAGCGAATCAGGAAGGTAGCGCTCGCCTGGAGCAAGGCACGCCTCGAGCTCGCGTCCGATGTCTTGTGCTTCGTGCGAGATGTGCACCCACTCTCGGTGCAGCCTCGAGGCAAGAGTTCGCTTGCATCGAGACCGATTCTGTGAAAGTGTGGTCAGATACTGTACCAGCTGACCTGCGACTCTCTGCATAAAGTAGTAGATACGTTGGCCAAGGGGCGGAGGAGCGTTCCACATGGTCTGCGAGCCGCCCTCGACGTTGTTGCGACCGATCCTCGATGCACGACGGAGAAGGAGCGGATCGACCAGCGCCACTTCCTGGAAGAAGGTCTCGGTGATCCATTCCAAAGGCAGACGACTCGCAATCATGTTGCGGTCGCACACGGCGGTGTGAAACAGAGACCGAACGTAGGGAGTCGCCGAGAGCGGTTGGGAGGCCTGATAATCGATGGCGCGGTGCGTAAAAAAGGCTTTCCATGTGAGAAAGCCCGGATGTTGCATGACATGCACGACATCTTGAAGCTCTTCCAATATACCGTCCAAGACGCGCCAGGTCTCTTGGGCGGTAGGAAGCGAGATGGGTCTGAGCGCCTGACACCACGCTAAACGACGGTTATAAGCAGGATCAAATGCGGAAACGGACGCGATCGAAGGGGCTGCACTGCGGTTTGGTTGCTGCAACGGTGTAGTTGCAGTGGGAGCGTTGCCGTTCGTGCTGCTGAGCGATGTTCTGTTCTGCGATGTCGTCTCTGGGAGAGGTCTGGGGTCGGATGGAGGTTGCAAGAGCGACCAACTTCGCCGAGCAAATTTGGTGTGCATCACGACATCCAACGGAGCTGCCTCGGCTGGACTTTGGAGCAGTCGCACCGCATACAGCATCTGCTTGCGGAAGCCGAGCCGCGTTCTGAGCGATTCGATTTGATCCAAGGGCAGTGACTTGTGCTGCAATCGCAGCCACTCTAGCGCGTCCTCGAGTTCAGTAATGGCATAGCCAGTGTCGGTAGTCTCCAGCAGGCTCAGGCCGTTCTTATCCGACGCATAGTCCTCTCCGTCGTGGAGATGCTGTTTCGAAGTGAGTTCGGTCCACGCAATGTCGATGGTCTTGACAGTTGCGAGAATGAAAGCCCTCAGCACCTTGTAGACGAGCTGCAGAGGCGGTTGAGTCTCGGTGCTTGCGCCTGGACGCGACTTGTCTGTTTCCGGATCTGGCACGTGCGAATTGCCGTTGTCTGAAGCATTCGTCCGCTGAAAACGAGGGTGTTTGTGCGAAAGACTCTTGATGGAATGAAAGTAGAGGCAGGTGTAGAGCGTCTGGGACAATGCCGAGCCTTGATGCCAAGCTGCTTCGCACGCCAGGAGGCGATCCATGATCCAGAGCACATCTGGCACGGTAAGCGGCTTGAATGGGTCAAACTCATTCGTCGATGGAAGCTGCAGTGCTTCGTCCAATCGATCAGATTCTGGCAATTGCGAGACTGGCAGCTCCATGCCCGAGTCCATCCTGGCATCCATAATCTTGACGGCTGCCATCGAATCCATCAAGGTGAAGCTGGAAACCGCAACCATCTGACCATCTCGAAGGTCCGCACAGGCTGAGAAGAGAAGGGTGGTGGCGTCCTGGAATCCGCTTCGTGCAGGCTCCACGGCTGCCGTGGCTTGGTTCGCTGGTGCATCGCCTTGGGCACCGACCTTCGACAGTGTCGGCGGAGAGGATGCCGGTGTCATATTGATGGCATGGTGTGGCGCGATGCGTAGATGTGCGCACCGTGAGGATGGAGTGATGGTGGTGAGACTGTTCAGGGTCCGAATCTGGAAGAACCGGCTTCCTTCGCTCGTGCGTGCGCAAAGCGGCGCAGACAGCATGTGGGGATGGCGAGGATTTTTTAAATTTGTTACATCGCCGCTTTCAAGCGAAAAATTGGCGCGGCAAAAATTGGATTTTTGGGGCCTTTTTTGTATGCTTGATTTTCGATCCTCTTTTGCGACTTTTTGTCTCTCGAAAAAGTATTCGCCGTGCGTTGTTACTGTAGAGAATGTCATTTAGTGCAGAGCACATCGTCTAGCTTTAGCTCTAGCTCTAGCTCGACACCGTCACTCCTCTCGCGGTATGAGAGCAGAATGTATAGCGGAACAGATAGCAATACTTTCGCAAGCTAACCTCAGCTCCTCGCCCCTGGTCTCGTTGGGAAACAGCACTGCTCGGCTGGTCAAAGCGGGCTGACAAGCGTTGCAAGGAGTTCGCCGGTTGCCTCGGCGAGCTTCATGCTACAGAGCTGCCCATCGCTGCTGCTGCTGCAGCTGTTGATGCAACGATGAGCCCACACAAGCTCCCCCTTCTCGTCGAAGAAGATCGCCGGAAACGAAGATGCTCAATGCATGCTGCCTCCGTGCCTTATGCCCCTCGCGTCTTCCGATCCGTCCTCTTCTCGTTGACTGTGCCCATCTGATCCAGTCAAAGTACTACTCTCCTTCTCATCTTTGACCGTATTAGTAACCATGCAGAAGCCAAAAAAATTGTGCGGATGGACACATTGGGGAACAAGGAACCCATCATTTGCTCCTACTCACTGATGGGGACCTCGCCGAAGAGCAACGCGAGGCGAACCGATGAGCATTGAGGAAGTACATAATTTCGATCCATCACAAGGCAGCCGAAATGGCAAGGAAGTTCTTTCGAGAAGGCTTTGACATTGTTGGAGGGCCTCTTGATAGTAGAGGCATGGGCTGGTGTTGTTCGCCGGGCCCTAAACAGGCAGCACTTCCACGTAGCTTTGCTATCGGTGCAAGCAGGCCGCTTCGCCAAGATCTGCAACTCCCCTCTTTGTTTCTGCGTCGGCATTCTTCTTCTTTCTTGTCCCCTTCGCGTCAATCGGTGTTGTCACTCTTTCCAAAAGAAAGACCTTTGCACGTTGCAAAGATTCCCTAACCCCCACCTTGGGCGCAGGGTCCTGTTGGACCGTAACTACACACGCAAGTAGCTTTTGCATCCCCCCTCCTGCCTCTAACTTGGGCGATCGCTCATGGTTTAGATCATAGAGTATTGTTTCACTCATACAAAGGCATAGCCACTGGCGCCCACGTAGCCCATCAATGCAGCTAATCTGTACTCGCGCACGCCAGATCTTCGCATGTTGCAAAGATTCCCGAACCCCCACCTTGGGCGCAGGGTCCTGTTGGACCGTAACTACACACGCAAATAGCTTTTGCATCCCAGACTCCTGCCTCTAATTTGGGCAATTGCTCACCGCTTGGATCATAGAGCGTCGTTGCGCTCATACAAAGGCATAGTCAAGGGCACCCATGTAGCGCATCGATGCAGCTGGTCAGTACTTGAGCGCTCCTTGGTCACAACTCTGTGGCCATTCGGCGCCTCGCAAGCACGGGACAACAAGTACATAAGAGACAGAAGAGACAGGGTCAGGGCGACTTTCATCCCTCAACCACAATCTTCGCATCAAGCAAAAATGATGTCCCTCAGCTTAGCATGGGTCACTTTGGCTTTTGTCTTGAGCACCTGCTCCGTTTCTTCTGCTAGCGCTGTTCCCGCCACCTCCCCTTCGAACGACGCTACCTCCCCTGCCGTGACCTATCAAGTCGCAGGCAAACCTTCAAGGCCATCGAAGTTCGGTCTCACTGCCTTCGTCGAGACCAACATCAACTCTGGCACCGACGGTGGTCTCTACGCGGAGATCATTCGCAATCGCGCCTTCCAGGACAACAACGCTGCCAACACAAACAATGCCCTTGGCAAGGGCTCTCTACTTCACTGGACGGGCACCAGCCCGTCGACTAAGCTTTCGCTCTCGCTCGACAACTCCCTATCAACCTCACTTCCACAATCGGCGGTGGTGGGCGGAGATGAGAGCCAATCTTGCGGTATCTCCAACCCCGGTTGGGAGGGAATCAGCGTCACTACGCAGCCCCACAAACTGAGCTTCTACGCTCGTTCGCCCAATGGGCAGCCCTCCACGGTGCCAGTCGAGCTTGGCCTGTACTCGAGCGACTACGCCAAGACATACAGCAAGCAGGTCATGGCCCTCAAGCTCACTGGCGACTGGCAGAAATTTGAGACCACCTTGACACCCTCGCAGGCCTCCGACAGCAACGACAACGTCTTTGCCATCAGGACGACCGGAGCGTGCAAGAATGGCTTCCAGCTCAACCTCGTGTCGCTCATGCCCCCGACTTTTGAGGGCACCGTTGCTCGACAGGACCTTGCACAGGCGCTCGCCGACATCAAGCCTCTCTTTGTGCGTCTGCCAGGCGGCAGCGATCTCGAGGGCCACAACATCCCTTCTTGGTCCAACTGGACCAACGCTGTGGGCGATCTCAAGAACCGTCCCGGCCGAACGCCTACCTGGACCTCGGACTGGAACACTGAAGGCCTTGGCCTCATGGAGCTTATGGATCTCACTGAGAAGTGGGGAGCTCAGGCTGTGCTTGGTATCTACGCCGGCTACTCGCTCGACGGCCAAGCGGTGCCAAAGGATCAGCTCGGTCCCTATATCCAGTCGGCGCTCAACCAGCTCCACTTCCTCCTGGACACTTCGGGACGATGGGCGGACTTGCGAAAGGCGTATGGACGTGCGCAGCCCTACACGTTTGAGCACGTGGAGATTGGCAACGAAGACTGGTTGGGTGCAGCCATCAACACGTATGGCGCTTACCGATGGGCTGCCTTCCGCGATGCGATCGCCAAGGAGTTCCCTCAATTGACTCTGATCGCTTCGTCGCTCAAAGACGGGGTAGAGGGCGCCAAGGCGGTGGACGACCACCTGTACACTACGCCTGACCAGATGTTCGACTTTACCGAAGGCATGGACTTGACTTCACGCGCCGTTCCCATATGGGAGCTTGAGTTTGCCGTCATCAACTCGGGTCTCAGCAACGACACTGACATCTTCGGCGGGCCTGGCCGTCTGCAGCATCCCACTATGATTGGGGCTCTCGCCGAAGCGGCCTTCCTTGCTGCTGCTGAACGCAATGGAGACATCTACCACAGCGCCGCCTACGCTCCCATCTTCCAGAACGAAGGCAAGAACCTGACACAATGGACCCCAGATCTACTGAGCTTCAACGCGGGGCAGATGGTCAAATCGACGTCGTACTGGATTCAGTATGCTTGGGGCAACCATCCGATCAAGCAAATCCATGATGCCACCTTGTCGACCCCAACCAAGTCGTCGCGCGTCTACCACTCGTTTGGCTCCAACAGCGAGGGGAGCTTGGTGGCCAAGCTGATCAACGCCAACTCGAGCCCAAGGACGGTCAAGGTGCAAGTCGGCGATGGAAGCAAGCTCTCAGCCTGCGGCGCCAAGAGCTGGCAGGTCAAAGGCAGCGACGCTCAGCAGGCCAACACGCTCAGCAACCCTCAGGCGGTATCTCCGCAGGCTTCCGACGGTCTCCCGCCGGGAGCTTCGCTCGGGCCGAACGGTTCTTTGACAGTGACGCTCCCAGCCTACTCGGCCACTGTCCTAACTGTTCCTCTTGCTTAGATGTCATCTCAACTCGACTTTCTAGAATACTGCCCAAACACAACCCATGCATGTGGCGCCTCAGCGGTGAACTTGGCATAACCACCTGGTCGATGAGACATGAGACCAATCAGTGTTGGCTAAGGTTGTGCCATTTTACATTCGCGCGTTTTGATCGCCTGCACGATTCGGATTTGTCGGACCGAGAGGAGTTTTTGCACTCGGTGCCACTCGGAAGTACATTTTTGCACAGAATGCCATACTTTTTGCAATTTCACAGAATACCACCCAGTCTCTCTGCCAAAGTGCCCATCCCACAAAATACTTGACATTTTTATTTTTGAAACATTTTTGCCTCTCCGAAAACAACAATCTTTATGAGCACTCTGAAGGCTCTTTATCCCACAAGAAAGCGAGTGTGGACATGTAGTGGCTGGAAACTGGTCAAGTCCGAGAGATCCGGGATGGATGGTAATCTGCGGAATTGCAAAAAGTATGGCATTCTGTGCGAAACGGCGTGCATGAGCGGCACCGAGTGAAAAAAAACTCGGAGCGAGAGGCTCGAAGCTGCACAGCATCGGAGCTCAGATGAAGAGAGGCCGCTGGCAGACAGCTTCTTATCTGATTGAAATCTGATAAAGAAATAGAAGCGATTAGAACGCGTTTCTATTTCTTCTTTGACCGAATGGGCGCCTTTGTATTGCTGCAGGAAAGTTCCTGCGCACATTGCTGGAACTTGGCAACTGGAGCTGGTCTGTGAAACGATCCGAGTCCCCCGCTCCGAACTCGCAATGCTTTCTCCTGCATTCCTCTGATTGGAGTAGGCAGTGACTCACGCCCTTGTTTCACTTTGCGCTGGAAAAAGCGACATTGACTATGTTGCGTTGCAACGTGGCAACTATCACATGTCCTCCGATTGCTGCGGCACGACCTCCTGCCACTTGCTCGTGGCCTCATACTGAACTGTGTAGCCGGAAAGTATGCACGGTTTAGAGCCATGAGCGGCCAGGAGCCCCACCCAAACGCTCGTCGGTACTTTGACGAGCTGAGTAGGCACAGTCCCAGCTCGCTAGTCTCGTGTGACTGTCTTTGTCTTCTGATCTGTTCTGATCTGATAAAGCAGAAGCGAGTGGACGGACGGACAGCAAAAACTTGCATGAAGGTGTACCAAATTGTGCCGCCGCTTTGATTTTCTTTCCGAGGCAGTTGCAAAGCCCATTCGCCCGTCGGTTCTCCCTTGAATCTTGTCAATTGCTTCGCTTGCAATCCGGCTGTGCATGCCTTGCGTTCACGCAAATCTTTCTCTCTTGAATCGGAACAGAACGGTGTACAAGTACTCTTGCCGAAAACAAAGAGTCGCTCGTCACTTGAACATTCCATAGGTCTA
Organism: Sporisorium exsertum; assembly: GCA_928724755.1. Classification (NCBI taxonomy): domain Eukaryota; kingdom Fungi; phylum Basidiomycota; class Ustilaginomycetes; order Ustilaginales; family Ustilaginaceae; genus Sporisorium; species Sporisorium exsertum. Next base: position 22,832 of record CAKMXK010000001.1, read on the forward strand.
GTATCTGGAGGCATCAGTACGCATGTTTGCGCTGAGCTGATAGGCTTGTGGCAGTGTCGATACTTGCAAATACAGAAGAAACCCTTCCACGAGGCGGTGAGACTGCATACAACTTCGGAATCAGCTCGTCGGCTCAGCACTTCCCTGTACTCTCCGCCCCCCCGAAGCGACAGCTACCTCGTGTCCTCAACCCCTTGCGTCAGATGCTACAGTGCAGCAGGGCCAAGGAGCAATACCCCATTAACCCTTCGATGCTTTGTACAAGGTATAAGTAGAGCTGGCTGCTTCTTCGTTTCATTCCCCTTTTGTTTCGCTCATCCGTTGTCCTCCTTCCCGTTTCCACCCGCAAAAATAAGTGCTTCAGGGCTTTTGCCGTCTGTTTAACAAGTCTCTCTTTCCAGATCAAGTGCCCTGGCTACATCTAATCTCATGATTCCAAAACCTTGGGTGCTGGATGACAAGGCCTTCGGTCGCATCAACAAGCTCCCTCCCGCACAGCGTGAACATGGTTATGCCTCGTATCAACACTCTTACTACAACTCCTTCAAGGTCCCCTGCTACAGCGCGTGAGTGACAGCACTCCTTCGCGACCTCTCGTTCTAACCTTCTCGCCAGCACCTTTCACTAAACATTGTTCATACACCCGTCTCCGCTTACCTAGCTTCGTCATCTACGGCCTGTTTCTTCTCCTCATCCTGGCTGCTGCCATCGAGAACCTGTTGAAATGGTCACTTCCCTCTTTCCACGCCAAGACCAAGCGGAGACTGCGTCTACTTCGTGCCCACGTCTTCGAGCATCCACTGATCAGACGCAAACACGCTTCGGTTGTCGCCTTCCCCTTCCTCAAGTGGCTCACGCTTCAACTGCCGTTGAGGGGCGAAGCTCTTGTCATCTTCACGCTGTCTCTCATCAACTTCCTGCCCATGGTAGCATTTTACGATCTGTACCTCGATCACAACACCATCTATCCAGCAGCGACCACCAACCCCAAGCGCGACCAGATCTGTCGTTACCTCGCTGATCGCGCAGCTGTGATGGGCGTAGCGCAGCTTCCTCTGCTCGTTTTGATGGCTAGCAAAAGAACACCCGTCGCCATTGTCTCGGGTCTCGGCATGAACAGCTTGATTCTGTATCATCGATGGATTGCCAGGTGGTTCTGGTTGCACATTACCATCCATGCAAGCGCGTTCACCGCCATCTATATCCGAAGAGGCACGTGGGAAGAGCTACTCGAGGAGACGCACGTTCGATGGGGTATCGTCGGTCTCAGCATGTTGTTCGGCCTCATCTTCTTCTCTCTCCGTGCACTGCGGCAACGCTCGTATGAGGTGAGTACACCGAAAAGACGACACGACTTCTCAGAGCGTCCATCGAGGGGCTGACACTTTTCCATGTCCCTCTTCTCATACGCGCTTCGTACAGATCTTTGTGATGCTTCACATCGCCATGGCTTTCTTTGCTGTGCTGGGCATTTACCTTCACATTACCATACTCGCAGCTCCGAGGGTAAGTCTTCTCCATCCACCGCCGCAAGCTATTGTATTACATCGCAGCACGACTGACCACCGTGAATCGCTTGTTCTTTGTCCCATATCACCTCAGTTTCAACTGTTCAGGGTGCTGACAGAGATCACCGCTGTACTATGGGCGTTTGATCGTCTTGTCCGCTTCGCCAACCGCTTGTGGCCATCCTTGTCTTCTCCCCGTCTCAATACAGCGTCGGAAAAGTCAAAGTCCACATTGATCGAGTGCGCCACAGCTCAAATTCGCCCGTACGGCAAGGAGTACTCCCGCCTTCGCATCTCAGTGCCAACCAGCAAGCTTCGATTTGCCGATCAGTACAGAATGATGGGCGGCATCGCCGGAGGCGACGACATCCGCATCACAATCCCACGCTTGCAGTGGGTCGGCGAGCACCCTTTCACCGTGTTTGCGGTTGGCAGACAGCCGGATGACCCCACCAAGGGCTACATTGATCTCGTCATTAAGACCGAGGCCGGACTGACGCGCAAGCTTGCTCACCACGTTAGCAAGGCAAACGACGTCGAGATGGCAGGAGCGCACGAGGAGAGGTCGAAAGTCACTGTCATGATCGAGGGACCGTTCGGCGTCAGGCCAAATGTGCAGGAAGCCACGGACTTGGTCTTGGTCGCCGGAGGTATTGCGATCACGTTTTGCTGGCCGCTGTTTGTGGCAGCCGTCAAGGCTAGCGCTACCTCACATCTCAACTCTTGCAAGCTAATCTGGATTGTTCGACAACAGAGTAAGTCTTCGGTGGATGACTCGAAGCGCAACATGGAAACAGAACGAATGGCTGACCGCCCCTGTCCCTTTTCCTCAACAGATACGTTGGCAATTCTTCAGGACGCCTTCGACGAGCTCGTGAGAGAAATGCACGGCATCGAAGGACTCAAGCGCTGTGTTTTTTCGATGGACATCTACGTCACTTCAACCGGCCAAACGAGCTCGGAATCAAGCGATGGCTCTGTCCACACTGGTTTGTCGACCCCAAATTTGCGCTTGAAGGAAATGCCTTCGGAGTCGCCTCAACTCGACAAAAGCTCGACGCCTCCTGAGGATTTCGCAGAGGAGATCATCGAGTTGCCAACGCTGATGCCAGGGACGCAAGCGCGCGCTCAAAAGGTACAAGGCGGCCTGTTTTTCGATGGCGTAAACGACGATCTGATCAGGGTACGACAATTCAGCGGTCGACCCGCCAATCTGGCCGGGGCGCTATTCGGCCACATGAAGGAAATGTCGCTGCTAGAAGGCAGAGGCCTGACTGTAGGTCTCTGTGGCCCACCGAACCTGTGCGACGATGTCAGATACGAGACGGTCAGGCTGCTCAAGAGAGGCATCCACGTCGAGCTGATCGAGGATTGCTTCACCTGGTAAGCGAGCGGTAGCGTTGAGGCTTCTTGTCCGTGTGGCGTCAATCGACAATGTCTGCATACAAAAAGCTTCACAGAGAAGCTCAAGCAAGTACTGAACATGCGAAAGCACATCATTCAACAAGTCATAGGATGGAAAGATGGAAGAGTTGCCTGCTCGTCAGAGTGATCCTTGAGCAACGTTGATGTGAAACCGGCGACAAACCAACGGTGTGAGAGATTTGGGCGTGTGAATTTGGTGTTGGCGTTTAAATCCCGATGTGACGTTGCCGATTTGCTCGGTTCATGCACGTCAAACAACGGCAAAGGTCCCACCTGCGCAGGAATACTGTAACCGATGCGACTCACACCACCTCTCAACAGGTGCTTGATGAGCAGCAACCACGTGCTTGAGGGTGTTGCTTGCTTGGTAACCCAACAAATCTCCTGCCGAACAAAAGAGAAGTCTCTGGGATCGCCGACGTTCTCACATTACAGCGCTAGATGGCGGCAGCAATCTATCGCAAGTAGCTTATCGGAGGAGAGCTCGAGACTGAATCAACCAACGTTCAGTTTGTCACGTTCCAGTTGGAGGCTGCTGTGCGTTTGCAGGTGTTTGAGTGCCCGGCGTTTCCCAGCACCATGGAAGGCGCCGGTGCCATCTTTGCTTGTCGCACCCATGCTGAACTGCTATCACACCGTGACTAGCTCCAACAGATTTCAGGGCGATTCCTGGTGCCCCGACCACCCCGGGTGGGGGGTTTGCTTTGAGACTAGGTTCTATCGTAGGCGATCAAGTCCCAAGCAGGTCAGTTCCTCCGTCGGTAGGCGGCAGAGCGTCTATTTCTTTGTTTGCACTGCTAAGCTACGCCCGTACCTCTTGATCTCATACTATATGCGCGCATACAGTGAGGTTTCTTCGATGCCAAAGAGCGAGTTTTTGCGAACAGGGCTCGGCTCCCGGCGCAACCATCCATGCGAATCGCTCGCTCGATGCTTTTCACACCTCTCTTGCTGCACGGTGGCACGTTGCCAGCAACAACCACTCCACAACCCGCTGGCTTGTAGATCGGCTTTGTCGAGTGGGCAGTCTGCTGTCAACGTAGACGTGCATGAGACCGCTTTTCCGCCTGCTGCCGCTTTGACCCTGGCTTAGCCTGTTCCGGCTTCGAGCGACAGGGCCTCTTTCTTTCCTCCTTTTTTCTCTTTGAAACCTTTGTCAAAAGGGTTTGAGCTGCCAAAAAGCGCGGATTTTGTTTCTCGGTTGCCGTCTGAAAGTGGCGCAGCAAGCTCAGACCTCGCTGTGGTCGCTCCCTCTTCGCCTTCGCCCCTCGCCCTCGACCATGCACTCCTTCCCGATCAACCTACGCTCCTTTAGTGAGCTTCGCTCACACTCGCTCTCTTTTCGACTAGATCTGCACGATAAGCGACATCGGATGTCTCGTTGGACGCCACTTTTCGTGAAACTCGCGCAAAGCGAACGGGCCTGAACGCAAGATGAGCTCGGCATTTAGCTATCTCGACCAAACCATGCTGGTGCCTTGAGGTTGCCTTTGACTAAACCCCAGCGTTTTCCAGCCCTTTAGAGGGAATGCACTGACAGAATGCAAGTTCGTTCGAAGGCACAACTCCTTCAGCCAGTTAAGTTGTGCGTCATGCATCAGATCAAATCAGCAACCGCAGGCAGCAACGAATCTGGTATGGGGCGCAGACTCGGAAGCTCATCAATTGCACGCAACTGTGCACTTCTCATGACGATCCCTTCCATACTCTTTATGAGCTCTGCCTTCGGCTTCCATGTCCTCCTTCGTCTACCATCCTTTCTGTACCTTCCCTTCCAACTCAGTTTCCTAGACATTATCGATTCGGGATCCAGCCGCCTCCATTAGCATACCGCTCCTTACCCCCTTGACTAGTCTTATATCCCCATCCATCTTTTACCATCGCATTGGCTTCTCCCATCAACTCATCCCTCTACCACAAAGCGCTTCCATTCCCTCAGCAGAACTCACGGGCTCGTGCCGAACCGTTTCAGATTCACCACCTAACGCCGCCAGGGAGCATACACCTTCTTTTTCTCTCGAGCCCATCCGTTAGCGCAGTCATGATCGAACCTCCTTGGGTGCTCGACTCCTATGCATTGGAACATATCCTCAAATTACCGCCAGATCAGATCGAATACGGCTGGGAAACATTTCGACACTACTACTACAATTCGTACAAGGTACCTTGTGTTGCTACGTGAGTCTTGACGCTAATACACACCCGCATATAGACGCATTGTCTCTGACCATACGACGCGATCTGCTGCATTACTATCTCCCATCAGCTTTCTTATCTGGATCCTCTTTCTCACACTGTGCCTGGCGTCAGGGCTGAGCACATTCATCCAGCGTTTCTTCCCTCGTCTCCATCATGCAATCTCGAAACGAGCGACTTGGTGGAGGGGACACATCGCTGAGCATCCATTGGTATCCGAGAAACACTCGCAGACTGTCTCTTGCGGTACGGGGTGCCTCAGCTGGCTTACTCTGCACCTACCACTCCGCCTCGAGTCCATCATTCTGGTTGCCATGGCGTTGCTCAACGTTTTACCGCTTGTTGCATTTTACTCGCTCTACGTCGGACACAACACCTACTTCACCGGCACGGATTACATCAGTCGACGTTCACAGATCCTTCGACACATGGCCAACCGCTGTGCCATGCTGGGTATTGGGCAACTGCCCATGTTGATACTGCTCGCGAGCAAGAGGACGCCAGTCGCCCTGCTTAGCCAGCTGTCGATGCACACCATGATCCTCTTTCACCGCTGGATCGCCAGAATGTGCTATCTGCACATTGTTGTTCATACTCTGGGCAACGTTCTTATCTTTTACTTCAGCTTCCGCATCGCCGATGGACTCAAGGTCCCGGCCGTTCGGTGGGGCATCGCTGCCTTCACCATGCTTTCTGGTCTCGTGTTCTTCTCGCTGAGGGCACTTAGGAACAAGCACTACGAGGTCTTTGTATTCCTTCACATCAGCATGGCCGTGCTCCTGATCGTCTTTACGTATCTGCATATCAAGTTGCTCCACCAAGGCAGAGTAAGTCCACAAGTTTCCGTTGTGATCCGTTTGGTTTCACGAGATTACGCCAAGCTGGACTAACCCTATCTTACTCTCGCCTCGCAAAATGTACAGCTTGGACTTCATATCTTCGTCGTCGAAATGACGGCCGCGTTCTATGCCTTTGATAGAACCGTTCGAATCCTCGGTCGTGTCATCATGACCATCTCGTGGCGATACGCCGACGGAGCTGGCGCCACGCGCAAGGCAGAACTCACGTCGTACGGTGGCGGCGCTTATGTGCGCCTACGAATTCAAGTCCCCGCATCGCGCCTTCGCCTCCCACCCCCTCCTTCGGCCGAACCGTCCAGCTCTGACTTGGACCTTGAGGGTGGAGGCAAGCGTCGTAATGCCATGGTGCTTGGTCTGGCTCGTATTGGTGCTGGCGACGATGTCCGCGTCACCATCCCCAAATTGCAGTGGGTCGGCGATCATCCTTTCTCTGTCTTCGCCGTGGGACGCTGCATGAGCGGCAACGCGGATATGGGCTACGTCGACCTCGTAATCCGGCGACAGGCTGGTCTCACAAGAAAGCTCTCCAAGCTTGCTCGGGAGCTCTCGTCATCAAGCATTAACGACAGGCGGACACCGAGCGATGGATACCTTCGCCACGCGGTGCGAGCAAAGGGCAAGCGTGTTAGGGTGGTGATTGATGGCCCGTTCGGCAGGAGTCCCTCGTTGGAGGGGGCACAGCACGCCGTTCTCATTGCAGGAGGTATCGCCATCACCTTTTGCTATCCGCTGCTGGTGAAAGCCGCGCAGCTGGAATTTAGTAGTCTCCAAAGCTGCAAGCTAGTCTGGATCGTTCGGAGCGAAACGATTCTCGATGTTCTGCGGGATAGTCTATCAGAGCTACTTGACCAGATTCGAAGCATGGGTGGCAGTCGATGCAGACTCTCGATCGACATCTACGTGACGTCCAAAGCGAAGTCGCCAAGCAGCACGCTGTCCGACCTCATGATGGACAGGAAAGTAAGGAGGCTACCTTCGAGGCTAGAGCCGACCTGGAACGCCATGGCTGGCTGGAGCACGGAGCAGTCTTCCACTTCCTCTGCTACCCTCGTCAACCCGGTACAGTCTTTGACGACGAGCTCTCTGAAACAGGGCCGCACCAAGTCACAACCCCGGGACGACATCGCATACACGCAACAATACGGACTTGATGTTGTAGCCACCTCGTCGAGACGGGGATCCCCTTACCAGCAACCATCTTGGTCGACGGCTTGCAAGTCAGACACTAGACTCAAGTCGCCGCCCATACCGTTTGAGAACAGATTCTCGAACAACATTTCTCATACTAGCTTTTCTCAGATCACTCTGGTGTACAATCTCTCGCCGAGCCCGTCGTCGTCGCCTGCATTCAAAAAATCAGGACAGCGGCTGCGACCGGTGCTGCCATCGACGTACAGCGCGCACGACATCAGCTCTGTACCTGTGGATCGTCCCGGGCCGGTGTGGTGTCAACGTCATAGGAAGCCAGAAGAGGGGATGCTCCTCAACTATCGTTCGCACAGGCCAGCGACTGACGGTGCGAGCACTCCCGAGCTTCTGTACTTGGACTCGCCTTCGGACTCTCCTTACCGATTTGACAGGAGCAGCACCAGCAATGTCTCGCTGAACAAGCTGCAACCACATCACAGCAAGAGCAGCTACTCAAGCGTGGACAGTGTATTCAGCGTCTTGCAGTCCGACTATCTTCCCGCGTCGTACCTTTCACCGCCTCGCTCTTCCGGGGGTAAAGACGAGTCGCATGGCGGGAGATCTGCCTCTGAAGACGTACTTCTGGAGACAAAGGGGAACACTTTGATTGAGATACGCCGCTTTCAAGGGAGGCCGACAACGATGGCGGCTGTTCACCAGCACGTTACAGAGCGAGCCGATCGAGAGGACTTGGGGAGGATCGTCTTCGCAACGTGTGGACCCGCGCCCATGTGCGACTCGGTTCGAGCTGAAGTAGTAGCGCTGCTCAAGAGAGGAATGGACGCAGCGTTGGTAGAAGACTGCTTCAATTGGTAGACTTGCTCGCAGAGTCGGCAAGTCATTCTCTCTGACTTGTTACTCTCTTTTGACCGACAATTACCCAAGCTTCGGTCGGCTTCGCACTGAACTTCCCTTTTAGACTTACCTTGTTCGGAAAAACTAGGATCAGGGTGTGCTCTCGGAATGTCGGCTACGAGACTGAGTCACTAGAAGATCGTGGGTCTGTCCAACAGAATCGTGAGAAAGACAGTGCGCTGACTTGATCTGGTGATGAATTCAGGGCCCGCGGAGGGGCGCCAAGCCCTCGTGTATGCAGCCATGCAGCAACACAATGTGAATCGGCTTGAACTCGGCCGCTCGTCTGAGTTTGGAAACACCACGACGAGACCCTCAAACACTGTTGCACATCGCTAAGTCCGAGGGTCTGGCACTTTTTCGTTTTCCGTTCTTGGGAGAGGAGAAAGGGTGCAGCACGCCCTTACGGACAGGGCATCCTAGCAGCACCAGCAGGCCACGCTGGTTCTACATCGAGGTGTTCTTGTAGACTTGCAAAGGCACACCAGTATGTCCAAGTGCTTCCCTTGTCAAAAGTTGACGATCAGATAGCTAGTTTGCGTTCGGCGAGCGGGGAAAGGCAGAAACTTTTCGTATCAGATTGAGAAGCCCCCATTGGTTAGCTATCTGATACCCTGTGCGGACTCAGTATGTCGGCGAAGTTGCATCCGTCGGAATTGTCGCTCTGCCGTTCTTTGCCCACGCCCATGGCAGTTGGCGAGAAGCAAGAAAAAACTTTCTCTCGCACCGTGGTCCTCTCTCTTTGACCGTCGATCGATTTGGCTGCGCATCTTATCTGATTGGTTGCATGGCTGTCCACATGTCGGGTTTGTGCCTGTTCCATCGTGGCCTGACTTTGCATCGGACCGTGTTCACCCTTCTCAGCCAGAAATGGAGGAGGCAGGAGCTTTTTTTGCTTCCCGTGTTGGGCCGCGGTGCAGTGCCCCTTCGGCTGCGACCCTGGAATGGCCTTTATAGTACAGACTGATCGTTGCGTCTGTCCCGCCCCTCTTTCTTGGTGCGCACCTTACTTTGACCTTCCCTTCAACCTTTTGCCAGTTTCGCAAGGTAGCTCATAGCAGCTCACTTCGCCATGTCGCAGCCTGATGAACGCAGTTCCGCCGTTGAGGCGACAGCGCAACACAACAACGGCGATGCCGTCGAAACCAAGTCTTCTCGCTCCTCGAGTGTAGCTGAAGATGACGCCAAGCTCAAGAAGCTCGCCTCCCCCAACGCAGCGGTGCCTCATCTCACTAGCCACAAAGACGACACTATCTGGATCGCAGATGCCCAGGCCGGTGCCGTAGGCGCAACTTGGAAGCATCGCCTCCCTGCACTTCTCATGGTGTTTTTCCTAACCCTCGGAAGCAACTTCGCCCAGTCCTCGCTCGGCCCGCTCAAGTCAACTATCAAAAAGGAAATCAAGTCCGTCACCAACGCACGCTACGGTGCCATCTCCTCGGCCGATCAACTCATCAACGGCGTCCTCCCGCTCTTTTCGGGCATTATGATCGACTACTATGGTCCCAGTGTCACCTCTCTCCTCTCGTCCTCTGCCATTTTTATTGGCGTCATCGTTCGTGCGGTTGGCGGTCAGCGTCGAAGCTTTGCGACGATCTTGGCGGGTCAAATTATCGTTGGGTTTGGTAGCACTACGATTGAGACGAGCCAGTCGAAGCTATATACTCACTGGTGTAGGGATTCCACCTCTCGGTCCTCGCCCGCTGCGCAAGGAGGGAGAGAGGCAGAAGATGAGATGCCAAAGAAGAGGTGGGACCGGGCTGCGCTCTCCAGTGCGGGCTGGCTGGGTTTTGTTTATGGACTCGACATTGCTATGGGTAGAGTGTTTAACATTATGGGCTCAATGAGCTCGGTGCCAGTGGCAGAGTCGACGGGAAAGTGGTACTGGTCCTTTTGGCTTTCTGCCATTCTGTGTGCGGTGACGCTCGGTTTGAACTTGGCCTACGTCGTGTACGAACGCGCTTTGCCCAAGCAGATGCGGGTGGTGACGGGACGACAACTAGCAGCACAAGCGGTAGCAACAGCTTCTTCGCAGGTATCTCGAACTCCCCCTTCCGCCGACCTTGCCTCAACACCGGACGAAAAGGTAGCTCAAGCCCACAGCGTGAATGAAAGGAGCATTCTTCGACCCTTTTCGAAGCGTCACTGGCAAGTGTTCACCATGAGCGTGGGCGCAATCCCCGCGGCATTCTGGTTCGTCACCATCAGCCAAATGCTGCAGGCTGGAGCCGTTAACGCCTACTCGTCCAATTTGGCCGAAGTAGTCCAAATCACACGGGGCAAGTCCAAGCTCCGTGCCGGCTACGCTTCGTCCGTTGGTCAGATCCCACCCATCGTCCTCACCCCGCTGCTGGGACTCATGTTCGATCTGTTCGGCCGACGGATGTACTACGTTTCCGGCTGTGCTGCGTTGTGGGTCGTCGTGTTCTCGCTGCTGGCGTATAGCAGCGTCAACGTCTACCTGCCGGTCGTGCTCGGCAGCGTGGCGCTGTCGTTCAACGCCCTGCCCTTCATCGCTTCCATCCCCCTCCTCGTGCCTAATCAGGCCTCCATCGGCACGGCATTCGGGATCTGGAAATGCTTCAACTCTGCAGGCTCCGTTACGATGGATGTAGCGTTCGGAGCGATTCAGGACTTGACTCCACGTGGGAAATCGCAGTTCAACCACGCTTTTTCGCTGCTCATCGCTCTGAAGTCCATCGATATCATTTACGGTCTGCTGTATCATGTGATCGATCGCAGATACTTTGGCGGTGTGCTCAAGCTCAACGAGCGCCAGCTGCAGGAAAAGACGCACACCGAGTCCGAGGACGAGAGGACGCAAGCTCTGCGCAAACCTATCTGGAAGTGGACGCTCGCAGGATGCTTGCTCCTGGTGGCGTTTGTTGCCACCAGCTATGTGCTCTACATTGTCTACTCTATCGGCACTTAGAGCATCGAAAGTCAAAGCGTCTTGCATGTATCATTCAGCATTCGAGTCACCTCTGTTTTGCACTTGAAGAAATGTGAAAGGAGTATATGTCATCCAGTAAAACATGTGATGATCGCATGAGCCATGCATCTCTTCAGCGACCGCTCACAAGGGGCACAAGAAGTGGGCAGGCGAGGCCGTCTGACCTATCAAGCCCGGCGTCGGCGCCCAATTCGGATTCAACCAGCTGCTCCAGTCCAGATCCACACTCGACTGCAACAGAGAGTTGAGGTTTAGCATGTCGTCGAGCGCCGTCGCTGATGATGTTCCCAGCGATGGGTCGAGGAAAGCAGTGAAAGCGGCTGGGTCTGTTGCGCCTCCCGTCCACTGTCCGTCCATTTGCTGTGCATTGTTGCTGCTGCCTCCGCTGGGATGGGAAGCTGATCGTGGGTCAGAGCCGTCCGCAGCCACGCCAGAGTGTTGTTGTGACTGAGAAGAGGGTCCATCAGCCGCAGGAGCAGGATGGAAGATCATTGCGGCCGCGGTGCGCATGGCGCCTACGATGGCCGGCTCCTCAGCAACGTTGGCCGAGTCTGCCTCGGATCCACCAGCAGCAAGTGCATGTGCACGCTTCTCCCACGCCGCCACCATGAGTGCCGCCAGCATCGTGCCACGAATCTGCAGCTTGTTGCGGCTCTGCTTGTCCGCCCAGTCAGCGTAGATATTTGGCGTGCCACTGCTACTCGTCGACGTTATGTTGCTACAGACTGCGGAAGCCGCAGCTTCGTCCTTTCTCGACGTGCCGCTGACGATGTCCGGTCGCCAAATGACCGAGCTACTTGCAATTGCCGTCCACGCCTGATCCACCAGCTTTCCCGTCGTGTGACGCCGCAGCAGATCCAAAAGGATCACAAACGAAAAAAATGGCAGCTGTTGATACGTATACCACTGAAACCGTACGAACCGGTCATCCATAAGCAGCTTGCCCGTCTCCTGCACCTGGATAGTACAGATCCGAATCACCTCGGCATCGTTCTCTGCGCTCCTCTGGTTGAGATGCACGAATAGCCGGATTTTCTTGATCCACATGCGAGCGTGGTGGTGGGCGTACTGCACCAACGTGCTGGTGGCCGTTTCGGGGCGGTCAAAGTAGCGCTTTTGGATGTACGTGTCGAATGCATCTACCGCTGTTAGGCGCCACGCAAGACTGGAGGTATCGCGACGCTGGACGCTTGGATCCCAAAGCCGTTTGTAGGTGGGCGTGGAGCGGAAGAGGTGGCTGCGCAGGTGGTGTTCCGGATGCTGCTGCGACCAGGGCGGGTGAAGTTGAAACTGTGCGATTTCACAGCGGAGCAGCAAGAAGAGGCATTCGACGTTGGGAGTGTCAACCGTTGCGTCGTAGACAGGAACAACTGATGTAGCCAACTGCTCCAGGTCGAGGTCGGATGCATTGCGAGGCAAGACTGTAGTGGCAGTGGCGAGTGTAGGGTTGGATGCGATGCCCGACTTCTCACATGCGCGCATATCGCACGCCAGGATCTCCCACCACAGTCGAATGCCCATCTCCTGGTTAACGGCCTTGATCGGTGCAGACCCCAACGAGGTCCGTTTGTTGTGCAACGACAGCAGCCGCTGCACCATCCTGCCGACACTGCCAGAACAGATGCCATACGCGCGCGGATCGACGTCCTTGGTGAGCGTCAACAGATACAGCAGGTAGGCTTGAATCGAGCAGATGTGCGACGACCGCCAGAGCTCAACCCTGCACAGCGCAGTTTGCGTGTTGCGCCGAAACTCTTCCCACACGACTCTGCGTTCAGCGTTGCCAAAGAGGCGACCACACTCGTCCGCAGTGAGCGTGCTGACAGCGATGGTGTAGATGGCAAACATCAGCGCGTTGTCGTGAGCGCTAGCGGCGCTGGGGTCGGCAGAGACGTCGCAAAAGCGCTCTCGAACAGAAGGCATATGGACCACCTTGACCAATGGGTGGACGTTCTGCTCATAGAGATGAAGCAAACGGAACATAAGGCTCGTATCAGGGTGGCGGAGCGGCTGGCCAGGGCAGTGATCGTCGAGATTGATGTATTTGGAGCCGTCGTCCGGAAACATGAGGTCGAGGTGTTTGTGAATCACGAGTGTCGACGACACTGCGACCTCACTTATAGGAGCATAGTGGGTGTGGCCAGGTGGAACAAAAACATCTTCAAAGCAAGACCCGGACGAGATGGTGTTCGAAGAGGGAGGGCCGGAGAGCTGATGCGTGCAGCAGGAGCAAGACTGGAGCGGTGGCACCGACTCGAGGATCGACTCGATATCACCAATGTCAGGATCGATGGTGGCCGTGTGGGGCGGTGTTGGAGGAACATCCTTTGCCGATGGACCGAGTCGATGTGTTGAGGAAGTGGCTCGCTGGAAATCGACGGAAGCGGTCGAGTCGGAGGGCGAAGGCCTCAAGCGTTTGTTGGATCTCGAAGCGTCGATCGGGCCCGAAGACGATGCGCTCGAGATGTCAGCAAGGTCAGAGAGACTCTGATCCTTGTCAATGCCTATGGTAGTAAGAAGTTCTTCGTACCTTCGAATGCGGTCGAGAAGTTCACGTTCCGGGAACCTCTTCTTCCTTGGCTTATGTGGATCGAGGAACACTGGAGTGCAGACGATGCCGCGTTGCTTGCACATGGAGCAAGGTTCTTGCTTGTCGCATCTGCTCTTTCTTTTCTGGCATTCCTCACAGGAAAGCCGTTGGTCTGCGCTTCTTGAGGTATCGCCCCGTGATTGTTGTTGAAGAGCTCGTCTTCCCGGAGTCGAGCCTCTAGATGATGCGCCATTCGCCGACATTGTGTCAGGGGTGACCTGCAAGAGAGAGTATTGAAGTGTATGTTGGGGAAAAGGAGAGAAGCAAGAGGAGCCTGCATGGGATGTCTAGAGCAAGCTGCTGAGGAAGCTGAGGTGTAGGGGCTCGCAGCAATACAACCTGATCACAAGCCTTGGCCCATATTTTGACCTGAGCAGAAGTTTCCTAATGGAGCATGAATGATGGTCGAGAAGGTCAAGCTGAGGGTTGGGGAATCGCTGTCATGATGCAGCGTCGATAGAGCTGGAAGCTCAGATAGTTGTGCCCGAACTCAGCCTCGCAACTTTTCAAGGCAGCAGACGCAGAGGATGGCGGACGCAACTATCGTCCGACGCACATGTGTGAAACTCTAACCGAGTCGCAGGGACCCGCAGTGTTCGAAATCGAGTTTCCCGCGGAAGCGAAGTTGACATCGAAAGAAGTGCCACTCATGACGCTTTTCAACACGTGTGCGAAGCCAAGTAGCGTTGTTTTGACAGCGGGTAGAACAAGCGTCCGAACTTGCCACGTTAAGAATAGATTCATCCGGCGATCCGTCGCGATCCCAGTTCCCTTCCAAGGCGGAACTGACGGTCAAGACAATTCTGAGTTTGTCTATTCTATACCACCGCATGCCGTGGAACAGCTGTCTGTCGTGTGTGTGTCCATGCTGCATGTGTAGGCTTCCGTGAAAAGGGACCTTGGGCACTTCAAACATGCCATAGGACGACAAGATTGTGTATAAAGGGAGCCGACTTTTTGATTCAAAGTAGATCCATTCTCGTCCCTGTCCCCATCCTCCTCCCCATTCCACCACCAACCATGACGAAGCTTGACCCCAGGCAGCAGATCCACGTTGCCTCTGGCCGCAAATCTTCCATCTCGAGCCATGCTGATGACAAGAATCCAATTTCAACTCGTCCCAAAGACCCGTCGAGGAAGCAAACCAATGAGGAGCTCACAAAGCTCAGAGTGACGCTCATCCTCATCATGATCGGCACGTTGATGTTCCTTGTAGGTGAGTAGAGCTGTGCTCAACGTGAGAACATCTCATCGACTCTCATGCTGAACTAAACCCTGTTTTCTTCTTGACAGCTCTCGACAAGACCATCATCGGAGTGGCGCTACCTTCGATTTCAAGCGAGTTCCACTCGCTCGATGACGTCGGCTGGTACGGGTCCGCCTACATGGCAACCACGGCGGCATTCCAACTCGTGTGGGGTCGCATTTACAGGGCCAATCCGGTCAAGCCCACCTTCCTGATCGCCGTGCTCATCTTCGAGGTCGGCTCGGCTGTTTGCGGTGCTGCTCCCAGCTCCAAGGGGTTCATCGTTGGAAGGGCCGTGGCAGGCGCGGGAGGTGCTGGCATCATGAATGGCGCCATTTCGATCCTCATGGCTGTTGTTCCCCTCGAGAAACGAGCTGCAGCACAGGCCGGTCTCAGCTCTGTGTTTGGCGTCGCATCTGCACTGGGTCCTTTGCTTGGCGGTGCATTCACGCAACGAGTCTCGTGGCGATGGTGCTTCTACATCAACCTTCCCTTTGCCGTCATCGCTATCCTTCCAGTTATCTTCTTCCTCGATGGCAAAAAGATGGCTGACAAGGGTAAGACCACGCCACCGTTAAAGGAGCAGATTCGACAGCTCGACCCCGTCGGAGTCATCCTCGTGCTTGGCAGCATCATATGCTTGATCCTAGCGCTGCAGTTCGGTGGTCAGGCTTCGTCTGCAGTCAGCCTGTCTTCGTGGAGTACGCCGCGGGTCATTGCCCTTCTGGTGGTTTTCGCCGTTACTCTGCTTGCCTTCATCGCATGGCAAATCTACATGGGGGACCGTGCTTTGCTGCCGCCCAAGGTGTTCGTCGAGCGGTCGGTGCTAGGTGCCTTCTGGTACATGTGGTTCCTGTCGGCATCCATGACGGTGGTCTTCTACTACGTTCCACTCTGGTTCCAAGTGGTGAAAGGGCAGTCGCCGATCAGGAGCAGCTACAGCACGCTCGCGTCCATCGTACCATTTTGTGGCTCGAGCATCATTGCCGGCGTGATCGTCAAAAAGACGGGATACTATGCTCCGCCCATGATCTTGCCCCCTGTGGTTGGCTCGATCGGTGCTGGATTGATCAGCACGTGGTCTTCGACGTCACCCGAGGCCAAGTGGGCGGGATATCAGGTGCTTTTCGGCCTTGGCTTGGGCTTGGGAATGACGGGTGCTTCGCTTGCTGTGCAGGCAGTGCTTCCCCACTCCGAAGTGCCTCTGGGTATCGGTGCCGTCTTCTTTGCGCGCGAGATGGGCAGTGCCGTCTTTGTCGCTGCCGCAGAGAATCTGCTCTCGGCGCGCCTCGTAAAGGGGCTCGACAAGATTCCTGAGCTGAACGGTCGAGCTGCGCAATTGGCGCGATCCGGAGTTGCCGAGATCCGACACGCTGTGGAAGGTATGGGCGAGCGAGTCGTGAGCGAAACAGTGGAAGCCTTCACGGCTGCACTGCGCAACGTTTGGTACCTTGTTGTGGCGCTGACGGTGGCGATGATCGTGCCGTTCTTCCTGATTAAGTGGTTGAACCTCAAAAAGATCGGGAAAGAGCGGGCCGAACAAGCTGAGGCTGCCAAGAAGGAAGCAAGCAAGACCCAGGAGGAAGTGTGAGTGTCACGCAGTCTTGAGATCGAATAGACCACCTAAAGTCGGAATGAATGAATGCAAAGATGTCTCCCCGTTGATGTTGCTAGTGTGAAATCCTGGTGTGCGTAAGTTGAATGAGAGCTAGAGCTGCCGTGTGCCGCGAAGCTTGTTAACATTGCCATCATACGAGGCGCCTGCCAACGTCATTTGGCCCTGCATCTGCTTAAGGAAGCGGTGACCCTGCATCAAGAGATCCTTGATGCGTTCGAGATCGGTCTCGTGACGGAAACGGTGGACGTCGTCACGGAAAAACTGGATGGTCTCCCAGCGTGCCAGTGGATTGGGAATGTCTCGAGTCGCGCGAAGGTACTTGCGGTAGAGCGAGAGCGTGCGCCCGCGCATGAGGAAATGTTCGAGGGTGAGTTGACTCGACTTGAGGTCGGCACGAGCCGTTCTTGACACCGAAGTCAGCATGGCGTGCATGCGGCGAAGAAAGATGGCTGTGGTCGGTGTGCAAAATCGAGTGCTTTGTGTTTCGTCTTCTTCCCGCCACTTCCAACATCCGACATCCGGAAAGAGACGACACACATAGCTTAGTTAAGTCTAACACTCCCATTTTTACCGTGCCTGCTCCAACCAAACCTTGCTGCAATCTACTTGCCTCGAAGCAGGGTAACAGCCAAATTTGAGTGTGTCTGCACACTGACTGGGTCATCTCCTTGTGGCGATTGAAGAACGCCTGTCGGTACCCCCGAATGCGATGGTGTGGCTGTGTGTCGATGTGATTAGTTTGATGAACAGAATCCGTACATGACAGAAAATGAAGGTCAAGAAAACACACAACAGCGGAGCCCGGAGTTGACTCCGATTTCTGCGTGATGTCGCATGAGCACACATAACTCGCTCGCCGCACAGACGGTCCAATCCTCCACTTGAGCAGAGCCGACATGCTCAGCTCGCCCCCCCTTCCGAACGTCACACCCTCCAGCAAGGCTTTGCACACCCGAGACGAAAACGAAGTGTTGGTTGTCTTCTCGATCGGACTCGCCGCTTGGATCTCTTAGTCGTCCTTTCCTCCTTCATCTCCAGCTTTGAATCACGTTCAGCAATTCGGCGTTAGCGTCGCCGTCGTCGGAAGACACGCCGAGCGTCATGAGCGACGTAGCAGTCCAGTTCGGTCACGAGTTGCCAGACCAGCTGCCAACCATCGCAGCTACTCTTTCGGCTCAGCTTTCCCTCGAAAGCGATGTCGCCTCCTTCCTCGCAGAACGAGCCGTGCTAGAACGAGACTACGCCGCCAGACTTCAATCGCTCGTCCGCAAGTATCGCGACAAGAAGGCCAAACGCGATCACGACATCTCGGTCGGCCCAACTCCCACAATCGAATGGAAGCACACTCAATCCACACTCTCCACCCATATCACCGACCTCTACTCTGCACACGATGCAACCGCCGCAGACCACACCAATCTCGCTTCCACCCTCGACGATCTATCCAACAAGATGAACGCCAGCACCAGGTCGCGCGAGGACCTTCGCAAGAAACACGCTACTTACGCTGGCAAGTTGCTATCGGATCGCGAAAAGACCTATTCGGACAAAGACAAAGCCAAAGCCAAGTACGATGAGCTCTGCCGTGAGCTCGACTCGCAACGCCTCAAACGCGAAAAGGCTGCTGCGGGAGATCGACACGCAGATCGTGCTGCCAAAGCCTTCCAGTCTGCCGAGATGGACATGTGGAACGGTAAGAACAGCTACCTCATCCAGATTGCCATCTCGAACTCAGCCAAACAGCGATTCTACCGACACGACCTGCCTGCTGTCCAGGACAGCTTGCAGTTGCTCTGGACGCTCTCCACGCGTCGTTTCGCAGCGTCTACCGCCAAGGCACAATCTGCTGTAGCCGCGCATCACGAGCTCGTAGCCAAAAAGCATCGGGATCTCGAAGCCAAAGCATCCATCGTCGACCCGGCTCGAGATCAGAACCTCTTTGCCGAGCACAACCAGCAACGATGGCAAGAACCCACCGGATGGTCCTTCGAGCCCTGCGTCGGCTTCTTTGACACGTCCGAAATGTCCACCGAGCACTCTGCCGTCACATTCTTGCAGAACAGGCTTATGCGTTGCAGAGCCCGCATCGCCGAACTCGAACCCCTGGTCGAAGCCAAATCCAAAGAGGTCAGCGGTCTGCAGAACCTGCGCGACGCTTACGAGAAGCAGCAAGACCTCGGCAACCCGGACGAAGTCATGGACAACCTCTTCGAAGCTACTCGCACACTCTTCGGATTCGAGATCGAGCTGTATGATCTGCAGGCCGAAGTGGACACGATCATCGCCAACGTCGGCGAGAATCAGGGCCAAGCACGGCCGCATCGCTTCAAGCCCGCGTCGTTTGGTATACCCACAACGTGCCACTTTTGCGGCGACAAGATCTGGGGACTATCCAAACAGGGGTCGGTATGCAAGCCGTGCGGTTACACGGTGCACCAGAAGTGCGAGATGAAGGTGCCGGCGGAATGTAAAGCTGCACGGCGAGGCGGTGTTGCTGCGGGCGGTACAGATACTCCACGCGCCTCCGGCACGTTCGACAGATCAAGCCGGTCGAGTGCTACAATCGCAGATAGTAAGCTGCAGCGAAGCACAAGCATAGCCAGAGCTCCAACCTCTTCCAGCCGTCTCTCGGCAGTTCAGCCACAGACAAGCAACAGCGCGCAAGGTCCCACGGGCCGCGTCATATTTGCATTCGAAGCATCGAGTCCGTTCGAGGTGAGTGTTGCCGAGGGTGAACAGGTGGAGCTGCTCGAAGACGACTTCGATGGCAATGGTTGGATTAAGGTTCGCGCAGCCGCGGGCAGAGAGGGGCTGGTCCCGACGTCGTATTGCGAGTTTGAAGGGGGTGCCACAGGAGCAACAGCGGCGGTACAACAAGACATTGGATACATCGGTGGCGGATCGAATGCCGCGGCAGTACAAGGATGCGGACAGTTTGTCAAGGCGCTGTACGACTATGTGGCGCAGGGAGACGACGAGCACTCGCTTTCGGTGGGCGAGCGAATCGAGTTGACCGCCACGGGCATGAGCTATGCAGATGGGTAAGTGGGCATTGCTTATCATTCGAGGCTAAAAGTGTGTGTTGATACTTACATTTAACTTGCATATGCTATTTGGCTCGACAGATGGTGCCAAGTGGTCAAAGAAGGCCGCATGGGTATCGTACCAGCAAACTACGTCGAGCATATGTAGCTGAGTCTCGAACGTATCGCATTACATCGTTGGGTAACCCTACCACGCGCGAGTCTCTAGGCAGCCGATTCGTCGAGCAAGACATATTCCCTCGTACTTGCACCAAACGTGAGCGTATCGCCCGACCTGAGCTGGTAGTACCTCGACGTGGGAATCTCGGTATCATTGACATACGACCCATTACTCGACTCGAGATCAATCAAGAACGGCCGGATTCTCTTCTTTTTGTCACCAAATTCGTTTGTCGAGACGGTCTGGCGGAACTGCAGCACGGCATGTTGCTTGGAGCACGACTCGTGGTCGAGCGGGATGTCGACGACGGTTCGATCGCGCCCAAGCAGATAAGCGGATTGTGCGGCGAGATGCAGAACTTCGCTCTGCTTTGCGTCCTTGAAGCAGTACAAACGCCAGGGATGCTTGGGCTTACGTGCTTCTGGTGGCTCGTGGTACTTGAGCGCTACGCCGTTGACGGTGTTGGATTCGGCCGCGAGCAGACCGGAGGGGGCGAAGTTGGGGGCGTCTTCATCTACTTCTTCGTCTGCTTGGCCGGGAGCGCTTGCTGATGGTGGTGGAGACTGACGCGGTGGGGAACGGTGGCTGCGGGAGGCGGAGACGGGTGGTATGGGTGAACGTGACTGGGACCGAGACCGGGACCGCGATGGGCGGACTGGAGCATCATCACGATTGCGAGTACGAGCGTTTCGCAAGTCTCGGTGCCTCTGACTTGACGGGGATGTAAGTCGGTCGCTGCTTCCCATCTCTTCTGTACGTCGAGAGCTTACCCTCGAGGAGTGATGGCGGTCTTCATCATCACGATGGCGTCGATGTCTCTTGCTGTCCCTATCGTCGTAGTGCCGGTGCCTCTTGGAGCTCGAACCCGACCGATGTCTGTCTTCTCCGTTTTCTCTGCGGCTCAACTCCTTCTCCTCGTCTTCTCTATGGGAGCTGTGCCTATTCCCGTCTCTGTCTCTGTAACGATCTTCCCTATGCGAATGCGATCGTCTCTCTCGACGCTCGTCATTGCGGCGCTCCCTCTCGTGCCTGCTGCCATGTCGTGAGCTCGACTCGTGATGCGACAACGCGGATGGATGCCGATCAGCATCATACCTTCGTTCATAGTCTTCTGAGTGGCGACTGGCACCAGCCCTCGAGTCCGACATGACGAAGAGCGGGAATGGTCGGGTTAATTGATGTGGTTAGGCCAAAAGACTCAGTTGGACGAAGATCAAGATTTCGTCAAACTGCGCATGTGGAGACGTTCCGAAAGCCGAGATTTTCTGCACAGTGTTAGACTTCATTGAGAACCAAAGCACGGGAGAAAGGCAGCGCCGGACGATCGCGGAAAGAAACCACAACGCAAATCTAACAAAACGCCGGATTTCGGCTGGAAGCGGCGGTGGAAGTGTGCGACGGCGTGCGGTTATGTCAGCTTGGTCAGAGCAGGCAAGCGGCGGAAAAATAATCGTCTCACCCGCAGAGATTCGCGTCCGAAAAAGAATTAGGCTTGGCTTTGAAATTGGCTCGACTCTGATTGGCTCTCGAGCTGGACTGCCGGTCTGCAAGCACAAAAGTCGCACACGCCTGGCCCGTTGTTCTTGCCACTCTGGGCCGCTCTCATTTCAGACCAAAAAAAAAAAAAGCCGGTACAGGCCGAGACTGAGACTAGAGCAGCCAGCGTGTTTTGGTAATCAACTACGGGCTGCCTGACTGCAATACTAAAATTTCCGGTCACAGCTGGTCAGTCTCTTTGTCGCAACAGCCTCGTGCGGGGAGAGAAGCTTGCTTTGGGCGCGCGCAAGCCATTTCGCTGTGTGAGACGAAAGCGACACGCTCGCCGCCATCAACCTCGTCTGCTCTCCACCATCACCGTCACTACCAATCTACCTATCTTCACATCCAACAACCGCAGTCATGTCGCTATTCAACGTCAGCAGCGGTCTTCGTGCCGCCCTCCGACCCTCAGTTGCCAGCACCTCGCGTGCTGCTGCCTTCTCTACATCCGCCGCTGCCCGACTAGCCACGCCCACCAGCGATGCCAACGTGGGCAGCTCGGGCAAGCCTCAGCACCTGAAGCAGTTCAAGATCTACCGCTGGAACCCGGACAAGCCTGCCGAAAAGCCGCGTCTGCAGACGTACACACTCGACCTCAACCAGACGGGACCCATGGTGCTCGACGCTTTGATCAAGATCAAGAACGAGATCGACCCGACGCTGACGTTCCGTCGCTCGTGCCGTGAGGGTATCTGCGGTTCGTGCGCGATGAACATCGACGGTGTGAACACGCTCGCGTGCCTGTGCCGAATTGACAAGCAGAACGACACCAAGATCTATCCGCTGCCACACATGTACATCGTCAAGGACCTCGTGCCGGATCTGACGCAGTTCTACAAGCAGTATCGCTCCATCGAGCCATTCCTCAAGTCCAACAACACCCCCGCCGAGGGAGAGCACCTGCAGTCGCCCGAGGAGCGTCGTCGTCTCGACGGTCTGTACGAGTGCATTCTCTGTGCTTGCTGCTCCACATCTTGCCCCTCGTACTGGTGGAACCAGGACGAGTACTTGGGACCGGCCGTGCTCATGCAGGCCTACCGCTGGATGGCCGACTCGCGTGACGACTTTGGCGAGGAGCGCAGACAGAAGTTGGAGAACACGTTCTCGCTCTATCGATGTCACACCATCATGAACTGCTCCAGGACCTGCCCCAAGAACCTCAACCCGGGCAAGGCCATTTCGCAGATCAAGAAGGACATGGCTGTTGGTGCCCCCAAGGCCGCTGACCGTCCTATCATGGCTTCGTCGTAAACGATGTTTTCGGTTTGAGCCTGTTGAAATGTCAAGTTACATATGCATTCCCTTTCGTTGGTCTGATTGGTACGTTGGCGTGGTACTCGGTTGCAGCGCGCAGATGCAGCGCGGACTTTGAGGGATTAGCTAGTTGCGAGTTGCGTCCTGCGAGAAAAGTGAGACTTTCTGGTGAATGTGCAGTCATGGTTGCGCAAAGCATGTCGACTCTCCCAACCGGGCAGTAGAGACATGCTCTTGATTTCACCACGATCGTTCACGTGAAGAGGTGACTCCCACTGGACTGAACTCGTCAATGCTCTGCTTGTACTTTCTCGACCTTGGTCATTGGACAGCAGATAACCCGCGCACAGCTTTCTCTCCTCATTACTGACTCTTCTCGATAATGATACGCGCGTTGAGCCTCAGAGGTCTGACCGGCCATATCCTCACGCCCAACACTCTATCAAGGCTTCGTAAGAACACTTGAGAGCACATAACAGCGAACGCTACAGTGTTCGCTCGGCAAGACACAATAGCAGCATCGTCGACTCTAAAAACGAGAAGCGAACGACGATCGTTGCAATTTATACCCGCGCACTACCGGTCTGCGGCGCCGCCGACGCCCAAAACTTTTGCCTGTCTTTGCACAAGTTCGGCCACCTCTTGCTCTCCGTTACCCAACCGAATAACCTAAACGCAATCCAGTTGCGCCAGATGATCCTCCACGGTCGCAGAAGCGGCGAAGGGATCAGCGAGTTGTACAAAAAGTAGTGCTTGTGGTTGTACGCCACTTTGACCGCCGGATTGATCAAGATCGTAGGCCGGCGTTCAGTGGCATGCAGCGCACGATGGATGTCGTACGATATCAGCTGACATTCGGACGATGGGCACATCGTCGAAGAGCGGAACTTGAGCGGCAGTGAAAGCACACCATCTTGGTCATCCACGTCTGCGAGAGAAGAACCGTTGGTGGAAGGGTAGAACCACTTGGCGTCGAAGGCGCTCATGCCGTTCCAGCACGAGTTGACCTCGAAGGGCTTGCCTGTTCGCATGGCCTCTACATCCTCTTGCCGAGCCAAGTACGGCCACTGCCGCTTAAGCGTTTCGCCGTCTGCGTCTCGGGTGACCCAGGTATCGTAGAAGCCGTTACCGATGAAGTCCATGGCGCAAACCTGGTCGTAGCGTGCGTGGTTGGTGTGCAGCAATTCGAGCGCATCTTGAGGCGTAAAGATAATGTCATTGATCCACAGCACATGAGTATAGCGGTCAGCTGCATTGACGAGGGGCTGCATCGCTGTGTTGCGGACTTTGGCGAGGAAGTCGATTCTGTCCGCTACGGCTGACAGCTTACCCTTTCGTGTCGCCTCATCATCGGACAGGATGCGGCGGCTGACATTGGTCTGTGCGAGCTCCTGGTCAAGTTGTGCAAGCATGGTTTTTGTCTGATCTGTCGAGTGTGATTCGTAAATCGATACAAAGACGTTGTCCGGGCCAAGGATGTTGATGAGGGTATTGAGCGACGAGCTGAAACTCGGCAGGATCTCTTGGCTGTTGTACAGATTAGACACAATGAAGACTTTGATGGGTTGTGCTGGGGAGGCATCGGCCATTGGAGAGGCGTTGATGTAGGCGACAATCTCGTCCCCAGCCACTACGGCACCGGGAGTAGCAATGTGCTGGAAGAAGAGCCATTCTACGGCGGCGAGAAACCATAGCACCGCACCAAACAACTGAGCCGAACGAACAAGCGACTGGAGACGACACCGGCGACATGACCTGCGTCGCCTAGTCGCGGTGTCGCTGGGCGTTTTACGAGGAGGCGTGGTGGATGAATGGCCACAAAGACTCGAGGCAGAGGGAAAGGACTGTTCGGAGAGTGGCGCTGAGTGACAGGACAAATCGGGCAGCTTGGGGCTGTACTTGGTCGAATCACAGTTGACCACAAAGAGCGAGAGGGAGAGGATGGGGAAAGCGACGACCAGCAGAGCGAGGTAGAGGAAGAGCGTAGTGAAAGTGTTGAAGTAGACGCACGCAGCGATGAACGCAACCACGGTAACAGCAAGATTGGCAACGAGTAAGCTCGGTAGCCATGTTCTTTTGCGCGGTGGAGACGTCGTACATGCTGGAGGTGCTGTTGACCGAGAGTGCTTGTGTACCGCGCTTGCAAGGCATGCTAGGCTGCGAAAGAAGCGAGATGGTGTCGAAGAAGCAGGACCAGTTGGTGGTAGCAGCGATTCCAGAAGTGGCTCTTGATCTGAGCCATATGGTGCTGATGAATGAAGCATGTACTGCGGTTGGTCGCCGTGGTCACCAAAGTAGGCAGTAAAATGCTTATTCTCGTGCTGCTGCACGGCGGCGAGAGGGCAGAGCCGCATCGAAGCGTTGGAAGCAGGCTACTCTAGTCGACGGGTCTATAGCAACGTTGCGACCATGGTGTATCCTTCGGAGAGAGTTGATCAAGGCGGCGATGGTAGTGACGAGGATGCTGTGATATCGGAGCTGAGCAACTCATCTCAGCGACCGACGAGGTGTGCGCACTTGGTGATTGCTTGAAATGCAGTCGCAGCTCCCGAGCCCCTTCCCTTAAGTCACGGCGCATTGTGATGTGACTTCATAAAGGGGCCGAGGCGCGGAGAGTAACACGCACCTGCGCACTGTTCTTGAGCAGGAAAAGAAGCTCCTGCGAAATGCACATGGAAGATCACAGCGCAATGCCTGTCATCGGCAACGCCGTGCATGAAAATCGCGAATTCAACAGTTGGCCTGGGCAGTGCCTCGATCCGGTTGCCCGCTCATCAGCGATGACAGCAGATGCCGACGGCACACTTTTGGACGGCGGGATGCCGCACTCCTTGAAATGAGCCCCTCGGATTGCGACATCCTTGACTCTCACAAAGGCTCTTCACCATCACTCATTTAGTCTTGTTCTCCACCCTTAGAGCGTCCGACGGCCATCTCGAGTGAAACCGTGCTTGGTCGGAGAAGCAAATTTTCGAGATGCGTGTTGCCGTGTCAAAATCGAACAAGGCGGTTCTATCTCGGCCAAGGCTCCGTTGAACGGAGAGCGCGCCCCACGCACCGTAGGAGCTTGGGTATCTTCTCCCGCACATCGTAAATTCTGAAGTTTTTTATAATGGTACCATCAGCTCTCTCATAGGCAATGACACCAGATTCTTCACTCATCACTGGACCATAGGCTATGGTACAGCAATGAATGAGTTTGTATCATAGGCTGGCTATGAGATAGCAATGAAATGACTTTGGTATCATTGCCAATGATAATGTGGACCATAGGTGTATCATTGGCTGAGAAAAAAAATCATATACATCAAAGAACTCCGTAGCATGCATAATAGGATGGTTTTCTTGCAGAAACAGCAGGAAAGTGGACATTTTACTCAAAGACAGTCGCGGCGAGTACAGCTGATGGTGACGGCAAGGGTAAGCAGTGGTTTCCACACTGCACTGAATTTCGAGTGCCGAATTTCGAGCACCGAATTTCGAGCGCCGAATTTTGACATGTTTTTTTGTTAGGTTTCAGCTGATGAGTATGACAAAATTGGCCAATGATACAATTCCGTCACACAGGCAATGACACGCCGATGGTACCGTGATAAAAAACTTCAGAATTTACGATGTGCCGATTTGCTGCTAGTTGTTGCTAACGGCGATGTAACATTGCTATGAAAATACCTCCGACTCCCGTTCTTGTCGCCACGTGGAGGATACCGCTGCAGTCGCAGGTGCGGCGCGCCTGACGATCGCTGCAACTTGCTCAGTTGGATAGGTAAGCGTGCATGTCCGAATCAAGCCCTTCCCTCGACACTCAAAAAGCGTCGCCATCCATCCCCATTCGACATTGTACTGCAGCGAACACGGTTGTGCTACATTTGACTCTTGATAAGCTATTGATAAGGTTGAAGCTGAGTGGCCCACGAGTTCGGTGTGGAACAAGGAAGGGTGGGTGAGCGTTGTCGGTGGGTGAGACCTCGCAGCGGTCGAGACAAAATCTATGCAGGGTGCTGCGAGCCAGGCGGACCCCATCTACTTCCATCAACGCACTTTTCCCCTCTCCGTGAGAGAGACCCTGATCCGTTGGGTAAACCCGCGTCTTGTTCGACACCTTCATTATACTCTTTCCCGACCCGCTCTCGATTCTCGCTTGACGACCCGATCCGCTCCTCTTCTGCACTCACACTCTTCCCATCTCTCGCTCGCTCCCTCTCTCTTCGCTTCGACGCTTGACTTACCTAATCTTGCCCCATCCCTGGCTGCCTTCGACTTTGTGCACGTTCACTTGAGACGAACACTGCATGAACCGGGTTGATTCGAAGCTTAGAACACTTGAATGCGTTCAGAGAGCAGAGGCTCCTGCAGTATGTGGAGGACAAGTCCAAGGATCAACGGCGCCTTCGGCCTTATGCTTCCTTTTTACCCTCACATAAGACACGCCGAACTGAGACCCACGGCCAACGTAGCGAATCGCCTGATCTTCCTCCTCCTCGTGCTTTCTTTCGCCGCTGTCCTTTGCCTCGCTCGTCCTCCCCACTTCTCGGCTGTCGGTCGGACCTTGATGCTGTCCGACATGACCTTTGCTTTGCGTCTCTGCGCCTTGCCGCCCTCCCTCTTTCCATTAGAAGGGTGACTCAAAGAGGCTGCTGGAGAGAGCTTCGCTCATCCGCGGCATTCGCGCTGCTTCTATCCTCGTTCGCGGGCCTGTCGTAGCTAATCTTGCTTCTCACGCCTCGTCGTTTCATTTCTGCTCTGCCCTACTCGACGCCCGTCCCTTCCGCTTTCCTTTTGAACCATCATCCCTCCATCCCCTAGATTGTCCCACGCTCGTTGCTACATCTTTGATTCATCTCGTCCACCTCTCCCCCTCTCCACCGGCGAGTCGCCTCAAAGTGGCACCCCCATTTCCTTTCTTGACATCTCCCGGCTGACCGCCTTTCACCCTAACCGTATCAGCTTGCGAAAGAACCAACTCTCGTCGTTCGAAAGGTGTATCTTTCGAAGATTCCACTTCCCTGCACAAACGAATTGACAGATCGAAGCCGAAACAAAAGATGACGGGGCTCTTCCCATCCACCCCCGTGCCTCAGATGCTGTTGGCGCCTCTCGCCAGGCCCACTGCCGCCATCGCGCGCCCGTCAATCCTCGCGCTTTTTTCCAAGCTCACTGTGGGACAGCTCGATGTGCGACTGCCTAACGGCACCGTGCACCGCTTTGGAGACCCTACGCTGGTCAAGAGCAAGCAGCACACGCACCTCGAGGCCTCCGTCAAGCCTGCCAAGCCACCCACTGCTGGTGTCGCTGCTGACACCGCTGTTTCGATGGCAGGCAACCGGGCAAGAGCCCCGCACGCGATCCTCGTCGTCAAGAGCGACGCCTTCTGGACGCGCATGTTCTTCGGCGCCGACCTCGGGTTCGCCGAAGCCTACATGATCGGAGACGTCGACACTCCAGACCTCGCTGCGTGCTTTGACATCTTCATCCTCAACCGCGCCAGCCTCGGCAACCTCGAGAACGTCAGCTTCGCCAGCTCGCTCATCTCCTCCGCCCAAGGGTTGCTCAACCGGCGCTATGCAAACACCAAGGTCGGCAGCCTGCGCAACATCGGTGCGCATTACGATATCAGTAACACCATGTACCAGGCGTTTCTGAGTCGCGATATGACGTACTCGTGTGCGGTGTTCGATGCGCTCGATGCGGATGTCTCGGGGCCACTGCTGTGCGAGTTGAACCAGCAAACTCGTGCGGCGTTGAGGACGGCGACCAACGGGCATGCGAACCCGGGCGCTGCGAAAGGCGCGTTTGAGCCGCTGAGGTTTGAGGCTGTTCCCACTACCAGTGGAACCGGGTCAGCGGGGGTGGCATCTGGAGATCTGCCTACTCCGCCGTCAGAAGTCGAGGTCGAGACCCGAACAACGAGCGGTGAAGAGTACGACGAGCTGGAAGAGGCGCAAAAGACCAAGCTCCGCTTGATTATCAAGCGCGCCAACATCCGCACCGGCGATCGCGTGCTCGAGATCGGAACCGGCTGGGGGTCGTTCGCCATGGAAGCCGTGCGTATGACCGGATGCACCGTCGACAGCGTCACGCTCTCCGTCGAGCAAAAAGCCCTCGCTGAACAGCGTATCGCAGCGGCAGGCATGGACTCGAAGATCAAAGTGCACCTGATGGACTACCGCGACTTCCCCGCCAGCTGGACCGACCACTTCGACCGCGTTTGCTCCATCGAGATGTTGGAGGCAGTGGGCATCGAGTTCCTGCCGACCTACTTTGCCTGCGTTGATCGCGTGCTCAAGCGACAGGGCGGTGTGGCCGTATTCCAGTGCATCACCATGCCCGAATCGCGCGCACAGGCGTACTACAAGGGCGTCGACTTCATCCGCAAGTGGATCTTCCCCGGCGGCGTCCTGCCTTCCGTCACCTCGCTCGTCAACGGCGCTACCGACGGTAGCAACGGAAATCTCGTCCTCGATACGCTCATCTCCATTGGCCCACACTACGCCAGAACCCTCCGCGAATGGAAACGCCGCTTCGAAGCGCACTTCGACAAAGTCATCCGACCCGCGCTGCTTCGCGATCACGACGAAATTAGCCGTCTCCCCGAACCGGCAAAACAGAAAGAGGTCGACGTTTTCAGAAGGAAATGGACCTACTACTTTGTCTACTGCGAAGTCGGTTTCACTCATCGTGTCATTAACGACCACATTCTCGCTTTCACTCGCGAGAACAACACCACCTTGCCCGTCTGCTCGGGCTAAGACGCTCAGACCGCGCAACGCAGCTTGCTCCGTCTATTGCTCCTTCACCCTGTTAAATACCGCTTCGTCTACAGACTCTGTAGAACAAGACACACTGGCTCAGAAAACACCCTTGTCGATGGTAGAAAACTGTTACAAATTAATTACGTCAAACAAGTTGATTAGAGAAGCGTACGGATATGGTGCGATCAGAGTTGCACCGCAGTCTAGAGTGAGCAGCATGGTCAAAAAGCTACGTTCTGCGGTGACACGGATCGAAGTCGTGATCTGGCACAAGTACAGAGTGAAGTGGAATCTAAGGTCGTCGACCTTAGTTGACGTTGATGGTCGATGGTGCAGAGACGTCGGCGTCCCTGGAGCTGCAAGCCGCAACTACGCAATCTACCCTGCTCTGCCCAGGTCTGTTGATCTAAAAAATCAAAGGCGATGACAATCTCCGATCGCAAACATCTAAGAAAGGTAGGGCCTGGACGGCGCCGACGGGTGTGAGCTTCCGCCAAAAGAACTGTAGCTTCCAGCGCCACCAAGCTCGCCACCTCGACTGGTGGCCATCTCGGCTTTGCTCGGCCGACCACGTTTGTTGCGTTGTACTTGCTCGGGTGATGCAGCTACCATTGCTCTCGGTGGCAAAGGGGCCTTGCTCGATTCGGCACTGCCAAAATACGCTTCAGACTGGCTCATGGGCAAGCCAGGAGGCACTCGGCGAGTGTCGTACGTGGGCTCGACAGGCGACATGACCGGCTCTCTCGCGTGCATTGGCGCCCCTGGTCGTCGAAACTCGTCGTGCCTGCTGCCAATAGACGGTGCAGAGCCCGTAGAGGGAGGGGCCGCGCCACGCGGTCCGCCAGGATTCATGCTACCACCTCCAAAGGAGTTCAAACGTCGGGCGTCGCCCACAGAAAGTCGATGCTGACCAGGAAATGGGCCCATGGGTGGCTCGTATCGTGCTTCAACCGACTCATGCCGCTCACTTGGATATGTGTGAAGGCGCGGGCCTCGACCAGGCTGCATCTCGCCTTGCCAAGAGCCCGGTCGACGGCGGTGAGGTGGTGAGGCGGCATACGAGGGCCTTCGTTCGGGCGGCGGCCTTTCTCGGTACCCACCTGGAAGATGCACCTCTGTTTCCCGTCGACCAGACCCAAATGCACCACCCACCGACGCACCAGGAACCGAATGCATACTCGCACCTGCTGCACCAGGCGATAAGCGTCCTTCGAAGGAATGAGGTCCGACCGAACCTGGCGGCGGCAAGCGTCGCGCCTCGTTGCGAGCGTTTTGATGCGGCGACATGGCGCCGGGACCGTCAAAATAATCGCCCATGGGCGCGCCGGGGCCCATCTCAACATCCGAGCTCTGAGGTCCTTGCCGAGGCGGCC
Organism: Sporisorium exsertum; assembly: GCA_928724755.1. Classification (NCBI taxonomy): domain Eukaryota; kingdom Fungi; phylum Basidiomycota; class Ustilaginomycetes; order Ustilaginales; family Ustilaginaceae; genus Sporisorium; species Sporisorium exsertum. The sequence goes on from CAKMXK010000001.1 coordinate 53,393, forward strand.
GGCCGCTAAAGTGGACAGGCTCGCGTGCTGAAGTCGGGAACGGCTTCGACCGTGGGTCTGCACTCGCCATTCCCGTGGCGCTCGCGTGAGGTCCAAGGGACGGTGACGTCAGGTCCGAGGGCTCGCGAGAGAGCAAATGTCGGATCCAGAGGTCTTGGTTGCGTATGCGGTCCTCCATCTCCTTAATGCGACCGAACAGATCCTGATTCTGCAGAAACAGCTCGCGAGTCTGTTCAGTGAGGTCGTTGCGCACTGATGGCATGATACTCGACAAGATGTCATCGCGAAGATGAGCGCGCAAGATGTCGAAGAGCCCTGGCGGCAGGACGGCAAGACCGTTGCGGCCCACCTGTGCAATGTTGGAGCTCTTGGAAGACGTTTCCGGCTGGTTGCTCTCCGAGGCATCTGGTCCCTTTTCCAACTTCTTCTTGGAAGCCGAGGATTGCGCACCTACGTCACCCCTCGTCGTGTCATAGCCTTGATTGACGTCGTCCTCTTCCTCATCATCGTCGTCGTCGTCGTCATTAGTGTCTCCACTGATCATCGAATGCGTGCCGCTGTGCCTGCTGCCACTGCCTCGACGTGCACGTCGCTCGGCATCCATAAGATCCCTGTTGCCTGATGAGTTTGCCGTTCTTTGAGAAAGCTCATGCGCTATCGACCTTGCTTTGGCTTGTGAGTCGGGGCCGTAGACGCCCTTGAAGATCTTGCCAAACTCGTCCATGAGAGGCTTTTTGGCGAGTCGGACCGGCACTTGCCGGCGGGCGCAGAACTGTTCCCAATCACAATACAGTGCGTCGACGCTCTGACGCATGTTTTCGGCCGTCATGGGTTCTGGATGGTGCTTGTAGATCAAGTCGAGATAAGTATCGATCTCGTCGGGCGATAGCAAGCGCGCTGATGGCCCGCTGGCGGATGACTCGTCTGGACGATCAGGGAATGCCGCGGAAGTGCGTGCTTGTGGTGATGATCCTCGACTGGGTGTTTTCAAAGGATACGAGGATGCAAACTTCTCATGGCGATGCAGACCGAAACACGTGAAGGGTAAGTGAGTGAGATAATAGACAGGTTTGTCAGCGACGTCTGTTGGTTACCAAAGGAGCTTGCGCGAGCATTCGGGGGCGCTTTGGGGCAAATGCACTTACCTTTGCTGTTGGAGACAGGTCAGCGGCAGCTCTTTTGGATCTTTTGGGACTCGAAGCTTGAGTAGCCACCTTGTCAGTTTTGCGTTTGATCGAAAGTCTGCGTTGAGGGCCTGGACTGCGACGACTTTGGAGGCGCAGCGGAACCTCATCGCTGAGCTCATCCTCTTCGTCAGAGTCATGGCCAGTGGAAGCAAGGGTTTGTCCGTGGCCGAGAGGAGAATCCCATGGCCTGTTGTGAGACGGCCTGGGCGAAGAAGGTCCTGCAGCAGCCATGCGCATTGGGGAGGGCGTGGAGACGGCTTCTCGTTGAGGCCATTGCTTGGGCGGGGAGTTGCGCTGCGAAAGGCCCCGTTGCGACCTGCTAGCCTCGCTGAACGTTCTAGCAGGCATGTCAGACATGGCAGTAAGCGAGCAGACGAGCCACAATGTCGGTGTGTGTGTGGCAGATTTGGGTGTTGTCGCTTAGAAGGAGAACGTAAATGTCGTGTGGCGATGCTTCATTAGGATAGGCGGATCTCGAGGAGGATGTGCCGTGCGAAGGTTGCCTGCTGATCGCAGCGCCAATGAAAGGGGAGATCCAGCTTTGCCGTAGATCAGCCACGACGGTCGTCTTGTCGAAGTGCGTAAAGGCGTGCGAATGAAGACGTAAAAGGAGCAGGGCTGTATGAAAATGGTCGAGCAGCGGAGCATGCGAGGGCACAAACGTTGAGAGGACGAAAAGGAAAGAAGGTGAAGAAGAAGGTGAAAGAGAGTGACGAGGGGAGTGAAGAGTGGGGAGAAACTACAATGAACGAAGAGGAGAGAGAAAAGAGAGGTGAGGGGGATGGAGCTACAAGCACGGAGAGAGGAAAAGAACAGTGACGTAAGGGGAGGGGAATGAAGAGAAGAGAAAGGGAGAAAGGGGAATGAGAATGACTAGACCACAACGAGCATGCAGAGAGGGCTACGTTGCAGACTTGAACTCTTTATACGGGACAGAGGCGCTCAAAGATGGGGGTGGCGCTAGGCAGGCACCGCCGATGGCAATGGCGGCCAGGCTTGTAAGATGAGCTGCCTGCAGCGCAAATGGACCAAGATGAAAGTGATGCACGAAGAACGCCTCGCAGCAGATGAACCGACGGTTATCCAAGGCGATCGCACAATTGTCAGCAAGGCGGAAGAGGGCGCGTGGTTCTGCAGTAGGCTCCGTGATGAAAGAAGAATGCTGCAGCCTGTACGGCAGAGAGTAAGACGATGAAAGGTGACGTCAAGTAGCGGTACTCGTGGCTGAATGGTGGGCGATGGGGCCAAATGAAGAGGGCGCAATAACGCCGGGTTACCGTCTTTTGGCAAGGGTGACGGCGGGTGTAGCTTAATGAAAGGCTGGGCGACGCCAAGGCGCAGGTGGATGGGGAGCGAAGGGTGGGGGATGAAGCCAAGGCAAGCGACCGACGTCTTTGCCCGGACGAGTGGGTTGATGCTCGCAGCGGGTAGAGTGGATGGCCCAGTGGGCGGTAGAGAAGCTGGGCGGCAGAGTCTGTGCAGACCTATTCGGAATAGACGGACTGGCGAGCCGCAGTCAGGCGCAGTTGAATGAATGGATAGCTGGAGAGGTGAGCGACTGGTCTAGGTTGAGTGCGTGAGCTGGTGTGCTCTATAGAATTGGCCGCTAATGAAGGCAGTGTGGATGGGCAGGGACTTGAGCGATGCAACTGCCAAGCCACGCGGCGTAAAGATGCAGGTTGATGTGTTGAAGCGTTGCGTCTCGTGGAGACAAGAGCTATCAACGTCGGTGGCAGTGGCTGGTATGGAGCCTGCCAAGCGAGCTAAAAGCCAGGACGCCTAACAGAGGTGGGTACGAAGCGGGCGGCGAACAGCTGTGCAAGGTGCACGGATGTGTGGCCGGATGTGGTAGGAAGAAAGAACGCAAGCAAGGTGGGTGGGTTGTCGAGGATGGCAGAGGGAGCTGAGATGGGGTAGACACCAAACGATTGCGGCGGCAGAGCAGGATTTGATCTCGAGGAGTCTGCTCGGGACGAGCCTTGGGCCGAGTGGAAAGGTGTGGCGGGGTCGGCATGCACAGCAGGCTTAGACAAGGCAGGCGAGCAAGGCTGTGGCGTCGCTGCCAAAGTGAAACCGACGTGCGGGAGAGCGGGAGAGCGGAGGCGCACCTGTGCGACGATCCGACAATTGCGGATGCGGCGGTGATGAGGAGGAATAGGAGGAGGGGAGAGAAAAGGGAGGGCGGCGAGGAGAGCGGAAAGAAAGCCACGCTCGTCGATTCGCGGCTCGCTTGCTAACGTATGGCTGGATTGCAGCTCGGTCGATGGCAATGCAAATTGAGCAGACAAGCGAGCGAGCAAACGAGCGAGAGGGTGACCCGGAAGAGCAATTTGGGTATGAGCTGGGTGCAGCTGCTTCGAGAAGCAAGATTCAACAGATGGGCGCTTCTCCGTAAAGCCGACTTGGAGCAGAACGGAGGGCAAAGCGGCGGGCACGCAGTCTAACCAGCGTGACCAGCATGCATGGAGAAATCCTCACTAGAAGCAAGGATGTGACAGCGTAACCACCTCTCTTTTTCTCTTTCTCCCACTTCCTCTCTCTCCGCCGCTCTCACTCTTTCTCGCTCGTTCTTCTGTCACTCTCTGCGTGTGATTTGACAGTGTTGGTGTGTGTACGTGTTGTGTGCGTATGTAGCTCGGAAGAGAGAAAGACACAGATAAAAAGAGAGATGACACATGCAGCCGAACACCACCCAGAAAAAGAAAAGGGGGTCAGGATCTCACTAGCACCTCGTGCCTATACAGACAGCCGACGACGACTGCATCGCCAAGCCAGACCGCATTCTGGAGAAGAAAGGTTTGCTTGTTTGCTTGCGTTGCTCCTTCGCTTGCCATACCTGCTTGTCGCCTTGTGCAGACGGACCGAAGAGAAAGCGAATGCTTGTTTTCCCAGGAGATTTCGAGCCCAGACCGCGCGGGAAGCATAAGAAGGATGCGCGAGAGGGCGAGAGGAATACAAGACCAAGCACAAGATTGGCAGTGCGACCCGATGGAACAGAAGCTGGGTCACGTACAGTATGTCCGGCTGAGCGCGCGGACTTTGATGGAGTGGCTGAGCGGCAGTGTGGGATCGCGTGTGAGGGATCGCGTGTGTTGTGCTGCGTTGTGCTTTGCTCCATTGCAAGTGCAATCCGAACGCAGCGCGCTTGGTGACATGTCAAACTCGGTTCCTTGTCGTAAGGGATCCGAAGCGGCTGGCTGGCTGTCTTCGAACTGTACCAGCGTTTATTAATAAATTATTGTAGTTCAAGACACATCCAAGACACGCACGCGCCTGCAGTTGCAGCTGCCCTTCGAGGTCTTTTTTCTTCTTCTTCCAATCAATCACAGGGTGAGCATCCTTTACGCCTTGTTCGAACAAGAAAGAAAAACTAAGGAAAGGAAAATCAGTAGAGAGCCACACTGTATACCGTAACGAGGTGACCCACTGCGCCGGCCAAGGCAAGGGCGGGGTCCAGATCTGGCGTGGGAACTGTGGTACGCTAAATCAATGGCGTGGCCAGCCACGAATCAAGGAAGTTCCAATGGCTCGTTCCAGGAAGCAATGAAAAAAGAGTCCGTGCTTGAAACACACGGTGAGGGTGCAATCTCGGGCGTGCAGCTGTCAGCTGTCGGTGATGAGTTGCGTCCAAGTACAGCCACGATCGACTCGACAGGTCACTGCTCTCAAATGCGGGCCGAACTCGCCTGCGTGTCTGAGATCATGCGATGGGCGCGCGTGATGCACATTGTCGTCGCACGTCGCTGAGCAATCTAGAGACTGGCGCCATTGTTTCTCGCTTGCCTCGTTAATCTGTCCGATTTTCCGATACGCAAAACACGCATGAGCTGAGCGCGAAATCACTTTCGCTTTCGTCTTGTGTTGTGGTTTTGGCCCGTGTTCAGCCCTTGATCCGAACAACTGCTGAGCCAGTCCGACGGAATGCACACGAGTCGTCCGTGGCGCTTTTTTGGCGTCGCAATATCGATTCCAAGCGAGCCACTGACGGCAATCGGGTGTCGATCCAAGGCGGCATACCGTGCTGACCAGGAATATGTGCGCTCGCTGCTGCAGTCGACCAGGGCTCGAGGCAGACCACAGACCACGGTGCAAGCTGCGTTTTCGGCCCTGCACGGGGACGAAAACTCGTCAAGTGCTTCAAGTTGCCATAGAATCTCACGTCATGCATCCCCGAAGTTTTCCTGCCTTCCACGTGAGGAGATGGACAGTGATAGGATGGGTGTGAGGGTGACGAAGACGGTGAGAAAGCGCGACAAGCTGACAGCTGATAGACATTCCAACTCCGATGTTGGTTGGTTATTCGACGGGCACACGCTTCCGATCTCCTGCTTTTTCGCCTTCGAGATCCGGCATTCTGGTCGAGAAATGGCGCATGTCTAATTTATTTATTTTTTTCATTCCGACCAAAAAAAAAAAAAAAAAAAAAAAAAATTAAGCAAGTGAAAATTTAGACTCGCTTCTGCCACGCCAGTCCAAGAAAAAGCAAGCGAGTTACATCAAACGGCGGCTTTGTCTCCACTTTGCCACTGTCGCAACAGCAGATGACTGCCAAGCGCGTCCGAGATCGGCTGTCGTCGTGGCAGCTAGAATCGTCTTGGCTCCGGATGCTGTACACCACGAGGCAAGTTCCCCCATTTTGGCATTTCAACGACTTCCAGCTAACCCTGACTAGTCCCGCCCATTGAAAAAACACGCATCCAGACTTGATGCCGTCCGAGCCTCTGTCTCCCCGACATCTGCTCGCATTCGAATCTGAAAATGCACGAAACGACTCGTCCATCCTGCACCGTTGCTCCCTTATCTCGGCGCTCACTATCAGCGGTAGTTCCAAAGCGAAGAGGCGTCTCAGTGCGGCATAGCGTCGTGGGTCGAGCCATAGGCGAGCATACCACCCGAGTTCAATAAGTGATTTTGCAGTCGCTAGACTACTCGATGTCGGCTTGAGCAGATTCGTTCGGCAAATTCTGTTTGCAGTTTTGCTAGGTCCGCCAAGAAGGAACATCGCTTGAGTTCGTTCCTCCTTTCGCGCTTCATGCGTTGCATTTGATTCTGCCGCTGATGCGTTGAGGCCTTGTTGTTCATTCGCTTTATCCGATCGCACTGCAAATCAGCACACGCGTAGTCACCTGTGTGTTCTTTGCCCGTATGTGATGTTGTAGGGAGTTCTTGCCACTCACGATGCCCTCAGCAATCTGTGATTCCAACAGGGTGTGTCCAGTGAGTAGAGATCGAATCGCCCAACCAGATCAGCTCCTCGAGTTCGACAAAGGGCACGTCTACGTCCACCTCCATCTTGTCGCGTTCGCAACCAGTCGTCTCCTCCATGCAGCGGAACCTACTGCCACGCCCCTCGCCTATACCTCGTCGACAGTCAAGGGCTTTAATTTCCCGTGTCGAAACCCAACGACGGCGGATGGTGATGGCCACCTTGAAGGTGCATTGGCAAGTCGAGCTGGCTTCAGCAAGGCTGGCAACATCCCCGATAACACCAGCGCGATGTCGAAGTACCCAGAACATCAACATCTGGCGATAGCTTCTTGACACATAACCACCGCTTACCTTGACTAGTCGGCAAACTGGATCGTCAAGATGGCACAAAGACCACTGGCAGCACATCAGGCGACCAACCTGCAGGGCGAAGTGCGGCGTGCGTATTCACTTCAAAACTTGACCTTAGCGAGCTGCCGCACAGCCGAAGCCTGGTTTTGTTAGAACCATATCGCAACCTCAAGCTACTCGACCGGAACCTTCTTGGTAGCACTCTGGAGGTCAAAGGATTCTCGTCTCGCGTTCTGCAAAGCCATGGAGCGGCAAAGGGTTTCGCAGCCAACAGTCGACGGCGTCGGCGGAGTCCGGACGCTTGGTCCGGGATGACCCCTGTGTCTTACTGCAAATAGGCGCCATGCACTGGCGCCACTTTTGTGGCTTTTTGCCCCTTGACATGGCGATTGAAATTTCTTGCCGATCAACACAGGAAAGCCAGCCAATGTTTTCTCAAGAAGAGGAAGCTTGCTGATCTTACAGGCAAACATTCTAGCCCCGCTCGCCAGGCTTTACCGTTCCTACATATTTCGCTTGGAGACAATAATTTAGTGTTGGTCTAGATCACTACCTCAATCTTCGCTTGCAATCCGCGACCCATGAACGAACACGCTGCACACAAGCACTAACTTAGCTGGAGGTTTAGGAGCTTGCTCTCCAGTCCCTCGCCTCGGCACCATTCACTTGTTCGACAGTTCGGTTCTCGCTCGCAACTCTCGGTTTGCCCTGACATCTCTCCTCGCAACGAAAGGGCTCCAAGAGCGAGTCCTGAATGACCGTGTCGTTCGCAGACGGCATTCCGGGGCAAACGTTAACAGTGATATGACATTGTGCAACCATTCTTTTGGTGTCGTGTAGGGGATCCATTGAAAGCAAGGAAGATGACTATACCCTCACTGTCCGAAGCTCTGTCGCCGCGATCCACATCAAACCTCGGGTTTTGGCCGTTGATCGCTTGCCGCCCGACTCGGAGTCTCAATTTCGTTTTCGCAACTCAGCTCGACCACATTGCCGTCCACAGCAGGCACGCCTTGCCCTCTTTGCTTTCTCTCGTCGGACCTCGAACGAGGCTTCTCTGCATTGTTGGCGCGCAGATTTTCTCCGGTCAGCCTTTCTGCTTTCTCCGTTCAAAGATGTCCCGCCCGCCTGAGGCGCTGTGCTGGTACAGACACACTTTCACCCCGATCTTTGGCTGGGCTAAATGCCGACCATATGTTTGTACTGTTTTGGTACACGAAATGGCATGATATGCGCACACCCAACGTTGCTTTTCCTCGACCCAGTTTTATAGTGGTCTGCGCTCCTTATCATCATCCCTTCAGCTCCGCCTCTAAAGCATCTCGGCAATGATATTCGCCCTCGGCGATGGTAGTTGATGCTGCGCGTCCCTCTCCTTCAATCACACCACTTCGGCGAAGTTAGATGTGACTTGTCAGCAGCTTGCTTCTGCATCCACCGTATTCCCCCTGCCGTCTTTGAAAGGTGATGCTAAGGACGACGTTGGTGCCAAGAGTAAGAACCGTGGTTGGAGATCGGCGATGAGCAATCTTCGTCGGCGATGCAATCATCGTCTCGCTTTACTGACTGTCTTTGATGGACCAGCTTGTCCCACAAGAGCGGGGGGCTCGCTACATGCTTACCCTCTGTCGATTGCCTACAGCTCGACTACGAAGGAATTGACCACCACAGCATTCACTAGTGCTTCAGGTCGTGATTGCAGTTGAGTTCGATTCGGTGAGAGGCTTGAAGACAGGGCAAAACCAAGTTTGTTAAGCTGTCACAGACAACAAAACCCCCCTTTTTTTAACTTGGCGCACGGTGCGTTTTCCAACTTGCGCAGTTTCCTCCACTTTGCAGTTCGATGCGTCTTCGCCTCCCCTCACGACCTCGGACAGGCTCATTACACCCAAACACTCATCCGATCCTTCGTAAGCGCGACTTGATACAAGGTCAAAGAAGTTCCATCATCCGAACTTCAAGGCTGACACATTCGAGTCGCTGTGGAACGAGGAGCCCGACGGCCATCCATCTTTGCGGCTATGGCTTCCGCACTCGAATCGTTTACAGCCCAGTTGCAGCATGTGGCGACGCAGCCCAACAATGCTCGGCTGGCTGCCTATGACTCGCTGATCTCGGACCTTCTGCAGCAACCGTCCAGCGCACTGAGTCGCAACGATGTACTCGAAGCGACATCAGCATATCTGCGGTATGCTGTGTTCAGCGAACAAAACTCGACGGGCGGTGGTCTGGTCATCGGCAGACAGGCACTCACCGCGCTCGAACACCATGTGGGACGGATCGCAGAGGAGCACGAGTCGCAGCAGCGCGACAAGGACAGAATGCAAGATGACGATGTCGACGATGGAAGCGCGCCGTCGATCGTAGACAGGGGCACGCGACGACAACTGCTCGAGAACGCATTGGAGCAGCTGCAGCCACGAGTGCTCAGCTTCGAAGAGCAAGCATCGAGCCTGCGTATGCAGCTGGCAGGGCTGCTCGAGGCGGAGGAGGACTGGAACGAGGCGGCGCGCGTGCTACTGGCGATCCCGCTGGACTCGGGTCACCGCAACGTGTCGGATCATTTCAAGCTTTCGATCTACGTGCGCATCGTACGTCTGTTGCTTGAAGGAGACGATCCCGTCGCAGCAGACATGTACCTGAAGCGTGCAAGCATGATCATTCACAACGTGCCTGGTGCGCTCCCTTCTCAGTATCAACAGCAGCAGCAGCAGCAGCAGCAGCAGCAGCAGCAACAGCAAGGGCAGCAAGGGCAGCAACAAGTCGCAGAAGCAGTACCGACCGCAAGTGCGGGAGGCAATACAAACGAGGCAGCACCAGCTGCAGGAGGAAGTGGCGGCTCTAAGCAAAAGCTCGAGGATCCCAAGATCCTAGGCCTGCAGTATCGACTGTCGCAAGCCCGCGTCTACGACTCGCAGCGACGATTCTCCGAGGCAGCGATTCGATACCACGAGTTGAGCTTCGTGGCCCAAATCGACGAGGAAGAACGCGCGATGATGCTGTCGGCTGCAGTGACGGCGGCGATCCTATCTCCAGCAGGCCCTCAGCGAGCGAGGACGCTGGCGATGCTGATGCGGGACGAGCGTACGCCTTCACTGCCGCAATACACGATCCTATCCAAGGTGTTCTTGGACCGGGTCATTCGCCCGGACGAGATTGCGAGTTTCGAAAAGCTTCTGTCTCCACATCAGATCGCCAAGCTTGCATCTTCGTCGTCGAAGCCAGCAGTAAGCGCAAATTCTTCGGCAGGCAACAGCAAGAGCAAGTCGGTGCGAGATGCTCCATCGACGGTGCTGGATCGAGCTATGATCGAGCACAACGTGCTGAGCGCATCGAGGCTGTACGACAATATCACTTTGGCTGGGCTAGGCGCCCTGGTGGATCTGAGCCCAGAGGGAGCCGAAGACATTGCACGCAAGATGATCATGCAAGGCCGACTCAAAGGCTGGATCGACCAGGTAGGGAGCACGAGTGCGAGTGCGAGCCAAACGGGCGCGCGAGGATGTGGAGTGCTGTTCTTTGTCGACCAGGCGCGACGTGGCGAAGGGGAGACGACGGCAGGTGGGCTGGAAGCGACCAAGGTGGACACCGGCGGAGCAGACGGCGTCAGCGGTGGTGGTGGCGGTGGTGGCGAAGGTGGTGCTAGTGGTGGAGCAGGTGCGGGCGATCTCGACACGAAATGGACACGCAGATGGGATCAGCAAATTGCCCAGGTGACGGGTGCCCTGGAGGACGTCTGTCAGAGGATCAACAAGATCATTGCTGCGACGACAACAAGCATCGCTGCGTGAGAGTCATCTACATTGCTTCGGCATAATTGGCAATGAACGGCATTTGATATTGACATTGCCTGGATGATCTTCTGGCCGTGAGCACGTAGGGACTCATGCAATGCATCTTGGACGGAGCACCGTGTTTTTCCACGGCAGAGATGCATGCAAAGCGAAGAGTGTCTGAGACCACGTAATGTGGGAAATCAAGTTGTTCGGCATGCAATCGAATGGTCATCATCCAGGCGTAGCGTTTCGAATGCACACTGCCGGACGTACAGTGATTTCGGTGTTCTGAGTCGTCGCAGTTCAATCGACGCCTCTGCATTGGTCTTGGTTGGCGACGCCCCCCCTCTTTTTGTTAGCCGAAAAGGAAAGGCGACGAGCGCATTTTCCATGCCAAGAAGTTTTTTTGCTCGCTTCTGTTGTCTCAGCACGAACTGGCCCTATTGCAAACAGCCCACACAGGGGCAGAGAGCTCGCGCGGATCTGGCTGTGCTGCCGTTGCATGGTGCGCATGTAGCCAAGTGCAGGCGCATGAATCCGCTGCGCCGGTTGTGCTGGTCCCGAGCGTAGTTTACTTACGGATCATGCATGCATCGGCTCGTTCTTTTTGAGCGACGCGAGAGACACGCGGCGGGGACTAGAAAGGGGGACAAAGCAAATTGCTTCGTGCGTGCGCAAAGAAGAACACTCGTGGATCAGCAGTGGGTCTCGGCATGAGATTACGGTTGAACCGCGACGACCATCACCTTTCTCTCCGACCCCGCCCCATCCGAAACTCTCTCATAGGCACATCCGACGCTGTTGCTAGCTCGCTTTCCACGCGGTGTCTTGCGCTGGTGACATTCATTCGGAGCTCGGTCCGTCGTTTGTGCTCGACCGCGCTTCAGACGGTGCGAAAAGCCACTTACGAACGCTGTCACTTTGCATTCAAAGTTGCGCAGCGCAATTGGACTTCGAGAGCACACTCAGCTCAAGCACGCAGCTGGACGCGGCACTGACAGAGCCGCTTCTGTGATCGATCGGCTGGATCTCATGTCTGCGTCAACCTCATCGCGTTCACCCTAGCATCGTCACATTGATCAGCATCAGCAGCATCCCATCTGCTCGCTCTCCGTCGACCGGGCGACGGCTTCTCCCATCATGTGGTCGCTCTGTGTATCTCTACTCGCAGCCCTAACGTGGCTTGCTCTGTCGACCTCAACATCCGCCTTTCCCCTCAACGTCACCGTCTCGCAGCAGTGCACTCCGCTCAACGTTACATGGAAGGCAGTGCCGCAAAGCTTCCCTTATACCGTCTGGATCGCCGCGAACCACGGCTTCGTGCAGACCTACCGAATCAATAGCGACTACCAGCCCGGTGCTGAGTATATCACTTTCCAGTTTGTCGTACCTCCGCCATCTGGAGGGTTCACTTCGTACACGGTCACCGTGGGCGATTCCAGAGGCGATGGCAACACCACTCATGCGCTTGGCATCAACACGCCGTCGTCCTCCTCGTCCGACTGTCCTGCCTTCGCCGGCAGTGCCGCTTTCGCGTATGCAGCAGATCCGCGCAATGGCACCATGGTTCAGTGCGGCGCGGTCCACTTTTACAATATTGGCGACCGAGGAACCCGGCCTTTTACCATCAGCTTCATCCCCTTGGGTGGCACGCCCGTTTCGGTTCAGGTGCCCGATCGCTACACGCTCAACACGTCCAACTTCGACTATCTCAGCCTCGTTCCTTTTGTTGCGGGTACACAATTCCAGACAGTGCTCGGCGATGCCTCTGGTCCTGGCAGCGGCGGTGCTTCCGCCATCCTTACCGTCGGTCCTTCTACCTTTAGCCCCGCCTGTCTCGCCGAAAACTATGCGCTGCCAGATAAGCTGCCTGTCGCACTGCCCATTGCCGACACTGTGGCCACATATAGCAACCTTCCCGGTGCTATCTCTACTTCTGCTCCGCCACATACCTCCGGCTCCGAGTCGACGGGCGCCATCGCTGGAGGTGCCATTGGAGGCGCCATTGCACTTGGCCTAGCTATCGGATGTCTGATCGCCTTTCTTCTCTATCGACGGAGGCAAAAGACGAAGCGCAACTTGGCGCGCAGCGAAGAGGTCCGCTTTGTGGATCTGGACAGCGACGATGGCGATGAGTGGGCCGCAGTTCGACCCAGCCGCAGCTCGAGACGCAACGGCAACAGTCCCGCAGAGGAAGGTGTGTCTGTCAGGCGTTCGTACGCTGTTTCACCGTTTGTGTACGAGCCCAGACACCGCACCCCTTCGTCGATGGATCCGGCCAACGGACAGAGCCTCGAGATGACTTCGCCGCACTCGACTAACCCAAGCTACGGCGAGCTTTTGAGTGCGACTGGCATCTCTTCTTCGGCAGGGGCCTCGCCGAGCGACGACCTTCCCCCTCGCGCAGCCAACGTCTCGACGCATTCGCACCACTCGAGTCAGGTGCACGATCCTTTCTCATCGTACGCAGCCGTCTCTTCTGGCAGCAACACAGAATCGTCACGCGCCACGCTACACACTGCTTCAGCCGCCACAGCAACGTCGAGTAAAGCGCAGGCAGCAGCAGCACAGGCGCGGAGAGACCAACGAGCACCGCGCCGCGTCGTGCAGCATACGGATGGAGGAGCATTGCCGCAACCGTCCAGCGACACGGAGGATGAAGAGGTGGTGGACGAGTTGCCACCCGAATACGGCGGTTGGCTGCAGAACAGCGGTGCTGGTGCTGGCAGCGCTGGGGGCAGTAGCGCAAATGTGGCAGGTCATGCACCAATAGCACCATCAGCAACACAACCACATCACGGACGGGGCGCGGCAGGCTACGACGCCCCCCGTGGTGCATTTTGAGGGCACCTTTGCCGCCAACTTTTCTTCTTTTATATGCTTTGATCTTCCTTGCGCAGTCGTGATCTCCTCACTGACTTGTACCCTCACTCTTGCGTTGTTTTCAAAGGGACATTTTTGTAACTCGGTTCCAATGTACTCATTTGCCTTGTCAAAGGGCTGTTCTGCGAGAATGCTCCAATGACCTCAAGCTGATGTTGTTGATGAGGGGTGGACATTCATCACGACGATGGACGGCATTGTTACAATGAGCGAGAATGATCACTGTCGGAAGTCGTACACCTGTCGGATCCACAAAAGCAAGATGTCAGCACTCTCATTCTTTCCTTTCCTCACACACCGCACAACGAGTCTAACTACCTTTTTACCATAGTATACAAGCGCAAGAGCCGATGTAAGGGTCAAACCCATCGGCACAGGACCCTTGCGAAACCTCGGCGCCGAGCTTCCCAGCAGCAACGCACTCGCACCCGTTGCGATCTCGTACCCATAATCCCCGCCTTCCTTGATCCGGGTCGCAGCGAGCGCGTAGAGCGCACCCACGCCAACACCGGCTACGAGCGACGGGATCGAGCGCGTCTTGGCAAACCCGATCAGACCGCCGACCGTGCACAGGCCGGCCATGGTGAATGCGGGGTGTTCGGACATTGTGAGTGCGGTGGACGAGGAGCGAGAGGGAGAAGCGTTGATGGAAGGGGATTATTGATGGTGGTGGTGGGAACGCAGCCCGGAAGCGTCCCGATTGGAGTCAGCTGCATCTTCCTGGAGGAATCGCAGCTTGTAGGCCAAAGCGCGGACCGCGGTTCTTCAAAACGGCGATCGAGGTTTGGCTTGGCGGAGAGTGTTGCTCTAACTCTAACAGTCGCGAAAAAAAAACCTCATCCTCGGAAAGGCGCCTTCTGGAAGAAATGCGCACTTTGAGCGTGTGCTGGAGCGGTGCGATGAATTCTCGACTCGGCTTTCGGTGGGTCCGCCTCGTTTCCTTCTCAAGAGAGTCAGGCACGAGAGACGGGAACAGAGCGAGTGCGTGTGTGTTGAGAGTGTTGGGTGTGTCTTGTTCGGCCTCCCCGCGCAGGCATTGGCTCTGGCTCTGAGCCTTCCACGCAATCAAACTCGTCTTTCTTCTGGCTCGCTGCGCGACAACCCTTCCCGCTCCCGAGCCTTTCACCCTTTCGTCCCCTCATCCCCCCTCTTTTCAATCTCGCTATCCTTCCCCTTGCATTCCTCCCCTCACTTGCCATTTCCCTCTCGAGGTCCAACCCGGAACAATGGCCGACCCCACCACCATCACCACCAACGGCAACGGCCCCCCTGCTGCCAACGGTGCCGCCGAAAAGAAGACGCACGACCGTCCCGCTGGCAACCCTGAGGCCGTCGAAATCGCCAAGCTCGCCGGAGGCAAACCCGACGCTGCTGCCAACACAGCCGAGCTCGACAAGCTCTCGAAAGCCATCGACGCTGTCCAAAAGGAGCTCAACCAGGTGCGCTCGCTTCTCTCGGGCGCTGGACCGTCCAAGGATTCCCCTGCCGGTATTCGTCGCGCAGAACTTCGCTCAGAGCTCGACCAGCTCCGCAACCAGCAAGCTGGCTCCAAGGGCGCACGAGGAAAGACGCTCGAGGACCTGCGCACGCTCCAGGAATCCATCTCCAAGAAGATCAAGGATCTTCAGCATGCCAAGTCCAAGAGTCCTTACAAGTCGACTGCGGACGTCGACTCGCGCATCCAGCGTCTCGAGCAGCAGGTTGAGAGCGGCTCAATGAAGCTCGTCGAAGAGAAAAAGGCGCTTTCCGAAATCTCGCAGCTCAAGAAAAACCGCAAAGTCGTCGAAAACTTTGACTCGCTCCAAGCCAGCATCGACGCGGACCGTGCCAAGGTAGACCAGCTCAAGTCGACGCTCGACAGCCCCGAGGCGAAAGCACTCAACAAGCGCTACGACGAGATCAAGGCCGAACTCGATGCAATTCAGGCTGAACAGGACAAGCAGGCAGGCTCGCGCTCCAAGCTGCTCGACCAACGCACGCAGCTCAGCAGTCAGCTTGATGCCCTGTACCAATCGCGTCGCGATCGTCAGGCCGCCTTCCGCGCTGCCAACGACACATTCTACGCCAAGCAGAACCAGGAGCGCGAGCGACGTCTGGCCAAGCAGCGCGAAGAGCGCGCTGCCCACGAGGCCGAGAAGCGCAAGGAACACGAGCAGCAGCTGCGCGAGGAGGCGGCACTCCCGGCGTTCGCCAAGGAGATCGAAGACTGCGACGTGCTCATCAACTACTTTTCCAAGACCGGTGGTGTTGCTGCCGAAGAGAAGAAGGACGCCAACGTGGTTGAGGCGAAAGCGGTGGGCGGCAAGGCGCTCAACCTGCGCCAAGTCAACTCGGACGCTATGGTCCCCAAAGGTGCGGTTCTGCGCCAGAAGAACGAGGATGAGGAGACGTACTTTGCCGGCAATGCCAAGAACCGGAAACCGAAAGGCCGCGGCAACAAGCGGGGTACGCCTCTCGACCTCTCCTCTGGCACTGCTGAGCAGGCTGATGAGAACGCCACTACCGCGGCGGCGAGCGAGGGCAAACTCAACGTGCCGCTGGGAACGCTCTCGGCCCTGTTGGCGCTCAGCATCCCCCCACCCGCCAACGCCTCGGACGTCGGACGTGTGGTAGAAAACCTGAAGCTCAAGAAACAGTACTTTGTCTCGAACCAGGCTAGAGTCACCAAGGAGAACATAGAGAGGGTCGAAAAGTTGCTTGCAAAGGCAAGTGTTGAGGAGAAGAAGGGAGAGGAGACGGCCGAGGCTGCTCAGGCTTAGAGTAGGATTGAACTTGGGCTTATAAGTCGATACGCTATCATCGCAGCACACAAAATGCATCTTGTAAATTTTTGACACTTCGCTTCTCTCCAATGGGTTAGCTAGACCGTGCAGAACAGCAAGACCTTGAGTGCGCGCTGGTGTGCGTGTGTTGCACCGAAGCTTGTCTCGGTGAATCTGCGCGTATACTAGATCGGAGCTGGCGTTAGCCGACACGATGCGCTTTCATGGATAGCAGCGATGCGTGAGCTGACAGTGACACGGCCCCCAGATTGTCAGGGTGTTACCAACTGCAGAGAAGGAACAGCTTGATATAGCAGGGTGTGCGCTGTGAGCCACGTGTGAGCGGCGACACAAAGTGACGGAGCAGCGGAGGTCAAAGATCCGAGCAAACGGCTGGCGAAGCGAGGTGTGGCGTTAGGTGAAGAAGCGGGATGGATCGTTGTGATTGGCCGAGTTGCCTTGCGAGGTGCAGTTCTCTGGACTCCGCGCGATGTCGGTCCGAGGACAGAGTGTAGACTTGGCCTCGCGCTGCTGGCAGTCAAGGGGTCGAGGGATCCAGGAGCTCTGTATGTCTGGAAATGTCTGATTGGTTGGAAGCGGCGCACCAAAAGCGACAATGCAGTGGTGCCGAGCAGGTCAACTTTCCTTTGCGACTCGCAAACCGCGGCGGCCGGCTGATTCTCTCTTGAGTCTCGAAACGAAATCCTGGGGCCACGAGCGGCAGATGCTTCCGGCTAACAGGCCCGCAGTGGTGCCGGGAGCTGACAATCAACGCTCTGGCTGCTGAAACGTTGGTTCAGGAACAGCAGGCGAGGCGATCGTAGCTGCTTCCCCACAGGCAGCGTCGAGGTCGCAGAGGGAGAAGAACAGGTCGAAGTTCAAGGGTCTGGAATTTCTTCTGACGATCTTGTCTCAGCGAGAAACGCAAACGGTCGGTGGTGTCCCGTCTTCTGCTTTAGCGTCGAAGCTTTCCTTCGGGAAAGGACCCAGGAAAATTGGAGAGGAAGACGTGTTGGGTCTCAGCGATTGGTAGCGAACAGCAAAAGCAGTCTAAGTCAGCCATATCGGCGACTTTTCTCTCCGAATAGCCGGTGTTAGGGTCGCTTTTCTTATTCATCCCCACCGAGGGACACAAACGGCTTGATGATCTTCTAGGCGATAATGAAGATGACAACAGTCGTCACCGTTGCCAACGGATGGATCGACAAGAGCGCTGCCATTTGATCAGCCTGACAGCAAGATCTGAGCCCCACAGCGATAGGATTTGTTACCAGAGGTTGGTATGAGATCCTCGTTGGCATTTCGAGTTGTCAGGAGTTGGACACGGAAGCGAAGCCGTAAAACGTTGATGTTGTCCTGTGTGACGTCAAAGCAGTGGCATGTAGTGTGACAGCACAGCACTCGGATCACACAAAAGCGGGGCCTCGTCCTCACATGTGTCCGTGCTGAGAGTTGTCGTCAATGATGAGTGAGGCGCCGATGTTCGGTGGCTCATCTTGCAGGCCTTGACAACATCTAGCGACGGGAAGAAGCAGGAGCTGATCCCTTGTTCTTTAGTATGCCGGTTGTACAACCTGTCGTCAAAGCTGCGACATTGAATCAGCTCGTTGCAGCGCCACTTTGTTTGCACGACAATCTCATCGAAGAATGCCAGCCGGGTGAAGCAGAGCATAGATTCGCCCGGATCAATCTAGAAGCTTTTCTCCTTCCTACCGGTGTGTCGAATAAGATTTTGATCCCGTCTCTTAGGGCCAATCGCTATCGAAACTAGGAGTAATGACTGATGGAACCTCGATCTTTGACCTTCTTTGCAGAATTTCTGGATCTTTAACGGCGACTTTTTCCGCTCGGCGATCCCGGTCTACTGTATTTTGTGCTTTTTCGAATTTGACAAAGGAAATCGCCGCGGTAGCGTTCAGATGGTTTCCTCCGCATTTTCCTCCTTGCCGTTGCGCTTTTTGAACCAATCAGCAATAGCAATCAGCTCTGCAGCGGCTGCACATCGCACAATAATATGCGGAGGTGCTTGCATCTTGCCACAACTTTTGTCACCTGTGCTTCTCGTTGCGACCATTCTGTATGTACTGTACAGTACTGTACAAAGAACGTTCCGATCCTGACTTCGTGGGGGTCGCAGTCGGGGTCGATTCAAGCGGCGGGCATCTTGTGATCCGACAAGACCCGGTTTCGACTGCCTCAATGACCAACGAACGGAAGCACGTCGCTCGGCGCAATTCGCTCCTGCTTGGCCTCGACCTTTTAACGCCGTATCTCATTTTAATTCCCATTATTCTGCCTGCTCCCCGCGCTGCAGGTCTTTGCTTTTTGTGAGAATTGTGATGGACGACAAAGACGCACGCACGCCTCTCTCTACTCTCTGCCTTGCTTGAGTTGCTTGTCGCTTAACTCGCTCTGCTCTGCTTGCTTTACTTGCCAGAGGCTGTTATCCAGTGCGGACCGTCTCATCGCAAGCGTCTGTTGATTGAGTTGGTTGTGTGTCCACTTCGGCCCTTGTCGACCGCTCGTCTCCACGCTTCACAAAGTCAGAAAAGAGAGCGAGCGGGATTGCCGAGCGCGGGCTCGTCCAAATGGCCGGATGAAACCAACTCCTTTTTCTCTGCTGCTGTCCACCTTCGGCCTCTTCTTTTTTGCAACACTGCACGCCCAAACTCCATTCTTTTTTTTTTTTCCTTTTTTTTTCCCGCACCCCACGCTTCTCCAGACGCAGCGTGCCTGTTGGTTCCCCACCTGCAGAACGCACGGCTGCATGGTCGACTCGCTCGCACCT
Organism: Sporisorium exsertum; assembly: GCA_928724755.1. Lineage (NCBI taxonomy): Eukaryota > Fungi > Basidiomycota > Ustilaginomycetes > Ustilaginales > Ustilaginaceae > Sporisorium > Sporisorium exsertum. The sequence continues at coordinate 72,348 of CAKMXK010000001.1, forward strand.
CACCCGCTTTGCTCTCGCTCTCTTTCCTTCGCTGACTGAACTTTACCTGCGCCACCCGCTCTTTCTCTCTCCTTCGCTCTGAAAGAACTGAAATTCCTCCCCCTTTGCCGGCCAAGCCGCTCGCCTGGTCGAATGGCCACTGCCACAGTCATCCCCGCCAGTCAGTCAGCCAGTTCAAGTCAATCTCGGCCCGCGTTCTCACTTGGACTCCGCCTTTCTGCCCTCTTTCGCCGCACTCTCACCTACTTGCTCCAGACGAAAAAGAAAACGTCGCCGTGTCGACTTTTGGCTCTTCCCCCGCAAGCCCCTCATAAAGAGCCACCGATACCTCCGTCTCTTCCCACTTCCCTTCTCTCCCTCCAACTAGACCCCACTGGCTGTCCTTCGACCGTCTCTGCTTGCTTCTTTTCGTCTTACCCTAACGTTGGTTGTCTCTTGTCTCTTCATCTTTCTCTCTAATCTCTTTTCGCCCACTTTTCACAATGGCTGCCTTCAACTCTGCTCTACGCGCCGGCGCCATCCGCAGCCTTTCCGCTCGCGTTGCTCAGCGTAAGTGTCTGCTTCCAAGTTCTTTCTTTACTTTCCGCTGGTCGCAACCGGTCTGTCTCTCAAGCGACTTCGGCGCTGGGACGGCCAGGCTGCGCTGGTAGCGCGAATCAAGAGCCATTTGCCTCTAGATTCTGCCAGGTTCCGAACAGCGCCTTCCATTGGCTTCGAGCTGCTTTGGAAGACAGGTGCTGTTCTCCCGGAAGGGCGACGAACCAATTATTTGGTGATTTCGGTTGCTGACCCTACTCTTTGGCTTTCTCATATTTGCCACAAACAGCCTCGATGCTCTCCCGAGCTGCCCGCCATCCAGCTGCCAAGAACTTTAGCGTGTGGTCTCCCTCGCGCATGATTCCTACCAGCTCCAACGCTGCGGACTCTGTGCAGGCCAACCCTGGTGTCCCTCCTCCAATCGAGAACATCGGTGTCGATGCCGTCCTGCGCGAGAACCCCGCCTCGCAGGACAACCACACTACCACCATCTTTCAGGAGTTTTCGCTCGAGGGCAAGACCGCAGTCATCACCGGTGGTAACGGTGGTCTCGGTCTCGAGATGGCGCTCGCCTTCGTCGAGGCCGGTGCGCACGTCTACGCCGTCGATCTGCCCAAGGAGCCCTCGGAGGAGTTCAAGATCGTTGCCGACCATTGCCGCATCATGGGCAGGCACCTCAAGTACGTTTCCGCCACCGTCACGGACCACGACGACATCAATGCCTGCATGGACTTTGTCATGAAGGACTCAGGCACCGACTCGCTCGATGTATGTGTCGCCGCTGCCGGTATCCTCCAGACGTACGATGCCCTCTCGTACCCCGTCGAGGAGTTCCGCAAGGTGTTTGACGTCAACACTACCGGTGTCTTCCTCACTGCCCAGGCTGCTGCGCGCAAGATGCACCAGCAGAAGCATGTTTCGGGTTCCATCATCCTCATCGCTTCGATGTCGGGTTCGATCGTCAACCGTGACCATCACTGGGTGGCCTACAACGCGTCCAAGTCGGCTGTGCTCCAGATGGGCCGTAACCTGGCTGCTGAGTGGGGTCCCAAGGACATCCGCGTCAACTGCATCTCGCCCGGTCACATTCGCACGCGCATGACCGCCGCCTACCTCGACACGAACCCGCACCTGCTCGCCAAGTGGGCCAACTCCAACCCGCTTGGCCGTCTCGGTCGTGCTCACGAGATCCGCGGTGTCGCTGTGTGGCTCGCTTCGAGCGCCTCGTCGTTCTGCAACGGTTCCGACATCATCGTCTCGGGTGGTCACAACATCTGGTAGATTGCTCTCCATGTTGGCTTGCCATCCACCCAGGTTACTCTTGCGGACAATACCAAAGCGCATATCCCTCATACAAGTAAAGAATCCCCCGAATACCTCGTTCTCCAGCATCTTCCAAGTTCATGTACATACTTAGGGCATAACCATAAACAGCAGCATCCGTTTTTCGATTTGGCATTTGTCCTTCCGATGTGTGATTCGAAGTGCAAAGCCGAGCTGTCGTACCGGTCAATTGAGATGGTTACAGTTGCCACCGCCGGTCGTCTTGTCGTCTCTAGAGCGTCGGTGCGAGTCAGAATGTCGACTGATAAGAGCAGATGACGTTGGATCCTTGTCTAGCCGGACTGGAAGACGAATGGCCAGTGCAGAGTCGACCCTGAAATCGGCCAATGAGCCTTACATTTGCAAGTCGAGGTCAGGGGGTTCTAGGATATCCTTCTGTTGAAAAGAGCTCGCTCGGCTGTTGACGGAGCGGAAATTGACTGAATTTGAAGGAAGTCGCCGAGAGTGAGCTTTGAGAGGCGTTCTTCCATTCGTCCGAAATAGAAATTTTGTATTTTCCCTGCAATGTTCGATTACGAATTTGAACATTTTAGAGAGAAAAAAGACTGACTCGGCGAAGCACCGAAATCCGAAGAAGTCGCTTTTCGCTGCGAGGGTTTTCTTCGAAGCTGAGCCAATCATGCTTAGGAGCTCTTGTCATCATTCATCCTTCATCTCCAACAGCGTCAGCGTCCACGCCAACCACGCGCAACTTCGACCTCCCTTCGGAATCGCTCCAACATGGTCGCTCCATTGACACGAACCGCGCTCACAGCGGCAACACGCCAAGCCCTGCGTCGTCCTCTCCTTCCCCTGCCGCCTCGAATCCTCGCGTCCCTCCCCTCAACCTCGTCACCCCTACGCACATTCACCACCACCACCCGCACCGCGCACGGGGGGGTCACCCGCCCACCTCCCGGAAGCGGCATAACCATCCACTTTGTCGACCCCAAGGGTCAACCGCTCAAGACCGTCACCGCAAACGAGGGGGACGACCTGCTCTCCATCGCCCACGAATACGACATCGACCTTGAAGGCGCCTGCGAGGGCTCCATAGCCTGTTCGACTTGCCACGTCATCCTGGAACCGGATGTGTATGACTCGTTGGAGGAACCGTGCGACGACGAAAACGACATGCTCGATCTGGCTTTTGGCTTGACGGATACAAGTAGGTTGGGGTGCCAGGTGAAAGTGACCAAGGAGCAGGACGGGATGAAGGTCCAGTTGCCTGCAGCTACAAGGAATATGTATGTTGACGGGCGTAAGGCTGGTCATCATTGATGCAGCGGATAGGTATCGTCGTTCGCTTCCTCTATCCCTTGCACGAGCTCCTATCAATCCCCTTGTATTTTTACCTCTTCCCTCTCAATACACCGCTTGCTATGCACGGACAATCCCCCAACCTCCGCTCTCAGCTCCATCACCTTCACGTTCGCACACACACGATCATCAGCGTGACAAGGGATCGCATTCATCACAACCAGCAGCATCCGCACAACATCCTTCGTGCATCTACGTACATTCGAGGTTTAGTAACTGCGACCAAACATCGTCCATCGCTTTGCATCCTTGCCACACTGCGGGCACTTCTTGCCCTTGATCTCGCCGAACTGAGCCTGGTCGAACGGAATGCACAACGACTTGGCGCCCATGCTGGGAGCCCGCTCGTCCTCCGCCTCGCCCGCGACCGCCTGGCGAGCACTGCGCTTCTTGATCTCGTCCTCGCACGCCTCGACCTCGCACCACGGGATCACCACATGGCACTTGTCGTTCAAAATGCGCGTGAAGTCGTCCCACTCCTCGCACACTTTACGGCGCGAACGGTACTCGGCGTCGGCCCTGGCAAACATGTCGTCGTGGATCTGGTCGAGCAGTGTCGCGATCGAGTTCGAGAGGCCTTCGACAGGGAGCGGGGCTTTGGCCTTGTTGTCACGTCGCACGGAGACAACGGATTTCTTCTCGAGATCCTTGGGTCCGATCTCGAGACGCACGGGAACACCCCGCATTTCCCAGTCGTTAAACTTGAAGCCCGGACTGTAGTTGTCGCGCAGATCCGCCTTCGCTCGGATGCCCGCAGCTTGCAGGTCTTTGGCCGTCTTCTCACACGCGTCCATGATCGCCTCCTTCTCCTGCGCCGTCGTCTTGACACCGATACCGCACGGAATGATGACAACCTGCACCTGAGCCACACGCGGAGGCATCACCAGACCATCATCATCACCGTGCACCATGACCATGACACCGATCGTGCGCGTCGAAAGACCCCACGAGTTCTGCCACACGTGCAGCTTGCCCTCGTCCTTACCCCTAAACTCCTCCGGGGCCTTGGGATCCTCCACCGTGATGTTGAACATCTTCGAGAAGTTCTGTCCCAGGCAATGCGACGTTCCACCCTGAATACCGCGACCCGTCGTCGGCACAAAGCCTTCCACAGTAGTGGTGTAATAGCCACCGGCAAACTTTTCCTTTTCCGACTTGACACCAGGCACGACCGGCACGGCCAGCAGTTTCTCGTACACCTGGCGGTAGAGGTCGAGGATGTGCATCACCTCCTTGTCCGCCTCCTCGAGCGAGATGTGCGCGGTGTGGCCCTCCTGCCAGAGGAACTCGCGTGTTCGCAGGAACGGCTGCGGGTGCTTAAACTCCCATCGCACGACGCTGTTCCACTGGTTGAGCTTGAGCGGCAGATCGCGGTGCGACTGGATCCACTTGGCGTAGTACGGGTACATGACCGTCTCCGAGGTCGGTCGGATCGCGACGGGACGCTCGAGATCGCTACTGCCGGCCTTGGTGACCCAGGCGACCTCGGGGGCGAAACCCTCGATGTGGTCCTTCTCGCGCTCGAGCACGTCGGCGGAAACAAACATGGGGAAGTAGCAGTTCTCGACCCCGATCTTCTTGATCTCGGCATCGAAAAAGTTCTGGATCGACTGCCAGACAAAGTACGACCACGGCTTGAGAATGTAGCAGCCTGACACATCGTAGTAGTCGAGCATGTCACCTTTGCGTAGCACCTGCGTGTACCACTCCGGGAAATCGCCCGCCTTGCGCACGGTGATGCCGATCTGCTCCGCGTCGGGGATCTTGGCAGCCTCGGCGGCCTTGGCCTTGTTGGAAGCGGCAATGGGACCCTGTGTCGAGCCCGGGGCGGAAGCGGAGCTGGACGAGGGGGCGGATGCTTTAGCGATGGGAGTAGAAGCCTCGGCCTTGAGCTTGGCAAAGTCGACGACTTCGAGCTTGACACCGGTGCTCTGAAGGTACTTTGCGATCTCGGCACCGGTCATGAAGAGCGTCTGCTCGGAGCTGGTGGCATGGACGGCAAAATGGTCGGTGCTTGTGGCGAGGCTGGCATCCAATACAGCGATGAGCTTGGCAGCATTATCCTTGGTGATGCTGAGCGCAGACACGTCGTCCTTGGTAGCGTTAAGGAACTCCTTGAGCACCTCGGGAGCGGCAAAACGCATCTCCTTCTGGCCGATGTGCTTGGCGAGAGCGCCCGTGTTGTATTCGGCATCGTCCTTGGCGATCAGCACGACGGGCATCGGGGTAGCAGTCTTGGCGGTCTTGGGCTTGAAAACGACCGTCTTGGTGTAGTTGTGCGAGGATAGGCCAAGCGATGAGGCGACATCGGCGACGGCGGATTTCCAGCTTTCGGGGCTGTTGGCCGCAGCATGCTTGACCACCTTTTCGGATTGAATGGAGAGCGCAGAGAGCGCTGAAGAGATGGCCTCCATCTTGAGGGAGCTTTTTGCTTGGAGGGAGAGACGTGGATGATGGTGGTTGTAGAAAGCCCTGTTGGAGTCATTGGAATTTTCAGCTCGAGCCTCTCTTGCGACTCGCGTGCCCGAGTGTCACTTTTTCTGACTCGTGCGAAGACCGGAGAGGACATTGCTGACTAAGCCTGACATGCTTGACACATTGGCTCGAATGGCACGCGACTCTCGAAATTTTCCTGTGTGTTTTTTTCTGCGCGGACACACGACATCCAAAACGTGGGTGACTGTAAACGAATGCAGTCAAATTTGACCACCGCGCAGGATTTCCTCGTTTGGCCCGCTTTTGAGCAAGCAGCCACCGCCACACAGTGCTGGCGCAGAAGGGTCTTGCAGAAAAGCTCGGGCTCAGCGCGGAAACAAAGCCTTTGAACCAACCCACTTTGCGCATCATTCATCGCTCCTTCTTCTCTTCCATCAACTTCTCATCCCAACTCCACTTTATCAACCATGTCTTACAACCGAACCTGCTTCAAGTGAGTACCCATACGCCCTTGGCTTCACTCCTGCTCGAATGGCAACTGACCCTCTTCTACATCACCCTCTTTGCCAATAGCTGCGGCCAGCGTTAGTATTGACAACTCCACCACATCGCACACCTCATCCGCAATGGGAACGCCGCAGCACAGCTGAGATGGCTCGGCCTCTCTCCTAGCAAGAAAGCTGCCACCGGCCTTCTCGAGAAGCTGGTGGTCGCTGTCCGGCTTCAACGTCCTCACAAGGAAACGCGCATGTTGGGGCATCGTTGCTCCATCCCGGGACTGGAAGCTATACGTTGCCTTGCAGCGAACAGCCGACCATACTTGCACATCCCCCTTTCCCCCTTCAACTCTTGCGAGAGGTGCGCGAGAGGTGATGACGATGACGAGAGAGAGAGAGAGAGAGAGAGAGAGGAGAGAGAGCTGACGACGAGAAGATGACGTTCTTTGTCATATACCCTTCATCTTTGATATCCCGATTCTTGGAATCAACTTCTTATATTTTCCTCACCATACGCCATGCCTGCCAATGCCTTGACCCATCACGCGGATTTGGATCATGCTGCGGTATCGTTGTTCTTTTGCATCCATACATCCTACTCTCGGACGTTGCCTTGAACCACAACAGCCGGCCACAACGCCGCTGCCTGCCCCACCGCCGGCAACCCCTCTTGGTATGTCGTCGCATCATCTTTCCAACGCCCCATTCACCTACATGAGAGCTTTGTTTGCTGACCTTTTGCTCGACATTGATGCTCGCTTGACGTGGTTCTCCTCATTGACCCTCACTTGCACACTAAACAGCTACAGTAAGTGTTCCGATATAGACAATGCTCCTCACAACGAAGTCATTACGACCTCACGCTCACCGCATTCCACCCTTCTCGTCGCCATCCATCTCAACACAGACTGTGGCCAGCAGGGACACATCTCCTCCCAGTGCGGCATGGAGGCCCAGCCCAAGACTTGCTACAAGTGCAACGAGACCGGTCACATTGTAAGTTCACCCTTTCATCGTCATTCGCCGTCGCCCATCTTCCTTCATCATATTTCTGACCGTACGTCCTCCTTCTCCTTATCCCCTACAGAGCCGCGAGTGCCCCACCAACCCGCCCGCTTCCGCTGCCGGCGGTCCCGGCGGCGAGTGCTACAAGTGCGGTCAGCACGGCCACATTGCCCGCGCCTGCCCCACGGCCGGCCCCAGCTCGCGTGGTGGCTTCGGCGGCTCCCGTGCCGGCGGTCGCAGCTGCTACAACTGCGGCGGCGTCGGTCACCTCTCGCGCGAGTGCACCTCGCCCGCTGGCGCTGCCGCCGGCGGTCAGCGTTGCTACAACTGCAACGAGACCGGCCACATCAGCCGCGAGTGCCCTAAGCCTCAGACTAAGAGCTGCTACCGTTGCGGCGAGGAGGGCCACCTCTCCGCTGCTTGCCCCCAGGTCGCTGCTTAAATTTGCGCAGCGGCATCTTCGTTGCTTGATGGTATCCTGTTGACGTGAAGCCTAGCTTCGCAGGACTTGCCCGCCTGATTGTCTCGCGTTTGGCGAGGCAATGACTCGGTGGTCTGCTCGTCGTGTTTCCCCAAAAAAATCAAACGCTTCTTGTCGTTGTGGCTCATAAACAGTTTCGCTTTGTGAAGGTTCGTATTGGAGTGCGTAAAGGGTTTGAGATTGTACAGTGGTGAAAGCGGATGGTTCGATGAACTGGAATGGGGGATTTGGGAAATGCAGGGCTGTGGAAGGGGGATCGACGCATGGTGATAGGCGTCTTCACCGTTGGGATAGTGGCGGTGTGGGGAAGGGTGCGGAAGGTGTTTTGCTTTGCGATGTGGACGGCTGTTTGTTGCAAAGGCCACACTGACAGAGCTGCGGATGGCGCTTGATCGCTATGAAATGGCGAAAACGTCAGCAGCTATATCCGCTGCTCTCGTATAGCGCGCGAACGAACCCAAAGCGCAACTTACCTGCCGACAGCTTCTCATCCAAAACTCGAACATGGCTCTCGCGATCGTTGGAGCGCACGAGCCAAATAGCGGTAGTTACAGAGCTCAGCAGCATTCCCATCAAGCGCCTGCCAACAACCCACGAAGCTACGCCCATTGCTGACCGACATCCCAAGACGTAACTGAGGAACAGGACGCTCCAAGCGAGCACAAAGGTGTTAAACTCGTGTCCCTGATCGCGAAAGTAGAGTCTTTGGAACGAATGTTCTCGCGAGACTGATTCTGCAAACAGCAGCCCGAGTCGGATTCCCAGCAGGAGAGCAAGACAGACCATGCCTCCGCAGATTGCAAGCATCGGCGTCGGAACGGATTCGTACATGTGTGCGAGAGAGATGAATGTCGAGATCGAGAACAGTTGCGTGATGGCGTGAACGTCGTCGACAATCAGTGTGTGCATCCAGTCGAAAGGATGGTGCATGATCATTGAAAGGGAAGCGAACATTGTGGCGAGGTACTGTAGCATCTTGAAGACGCGTTTAAAGATACAGAGGTTGTGGCGAGGAGAGAGGGAGAGCAAAAGACGGGGATCCTCGTAGGTTTTATACCTTGCTTGATGTGCCATACCCCTGATCAATCCGCACTTCGTTTGTCCCCCAACACTTCAAGCCCAGCAAGCAACTGCTTTTCGAAACGTCAGAGCGTGCGCGTGACATACTCACCTTCCGCATCGAGACGGACAATTTATGCGCCGCTCTCTCGAGCACCCAAACCTTGTTCCCTCAACGCCACCGCGCCATTGCTACACCATGGTGCAAGATCACGAAGGATGCGGTTTTCTTGACGAAGAACGGAAACAAAGGGTGACAAGCTGAGCTCAGAGCGGATGCAAAGCGCAGTCTGTACAGTGACTGGTTCTAAGGAGCGTGTGTGATGAAAAAGAATGCGAAGTGTGTGCGCTAGAATGTCTATACTGAACTAAAGTTTCGAGATGAAGTGGCCTGAGTTTCGGCCCACGTCTGCTCACAATGGGTTGATTCAACAATGACCCAACATCGAGCTGCCAGGAACCCTCTGACTTATCGAGAAGACAGTTCTGTTGCCGACCAACGGTTTGAACTATATCACCGGTGGCCAGAACGAAAAGATCGTCCGTGTATGCTCCCGTGAGACAGTCACCAGCGCCCAGACGCACAGAAGACGAGATATGCACCGGGTGCTCCAGCACTATCTGTACGGCGACGCCATGCTTGTCTGCCGTCGTCGACTGAGCCAGCAATGCCATGCCAGCTGGCGTTCAACCGCCGGCGGCCACCAGTCAAGAGTGCTCCACAAGAACGGTGCTGCTGCTACCTCAGCTTCCGCCTCGTCGGAAACGATCGCCGATTTTCCAAAACCGTTGAGTCCAAAAGACAACCCAAGCAGCTTGAAGTACCCGTACAAAGCCTATCCGCATCCCAGCTCGTACGTCTCTAAGCCTCTGCCTGAGCAACCAAGCAGCAGCGCCTTTCGATGCCCAACCGCATATCCGCCGGTCTCGCACCCAGAGACTTTTTGGAAAAGTGTGACCGCTTCGACCGTGCGGTACTGAGTCCTCAAGTACCTCGCTCCCGATGGTCCTCGCCAAGCCAAACGACCGATCGCAGCTGCTCAAGCTCTTCAACGCGCCCTGGTCCGACTCCTTTGTCTTCATCCATTCGCGGCAGTCCGGTGGTCTCGACCTCAACCTGCAGTTGGCTGGTACCGGCACTACATGCGCCTCGGGAAGGAGGCGCAACAGGTGTGGTAGAAGCACAAGCCCTTGCGCCGATGAAACGAAGAGGGGAGAGGAATTTACACGTGTTGACGGCGTGTGCGCGGTGTGGGTTTCTTCGAGTGACTTTTGAAGCCTCAATTTCGAATGACTTTTTTCCTCCCCTTTGGGCTGACTTTGTTCAAAAACCTCTCGGTCTTGAACGCATTTTCAGCCTGATGAGTTTCTGTTGACTTAAGATCAATGATCATGTCTCTACCTAGCCGATGCTCAATTCGGTCCTTCTCACAGCCTCTATTCAACGACATGCTCAAAAAGCAAGCACACGCACAGCCTGCCAATACGTCTGTCCGCATTCAGTCATTGCGATTCACCTTCTACGCTTAATCCCCGCTCGAATACCCGACCGCCCCTCACCCACCACCGGTGTCATTGAAGACGGCTGAATACTCCCCTCCTCTTCCTCGCTCGCGACCTCTCCCTCCTCGGTCCTCTGCCGCTTCCTCGGCGTATTGCTGTTCGACGCGCTCGCGGCTGCAGAACTGCCATCGCCGACCTCACCCTCCTCGTCCGAAGCCGTGACTGCGGTCGAGTCGCGTTTGCGCCTCGTCGCTGTACCAGCGGCTGTGCCCGTCGGTCGGAACGCCGGTGCGGAGGGGTTGAGTGCAGGCACTGCTGCTTCTTCGAGTGCGACGGGTCTGCGCGGGGTGGAGCTGCCGCTTCTACTGATAGCTGCTGCACTGTCGTGCTCGCCTTCTTCCTCTTCGCCTTCTTCTGGTTCATCGGATAGCTTTCCGCCAGGATTTTTGCGTGGTGCTCCATTGTCGGATGCATCGTCGCCGTGTGCGGTGGCTCCCGCGGTGGCTGCTGCATCATCGGCGTCCCCATCCGCTCGCTCGACCTCCCGCCTCTCCCGCTCCCCCACTTCGTAGCCCACCACATCCCGCAACGCACCCAGCCCGTTTATCACCTCGCCCATCCTCTGCGCCGCATTCTTCGACATATCGACATACTTCTCCCGCTCCGCCTTCACGCTGTCCAGCTGCTCACTTAACCTGCTCAGCGACTCCTCCAGCTCTTTGCGGGTAGGCAGCTTGACAATCTCGCCCGCAACCACATCGTACTCCAACTTATTCTTCCTCTCCCTCCTCACGTCCTGCAGCCTCTGCTTCAGCGCATCGATTCGCCCCTGCGTCTGCTGCTGTTCCGCCTCGATCTCCGAGAGCTCCGCTGCGTAGCCCGCGATCTCCACCTGACACGTACCGTGCGCAATGGAGGAAAGACGGAGAAGCTGCAGCCGGAACGCTTCGAGATCGGCTTTGAACGAGAGGCGGGACGAGGAGACGGACTCGGCGTCTTTGCTGGAGAGGAGCAGCGTGAGCTTTTTGACGAGGCGACGGAGCGTGCGTTCGTCGACCTGCATGCGCTGCTTGATGATGTGTTCTTGCTGCTCGCTCGTGAGCGGCTGGAGTTGGGTTCGTGATGACGAGGCCATGGTTGTCGAGCGGCCAGCTTGTGGCTCTTGTGGTGTACAAGGGCAGACGATGGTGTTGGTGTGTGAGAGAGGTGTGGAAATCGCCCCGAGCGTGCGGAAATCCGACTTCCGCGCGTTGCTCGACAGGCTTAGATTTTTTGGCGCGCCCTCAAAAATGTTAGATCTGATGTCCCCTTTCTTCGCTCCCTTTGTCTTGCTCCCACCGCATCAACCTGTCCGACAGCGCCGGCCTCTTCCTTCCTTCCAAACAAGGTGGGCGCAATGCACCACGACGAAACGAGTGGTGCAACTCTCCCTTTGTCTGTATGTCAGAGTCTAAATGCTTTGTCCGCCTTTCGGTCAACGCCTTGTTTGCGGAGCGGAACAGTGAGAGGGCTGAATCGAGGCGCGACCCTTGTCGACACACACACAAACTCAACCGGTAGCCGGCGGTCTTGGTCGTTTCTTGACCAGTCGTCTTCCAGGAGCCGTTTCCGTCTTCTCTTTGCTTCTTGACCATGAACACTGACCATATTTTCTCTCCAGCACTTTATCGAACCACCACCATCGGTACTATTGCTCGCCAACGATCCTGCTTCGTAGCACACCAATCCCCTTCGCGACTGCAGCGACAATGATGCTACCACCCTACCTCCAACGCTGGATCCTCCTCAACGTCATCCGGCTGCTCACCATCGTTGCGTGCACCCTCGTGATCGCGTCCACCATTCTCACGCTCAAGACCAACTTCCAACACTATCCACCCCCTCTCCTTATCTCCTCGCCCGCCCCCGCATCGTACTACCCATCCACCGACATCCCGACCGCATTCCTCGGCGTCTTCTGGTCCACCTTACACCACGTCTCCCTCACCCTCGTCCTCTTTACCGTGCTTCTCTCTGAACTGTCTCTCCCGATCCCGCTGCTGCACCGGCTGTTCAAAAACACGTTGCCCTTCCTCGGGCCGAACTGGGGCACCGGGTTTCTGGGGGTGCTTCTCCTGCTTGTCGCCGCCGATGGGCTGAGCCGGGCCAACACGGGCGCGTTCTCTGAGGCGAGCAGCTGGGTGCTTGCTAGCATTGGAGTTTTGAACGTGGTGGTGGGGGTGGTGTGGAGGGCGAAGGCCAAGGTGGTGCGCAGTCCAATGGGGTGGAAGCGCGATGTGGCGGGCAAGTTGGAGAAGCTGGCCGAGGCCAAGGCGAATGCGGAGAGGGTGGTGGATACCCTGCCGCTGCCGAGTGGGGGGGAGGGAGGGGGAGGGTGCAGCGGGGGGGAAACTGAAAGATTTGTTAGGCATGGCGGGCAAAGCTGTGTCGAAGAAGGTGGAGGAGCGGCAGGCGAGGAAGGCCGAACAGGAGAGAGACGTTGAAAAGGTGCAAGCAGAACCGGCAATGTCGATCTTCGCTCCGCCTCTGCCATCCGCCATTGTCAGCTCCAGAGTCGTCCCCGCGCCACCACCACCGGCAGCTTCGGCAGCATCGGCGGCTAAAAGCATCATCACGTCACCCAAGAAGAACACCTCACCCATCCCACCACCCCTAATCATCCCTCACGTGGCCACACCACCGCAATCCCGCACGTCCACCTGCTCCACCCACTCCACCGCCTCCTCCGTATACACCCTCGACCTACCCCCTCACCCAAAACCCCCCTTCTCCACCACCACCACCCTCCCCTCCCCCCACCCGCCCGCCAACCCAACCCTAAAAACCGTACGCTTCCACCCAACACCCCAACACCAAAACCCCTCCCCCATCCCCTCGCTCGCAGCATCGCACCCCTCCCCCTCCGAAATCGGTGTCGAAGGGTCAAAGTTCCTCCTCCTCCCCTCTCCGTCTCCTCCGCATCACTCCGCCGCTGGCGTGGTGGAGGGCGAACGGTCGCCGTCCGTGCTAGCGAGTCTCAAGGCGGCCATGCTGGAGGCACAGGCCAAGGCCAGTGCGCAACCGTGCAAGAAGAGTCTTTACCTGGGCAGCACGAGGTGGCGCGCCGAGTACGACAACGTGCACGCCTCCGACGGTCAGCCTGCACCGCAACAGCAGGAGGTCAAGGACGAGGTGAAGGAGAAACCGCACACAGATCGACCGTACAACTTCCTCTAACGTCTCTTCACACTCGAATGTGTACAATATCACTTGCAAAGAATGTTTGATACGATTGCTTCCTTTCATTAAGTGCCGATGTACTGCACGTCTCTCACAACCGCTCGTAGAACAACATATACGCCTTGGCCTTGAGCACCTCCTCAATCGTCGCTGCCCGCACAACCGTATCCGACGTATAAACCCACCTCCGCCCATCATCCTTTTTCCTCGGATCCACATCGTCATCATTATCATCCCCCTCCTCCTCACCCTTACCACCCTGTTTCTCCACCACATCATCCCCCACATGCCGATGGGCATTACTGTTATGACTCGCCACCGTAGCCACAGCAGGCGTCGGCTCGAGCGGCGACGACGCACTCACCGCCGTGGTCGGTGCGGCACCGCCATTGACTGCTGCTCTGCCACCGCTCCACTGGCCATGTGACCGCTCGAGCTCGTCCAAACTATCCCAGCTAGCCCTGAACTTGAGTTGCGGTCGAGGACATACGAGCTTGGGCCCCTGCGAAGAAGCAGCAGCAGCAGCCGACGACTCGCTCTCGCTTGCAACAGAGTCGAGTGACGAGACCGACGTCTGCGGCGCAGTGTCGTGCGACGACGAGCCGGAAACGCTGCTCGACGCAGGCATGCTCTTCGTGGCGACCGACGACGACGCGGCTGGTGCTGCCGAGGCCGGACGGATGGGTACGGGTGCAGGCGAAGCTGCGTTGGACCGCGAAGGTTTGCCTCCCAAGAAGAACTGTCCGAATCCTCCTCCACCACCTCCACCACCATTCGCACCCGCAGCTGCTGCACCGCCACTCAACGGAGCCGGCGTATTCGTCCGACTAGTAGGGGCAGAACGAGCCATCATCTCCCGAGCACCCTCCTTCAACTTGATCCTGTCCGACAGCACATACGCCGTGTAGTGTCCAGCAGACAACGAGCCCTGATGCACAATCACCGCATACAGCCGATACTCGGTCTTGGGCCTGCGAATCACCGACGGCACGATCTCGTGCCCGTTGGATGAATGCACTTTGGGACCTTCATCCAGGTCTCCCGCAACACCTTCCACCGCAGCTCGCCCCGCCTGTGCAGCACGACGATGATCACCGCTCAAGTGCCACGACCACATGCCGTGCTTCTTGCCTTTGCCGTCGCCTACATGCAGCCCTCGTTTTCGATGACCCTTGGCACCACGCTGGTCGGACACTTCGACCTTGACTCGGCGCGCATCGACGCCGGCTTTGATCGCCTCTTCCTCCGCGCGCCTTCGAATCGCAAGCGGATCGCTCGAAGCCTTGAGACGTCCACGTCGATCGTACTCTTCTCTGGGCGGCGCGAGCCAGGGCGTGATATCGAGATACTCGGGGAAGGTCACCTGGTCGTCGATCTTCTTGAATCCGGCAAGACCTGATACAAATCCGCGTCCCGTCGCCTGGAATCGCTTGAGGTGGAAGATGAGCACCGGTGGTGCTGATGCGATGAGATAGCGCTTGAGGGCTCGTCGTGGCAGACTCTGGGCGGAACGTTTCAGACCGCTTCGCTCGGCCCCCGAAACCTTGGCCCCTTCGGCTTCAGCTTCCGTGTCGGTGCTTTCGGAAGTTGAAGCGTTCGACTCGTCCAAACCGGTCGAAAAGCCAGACATGTCAGTCTCTGTGCCCGTTTCGTATCCGTTGCTCGGCGCCAGACGATCGCGGTTGCGCGCTGCTCCTTCGACGCTGCTCAGACTTGATTCAGAGCCCTCCTCCGGCCGCATCACCATTCCAGACGATGGCATGGATGGAGTTGCAGAGCCAGCATAGTCCCTCGCCACAACACCGCCCTCGCCAGCGCTGGCGCTCTGCGACTGCTGCATCTTGAGCTCGTCCGTCGATGCATGCACCGAGGTCATGGATATGGTGGGAATGTCGGATCTCTGCTGCGAAGGATGCGAAGCGCTCGAACCCGTCATGAGTGAGTCGACGCTGCTGCTCGCTAATGTGCTCTGACTGGTCGAAGTCGACAAGCCCTCCGCCATGGGTTGAGCAATCAACGTCTGATCACCAACGACGACAGAAGACGTCTGCGTTTGCAAGGCGTTTCGCTGCTCACCATCCGAGTCGTCATCGGAACTGGGCTCGCTGCCTTCCTCATCGTCGAGCTCGGCGGCAACAACCCCTTTGCGTCTGCGCCGCCTGCGAATCTGTTCGCGCTCCTGCGCGTTGGGCGGGTTGGCGAGCCGCCAGCAGTTTTTGCACGCAAAGCTATTGTCACCGTCGAGCACTTCGACGCTGGTGAATTGGCGGAGTGAGGCGACCAAGCCGGTGGTGGACTGCTCCTCGCGCATCTTGTGACGTCGTTTGGCACCTTGCGATCTGGGATTGGGCTCTAGTTCGGCAGCCGGGTCGTGACTTTGAGCACCGACACCGACGGAGCGGAAGAAGCCATGTATGGGCTTGCCCTGCGCAGCGGTAGCCGCAGCAACCGCGTCGAAGAGTGGCGAGGGTGCGCCTGCTTTGCGAGAGACAGCAGGATCGGCGTGGCCGCTGGCTGGATCGTCGGCCATGATGCGTGCGATGTACGCCGATTGATGTGAGGCAGACTTGACGGGACGCATCTGCGGCCGCATGCCAGCAGCGAATGGAGGGGTAGCAATACGGCCACCGATGGGCGGGTTGGGGCTTGTCTCGCGACTGCTGCCATCGGCTGCATTGGCAGCACTGCCAAGCATCCTCGCGACCCTGGTGCCCGTACGCGTATCTCCGTTGTCTTCGCCAGCGGATGCGGGTGCCGATTCGACGTAGGGACGCGAAGAAGTAGAGCTAGGCGCCAAGGACAGAGAAGCCATGTCGGGAAAGTCGGGCTCCATCTCGCTGCCGGAAGTGGCACCTAGCTTTTCATGACGTCCGCCACTCCTGCGCAGACTGCGTGTGCGCAACTGGAATCTCCCACGACCACGTTCGTCGGGCGAGAGCAAGCCGGCCGTTTTTTTGGATTTGAGCGCGTTCGAGTCCGCGTCGCTCGCCTCGGTCTCGCTGTAGCGTGGCGTGCCAACGGGCGTGGGCGAGTTGGAGGCAACGGCAGCAGCAGCAGCGGCGGTGGCGGCAGCAGCAGACTTGCGATCCATGATGGTTCTGGCCTGGGTCGCCTTCCTCCAACGGTCGGCCATGCTGCGAAGGCGATCTCGTTTGCGCGACTTTGGATTGTTGGCATCGTCACGCAGGCTGAGGCTGATGTCGTAAAAGTCTTCGTAGGTGTGCGAGACCTTTTTGCAGCCTTCGCAGACGACCATGCTGGCGAGTTTACCGCAGAAGAGAAGATCGAGGAAGGGCAGCAGTTGCTCGTCGGTGCTTGGTGGACCGGCAGCCTCTGTTGACGTTTGCGAGACGATCTGACCGCTCTCCATGTCGGCTGGAGTGAGGTGAGCCTCTGCTGCTGTGGACACTGATGGGGAAGCGTGGTCGGTCTTGGACCTCCTGTTGGGCGTTGGTGGACGCATCTTTTTGATGAGGTCAAGCTCCTCCATGCGACAAGCGTCGAGGAGGTGGCGCATGAGCTCATGACCGTCCTGCTGGCCGTATTCGAGGTATTGGTCGTACTTCTTTCCGATCTGGTTCAAGAGACGCTTTGGGTTGACGTTGACCGAGGCGCGAGACTTGTGAGCATCTGTCCAGAACTTTTCGAGAACGTGACGGAAGGCCGTGTTGAGCGGCAGATCGTGCACGTCGGGTTCGTAGGCTGGAATAGAGGAAGAGGCGTTGTGCGTGGGTGGGGGGGCAGCGGGAGGAGGTAAGGGTAGCTTGCCCGGTTTGATAGTGGCGATGGGATCATGGGCTGGGAGAGTGTTGAGCGAGGTCAGGGACGCATCGAGGCTGCCGCTTGGACTTGGTGTATTGTGGATGCGACGGCCGTGCTCGCCATCGCTAACACGTAATGCCGGGCTTTGAGAACGGTTTGGCCATTGATTGTGTCGAGTTGAGGGGTGAGCGGCTGTAGTGGACGATGATGATGATGGTGCCGCTTCTTCCGAGTAGTCAGCGGAGATGGGTGGTCCTTGAATAAGCAGACGAAAGTCGCGTGTGTTGGCAATGGCCTGTAGGACCGAGTTGAGAAAGCATGTGTTTCCGAGGTTGAGCAGGCCGGGATGGAAGGAAGGATCGTACTCGTTGACAGGCTTGGATTTCTTGGAAGTGGAGGCAGCGAACGAACCCCCGCACAGGCCAGGGACGAATGACGAGGATGCGGATGAGGATGAAGAGGAAGAAGCGGCTGCGGAGCGCGAGTGATTGCCTGGGTAGAGCGGGTTGCCCATAATGAACCAAGAAGCAGCTGTCCAAATAGTCGTAGGCTAGTGATTGAGAGCGACGACCTATGGAGAAGTGCTGAGAAGAAGAACGATCAAGGCAGCTGCATTCCGAATTCGAGGCGGATGCCAGATGTGGTGAGATTAGCTTCCGAAGTGTTATCCACGCTATAGTTGCTCGAAGATGTCCGCAAGTCGATGATGATGTTGAGAAAGAGGAATGCAAAGGATGGTAGCTGATGAGAACAGGGTTCGGATGATAGTATATGCAGAGAAGAGTGAAAAGCCAAGACCAAGCGAAGACGAGTGCCGAAGAAAGGGTGGGGGAGCCGCACGAAGATGATGATGATGAAGAAGAAGAAGAAGAAGCTGACCAAGCGTCTGGGGTTGAACCAAGCGACGGAGGCCAAAGAGTCTACGAACGAAAGAAGGTGGAGATGGAGCAAGAAAGAAGGAAGGAGAGAAGAGACGAAAGCGGAGTGCAGGGGACAAACACACAATCAGCGGGGTCCACGCGCAAAGTGGGCCGTTTGACGGCCGAGCCATCGAGCTGAGCAAGCTGAGCAAGCTGTGCAAGAAGAGCACAGAGCACCGAGCACCGAGCGAGCTGCACAGGCGTCCGTGTCCAACAAATTGAAGCGGGCCAGCCGAGGCAATGGCCCATCCCCCACGGAATTGAGAGTTTTCTCGAGGATAATTCGCACCCTCAGCTCGCTTGCACCGAAACGCTCGCGTCAATTCAACACGCAACCACAATCGACGTCCCCGGCTTTTTCGATCTCCACTGACGACGTGTCCACGTTGTCGCTTCACATTGGGCAACCCGCTCGATACCGCCTCACTCTCCAGCTTCTGGTGTATAGATCACACACACAGCAGCAGTCATGCACAAACAAGAAAAGCAAAAGACGGGAAAGATAGTCGTGATGATTTTTTGGGTTCCCCCTCGTTACTGAAAGGAGCGCAAAATGGACAATGCATAATACATGGTGATGAGTAGGAGCGATGAAAGGAAACAACGAGTCCTTGCCTTCTACGATAAAACGACGTCTCCACTCTTGGTATCAGTCGCCGCCAAGCCTTGGCATGGTTCCACGAAAAAGGAAGGACTCGAGACTGCCCCAGAGACGAGGGGGGAGAACATAAGACAGTCGCCGAGTCGTCGATCCATGTTTCAAACCGGGCTAGCTTGAGACTGCAGAGAGCGTCAAAAGGACACAAGGCCCTCGCTTCCAATCATCGTTCAAGTGTGTGGGTGTGCGTGGGAAAGGGTGGATGCTGCAAGAGAAAACCGGGACCGAATCAAGAAGGAAAGACGCTGCTCAAACCACTGAAAGTTTAAGCAGAGGCCTTCTTGACAGCGGGCGAGAGAACGCTGCGGCGCTGCTTCTTGAGGAGCATGACGTTGAATCGGTCAAAGTCCGAGAGAGAGCGGCGCGTCTTGATGGCAGCACGCTTCTTGGCCCAGCCCGAAGCGGCCCACTTCTCGGCAACACCAGCCTTGTCGAAGTACTTCTTGACAATGGGCGAGCCAGCACCACGGGGGAGACCGGGCACAGTGAGCTTGGTAAGGGTCAAGTGCTTGAAGGCGAACACCTGGCGGGCAACACCGGTCGAGGGAGAGTCGATGATGGCCTGTCGTTGGTCAATGTTGAGGGAGTCAAGAGACGATAGGTCAGCAAGCCATTCTCCAGCAATCCCGACAAGAGTGGCACACGGCAACATCCGATGGTCCAGAGCGAGGTTCCAGTCAATTGCTTCTGCTGCGTCGCCGTTGAGTCATGATATCTGCCGTATGAGCATGTCGTTGCGTGATCTTCCCAACCAAATTTATCACCTGACTTGGTGTACTGCGCCGAGATATGGTGTCCTCGAGTCGGTCCATGATCAGGGCCAACGTGCCACCACGACTGTCTTGGCTCCGATCATGGCTGCAATGCGTGGTGCTACTGGCTACAACGGAGTAACAACCGCGTACCATGTATACCACCTTTCTGCCTCTCGAGCTCGCGACGTCAATCCGCAGACTTCCCGTGCCGCTTATCCGTCCGGTTCTTTGCTATCATGATACCGTGCTGTCCAGCTGCTCCAATTGCGACTGTGTCCTCCTTGCTGTATTCCATGTAGTGTTGTGCCTGCAAAGCGTAAACTTACCCTGTTGTGGTCGACGATCTCGACAATGACGGCGAGCTGGCCGGCGGAGGGGCCCTCCTCGACGAGGACGACACGGCCAACCTCAACGTAACGCTTGAAAGAAGCAGGCATAGTGTATGATCTGAAGAAGCGGATTTGAGAAAGGAGTAAAGGTCGGCGGAATGTCAGCTAGGCTGATTGAATAGGAGTCGGTAGCTGCAGCAATCATCGTATCCGCATCGTCTGTTTGCCGTGCTGTTGCAACGAATAGATGTGTCGCGAAGGGTGCCGTGGATCCCATCGTGTTCGTGAATCGATGTCGCCGCATCATCAAAGACTGCTTTGGGTGGTATACTTCTGGCGGCACGGATCATCGAGCGATACTTCAAGGCATTAATATCGAGGCGGATGGATCGATTCGATGGTTGCCTGAGCGAACCTAATGGTGGCTCGTCCTTGCTCGAAGCTCTTCCAACCCACTAAACACCTGGCTGTGTCGACCTTGACTCGCCATTGTCCCTGTAGGACATGCCTGTTCCGAGTAACGCTGTCTGCTCTACCATACGCGAGAATGATACGGCCTGTACTGATGAGACGTATGTGTTGGATGCCGAGAGAGCCTGTAGAATGCACCAACCTTTCGTAGTCTGCTGTGCTGTAGAGTCGGGATTGGAGGCTGCTGCTGGACGATGGTGGTGCGCTACGACGATGGTGGCAATTGCGGATGGCGGTGCGGATGCTGATGATGATGCTGCTTTCAGAAGGTCGCCATCTACTTACGTTCTTGAGATGATAGTGATGGGCGTGGTGGAGATCAACGAGCGAGTGTCAACGACAACACAATCTCCAAGTCGAGTTGCCTCACTGGCTACCTCAGCGCTCTCTGACTGGCTAGACTGACCGGAATGAAGCGCACGCTTTCGTTGCGCCTAGTTCCTTCTTGCCCCTCCAGTTCCTCTCTCTCTGCCATTCCAGACAGGCGTCTCTCTCGACTTTGGCTGGATGGCCCCCGCTGCGAGTCTGAAATTCTTGCAGCTGCCGGCCAGTCTCTCGAAAACACAATTTGAATTCAATAAAGATTGTTCCACAAGCACGTGACTATGCTGCATTTCACTCTCACCGATGTCCCCCTTCCATTGCCTCCTTCTTTGCGCTTTTGCGATCAGCGATGACAAGTTGGGCATGTCAGTACGTACAAGTTATACGCACGGTCATCACAGCTTCTTTTGGGGGAAGTGACATCTAGGGAAAAGCGGCAAAAACTGGGAGAAGAAGCAAGAGAAGTCCAAAATCGAATCCTCGGCCGAAGTCTCTTAACACGTGATACAAAGCCACGACTTGAAATTGGCTCGACTTGAATGTTGCAAAACTTGTTAGACACGCGGCGCTCAGGCTCAGCAGGCGCTCTCACAGTCGCTGTCCCTTCTGAAATAATCGGCAACAGCAGCGCGCAGTCCTGTAGACAGTGAGAGCCAGAGGCTGCAGAACACTGTTTCTAGACTGAGAGAAGACTGCCGGTTCGCTGCTGCTGCTGGTTTAGCGCTGCAACGCGCGCAAGAGGTATGAGGCAGAGGTGTGCTCGCCATCATCCGCAACGTGCTGACGCTACGGTTCACTTGACCTTTCTCCACCAATCCTCAAGTCACCTCTGAATAGCGTAAGTATCTCTGCACCATCTATCGACACCCTACGCCGACCACAACCACGACGCAACGGCAATCGTAGTAGCAAAGGCCACTGGGGACCACGCAGCAGTTCTGTCCCGCAGAGAACCTCGAATCCAGTTTGCAGGCTCTTGGGGCTAGGATCAATCCACCAAAACTTCCCGTTTGTCGACACTCAGCATCAGCAAAGTCCATTATTTCCCTCGAACCCGGTTCTAATTCTCATCATCTCGTTCCACCATCATCATCCCAACTTTTGCACAATCGTAGAAAAATGGTCAACGTTCCCAAGACCCGTAGGACTTACTGCAAGGGCAAGCCCTGCAAGAAGCACACGTGAGTATCACTCCGACAACCAACAGCCATATCAAAGCACGGGCATTTTCGTTCCAGCAGCAGACATTGGAGAATGGCATTCAACTGGCAGCGGCACATGTTCAACGGAGGAGGGAAGCAGACGTTGCAGTTATGAGACAGCGCGGATAATACAGGTCGTCGCACAACTCGGACGCAGCATTTTTGCAGCAGCATTTGACGGAACACACGAGGTATAACACGGTGCACAGTCAGGCGTATCATGCAGTAGCCAAGGCATATATACAGGAGCAGAACACGGACGGGGCGGTGTCGGGATCCCAGCACGGAACAAGGCATTGCAGACTACCTGAATCAGACATGGAAAGTCGGCCAACTATCACCAAAGGCTACAGCAGTGCAATAATCGACACGGTGGACATGGAGACATGGCGGGAACATCAGCAAATCCGAAGATGCCAGCGTCAGAAATCATCGCTAACGAAGCAGACAACGGTTAGCATGGAAGTGTAGGAGACAGGAAGGACAAACGTATTCATGACCAGGATATACATTCTCCATGTCCTGCACGTTGGAAAGATCGATCATTGGAGCTGCTGGCATTCTTGGCGACCAACGTCGCGGCACCATAGAAACAAGTGGCTGACCTTTGCATTCATCATGCGTTCCCCATCTTCCACAGCCCGCACAAGATCACCCAGTACAAGACTGGTAAGGCTTCGCTGTACGCTCAGGGAAAGCGTCGTTACGACAGGAAGCAGAAGGGTTACGGTGGTCAGACCAAGCCCGTGTTCCACAAGAAGGCCAAGACGACCAAGAAGGTTGTGCTGCGTCTCGAGTGCACGCAGTGCAAGTACCGCTCGCACGTTGCGCTCAAGCGATGCAAGCACTTCGAGCTCGGTGGTGACAAGAAGCAGAAGAACGCCGCCCTTGTCTTCTAAGCTTTCCTTCTCCCTCGCTTCCTTTTTCCCTTTCACTTTGCGTTGGCCGGGCAATGTATACGGACGTCTTTGCGGACGTTTCTGCTCCCGCTCGCCGACATGGCTTCCGGTTTCTTGAAAGTGTCTACTTTCTGAAAAAAATAAGTTGACCCTCCTCCGTCAACGCTGTACTTTTTCCTCTCCCTGCCGTTCAATAGAGCGCGCATCACTTGTCATCGAAAGAGATGGCCGATCAGCCGTCTCTTCTACACACACACACACACACACACACACTACACACGCACAAAATAAGCATCTCTTCTGAAAACCCCAGCCGTCCGTGATATGCCTATGATTAGTTCTGTCTCTCGTCTTGAGAATTGTTCACAGATGTCACTTTCAGGTTGAGGTACACAAAGGAAGAGGAGAGAGGTCGAGGCATCTATTTCTATGAGTGACGACGGAAAAGAGGCGCACAATCAAGCGAAAGCGGAAGCAGCAATACCAGCCTCGTTGGCAGCACTGGCGAACTCGGCCTTGACAGCGTCAGCGCCGGAAGCAGCCTCGGCCTTCTTCCTGTACTCTGCGAGCTTGACCGCCTCGAGCTTCTCGCAGAGCGAGTCGAGTTCGTTGAGCTGGGCCTCGATGACCTGCGGGGTGGGGGCAGCAGACTGGAAGTAGTTGTTGTCGGTGATGAGCTTGTTGAGCGCCTTCTTTTCCTTTTTGATTGCCTTTTTGGCCGCTTCCTTTTGCCTTTTGGCGTCGGCCTTGGCAGCTTTCTCCTGTTCGGCCGCCTTGGCTTCCTGCTCCGCCTTCAGCTTGGCCTCCTCCTCGGCCTTCTTCTTGTCCTCGGCGGCCTTGCGCGGGTCTACAGCAGCGCCGGCACCGTTGATACCGGGACGGCCCTTGTTCTTCTTGGCCTCGCGAGCAGCCTTGTCCTCGGCCTTGAACTGCTTGATTCGCGGGTCGACCGAGAGCGCCTTGTCGACGAGGTTGCGCAGACGTGCGTTGTCCTCCTTCTTTCTGCGCGCACGCTCGTTGCGGTTCTTCTTCTCGGTGTATCGCTTGTCGTCGCGGTTGTCCGAGCCTTCGTTGATCTCCTTGTCGAGGTACTCGAACGATCGCCACGAATCAAAGTTGTAGAAGAAGTCGTAAAACTCGTTGACCTGCTCGCGGGTGGAGTTGGCATCGCCGAGATGCGGGACGGGACCGTTCTTGGGTTCGGAGAAACGAGCCTCGCGCTCAAACACGGGACCCCAGAGAGCGTAGAACTGGTCAGCGGGCTCCTTGCCCGTGGGGACGGCCTCGTCATCAACCGACTCGTCGACCGAGTCAAACTGACGACGCTTCTCCGGGTTGCTGAGGATCTCGTGCGCCTTGGCGATGCACTTGAAGAACGAGTCGTCCGAGCTCAAACCGGAGGAACCGGCCTTCTTGTCCGGGTGGTGCTTGAGCACCTTCTTGCGGTGAGCGATCTTGATCTGCTCCTGGGTAGCCTTCCATCGCAGAGCCGAGAGACCGAGCACGGCGTAGTGGTCCTGCGTCTTCCACTCCTTGGGATCGCGGGCGAGGAGCTCCTCGGACTCTTGCTCCTCGCCGACACCGGCATCGTCATCGCCGTTGGCAGCAACAGCAGCGGCAGCGGCAGCAAGCGAGTCGGCGATGATCTTGTCGTCTTCAGCGAACGAGAGGTTGTTGAGCTGTCGTCGCTTGTGGGCGAGGAAAGCGGGACCGACGGGTTGAAGGGTGCGGGTGGTGGGAGGCGAGAGGGTGGAGGCGGACGACTGGCCGGGCTTGAAGCCAGCAGGAGCAGCCGCAAGCTCGTACGGGAGGTCGATGAAGACAGACATGGTGACTATCGTAGACAAGGGTGATGGTGGTGGACGAAAGAGAAGCTGATCGACACAATTCAATTTCTTCCAAAGTGGCACAAAATCGCCTTCTCTGCCAGTCGAAATTCTCGAAGAAAAGGGTTTTCAAAAATGCACCATTTTTCGCAGTCTTATTAATATTTATACTGTAATATTTGCCGACTCGACAATTTGTGCCAAAAAAAATCCACGAGAAGCTGTGAAGAACGCGGTTGGACAGCTCAGATTCCGTTTGCTCGTTTCTTTGACTCGCAAGTCGAGATTGCAAGCATTGATCAGTCCAAAGCAACACTGCTGCTGCTTCCACACATGACACCACGACACTCGCTGCTGTTTGGCATACAACAATGATCGACCTCCTCCTCCTTCAGCCCGACAAGGGCGGCAACCCACAACTCGTCAAGGACTCCCAAAAGAAGCGCAATGCCTCCGAGGAACTCGTCGACGAGGTGCTCGCCCTCTACAAGAACTGGGTCTCCCTCCAAAAGGACCTCGACATTGCTCGTCGAGATGTCAACGCCGTCCAGGCCGAGATCACCAAGCTCCGCAAAGCCAAGGAGAACGCAGACGAGCAGATGGCCAAGAAGAAGGAACTCGATGCTAAAGTCAACCAGCTCAAGCCCAGCGTCGTCGCCGCTGAGAACGAGATGAAGACCAAAGCTATGCAGATCGGCAACATTGTCGGTGACAAGGTGCCCATCAGCAACACCGAGGACGACAACGCCGAGCTCCGCAAGTGGCACCCGGACGGCCCCAATGCCCAGGTCGAGAAGAAGCAAGGCATCCTCAGCCACCACGAAGTCATGTACCGTCTCGAGCTGTTCGACACTGAGCGCGGAACCAAGATCTCCGGCCACCGCGGCTTCTTCCTCACTGGTGATGGCGTTGATCTCAACCAGGCACTCATCAACTACGGTCTCGACTTTCTGCGCAAGAAGAACTACAAGAAGATCATGACCCCCTTCATGATGCGAAAGGAGGTCATGGCCAAGACCGCACAGCTCGACCAGTTTGACGAGGAGCTCTACAAGGTCACCGGCGACGAAGACGACAAGTACCTCATCGCTACATCTGAGCAGCCCATTTCTGCGCTTCACTCGGACGAAGTGTTCACCGAGCCCGCCAAGCAGCTGCCCATCCGCTACGCCGGCTACTCGACCTGTTTCCGCAAAGAAGCCGGTTCGCACGGCAAGGACACCTGGGGCATCTTCCGCGTGCACCAGTTCGAAAAGGTCGAGCAGTTCTGCATCACCGACCCGGCCTCGTCGTGGGACATGCTCGAACAGATGCTCGCCAACTCCGAGGAGTTCTACCAGTCGCTCCAACTTCCCTATCACGTCGTCGCCATTGTCTCGGGCGCGCTCAACAACGCGGCTGCGATGAAGTACGATTTGGAAGCCTGGTTCCCCTTCCAGGGCGAGTACAAGGAGTTGGTCTCGTGCTCCAACTGCACAGACTACCAGTCGAGACGCTTGGACGTGCGTTGTGGGTTCAAGAAGCCCGGCGACACCAAGCAGACGTTTGTACACATGCTCAACGGTACCCTGTGTGCTACCGAGCGAGCGCTTTGCTGCATTGTCGAAAACTGGCAGACGCCGGAAGGGTTGAAGATCCCGCCACCTCTGCAGCCGTACATGGGCGGCCGTGATTTCTTGCCTTACCTCCGCGAGCTGCCCAAGAACACTACCAGCCAAAAGAAAAAGTAAAGGCGTCGGCACCCCGTTTTTGTTCGGACGATGTAGATCTCTGCCGCTCGTGTTTCGCTGCATCGCATGCCAATATTCTATACACATCGTCTCTCTGCCACACAAAGGTCCCGCGTGGCTGAGGGGAAGAATTTTGTACGGAGTGCGTATCAGAACCACTCATGAGCGTGACTCGCCTGTTCAGCGATGAGAAGATCGATTGTATCTCCAAAGTAGCTATCCCCCTGCGCTTCTAGTGCTCGCACGCACTGCTGGTGGCCGTCATGATCGCTCAGCACATGGCACAGGTAGCCCACAGGAGCGATGAACGCTTTGTCCGAGTAGTCCACCAGCGGTGCGGGCTGCGAGAGCTCGACGCCGGCGGGGATGTTGGGGAAGCTGAACGCGGGCAAGGTCCTTGCTGAACGATGAGCGTGTTGGAGAAGCGGTAAGATGCTGGTGTCGCCTGTAGTGGCGAGGTAGTGTGCGAGGCGCCAGGGGGTGCGGCAGGCGTTCCAGTTGAGAGCGCCGTCGTGTTCGGACTCGAGCAGTTTGCCCTGTGCGCGGTGCCATGCGTGCGAGTGGTACGTGAGGAAGTCGGGAAGGAACCCGGTGGTGCCGCCGCAGGAGAGCGCTGCGTTCTTCGCTGATTGGAGCACCCACTCCCAGCGCTGCCGTTCGTGGGAATCGCAGTGGTACCGCGCAAAGAGCGCAAAGGAAGACAGGATAAAGTCACTTGTCCTCGTGGAATCGTACAACTTCCTCCCCTCGGCGGAATCCCTGTTTGCCCAGTCGCCCAACAGCGGCGTTCCGAGCTCAGGATGGATAACGTGCTTCAGTATCTGGCTCGTCAACCGATCCGCTTCCGCCCGGTACCTCCCATCGCCCTCCCCAAACACCCGGGTCGCAAGGTACAGGGACGAAGCAATGTCAATGTCTCCATCCGTAGCCGAGGTGCGTCCGTCCTCCTCGACGTACGGCTGCACCGCCCCGGCGTGCGAAGACGGCTGATGCGGCGACCGGATCTGCCAACACATAAACCCGTTGGCGTTGCGGAAGGCGAGGAAGAACTGCAGCAGGCCGTCGAAGTCGGCTCGATTGCAATGGAGCACCGAGATGAGCATCGCGTAGCCGTGCGCCTCCGAACAGGTGATCGCATTGCCGTTGTCGCCTTTGCCGTTGTAGTAGCAGTAGAGGCCCGCGGCGGACGAGCGCAGGTACGTGTCCCGCCACTTGACGTATTTCGCCTCCATCCTCGTCGAATAACAGAGAAAAGATGGAGGAAGGAGTGTGCGGTGAGAGGAAGCCGAACGGAAGGGTTCTCCGAAAGGGTCCAAGTGTTGGTCTCCAAACACTCTCACGGACCATCGTCACTCTCGCTGTCCTGTGTGTCAGGCACAGCCACATTTCTTTCAGATCTTCCAGAAGCAACGCGCCAACCGCCGGCTATCGTTTCCAACCTTATTTCCTCTTCTCGCCAACTCTGCCGATACTCAAATCACCCACACACAGTTCGGCAACAGTAAAGCTGTCTGATAATATCAAGGTTTTGGATTGAACGATGCCCTTGTGAGGAAGATGCATGAGGTTGGGGAGAGATCGACATAATGTACAATGACAGTCGCGAGAGTGTGTACGAAACCAGCGCCGTTTCCTGAATCCCTTACGCAATCGACGTATCGCGCCGACTCGTTTCCATGACTGGATGGGGGAGTACGACACTGGGGCTGGAAGATACTCCCAGCACAGGGGGTTGGTCGACGGTTTTCTTCGTGACCTAGACGATCACGGAATTACTTTTGGTGATGGGGGGAAAGTGAGGAGGACGAAGCGAGAATGCTTAGTAGAAGAAGCCGAGAATCTTGCCGGCAACGTGCTTGCGACGGGCCTCCTCGTGGTCCATGATACCGGCCGAGGTGGTGAGCACGACGTAACCGAACGAACGGGCGGGCAGAAGCTGCTGCACCCAGTTCTCGATCTGGCCGAGCTGCACGTTGAAGCGGGGCGAGATGACACCGCACTTGTTGATGCGCCCGTTAAGCTGGATGACCACCTTGCCCGAACGGTGGTCGTCGACCTCCTCGAACTCGCCAATGTAGCCTTTTGACGCCAAAAAAAAAACAAAGCAAGAGAAGACAAATCAGTAATCTTGCTCGCCTTTTTGCAACAAAGACAAAGCACAGCAAAGCAAGCACCGCTCGTCAAAGTCTTTCGACCGATAAAGGAATGAGGGGAAGGAGGGAGGGAATGGATGTAGCACGCCGAAAATTTGCGCAGATTCGAGGTAGAGGAAGAGCCCCTCTACGCGGTAAGCATAGCAATTGCAGACTTTGCTATTCCGGAGCCTTAAAGATGAACGCTGGTATGGGCAGCTTCGCTCGAGAAGAGAAAGCAGCCAGCCAGATGCCCATTAGTTATAACTCCGGGGTGACCCCCTCTCCTTGTCGATGACCTTTTCCTGCTCTTCCAACAAGCTTGTCCCATTCGGCGACGACAATTGACCTAGCCCGGTGTTCCGATGTGATTCTGCGTGTTCCTTCCATGCTTGCGAAGATGACAAGAGATGAGGGCGAATTTGTGCATGGCGGCACTATGCTGTGCTGGAGTTGAGATCGAGGTGAAACTTACCGTGCTTCTGCATGACCGAGAGGAACTTGATGACGACCTTGGACGAAGGGCGGACAAGCACCTGGCGCTTACCCTTGCGCTCGGCGTTGACAATGCTGTTAAGAGCGTCGTTCTGTCGACAAGAACACAATAGTTTACAACAGCGTCAGCAACCGGCCCGAACTACGCATTTGAGCCTGCTGATTGAAAAAAGGAAACTTACGAGAACGGAAATGCGAACCATGGTGGGCGATGTATGTGATCTACTGGGCAGGTACAGGTTATGTAGCAAAAGTTGGCAAAGGCGGGGGAGGTGGTTAGCTGAGACCTGTTCTGCACCAGTCGTTTTAACTACTTTTGGCGTTCCGGTTCCCAGCACGAGCCGACCGAAGGTTGGGTGACGATGCAGGTGGTTGGGGTTGCCAAAAGACGGATCTGGAGAGGTACAGGTCGCGAGTACACGGTGTTGCTAAGAGTGGAATAGTCGGTGCATTTTTGGTCGCAATCGGCCATGGTGCTATTGCAGCACGTCGGAACGGGTGTCGTGGTACGGACGATGCGCAGGCCATGTGCGATACAACAGCGATAGCAGGGGCGATCGATCTCGGCTAGGCTGTGATGCAGTCATTGCCTTCAGCGCACTTGCTACGCTGTCCAGCATCATGGCGCTGAAAGTCGAGGATGCTCGTTCGGCGGCGGCAGATCGGAGGATGTACATTCAATATTAAGAGGCGACGATGACTGCACATCACCTAGTGTCGAAAGAAAGCGCGGAGAGTGCTGCCGCTGTTGCTGATTGTGTGTACTTCATGCTGATGACTGTCGTTACTTCCAAGTGTCGAAGTCGCGGGTCGGTGCTGCGTGAAGCGAATGTGTCCGTGGGTCGTTCGGTCGGTCGGCGTGCGTCGACGAGAAGTGGCTGCGAATGCTACTAACCTTGAGGGTGGTGATTAGAAAACCGTTTGATGGAAGATGGAGTAGGAGAGAAGACGGCTAGAGATGTTGTCGACGACCTTACGGCGCGAATCTCGAATGCTGCTCTCTCGCAACCGAAGCTGCAATCGCACTTGGAGCTTGACTTGCTTGTGATCCCCAACCTTGTCAGACTGCCACTCTGCAGGCCCGAAATTTCTCGGAATGCTCTCATTGCCAGCTGCCTTCTCGCTCTGAGTCCTAATGTATCCCACGCACCTGTTCGTGTCACAGCTGCTGCTTTCTTCTTGTCGAGACCGTTCGAAATTTCCAAGGCAGAAACCCGGCACGACTACAAAATTCTGAAATCAGGACTGGACGTGGGACTTTCTTTCAGTCCTTTTGAATTCGAATATAGCTGTAAAAAGTCACGTGCGTGGTTCGGCCGTACAATTTCTCAAATGAACCTCGCTGGGCAGGGCAGCAGTGAGGAAGTGCTCAGTGGCTCTGCCTTGAGCACGCGGAGAGAGACACGCAGCAGCAGAGCGATTGCGAGTGGGAGCCAGGGCAAGGCGAAGGAGAAGGTGGGAAGGCGCTCTACGACTGGAATCGCCAGATTGTTGGTCTGAAGCGGTGAGCCTCTGTGGGCCGGCGAGCGAGTGCCAAGAACGACTCTTGCTCGTCATCATCCTCTTCCTCCTCACGATCACATTTCACCGTCACCTTACTCTAACCTCAAGAATCATCCAACATGGTAAGCATCACGACTACATTGCAGCAACAGACGACGCATGCTACACATGACCGGCTACAGCTACAGCGGCAGCAGCAGTATCAGAAGCATCATTATTCGACCAGACAAACGACATCTGCGAACACACAGCGACTGGCACGCTAGACCCCATGCAGCAGCGAAGACACAGTGATACACGGCAATTAAAACAATGGCTATCTTCAACCAGAGGAGCGGCTGGAGGCCATAGATGAAGCAAGGAGGGTATACATGAAGGGACAGCCAGACGAGGCACGAATCTTAAACGAGAAGCGAAGCCTTGGTCCATACACTTGCGCATCAATGATGGCGTCGTTGCATAGACGAGGACGAAGCCTGCGACGATACCTGCACTCTAATTGCAAGAAACGCAGGGCGCAGGCAGCTCAAGATGACGACGAAGCAGATTGATAGAAGCCACAGACAACACCATCATCCTCGCCTTCACAGTATGAGAATACGACTGCTTGCCACAACCACCAGGTCTCGTCCACCTGTTCATCTGAAGCAGTCAGGTTCATCCTCATATCGACAAAAGCGGCACCCACAGCACACCAGTCACTAATCTTGGTCATGCCCAACGGCTATCAGAAGGCAGCAGAGCTTCAATCCACAGCAACTCCTGCTCATCGCCATTCAGCATTAGCACTATTCGTCTCTACCAACCCGTGATAACAATCTGCTGCTGTAGCTGCCGTTCAGGTGTCGTTGTTGCTTCAGCAACGCAATGCCGCAAGTCTTGTCATAGCCCCGGCAGCGTTACTGATGTCTCTTCTATTTCTCTACCACTTCCCGCAATTCTTGTAGGGTCGAGTTCGCACCAAGACTACCAAGCGTGCCTCGCGCGTGCTCATCGAGAAGTACTACCCACGTCTTTCGAACGTCGACTTCCACCAGAACAAGCGCGTCATTGATGAGGTCGCCATCATCCCCTCGAAGCGTCTGCGCAACAAGATCGCTGGATTCACCACCCACCTCATGAAGCGTATCCAGCGCGGTCCCGTTCGCGGCATCTCGTTCAAGCTGCAGGAGGAGGAGCGCGAGCGCAAGGACCAGTACGTCCCTGAGGTCTCGGCCCTCGACACCTCGGCTCCCGGCAGCCTCGAGGTGGACCCGGACACCAAGGACATGCTACGCTCCTTCGGCTTCGACAGCTTGCCCGTCACCGTCACTGCTCCTGTCACTGCCTACCAGGCTCCCGAGCGCCGTGGCCGCCACGTCCCCGGTGCCGGCCGCCGATAAGCGCTTCGCCCCCTCTTGGCGCTGTTCTGCACTGGCTCCGATGTCCTCGATGTTAGGTTTGATCACCACGGCAATAAGGATGGCTAGGCCAGCATCGACGGATATGTACTACCACCATCATTATTCACTCGCAACAATGGCCGTTGCTTAGCTACGGTTCTTTGGCATTCATACGCACGCACACACGTGTGACTTACCATTCGTTGTAACTGCAACATTCACATCCCATCTTTTCTGGGAACGCACTCTTCCGTCCCCATACAAAATTCAACCGGATTCCTCGCAGAAGAGGGGTTCTTTTAGGCACCGATGTTGATTGTCTGCCGTGTGATGGTGCGGATTCAGCATGCTGCACAGAGAGTGAGGTGCTGAGCACGAGGAAGAGCGGTTGCTGTCGATGAGGAGAGGCAATGGATGGTGTCTCGCTCGAGCTTGAGCTCCAAGAGACGGTAGACTTAACATTTATGGAAAAATTGGGGCGGATCGCGCGTGTGTATCGGAAAGCGAATCGCGTTTGTGTGCTTTGGACCCTGTTTGGTTTGCCGCATCTCGAGCTTGTCAAGCCGATCTGCGCAACGTCTTCAACGACCACTTCGCCATCGACACGCAAATGACCGCTCCGTCTACGAGAAGCCGTTCAAGGTGAACACGGTATCGCATGCCGCGCGAGCGATGAAACCAGCCGAATGTCTGCTTCCACGCTTTAGCAATCTCACGCAGCAACATGTCTTTCCTGCTCTAAACCTCACGCGACACAGCATCCGATGCAACGCAGCACAACAGGCAAATTACAGCACAAGGCACGACGGAGCCGAGTACAAGTGGGGGCTGGATATGCTGGAAGAGATGCGATCGGAAACGAAAGCGGGCGGAAGGAAGCTGCCAAAGACGTGGGCATCCACGCATGGCTCTGGGTCGACAGGGACTGCGAGGACAACGCGAGAGAGAGCATCCCAGGCGAACGTGTTTCAATTCCGGAAGACTCCGGCACAGGCAGCGAAGGAAGCGCAGCAGCGAAATCTCGAGCGCGGTTTCGAAGTTTACACCCACAAGTCGCCGGCAGGACCACCGCTCGTGGCAGGCACCAGCTTCCTCAACCCCCTCTGCAAGCCGTCGTCTTCTTCGCGAACGCTCGATCAACCCCTCTTACCCGACGGCACTACATCCAAAGCTGCATCAAAACGACTTAGAGCGCCCACACTAGCGTATACGACCAACTACGACGAAGCCGCCGACCTGCTCTCGTGCCTTGGCCCAGGTCCCATGGGTCTCGATCTCGAATGGAACTTCACGCGCAAAGGCGCCGAGCGCACCGCGCTCCTCCAGATCTGTTCTCCATATATGATCCTCGTCATCCACCTCTCCGCCATGTCACACAGCATCCCACCACCGCTCAAAACCATCCTCCAAGACCCTGCCATCATCAAGACCGGCGTAGCCATCCGCAACGACGCACTCAAGCTGCAGCGCGATTACGCTATTGACACGCGCAACGTTGTCGAGCTCAGCACGTTGGCCAAACTCGCGCAGCCGAGCAGGTGGGCCGACGTCCGCCACCTCATCAGTTTGAGGGATCTGACGAGGGTGTACCTGGGGAGGAAGCTGCGCAAGGACGATGTGAGGGTGAGCGACTGGGAGCGGTATCCGTTGGACGCGGAGCAGATCGAGTATGCGGCTAGCGATACGTTTGCAAGCTTGGAGGTGTTGAAAGCTGTTGCGGAGTACTTCAAGCCGAGTGGCACGGCGGTAGGAGAGCAGGGAGAACGGATGTTGGAACGACCCGTTCGCATCGTGCAAGCGGGGGATAACCCGCCGATGGATCTCGAGCAAGCGTTGAAGCTCAGTTCGTACGATCTCTATCAGGAACGTGTGGGACGGCGTGCATTGGAGACGCAAAAGCGCCAACAGACGAGGCCGGCTCTGCGCGAGATTCAGCCGCAAACACACGCACGTCCGGCCTCGCCTTCGCACGTCAAGCCAAGCCACACCGCAAAGTCTTCAGCGAACAGTCGAAGCAGCAAACCCAGTGGAAGCGACGCGAGCCAAGACAGCGACGACGACGAGTTCGTCACAGTCAGCCGCGTCCGCCTCGCCCACGACCGCGCCATGCACTCATGGCTCTACTCGCACCGAACGCTCGACCAAGTCGCGCAATCCGCCAACGTCAAGCCTACCACGATAGCCTCCTACCTGCTCAAAGCCATGACCCAAGCCAAGGAGAAGTGTGACACAACCAACGACGGCCAACGAGGCTTGCTCGACGATTTCGCACCGACTGACAGGGAGAGACTCGAGGCCGAATTAAAACAAAAAGGTTCGGTGTTTTACGTCCATTGGCGGCGGTACCGGGTGTTGGCGAGGCAGTTGGGTTGGATAGATGCAGGCGCCAGTGGGAGCGGGAGCGATAGTGAGGGTGAGCGGAAGAAAGCGGCGGATGGTCGATCTGCGAAAGGGACCGGGCCAGTTGGGCAGCCGGTAGGGACGATAGGTCTGCAGAAATCAGCGTCTCCCAGAAAGGCACCGGCTGAGAAATGCATTCGTCCACCGATCGTGGTTGAGCTCAGCGACGACGAGATCGACGTCAACGACACTTCTCGTTGAATGTTGTATTGCCCCGACACTTATCGCTGCAGCGTGGCTTGCTTTTCCATCCGTCAGACCATCGCAAATCGATGCCTTGACAGACAAATGCACTTCCTCGTATCATAGACGTTCTGGACCGTAATCTCGGTTTTCACTGTTGTACAATAGCTCGAATGCAATTCATGACTTCGTATACCGATTTCAAGCTGTGACTGCTGGCGGGGAGGCCGCTGCTGCTCCTTGTTGGGCTTCGGTCTGTAATGCGACGATCTGTGTTGCCG
Organism: Sporisorium exsertum; assembly: GCA_928724755.1. NCBI lineage: Eukaryota > Fungi > Basidiomycota > Ustilaginomycetes > Ustilaginales > Ustilaginaceae > Sporisorium > Sporisorium exsertum. The sequence continues at coordinate 106,980 of CAKMXK010000001.1, forward strand.
CAAAGAGAAAGGTCGAACCACTTTGTCGTCAGCATTCTCCCTTCCATCCACCATCGATCTCGCAAAGTGCTACTCGATACTCACCTCGACCTTCTTCTTCTCGGTCTTTTCCGTCAAATCTTTGATTTGTGCTTCGACCCTTTCACTGCCCGTCCCCCAAAAGCGATCACGACAATGTCAGTATGTATGCCCCGGCAAGATCGCGCTTCGACAGTGTGATCGAACTTACATCTCGCCCTTGATAAACTCGATGCGCTTTTCGACATTCGTCTTCGCCTCCACCTGGTCCTGCTTGACCAGCACGGGTCCGATCAGCTTGTACACCTGATTGCTGTCCTTAAGCTTGCTAAATTCCTTGGCGACCTGCTCGTTTTCGCGCCGTTGCGAGTCGAGCTGCTGCCGCGCTTCAACCGCTGTTTGGAAGGCTGTCGATCAGGCAGAATTTCCCCGAATCGTCAGTAAGCCATATCTGAAAGAGAGGAGAGAGGGAAGGTCGGGTTGGAGGAGACTTACAAGCTTGGAGCTTCTGATACTCTGTTACTGCTGCCTCCATTGTGTGCGTGTGTATGCTGCTGCTGATGCGTTGATGGAGGAGACGGGCGAGGCGAGATGGTGAGGTTGTCGAAGTGGTCTCTGCGCGGGTGGAGAGAGACCAACACCTGGGTGATCTAACAAATTTCCGAAAAATCCTGCTGCTGAATCTTTAAAAGGAAAAATGGTGAAATTCGGCGCATTTTCCTCCACTTTTTTTAGCTTTATTCGAGAAGAAACGCTTTCACTCTTCCAACCAACACCATATACCAACATCATACTCGACCCACCCTCAACCAGTCGACCGGAGGAGCGATGTCCGCAAACGGCGCTGCAGCCGCCAACGAAGCGGCTGCGACACCAGAGGCCAACAAGGTGCCAAACAGCCCTTCCACCGCCTTTGCAGCTCTATCGCTGTCCGACGAAGCTTCCACCTCCTCTTCGTCCTCCTCGATCTTCACACCGGCGCACATCCAGGAGTTCGAATCCTCAACAGCACTCGTCCATGCACTCAATGAGGCTCGCAAGCGCCCCAAACCGCTCATACGATCTACTGGCCACCTCGTCCCCAGCACTCTTGGCAAGGACAGCCCGGACCACCACCTGCTCTCATGGAAAGTCGCAGAGTTCGCATACCGCAAATCGACGTCCGTCGGCTCTGAGCTGCCCACACTTGCACGAGGACTTTTCACCGAGCGTATTGCCGCCGGATCCACAGAAATGCACAGGATAGCAGTGCGAGGCTACGACAAGTTCTTCAACCTCGGCGAGATGGCGTGGACTAAACCCGAGTCCATCTCCATCTACACCACCCCGCCCTACGTGCTGACGTTCAAAGAGAACGGCTGCATCATCTTCATCTCCTCTCTATCCCCCTCCGAGCTCGTAGTAACATCCAAGCACTCGCTCGGCTCGATCGAGGGCACCGAAACCACCCATGCGCAGAAGGGCCACGAGTGGCTGCTCCGCCACCTTGCCCGTGTGGGACGAACCGAGCAGCAGCTAGCCGCGGAGCTGTGGCGGCGGAATGAAACAGCAGCATTCGAGCTGTGCGATGACTCGTTCGAGGAGCATGTACTCGCCTACTCGGCCGCGCGCTCCGGGCTCCACCTGCACGGGCTGAACGCGAACTCGGCGGAGTTCCGCACGCGCAACATGCGGGACGTGGATGCGTTTGCGGAGGAGTGGGGGTTCATTCCGACGCGCTGGATCGAACCGGGTGGGTTGGAGGAAGTGCAACGGGTGACGAGCGAGATCGAACAGACGGGCGCGTGGGAGGGGGAGCCGATCGAAGGGTTTGTGATCCGCACGCATATGCCGGAGCAGCGGGAGATGGAGCGGTTGAAGAGGAGGGACGAGAAGGTGGTGAGTCCTCCGTATGCGCCAGGGCAAGCATGGTTTTATAAGGTGAAGTTCGACGAGCCGTATCTGATGTACAGAGACTGGCGCGAGCTGGCGCGGAAGATGGTCAAAGAGAAGGCGGAGTGGGAGGCCAAAGCTGCCAAGCTGTCCGTTTCTTCCACTAGCGAGTCTACTCCGGAGCCTACTGCTTCATCTACACCGATTGCAGCCGAGTCGGCTGTCGGCGACGAGCAGAATGGCGGGGAAAACAGTAGCTCAGGCCCCTCCAAAGCAGCCCTCAAACGCGAACGCAAGCGTCTTGCCAGGCAAACCGCCAAAACCGCCGCTGCCTCCCGCACTGCCGCACAAGCAGCCGGCCTCCTCCCACCCTCACCACCACAACCACGATCCAAGCGCCCCGAAACCGCCCTCTTCATCACGTGGTGCTACGATCGGCTCTACGGCAATCCTGCTCTCAACATCAAACCTCAACCGCAACTCTTTGCTGGATTGACCCAGAACAAGGGGATCATTGCGATGCGGAATGCGTTCCTCGCTCACCTCGCCACAACGTCCCTCACCGCAGCGACGGACGCCGAGGGAGGTGCAGAGCAGAAGCAGGAGGAAGAGGAAGAGGCGGACGATCGGGAGTTTACAAAAACAGTCTTGGCGCCGATCGCTGTGCCGGGGTGCGGGAAGACGGTGCTCGCCGTGGCCCTGGCTGAGCTGTTCTCGGTGGGACACGTCCAGTCGGACGACTTCAAGAAGAAGCAAGGCTTCCTCTCGGCAATCGAAAAGGATCTGCGCTCCAACGCTGCCCACTCCAACTACGTGCTGTTCGCAGACAAGAACAACCACCTCTTCCAGCACCGCGACGATCTGATCGACCTCGCTGCACGTCTCTCTCGACCTGACCCTCCTCCTGCTACATCCAAGAAGAACTCCAAGGCGCAACCCGCAATCGGACGCATTCGAACAGTCGCGCTCGCATGGGACCTCGACTCTCTCCCGCTCAACACCCTGCACCGGCTGTGCGCCCAACGCATCGAGCAACGGGGAGACAACCACCAGACGCTCGTTGCTGATCCGGATCACTCTGCCGTCAGCGGACTGAAAACGCACGAGACGGTGCTCTGGCGGTTCCTGGAGGCGCTGCAGCCGTTTGGAAGCAGTGAGGGCAAGGGAGAGGGAGGGGAAGGGTGGGGGGATGCGAAGTTTGATCGTGTGGTGCGGTTGAGTGTGCGTGCTTCGGCGGAGGAGAATCTGCGCACGGTGGTGAGGGAGGTTGGGGGGTTGGTGGGCTGGGCGGTGCCTAGTGAGGAGAGGATGCGGGGGGCGATGGAGAAGGCGATGGGGTGGAAGGTTGGGAAGAAAGCTACGGCGGCGGTGGGGGGAAAGGGTGCAGTAGGGGGCGAAGAAGTGAGGAAGGGACCGCGATACTTCGGTCTAGCTGTAGAATTAGACGTCCGACAGCTTCTCGACAGCCTCCTCCTCCCTCTACGATCTTCTTCCATCACGACATTCTACACCGCCAACCGCACACGCCTCAACCTGCGCCCACACATAACCCTCGTTCACCATACCTCCCTCACCCCCTCCGCCTCCACCCCCGACGACCGCAAATGGACATTCTACACCCACCAACTCACCTCCAACCCACACGCCACCTTCCGCATCACGCTCTCAACACTCCTCTACGAGCCCAACTGCCTACTCACTTTCCCCATCGACTCCATCGTCCCGCCAGACGACATCAGGACGCAATTCGAACAGCTGCACTACCAGGCACACAGCTGGACCCCCCACATTACCTTGGCCACCCGAGACGACGTCAGGCCGTTCGAGGCTAACCGCGTTGTCTCTGCCTGGAAGCATGGTATGCAGGAGAACGAGGCGCACAACATTCAGGTGGTCAACCTGCCACAACCCGTCACCGTCGAAGCTCGTGTTTTCGCCATGTCCTGATTCCTCTTCGCGCATTTCCGCTATCGTACCCACCCGTCTTTCAAAATCTTTTTCCTCTGATCGCCAATCAAACACTCTCAGACCGACGCTGTCTACCTTTCACACAGGATCAAGCAAAAAGAGAGACAAGATGGAAACCAGCTGGTTGAATTGAACCCTTTACTCGAGGCATGAAAAAGATGCGAACGATGCGTGCAAATGAGGAAGAACTGTCAAGATTTTTTTTTTAAAAGAAAAACGTGCGGTATGGTGATGGAAATGTCTTGGGCGAGTCGAGGCTGCAAACGCAACCTGGTAGGAGAACAGGAGAGGATACGAGAATCAAGCATCAAAATAGAAGAGCTTCTTACGATGAGGTTGGAAACCCATCTGAACCGTGCCAGTGCCATTCTCAGTTGCAGCGGGGTGGTTTGTGCTGCCGTCACCGCCTTGCTGGTTGCTGCTGGCGGTGCTGCTTCGAGGCAACCTTGCATCCTGCCCCAAATGCTTGGCGAGTCCACCCGAATCGAGGCCCCACGCTGGATCGTACACGTCGTGCGTCTCTCGGTCGGGCAGCTGCAGGATCGGGTATGTCTTGAGACCCGACAGATGGTCGTAGCTCCAAGTACGTGGTGGATCTCGCTGCTGACCGTGGTGCACACCGTCTTCGGCATCGACATCTTCTGAGGCAGGCGTGAGCGGTGGCAGAACATCGGTCGCGGTCAACGGTTGAACGGCTCGGTGGTGAGAGTGCGTCGAATGCATGCCCATTGAAGAGCGCGACCGAGGCGGGGGCATGAGCGACGTGCGGTGATAGCGTCGACCGCTCTGGACCGCCATTGCCGAGTTGGGTCGTCTAACAAAGTCGCCTGAAGTCAGATCGTGCGACGACATCTCGCCTCCATCTTCAGGCACGCTCGGCGTCGGACTTCGATGCAGCATAGCCGGCACGGTCGAGTGACGACCCGACGCGGGCTGACCCGTGCTGTTGGGCGGTGCCCCCAGATTCATCATGTGGCCTAGAGCAACACGCTCGTTTCCTTGACCAGCTGCAACATGCTGATCTGATGCAGACGTGCTGTGGGCGTGTGCCGAGCCGTGCTCGTGCCAACTGTGCTGGTGACGATGATGGTGCTGATGCGCGTGCTGATGTGCATGATGGTGATGGTGATAATGGTGGTGGTGATAATGAGGATGGCCCCTGGATGCCTGAATGACACTCGCTCGACTGGCGACGGCGGCGGCGTGACCGTAGCTGATGCTCTGACGATGGTTTGGATGGTGCGGGAAGGCGGAAAATGTCGACGAAGATGCAGGAGGCGAAGCAATCGAAGTCATGGCGCCCCATCCAAGACCTTTGGCCCGTGGCGACGTGCCCGCGCTGTACTGTAAGGAGTGATAGCCTGCCGCACTGTTGGGTCTGGACGGAGACAGGGCAGCGCGTGCTGCATCCTGGGTCAACGCAAGACTGCTGTGGTACGGGCTGCGCATTAGCGTCGGCGAATGCGGCGGCTGCTGGTGCGACGAGCCAGCGCTGCCTACATACATCTGAGGCGTGTTGGCGGCAGACCAGGCTCGTCCCGTCGAGTAGGCCCTGGCACTCCTAGGCATCTGTGCGTATAGATTAGTGCTGCTACCTGAACGGCTGATGGGCGCAAGCAGCGGCGGAAGCACCGAAATATCGCGGCTCCTTCGTTTGCTGACCTTCTTCTGCGCCACATCTGCGTCCGTGACGCGGGTGAAGCTGTCGACGCGGGCGCGTGCCAACCGCCGTGCTGGGTCCGCCATCGCCCCTGCCGCACCAGCTTCAGCCCTGGCGTCCGCAGGCAAAGAGTCGCCCGGAATGTCGCCTTGGCCAATCTCGCTGACATAGGCCGGAACATGCCCTCGTCGAATGGTGGGCTTGGCCACAAGACTCTGTGTTGGCGTGATGGCAGCATTGCGATCATCGGACGGCTGCAGCTTGTCGCTGTGTTGACTAGAGGAGCGAGTCATGCTCCCATCCTTCATCGACGAGGCTCGCTTTTGAGCATAAGACACCTTCTGACTACTGCTGCTGCTGCTGCTGCCAAAGTTGCTGCTCTCGCGTCTTGAAGCCTGGCCAGGGCCACGAGATGGCCATTCGTCGCTGTCATCCATAGAGTGGAAGACTTCCGAGTCGGTCTGCATCGGAGCTGGAGACGCGGTCGAGCGCCAATTGAGCCATGCCGATGACAGGGAGCGGAGCCAACCGCTACTGGTGGAGCCCGAGTTGGAACTCGAAATTGAGACCGCGTTCGAGTTGCGGCGCGCAGGAGCACCAGCAACACCGAACAGAGACAGTCGTCGCAAGTCGGCCGGCCTTGACTCGGAGGTGTCGTTACCACGGCGCGACACGGCGGCCAAAGGACCCGATGCGCGAGACTGGGCGAGCTTCAAACTGCCAACAGCCATACTGAGGCTGTCGCTGCTGTCGGCATTCCGCGAGCTCTGGCTGAGCTTGGACGGATCGTTGAAGCTCTGGTACGAATAGCTCTGGGACATGGCGGAGGGACGTCGACCGGAGAAGTCGGCATCTTGGGACGCTTGTTGCTGCGGCGGTTCGCTGTCCAAGTGAGCGCGGTCGTGCAACGACAACGACGAAGCCAAAGGATGCTGCTGGTTGGTCAAGGTAATGCCGCTGGCGCCCATGAGCGTGTGCTCGCTCGCAAGGCTGCGTGAAAGCAGCGAGCCTTTGGCTCCAGGACTGCCAACGTGGTCACTGAAGAGGTCGATCGAAGGAGCAGCATGGTGCTGGCTGCTCTTGTCGAGCAGCTTGAGAGGGCTGGTGGCCAGCAGAAGCGAAGAATGGTTGGAGCGAGAGATGGGTCGGTGTGGCAACGTATATGCAGGAGAGATGGCTCGAGTAGCTTCGGACTGCTGTTGTGCTTCCTCGTCGACCTCGTGAGTGGGAGCAAAGCCAGGCACCGACAGCCGACGAGCGGGTCGGACGACGTTGTGCGAGCTCGATGAAGAGGGCACCATCATCGACTGCCTCGGCGTGATGGCGGGCGTGGCAGTGCTAGTCGACAATCCGGATGTTGGGCCATGACCATTGTCCTCGACGCCGAAGCCGTTTCCGCTTCGGACGCCCGAGTTGGAACGTGGCTTGAGCCTTGGTTCCCACAAGCTGCTACTGCTTCCCGAGCTGACGACGCTGCCCTCTGTGCCGGCCGTGCTGGCCTTTCCAGCGCTGGCGGCTGAGGACGTACGCGGAGGCACGGACGAGTAGCGAGCAGCCTCTGAAAGTGGAGCCACTTCGGTAAGACGCACTCTGGGGCTGTTCTGCGCAGCTGGCGTCATTGCATAGGGGGGCGCGTACTGAGGGAAATAGCCCTCGATGGTGGTGCCAGGAGGGTGCAGGCCCAAAGGGGTGATCAGCCTTCCGCTGGCGGTGCGTGGCTTTTGAGCGGAACCGCGAGTATAGACATAGCCGCTGGAGCTTTCCGTGGCTGTGTCGCTGGCGCCGCTGGGGATGCCTGCACCACTCGCGCTGCTGCCGTCGGCGTACTTGTCCATGCATTCGGGACAGAGGCATTCGCTTTCCGGTGTGGTGGCAGTCATCTGCAGTGGTATGGAAGAGACGCTGGCGGATCGGGTCCATGTGTGGGGTGGTGGCGGTGCCCAGGCGGTGTTGGTAGGCGGCACGAGCGGCTGTGAGAGGTACTGGGCCAGCTCGCCGAGTCCAGAGGAGCGTCGCTCGTCGATCAAGCGACATCGCTCTGAACAGTAGAGTGGAGTGGGAGCCTTGCGTTTGGCAGCCAGCTCGTCCTCCTGTTGCTTCAAGGCAGCTGGAGTGAGGCCGAGACCACCGAGGAAGCCACGCTTCTTTGTGCGAGCTTGGCCGTCGGACGTGGTGTTGCTGGCGCTGGTGCCATGGGTTGCTTCGTTCGATTTGAATGATGACGGCCCGCTACTGTTGGAGTGCGAACGATTGCTGGCCGCTGAGCCAGGGCGGGAAGCAGCGGGGCTCTTGCGACCGTGAGACGCATCACGCGTGGATGCTTTCTGCTTGGCCTTGTCGTCGTGCAGTTTGGTGGTGGGACGAAGCTCACTTAGAGCGTGAAGACGACTACCAGCGCTGCCTGTGCGCTTGTGGGGACCAAGTGGGCCTGTTCCAGCCTTGGCGTGGAGACGACCGGCCGAGTGAGTCCTCTTGAGAGGAGCTGGTCCGGGTGTCTTTGTGGCGGTGGGCGAGGGTCTGGATGCAGCTGCGGCTTTGGTGTCGTCTGCAGTGTCGGATGCAAAGGGGCCACGCGCTTTAATGGTGCCTGATCGACTCTTGAGGGTGGTGTGTGTGACGGGAGAGGTGCCTGTGGCGTTGGCAGTGCCGGTCTTTGCAATTCCCTCGCCGGGCTCAATGAGGCAGTCGCAGGTGACACAGTAGGCCTGCGTCCAGAGCTCCTGACCGTCCATCTCGAAGGCGGCTTCCTCGTCGCTGCTGTCGTCAGTTGTAGTTTCCTGGTCGTCATCGTTGCCGTCGGCTACGGCTGAATCGCGCGTCAAGTTTGCATTGGGTTTGGATGGACCGGGAGTAGGGCCAGAGGCGTTGGCGGGCTTGTTGGGTGCGCCTGGTGGACGCGCGCCTGAGAGTGCAGCAACCAGAGGCATGATGTCGAAGGCAGCAGTGCTATATGGTCGAAAGAAAATAGCGGTGCTATGACTGCATGTGTGGTCGAAGCGATGTTGGGTTGCGCTGAGACAGAGCAGCGATGAGTCAAGAGGAGATCTGGCGACCCGAGAACGCCGGGCGGGGGAGGGAGGTAGACAATGAGATCAAGCGTTGCGAACTGGCATGATGGTGGCGTTGCTCATGTGGGTGGTCAACGTTCTTTGGCCCGGGGGTGGTGGTGTCCGAGGTTGTGCAGTCAGCGGTGGTATTGCAGTGTCGCTCGTTGTCGATGATTGCAAGTGGAAGTCGTGAGCCGCAGAATGTCGGCTGAAGAGACAAAAGGTTAGCGGAGGGTGTTGGTGGGGTTAGGTGGTGGCGAGATGAGAGAGAGTGTACTGTACCAAAGTGGGAACAAGGGGACCAACCGATGGGGGAACGTGTGTGGGTGTGGGAGAAGAATGGAATTCTTTCACTGAGCCCGGCGCAGAGAGCGAGAGAGCGCGCGGCAAAGGAGAGAATCCGACGAGGGCATCAGTCTGTCTGTTGCATTAAGTTGTTCCTGTCTGAGTCAGGCCAGAACAGAGAGAAAGAGCGAGATTGAGTTTGGCTCTCTCCCTTCGCCTCCTGCATTTTCTCTCCCGCCGTTCTTGGCCGTTTGAATTCAATTTCAGGAGTCGCGCCGGCGTGAGAAGAGACTGAGAGAAATTTCCCAAACGGCGAAAACGGAGCAACTTTGGTCGCTGCCCAAATCGACGCTCTTTCCTCTCTGTTGTAGCTAGTCGGGCCATCCTTGGCGAAGCAAGCAAATCGGACACACGCAGCTGCTCTCTCGATTTGGCACAGACGGGACAGTCACACATGGGATTCGATCCGAAAAGAGGCGTGGGACATGAGGCTTGGCTTAGCGGCAAGCTGGCTGGCTGGCTGGCTGGCTGGCTGCAGCTGGGCGTCTCGAGTTTTGTCTGACTCCAGTCCAAAGCGACATTTCAACGACGTCTATGCTTGCCTTGCTGCCGCCCAGCGAGCGATCAAACCGGCAACGGCCTTGTGCACTCGCAAAACCGACAGGGACCTCTCCAGAACGGACCTCAGCTCAGTTCAGGGGGTAAGGGAGCCTGACAAGGGAGCGTGTCAGGTGTCAGCAGTGCAAGCGAGCATCGCGGCAAGGACGGATCAATAATCACACAAGCGTCGATCTGGACGGCGGCATGTTGGCCGTCCCGAGATCGACACCAGCTCGCCCACTTCACATATTTCTCGACCTCGACTTTGCTTCGTGCCATTCCTCTTGGCTGTGCTGTGCTTTCCGATGTCATGGGAGTTGTCGTTCGATGTGCTGCTTGCTACCTTTGCAACACGGCAAGACGGCGATTTTCTATTTCCGAACAATGGAGAGCGGTGTGCTGCTGCAGATCTGTGCGCTGACCCGCTGCAAGCTTGCATCCGTCTTTCGGCTGCATGGCATTCATAGCAAAGTCAGCAGCACAGATAGGACTGGACGTATCAATGCATGAAATTTGTGTATTCAGAGGGAGACGGCCAGCCATACATGCACGGTCCCCGGTGACGATGGAATGCTCTCTCTCGTTGCGACTTTTGTTCGATGAACGGAAACATCCTGAATAAGCCTTTTCGGACGAAGCCTTGCCGGTTTGATGGCGACATCCATGGCAGCAACGGTGTGCATGAATGGTTGCTGCGATGCCAGTGGAACGAGATATCGCGTACAATTGGCTTGTCGACCAGATCGCCGCTGTCATAGTTGCCCTTGATTAGTGGCTCGCTCTCCGTCAGAATTAAAGTACTTCAACGCAACTGCAGCTCCAGGTTTGATCGCCTTGGCACCAATCACCGAACAACAGCAGCACACGATGGACAAACTCAAATCGAGTACGACAGCATCGGCACCTTTGGAACGTGTGATTTTACCGAGCGTGGTAGATTGGGCCGCCGACTGACATGCTGGCCATGGACAGGCGAGGGCTGTGCCCAAAATGTCGGAGCCCGCTCGTTCGTTTGCTTGATTGGCGGTCTCGCTCATCAACCATGTGCAGCAGCCAGGAGATTGCTAGAGAGATTAGCAGGGTTTGCTTACTTTCAGAGACGCCCTTAGATACCGACAGTCGGCGTCCTCTTTGAGTTACCCCACTGTAAGTTGCCGGTCGTATTTCAAATTGCAGAAAAAGGCTCAACAGTCGCAAAGTCAAGGCCGCAGCCGAGATTACCTATTATTGTCGGCTGCCTTACCAAACGCTTGCTTTTCTTCGAAGGGAAGCTGCTTTTCATCCCGGCTTGGCTTTGCCCTGTTGCTTTGACTGTCTTCCAGGAAACGATCCCGAAGAATGCTGTCAACTCATCCACTCTTGCAGCCAGACGGAGCGAGTTGATGGGCCGGGCATAAATTGCGCAGCCAACGACGGTGCCGCCCCTAAAAACGCCCTACTCCGTCTCTACTTGCTCTTTGATCGAGACACTCTGGACGTGGTCGCGGGTAAGGGCGTGAAAGCAATCACACACCGGGTAATGTTGCCACAGGCAGTCCGGAGCATTGTCATTTGCACGTAGCCGGTTGACTTTAGCTCTAGATTTGTCCTCAAGCTTTCACAGGCGAGAAGATAACAAAAGGGCCAAAGGGGGCCCCAGACCACGTCTAAGCTTCGAAGAGCCTCGTTGTTCCGATATGGCAACATTACTCCGAATTCAGGCGAAAGTAGCGACTGTGAAATCGTAGCCGAAGCGGATTTTTCTACGATGTTAGGGCGATGGATCGACCCTGGATCGAAATCGGAAGAAAAAGATCTCAAGATCTTGATCAGGTCCGGTTATCGACCGAGGCCTCGACCCCACATCAAGAAGAGCCTGCCAGAACCATTGCTTATGTTGACCCGTCGCAGCCCTCAGAAAACCGATCTTGACTCCACGAATGCCCACAGCTTGGCACACAATACAGAAACAGCAGTCCATAACGGTTGAAATCAAACTCAGTGAGGCCCGTCGAGGTAATTGATCGAGAGGTGCGGTTGGCCCAGTTGTGGTGAGAAGCGGCCAGCGGTTATCAGAATCAGATCGGCTTGCAATTTGTCTTGAGCTGCAATGGTTGGCTCTTGCTGATGAGATATTCTTCCGTGATTGGTTGTGCTCGCCGAAATTGCGAGCTGGAAAATCTGAAATTGAATCAAGCTGCGTTGCGATGGAGCATTGAGTCACCGACTTTATCGTCACTTGTTCTTTCTCCCAACACTTTCCTCTCGCCTCCCTCATCTCCACCAACGTCCATTCGCCAACACCACTCTTCACTGCTCGATAGTTCGCCATGCCTCCTACCACACATCTCCGAGGACCTCCCGATGATCCCAACGCAGAATGGATCATCCAAAAGTACGGCGGCACCAGCGTGGGCAAGTTCCTCGACACCATCGCACAGCAGATCGTGCCCTCTTACCTCGCGGGTAACAAGGTCGCCATCGTCTGCTCGGCTCGTTCCGGACAGACAAAGGCTCTTGGCACCACCAATTTGCTCCTCCAAGCTGCCAATGAGGCGCTCGAAGAGGCGCTCACTCCGGCAGCGTCCCTCTCCAACTCGGTTGCGTCGCTCGCCAACGGTGCACAGACGCCCCTCCACCGTCCTGGTTCGGCATTTTCGCGCAAATCCAGTACGCGCGGTACCCCGCTCGGTCGCGTCGAGCCGCTCAGTGGTAACGTGCTCGATAGCAAGCTCGAACAGCTCAAGCTCAACGGCAGCGAAGCTAAACAGGTCACGAGCGATGCAGGTTCCAATTCTGAGCCTGAAGTTGCCATCGGGTTCGACGCCACCGTCGACCGCATTCTTTCGGATCACATCGCGTCGGCACGAAAAGCGGTGACAAAGGACAAGCAGCTCTTGGAGCAGCTCGAGAGCGAGATTGCCGAAGACTGTGACCGGTTGCGCGACTTTTTGCTCGCAGCTAAGATCATCGAGGAAATCTCGCCCAAGTCCAAAGACATCATCATTGGCGTCGGCGAGCGTCTGTCGTGTCGTATTGCCGTCGGTGCTCTGCGCGACGCAGGCGTCGATGCAGAGCTCGTCACACTCGAGAGCATCGTCGACCCTTCCTTTTCGGCACATGCAGTGCAAGACGCGCAAGGAGAGTTCACGCTAGACCAGGCATTCTACGATGCTCTCAGCGAAGCGCTAGGTGAGCGTCTCAAGTCGTGCACCGGTGTGCCTGTCGTGACGGGCTACTTTGGCAATGTTCCCGGCTCGTTGCTGTCGCAGATCGGACGAGGATATACCGATTTGTGCGCTGCACTGTGTGCCGTCGGTGTAGCTGCTAAAGAGCTTCAGATTTGGAAAGAGGTCGATGGCGTGTTCACCGCCGACCCGCGCAAGGTGCCTACTGCGCGTCTCATTCCGTCCATCACACCGGAGGAGGCCGCCGAGCTCACGTACTACGGCAGCGAAGTCATCCACCCGTTCACCATGGAGCAGGCCATCAAGAAGGCCATCCCCATCCGTATCAAGAACGTCGAAAACCCAACAGGAATGGGAACCGTTATCTTCCCCGACGTTCCGGAAGGCCACGACTCGTCGGAAGACAAGCTCGTCGATGGACACGTAGACCAGCCTCGTCCTCCGCTGACGCCCTCGGCGAGCAAGTCCAACTTCTCAGCGTGGGGCACGTCGGTAAAGACAGAAGCAGCACTTCCCGTTATGGGCCAACGCAAGCTGCCCACGGCCGTGACGATCAAGGACAACGTGCTGGTGCTCAACGTGCACTCGAACCGCAAGACGGTCTCGCACGGCTTCTTCGCCAAGATCTTTGGCACGCTCGACAAGTACGGTGTGGTGGTCGATTTGATCTCTACCTCCGAGGTGCACGTGTCCATGGCTATGGCGGCTGGGTTGAGACCGAGGACGCTCGAAAAGGTGAAGCTGGACCTGCAGAAGGTGGGCACGGTAAGCGTGTTGCGCGACATGGCGATTTTGAGTTTGGTCGGCAAGCATATGCGAAATATGGTCGGTGTCGCGGGTAGGATGTTCACCGTGCTGGCTGAGGGGAATGTGAATATCGAGATGATCAGTCAAGGTGCGAGCGAGATCAACATTTCTTGTGTGCTGCACGAGAAGTTGGCGGTCAAGGCGCTCAACCTGATCCATTATAGCGTTTTGGAGGTGAGTCCCAAACCGAGCAACTCGGAAGCGGGCGCTTTTGGAAGGTCTTTCTTCTAAAGCAGCGGCGGGGGAGCAAGATTCGCTCCAACAGCGGTCTTCGCTTCCTGACACTGCAAATGGCGGCGGCACATCATGCATCTTTACACCACACACGTTTCGCAATTTGGTCCAACCCAAAAAAAAGTAAAAGCATTCTTCATCACCCTGCATTCATTGTTCAATCTTGTTGTACTTATATCCGCGTTTCTCGTAGATGACAGTGTCTTTTCAGGCTCAGGCTGTGGTTGTGGTGTGGCTGAAGGACGGCGCAGTGTGAAGAGTGGGTTGATGACGCCTTGAGCAGAGATTATTTTTTTTTTAATAAAATAAAAAATGAAATGAATTGGAAGACACAGACCGGTGGGACATGTCATTTACCGCAGACTCAGTGGTTAGGAGCATCCATGGTCCGTCGAACACAACTCTCTCAGCATCCGTCTCCGTGGTGGGCAGTGAGACAGGAAAAGACGTTTGTGTCACGTTCGCAGCCTGCACGCACAGAACTGCGCTCAACTCGGTGCACGTACTTTCAGGCACTAGCCTTTTCGAGTAGAATACAGAGCAGCCAGCCACCTCGCTAGTCGATCAGAAACAAAGCTTCGACGGGCGGGTGCGCTGGCTTGTCGCAGCCAAGAGGAAGATTCTTGCTCATGTAGTCTCTACCTTTCCCTGCTCGCTCTAGTGCTTGCCAAGCCTGTCCCTCGGTGCCTTCGCCGAGCCTGACTCCAGCCCAGTGCTAGATGTCTCCGTCGCCGTCACCAACTCCTTCTCTTCTCTCTTCCATCCATTCCCAACCCTATCGTTTCGGAGGGATCACACTTCTTCTCGGGCAGGTCCTCTCTTCTTTTCTTTTCTTTCTCCATTTTCCTTCTCTTCTTTACCGGCACAAGCTATTCAGCAGGTCTGAAGTATCCAGCGGCAGCTTTGTTCCATGCAAAGCTGAACAAGGATCAACAGCTTCCAAGCCATCTTTTCAACTTTACAAAAGCTTTCTTCTTCGGGGTTACACGTCTTCACGCTGGATCGGGGACAAGCCGGCCTTGTCTTTATCCTCAAGAATGCGGCGTTTCAAGATGACGAGGAGGAGGCTGCTCAGCGGGGTAGTTGTTTTGCTGGTGATGGTGATGTTGGTGGGGGTAGGCGATACGGTGGAAGCGAGGAGTGTTTCGCGCGATGTTAGAGGGGAGGAGGATAAACCGCGCGATTTGTTCGATCAGATGATACATTCGTTGGCGAGCAAGTACTTGCCTGGCTATCGCACTGCCGCTGGTGGGGCTTCGAGTACGGGTGCGCCGCTGCAGTGGAGTGTCCATCCGCTTCCGAGGAAGCGACAGCTGAATCTCAGTCCGTCTTCGTCCACTGGGGATGAAGATGACGATGCGCCGCCGCCGTCGGGTTCTTCGCTGACGGGTCCATTAGGTGGTAGCGGAGGGAATAATGCGATGCCAGCATCCATCCTTGCCGCTGCTGCCAACACGCCTTCTGCGACGGCAAGTGCAAGTGGTAGTGCGACACAGCCGAGTGCTACGGGTGCGAGCAACTCGGATCGCCCTTCTGCTTCCGCTTCCGCTTCAGCCAGCAACTCTTCCCCGCCGTCTCCGCCCGCTAGCTCTTCCTCTGCCGCACCATCGTCAGGTGTACCGCTGTCGAAGCTCATCACTTCCAGCACCGCCGCTCCGTCCACCACCAACACCGCCACCACATCCACCAGCGCCACAACCACGCCAACACCCACGCCCAACCCCTCGACCAAACCCGCCTCCCTGCTCTCGCCGAAACACAAGATGTTCCCGCTCGTCGTCGCCGGCCTTGCAGCCGCAGGCTTGCTTGCCCTCATGCTGCTAATCGCAATCGCGCGCTGTATCGCACACGACCAACTGCGCCGCGACAACCTGCGCAAGAGCTACGCCTTCGACTCCCCCTCCACCTCCAAACGCTCTGCTGCCGACCGCTTCACCTCGGCTCCGCGCGGCATGGGTGCAGCGCGCTCCCTGCGGCGCGCCATGACCCGAAAGAAACCGCTGGGCAGCTTCGCGCGCCGCACGCAGGACGGCAGCGTGCTCATCGAGGTGGGCGACGAAGTGTTTGCTGTGCCGCCGCATTTGGCCGACAGTTATCGCGAGAGGTTGCTGCGCGAGAAGCGGTCGGGTTCGGACCTCACGGCTGTGAGTGCGGGGTTGTTTGGAGACGTAAAGCCAAAGTATTTGAACGACGGTGGGCCGGATGGGGGGGATGAGGAGCAGGCGAGGGCTGCATATGATAGTATGCTCGACGGTGGGGGGGTGAAGAGGTCGCTGAGCCAGAGACTGGGTGATCGGCTGCGGTCGCTCACCGCTTCTGCTCCTCTGCCGGCGGTCGAGGAGAGGCCACCGATGGTGGAGAGAAATGCGTACTCGTTCAACAGCCTGCACCAGCAACCTGGTGAGCTGCGGCAGACCGACCTAGCCGCGCGCAATCCCGCCATCACCACCGGCGGCGCGGGTTGGGCGATCCAGCAACGACAGACATCCCGCGCCGCTCCGCAGGTTAAACCTTCCACGCAACCCTACGGCACGGCGAAAGTGTACGAACGCACATCCGCGCCTCCACGACCGCCTCAGCCAGCGCCGGTGAAAACACAACCGCGCAAACCAGCGCCCAAACTCGAACTCTCGCTGCTCACCGAAAAGCTGGCGGATCTGGAGAAGCTTTCCCAAACCTCCTCCTCCTCTTCCTCCAGTCGCAACCTCCCCACAGACCCCTCCCTGACCCGGCCACCCTCATCAAAAGCTTCTGGCGCCGGAACCTTCGGCGGGAGCCACACAAGCGCCTCGGACCCCGCCTCCGAACTCAGTGTCCCCGGTGCCTTCCCCGAACGCACCAAATCGCTGCACAGGACCAAATCCGTCAAACCGCTCCTCCTCAACTCCAACGATGTGGGCAACTATCGCCATCGTCCCGCAGCCAACCGAGCAAAGACCCAGGTCCACCCAAAATCCCTGGAGCGGAAAAACAGCTCAGTGGCCCTCGCTTCGCCTACGCGGTTCACGCATAAAGAGGCAAGAGTCGTCGTCCACCCCGAAAGACCTCAGCCCGCCGCAACGCTGAGACCGCTACCCGTCCCACCGCCGTTCACCCTCTCCAAGTAACCCGCTCCCAATGTATCCCCGAAGAACGTCCATTTGTACTTAGCTTAGCACACACACTTCTCCTTCACACACTCTTTTGAAATGAAAAGATGATCTGTCCTGCCCTCACTCCTCACACAGCACCTGCCTCAATCCACGATTGGAACAGTAAGCACTCTGACCATTGCTCTTAATGAAAACATTCTTCACCTTGTTCCATCCAACCCCTCCTCACGCTGCCATTGATCGGAAATCAAAACTGGACCCCTTTGACGCACCACTCGGATACCTATGCTGCGACGCAGCCGACGCATTAAATCCTCGCGGCGGCGGAAAGCTATTACTGGGCGAGAAGCTCAACGAGCCCGAAGTGAGAGGCGGACTCGGAATGCGGCTGATCTGTGGAGCCGCGGCTGCAGCACCGCCGCCATTGGGACGAGCGATGGTCGAGCTTGCGGTTCGGATGGGTGGCGCGGCTACAGGCGGGGGAGGCGCGCGAGTGGGAGGAGTAGCAGCGGCTGAGGAGGTAGTAGAAGGCGGTGCTCGGATGGGCGGTGCCGCTCGACCAGGCGGTGGAGGCGGAGGCGGGGCAGAGGGAGCCGCCGAGTTGGTGCGAGAGTGTCCTCCCGAGGCGGGTGGCGGTGGAGGCGGCGGTGCTGCGGATCGGCGCGGTGGTGTAGGAGCTGACGAGGCTGGTGCAGGCGGTGGCACGGGGACGGTGCGTGATGGTGGTGCACTAGATGAAGGCGGAGGAGGTGGTGGGGGTGGAGGGCCGCCAGAAGGTCGAGTTGGGGTCGATGGCGCTGCCACTGCTGGTGCACCTGGGGCGGCTGCAGGGCTAGGCCGCGAGGGAGGAGGTGGCACAGCAGCACTGGGGCGACCAGCAGGTGGAGGAGGAGGTGCAACGGCGCTCGGGCGGCCAGGAGGCGGGGGAGGCGGCGGAGGCGGTGCAGGAGGAGCGACGGCACTCGGTCGACCAGGCGGAGGCGGCGGAGGCGGCGCTGTAGGCGCGCTGCTTGTTGGTCTACCCGGAGGAGGTGGTGGCGGCGGAGGAGGAGCGCCTCCACTGGGCGCTGCTCCTACCGGTCTGCTTGGCGGTGGCGGTACACCTCTGGATGGCAGAGATGGCGCGGGCGCGGACGGCGGAGGAGGGGGTCCTCGAGGCGGCACCATTCGAGACGCACCTCCTGCAGGGGGAGGCGGCGGTGGAGGAGCAGCTGGAGACGGCGCTGCTGGACGAGAAGGAGGAGCACTGGCACCGGGTCGAGCGGGGGGTTTGCCCAGACTCGTGTTGATGGTTGAACCGCCTCCGCCGCTCGGTTTGAGTTTGGGCATGCCACCAGCGAATAAACCTCCTAGACCTGGCGGGCCACCGAGCGCAGGGCCGCCTCCTCCCGAAGATGCATCGCCGGAACGTGTGATGCCTGATCCCCCTCCTCCGCCACCACCACCACCGCCGCTCTTGGAGTCAATTTGTGGTGCGGAACGATCATTCGTGACGGCCTCTGTTGTTGTAAAGTTGAGAAGGACAGCATGGCTAGTCAGCTACAGAAGCTTCTCTTGATGTTTCGTTGCTTGCATGGGTACTCACTCTTGAGGCCTTTGCCCTTCTGGATGGACGCCAGAAGATCGGCATTCATCGTGCCGTGTTAACCGCAAAGCGAGTGGGCGCCAAGGAGAGTTGCTGTGTACGAGTAAAGATCCTTCGTAGCAGCCGTGCTTAATGTAATGAGTGGATGTAATCTTGACGATGCGTTGTTTTCTGAAGCGCCTTGACTGTACGGATGGCTGGATGGATGACGGTCGAGAAGAAAGGGCATCAATGATGACGAAAAGGGCATTTGCAGGCTGAGCAGTGTGGAGGAATGCCGGGGGCAGCGGCCGGGCTGTGCTGCCGCGAGAAGTCACCGAAACTCAATTCAACGCATGACGGTGGGCTGGCTGACTTGGCCCGTGTGTGAACAAAACATGTAAAAATCGTAAAATCGTAACTAGTAACTGTATATTTTACTGTACATGTACAGTGCCTGTGCATATGTATTCGGACGGCTTCAATTCAACAATGTGCATGAAGGCACTTCCCAAGTCAAAGTTGCCATCCAGCCCTTCTTCTCCCGAGACATTGCAAAAATTGAATCAAATTGGTAAAAATGCCAGCTAAAATTCTCTGTGTGGCAGCAATGGTCAGTGTCTTGATCATGTAGAGAGAATGCACATTGGATGCTGTGCTCTGGAACTGTAGTGTAAAGAGTAGCTCAAGTCTGGTCAGAGCAAAGCAGTTTTCAAAACTACACTGTTAATGTGCCTATATGCACATTGCTGCACAGTTCAGGACATGCATATCTACTTCACTCCTCTTTCATGGCAGAACCAAGATTGGGACATGGTCATCTAAAATCAGCAGCTGTTTCAAGAGAACAACTGGATCATCCACCATGTCTTACCTAGCTTCTACTGTTTTTACCTGATTTTTGAGAAAAGTTGTTGTACACAGGCATCAAGAAACAAAATTGACTTAAACACAACTAAAATTGGGGTTGCAAAAATCAAGCCGTCCGAATACATATTCGCAGGCACTGTACAGTATGTACATTCAGAAGCGAGATTCCGGCAATTCCGCTCGTTGAACTACAGTAGCGCTGGACATGAAGCTAGGCATGCTGCACGCGCATAGATTAGAGAACATGCGCGTGGAAGTGGTTCTGCACGCGTATAGGTTTGAGACCTCGTCCCAGCCAGGATGCCAACCTGAGAGTGGACCCTTGCCGGTAACAAAGACAAGGCAGCCCAACCCTCAGCTAGCTATATGTCCATCGGTTCGTATTGTGCTTCGCCTCCGTTCCCGGCCTCTTGGTCATCCCGGTCAACTACAGCCAATTCCATTGCCTGTTGGCGAGTCCCAACGAGGGGTGCCAACAAAATCGAGTCTGGGTCCATTGGGTCAGTGACACGGTTGTAACCATCAAAGTCGGGGCAGCTGGCGACAGTGCTCTGAAGGTTGACCACCACCTCGCGAATTTGCAGTACATCCAGACATGGATAGTTGATGGGCGTGCTCAGGCCTCGGATCCACACTTGAAGCGAGTCGGTTCCGTCAATGCTTCTGACTCTGGCCGGTGTCCCGGGAGTCGGGAGCTAGCGCTCCCGATCGCTTTTGTACTTAGTTTCCTTTCACGCGAGAGCTGAACTCGGCCTTCGGCCGAGTCAGCGTCTTTCTTTTAATCCATCATCTTTCTCGTCCCTAATTTCTTTACTATCTAATTAAGTAAGCCATTGTCGTTGTCATTGGGGGGCCAACCCGGAAGTGACAAGGCATCGACGAACAGCACCCTTAGCAGCAGCAGCAGCAACCGCATCGACGACGTCTTCACCATCAGCAGCAGCGATAGCAACAGCAACGACAGCACTCCCAGCATTCCACGCGTTCCTTAACTCCTTATTTCCGTGTGGCGCAGCTTATCTCCGGGCGCGTGCGGCTCAGTTCCCTCTGCCATTTTCGCCTTCATTCCTATCGATCGACCTAATCGATCTCCATCCACTTTTCCAAGATGTTCAGCAACTTCATCAACAGCATTCCATCGCCACCGCTTTCAACGCATCGTCAGCAACATCTGCACAGCAACCACGCATCCCGTTTTGCATGAGCAGGCCAGCAAGCCGTAGCTCTGAGCGAATCCGGATTCGACAAGCGCTCCAACACTCTCTACAAGAGACCACTTCATCGTCCGAAAGTCATCGAGAGTCGCCTCCTCCTGCATCGCTACCCTCACAATCGTTGGCAGAGCTCTCTCTCGAGCCTCCGACGACGCCCAGCAAGAACACCGCAAGACCATCTCATGAGCGGCAGCCTTCAGCAGCAGCTCAGACCAAGCTTACCTTATTCGAAGAGCTTGCTTTTGCCCAGGCGCCCATTTCTTTGCTCGCCATGTCGACTAACTGGTTCGATCTCGTAGGCCACTTCCGTGGCGCAACGAGCGCTGACCTGAACGGTTCGAAGAGTCCTCGCCAGTTCGTCAAGCACTTCCACGCGTTTACGATTCAAACGCAGCTCAACGACGATGCTAGCCGAGCAGAGATGTTCGAGACCTTCCTCGATGGCCCAGCTGAGGCCTGGCTCGCCACGCTACCTGATGAGACAAGGTCATCGTTTAAGGCCCTTGAGAAAGCTTTCCTCGAGCATTTCGAGCGCGACACAGTCGGCGGGCTCGAGGCCCGGATGGAGAGGTTCGTCGAGCACCTCACGCCGACTCTTGACCTTCTCCGTGACCCGCAGTCCTGGGATGATTGGCTACAGCGAGTATACGAGCTAGGTGCTGACATTCCCACCAGTTTCAGCTCGCCGCAGAACAACGCGTTTATGGTCTGGCGTTCCTTTCCTCGAGAGCTACAGTCGGTCATTCCGCAACTGTGTGCCTCCGCTGAAGGCGAACACTCAAGCGACACAGCTCTCGCCGAGCTTGTTAATTCGTGCCATATCATTCCTCGCGCGACTTATGACCGAATCCTAGCCGAACGCGACCAAAGGGAGGCATACGAACAGAAGATGCGCTCGATGCAAAGCGAGCACGATAAGCAGATCCGTCAAGTCAAGGATGAGATGCGCAAGCTCCATGAGATGCTCGCCGTTCGACAGCAATTGCCACCTTCCCCGCCGATGGAGCAAGGTCAATTCCTTCTCCCGCCGCAGCAGCAACAGCATTATCAGCAACAGCAACAGGTACGCCAGTTGCTTCCCCCCTCCCCTCCCCGCGATCAGTCGCAGACGCGTATCACCGAGATCACCCAAATGACCTTCGAGAACACACCTCAAGGTCAGGCTCAATATCGTGCGGCACTCGAGCAGTTCCAGCACGAACATCCACGAACGACGATGCAGCCGCCCCTCGACGAACCTTACCCCCTCACTCCGGGTACGATGCCGGCTGGCTCAAACAAGTGTCATCGCTGCGGCCACCGAGGCCATTTCATCTCCAACTGCGCTAATGCTCCGGTTCCGCAGGCCGAGCAGACATACCGGCGCATGTATGGAGCCAGTTCCCGTGATCGTCGTCGCCAGGGAAACGCCTAGGGCCCTCGGGTGTTCATGACCCGAACCCAAGGGCTGAGGCTCCATCACGTCAGGGTCAAGCGACTGTCTCCCTCCTCGCCCCGCCCTCTCCCATGGATCGATGCCCTCTGATTGACCAGCCTTCGTGGTCCCGCTCTTCGCACCCCCTACCGCCGCAGGAAGCTCTTGCTCCTGTGTCGCGAAAAAAATGGTCTCAAGATCTCTCGTCTTGGTCAAGCATTTCATCACAAGTTTCTCAAGTCTCGTCGGACAATCAAGTTACGCAGCAAGGTCCATCGCAAGTCACGTCTCAAGATCCGTCACAAACAGTTGCGCTCTCAGCAACTTACAAAAATACCATTTCCGGCGCTGCCGCCGATGATCAAAAGCAAGTCCATAGTAAGTCTGGTAGCGACGTGAAGGCAATTGGAGAGGAGCCTCGAGGCGAAGTCCCTGAATGTCTCCTCTCAGCTTCGGCTGAGTACGTTGAGCTATCTCGCTCGAGCAGGTGCGGCCGAGGTAAGCAGACTAGTGCTGCCCTCGCGACTGCATACCCTGGGAGGAGAGCCGAGCAGCAGCAGCAGCAAGGTTCGATAGGTGCTCCTAAGCTCGTGGATAGCCACGAGCGAGCGACCCCTCCTAAGAGAGCGACCCTGGCTAGTGAGGTAGGGTCCTCACTGCATTCAGGTCCCGCATCGAGTTCCTCTTCAGTTTGTCCTCTCACCGCCGCTTTGCCAGCAAAGCCCGCGAACCAGGCTGTTTTGACGCCGCAGTCAGCCGCAGCCCCGATTGTCGATCTCACGGTCGAATATCCGCTCATGCCGACGATCGCGCTGGTCCATGATGACCGCAGTGAGTCTCGTGGTGCTAGAGACGCTTCGCTGTCGCCATCTATCCGCACCCCAACACCACCGCTGCATATCCTCGAGAGGCTTCGACCTCAGCAGCAACCGCAGCAAGCAGGCGGTGACGAGGATGATCTGCTGCCTGAATGTGAACGAGGAGAACTTATCGAGTGCGAACTTTGCTGCTGCCAACTCGCCGAGGTGTGCTGAGTATCGAGTCTCCGACGGGATAAGCTTGCGACTGGCATACACGATGGGGAATGCCACCTTCTTGCTGACTTGCTGATCTTCGGCAGGACTGTCATGCGGATCGACGATAAGCTGCCATTTGCCGGAGTCGTCCTTCTTGACTTCGTACTCCTGCATGAGCACAGTGCCCATGCCTTTGACACTCCAGTCGCTCTGCACGATAAAAGGACGGTCGTACCTTGGCTCCTTGAGGACGTTCGAACTGACCAATGCTTGCTTGATCCGGAGGAATGCTGCGTCGTGCTTGTCGCTCCAGATGTCATCGAGGCCCTGATCGTAGTCGTCAATCCCCTGCGTGAGCTCGTCGAGTGGTGCGAAGACCTTGGCGAAACTCGGTATCTTAGAACGCAGATAGGAGCAGACGCCGCGGAAGATCATGAGCTCTCGGACCGTTGTTGGCTTCGGCCAGTCAACGATAGCCTTGAGATGGCTCGGATCGATCTTGATGCCATGCTGTCCAACGACTTGTCCACAGAAAGTGATCTCTTCTTGCAGGAACTGACACTTGCTGACGGCCAGAGTGAAGCCTGTGTCGATGGCATGATCGAAGAAAGCTCGCAGCCAGACGAAGTAAGCCCCGAAGTCTTGATGGCCTGCAGCCACATCGTCCATCCAGAAGTCGCTGTCGCGATCAAAGAGATCGCCGTGTTAGATGATAGCAGCTGAAACCACGTCGACTAATACGAAGGCAACGTTAGTTTTATCAATACTTGTATACGACTTACAACATCCGATGCTGGGTGTTGATACCCAGTACCTTGTTTCCCAAGTTGCGATCTTGGGAGGACATTGCAAGGATCTTAAGCCAATATCCAAGGGCGATCCGACTCTGATGTCTAAGATCCGTCCCTGACAAAGACAATATAAAGTAGTGAGATAGCGCAGTCGGCTGGAAGCCTGAGGTACAACCGTAGACTATAGACACCCGACGATGGGTGTGGGATATCGCTCTGGGATCTAGGGATATGTTAGAGAGGTGGAAGATTCGATGTATTTCTGCTCTTCGGTGCTACGAAACTGGACCTTATATACACATGCACCGCTGGTTGATTTTACACTAAGTCGTGCTACTCTCCCCAGCAGAGTCTCCCTATACAACGCCCTAGGACTCGTCCTTCCTCCATGGAGTGCAACGCCCGACATCGGGTGTTGCCTCCCTTCGAGTTCTCAACGTCCCGTTTTCTCCCTTCTCTCGTCCTATGATTGGTCCGGTACATAGATGTCTGACCATAGTTTCTTCCGTTGTCCTGGATGACTCGACATCGGCAGGTCTCGGAGGCAAGCACTTGTCGTCGAGTCTTGTCATTGGTCGAGAGGTATATCGTTGCGTTGAGGTGGAATGTGATTCGCTGGCATTGCTCAACACCCATTGTCGGGTAGTGAGGTCCACGAACCAATAAGCACGTCCGTCTGCACGCCATGCGTAAAGGTATTTTCCAGTTGGCCCGAAAGTTTCCCCGACGTCGGCCTCTTGAGTTAGTCCCGTCGGAGTTAAACACCCGTTAGTGGGTGAAGTGCCTCGTGAATGAAATGCTGAAGTGGGAGACGAATTCAGATTCGCATTGTCGAATCCAACAGTCCCCCTCGTCGAGCACTTCTTCAAAACCAAAGACCTTTTTTCAATTGCTAGACTCTTTCTATCGTCCTAAGCTTCGTCTTCGCTGTCCTCGATATGCTTCGAGATCAGCTTCTCACGCTCCTCCGTGACCTTTCGCAGCGTCCCAGCAATGCGAATGATGTTGAGTGGCGTCCATAACTTCGGTCAGCGTTCTCCCTTGAGTCCTGCCGACGCCGCCTCCTCCAGTTCTCCAATGAGATCTAGCGCTTCCGACCCCAGCGTGCGCTTTTTCATCTTCTTCCCCTTGTATCCAGTGCCGTGGCACATCTTCCCGGCAACTACGCAGTAATCGCAACACCCTTTGTCGGGTGTGCGAGCCCGACCCTTGTGATTGCGACCCACCCCGTAGGTGCAATACACTCCGCGCTGTTCGCAGAGATTGCACCCCGGGTTCGCAACCACGAAGGCTGGGTTAAGGCTTTCGCCGTGCCTGGGGAAGTGATCCAATTGGTATCTAACTTCACCCGCAGGCACGACAAACCGGTGTTGCCTGTCAAGGCCCTTGGACTCATCCATCGGACCCGACCATGCCTCACCGGCCGCCAGGGGCCACTTGGAGCTTCCTCCAGCGGGTTGCGCGCCCGGTGGAGGGATCTGGTGCGAGGACTCCGCGTCCCCAGCACCACCGTTGTAGAAAGCATCCAGCTCGCCATCATCGCAGAGCTCTTCAAGGAGGAAGAGGCTGCTGGACGAGGTGGCTGGTCGTGAGGGAGAGGGGGAGGGGGCCATACCTCCTCTGGTAGAGGGCCCCGGTCCCATGTTTGTCATGCTCGCGCGAGCAGAGGGCGTCGAGTCGTGAGCCATGCTAAATGTAGCAGAGGGCATCGTGGTGCGTGCCGTGCCACGATTGGCAGAGGGCGTCGTGTCGAGGGCCATGCCAGCGGAGGCAGAGGGCAGTGTTGAGGAGAGGGTGCTGGCCGAGCCCGATGGCGTCGGCTCAGCAATCGTGTCAGCCATGCCGCTTGTGGCAGAGGGCTCGTGTATGTCTTGGTCTTCATCCATGGTGTCTTGAGTGCCAGAGGGACAGGGAGAACCGGCGTGGGTGTTGACGGGAGCTGCGTTGGCAGCGGGGTCGACATCCGTCGTTGAGGTGGATGGCGTCGATGTTGAGGCGGTGGTCTTGCCAGCGGCAGCTCGTTTCGCAGCCGACGCCGCGGTTGCTCGTCGTAAGGCCTCACGTTGCCTCTTCGTAACCATGTTGAAGACCTGATGAGTGGGAGGAGTCGGACGACTGGGTGATGGTGGTATGGAGGAAGGAGAGAGAGGAGGAGAGCGGAAGGAATGGATTGAGTGCTGAGTCCGCTCTCCTTTCATTGTCCGATTGTTCTTGACCTGTCAGGAACCTGATCCTCTTCTGATTGTTCCTTCGTCTTCTTTGTTCCTCGTCACCCGCATACGGGTGAGCTTATACGAAGAAGGTTCAGGCGGCGAGATGAAGGGGATGATTCGCCCACGGGTTGCATAGTCTGTTAACTTGTTTTAACACCCGACGCCAAGTGTTCATTTTCGTAATCTATTTTTGGGTGACCACAGCGGGTCTTTTAATCCTTTTACCGTTTTTTGTTTGATGAGTTACGTATTTTCGTTCTTGACCGATCCTCGTTCAGGTATTTACATCCCTCGTCGTAAGAGGGGAATTCGTTTCGTAGCTTATTGTTGAGTATTTTGACCCGTCGACAGGGCTTCGCACTTGATCCTGAGTGCGTCCCTATTCATGAGGACTTTATTCTTTTCCAACGCCTTGGTAAGAATGTCTGCGAGCTGTTGGTTTGTCGATACGGGTTTGACGATGAGGATTCGGTTCGCCTGATACTCCCTGGTGATATGGTACTTCAGCCTGAAGTGCTTAGTCCGGTTGTGGAATTTCGGCTCCTTGCTAAGCTCTATGGCTGCCCTGTTGTCGACCATGAGTTGTGTTGCGGCTTTGACTTGCAGTCCTAGCTCCGCTATCACCCAGCATGTCCAGATGATTTCTTTGCCAGCCTCCGCCATTGCGACGTATTCAGCATACGTAGTCGAGTCCGTGATGATGGACTGGAGTTTTGAGACCCAACTATACGGCATTGATGCAATGGTGTTCATGATTCCCGATGTTGATCGCGAAGTCTCTGTGTCCCCCGCGTGATCCGCATCGGTGAACGTCTGCAACCATGCTCCAAAATCAACACCCGACGTTGGGTGTTGCATCGCGTCGATAGGCGTGTACATTAGCCCATACGTGTCCGTCCCCTTCAGGTACCGAAGCAGATGCTTCGCTTGGACCATGGCATTCGCATGCGGGTGTGTGAGCTCCCTGCTGAGCTTCTGCACTGCATACGCAATGTCGGGACGCGTACACGTGGCTATGTAGAGGATCTGACCAATAATGCTCCTATACGTGGAGTGGTCCTTGTCAGAGAGCGGTTCGCCGCCCTTGAGATCGCTGCTGGGATTCAACGGCGTGTACACGATATTGGCATTCTCGAGGCCATACGTCGTGAGCAGTCGTTGAATATAGCTCGTTTGGGTCAGGTGGATCATGCTTGGTGTTTGCTTGACCTGGATGCCAAGGATATAGTCCAGCAGATCGCCACCGGTCATCTTGAAGTGCTGGCGAAGCTGATTCATGACACCCGTCACTGACTCTTTGGTCTTTGTGAAGATCAATATGTCGTCGACGTAAAGTGTCAATATCGTTGGGTGAACTTCAACACCCGACGCTGTGTGTTTGAAGTACAGCGCCGAATCATGCCTGCTTCGCTTGAAACCCATGGACCTCAAGGTAGAATCAGCTTTGTGATACCAGGTCCATCCTGCCTGCTTGAGTCCATAGAGGGATTTATTGAGTTTGCACACCCGACCGTCCATTGGTCCGCGGGGACAATCTGGCGTTGGGGGAGGACGCATATAGAGATCTTTATCGATCTCGCCGTTCAAGTAAGCCGTGGCGACGTCCATCTGGTGAATGCTCCAACCCATCTGCAGACTGATGATCATCAAAAGTCGCAGGGTTGAGATCTTCACCACTGGGGCGAACGTCTCGTCGTAGTCAATGCCATGCTTCTGCGCGAATCCTTGAGCGACCAGCCTTGCCTTGTACTTGTCAATGGTGCCATCGGACTTCCGTTTGATCTTGAAGACCCATCGGCTACCGATGATGTTACACCCATGAGGTGGTTGCACCAATGTCCAAGTATTGTTGTCTTGGTGCGACGCAAGTTCTTTGTCGATCGCTGCCTTCCAAAGACTCCAATCTGGTCGTCGAAAGGCTTGGGCTATTGTTCTCGGTTCATCGTCGAACAATCCAATTGGATCTGGGGATTCGACACCCGTCGATGGGTGTTCCAGCTCGTCGGCGATTTCCATAATCGCGTTTGCTTGCAGCCGAGGTGAGCCTGGTGGTGATATCGGCGGCGTTGCCAAACCTTGCTGCCTTTCCTCTGGCGTGAGGTAAGGCCATTTGTCGAGTTCCGACACTGGCTCAGGGGTATCATCAATGTCCCCCTGGAGCTCAACACTCTGCGGCGGGGTATAATACTCGTCGCTGCATGTCGGCAACTCGACCTGCTTTTCTGGGATCCCGGCAAAGGGGAAAGCTTCTTCGTCGAAAGTTGCATGGATCTGGGTGAGGTACTTCTCCTCTGCTTGATCGTACAACTTATACGCCTTCGTACCTGGCATCACGCCAAGGTAAATGCAGGGTACGGCTCTATCGTCCAGAGCCAATCGTCGTTCCTCTGGGATGTGAGCGTATGCTGCACATCCAAAGGTGCGGATCATGGTAAGGTCAGCGGGCCTTCCATGCAGCGCCTCGTATGGCGTCTTCATATTGATGCTTTTCATCGGCAGCCGATTGTTGAGGTACACGGCATGCAGGAGCGCATCGCCCCACATGTTGTTGGGTGCGCTCGCCTGTATCATCATGCATCGCACTATATTGAACAGTGTCCTGTTCATGCGTTCTGCGACCCCATTCTGCTCTGGAGCGAATGGCGAGGTCTTCTCGTGCAATATACTGTGCTGACCCAGATAGACAGCCATCTCGTTGCTTGAGTACTCGCCGCCGTTGTCAGAGCGGAGTCTCTTGAGCTGGTGTCCAGTCTGTTTCTCCATCATCGTTTTGTACTCTTGCAGGCAGCCGAACACTTCACTCTTGCATGCGATTAAGTAGACCATTGTGAAACGGCTACAATCGTCAATGAATGTGACGGCGTACCTGTGCCCTTGAGGAGTCAGGTCCGGGATCGGACCTTTGACGTCGGAATGTACGAGTTCCAGTGGGGTCTCAACACCCGTCGATGAGTGTTGGAACGGTCTTTTGGTTGACTTTCCCACTTCGCAGGTTTCGCATTTCGCCTGCGCTTTCTTAGTGTCGATGGTGATTCCAGGGATCGACTTTGCGATTTCCTCCAATCGCTGCTTGCCTGGGTGTCCCAAACGCTTATGCCAGTCCTGATGCTTCGACGACTGGTCAGCAGCCAGCCCTGCGAAGTCCGTTCCGATCTGGTCCACATATGTGAGGGGGCCGATATGCACACCTCTACATGTAATCCGTCCATCCTTCGTCTGTGCGATGGTCTCTTTGTGATTCGTGATGATCCTGACCTTCTTTCGCATTATACCCGTCGAGACGAGGTTGACGCTAAAGGATGGTATATACGCAACGTTGGTTAGGGTAATCTTATTCGTTTTCCCGTTTCCGACGTTGACTTCCATATGCACCGTGCCTAAGCCTTCAATCTTAACCGGGACGTCATTGGCGACCCAGATTGGCTTCATCGATACGCCGAGTCGGAGGTCCGAGAACAAATCTCGGTTACAGCATATGTGCCTACTTGCACCAGAGTCCATTAACCACATAGTCGTCTGTGAGTATGTGGATTCTGTGATGGAATATGCATTTTCGCTTGAGGATGACGACACCCGCTGTTGGGTGTTATCCTTCGTTTTCTCGACCTTCGGGTTCGTGCACGTGCTCTTGTAATGCCCTTTCTGTTGGCAATTGTAGCAGGTTACTTGTTCGATTGGGACCTTTTTCTTCTTGTCTTTCGACGCCCGACGTTGGGTGTTCTTCTTCCCTTTTGACTTGTCGTTCCCGGCGTAGAACGCCGAGGAACTGTTCTTCGATTTGGTTTCCAGCCCGTGGGAATCAAGTCCCAGGCGAAGTTCTTCACCTCGCAGTCTCGTCACGATAGAGTCGAACTCGACTTTCTCGTCTATGACTTCGGTTGCGACTGTAAACCTCTCGTCTTCGTTCCCGATCCTGTGAATAACCATCTGTCCCTTTTCACGACGAGCCCTATAGGTCTCCTGAATTTGGGACGAGATGTTTTCGTACTCCTTTCGGAGTCCCTTGATCAGAACGCTGTACTTCTTGTGGAAGGTAATCTGGTATCCAGCCAGCATGAGATGGTCTGCAAGTTGGCTGATTCGTCCCACGAAGCCGTCGATGCTTCGTTTCTCCTGCTTGAGGCTATTGAATTCGGCCTCCATTTCTTCTAGCTGCCATCGCATCGATTTGGCGAATCGATCCTCGAGCGTCGTCCAGATTTCGCGAGCGTCTTCGAGGTCATTGATGGTGTGCTTGATATCGTTCGATAGACTGCTCCTTAGCATGCCACACGCTGTGAGGTTTGCGTTGAGCCAGTCGACATACGTCGGATCGTTTTCCGATGGGCGGGGTAAGGATCCTTTAATGATTCTGTAGACCCGTATGCCCTTCTGCATCAATATGTCGATGCATTTGTCTTTCCAAGTGTAGTAGTCCTTCGCTTGTTCGAGTTTCGGCAACCGATGGCCGTTCTGAGAGTTCTCTTCTCCCATCGTAAACCCGTCAGTGAGTGTGGACCAAATTGAGCGGGGTTCGGGGATTCGTGTGAGAGGTTCGAGGGTCGTACTATCCGAACTTGTACTTTCGTTTACGTTTTGTTCATTGTCCCTACTGGGCAATCCAGTAATCGAATCGAGGGGATGAGATCGTGAGCGAGTTACTCGGTAGCTACCTTCCTGGTTTCCGTCAGGCGTTGGGCTCATAACCTGTTAGATGATAGCAGCTGAAACTACGTCGACTAATACGAAGGCAACGTTAGTTTTATCAATACTTGTATACGACTTACAACATCCGATGCTGGGTGTTGATACCCAGTACCTTGTTTCCTAAGTTGCGACCTTGGGAGGACGTTGCAAGGGTCTTAAGTCAGTACCAAAGGACGATCCGACTCTGATGTCTAAGATCCGTCCTTGACAAAGACAATATAAAGTAGTGAGATAGCGCAGTCGGCTGGAAGCCTGAGGTACAACCGTAGACTATAGACACCCGACGATGGGTGTGGGATATCGCTCTGGGATCTAGGGATATGTTAGAGAGGTGGAAGATTCGATGTATTTCTGCTCTTCGGTGCTACGAAACTGGACCTTATATACACATGCACCGCTGGTTGATTTTACACTAAGTCGTGCTACTCTCCCCAGCAGAGTCTCCCTATACAACGCCCTAGGACTCGTCCTTCCTCCATGGAGTGCAACGCCCGACATCGGGTGTTGCCTCCCTTCGAGTTCTCAACGTCCCGTTTTCTCCCTTCTCTCGTCCTATGATTGGTCCGGTACATAGATGTCCGACCATAGTTTCTTCCGTTGTCCTGGATGACTCGACATCGGCAGGTCTCGGAGGCAAGCACTCATCGTCGAGTCTTGTCATTGGTCGAGAGGTATATCGTTGCGTTGAGGTGGAATGTGATTCGCTGGCATCGCTCAACACCCATTGTCGGGTAGTGAGGTCCACGAACCAATAAGCACGTCCGTCTGCGCGCCATGCGTAAAGGTATTTTCCAGTTGGCCCGAAAGTTTCCCCGACGTCGGCCTCTTGAGTTAGTCCCGTCGGAGTTAAACACCCGTTAGTGGGTGAAGTGCCTCGTGAATGAAATGCCGAAGTGGGAGACGAATTCAGATTCGCATTGTCGAATCCAACATGCGTCCAGGCATCCACATCTTTATAAAGAGGGTCTTGGTCTGCGACCTTGGTGCAGACCGTCTCGATCCGGCTTCGCACCGTCGCCTTGCTTGCTTCGTCAAGCTGGACAAGCGCGTCGAGAAGCAACTCCAACTTCTCGGGCTGCAAGAGCTGCTGCGCCTTGCAAGCCTCATCATTGGCGATATGAGGCTCGACTTGCCATTTCAGGGCATCCCAAGCGGCCTTAAATAAGAGGCGGGCCACAAGCTCACCGCGTACACCTCTGAGAATGTCAACGTTAGCGGAAACGAGACACATAGTGTGTACCATCTCAAGGATCGAGCCATAGCGGTTTACGGCCCTCTGCTGCGGAACAAATTCATCGCTCGTCATCTCGTCATTAGAAGGCATCATGACAAGAGCAGCAGCGATGGCGAGCACGGGCTCCGAGGGAGAGGTGACATGGAGAACAGCATCCTCGTCTATGCAGCTGAGGATGCGCATGTGCCGATCGACAGCTTGGCGCACAAAGGTGGCTTGCTCGCCAAAAGTGGCAACATCGGCGCTTCAAGTGGGCATGTACTGCAGTGCAAGGCGCAACGCAAGAACATTGAAGCAGGTGGGCCACTGGCCACGGCGGAATTTTCGAGTGCCCAGCAGCTTAAATACTGCTGTGGACCAGAATGATTCCTTGACCAATGAGATCCACAGAGGTCGGCCATATTTCTTGATGTACCCGATGTCTGCAGCATGCCTGGCGGTGCTTAGTGCCGGAAGCTTGGGCCTTAAAACGTCAAAGCCGACACCAACAAAGGTGGGCAACGGCACAGCAGCCTGATGCCTGATGGACGTGTACTCTGCTTGGGGACGGATGAGGCTGGTGGCGCTGCTGTTTGTGCTCAGCAGAACTAGCCAAAAGGAGATCAGGGGTGGCTGTTGATCAGCGGCTTGCTGACTTCTAAGTGCTTCCTGGCGCTGTATTGGAAACTGAGGGTGCCAATTGTAGCAACCGAAGGCAATCAATTGCCAGGTGTAAAGGTCCTTGACACAAGTCAATGAAACGGATAGCGAGTAGCTAGTTCGCTATAGTCTCCACGAGTGGTGAGCTGGCTTGTAGAGCTAGATCTAATATTATGTTAGTCCAGTTACGACTTGTAACCACGGGGGACGGCTGTGTTAGGCAGCAGGGAACCAAGGTAGTATTACCGGTGCGGCACAATGTTAGCGTTCTCGGAGAGAACCAAGAGAAGAAATAAGCAGACTTGAAGGGACGGAAAGTAAGGAATGATTTGATTGGGAAAAAGGGGGAAGCATACAAGTGTGTGGTACAGTGGTATATATCCAGATGAGTATCTACAGCATCGCATCGTGTGAACCAGCATGGTAAACACGTATGGTTGCCCCGGAGCAACATGGATGCCTCGTCAGGAATGTGACGAGGCTCCATCCATTGTGTCCCTGGTCTGCACCGCTCACTGACTGCTTAGTGAGCACGTGAGACTGTGTTGACCTATGATCTACCTGCCCGATCAAGAGACGGGATCGGGTAGATCAACCCGCGAAGTTGTCATGCGTAAGCGCAGACGAAGTGAGTATAGAGTGAATGATGGTATTCCTCTGAGAAGTGTGATCGGCGAGGGGAGTCGACTTAGCTGAGTCAAGTCGACTCCCTCGGCCGACTCACTGAGCGCGACCCATCCGGCCGAGTGAGTCTCGGCCGGGAAAAAGCTTCTATCTACACGAGCGACAAGCGTCGCGACAGAAGTCCTGGGCGACCGTATATTCCAACACGCTGCTGGTGTTCGAGCTCTGAAATATAGTCCCAGGCATGGCAAATGCTATCGAGGAAGGCGGGCGCAAGCGTCACACACTCGTCGATCGCAACAAAGACCAGTGATTCTGTGAGTGGCGTCGACGCGGTGCGTGGCCGCTGAGGCACGTAGTGGCTTTGCATCAAGCTCATTTGGTTTCACAGGTGCTGTAACGGTTTATGGAGGTACGCGCGAAAGACTGCACTGTGATCCAAAGAGCTGAGAGGCCCGGCTAAAGCCAGCAAGTGAGCCTCCCTAGAGATGGTCTTGAAGAAGGCGCTGCGGTTGGCTTCATGCTCTGAGTCACCAAAGTCATTGAGTTGTTCGAGGTATCGAGACTTTTCAGCTGGAGTGTCGAGCCCCTCAAGCTTGAAAGCAAGTGTGTCGAACCAAGCAGCGAGCAAAATAGCGGCCCTTTCGTTGTAGGTCAAGGCCTTTTTCCTTTTGAGATCGATCAAGGCTAACTCCATCATAGGCGTGTCACCTAAAGGATAGCCTGATTGCGCCGAAGTGGCTCCGTAAGGACAAATGCATACATAGAGAAGAGGGGCTATGCTGCCGAGTTGGAGAAGCATGCGTGTTTTGCCAGTGCCGCTGGATTGAATGATGGTGGTGCCTTTGTAGTATGGCCGCTTGTGTTGTGGCTTGTCTCTGAAGAGCGATGAATTGACTTGGTTGGCAAATGCAAGCAGATGGTAGTGCGCATCGCCCATGTACGGTCGACGGAGCCCCGCAGCAAGGGTTTGGCGAAGCGGTTCCTTGTGGTGGTCAGGGCGATCGTATGTGTGAGCCGCAGGCAGCGAGGCGAGCAAGTAGAAGAGGTATTCGTCCGGCGTGAACGAGATGCCTTGCTCTCGAATATGCGAAATGGCATCGAGTACAGCTTTTTTGGCCTTTCTGTGCAGCAATGGGTCATCTATCGAAAAGTGAGCAAGATTTTCGAAGTGAGGCGCCAATACTGACAACTTCTTCTGAACATGCTGCAACAGATAGTCGATGCCATCATCTATGTCAGATTCATCTGAAGAAGCTTCAGAATCAACCTCAAGCGGGACGAGAGGTAGTAAGCTCTCGCGCATCTTGACCCAGTCCCTACCTATCTCTTTTGCCAGGCTTGACGCTTTTTCTCTCGTCTTTTTGGACCGAGGCAAGATTTCATCGTTAAGGAACGACAGCACAGACCCAGTGGCAAGAGGCGTCAAGGGTCGCTCGCTCGCATACTCCGACGACAGCTGTTCGAGGTCCCGGATCGCCAAGACGAAGCTGGCCAGTGGGGGAAGGTTGTCAGGATCGCCGGCGAGTTGAAGAATCAGGGTACGGTACGTTCTGGCAATGATCGGATGTTGGTCAGAAGCAGCAGCTGCGGCAGCTGCAGCATCTGTGCTTCGTGACCGCAACACATGATTGACAATACGATTGGCACGTGTTTGCAGGTCTTCCATCGTAGGCTGCGTAATGGAAGGAACCTCCATGATACAGTGGTGATGGTGGTTGTGGTGAGACCATTTGTGGCTGGATGATCAATGTTTTGAATCAAGAAGACGCGACGAGTGAAGATCTATTAGAGAGGTTTCGCAACGCCCAATTTCGCTTTTCAGGAGCTATTTTTTGAGAGATGACCGAGAGACGCCTCAAGTGAGCGGTTCCGAATGGCGATCGAGGGTATCGCTGATTTTGCAAGCTCATCTTCCCGATGGCTTTTCCAAAGAATTCGCTTGATCCTTCCTGCAGCTGCTGTCTGTCATTTGGCGACATCTGGCATTGTCCTCTGTCCTTATCATGGGCGGCTTTCGGCTACAGTCTGTCTAGCAGTGAAGGTCAAGGGGAGACGAGAGAGAAAGAGATGCAAGGAATCACGCTAAGGTCCATTGTTTGAGGGGTTTGACTTGGTGACAAGCGAGAGCAACTGAAGGGTTTGTGTCAAGTGTCACGGATCATTTGGACAAAGGCAGGTTGGAAATCTTTGCAGTGCTGGGATCGCGCGCTAAGCGTGGTGAGGCTCGAGACTAAGTCAGCTAGCTCTACCCCACACTCGGCCACATGATCATCTAAGCGAGACATCTGGTCGGTCTACTGGATGTCGCTTCGAGGCTATCGGTCGCAGCGCTTTCGCATTTCGCGCAATGGAAGCACCTCGCGGTCCAATCAAGGGGCTTGAGGCCGGGAACAAAGCATTGCGCGGTGCAGCAAGAAGCTAGTATCAAGCATGTGGACAAGGAGGCCAGTGTGTCACTCGGAGGCGTGGGGCCGTGGTGCTTAGTGGCGCCGCCGCCACTAGACTGGGACAGAGCTGGCTCATGTCCAACAAATCGCTTACTACGGCGATTCAAGCAACAATCTGTCGATCGATTGATCGGCCGTGGGACTCAAGTTTTGACTGAGACGAAAGCGAAGCTTGGCGATGCTGAAGATCAGTGAGATGGTTTTCAGTAAGCGCAAGTCAGGGGATTTTGTGCGTGAGAAAGGTTGCATATACAGAAGTGATTGACGTACACGATCAAGACAGGGGCCTGCATTGAGACAATGCTGGAGTGGCAGTTGAAACACGCGATTCGCCGCAAGCGCCTTTTCGCATAGGCCTCGCGCGACACACGCAGGATGCTGCTCCCTGACCGGCTATTGCCGTGACCAGAGGATGTGGCACAGGCGAACCTCTGAACGGAATCCCACGGTGTTGCATACAGTCGTTGCGCTGATGAATGGCGTAATGCAACATCTACACTGAGAAGCAGGCGACGTCGTAGCGCGTTTGAAAGCAAAGCGCATCGCAGGTGGAGAATGTCGAGTTTCGATCGCCCAATGCGGCGATGCAGCAACGCGTGATTAGCGAAGAGGACTGTGCAAAGGAGCGAACGACGCTCTTGGATCCATATGCACGCCGTTGCCAGGCGAACAGCCGCTTCGCAGCCGATGTCAAAGCGTTGGAAGAGAGGCTGGTGAATATGGACGAACTGCTCACTTAGCGCCATTCAGCAAACCCGAATAGGAAGGAGGCAAGAAAAAAAAAAAGGAAAAAAGATCGTCGAGATGCACTGATCGCTGCCGCAGCCGACACTGAGTTGGTGCGCTTGACTTGCTCTCTAAGCGAGACCAACACCTGCCATTCTGCGCCCGTGTTGGTCCTGTCTTGCCTTGTTTGGCAGTTTGGCTCGCCAGTAGATCCGCCAAACAATCCTCTCTATCCTTGCTGCACCACCACAGTCTTGCCAGTCCTTACTGCACTGGTTGCTTTCCATTCTAACGACAATACCAGGCTCGGTCCAGGCCCGCCCCATTGCAGCGGCAGGAAGAGCAACGTCACCGCAGACGGAGCAAAAGACGCAGGGTGCACGTCGAAGGTTTCCTGACTATCCACCCACCCGCTTAAACGCCGTATTGCCGCTTGCTGTCCTTGTCTAAGTCTTCCCAACACACAAGCGTGAGACGGATGCCAATCCTCCGCTCCCGTTCTCCGATCGTTCACAGCTCCAGCCGAGATCGACCCTCGCACGCTTGCACCGAAACTTCGATCCATGTCATTGCCTGGTCGTTGCACCACGAATCACCGCTTGTCCACGCCAAGCGGCTCGGCATAGGCACTGTGGTTGTTCCACCAACCTTCGACACTTGCACCCGGTTGTGCCGCATTGCCGGCTCCATCCTCGCTCGCCCCATTCGTTGCTGTCCCGCTCCTTCACATTGCCTCATATCCTTCCATCGTGAGCCGGTGATCCGATGCAACATGCCAAGCTAAGCGCCTTGAAACTCCACCGCTGCCGGTATCGTGCGGCTTGCTCTCTCTCCGCCTTATTCGCCGATGGTGTGGTGCCCTTCTTGAGGACGGTAAGCCGTGGTGAGGTCCACGAACATTTAGCTCGGCATGCATGACAGGCAGGAACAGTCCTTGCTCCGCTTGTCACGTTTCCGTGTCCGACGGACACAGCCCTTCTTGGCACCAACTTCTCTTCCAGCGAAATGGTCCTTGGTTCTACAGTTCCCATGCCGCCCATGTCTGTGCCCCTGAATGGGTTTCGTGGCTGACAGTCTTCCCCGTCCTCGCCTAGTAAGCGACTCTGCAGGAGAGTCCTCGCATCCTCACCGTAACATCCCGGCTAGAGTCAGAGATTCGTGTCGGCAAACGGCGGTATGCCTTGAGTTTTCGCTTCTTAGCGTCCGGTCTCGATTCTGCCTGTGTCCCGACTCCGCTCATGCTAGTTGGTGCCCGCCCTCGTTTGCTCGTCTCCTTCCGTCGTATAGAGAAATGTCGCTCTATCTTCTACCCAGTGCCTCAAATCTATAAAGACAAAGACCTGTTCCTCTCATTCTCCGACCACTTTGTTCCCTCCCTCGCAATTGCAGCCTTCAGTGCAGTTACCCCTCTGACTCTCTCCTCTCATCTCTCGCACACGATTCTTCCCTCCCCTCATTCCCTTCCCCAACCACGCATACCGACCGCCTCTTTCTTTCTTTTACACCGCTTCTTACCCTACGGCTTTAATCGACACATACCCACGCGCATATACAACAGCTTCGCAGATTGCAGCATAGCGCCAAAATGAAGATCACTTCGTTTGGGCTGGCGGCCATCGCGCTTGCCTTGATGGCGGACAACGCCGAAGCGCTCCCCGCCATTCGCCGCTACAAGGGAGTCTCGCCATACAAGGCACGCACCACGGTCAACCCGACCATGCCGGCCATGAAGGATCCTCGCTCCATCCCCGGTGCTCGTCGCATGCGTCTAAGCAGCAACGAGCAGCTCCAAGAGACCTACCTGGACGAGCTGCACTACATCCCCGCTCACGGCCAACCCGAGTCGTCGAGCCAGTTCTGGAACAAAGTGCAGCACCGACTCGAGTCGGCCATCGACCGACTGGATAAGGCAACGTCGATGCTGGGAGTGGGCAACGCCGTCTCGCCGTACAAGGCTGCCAATGCCGTCAAGAGTGCCGCCAAGTCGCTTGGATTCTCATTCAGCGTCAACAGCCACAACGGTGCTGCCGGCTCGTCAACGCCCGAGTTCACGTTTAACTTCAACGTCTCGGAGCCCTTGGCGTGGGGTGAGGAGGCCGAGCTGTCCGCTGCCACTCGCGAAGACGCCATGATGGACGGCAAAGCGCTGCCCAACCTGCCCAAGGACTCTGGGTTTGACTACACGAACAGCAAGGTGCGCGGAGTCAACCTGGGCAACTGGCTCCTCTTCGAGGCGTGGATGGACAGCTCGCTCATGCAGCAGCTCAACGACCACGCCATCAACGCCCCCACCGCCAACCCCATTATCGACGAGTGGACCGCCGGTCTGTACTCGGACTACGGCTGGGCGGCGTACGTGCTGCAGAAGCATTTTGACGAGTGGATGACCGAGAGCGACTGGAAGGCCATCAAGGCTGCCGGGCTCAACCACGTGCGTATCCCCGTGCCCTACTTCATGTTCAAGGAGGCTGTCGGGCCCAACGCTCCTTACCTGACGCTGAACCGGTTCGCCAAGCTCAAGGAAGGTGTGATGCTCGCCAAGAAGTACGGCCTCAAGGTGTGGATCGATCTGCACAGCGTTCCTGGATCGCAGAACGGATTCGACAACTCGGGTCGTGCCGGCCCGATCAACTGGGCCAACAACCCTTCGTACTACACGCAGACGCAGTACGCGTTCAACCGTCTGGTCACCGAGTTTACCCAGCCCGCGTACGACGGTGTGGTGACGGCGATCGAGGCGGTGAACGAGCCCAAGGGTAACACAGTGCCTGCGGTGCAGGACCTGCTGAACAAGTACTACCCGTGGGCGCGCAACAAGGTGGCGATCCCCGACGGGTGGGACAAGTACTCGAACATGCTTTTGGCGGTGCACGACGCGTTCCAGGGCCTGCAGTACTGGCAGAACTTCTGGACGGGCCGCGCTCGTCACCGTGTGCTGCTCGACACGCACCCTTACTTTGTCTACAGCGACTGGGAGCACAGCGCAAAGGACACGCAGCGTCTGCAGGAGGTTTGCGACCTCACCTCGAGCTTCGAGCAGTCGCAGCAGTACTACCCGTCCATTGCGGGCGAGTGGTCGATCAACGGACCCAACGGTGACCGTGCAGCGGATCGCGACTTGCCCGTTGGACCAGTCAAGTTCCCCTCTGGGCCGGACTACCCGTACTCGGTCAAGTACATGGCGTTCATGGCGAGGAACTTCAGGACGCAGCAGTGGGTATTTGAGCAGGGCAGCGGATGGATCTTCTGGTCGTGGCGCAACGACAACAACCCGGACTGGTCCTACCAGACGGGTTTGAAGTATGGATGGATCCCGAAGGACTTGGATGCGCAACCGTACGGTGCTAACCCGTGCGCTTGCATCCCGAGCTTGCTCGAGGCTGCTAAGGATGGAAGCGCCGAGGCTAGCTGGGCTCAGCTCGAGCTGGAGGGAGAGATCTACTGAAGCGAAGCAGAATGGGTCGCGGTAAGCCAGCGCAAGCTTTTGTGATGCCCAAGACGCAGATACCCCTTCCCGTGGCTTGCCGCTGTGAGCAAAGTCCTCTTGATGCCACCACCACCACCAGCAACAACAATCTCATGATCGATGGCCGTGTATACGACTTCTCTACCCGCCTCTCATGTTTTTCTCGTGCTCTCCTCTGATTCCTGTTCGTAATGGTTCGTTAAGCAGTTTAACCGCCGCCGACACGAACGACATCCGACA
The DNA here is from genome assembly GCA_928724755.1 of Sporisorium exsertum. Classification (NCBI taxonomy): domain Eukaryota; kingdom Fungi; phylum Basidiomycota; class Ustilaginomycetes; order Ustilaginales; family Ustilaginaceae; genus Sporisorium; species Sporisorium exsertum. The sequence goes on from CAKMXK010000001.1 coordinate 146,877, forward strand.
TGCTCTGTTACGTTGTACGCACCGCACGACCAGTTTCTCGATGCCTAATGACCCTGGATGGATATATTCTCTCTTCGACGAATCCCAGATTCTTTACACACGTCCGAGTATGCCAGTGTTTCGAAGGCTGCGTTTGTGAGGAAGTTGTGGGCTCTGGACCGCGCGAAAACGATTGCCGCCGATTGTCGATGATCGACAATCGAGCTTCATTGATTCGGTGGTCTGCTGTCCACAGGGATGCGAGTAGTGGTGAGTGCCACATTGATGTCGTCAGAAAGCGAGCTTAGCAGCTCATCGGCGTGCATCCGAGACAGAATCTGGGGTGGGCGCTGCTAGAAATTTCATCCGTTTTTCGCACAGCCCGGGCCACTGAGCTGCAGGGCAGTGCCATCAGGAGACCCTGGCTCGGTTGTTGTTTCAATCACACCATCTTCCCACCACACACCACATCTCATGCTCGCCTCGACGAAGCGGCTGTTCATATAGCGCGCGGCCCACGTCTGCATCCGTCACCAACGTGCAAACATTCTTTCATCCAGCCATCTACGTAGCATCGTCGACGATGGCTTGTCCAGTCAACCACCCCGCTTTCCACGCGTTTGTCTTTCTCATCGGCGTCCTCATCATGTTTGGCAAGTACATCAAGGCGTGATCCAAAATCGCTCTCAGCACAATGGGTCGAAGAAGAGAAGCATTAAGTAGCCGCACGAGTTGGCACCTTCAACCTTCAGACCAGAATCGTCGCCGTCATCCGCCATGTCATTCGATCACTTCAACCTCCTGCTTTGATTCCACCGTCGATGCCCCCACGAAGACTACATGATGAAGCAGACCTCTGCTTGATGCGAGGCCAGGTCGTCAATCATGCAAGTGCACACAGCAAGCCCATCTTCAGCGTAGCAGTCTCGTGCTGCGCCAATGCTCAGTCAGGCTCGCGAAAGCTTCGCATCTGCACGACAGCGGAGAGCTCAAGCAAACCACAATACTCTCCGCCCCATTGCACTCCAAGCACAACACACATCCTCACAAATCGCATTCAAACCTCTTCTCGGCACTTACGCAGACACACACTCTGTTAATCGACAATGTACTGTACTTCTATTCTGTTTCCCCATTGCATTTTCCCTTGTTGCTGCTCTACGACCACGAATAGGTTTGACGATCGAGCCTCCAAACGGCTTTCCGCGTTGTGATGGCTGTGTGGGAAGCCGTCCCGTCCGAATTCTGCAGTCGCAGCATTGCGGTCATGGTATAAGAGCGTTGGTCGTTGACCTTGCAATGCACGCTGCCGGCGATCTTTTGGCCTCGGTTGACGGCGAGAGGTTCAGGGAGGAGGAAGCGCACTTGCTGCCAGTGGGTGGGTTCGGCGTACGGGCTGGTGGACATGAAGTTGCCCGCTGCCGCTATTGCTGCTGGTGTTGTAGCGGTCGAGTCGATCGTGGGAAGAGTGGTGAGTACGGCATCCATCGAGGTGGTGTTGGAGCCTGAACCTGAGCCTGACGCTGACGCTGACGCAGCAGACGCGGATGCGGATGCGGACTTGAGCGTGTCCAGAGCCGCTTCAAGCGACATACCGTTAGTGGCTGCATTGGCATTGGCATCGCCCATGGTCGTATCCGTGTCGCTGGGTGGTGTCGCCGATTGAGAGTTGAAATGCAGATCAAACCATCCGCCCAGACCATGCACGATCGCCGCACTGGTAAACGTCCACTCGACAGGCACGGTAAACTCCTGCAGCTCCTCCTTGGTGATGCTGGCGAAATCGATCACGTAGTCGCTCGATACGCTGAGCAGACATTGTGGGGCAAAGACACCGACGACGGGGCTGCCAAAGTTTTCCTCGAAGGCTAACGCTGCAAACGGTGAGACGTCAACCCCATAAAAGTTGCTGTTGAGCCACCACTTTGCTTTGTTGGCCGTATCGTTCCACAGCTGTTTGTCCTCGAAGGGCGCCAAGCATATCGTGCCGGCCGAAGGAAACACGGAACCGCCAGGAGCGAGGAATCGATCTCGTGCATCCAAAAAGCTCTCGCACATGCGTTCGTGCACCAACAGCACACCCAAGCATTCTGAAACGATCGTGTCCACCTGGGTGTTGCCTTCCAAATGCTCCGGTGTCACATCTTCCACCTTCGAGTGCACGGGCACCAGCCTGCCCTGCAACCACGCGTTTCTCGGCTGGCTCGGATTCGTCGTTCCAAAACTCACCCCGCCCAACCCGGCATCGCCAGCACCCATGAGCTCCAACGTCTCCTTTTCCTGCGCCACCTCTGTTGGCGATCGGAGTGGTTCGGCAGCATCGACCACTTTCTGCAGACACTCGACCATGTTGGACGCCTCGATGGCGTAGACCTTCTTGGCACCGGCTTGGGCCGAAAAGAAGCTCAGGATGCCGTTGCCTGCTCCAACGTCCATGACAACCTTGTTGTGGAAGTCGTGCGGGGCATTGTTGAGGATGGCGCGTTGGTAGGCTGCGGTGCGCACCGTGTCTTGGAGCATCTGCGCTTGATGCGACAGCATGCTATAGTAGCCAAAGTAGGCTTCATCCTTTTGGTCGTAGACCTCGCCCGATGTCGTCTCTGCCGCTGCTGCTGCCGTTGAAGAGCTGGACGCTCCCTTGTCTGCTGCGGTCGCCATGATCGGAGCTCCAACCAGAGATGGCGCGTGTCAACAGTGTATGCGGAAGCCACCGTCGAAGTGGTAGGTCGGCGAGACCGATTGCTGGCGAGGGTAAGAGTGACACAGCTGGTGTTGGGGCAAAGGAGAAGAGGACTGGAGAGAGTGACTGTCGAGCAAGCTGTGTGTTGTTGTCGCATTCACGAGCTGGTGTCGGTGCAACTCCGAAACCAGGAGCAGCGTCGCTCACTCAGTGTTTTCTTCCATTTTTCAGAGTCGAATCGGGAGGGCAATTTGGCAGCGTAATTTGGATCGGAAGACCCGATTTCAACGCGTGGATCAAGTGGCTTTCTTGAGCTGTCGTCGTCCCTTGACTGCGATCCACCATCCCATTCTTACGACAGCGGCACGTCGATCCCATCACTCCTCGCCAGCAGCAGCAACGACAGCACTGCGATCCCCCCCACTGCACTCGCCGACGTGCCGTCTGCCTCCCACACTCGACGCGTATTCATAGCACCTCGCCTAGCATCGCCAGAACCACTTCTCTTACACAGGCCGTTCGGCGCCGTCGACCATCATGAACCCCATGATCCCATCTCCACACGCTCTGCAGCCCTCGGCACTGGCCAAGCTCTCGCTTCGCGACAAACTGCTTCTCGCCCAAGCTGTTCACGAGATCGGCACCTCCCCACCAGACTGGGGTCGCGTATCCGCCCTCCTGCTCGCACATCCTCTCATCCGCCAACAGTCTCGTCTCGAACAAGCCGCCAATGCCGGTCTCACGCTCGGGCGCATCTTTGGCACACGCGAGTGCGAGCGTGCCTGGACCGCGCTCATGCGCCAACGTGGACTCGTGCTCGGCAAGGACGAGATCGCTCCTGAACCGGTTACACCCACCCCACCTAAACCGAAAGAACCGCGCGGGTTGCAACCCAGAACAGACCGCCGCTCGCAGCTCGCGCTCGCCCAGCTGCTCTACGCAGAACGCATGGAGGAGCTCAAGGAACAGATCCGGGAGAAGGAGGAGCAGTTCAAGAGCTTGGTCAAGGAGATCGACGAGATCAAGTCGGGCAAAGCGGATGCACGGCTTGAGATGGAGCTGCGCATCGAGATGGAGAACTTGGCCCATGGCCCACCGCTTCCACCATCTACGCCGGGAAGTACGGCGGCGTCAGTGGCTGGGCCGACGACGCCCGCTTCCACTGCGTCGATCACGCCAAAGAGCGCAAAGGCAAAAGGACGCGCACGAGGCGAGAGCTCGGCAACCGCAACTGCAGCAGATCTGTCGAACGTATCACCCGCTCATTCCGACGTCACTGGCACCAGCTCCGCGCCCAACAGCGCCGGCAAGAAGGCCGCCGATCTGGCCAAGTCCAGGAAGCCCGGCGATAGGAGGGCAAGCTTCGAGGATTCACCGACCAAGCTTGTTCCTGGGCCGACAGCCTTGCCCAGCACGCCGTCAATAACGCTTCCTCGACCATCGACAGATGCAGTGGCAACAGCTTCAGTCGCAACTCCGGCTGCGAATGCGGCGAATGGAGAAGCAAGCACGACGGACAAGCCGGCAGAGGTGATGACGACGGAAGAAGCGGAAAAGGCGGTGGCGAGCGCCGCGGCCGAAGCAGCAGTCAAGGTTTTGCAGGATGAGACGGCTGCGAGCAAGGTGCTCCAGGCAGAGGTGGATAAGGTGGCCGAACAGCTGGTGGAGACTGAAACCAATATGGAGCTCTCGGCGCAGGCAGAGGGCAGTCCGAGTGCCACGACGTTGCCTACAGCAAAGACAGACGCCTCAACGGCAACAGCACCAGCACCAGCGGCGCCGGCGGGACACGAGAAGAATGGATCGACGCAACCATCAGCACAACCGAACGAAGCGCCGGCAGCAGAGGTAGTGGTCAAGGAGAAAGAGGCTATGCCAGCTACCTCGGCGTCAGCGGAGAGTGCCGCGAGTACTGACCCGGCTGCTACCGCAAAGACCGATGCCACTGTGAGCAATAAGCGCAAACGCGACGAACAAGAGGCAGAGTCGCAAGAGCAAGCCCCACCTACCGAAGCTTCACCAGCGCAAGCAAAGGCAACTTCGGTCGAGTCCGAGACCGCATCACTCACCAAGAAGGCACGCACCGCCGAGGTCGAAAAGGTGCCCTCCTCTGACGTTGAGATGGACAGCGAGGACGAAGCCGAAGCAGCGGTGGGCGCGGACGATGCCCAAGAGCAGAAGGACGCGCCTGCGGAAGAAGCGAGCAAGCAGGCTACTTCAACGCAAGAGTCTGCAGCTGAGGTGGATGGGAAGAAGGAGGCGGAAGAGGTGTCCAAGGAGAAAGAGACGGCGATGGACGAAGATAGCAGCGACGATAGTGACAGTGACAGTGACAGCGAGAGCAAGGACGAGGACGAGGACGAGGAAGAGGCGGAGGATCAGGTCAAGTCGGTCGAGTCGCCTCACAAGCGGTCTCCTGCCAAGGACGAAGAGGCGACGCCGGAAGCGGCTTCCAAGGACGCTGTCGCCAGTAGCAGTCAAGTCGAAGCTCAAAGCGAGAGGGCCACCGACTCACCTGACAAGGAAGGTGCTGATGCTGAGAAAGAGGACGAGGAGGAGGACGAAGACAAGCAAGCCGCCGCCGCCGACTCGGACGCAGCCTCAGACGACGACCGCAAACGTTCGCGCACCACTTCCACCAGCACACCGCTCCGCCATCGCTATTCGTCCTCCACCTCCTCGCGCCCGGCCAAACCCACGCCACCGCCCACCACCTCGGAACGCGAGAAAGCGGCGGCGAAACGCAAAACCGCGCAGGTGCTCTCGATGCTGCTCACCGAAGTGTCGAACCACACGCACGGCAACCTGTTCCACGCACCCATCAAGGAGCAAGACGCGCCCGACTACTATACGCTCATCAAGCAGCCGCTCGATATCAAGACGATCAAGGCGCGTATCAAGGAGGGCAGCATCGCGAGCGCAAAGCAGTTGCGCAAGGCGTTGACGTTGATGTTTGCGAATAGTCTGATTTACAACCGGCCGGGCACGGAGGTGCATAGGATGGCGAGTGAGATGTTTGCAGCTAGCGAGGAGATCTTCCGACGATTCGAGGGCACGCAGCGGTTTTGATTGGGGGAATGGATGCTGTAAGGTTGATACAAGGTTTGACTGTGTGCGGGGTGAAGGTGAGCGATGCAGAGAAAGGATGAGCATGAAACGGAGATTTTTTCTTAATATTATGCAGATCTGTCCAAACGCCGGCTTCTGTTCGAGAAGCTTTCAGCATGCAGACAGAGACGCGAGAGAGACGCGAGCAGAGAACAAAAGAAAGTGGGCTGATGATTTCACACCACGCTCAAGATCATCATGCGTTTTGCTGCTCAGGGTCTTGCAAGGGGAAAAAAAAAATCGACTCTTCCAGCGAATCCTTCACTACCAGCAGCAAGCGAACGATTAACGAGGGAACGGAGAGGGCAACGAGCGACATTCGGACGATCAACGTACACGCACACAGGCGCCTTGCGCAACTCGACTCTCTTTGAAAGACGTTTGACAAGCCGAGCTCGACACAGACGGTCTCTGCCGCGAAGCTCTGCTTTGGCAAGCAGCACGGCAAGCCATGGCATCCTACACAAGCATCATGTGGGACATGCTGCGCCCCAGCTCGACGCCGTCTCCGCACTGGGATCCTGACGTCTCCATGCCCCTTCTCGCGGATCGCGTCGTGATCCTCACCGGTCCGACGTCCGGGATCGGGTACGAGACGCTCCGGCAACTCGTCCTTTCGTCTGCGCACGTCTACCTGTTTGGCCGGTCGCTGACGCGCCTGCAACACACACGCGACACGATCGCCGCTGAATGCGCTGCCGCTCTCTCTTCCTACCCTGCCGGGTCCCCGCGCTGTGGAGCGAGGCCGGGACGGATGAGCCTCATCCAGTGCGATCTGTCCGACTTGCTCAGCATCCAGAAGGCGGCTACGGAGTTTCTGGAGCTGGAGGACAAGGTGGATCTGGTGTTCGGTAATGCAGGCGTCATGGTTGGGGGGACTACAGCACAAGGGTACGAGATGATGTTCGGAACCAACGTGCTCGGCCACCACGCGCTGCTGCGGCTCCTCCTACCCGCCCTCCACCGCTCTGCACACCTGCGCAACTCCTCGGCAACAGCGGAAACACGCATCATCCTCACCGCCTCCGACACACACCGCTGGGTCAATAACCCCGCCCACATCCACCTCGGCCCAGACGCCTCCAACCGGGCGCTAGGCCACATCCACCTCTACGGCCGCAGCAAGCTCGGCAACGTCTACACCAGCGCACACCTCTCGCGTCTCTCCTCCACCCACGTCTGGGGTTTCACCGTCTGCTCCGTCCACCCGGGCGGCGTCAAGTCGCAGCTGGGATCGACGAGCCCGTGGCTGACGCGGGTGAAGAATCTGTTTCTCGTGCCGGCTAGTTTGGGCGCGCTGACACAGCTGTGGGGTGGCACGGCCGCAGAGCGGGAGGAGGTGCATGGGCGGTATCTGGTGCCGTATGCGCGGGTGGGGCGGGAGAGCGAGTTGGCAAGGGATGAGCGGGTGGAGAGAGAGGTGTGGGCGTGGTGCGAGCAGCAGTGTGTGTTGCATGGGTTGATAGGCGAGGATCAGGTGATGTAGCAGATGCAGATGGAATAAGACTTTTGCAAAAGATACCCCATAGGCGCAACAAACCATTTGCTCCTCCTCGTCACCCTCACCGCCACTGCCGTAACAGTCGACATTAGACCAAACCACACACGAGTCGGTCTCCTCTCCACACACAGTCTGTCAACAATTCCAGCGTGTGTACATGAGATAATCCACACGATCACTCCAACTTCGCCCTCTTCTCCATAACCACCTGCGTCTCAGCACTCCCCGACCTCTCCCTCCCCTGCTTGCCCTCCACCACCTTCTCGCCCTGCGTCTGAACATCATCCATCTCCACCACCCCACCACTAACCCCCTTGGACTCAGCAACCCTCTCCCTCCTCGCGCGCTTCTCCCCTTCCCCCTGCTGCTCGTCCGTCACCAGCGGCGGTCTGAAGTACGGCTGAGCCAGCCAGTGTGGGATATACCTTGGCCTGCCGCCCACGCCGGCGGGGGTCAAAAACGACACGCTCCCGGGCAGCGGTGGATCTGGCTGGGCCTGCCATTTTGGGTCCGCCATGTCGCGTTCCAGCCTGCGCTCGAGCTCGTTAACGAAAGCTCTGTACGTTGCGATCCTTTGCGCGCCCGTTGCGGACGCGTCGAAGCGGCTCTTGCCCAACACTTCACGCAGGTCACGGTGTACCTCGAGCGCCGGTCGGCAGAGCCGGAAGAGGTGCGCCTTGATCGCGCTGCTCTGCGTGGGTGTTTTGAGCGCGCTGACGATATCCAGATACTCGTGGGCCATCCCGACAATCGACGGGAACGGCAACCCTGGTGCGGCGGGGAACATGTTACTCGGCAGGCGCGGCATGCTCTCCAAAAAGATCGCCGGGTTGTACAGATTGCCTTCCGCGCTCATCACGCCGTCCGCGCCCGTCGCTGCCATTGCATCCGCCCAGTCGTGCGGGTACAGCACGTTGCCGTTCGCAAACACGGGCACGCCCACCGCCTGCTTCACTGCGCGAATCTTGGCCCAGTCCGCCAGGCCCGTGTGGTGGCCCTTCATCCCGCGCGTCCGGCCGTGCACGGTGATGATCTGTGCACCCGCTCGCTCGAGCAGCCTAGCATACGCGACCGTCTTCTCCGTGGACTCGTAGACGCGCATCTTTGCCGTCACCGGAATCTCGAGGTTGAGGTGCAGCGTGTTGATCAGCTCGAAGATGAGCGGCCAGTCCTCCATGAGGTAGCTGCCGTAGTGTCCGCGGCGCGCGATGTGCTGCGGACAACCCAGATTGAGGTCTACGGCATCACAGCGGTCCTGCACCACCTGCGCCGCTCTGAGCAGTGTCGCCGGATCGTTGCTGCAGAACTGCACGAACAGCGGCCGATCACTCTCTCCCTCAGAAGAAGGCAGCGAGGAGGCGCCTTCTTCGCCATGCTCCTTGTTGAAGTTGACTTCTTGGTACTTGACTTTCTTCTTCTTGGAGTGCTCGTCGACGAAGAGCTTCGCGTTGATCATGGGCGTGTAGACGAGGTCCGAGCCGTAACGGCGCGAGAGGATGCGCCAGGGCAACTCGGACTGGTCCACCATGGGCGCCACGATGCGGCGGGGCGAGCCGATGGAGCGGTAGAAGTCCCACGAGGCGAGTTTGGCGTGCTTCGGCTCGCCGGTTGGTGGGAACGAGTCGAGGTCCGGGATCAAGGCGGGTCCCACTTCGGTGAAAGTTGTGGTGGCATTGCTGGCAGCACTTACCGAAGAGGTTGGTACGGCTTCCGGCATAATTGCGATCCAGCGTGTAGAAGTAAGCAGTGGCAGAGGTGTGGCTGAAGTTGGGTTGGGTGACAGGCCACGCAGCAGAGACAGGGGATTGGCTCGGCAGGAGCGCCAAATAGGAGCGAGTATGGTGATCGTACGCAGTTCGTCTATCTCCCGTCGTCTATTGGCGGATGACGAGTGGAGAAGCAGCGATGATGACAGATGCTGTAGTTAGATGGAAGGATAGAAACGAAGGCTTCCAAGGGTCCCAAGTCTTGTTCGCCTTTCTCGTTCGAACCAAATTTCAGTTTTCTCTCGGGTATCTCCGCTTCGTGTATCGAAATCGATCGGGTCTAGTTGTCCCGATGGAGACCTCCTTCTGCTCTCCCTCTATCGACCGTCCAGATCTCCTCGCATCCATTGGACTAGGCACCCTTGTGCGCTGTAGTAGCTCTATCTCTTTCGTAGCTGTTCGAACGAGTGTTATCGAGGCATGTTTGCGCCCAAGGCGCCTTCCTTCAGCTTTCGAGAAGAGCAATCATGTGGATTTCAAGTAAAGAAAGAAGGAAAAAAAAAAAATGTCAAAAAAAACCCCTCGCCAAAAAACGGACACAAAAAGAAAGACAGGAATGGAAACACAGGGGATCGAACCCCGGACCTTCGCTTTTCCGGACCGCGAACTTGGATGGGCTCTGGGTATGCGGAAGCGACGTCATACCACTAGACCATATTCCCTTGTTGTGACTGCACAGTTCACACAGGCATTTATATACAGCTGGGAACCATCAATCCAAATCCGGACGCTCTAATCGGTTCAACCGAAAGACTCTGTCCCATCACTCGTCACTAACCCAACCACAACACATACAACACACTGATTTTCAGCGAGTATATGAATTCGTTGACGGTACAGCCTACATCCCAAAGGCGCGCGAACGAGACTGTGCTGGCGAGAGAGAGTGAGCGAGAGAGCGAGAAGAAAGCCCAAAGAGTAGACAGATGCGTGCATATATTAACAAGGTGACAACGTGCTCCAGAGACCGAGTATAAGAGTACAGTGTGTGCGATGTGCTTTTGTGCTACGAAAAGAAGAAAAATAAAAAGACTGCGGCGCCCTCCTGTGAATCGTCTACTACAGCGTGTGGTATATGGCTCGACGAGTGGACAAAGACAAAGGCGGCCAAGCAGCTGGTGCAGTTGAAGAAAGAGAAAGCGCAATGTGAGAGAAATGAAGGAGGGGAAAGGTGACACTGAATGGGAAAAACGACTAGACTGAGATGCGGTGCGAGTATAACAGCAGAAACATGCATGTCGGAAAGTGGGGATGGGGAGGGGAAAAGGGAAGCAGGGAAATCGTCTCTCCATGGGGCCATCTGGGGGGCTTGGAAGAAAGAAACGGCATACGTGTATCTTGACCGTATGTGCACGCATAAAGCTACTGTGCGCGCACTGCACTGTTGTAACGGCGACGTTCGTTGCCACAAAGTTCCCGTGACAAATAAAAAGGGAAGCTGGTTGCTGACGGCGCCAACGTTCGTTCAGCCTTCGAGTGTCCTTGGCATCACTCGTCTTCGTCGCTCGGCGGGCGTGGCGCAGACGAGGCCGTTTCGGCACGCTTGGTGCTGGCCTTGGTGCTGTCTACAGGAGCTGGTGCAGTTGCATGCAATCGATTCCACTCCTCCAGCAACTGTCGTCCGACGCCCGGTTCCACCTCGGTGCCATCACGAGACACCTTCACCTGACGATTGTCTCGCCACGGGTTGCGCAGCTTCTTGACCCTCTGGAACGGTAGCGGGTCCGTACGGATCCACTCGACGCGGAACGGCTTGCCCCACGAATCCGACGACGACTGGCGAGGCGGACTACGGACGACCTCGCCCTGGCCGCCCTCGTTGTCAGAGCCTTTGGCCGTGACCGTGGTGGCGGTGTTGACGGACGACGAACGCAGCTGGCTCTCGAGCATCTCGGCCTGGCCACGCGACTCCTTTTCGTCCAGACGCAAGTTGTGGATCACGGCACGCAGCGCAATCTGCTCGGCCATGCGAGGGTCGGCTGACGACCACGAAGCCGAGTCGCTCGGCGCCAGCGACGGCTGGTCGCTCTGGCTCGAGTTGGTGTGCGCCGACTCGGCCTCCATATCCATGCGCCGCACGCCGTACTCGTCCGGCTCTGCAGTGACTCGAACCGTCGGGCTGTCCGTCAGAGGCTCCGAGGCCAGCCGGAGTCGCTCCATAGCACTGGCTTCGGCGCCGGTGTCCTTGCGCGACGTGTACGGCCAGGTGCTCGAGTGTGCAGACGTGTCGGCAGTCTGTTGCGTGATGGTGTCTTGGCGCTGCGGTGATACAGCCTTTCCGTATAGGGCCTCCTCCACAGATGGGGTGATCGGCAAAGGAGACGTCATGGGCACCGAACGCGATGCATCGACACCCGCGTCCGCGGACAAGGTGCCAAAGAGACCGCGTGCAGCCTCGATGTCGCGCTTCTCCAGCGTGGGATGAGGTTGCCGAGGGCCTGGTGCATCCGGGGAGACAGCGGACTCCGCTTCGTCGGCATTCTCTTCGACCGACTCTGGGATGGTAGTCGGAGGCACGCCGCTGGACGTTGTGGACAGCACCGAGGACAGACTGGCTCGACGACGTTGCTCGTCCTTGTCCTTGTTTTCGTTCGTGGACGTGAAAATCGGCCCAGCCATCTTGGCGTAGCCGTGGAATTGACCGGTCTGGTTGACACCAAAGATGAGGTAAACGGCCTCGCTGTTGCGGTACGCCTGATCCAGCACACTTTCGTTGTGCGGCTGCGTAGCCCAGTATCCAGTCTCGATGGAGCGGTCCAGGTCGTCGGTACGAAGACTCTTGAGGATGAAGAAGCGATGGCGGAAGGCTGGGTGTCGGAAGAGCGAAGAGTTGGTCGAGGCGTACGAGGCCGAGCCGCTCGAGCTGTACGAAGCAGCCGACGTCAGTCCCGCGGCGGCCTGAGGCGGCGCGTCTTTGGACGGTGGTGAGGGCAGTGGCTCGCTAGAAGACGATTGTAAAAGCGACTCTTTCGCTGGCGACTCGCCATTGGATGCGTCCTGAGCTCGCTCCAGCTCTCGCTGCTGCTTGAGCCAGGCGACGTGGATGCCACGACCACGTTGACCCGCGACACCGGCCTGCGCCTCGTCGTCCTTCTTGCGCACACGGCATACCAGCTTGGGACACCTGGGATCGAGCGGCCGCACCTGCTTACCGTGGAAGTAACGGACGGCGCGGTTGAGATGGGGCAGGCTGGCGTAGTTGATAAAGGCGCAGTTGCTACGCGAGATGATAAAGATGGACAAGACGCCGTGCTCCTCGACGTCATCGTCCGCGTTCGTCTCCTCGGCGGCCTGTTCTTGACCTTCAGGCGACGCGAGCCATCGCCGATACTCATCCGGGGTGAGACGCGAAAACACCTCCCACAGCTCCTCTACAGTTGCATCTTGCGGGACGTTGCCGCACCACAAGACCCATTCGGATCGGGGACCTTGCTGTGGATGATAGTGCGGTCGCAGACCACTGCCCGGCACGCGCTCGGCTGCGCTCGGATCGACGGATGCATCGAACATGGAGTCCAACTCGGCCTCGGGGGCTAGTCCCGAAACGGTGGAGACGCCAACAACGTCGTCGGCTTCAGCCACAGGTTGCAGTTCCTCCTCGGCCAGGTCGGATGGCAGCGACGAACGAGTCTTGGGCGCATGTGCGACGCCTGGAGGGTCGAGTGGGGACGCAGGAGCACGATGCGGCAGAGCTGTAGACACAGGGTGAGGCGAAGACTGATTACCGGACGAGTTGGAGCTGGGTCGTCGCTGTGCACCGCCGGATCGACCAGACTGATTCGACTGTCGACGCCCACCAGCTCCCGTTGCGTTGTCTGTCTTGGCGCCTGCGGGAGCGAGGCCGGCCTGTGAAGGTGCGGAGCGGGATGCTCGAGCCGGTGCTGCGATGTGGCTGTGGGCAGGGTTGTGACCACCTGGTGGCGGCATGTAATGAGCTGGGTGGGGATGGTAGGGATACGTTGGCGTATAGTTGGGCGGCGTGGCCGGCAAACCGTAGGCTGGCGATGCTGAAACGGTGGCTTCGCCGTACGCCTGTTGATAGGGCGAGTGCGAGGATGAAGGGGTGTGCGTGATCGAAGCTCCTGGAGACGTGTAGAAGTTGGCGGGATAGGGAGCGTACTGCAGATGGGCATCGTCGGCCATGTGGGATTGCGGGACCTCGATGGGGACCCACGCCCACCTGGTGCGAGCCGAGTGACCAACGGGGGGGTTTGCATTGACTGCCGCATAAGAGGGAGAGTAGTGAGGCGCGTAAGGCGAAGCACCGACCGCTTCGTGAGAGGTGGCCACGCTTCCGGAGCCAGAGCTCTGCGACAAACTGCGGTTGGGAGGACGTGCGAACTGATGCGCATCGATGCTGTGGCGGCCAGGCTGGTACGGCTGGCCGGCATAGTCATAGCTGTCGGCATACGGAGAGAAAGCAGCGCCGCCCTGGTGAGCCGGGTGGTGTTGATGGTAGTGCGAGTGCGAGTGCGCATTGTGAGCTGGCGGAGCATTGTGGTAGCCAGTCGTGTATCTCGGGTAGTGACCAGGCGGAGGGCTTGCTACACTGCGCGGTGGAGGGGCAGCTGCCGATGAGCTTGCGGTGGCGCGATCCGCATCGGCGCGCTGTGTAGGTTGCGAGTTGGCTGCGTTGTGAGACATGGTGGAACGGATACCAGCTGGTAGATGTGCGGTGTTGGATCGAGTGTGGCTCGAATTCTGAGTTTGCGCGCTATGCAAGTCGATATGATGGTGTGTGCTCCTTCAACAACGGGTGCAAGACGGCAGTCTAGGTGACTTTAGTTACCGTGATCTTGATGGAATCGAGAGACGCATACAAGGATGCTTGTTCTTCGTAGCTTGAGATAGCGAACGATACGCTTGGACCGGGAAATGAGAACTCTGTCGACCTCACCAAGCTAGAAGTATAAGCTGACGAGGGAGCGTGATATGGTCGTTGCAGAGTGGGAGTGAAGAGATGCCACTTGAATCTTCTGGAGGTGGCCAGCACACGTGAGGAAGAGAGGGAAGGAAGAAGAAGGACGAAGGACCATGTCAGCTTCGAGAAGTTATCAGAAGAACATTGGGACGGAGCAAAGGAGGAACCAGGAGACGCCAGGTGGCGTGCAGCACATGCTAAGCGGGCCGAACTTCCAGAGTAGGCTCTGTTTGGTTTGAAAGAACGATCGAGGTTCTGACTCCGACAAACCGGTGCTATGTGCAAGCCACTCGACTAGGATTGCACGGAGGGAGCCGAGCATCGATTGTAATGCTGAGGGTGGCAACACAGAAAGATTTTGAGCTGCGTCTGCTAACGGCGAATAGGCCGGCGCAAGTGGAGGTCAATCGGTTGGACGGTGTGAGAGCCAAGTGCGAAACAAACAGAAACTGCTGCTGTTGCACTGTTCCGCTGCCCGACGGAGCCTTTCGGCAACATCATCCGAATCACGAGGTGTGGGAAAAGCCAACTCCTCGAGGACAGCTTAAACACGCCGAGCGGCCTAGACCATGGGCCTAAAGCGCGGAACAATTAAGGCCGAAGAACATTGCCGATCCGAAATGACACCGGGACTGTGGACGGGCAGATCTACAGTATTGTGCGTAGCGAGCCATGACAACATTGCGCATTGCATGGCTGTGGCCACTCTGATTTGTGCCGATCTTCGCACAACCGATCCGAGCGTTCCGAACAACGTGAATGCTGCGGCGATCTGTGGCAAATAATCGGGAAAACCGCGACCAGATCCGATCTGACGCGTCCGTGGCCGGCTGAACGTGGAGGGCTATCTTCTGACAGCGAGAGAGAGCACCACCAGCTCTTTTGAGCGTTGCAACAGCGCACTTCTATTTGACGCCGACGTGCATGGGTAAGACGAAGACGCTAGACGACGAATCGAGATACGAACGAGGTGGCATAGCGGGGGAAAAAAAAGGGAGCCGGACAAAGAGAATAGGGCACTTACCTTGTCGCAAACAAGTACGACCGAACAGACGAAAAGAGAGAATGGAATTTCTCGACTACGCTGCTGAGCAGTCGGAAGAATCAAGGAGGCGAGGATGCAGAGGTTTGAGCTGAGCCAAGGCTGAGCCGTGTCTGAACGTGCAAATGGAGTTGAATGCTGTCGGGGCGAGGGCCAAACTGAACGGACTGATAAGGCGTGCCGTCCAAGTCAGTCGGAACAGCAGATGGAAATGGTGGCAAAGAATGGTTTGCTGGTGCTGTTGGCCGCCGTGGGAGCGTAAGCGCTATCGTGGCTGCGCAAAAGATTGTTGGCGTATCGCAAATGAGAGTGTATGTTGTGGTGGTGTTAAAGCTGAACAATGCATGCTCTCTCGAGAGAAAAGCAATCGACAGAATCCCGGAAAGGCGGGTGACGATGGTCAAGAGATTGAGGATGGAAGGACAATGTGAAGCTGAAGGGGAGATAGATGCAGACGGTTTCTCGATCTTGACCCAGAGGGGAACCCAATCCAAAGCGAAGAGCGAGAGAGAGTCTTTGAGCGCTCTTTTTACCTCTAGCGAAAAGCTTTTCTTTCGACTGCGAGTAGAAAGAGCAAAGGCAGAACAGACCGGAGTGGCTCGCCACGCGGCCCTATGTGGGAGAGAGGAGATGATGAGGAAGAGAGAGGAGAGAAGAGGCAGAAGGAAAACGACGAGAAAAGCAAGCCCGACAACGAACTCGCCACCCGCAGAGTGAGTGAGCGTGTGTGACTGAGCCGTCTGCTGCGTGATTGTATGTGCGAAGCCAACCTTGTTAGCCAAACTTTGCAGACCCAGAAGAAAAAAAAAGCTCTAAATGAGGCCCGCACGACACTCTATCGGGTATGAAGCAAATCCAAACCACGAAAAGGTGCATTCTTGCGCAAGACGGACGAACCGATGCTTGTTCTGGAAGATCCGAAGATGCAGCTCAGCAAGGCGGAGAGCGCAATGCTGCGCAATGCTGAGCTAAGCACGAGACCAGCACCGGCGGTCTGACTGGAATGAAAAAAGGAAGAAAAGGAAAAGGCTGCCTTTTCTAGCGATACAAGCCCGGTGTTCGGGGTCGGTGTCTCTGCAGCACAAACACCGTTACCACGGAATCCGCAATCACTCTTCTTCTTTTTCAGGCTCCTTTACCGCCGCTGTTTTCCGAGCCCTCTGCCAATGAGCGAATGGAATTTTCCAAAAAAAAAGAAAAGGAAAAAAGGGAACCGTGGCGTTTCTGCAGTTGCGCTCGTACCCTCTCAAACTCGCTCTGGGATTGGTTCTGAAGTGACAAGCTCGAACTTTTGTTGAGCCGTATCTTTATTCTTCCGCTCCCGACCGGGCAAGCCAGAGCCGAATGCTTGCAAGGCCGTGAGTCCTTTGCAGTTGCTCGTTCCTCGCAAGCGGACAGATCATTGACCCTCTCAAACAGGAGCCACTTCTGGTGTCCAAGCCACGAAACCGGCATTTGCACTCCGCGAGCTGCAAGCCAAGTCCCAACTGGAGCGTCGTCTTTGTACTCATCCTTGTCAGCTCATCACTTTTCGGCGGTCGGAACACTCGACGCGATTTTTGAAGGAAAGCGACTTCGAAAGATTAGCAAGAAAAAGAGTGTGGGGAGCGACCGATTTGGCGCTGGTGAAAAGAGTGACGGCGGGACTCGAATGCACACATCAAGTGGCAGAGGGATCTTACAAAACGACGGGCAAAACGTAACTACTAAGCAGGGGATGCTACTTGCGACGCACCTTCTCCATCCTCTTCGCACCGGGCAGCGGCAAACCGATGAAGTCGATCACCTCCTTTGCGCCCGCCTTGAGCTCGTCCGCGAACGCCTTGGCGGGCGGGCCGGTACCGGGAAGCAAGCTGATTCCGGGAAAGTTCAGATCAGCCCGCTCCTTCACCTCACCGTGCTTGCTGTACATGTTCTTGACAAAAGCGGCCGCAGCGTTGTCAGCGGTGGTCTTGACGCCGAGGATCGCATCGCGCGCTTCGTCGCTCGTGTCCAGAATCTCGGACACCACGGGGTCCTGCTCGCGCTTCTTGACGGGAACACCGTCGACTTCCCCGCCGTTATTGAGCAGTCCGTTGGCGAACAGGTTTTTGTCGCCGAGTGCACGCGCCTTGGCGGGGCGCGGGAGCGGGATGGCGTCCTTGACTTTCTGGATCGCCGCCTCGATGGCAGGGTAGCAGCCGAACGCGTTACACACGCTGTTGACCGCCTTGATCCCTTCTACCGCAGGGCTGGCGGCTTGGCGCACGGGAGCAAATGCGAGCGGCAGCGCGTCCTTGGCGCCCTGCGCGGCAGCAGCCTCGCCGAGCGCCTTGACGCTGCTCAGGTCGATTTTGTCCGGCGAGATCGTGTCGCGCTTGGTAGCAGCTCCACCGAGCAGGCCACCGAGGAACGACTGGGCGCGCTCCAGGTCCTGCTCGTTGCCGGTTTTCAGGCCGAGATCGAGAGGCTTCACGGGTGCCTCCTCCTTTCGCTTAGTGGGCACGAGACCACCAAGGAGCGACTTGACAGAGTCGAAGTCCTGCTGGTTGCCCGTCTTCAGACCCAAGTCTACAGGGCCGTCATCTCGCTTGCTGGTGGTCTTAACCACGCTCTCGAGCAGTGCCTTGGCAGCATCGAGGCCATCCTTGTTGTCCGCCTTGAGGCCCACGTCCAACGGGCTGTCGTCGCGCTTAGACGAGCCCGGGACCTGGATGGCATCGATCGGAATCTCATGTCCCAGCAGGTTGAGGCCGGAGCTCTTGCCGCGCTTGCTGGCGGGCAGCTTTGTGGGCAGCTCCAAGTCGGGCAGCTTCTCGCCGAGGATATAAACGTGCAGCGGATCCTCTTTGTCAGCGCGGCGGTTCAGCGGGTGCACCGTGCGCTGCCGTCCGAGCTGCTGATGGTTCTCAGGCAGAACCTCGGAGCCCGGAGCGGGCTCGAGCGACTTGACAAAGTCGAGCAGACGCTTGCGGACGTTGGTGTAGTCGCCCTCGTTGTCGAGCGAGCCGAAGAGCGGAAGCGAGGGCAACAGGCTGTCGCGCTTGATCGAGATGCCTTGGCTGGTGAACTGATCAACTACAGGCTCCAGGTGGTCGGTGTCAGGCAGCAGACGCTTTTCGTGGAGCATGGGCGGGGGCGTGGTGACCTTCTTAGCAGCACCCGCGAGCTCCTTGGACGCGGGCTCGAGGTTGAGGTAAGTGAGAGGCGTGATGGGGACGCCCTTGTCATCGACCTGCGTCAAGCCCAGAGGCGTGGTGACCGTGTCCGCCTGAGCTTGACCGATGCAGATGGCGACGACGACGACACTCGAGAGTGCCGCGAACGAGGAGGTGAGCTTCATGATGGCGAGCGTGTTCTGAACGAAAAGAGCGTGATGGAGACGAGGTGCGACGTCAAAGGGAAGGGGGTGGAAGGGAAGCAGGAAAGGTAAAGAGAGGAAAGAGAGGAAAGAGGAGATGGTGGTCAAGAAGGAAAAAGACCTTAGCATCAACAATATGCTACCGTCGGTCGGTTCAAGGAAACAATAGCCAGGCGGCAGGACTTCTTGGACGCTATACCTTGCCAAAACCTTGGAAATGCCGCCCCCGTCGCTAGCATGGTTTCACGACCTGACATGTTGTCAGACGCATGAGTTGCAGATAGAAGAGATAGAGAGATGCAGCAGCAGCAATGACCGCGACATGTCTTTAGCTATCTCTCTGAACTGAAAGCCACATCTGCTGCTTCGAACGGTCGGAAGTGGCGCAGCGATACAGGAATGGAGAATGCCTCGAGCGTCGAGCAGCAGCGGTTCAGCACACGCTCCAAGGGCAAAAGACAGCAACGAGCGGAGGGTGCAGCGGCGGAACGATTCTGTGTGGGGTTCGAGGAATGGAACGGGCATCCCAATGGACGGGATGCCTCATCTGACGGCCTGACTTGTTGTGTGGCGTCCGACCATTTGCCAAGCGAGCTACTGTCCGCTGCTTGATGATCGTCGTTGAATGTTGGTTGGTGGCCATGCGCGTTCCACACAATTTGACAGCTGTCGTCGAGATGCCTCTGGCCTTGAGCCTCCTGAAATTTGTGCTGCTGTTCATTCTGCAGATCTGAGGAATGCTACACGCGCCTCGCAGCAGCATTCAACCAACCTTCCTATCTCTTGTCGATATGAGCTCATATCTTCATCGACTGCACTCTCTCTCCTAGACATCAGGTGGCTGCTGATCCCCTTTTTCGACTCTGCAGCTGATTCGACCATGTGGCGTTGATGGTCAAGCTGGAGAGGCAGACAATCATCATGCGTTCCCGATTAAAGCTCGCCCGATCGAGACGATCTGTGCATCACGTGTCAAGTGCAACTGTCTCGCCTAAGCCAAATTTCGAGCCGGCAAACCTCCACTCTTCCAGCTCGAGCCTTCTTCTCAAACACCCTCTATCACTTCGATATCGAGCACACGACATCCTTGGTAGTGCTCGGCATCATGAGAGCAACACCTCAGCTTCAGCGAGCACTTGGCTCGGCGCTCAACCCCTCCTTCGCCGCCGCCGGCGGCTCTTCGCGCTATTCGCTCGCAACCGTATCCCTCCCCCGCCCACTTTCACCACGGCACCAACCCCTCACCGCACCACTCCGAGCCTTCACCTCAAGTGCACACCGGCGCCAAGACCGGTACGAAGCATACAGCGACGCCCCCGAAGGCTACACGAAGTCGTCCTCCTCTAAATCGTCCAAACCATGGTACCGCTCGCCCACGACGCTCGTACTCGGCTTCATCCCCATCTTCACCTTCGGCCTGGGATACTGGCAGATCCAGCGTCTCAAGTGGAAAGTGTCGCTCATCGAGGAACTCGAAGACAAACTCTCCCGGCCCCCACTCCGACTCCCACGAAACATCAACATCGACGTGCTGCCGCAGTTTGACTTCCGCCTCGTTTCGGTAGCGGGAACCTTCGACCACGCGCGGACGATGTTCGTCGGCCCACGCGTGAGGGACGGGGTGATGGGCTACCATGTGGTTGTGCCTTTCAGGAGGAGGGAGGGTGGCGGGATGGTATTGGTCAATCGCGGGTTTGTGAGTGAGAAGCAGATCGAGGGGGAGGGGGACAGAAGGCGGTTGAAGAGGGCGGACGCGATGCAAGGTGGGGAGGAGGAGTTTGTTGCCTTGCTCCCGAGGATTTACCCGGCGAATACGTTCACGCCCGACAATGTGCCGGAGAAGGGGAGCTGGTTCCATGTAAACCCGTCGCAGATGGCCGAGTGGGCGTCACGAAAGGCCGGGGTGGAGGCGCTTTCGCTTGCGAGAGGGGAGGAGGAGGATAGCTATACGCCCGGCGCGGGGGTTGCGGACAGCGTGAGAAGCATGCTCGGGTCGAAGGAGACCGAACGCGTGCTGCCCGTCTATCTGGAGCAGGTCTTCGGTAAGTTTTTGTTGCAGCACAGCGATATGAGCGAAAGATGTCAATAGATGTACTGACATTGTTTGATGGCGTCGCTTTTGCGGGTCGGATAGACGGTAACGTCGGAGAAGCAGCAACGCGTGTAGCTCAAGGTATTCCCGTCGGTCGAGCCGCCACCATCGAGCTGCGTAATCAGCACGCTGTGTACGCTGCCACTTGGTAGGTCCCCTCCTCGCCATTCCTCGCTCTTCGTTTGTTTCATGAAGCGACAAGCTGACGATTTCGTTTGCATCGCTTATCACAGGTTCTCACTAAGCGCATGCACAGCCGTCATGTTTGGGCTGTTGGTCCGTCGCGGACGCTCCTGAAACCCCTCTCACGCACCACCACTCCAAAAATCCGATCGATTACATCTACAGTACACCTTTCTATCAGGATTACACGTTTTGCACACCATCCAAACCTTCCTTCTCCCATCAGTCCTTCTTCTTCTCCTCGCCTCCCGCCCTCGCCGGGACCGGCTTGGACATGGAGTAGCCCACAGTACCCGCCAATACCGCCGCAGCCCCGCACCACAACCCGACAGTCCCCGTTGACCGCTCCACGAGCATGACGCTGACGATCAAGCTTACCGCTTTTCGCACTACCAGAACGAGTGTTACCGAGAGGGAGCTGACCTTGGAGGTGAGCCGGTTGACGCCGTTGATGCAGAGCAGCTGAGTTGCGACGTTGAGCAGGAGCGGCGGGTAGAAGCTCGGGATCCAGAGGCCTGTTGAGGGGAGGAAGTGTGCGGGGAGACGGGAGAAGGGGGGTAAGAGGGTGAGGTTGAAGATGCGTTCTTGGGTTGTGTCTTTGCGGCCTGCGGAGGAGGGGAGGGGAAGGAAGGTGATGAGGCGGTCGACGAGGGTGGATGGGCGGTGGGCAGCCGAAGCGGGAGGTGGACCGAATCCGAACCACCAAGGCGTGGTGCTGTTGGCATGGTGAATGTCTCGAATCAGACTTATCGGTCGTAGCGCAAAGATCGGTAGTGACAGCAAATGAGAATAGAACAACGACTCTCTCCAGTTCTGATTCCCGTACCGTTTGAATGTTTGTTCCTGCCACAGACCCATAAATCCCGTCAGCACGAGCGCCGAGAACAGCAGCAGCACGCCCGTCGCATACTCGCCCGCGCCCACTTCTTCTGCAGTCCCCGCCCTTGTCACCTTGGCAGAACGGCTCGTCGAGTACAGCGTACTGCTCACAACCCCCACCGTCACCAACATGACACTCGCCACCTGCAGCCTCGAGTATCTCCTCCTCTGAACGGCCCACCCCAGAATCATATTAACCACCAACCCCCCAGACCTAAACACAATATGCACGGGCATCGGCACGTCATACGCAAACGCCATATTGTTGAGCAAGCTCGTGGTCAGATAAAAACCGACCTGGACGATCCACCTGTACAGCGGCACCGCTCTGGCCTTGAACCCGATGAATGGGAAGCGCGTGGAGAAGCGCAGGAAGTGCGGTAGGGCGGAGAGGGTGGTGACGAGGAATTGGGCGAAGGTGATGAGGGTGCCCGCGGAGGGGAGTTGACGCGTGGCGAGTTCGAGCGTGTATGCGTTGGAGCAGCAGCCGCCGAAGATGAGGCTGAGGATGAGCAGCCATTCGGGTGCGGTAGTTGCGAGGATTGCCGAGGCGGCGGAGGAGGTAGTTGAAGAGGAGCCATTGGGTTCGGACTTGGATGATCTGCGCTGCCGTATGCTCGACGGTGCGGTGGTTGACATCGTTGCCCGTAGTGAGGTGGTGGTGGAGAGCAAGAAGAGTTGTGTCGAAAGTGTTGCTTTTTTGGGAAGCCCAAACCAACACTTTTTCGTGAATCCCCCTTCTTTCGCTCCGGCGACGAGACGCGTAAATGAGCGCGCATTGCTTCTCACCTTGTTTCCATCTCACCTGCCCACTGCCAATGACAACAATGACGACAGCATAGCCCCAATCTCCACCCTTCCGCCCCTCATACCTCCCATGGCGAACGTGACCGACACAGCACTCATCCTACCCATCAGCGATATTGACCTCTCCCGAGACGAAAACCGCAAACTTCGAATCGCAGGTCACGTCACAGCCATATCTCCCTCCGACGCCTCCCTCATCGTCCTAACCGATCCCTTCCCCGCCAACGCACACCCTGGAGGCGGTTCGATCCTGGTCGATCTGAGCCTGTGCACCGATCAGTGCAGCAACAGCGGCGATAGTGGAGGATGGAGCAAGAAGCGCCCGCAGCAGGTGCCGCCCGAGCTGAAAAGTGCGGTAATGGTGATCGGCCATTTGGTTAGACGCACGGGGCCGATGGATGTGGGGTTCGTGACTGCGACGCAGAGGGGTGATTGGGGGGAGGTTCAGGTGCGCAGTGCGGTGTCGATGGAGGGGAGGGTGCTGCCGAATCGATTCTTTGTGCTCGAAGCGTTGCTGGTGAAGGAGTTGGATTATGCGTTTGATATCCAGCTGTGGAACCGTGCTGCGAGGATGCGGTCGCATCACGAGTGGAGGATGTATCGAAAGCAGTTGGAGGAGCCGCAGAGCACCTCTGCCCCGCCTGCAGCATCAGATAGAAAAGGCAAACGCAAGGCCATCGTCATCGACTGAAAAAAGGTCATTCGCTTTCACTCACCCTCTCAAGACACGCACTACATTGTCCAGCAATCGCACGTATACCCATTGATGCATTCTATCTAGCAACGAACACAGTGATGCTACAAAATCTCTACCAAATCCGCAACTCCGCGCTATCTCATGGCACCCAGCCGCACTCTGAATAAATCCTCCTCTTGAATCGCCCCCACAACTTCTGGTCGACCATCAACCTTCTCGCGAGATCCATCATCTCGCCAACCGTCACTGACCCCAACGAGTAATCCGTAAACTTGCGCAGGGGTTTGGCGAGCTTCCGCGTCGGTTTGCCCTTGCTGCTTCCAATGTCGCCTTCCACCTCGTGGGGGGTAGACGTAACGAACGGCTGCTCCAACCCTGCTCTCCGCAGCTCTTTCTCGAGCAACGCTTTAGGCACCGGAGCCACACCACCGCTCGAGAACGTCGGGTCGAACTCGGACCACAACACGTCCGGCGAATACGTGGCGTACTCTAAGCGGTACTCGACCTGGATCTTCTCCGCCTCGTGCTGACGTTTCTTCCTCTCCCTCTCCTTGTCTTCGTCCTTGTGCTTCTTCTTTTTGTCCTCCTTGAGCGTTGATGCATCCATCTTATGCCCCTTCTTGGGATGGAGGATCGCTTCGATCGCCTCGTTCTGCTCGTCAATGTCCATCACCCACTGACTGTAGCCCAAGAGGCTGAGGTACGTGTTGGTTCGCGATGGAGAGTCGGGCGATGCGTGTCGCGGCAGTTTCTTGTTGCGTTTCTTTTTGTGTTTCCTGCCTTTGCGGTTTTTGGGTGGTGTTGGACGATGGTGGTGGCGCGAGAGCGGTCTGATCGGCCAGTCCACGTCGTCTTCTTCTTGTTTTAGCTCCTCTTCTTGATCAGTATCGTCGTTATCCTCCTCCTCCTCCGCATTCTGTCCAGGCTGCAAGCTAGAAGCACCGGCATCGGCTGCGATATCGGCAACATACCGCGCCTCTTCCGACGTATTGTACGTCCAAAGCCTGATCGAAGGGTAGAAAGTCGGAATGATACTCGGCGCAATGTAGAACACCGAATACATATCCTCGTCCGTCCTACCTTTCCCGGGTAACGTCGAATAGTCCTGCTTCAAATCGCCCGGCAGCCCCTCCTCCATCATATGCACTCCACGCTCCTCCTCCTCCCAACGCTGGTTGTACGCCTCCTCCTCGTCCTCTTGAATGAAAAACGCATCCGTGTTCATATGCCCGAAATGCTGCCCGACCACGGTATCCTGAAACCGGAGCACGATATCCGTATACCTCCTGTAACACCGCTCAAAGTAATTCCCCGCAGTCGGCGGCACATGTCCCAACAGATGCACCTGCATCCCCCTCCTCCTAAACAAGTCCAGCTGCACCTCGAGCCAGTCCAACTGCGCTGTGCCTGGATCGACCTGCTTGCCTTTGCCGCGCTTGGTCTTGACGCATCCATCGACCGCTTTGTTGTTGTCATAGAAGTAAAGCGTGTTGAGACTCATAGCAGCGAGACGGTTGGGGAGGATCTCTTTGACGTAGTAGCCGCCCTGTTCGAACGTGTGGAACTCGTATTCGGGGATGTGGTCCTGCCAGATGTGCACATACTCCTTGGTCACCGCGTTCGGGCCGGGGAAGAGGATGTTGTGCGGGAAGATGTCGTTGTTGCCCACGGTTGGGATAAGCGGTACACCGGGGAACGCGGTCTCTAGCTGTTGCAGCGTCCACCGGTTGAGGTCAAAGATCTCCTTGTTGGAGCGCGGGACCTTGTTGTCATTGTCGTGACGCGCAGAGTCTCCCGTCCAGATGATGAAGTCCAGCCCCAGTTCTCCTGCGCTTGACAGCGATGAAGACGACGTCATATTCGTGCCATCTTGAGCGTAGACGGATGTATGTTGAACAAGATTACGAGCAGCCCAGGTGAGACTCGACTCGACCAAACGCGGCGGAGAGTCACAGTCGGTCAACGCGGTCCCCCACCACCCGGCACGCAGCTGCCCATCCGGCTTGCTCTTCTTCGGTTTCTTGTGATGGCACGCTGCATTGACGGCAGAACCGTGCTTGTAGTGTGGGTCCGGATGAAGATCCGTCACATGAAGGAAGCGTCCGAACGGCTTTCTCAGTATCGACTGCTCCGGTTGCTGCTGCTGAGCATCCTGCTGTGAGTCTGATTGGAAAACGACTTGAGCCGGCGCTGAAGTAGACGCAACAGCAGCGTGCGAAAGCAACAACGCCGCGATCGTTGCCGAGGCTGTGAAGGACCGCATGACTGTATACCGATCCACTCTGAAGGTGATCAGGAGAAGGCGACCTAAAGCCCGAGGTTCTGGGTATCGCAGTGGTGTCTATGCGAGCATCTTGTCGAAGAGTATGTATAGCGAGCTGGTCTCGGGAGGAGAAGGCAGTAGGGTGAGATGATGGAAGTGGATGACCAAGTCAACGAACAGTCGAATCTGAATCGAGTTTTGCGTCACGCAACCGCCGCAGATCTCGAGCTTTCCATCGAATTTAATTTAATCTTAACTTAATTTCGTATTTGTTCTCAACAACAAAAGGCGTTGCAACGTCGAATGCACGCACATGCTGGCTCTCACCTCTCTCACAACGCAAAACATTCATCGCTATCAATCGAATCGCTTTTGTGCGCATAAGTACATTACAGAGACAACCCATCCCATCAGGTGGACACATATCCATCGAGACCATGCGGTCCCGTGCCAAAGATCTCGTCAAACACCTCACCACCCGCAACCTGCAGGTCGCCCAGGTCGCCGATATACGTTCCTTCTTCATCCACCACCACCGCCGGCTCATCCTCTCTCAAACCGGTGGCCTTGGCAACCTGCGCACGCAGCTTGCGTCGACGCTCGCGCTCCGTCTCCCAAATCTCCTCAAAGCTAGCCGCGAGATTCTTAAGGCCAAACAAATAGCCGCTGTCGGGCCCATCGACGAGGTGCGGAGGGAAGCGCGCCACGGGCAGCCTCTGCGATGCATTCTGATCGCGGGGTTGCTCCTCTCTTGCGTTGAAGTCATAGTCGTGGCCAGTGGTGCAGTGCGCAAAGTCAATGATGCGGATATTGATCTCGCCCTTTCGTCGTCGTCGACGCAGCTGTGCCGCCTCCCCAGCATCGGCGCTGCCTCCCAAAGGCCCAAGCAAGGGACTCGAGCCAATGCTGTAACTCGCTCCCCCTTCCACCAGATCGGCGTCCTTGTTGAGCGATGAGGACGCCGAAGGCGGCAAAGCTCCAGCATCCAAGATCATCTGACTCGGAGCCACGGTACCGCCCTCCCCACGCGAGCAGCGTTGGTCGAACTCCTCTTCGAGCTTACGTTGCGTCTCGCAATCGCCGTCGTAGATGAACAGGAGGCTGCTGGCATAGAAACGGTAGCCTCGCAAGCCCCAGATGATCCTCGCCAGGTGGTAGATCTTTTGCAAGATCAGCGGCACGTGGTGCATCAGGATCTTGCTGCCGTCGTAGAAGAAGCGCGCAAGAGCGCTCGAGAACTCGGCAGGCAGCACCTTGCGTCCAAAGTACTTGTCCTGAAAGATGAACGCATCGTGTGCGCAGTCGTAGACCTGCATGCCGCAGATGCGCACGCCATGGCTGCGCGACGTCGTCTTGTCGCACTTTTTCGTCTGGCTCTTCTTCTTGGCGTCCGTGGCGTCAAGACCGTACTGGCGCGTGCCCATCTTGAGGTCCAAGACACACGGAGACTTGAGGCGTCCCGTCAGGTCTTCCATCAACAGGAACTGCTCTTGACGCGTCTGACAGGCGCTGTCCGAAGCTTCTCCAGCTTGTGCAGCGCCCACGTGGCGGCCGTTAGCGTTGGCAGCATCCGTCAAGGGCTCTGGTGCCTTTTCTGCTCCCTGTACGGTCGTCTGCGACTCACGCGTTTGATCCACCGCCTCTGGCTCTTCCGACAGCCTGAGCGTCTCCATTCCTTCATCCAGCTCTGTCGACTGCAGCGTTGACTGTCCCGCCTCGGCCTGCTCGCCAAGGTTGCTAAGCCCTGGTGCCGTCGTCTTTGGCTTGAGTGAGAGCGAGACGTCGCTGAGCACGCGTCGTGGGTGCTGCTTCAACGTCTCCGAGTTGGAGGCACCCGACAGTGCGATGCTGGGAGATTCGTGTTCGACAGTCCTAGCGAGTCTCTTGGACGACACGGACGATGAGGCCGTCATGCTGCTCGGTCCAAAGGGTGGCGTCCGAGGCGGTGTTGAAGGATGACGCGCCTGACCTCGGTAGTGGACGGGTGACGAGGCAGCCGTCGGCATGAATTCGCTGGCGACGCTCATTCGTCCGCTGCTGGTGGGATCAGGCGTGCGCACGTTGCTTCGAAGCCGATCTGCGGATAGCGTGTCTCGCGATCGAGACGCAGGCGGGCCGAGGTTGCGCGTGATGCGGAGCCTTTCGCCCTCTTCGCTCTCCTCCCACGCCTTAGCCAGGCGCCTTCGGTTCTTTCGAGCATTCCGCTTTGCGCTCGATTCGTAGCGGCCCTCCAATCCGTCTTTGAGCATGGGACTGCTGAACACCTCGCGCAGCACTTGCTCCTGCAATCTGCGGTTCACCGTAGTAATGCCGCGACCATGGATGCCGTTGAGTGTCTGCGTGCTGTAGGCGGGGTTGACGGCAGGCTGCGACATCTGCGATGCTTGCGAAGGCGTACGGCTGGTCATACTGAGAGAGCCAATCGCTGGGCTGCGCGAACGCGACAGGGGACCTGGCCGTGCGCTCGTGTGGCCCAAGCCCGAGGAATGCAGCCGATCCGAATCGCCAACACCACCCCAATCAGTTGCATGACCAAGAGAGCGCGACAACTTGGGCGATGCGTCCGGAGAAACGCCTGGCGTCAGCGGAATCGAGCTCAGTGTCTTTTCCATGTCTTGCGAAGTGGAAGCTGGGCGTTGCGACGCAGGGCGCGATGCATTCTCGTACGACGCAAGTGGGGAGAAGAGGCTGTTGCCCCTGTGCGGCCGTGCATCATTGGTATGGACAGCTCGTTCTTGCACTTGGTCCAGCGAGGAAGCCGGACGACGCGGCCTCAAAGGACTGGATGCTCGACTTCGTGACTGGCTCCTGCTTCGCGAATCTTGATCCCCAGCTGCGTCGGCGTGGTCTGGAGTCCTGGGAGCCAGGTTGCATCGACGAAGGATCCACTCGGGCACGATGTGCCGATTGAGATCCAGCGAAACCTCAGGGATTTCCTTGCCCCATTCCTCCTGGCCTTCAAAAACTTTGCGACGGACGCGGCCGCCACCACGCGAATCGCTCCTCTGTCGGTCCGGGTATGCGCCTTGCGCTGCTTCACGTCCCATTTGGTCTGCGCCCGTTTCTTGCGCCATTGGCTTCCGATCTTCTCTCCGCCTTTGTGAAAGAATCGCCTGAGAGTCGGGTGCGGCGGCAGTATTGTCGAATATTGGCTGTGCTTCGGCCTCCTGCTGCGTCTCGTCGACGTGTCTGTAGGTGACGTTGAGGACACCAAGATACTGAGGGATGAATGCAAGCAAGACAGGATGCTCCCTCTCGACTGTCTCGTAAAACTCGTTCTCCCTGCCAACAAGCGGCTTGCATACAGCGCGTTTCGAGAACTGAAAGATCGAATTGTGTCCTCCCACTTGGTTGTGGTACGGTTGAAGTTGGACAACTGCGGGCAGATCGCCCGAGGAAGTGGTGCGCGGGCGTTGCGTCAATCGTGGTCGTCGAGATGCCACCTTGGCGCTGACCGAAGCTGCAGCCCCAGCTTCCCACTCGGAACCGCTCATCTGCAAGTCGTCTTCATCGGCAGCGTCGTGGTCATAGTCTGGCTTACGTCCTTCCTCTTCGGAGCTGGTGAAATCGGCGTAGGCATCGAGGTCATCGTTGTTCATGATCTCCTTGCCAGTCTCGACCATGTCGAAAGAGTCGTCGAGCTGGTCGTCGCCATCCTCTTCGTAGTCGGAGGAACTTTGCACCCGTTCGTTGAGACTGCGCCTGCGCGTCATGGCCAAGTTGCCTGGCCAGCCGGAGCTCGTGCCCGGCCACCCTGTCTCGGGCACCGACGAGTGGCGCTGGAAGCTGGCGGGTGGACCGTTGAGGCCGATGCCTGTGTCTTTGAAATCGTCTCTGCGGCTACTAGTGAGCCGATTAGGACTGAGAGGCACCTTGACGGGTGACGAAGGTGGCTTATGCGAGGTGTGTGGACGTGTGATGGGGATGGGGCGTGAGTCGAGCGGTTCGAGGGAAGAGGGATCGAGCATATACCGCGAATCAACGTCGGCGGCGGCATTTTCAGGCGACGCGATAGACTGCGGCCGGCGTGGCAGACGCTGGCGAGGGGCAGCTATGGGCGAGGTTGTGGCCAGCAGAGGAGCGCTGGCATTGGATGTAGTAGACAGACCTGCTTGGGGAAAGTAGCTGCTGGTGGCATCGTCGCTCTGAGCCAGGAGTGAGGAAGGAGTTGCTGGGCGGGTGGCAGCCAGACCGGCGTCGTTGACAGAAAGCAATGCTGCTGAGGATGAGGTTGCAGATTGATCGACAGAAGTGCCATTCCTTCGACGGCTGGTGGAAGCCAAAGGCCTGGCTATGCGCTGGGAGGGCGTGAGCATGGTGCTAGAGCGGAAAGATTTGCGGCGGCTGTTAGATGGTTCGTCAAGGTCATTCTGCGTACGAGACGAAGCATCCTCATCGATGACAGCACATTCTCGGCTGGCAGCGAGTGCAGCGTGGGAAGGTTTAGACGAGGACGAGGTTTCCTTGAAGAGATGGAGGCTGACACTGGCTTTGCGACCGGAGTTAAGCATGGCAGGAGGCAGGCAGAGCTCGAGATCGTTGCGCGAGGGGTCGGCGAACTCGCGTGCAAGGACGTCATCGTTGGGCACCGTTAAGGATCGACCGGGCGTGCTCCTTGCGCTTTTGGTGCCCGGACTTTCACGCTTGACGGGTACGCGGCTGTATGTGTACGTCTCGGGTGGAGAGAAGGCCGCGTTGGAGTTGAGCGGTGCTGATGATGACGGTAGAGTTGCTGTCACTGGCGAGCGAGAGCTGGTAGCCTTCGTAGGCGAGCGGCCATTGCTGTAGGAAGCTGCCGCCGAGGAGGACACGGAAGGACCCGCTGCATGAGCCGACGTGGACGAGCTTTGTGCATTGCTGCTGTGAGGTGGCAGCGGAGGCGAAACCAACTGAGCTATGGACGGGCTGGTGAACGGCTTGGCAAAGGCGGTATTGGAGACGTTCCTGCTTGCGGGTGGAGAGAAGGAGGTTTGAACAGGCTGAGGAAAGTTGGGAGGCAGCGCGACGTGCAGCGAAGCAGCGCCAAGTTGTGCCTGTATTGAGGATGAGAGTGGTGCTAACTCGGGTGATGCGCTGTTGTTGCTAGGAGCTCGAGACAAGGACGGTATTGGGAGAGACGGGTCTGTCGTCTCCTTGGGAGGAGCGGATTTGTTGAATGTCGAGGCATTGGCCGGTACGCTCCTGGCCGCAGCCTGTGACGTGCTGGACGAGGACGAGGAGGAGGAGGATGCCGCCGCTGTCGACCTTGCTTCTGTGCCGTGTTGATCCGACATGAGAGCTTGAGCTGCAAGAGAATATGCCGATATGAAATGAAGAAAGCGCCGCTGGCCTCACCACCGAGTGGGCCTGCTCTTGGTACGCGACCTGCACCGTGCTGCGAGTTACGTCGAGGCCATACTCGTGTGGAAGGACGACAGTGTACAGAGTATAATTATAGGTGCAGAGTCCAGCTTGCGAATTTGCCGCCAGAGCCCTTAATGCCGTCCAAGTAGTGATGCGGCACTCGAGGTGATGTCGACGATGCTGATGCGCTTGGAGTGCGATTGTTTCAAAGCCAGCTGAGGGGGCGAAGATCGGTGCTGCAAGTGGATGCGGGTAAAGGTATAAGAGGAGATTCGTGCGTGTTCGCCGATATGGACAGTGCCGTGGCGCGAAGTTGATGGTGGGGAAAGGGTGGAGACGGTGAGGGCGATGGTGTCGATGGTGGAGGTGAGAACTACAGACTGAAATCCGAGATAGCGGAGCCAGCAGACACAAGCAACTCAGCCAGTCTGCCAGTCACTCTGCCACTCTGTCTGCCTGCCTGCCGAGGCCGACGGACTGAGGGCTGATTTTGAATTTTGGTGATTCTTGGTCAGGATATTCAGTTGCAGTAAGTAACTTAATCAATTTATGTGGGTGCGGGCGCAGAGCTCATTTTGGCAGTTACTGCTGCTGCGACGGCTGCAAGGGCGCGCTCATCCTTTGTCTCAGTCGCGACCCTTTTTTGTGCATTTCTGCCGTCCAGAATGCCGATCAAAGGAGCTTCAGCAGACTGCGCAGTCGAGCTAAGTCGAGAGAGAATTGTCGTTAACATGGTGAAGTGAATCTTATTCATCGATACTGAGTAAGAAGCGGCATCGGCAAGGCGTGAGAGTGAGAGCACATATCTTTCTGTGTGCAATGGTGCAGCGCGGCCACAATCAGTGGCGACGAGACGCAGCAGCCGCATCGATGGTCCTCGGCCTGGACGGTCAAGTGCAGAGACCGGCGGGTCGACACGCCATTGTGCGCGGGTCACCAGCGCCAGAGATCCACTTGCGACTTGTTAAGGCCGTCGACACTGTTTCAAGGATAAGATCAAAGTGACAACATCGTACCAGCAGAAGGACACAGATCGACAGCTTCAAAACACACATACCAGCTTGGACTGTATCGTCCGAACAGCTAGTCTTGAGCTCTATCTTGCCTTGATTGAGACGGGCGAAGGACAGCACGTTCCCTCGACACCTGCACCCACGTATCGTCCATTTTTATGCTTGCTTCTTTTTTTCTCTCTCTCCACTCTGTAACGTGCCATCGAGTTGAGAACGTGGACTGTTTCTTTAGGCTCGCAGACTCGGCCTCTCACCATCTCGTCTGTTCCGGAGGCAACCCAAGCCAAGCGCACCCTGTATCGCTGTTGCGCATGTATCTCGTGCACATCCTGTCACTCTGCCCTGACACTCTGCATATCAATTTCACCTCATCGCCTCAAGGTGCCGCACAGCCGAATCTCATCAGATGTGGGCATGGATATCGGGCTGTATTCCGAACGTCAGAAGCCGAACGCCCATCCGCCATTGTCTCAGAGCAGTCTACGAAGTCAATCGCGTCTTGGCCGAGCTTCGTCCGCTCAGCGAAGAGACGCTCCGGTTACCCTTGGGCATTGACTTGAGGCTCGGAGGCGCCATCATCGGCGGAGGCGCGCTGAACCACGGCCCTCCGCTCGTCGCCGTCGCCACCGCCCATTCGCCCTTCCTCACCGGCGCAATCGGAGCCGGCATGCGCGGACTATACACTGTCCTCACGCTGCTGCCCGTCCGCGGACTCGCTGTGCTCGTGCTCGACCGCGAATCGCCAGGCTCGGAAGATCGGCGCGACGACACGGCGCCCGACCCCTCGCCATCCTTTGCTTGCGTGCCGGATGTGTACACGGCAAAGTCGCTCGACAACAGTGCCGGGCTGGGTCCCGCACTTCCTTTGGGCCCGAACACGGCTTCCGCCGCCAGCCGCTTGTACTCGGCCTTTTCCGCCTTTTTGCGTTGCTTCTCCTCCTTTTCAATGCGTTTGCGCTCCGCCTTTTCCAGCTTGGCGATCTCCTTAGCCGACAGATGCGTCACGTCCTTGGACAGCTCGATCCCTGCCAGCGGCGTGCTGACGACCGAGTCACTCTGGTGCTGCTCCTGCAGACTAGGCTCGATGATGGGGCTCGCCTCGCTCGAAAGGCTGTGCTGCGATGCTGAACGCGATACATGCTCTTGCTCCGACCGCGGTCCGTACGAGTTGACGGGGAACTGCTCACTCGCCGGCGAAGAGGTAGCAGAGGCATGCAGATGTCTTCGCTTGGGATCCATGGTCAGTGCTGGCGAGTGGAGCGCCGATGATGCGGTGCTTCCGCCCGTCTCGGAGCGCGCTGCGACCGAATGACGAGGCAGATGGAATCTGCTCGACCAGTCATCGCTCGACAATAGCGATGGAGAAAGCTGACTCGAGCTGGCACTCACATTGGCGCTAGCACTCGCACGACGATCCAGAAGGGTAGTACTCTGTCGCTCGGCTGGGCCTCGGACGGTCTCGTCACCAGGCGTGGGACTGTGAAAGCTGAGCGAACTGCCGGCACGCGCAGGCTCGAACGTCCCTGCGTCTGACAAGCTCGGCGAGTCCGACGTCGGGTTGCGACCGAACAGGCTGAAGCGCTTGCGAGTCGACGTCGAGTTCAGAGTCTGCGTTTGGCCCGGCTCGAGATCGCTTGCAGGCGAGGTCATCGTCGTGCCGAGGTTGGCCAGCTCGTGCGATGTTGTGGCGAAGGCCGATTTGTCCATTCTGCTGCTGGAAAAGCCCTGCGAGGTCGGCAGCTTGCGGAAGTCGGGGCCCGCTCCGTCATCGAGCGACTCGACCTCGCTCAGATACGCGAGCGCACTGTCGGTGGCAGGAGCGTCGGCCGACGACGAGAAAGATTCGCCGCGACGGTCCAAAAAGCTTTGGTAGATCGAGTTGGGAGTCAGAGGACCGTGCGAGCTCGCCGTGTCGGATCCGGCTCGAGACATGGACGGCACCGGCGACGGCATCTGCAGCAGAGGCGAAGGGCCGACGCTCAGATTACCACCGGTAGCAACTGTGCGGAGGTTGGAGCTTAGACCAGCGCGGAACTGGCCGGCTGTCGAGGGCGCTGCACCGTTCCCGCCGCCAGCACCATTATGGGACGAGGAGCCTGAGCGATCGCGCGATGGACCTTCGCCTCGACCCTGCCCTTGCTTCTCGAGGCTGGCACCGCTTCCTCCGCCGGCCGTGGGACCAGCACCGTGCTTCTGCAGCCAGCGCGCGATGGCCATGACCACCCTCAGTGCACGAATTTGCAATCCTTCGCAGCCACAGAGCGAGGCAGCCTCGTACAGGCAGACGGCCAGCCGATGTCTCTCCTCTGGATGGAGACCGAGCGACTCGGATGGACGGAAGAGATCGAGACCGCCGTTCTCGGAGCTGTCAATGGCGTGCGTGACCGAAGACGACGGCGAGAGGGTGTCGCCCGGACGCGCCGATGCCGACGACGCCTTAGGGTTGAGATCGTCGGCCAGCGCGACGTGGGCAGCGTGACGGGCCCAAGAGGCAAGGTTATCAAGATGATACGTTCGAGCGAGCACCATGAGTGCGCATACCACAGCGGGATGTCGTTGCAATGCGGTGCAGATGCGCAACGTGTAGACGTATTGGAGCAGCGCAAGCACGACAGGAGACGGCTCCGAGATCTGGAGGTGGCGGGGCTGGAAGCGCGGATCACGGATCTTCTGCTTGCCTCCCTGCAAGTCGTCTTTGTTTGCCGATGGAACCACGAGTGGATCGATTGCCTCTTCCTCGTCGTCCTCTTCGGCCAGAAACTCGGCGATGTCTTCAGGGATGATGCTCAAACCGGACTGCTCGTTGGCGGCCGGGTAGGCCACGCGAAGGGTGCGTCTGGCCTTTTTGCGGAACTCGTCCATCTTGGACTTGAACCAGGGCCATCGCGCTTCGAGAATGGCACGATCGCAGCCAATCCTGAGTCCATCGGAGCAGACAATCTCAAAGTCGCCGCGGCCACCGAGGTTAAGCGCCTCGATCTCTTGTTCGAGGTTGCTCTGGTCGTCGGCGGGCATTGCAACTGCCGTCGCCGAGTCGAGACCGCCAACGTGACGTGCAAGCGCCTGCGCGGACGCCATGGCGGAGGGTGCGGTGGCTGCCAGCTTGTCGAGGCCGAGCTGGACGGCTGCTTCGGAGAGGACGGATGTCGGGGGCTGATAGATGCCCCAAGCTTCGAGCTCGAGTACCACGACGTGGTCCCAGTTGGTCTGGCGGTGGTTGTAATCGCTGACGAGGTCCCTCTCCTTGTGTCCGACCACGACGAGTCGGTTCTTGCCGGGCCACAGTAAGGCGCGGTTCCAGCTTCCGGTCGAGAGGGCCGAGCCTGGCTCGATCCTGGACCAGACCATGGTTGGCAGGTGCAGAGCCCAGATCGAGAAGCTTTGCGTCGCGTTGGCGAGGTATGTGCCAGAGATGAGGAGATAGGGTCCTAGGAGGGCACCTGTGGGGAAGCGGAGACCGGGTGGGAGCGTTACGCCGCCCATGTGGTTGGAGCGGTCCTCCATCGAGACAAAGGGTCCGGAAGAGGACGGCGATGCGGCAGCTTGGGATGGGGTGAGGGGACCGTCGGCATCGATTGCGGATTCCTGGGATGCATTCGAGACGCTTCGAGCACGTTGCTGCAGCTTGTCCGCCCCCGAGCTGGCGGCAGCGTCGGCTTGACCTTGAATGGTGAGCACCTCGAGCTCTCTGCGCACGTCGGTAAAATTGTAGTTTGAGTAGAGGTAGACGGGCAGAGGCTGTTTCGGCTCGGATCGGCAGCTCATGGGCAAGGGGTTCTGCTCGACCTTGTCGTTCTCGTTTACTGCTGCAGCAAGGCCGTTTTGCGCTGAGGCACCGGTGCTTCCGTTGGCGTGTGCGTTGATGAGTGGATCTTTGGCTCGAGGGTAGCATTTTGCCTTTTCGCCATCCTTGTACAGACACTTTGCGCCAACTGCCAAGGAGCGGTAACTGCCGCACTGCTTGCGGAAGCGTTGAGCACCGATCCATTTGTTTTGCGAGAGGCTGAAGAGGTTGATGGATTCGACATACTGGTTGGCGAGGTTCTGACCACCGATGATGGATAGCGTGTCGCCGGAGAGAGACGAGAGGTGGGCATAGCGAGGGGCAGGTTGGGCTGTCTCGGGCTGGGAGCTGGAGGATGCGACATTGCGCGATGCGACGTCGAAGCTGTAGTCCCATTGCTGTGTGGTGAGATCAAAGGCGAGCAATTCGTCGAGGACGCGGAGTTCTTCGGTGGGTGCGCCCGTGTTTGGACCTTGTGACCCTTGCGAATAGCCCATTCCACCGAAGAAGATGATCTTGTCGCGCCACAGATCAGCCGAGTGAAAGTAGCGCGGTTGCGGCTGATCCAATGGAGATGCTGCTGCGGTTGCTTCCGGGGAGCTGAGTTTGGGCTTGCTGCTGGGAGTGAGCCTGGACCACCTCATCTCGTCCAGGTCGAGGATGTAGAGTGTGTTGACCATTCGACGGCTGCTGACGAGCCGGCCTCCGAAGAGGTAGACCTTTGCGCTGCCTTTGGCGAGGGATGGCTCGACGAGCGTAGCAGAGGCCCCTACGAGCGGTGGTGGCACATCGCCCGAGCAGAGGTGGAGCCGCGAGGACAAGTTTGCGATCGAAGGATGCATGGTCGGCGATGCTCCGATGCGGGTGAGTGTGGTGAGTCAGAGTGCCGACGAGATGAAAGGCTTCAAAACGTGTGCCTTAGCAAGAGACCCTCTCGGTATGGGAGCTTGAATCGGCGTCGCCGATGTTGGAAGGCACGTACGCTTCAGTGGATCGATTCTGGCAGCTGTGGAGATCAAAGTCGCATCGCAGGTCGAGACCGAGTTGAAAGGCGCAGCTTTCTGAACGGAAATCGCCGTCGGAGGTAGATGGCGCCACGGTTTTCGTCAGAGCCTTGAGAGCAGAAAAGCGGCGGCGCGGCAACGCGTAAGTGTGGGCTGTGTCGCAACCAAGGCTCCTTGATGGAGGACGACGTGAGGGCGTGCGAAGGTCTCGACTCGAGTACGCAGTGGTGGCAAGGGGCGAAGAGGATCCTGTTGCGACGATGGAATGTCGATGCAAAAGGCCTCGTGTGACGAAGGCGGACGTGAGGGGGTCGTCACCGATGGTGGATGGTGGATGGTGGATGGTGGATGGTGGATGGTGGATAAGGTGGATAGGTTGATGGGCGGCTCGAATCAGAGATGCCGCGAGTGATGGTCGATTCTTGCCGAGGGATCAAGCGAGACTGCAGCGCAGAGGCGAGAGGAGTCCGGTGCGGAAGACCAAAGGTGAGAGCCAGCAGAAAGATTCTGACGGCGAACAAAGGATGCTAATGAGCTTAGTCTGGTGTCGCGAGTGTGTCGAGCCAGCCGTGCTCTAATCTTCGTGTGCATTGCGCTTCTTGCGTGTTTGCGGCGGTGATGCAAAGCGAGTCGCTCACACACACGCCGCTCCCAACCCTCAAGCGATAAAGAGCCTTTTGAATAAGATATAAAAAAAATTTGGAGACAGAGGGGAGAGACGCCTCGTCCCCCTTCCCACGTTGCAAGAAAAAAGGGCCCATTTTGGGGTTATGCTTTTGACCTTCGAGCGAAGATGCCTGCACACAGCGAGAGAGCGGCAACCGAGACCCATTTTTTTTTTTTTCTTTCTGAGCACCAAAGAGGAATCAATTCTTGAAGATTCAGGCGCGGGTCTCACCCTGTTGCAGAATTATTCATCTGTTCTCCGGGACGTGCATAACTGCGCACTTGGGCAGTGTGGTTCGGCAAAAAAAAATCTTTCTCTTTTGGTCACCAACGCCTTTGTCTCAGTGCCACCACTCGGCAGCTTGCCAGTGAATTCTTCATCTTTCGACGTGCGGAACGCGGTGTTGGGGATGCATCATTCCTATCT
Organism: Sporisorium exsertum; assembly: GCA_928724755.1. Taxonomy (NCBI): domain Eukaryota; kingdom Fungi; phylum Basidiomycota; class Ustilaginomycetes; order Ustilaginales; family Ustilaginaceae; genus Sporisorium; species Sporisorium exsertum. The sequence goes on from CAKMXK010000001.1 coordinate 184,372, forward strand.
ATCGGAGCAGCAGCAGCAGCAGCCAGTTGAGAGCACTGCAGTGTGTTCGCACACGGTGAGGGTACAGACGCAGTGTGCCCTTTGGTTCACGCAGTGCTCGAGTATCCCGACCGCTCGTCATTGAAGGTTGGTGTTTGGTTGGTTGGTGCTTGGTCGGTCGTCCTGCGAGAACGCAAATCCAATCGAAACCGAATGAGTGGTGACCCGTAAGTGTCATGGCAACCGTTGCAGGCGGCTTGGGTAACCTTTGCTAACTGAATGCCCATCAACACGTTGCGGTAGGCAATGCGCCGTGTTCATTGCTCACTCAGACGCAGCTTTGCTTCAAAGTAAGGCCGCACGCATGGTTGTTGGCGATCACGACGCAAACAATGTGTCCTTGACGCCCCTGGAAGCACGAGAATGCCGAGAAGAGAAAACCGACCGCCATGCCCGACACACAGGATATGTAGCTCGAATGAAAAAATATCGAACATTAGCCAACTACGCTCCAGAGATGTCGCCGAGTTCCGGCCAGATAAGCGCCAGGGGCCTTCTTCTGCACTCGGCTCGACGTACCGTCGTGGGAAACCGAATGAATTTTCGGCGCTTGGTCGTCCGGCTCGAATGCAAGCATGTCCTTCTTGCATCTTGAGCTCGTATCAGATCATGCTCAACGCCTCTCACACTGTGCGTTCCCGTCGGTGCTCGGCCCGTGCCCCGGACGTATCGCGACATGCACTGGACGTCAGAGCTTGGCCATGGCTGTCTTCAGTGCAGGCCGGCATCTGGCTCTCCAACGTGTGCCCGTCTACCATGCTGCTTCTCTCCATTCCGGGCGAGTGTTTTCGTGCAGGAGCGCTTTCACGAGGTAAAGGTTCTGTTTGTGGTTCCAAGCCGACACAAAAAGAGACTCGATTCCAGTGTCTCAAACAAGCTTTTAGCCTGGATCGAAGATCGGTAACCCATTTCGAGTGGGACGAAGCTTTTGTCACGCTCGCTGTCACGGGTAGCTGTCACCACGAAGCGATGTCGCTTTCTCGTCTCGGTCCTTGATGGGTCGCGTGAGCACTCGTAGCGTCTCGACCGCATACAGTACAGAGAGCGGCGATCGACTTGGGGAGCTAAAGGAAAAGCGGGGCCACCAATGCTCGGCTCCAACATTAGGATGTCTGATGGTTCTCTTTATTCGGACGTGGCTTGCTCATTCTGCTCTTTCCGCGGCATAAGCCGTCTCAACAGCAGTCGACGTGGCGACCGCATGGCGACGGACACTTGATGCATAGGCGTTTCTGCATCAGCGGCCATGCCTTTAGCTTCTCGAGCGGTTCCCCAGGCTCACAAGCCATCAGACCAATGTTCTCTCTCTCATCTCGGAGTGTTTTGTTGGTGCAGATTTATTGCTAGGCGAGACATGACCGGTGTGCGGTCAATGCTTGAAACGAGAAAAGCTTGGAGGGTGACGTGGTGTTGGTGGTGCCGTCTGTTCCGTTCGAATGGGCAGGTGGCGCTAAAGAAATTCAGACGATCGCACCTAGCCGAGACCGAAAATGTGGTTTATCGCAGCCTCGCAGCTTCGCAGCTTCGCAACTTCTAAAGCAAACTCTTGAGCTTACAAGCGAGATTGCAGCAGCCGCGTGCAGATTGATGCGTGAGAATCTTCCATCTGCCGATAGCGAACGACTCCGATGGCAGCTTTGCAGGTCGAGAGCATCGATGTGCGCCTCGCCATTATTGTCTTCAGAGTCCGTTCGATCGGAAGGCGCTCCGAAGTTGCCGCTAATTAGCGGAGAGCGAGAGCTAGCCAGCATCACTCTGAGCTCAAGTTGCAGGTCGAGTGTCCGGCGAACAGCGAATGGTGTAACGGTCGCAACGAGGGCGCTTTGACAACTCACACTTATTGCCAGCGATCCCATTCGCACATAAAGCGCAACCACGCCTTGAATTGGCTCGACAGAAGAGAAAAGTAAGCGCACATGAATTAAGGCGGCCAAGCATTCGCCAATGCAACCAGCGTGGCACATGTCGGCAAGCGACCCCATCGTCGCGCTTCTGTTGGGACCCCTCACATCGATGCTGCCCTAGGCTGTGAGCTCGTCGACGGATATGCAGCTTAAGTTTGTTTGTGTGCGCTTTGCGCAGCAGCAGCAGCCGAAGACAAACCAGCGTTTCGGGAGGATGCTCTGTCGTTTGACCTGATTGGCTCACCAAGAGCAATAGACGAGAAAAAAGTCCTGTTGCGCTCGCTGGTCGTCAACTTGAGCTCTTCTCGCCACAGCTTTAGCCCTCTTTTTTTCTCCTTCGGTTGGGCTCGGCGGATATATCTCAGTTTTAGGTCATCCTTCGTGCATGGCACCCATGCTGCAGGTCGTCTGCTTTTATTGAGTGAGTTGCTTGCTTGCTGTCATCCATCTTTCGCCGCGGGTCAACCTGGAGAAGCCGTGTCGCTGTGGACGACCTTCAATCTATCCGAGCTAAGCTGCATCGGTATGGGATCACACGACTTGGCTCATGGACTGGCCCAAGGTCACTGGGGTACGCCCACTCCTCCACAGCCTGGAATCTGTCTAGTGTCATGTCTTCTCCTTGGAACGTGTAGCAGGAGCGAATGAGGTGGAAGCGCCATCCGAGCACGTGGCGATCAAGTTGAACTCTATATAATAACAAACCCGTTCGCGACAGACATAGAAGCGGGCCAATCGTATAGTGGCTTATTATGCTGTCTTAGGGCAAATCATCTCGATCCAGAGGATGGGCTAAGTTGACAGAGGTCCCCGGTTCGATTCCGGGTTGGCCCCCTCATCTTTTTTTCTTCTTTTTTGAGGCTTTTTTGTGATCCTGTATTTTTTTTTCTATTTGATTTTTGTTCCCCCATTGCTTGTCCTTGTCCCTTTCTTCGTACCTTGGCGGTATGGGATGGGTGCCTGTTCGCCGGGACGCTAAGTGACCAGCTTAAACTGTCGACTTGAAGTGATAGCCGATCCCTGAAGCAGGGTAGGTGGTACAGAAAGCGAGCAGCACCTAGACATCTCGCCAGATCCCGATCTCAGAGCATCAAGAGAGACACGAACGCGCTTGCTCGGGAGGAAGAAAAGCGAGGCGAAAATTTCGAGGAATGTCAATTTGTGCGGGCTGAAAGTGACATGCGTCGAGCATCGTGCTTCGCTCCAACCACTACTTGCAGCGGCGGCCTTTCGTTGCACAAGAGGCACTTGCAGGTCGCTGTGTACTGTATGCTTGTCACCGGCACTCCAATCAACCCCGCACTTCGCCTTTAGTCCGCAGCGAGAGTGTCACGAGGGCTTGCTGTGTGTTCCTCTCCACAAGCGAAGGCTAGCTGAACGGTGAGCAACCCCACGAGATGGACAAGGACTCGCAAGCGAGCCGGTCAAAAGTTGGTTCCTTGATGCTGCTGCACTCGATTGGAGTTGATCCAAGTCGCTTGCGTCGAGCAAGTACAGCATCTACAACAGAAGCCTGCTTGACTCCGCACGGAACGGCAACGCCGGCCTTGAATTACGGACGAGCAGCTACATTGGATGCAGAACCGTCGGGCTGATGGGCGCGCGCATGCTTTTCTCGTACAACGCCAGTCGATGCAGATGTCGCAGCCTCTGCAAACAAGCCACCTTCGCCGGCGTATGTTTGTGCGCGCTCTCTCCGTCCAGCAAGCTTGAATAGTTGTTTGTCTAAACATCCCGTGCGCCAAATCCAAGCCACTTTTCCAACATGGCAGATCTCCTCTTCCCAGCAGCGAGGAATAAAACAGAGACACCGACGTGCCCGCGCCCACTTGTTGTGGACTCCTACCCTCCCCTCCTACTTTCGCACTTGCCTGCCACTCCATCTCCTACAATCTCCCTCTTACGGCCAATAGCAGCCAACGAAGCTAGTCTCATAACGAGCCCCACGCGATCAATCTGGTCACCGAGTCTTTCTCTTCAATACCTCTCTCGCTCACCTGCCAAAACACGAGAGCAAAGAAAGAATCATGAAGAACTCTGTGCTTGCAGGCTCGGCGACAGCACTGGTTGCGGCGTTGGCCATCTCTTCCACGTTAGCAGCACCTTTGGAAAAGCGACTGTAAGCATCCGAGCCGGCGCTGTACACATACACGAAAGAAATGCATTGACTGACCTCGACCACTCTGCTTTGATACCGACTAGTATTATGGCGCTGTCGCTGGAAGCATCACCCACCATCCCGTCGCTGAACCTGGGCGAGCTTCTGCCGACGCCCTCACTTCCTCCCATCGCAGGCGAGATCCAGAGCATCATCACCTCGGTCATCGACGGAGTGACCAGCCTAATTCCCACCACTATCCCATCACCCACCCTGCCCGCCGAGGTGGCGAACCTGATCCCAGACGCCACCCTGTCTGTGGGCATAACGGTGCCCACGCCGACCCCGCCTCCCGAGGTGGAAGCGCTCGCACAACTGGCGCAGGGAGCTCTGAATGCAGTGCCCACGATGCTCATGAAGAACCTGGCGGATATCCAGAGCCAGCTGAGCTCTGCGCTTGCTGTTGCAGCCACACAGACACCCACACCCGTGACGTACATCACAACAGAAGGCGGGAAGGAGTGTACAAAGACCTACACGCCCAGCGTGCCGACGTTTGCGACAACGGGCGTGATCAACCCGATTTCGATCCTTGCTGGAGCGATTCCGCAGCCAAGCGATGTGATTCAAGACGTGACTTCGGTCATCGGCGGTGTTACGTCGGTGCTCAAGGTGCCAGCTTTGTCGGTGCCGACGAATCTGGTGCCGCTGCTCAATTCGGCGCAGCTGCCCCAGATTGATGTGCCGGGCTTGCTGGGGGATAAGGAGCATCTCTGCATCAAGGATGGGAACGGAAACCAGATCGGTGTTTGTGCTGATGGTCCTCTGATCAACGATAGCGAGGTTCTTGCTCTGTGATGGCAGACAAGCAGATGGCTATACCAACTCTTTAGAATCCTTAACTTTCGAGCGCGACCCTTGTCCAGCATCACTCGGGCATCATTCGGAGCTCGACTGTTTTGATCCACAAGCTCCCGCGCAGCCACACTCTTTTAAACTTGCTATCAGCTATGGGTTCTTGTCTTCAGTCTCGTGTCTCATTTAATACTCAAGCACTGCTATCCTTATGCGTGTGGAGACGACCGCCGCCCAGGGCGTGCGAGCGATGAAGGATCGGCACTGCTTACAAACAAAAGTGCTCAACCGCAAAGTTCGGATGCGTTCGGGCTCGATGCCCTCGTGGGCTGGCTGACTGGCTTGCAAGTTGAAGAAATCGTTGCGGATGGCAGCCGGTCACTTGATTTTGCCGGACACCGGTCATTTGGGGGTTTGAATTTTTTTGGCAAATTATTATTTAACGTCTTTCCCCGCACTTTTGGGGTTCAATTCTGTTGGATTGCTGGTGCAAAGCTCCTTCAATCCCCCGCATTTTCCCACTCGTTGGGTCTCGGCTGGTTGTACCTGAGAAACCGGAGAGAAGGCACTTATCCATCCAACACTCTTCTCGTCCTCCTTCTCTCCTCCTCCAGTGGAAAGGGCACATCGTACAGCGACCACACTGCACTGTCAACAAAGGAGGCGACCCTCTTGCCTTCATCTCGGCAAGAAAGCGCCGTGGAGCTGCGGTCCGCTTGCTACGCTCACACGCCCTCTTACCTCGCACTGAGTTGGCAGCTCCTGTTCGGGTCACTTGAACCGCTCGCTCGATTGTGCCGGTATGCCGGCAAGTTCTGTTCCGTCCGTTCTTTTGCCGCAATGCGATCTTGCCTTCCTCCTCCTCCCTTTTCTCACGGCGATCTCGTTTGGGTCGGCTCCTCGTGCTGCGCACTCTGTCTTGACTTGAGCTGCCCTAGTCTCTGTTAAAACCCCTAACCCATAGTCTTCTGCTGCCGCTCACCTCTTGCCCCCCTCCCACCACCTCCCATCTCCGTCTCCAGCCCTCCTCATCCTTCGTTGCTCCGCTTCTCGCCTCGCAGCTGGATCCCACTTACAACGCGTCGTTCTCTGGAAGTCGAATCGATCGAGGCGCTGCTACTTACACGCTCACCCTGTCAACGCAACACCGAAGCCTAACTCTACGCTTTGAACTCAAAACATGAGTGCAACTACGGGCTCATCCACCTCGGCACCTTCCACCAAGCGGTCGATGCCTGAAGACTTCAAGGCAGACTTAGATCAATCCAAGCTCGTTCCCATTGAGAAATGCGATGCGCTGCTCACCGCCAAAGGAACGCTCCTCGAGACCGAAGTCAAGTTCATCCACGGACGACTCACGACCGTGTGGAAGCAGCTGCCCAACTCGGTTCGCGATCAGTGGCTCTTCGCCGCCACCACATTCGCCTCCAGACCGTTTGTTGTTGCCGAAGGCGAATCTCACACGTACGCCGACGTCCACAAGCGCGTCCAGCTCGCTGCCACCTGGCTCCACCGCCAGTTGGACGTCCAGAAGGGTGATCGCGTCGCCATCGTCGCTCGTAACCACGTCGAGTTCGTCATCGCTTTCTATGCTGTTCATCTGCTCGGCGGCGTGCCTGCGCTCGTCAACGCGTTCTTGCCCGGTAAGGCCATCTACGACTGCATCCGCGATGTGGGCTGCAAAGCGGCGCTGTTCGATGTCGAGCGGTTCCGACGTTTGCGCGATGCTGAAGAAAATTTCATTCAGAAGCTCTTCACGCAGGCTCCGCCGGAGTGTGTCGATGACTTTGGTTGCACACCTGGCGCGCATGGCGGGTTGGATGGTGTTGCCGTCTTTCCCCGTGCCTCTGGTGGTACTGTGGCCGAGAGCGAACGGGAGTGGACGCAGGCTAAGGCGGGCGAGAAAGTGTTTGACGCAGGCGAGCTCGATCGCAAGTATGCTTCCGCCGCTCAGGGTGCGGATGCGATTCCCAAGATCGACATCCTGCCGGAAGACTTAGGCTCGATCCTCTACACTTCAGGCACAACGGGTAAGCCCAAAGGAGTCGCTTCTACACAGCGTCAGTTCCTCTCGGCTGGCCCCAACTCCGGATTCACAACAGTGCGCGCCTACGTTCGTCGAGGACTCAAGCCGCCCGTCCCACAACCGGACGACGAGCAAATGTCGATGATCCTGTGCATCCCGCTCTTCCACTCTACAGGCATCCAGTCCGGTCTATGCCCCTGCGTAGCCCGCGGCGCAAAGATCGTCCTCATGCCCAAATACGACGTCGACCAGGCGGCAAAACTCATCCAGCAGCACAACGTCCAAGTCGTCGTCGGCATCGGCTTCATGGTCCGCGAACTTGTGCTGAGCAAGTACGACCTCTCCTCGCTGCAGGCCGTCACGCACGGCGGGTCGTCGAGCGCAAAAGAGCTGCCCGAAGAATCACGCGCAAAGCTGCCCGGCGTGTTTGTCGGCCAGGGCTATGGAAGCACCGAGGTCAACGGTGCCGCTTCCGGCCTCGCGGCCGACGACTACCTCGCTCGCCCCACTTCCGCCGGCCGCGCCCCGCCCACGATCGACATCCGCATCATCGACCCGGACACGCTCGTCGAGGTGCCCAACGGCACCACGGGCGAGATCTGGATCCGTGGACCCAGCGTCGCCCTGGGCTACTGGGGCAAAAAAACTGCCACCGAGGAAGCGTTCACCAAGGACGGCTACTTCCGCACCGGTGACCTTGGCCGCAAGGAGGACGACGAATTCATCTACGTCATGGACCGTTCCAAACACATCATCATCCGCGGCGGCGAGAACATCAGCGGTACCGAGGTCGAGACCGCAATCTACGCCGAACGCAGGATTATCGACTGCGCAGCCGTCCCTATCCCAGACGACCGATTGGGTGAGACCGTCGGCGTCGTCTGCGTGCCCCGAGTCGAGAACCAGAAGCACAACAGACCCACAGAGGAGGATGTTCTCGCAGTTGCGCGCAAGCTCCTGCCCAAACACGAGGTGCCCGACTTTATCTGGATCCGTGACGAGCCGTTGGAGAGGAACGCGAACGGCAAGGTGGACAAGGCGATTGTCAAAGAGGCGGCTCGGAAGAGGCATGCTGAGATCAAGGCTGCTGGCGCCAAGCCCAGGTTGTAGAGAATTCTTTTGCAAGAACAAGAAAAGGAATACGGATAGGAATGCAAGGAACCGCTGTAGCATTGTGTGAGATGTCGTTCGTTTGATGCTGTTGAGTTGAGCTGAGACTGGCGATAAAGAAGACGAGAGCATGCCGTCCACAGCGGCATTGCGTGAATGAGAAATGAATTCGATACAAGTACAAGTTGGATGGGTCGGTGCTGTAGGAGTATGGCGCAGCTGAAAACGATACCGTGTGATGCCGACGAGTGCTGGCCACTCACACCAGCATCATATCGTCGTGATTACGCCCATCTTCCCCGTCATCATCTTCGTCCACCACCGTGCCCGCCTCCACCACCTTCCCCGTCATCGCCTGCACCAACGTCTTCGTCCTATCCCGCACCGCGAGCTCCATCTCATTATGCAGGACCGCTGCCGCCTCGATCGCCAACGAGAAAATCTGCTCGAAGCGTTCGACGTGCAGTCTAGTCTCGAGCGAAGCGAGCGTGACCTGCTTCGTGCGCGGGAGCACGGCGACGGTGAGATGCGGCAGATCCTGTTCCTCCGTATTTGACAGATCCAGCATGGCCGATGTAGAGTGGATGCCGCACGACACGGAAGCGACAAAGTCCTGCATGGCGATCCCTGCGTCGAGCAGGGCCAGTGTCGAAGCGTTGATAGCCGCTGGAAGCACACCGCCGTCCTGCTGATGCACTTGGACAAAGATGTCGATCTGCGAGCGTGGATACAGATGGGTATGAATCACAGGTTCAAATGTAGACTTGATAGAGCTGGCGAATTCGAGTAAACGCCGGTCTCCGCGATTGCGCCGCCTCCGCTCCATCGATCCCCATGGCGCTAATGACACTTCAACGTTGACTGACGCACGATCATGGATCACATTGGCGCCTGATCGAGCCTCACGTGGACCGAACACGGTTGCGGATACGCTCGTGAGACCCTGTGTGATTTGCGCCGAGCCGTCGGCGGCTGTGTCTTGGGAGCCGCCGAGCTGAATCGCGATGGACCGGAGTTCGTACTGCTTGCGGCCGTCGACGCGAAAGCCTCCTGCGTTCAAGAGTTCGACCCGCGACTGTCAATAAAAGAGCCAGCGTGGTCAGTACCGACTTGGAATTGCTGCTAGCGCTTTCCTTTTCTTGTTTCACTTACCATTCCCGCAGTGACTATGGAGTGTGAGGGTGGTTGATGGTTGGTGGTCAGGCAAGAAGAAAGCAAATCGATATTTGTGGAGTGTAAAAACCCGAAACTTTTCAATCGGGCCCGATTGGTGAAAGCACGCGTTCAAAAAGCCGATCTCAGCCAAAGTGTTGTTCTCGATGCGAGGTAACGCCAACAGTGTCACCATCCAGACCATTCGTTCCTTGTCGATGCCATCCATCTCGAGCTGGAGCCCGCCTGTACTCCTCTGCGCAGGAGACCATGTCGCTCACACAGGCTTGGAAACAAGCTTTGCGCAGCTTGGACGCTGGTGCATCGGCAAGCACCTCATCATCTGTTCAATTGCCATCCTCGCGAGCGTACACGACCTTGACGCAGTACCTCGAGCCGACCGCGCCGCCGAATTGCCGCTTCTACGATATCAATACCGACACTTTCTCACTCGATGCGGCTGCGAGTAATGCCCTTCAATCCCTGCTCGGAAGCGACGAGTCGAAACCATCCGGCTCGAGGATCGATCTATCGTCGCCCCATCCGGTCCTGGTAGCGCTGTCGAACCGCTACATCGACCGATGCCTCCAAGCGGTTGGCCCAACAGCGCTCGAGTGTGGTGTCGTCACCACTGATGAACATGGAGCATTGCACTCGGTGCTTGGCGAGGATCTGCCAGCAACGCTGCTCAAGGTGTCACAATGGTTCCGAGCCTGGCTCTCACCCTACGAAGACGCCTCCACCTTTGCCGCCCTCCCAAACCACCGAGATCGCCTGCTCCAAGCACTTCAAGCCCAACTACGCTCGCGCTACTTCAATCGCCACGCAGCAGAAGCGCTCCGCTCGCACCTCGAACAGCTCGTGATCGACCACAGCGACGCCGACCTACACATCACCTTCGTTGCGCATCTCCACACCGCCGGTCTCTCGGGCCCAGCACTGATACTCTTAACCCGAGTCATGCATGCCGAAGTCTCTCGCAAGGTCAGGGCCGTTGTCGATGCTGCCGACTTACGACCGCAGGACTCTGTACTACCTCTCGAGTCTGCCGCACGACCCGTGCTGCAGCAGTGGCTCGACGACGAAGTCAAGCCGCGCTTTGCTGCGATCCGCCAGCTGTGCTTGGCTGAGACCGCCGGTGAAGATGGTCCGGAACAAGACGACTGGCAGCACCGGCTCGACTACCAGCTCGACAAGGCGCTCTGCCTCACCCGCGCAGGCCAGCTCTTCGATCTCGTTGCCCTGTACCCTGAATCGTCGGCTGCGCTCGAAGACCTGCGTTTGAGTCTGCAGAACGCCGACCAGCGACTGAGCGTCGCTAGGACGCTATCGGGCTCGCTGCACATGCGACTGCTCCATCCGGGTGCGCACACTCGGGACATTATACAGATGTACGTGCATCTCGTTCGCTCGCTGCGCGAGATGGACCCGACAGGCGTGGTGCTCTCGCGTGTGGTGTCGCCGTTGCGGCGGTATCTGCGGGTGAGGAAGGATACCGTGCTGGTGATTGTCGCGTCGATGTTGGGCGATGATCCGGATTTTACGCTGCTCAAAGATGAGCTGGAGCGGGCGGATCAGGAGGAGCAGGAGCAGGAAGATCACGTTGAAAACAAGCGCAGACGTAGGCCTCGGCGATCCTTGCAAACGTCAACCGCACCCGCTGGACCAAAATCCAGCAGCAAGCGGTCAACCAAACACCGGCGGCTGCACACGCGGCGAGCTGCGACCCACGTTTCCGACAGTGACGCGTCTTCCGATGAAGACTGGGACGACCCACACTGGGTGCCCAAACCCGTCGAGGCAGGGAGCGGGTACCGCCTGTCGACGAGCAAAGACATCATCTCGATGCTGACGAGCATCTTTGACGACCGCAGCGGCTTCATCGCCGCGCTGGAAAAGAGCATGGCGGACCAGCTGGTGCAGGTGAAAGCGTACAAGGCGATGAAGGAGTATCGCAACAACATGATCTTGAAGAAGAGGTTTGGGGAGAAAAACATGGGCAAGTGCGACGTGATGCTCGGCGATGTTACAGAGTCGCGGCGGATCGATAGCGAGGTGCATCAGCAGCGGAGGGGGGCCCCGCAGTCGGCGGTGGAAGGGATGGTGTCGAGGTTACATCCTTTGATTGTTTCGCGTCAGTTCTGGCCGGAGGGTACGATTCGTCCGGGCACGAGCGCTGAGAGTGCGGGTGGCAGCGCCGCGAATGCGACTGCTGGTGCGGTTGGTTCAGCGGGGGCGGGGGGTGTAGCAGAGTTCACCCTCCCCCCGCTCTTCCGATATGCCCAAGAGGAGTACGGTAAAACATACTCCCGCTCCAAAGCAATGCGCAAACTCCACTGGCTCAACCACCTCGGAACCGTCGAACTCGACATCGAACTAGACTCGGGCGACAACATCTCGGTCGAATGCTCGCTCATCCAAGCGTCGACGCTCGAAGTCATCTCGAGATGCAAGCGCGATCGTTCTGCTTCCTCTTCCCTCGCAGGATCGAACGTGGTCACGCTGACCGATGTGATGGAGGAACTCAATCTGCAGCGCGAGAAGGACGCACGCGATGCGCTCGAGTTTTGGGTTTCGGTCGGGTTGTTGAAAGCGGTCGAAGGGTTGGCGGATGCTTTTATCGTGCAAAGTTACTTGCCTGCTCAAGTGGGGCCGGAGGGGGAGGAAGCGCATGACGAACCGCTCTGATTTACTCATTCTTTTCGCTGTGCACACTGCAGTCCAGAAATCAACGGTTTACACTGGTGGAGAGCACAAAACATTCGAGAATACCGACTGACTGAGTTGCGATCTTATGTGTGTAGGAGCTGACGATTTGGTATTGCTACAGAGCTTGTAGGGGGCAACTTGGCAGAGAAACCCCACTCAATCTTTCTTGAGCTCCCTCCTGATGACCATGACAGCGCCCTCCTGCTGCTCGTCCTCGCCTCCGACCGCCTCGGTCACGCTGAACGGCACATCCGAAGGCAAAGCCGCGAGATCCACCGCAGCAGCACCGTGCGCACCCTCACCCTCAGCACCAGCTGCACCAGGAGTGCGCACAACGAAAACCTCGAGCCCGTCACCCACCTCGATATGACGTTCCGTAGCCGAGGTGAACGAGTCGACCACGATCTTGAGCACCTCGGGGAGGGTCATCTGTCCCGGAGTGGGAACGGTGCGTTGCGGAGTCGAAACTTGGTTCCTAAACATGATCTGGTTGTCGAAGAACGGCTGGATGAGCGACTGTGCGGCACCGGCAGCGCGGCAGAATTCGCGCTCGTAGCTGCCCACGGGGTCGAAAGAGTACACGGCACCCTTGCCCTCCTCGTCGAGTCCACCGAGGATGTTGTACACGTAGTACGGGAAAAAACGCTTTCCGTACAGGAGCGTCGACAGCATGCGCGCAATCGAGTGGAGCGGCATCGACCGCCCGTGCGCATGGCGGTACATCTCGAGCCGCTGCTGCACGCGCGACACGAGCGCCTCCGCATCCGCCGCAAACCCGTTGGTCGCCAGCGTCGCCTTGTCGTTGAGTCGGAACACTTTGGGCTTGTAGCGCGTCTGGATGTTGTACCCCGTCGACTGACGAGTGTCGGACGCGATCACGCAGAAGTCGGTTCCGCAGACCGCAGCGATACTGCCTCCGTTCGAGTCGTAGGGCGAGAACTGGTGGCCCACCATGTGGTCCTTGGCCGCTGCTGCGGGTGCATGGTGTGCTGGCCCGCGCGAGGAGCCGGGGAAGGTGCCAAAGAGCGACATGATCGAAGGCAACGAGTGGGCCGATCCTGGTTGAAACAGTCGCGTTTGTCGTACGATTGCGACGATAAGCTGTGCAATGTGTTGTTAGGCAATGTATGTGTTTGCTGAGGACGGATGATCGAAGCAGGACGAGGTGTTGGAGATGGATGTAGGGCCAGTTTCAAAGCGCTGGAGCTTCAACTCGAAAGCCGCGTCAGTAGAGCGCAGATTCGTCAGCTCCACACTTTGCTCAGCTCACGTGCAGTCGACAAATTTGGCAAAAGCAACGCACAGACCGATCAGCCGCGGCGATTTTTCCACATTGTTATATCGCGCCAAAATGATAAACGAGAATAAATATGTGATCCCCCTACAGCTCGAAAGCGACGATGGCCTCGACGATGTTCTTCATCAAAATGAGGTACTCTTCGACTTTCGCAGTATCCCAGACCACTGTATCATGGCCCAGTTCCAGGTTGAGTTGTCCGCGGAACGTGAATGAGGTTCCGAAAGCTTCACCTGCTCGGTTGCGGACGCCAAACATGAGACCTTGGCGCACTTCCAATTTCGCAGCTGTGCCTGGCGACGATGCTTCGAAAGGCAGATCGAGGCTGGATGGAATCACAGGATCCAGAAGACCAACCATGCTGAAGTTGAGCGACGATCCAGGACCCTGCATGTTCTTCTTGGTCAGACCGGGTCGACGCTCGTCCTGGCCTGCTACCGCTTCCGCTTCTTTCTGTCCGTCCTCGTCCTTGGAGACCTGAAAAACGTCCCTGACGCCGTTCTGTCGAAATCGCATCTCGCGCTCGAGAGCCAGCAGATAACCGTCAGCATGCATGAAACGGGGCTCTTCGAACATGCGGTCAAACTGCTTCTGCACCTGTCTCGCCGTCTGCCAGAGTTGTGCTGCTTGGAACGCGCTCAACCGTGTTGTCTCTTCTGACGAGGGAACTGCTGGAAGCGAGAAGAGCGCCGCAGGTGGAAGAGCGACGCCACTAAATCCGAGCTTGACACCGAGAGTCGATGGCGGAAGCAGCGGGTCTGACGCGCCGACCGGCTGCAACGTGTCGATGGCAGCGCGAGCGTTGAGAAACCTTCGTGTGGAAAAGGGAAAGCCGATCACAGTCGTCGTAGGCTGTTCGATTTGACTTTTGCTGCGAGAAGAGTACCTGTTCTCCAGCGTATTGAGCGCGCACGCAGCCACGGCATATAGCAGAGAGCCAACCCTCACTCGCTTGCGCTTGGCTACTTGCGTCAAAGCAAGAGTGTTTTGCATCGAGAGACGCACTACCGACCACTTCGTCTGTGCTCCCCACCACGGCTCCTGGACGTCTTTGTTCGAGCGATTCGCTCTGAAGTCGGACAGGATTGCCTTTTCGGCACGGGCTGCTCGAATTTGGCTCATGACACGACGAATCATCCAGAACCACCGCGTTCTCGCGAGCCGGCTCCCTGATGTTGCTGACGACGTTGCGGGCAAAAGTTCGGGATATGTGGCCTCGATAGGCGGAGGCAGCAGCGAAGCAATGTGAGCTTCACTCAACTGATCGCCGCCGTTCCTTGTGTGGCCTGCTTGGAAAGAATCGGAGAGACCGCTGAGCAGACACTGCTTCATGTCGTCGGTGATCGTGCTGTAACGAGCCAGACTCGCATCTCGCACCTCTGTAGATGTCTCAGGCTCTGTGATGAATCCAGGCAGCTCTGAGGGTAGCTGTGCAGAGGCGAGCAGCTGTAACAGCTCGCCAGCGAGGCTCGAGACGCTGAGACCGTCCGAGATGCTGTGGGCCGTGCACAGGATCAAATCGAAAGTGGCCTGATCCTTGCTGTTGTCTGAAGACGATGGTGGAAGGACGATGAGTCTGGCTAGTCCGAACGGAACGTGCTGGTTGAGGAAGCGCCGCTTGCCGTTCCAGACGTATTGATCGAGCCATGCCACGGCTGCATCGTTGCGAGACGCCTCGGTGGTGGAGGACGTGCTGTCCGATGGTATACGCAAATCGTATTTCCAAGTGCTGGGTAGCCACGCGAGTCTACGTGAAGCTTGCTCGAGCAAATCAGAAGCTGACTGCGGCAATTCAAAGACAAAGTGAGGCTCAAACGAGCTGGAACCGTCCTGTGCTGCTTCACCGGTGTGTCGTTTTGACGCGGCCTCGTGGGGATCTAGCTGCGTTCCATCCGGTGTCAGCGTCTCTACGTATGCATTCAACAGAGGATGGCGGCGGCAGAGCACCGCCCAGGCGAGCGGCAAGCGGCGTACAATCTGTTCGTATGCATGGGCGGGACAGCTGAGAGGGAGCCGGTAGAAGATATCGGTTCTTCCTTCGTGCAGCGTGGCCATAGAGTTGAAGAAGGTCTCGACGAGGCCCATCCTGCGCACGTAGCGACGGGGCGTCTCGCGGCATCGCTTCCAACCGAACGGCGAGGGCTTGGTGCGGTCGACATCGTACAAGGATCGCACAAACCTCGTTTGCGAGGACGTTGGCAACTCGAGCATGGCCCCTATGCAGACGGGGTCAGAGGAACGCAGAGTTGCTTCGGGATGCTTGATGCGATGTCAAGCGAGGGATCGACGCTGTTATACTGTATCAACATGATGGGAGGCGAGAAGGTCCAGGTGTATACTATAGCGTTCAAGATGATGATTCGAGTCATTTGGAAGGAAGGGCTCAGCCAGAGTCGAGCAAGCGAGGCGTCGACTACCGCGGAATCAGAAATTCTCGCTCGGCGAATTTGACGGGCATTCGTTGCACTTGGCTACGGGATCAGCAAGGGCGGGGAGACATGCTTTGCTCATGTCCGTGGCATTGAACTGTCAAATGGAAGGCCCGATTGAAGCATTCACCGTGACTGGGCGAGCGGTGAGTGTGATTCGAAGGACAAACCCGACCGAGCAGAGTTACAGAGTAGCCGATTTTCGAACGCTATCTTGGTGCCCCGCAGACTGCAGATCGAGCGCAGCCACGCGATTGGAGAGCCCCTTTTGAATCGCTCTGCTCAGCTACCGCTCGTGCGATTTTCAGGGCAGCGAATTTACGGCGCTGCTCGTGTGCCTCGGATTTGGTCCCTGCATCGAGCCATCTCGTCTGCTCGTCACTGCTGACCACGCACCCATCCTTGTCTGTCTTTCCGAACGACCACCTTCATCCTTTGGCCCATTCCCATCCTTGCACCATGGCGGAAGAGGTGACCAAGGCGGGCCCAGATCCTTCACAGGGGGACGCTACAGCAACAACCGGATCTAACACGCTGCGGCCATCTAACGACGCAGCTCCAACTGCTCCGCTCGAGCGACGCATCTCCTCTTCGCAGCAACCTCTGCGCCACGGAAGAAAGCCCATCTACCCGGATAGCGATGCTGAAGCCGAGGGTCTCGATGCTGATGTAGACGACGAAGAGCTCGAGACTGGTCTGGCTCCTGGTCAGGGCGATCATGAGCGAAGCTCGCTCCTGGGCGGCTTCTCACGCAGCAACCACGGTGCCGGTGCAATCGGTCCTCTCGACCGTGCCTGGCTCAATATCTCCAAGATTTGGGGTGGCGACAAGGCCTATTCTGCCAAATTGATGCGTCGTCGCAAACAGCGGAGGACCACCGCTGTCGCATCCGCTTCTCGCAGGAACTCGAGATCCATCCACACTTCCTCTGCCGCTTCGTTTGCCGCGTGGAGACACGAGCACCCGTTCATAATGCGCTCGCTCTACACAGTTGCCGCGCTTCTTCTGATTATGCTGGCCCTTATTGTCGTTGCTGTGTCTCATCTCTATCTGGCAACGCTTAAGTCGCCTTCTCCAGAGGCACAGTCGCGCATCCTCGATGAGTCACTGTTGCTCAAAGGACCCGATCGTGTGCAGCTGCTCAACATCTCAGACGATGGCATCCTCGTCCGCGTCGATGCCCGTCTAGGCCTCGACCCTGATCATGCGCTCGATCTCTGGCTGGGCAAGCGCGGCAAGCAAGGCTGGTGGAAGAATAGTGAGCGCAAGCTCGTTGAATGGGCCATGGGCAAAGTCGCCGGTGTTCAAGTCGATGTGGGCGAGGTTCGTCTAGCAGAGGTCGGCGCCGCCTGGGAGCAAGAGTTGCTGCCTCCTGGCAGCTTGGCAACTGTCGCATTTGACCCTCAGGACATGCTCGGCTTCCGCCTCGATCCTCTCGTGCTGCCTTTGCCTCCCTTGAACCGCAAGATCGACGGTGGCGACAAGGACAGCAAGGACGCCCTACGACCGCCAATTTTGGGCAACCACAGCACACCGGCAGCGCAGCACAACATGAGCCCTCTCAATCTCACTTTGCTGCTCAAACCTGTCGTGCCTGCTCCCTACATAATGGACTATGCACAGCACGCCATCAAGAAGGGCTTCGCACAGCTCGATGTCAAGATCGCAAGCTTGCGCGTTCGTGGTCTGGCCAAATCCGAGATCAGCGGTATCAATCACGGCCGCAAGGCTGGTTTCTTTGACGTCCCGCGTCGTATTGATATCGCACAGCAGCACATCCGAAGTCCCGTGCGCGAAAAGGTGCCCAAGTTGGACAACGATACCAACCCGGATGATCTGCTCAAAGTGGATGGATACGAGTTTTTCGAGATCGGCAACGACGGCGATGATGATGGTGATGACAAGGACAGCTTCTGGTCGTCGATGCTGGCGCGTGCCCTCGGCATCAAGGCCAAGGCAATGGCCAAGAATCCTCTGGGCAAAGTGCTGCAGGGCGATGTGCGATACAGCCTTCCGTTCGGTATCTATCTTCCCGTCGTTGCCATGTCAACACCTGCGCCCAAGCATCCCAAGGACAGCACGATTGATGCGATGGAGACCGGCCCAGCAAACGACACGGACGCTGCCGTCTTGATGGCGGCTGTCGCTACACAGCCGTTCCAGCTCGCGGGCCAAAAGGTGGTCGAAATCGAGTTGCTTGGTCGTGTCGTGCCGCCGCCGCAAGACGAGGACATGCAAGCCATCCAGCTCAAGGGCGGTGAGTACGTCGATGCTGAGGAGGATGCCTCGCAGAAGGGTTCCGCCCTCAGCTCCACGTCGGGCGACTCGCCTCAACAGGTAGCGCTGAGCAACTTCCTGAGCCGCTTCCTACGTGGCGAAAACAACACGGTGTACGTACGCGGCGGATCGCCCTTCCGAGGTGCCAAGGGCTCCAAGCCTTCTGCGAGCACCGGCAAAGCGGTCGACGAACTTCCAGGCGACGGATCGGATCTGCCCGACTGGATCGACTCTGCGCTTCGTCTGGTCGACCTGCCCATCTCGTTCCCGGGCGCCAAAGTGACGGAACTCATCAAGAATGTGACGATCAACGATCTCAAGATCACGCCGCATCCGTTTGAGAAGGATAAGCTGCTGTGCAGCGGCACGGTGATGGGCGAGATCAACATGCCGGGTCAGCTAAGCAGCATCGATGTCAAGATCACGCACATGTGGCCTGACATCTTGGTGTATGATGGTCTGCCGCCGAGCATGCGGAAGGGCGTCGTGAGCGGATCGATGAGTCGGTTGGATCTGCTCGGTGGTGCTCTGCATAGTCTCAAGAGGCTTGCGTTGCTCGGTGAATCCGAAGGCGAAGGTTTGAACTCGAAGGACGATCCGAAGAAGGAAGAGCCTGAACCTGCGCCGCCCCTTCCCGACCCGCTGCCAGAAAAGGCATTCGGAAGAGTGCGACCGTACGATTTTGCGCCCGCCGAAACGTTCATCGACCCGACCGACCCCAAGGGCGAGCGCAAACTGCTGCGAGCCGTGCTCAAGGACGTTCCGTTCACGGTGCTGCCTGGACGCGGACCCATCTTTCGCTCGTTTACCTGGCGACTCGTCACGGGCCAAGGGGCGCTGGTAGGCATCGAAGGGAGCAGCCGCGCCAAGATCTGGAATTCGGGGCTGGGTGCGCTGCAACTTCGCAATCTACCCGTCAAGGGCGCTTTCATGCTTGGCAAGCGGGATTGAACGGAGAGTCGTTCTCTCGATGCATTGTTTTGTGGCTTGTTAAGCATTAGTTTGTACGATGTATGTAACTATGTCTCTTGTTCATTCATGTGCGATGCTGGATCTTAGGGAGGATGATGTCAGCAGCTTCAAGCTGTATGAGACGTTACGGCCGACAGAGCAGGTGTGGCCTTTGAGAACGAGGAGCCCCGTAATGAGCTTATTCTGAGCCGGATGTGACGACTAGCTGGCAGAATGTGGAGATGTTGTAGTGCGTGCCTTAAACTCATGTCGATCTCTTGCCAACAGGTGGAAAAGCGGGGGATGACGGTTGTTCGAAATGCGGAGAAAGAGCGGCGGAATGGCTGCATTCGGCTCCAACGAGCAGGGAGGGACGTGAAACGTGAAAAGGGAGCGGAGATTGAAATCGGCAACTCATTTACAATCAGCCTCATACGTAGACAGAAGGCGCGAGGCACCATCGGACGATGCAGGTTGAAGGCAATCGGCTGTGCCATGTCGAAATGTTCTTTAGAAACAAAGAACGCGACCACGAGACCTACCACTCGAAAGCTCTGCTTTGGGCGCCAAGTCGGGGGATGCGGGGATCCTCTCTCTGCCATCCAGCTGTTTGCCGCATGATCATGGACCAGCTTGTCTCGCCGTCGCCGCCGCCGTCGTCGGTGGGTTGTTGGTGGCGGTTCTATTATATCGTTCGCTGTCGAAGCTTGGTGGCTGTAGGAGCATGTCTAAGGAACAGCCAACGGACGACGCGGGGCAATTTCGGGGAGACAGGGATGCAAGCCGAAAAAAGGTTCCCATGAAAGTTTGCAGTTTGCAGCTATTTGAGTCAGTTTGGTAGATCAACTGCATTGGTTCAACTTCAGTGGCCCGGGGGTTGTTAAGCGAGGCGACGAATCAGGGCAGGGAACGTCAGGTGCAAAAAGCAACCTTTCTCTCACATTTCAAGACAGTGCCCCATCCATCATTCGAAGAGCTTGGCCACTACTGCGGCGACGATGAGGAAGCATGGTTTCAAAGAGTCTAGTGCCATCCGACGCTGGAAATCAGCTCGGTGGACCGGCAAATGACGAGAAAATTGACGCTAGAGAGCGGTGTGGGTCTGAGCTTTTGAGACCTGTAGCACGTCGATCCTCTTGCATCGGATTGAAAAAAATGCGCGTTAGCGACCCGACCTCCTCGCCTAAAAACAAAATTGGTGCTTTACGTACTGTACTGCTGCTGCAGATGACTCCAAATCAAGCTTTGGGTCTCGCCTGAAGTTAGGCCGTGCAAACAACGAGTTGTTGCCCTGCACGCATTCAAGTTGCTATTCTTGCAGACACGCAGGCTCTCTTCTCTTTCACACCAAAAAGAACATTCGGTACGACCTAAAAGTTGTGAGCCATGATTTTGCGCTTCATCAGTTGGAAGAACCGAGGCTCAATTTCTATATGAACTGCGGACGTTCTCCTTCACAGAGCCTGCGTTCACCTCGAATGTTTGTGGGACCTGGCCAGGACGTCGCGAGAACGGCTCCATGCGTGAATAGGTGTGGTAGCGTGAAGGCGGCGCTCGAATTTCTACAGGGGCGGAAAAAACATAAACAATAACCGCAGGCAAGGCGACCCGACCTCCTCTGCATCGATTTGCACCGCAGATGCCCCGGCTGCCCTGTCATCCAAGTATCCTATGCCTCAAGGTGGTCTTAATCTTTGCTTCGAACCAAGCCTTTTCGATTTCTAACAACCGTCTGTCAAGTTGGAAAGGCGTTGCAATCGATCGAGCACGAGAAAGGGAGCGCGGCATGCGAGCAGGAAAGGAACGCTGCAACGCAAGAAAGAAACCCTTCCTCATCCGTCTGCTCGCTTGAAAGATGCGGTTGTCTTGGTCTGCTGCTGCAGCTTCTGTCGCTGCATTTTTTTTTCAAATTATTTTTCATTGCACTCCGCTCGAGCCTCGCTTAGCGGTTTTGTAACTGTAAAGCAGGCTCTCAGGCGATAGTTACACTCCGCACACAGCCGCCGTTTTTCTCGTCTTGCAAACCAACCGCCGCCGTGCATTTGGAATTTCTCCTCTGCTCTGACAGCAATCCCCGCCTGCCCCCGCCAATTATTAGGTGCCATCGCGGCTTGCCCGAATTGGAGAAATGGCAGCGCTACGACACCTCGATCGAGTAGCAGCTGCTGCTTGCTCGCTATGCAACCAGGTTTGCCCCGTCTCGTTTGGATGGACGCTTGCAACGGCTAAAAGTGGCATCGTGCATTCGTGCTGCATCCAGCATCCTGCGGCCCTGTCCATGAAACGGTCGGATCGCCCTTGCTCCAACTTCCTCTTCCTCTTGTGTTTCGGCGTCTCTGTTCCTCTTTGACCTGCCGTGCTGCAGTTGCACCTGAACGACGGCGCAAGAGTCCGCAAAGCCTGGATCGTCCTCGTCTGTGCCTCTCCGTGGCTTGTCCAGTTCCTGCCATCCTCTCTTTCCACCCTTACCCCGTCTTGCCTGTCTGTCTGCACCCCGGATCTCGACTTGGACTTTCCCTCTTTCAAGACGGATGGCTCCTCGCCAACGCCATTCCCCCGCTCCATCCAATTCGCTGCTGACGTTGACGCCGCCACCACCATACCTTCTCACCCTTGTCCGTTTCCCTTTCGTCACCATCGTCTCCGCCCATCCATCCATCACCATCGCCTTCTGCCGACCCTACCGACACGGTGGGCCTCGACACCGTCCTCTCTCTCCTCTCTCTGTGTCTCTTCTTGGCCGACGGTCGTGTTCGTCTCGTCAAGGTCAACAACGGACTACCTCCCTCTAAGGAACTCGTCGTGGTCCTTCGTCTCTTTCTTTTTGTTCACCAGTTCTCGTCAACTACAGCATCACTCGTCAGCGACACTTTCAGTATCCAATTGGCTTGCTTCTCATCGCCACAGAGCATCCACTCGTGATCAACATCGCCGTCACCCCGTGCTCTCTCTACACCTAGACTCGGTCTTCCTTTTCTACTTTGCTCCACCTCGTCATCGCCAAGCGGACCCTTGCTAGGGAGCTGAGATCATGGCCGACGACGGCTACGGCTCCCGGGAGAACCTGCGTCGA
The DNA here is from genome assembly GCA_928724755.1 of Sporisorium exsertum. Lineage (NCBI taxonomy): Eukaryota > Fungi > Basidiomycota > Ustilaginomycetes > Ustilaginales > Ustilaginaceae > Sporisorium > Sporisorium exsertum. The sequence continues at coordinate 206,292 of CAKMXK010000001.1, forward strand.
CGCTCTGCCCCCCAGAGCGTTGCCTCAGACACTCCCGGCGACCCTGGCTTCTACCAGCCCGGTCAACCCATCGGTTTCATTCGCGCTCGTGGCACCCCCTACGAGAAAAAGTACTTTTCCAGGAAGCTCGGCTACTGCTGTCTCTTCATCGCTCCCGTCTTCCTTCTCGTCACCCTCGCCATCACTCTGCTTCCCGTCCTCTACGCCGTGGCCAACCATGCGCTCCACACCGCCGCACTTCACGTCTCCCAGTCCAACATCACCGCTCCCGGCAACACCTCGTTCCCGCTCACCCTCGAAGGTCAGACCAAGAAGGCCGGAATCTTCCCCGCCCACCTCTACTTTCGAGAGCCAGTTCAGGTCTACTGGGTCCTCCCGCCTCAGCCCGGCCAGGTCCCCTCGCCCAAGAACTTGACCGAGGTCAACCTGGGCCAGTTCCGTCTCGACTACATTGGCGTCGCTGCAGGTCATGGTCGTATCAAGCAGGTAAGTTTCTCGCTTCGCAGTCTAACATGCATTCTCCACCAGCCTCGCTCACCGTCTCGTTCCCCTTGTCTTTTTATCTCTGCAGGCCACCGAGTTCGAGATCCACGATATCGACGGCTTCAGCGAGTTTGCCAAGTTCCTCATCTCCCAACCCGAGTTCACATGGAAGTTGAATTGCTCCAACGTCCATATCGAGGCCTTCTCTTTCTTGCCCACCTACAAGAACCTCGTCTTCAGCAAACACATCATCATCAAAGGCTTCAACAACTTTGAAGACGTCGAAATCCTCGACTTCCAGCTTCCCGGCGACGACCCAGCCGGTGGCATCTCGATCTCTGTCACCACCTCGCTCGTCAACCCCTCACCTTTCGGTGTTCAGCTGGGTACGCTCAACGTTGGTCTCTACTACCAAGGCCTATATCTCGGCCCTGCTTCCACCACCAACTTGAACGTCTCGGCCGGTCGCAACGTCATCACGCTCAACGGCCGACTCGTGCCCCGCAACGACAATGCCACCGCGCTCGACTTGCTCGGACAGCTCTTCACCGGTTACATCAACGGCGATACATTGCCCACGCAGGCTCGAGGTGTTTCCGTTCAACAGGCCAACGGCGAAAACATCGGCTGGCTCAGCAGCGGTATCAGCGCCCTCGAACTCCGTGTCCCTCTCAAGGCGCCGCAGCCCATCAACCCCATCAAGAGCATCAGCATCGGCTCCTTGGCTCTCGTCTACACGCCCGAGACCGCCTACAACCCCATCGCCTTCTCCAGCGCTCTCTCGGCTGTGCTCGGTCTTCCCTTTGGCTTCTCGCTCTCCATCGTCAACACGGCTAACACGTTCACCATTCTCTTCGACGGCGCGCAGGTCGCCACCATCAACTCGGCCTACTCCAACACCACCACGCAGCTTTCGCTCGTCAGCGCAGGCCAGACCGCAGGTACGCTCAACCTCACACTCCCGCCTTCGGAGCTGACGCTTGCCAACAACACTGCTGCCGCGCGCAAGGAGCTCGAGAACTTCCAGACCTACCTCACCCTCAGCAACGGAACTGCCATCCGCCTTCAGGGTGCGGCCAAGGCCATCACCGACACGCCCTTGGGTCGTGTCCTGCTAAACGGTATCATCTTTGATGTCGACAGCGGTCTCTTGGGTGTCCAGGGCCTCAACGCCTACCCCACGCTCATCACCAGCGTCGACGTCACCGGCGGTACTTCGGACGGCATCCTCCTCGCGGTCGGAACCACGCTTGTCAACCCGTCCAACTTGAACCTCACCATTGGCGACAGCAGCTTCCAGCTGGTCAATCGTGATGTGCTCGGCACTGTCACCATTCCTGGCCTCAATCTCATGACCGGCAGGAATGACGTCAATGCCACTTCGGTGTTCAACCCCAATGCCAGCCCTTACGGTCTCGAGACGCTCAACCGCTTCATCTCCGGCCAGGACACCGAGCTCGGCATCAACGGTTTCTCTGGCTCGACGCAGGTCGCATCGCTGCTGCCTGCCCTTTCGCAGATCCGTCTCAAAACGACGCTGCCCGGTCTCAAGACCAAGCTGGTCCAGTCCGCCAACTTGACCGTACTCGACACCACGGGCATCACCAACAACATCGCCAACTCTACCGTCTTCCTCAACAACCCGTTCACGTCGGCGCTCACCATCACGCGCATTCGTTCCAACGTCACCTCGCACGGCGTCTTTGTCGCCAGCATCGATACCCCGCTCAACTTTGTCGCGCAGGGTAAAGCCGTGACCCAGTCGCCGCCCATCCAGCTCGGCCTCAACCTCTACCCTCCCGATATTTTTGCGCTCGTGCGTGCGCTTGCCGTCCAGAGCGGTCAGAACCCGGCCTACATCGACGGCATCGTCCAGCTCGGTGGCTACACGCTGGCGCCCACCACCTCGGCCAACTCGCGTCGCTCGCTCCAATTTGCCGACGCCGAGGACACCTTTGACTACGAGGAGAACAATGAGCTGGCACACGCCATGATGGACGGCGTCAACAACGCCGAGACGCTCGCCCATGTTGCTGATTGGGCTGAGCGCGAGGAGCCGCACGCCATTCAAGAGGCGGGCCACCTCACCAAGCGTGCCAACCTCTACACAGGCTTCGATCTGCCCAGCTACATCGACCGTGCCTTCAGCTCCGCCACCGCCAACCTCGAGATCGTAGCCAACAACAACATCGGTGACTACGCTAGCACGCTCACCTTTGCTCAGGAGAACGTGCCGCTCGGCACTGACGTGACGCTCAACAAGCTTCTGCCTGTGCTCGCCGGTCCCATCGTGCAGAAGATCGTCGACAATGCCATCCTCAACATCGACAGGGTCACGATTCTCAACCCGCAGCAGAACTCGTTTCAGACCGCCTTGCAAGGTACCATCACCAACTCGGGTCCCTTTGACGCCACCATCCAGTTCACCAACGGTCTTAACGTCACTTGGAACGGTCGTCTCCTCGGTCAGATTGCCATGCCCAACATCTCGCTTGCCGGTGATGTCGGTGCGACGCTCGAGATCCTTACCCAGTTTGTCGTCGCTGACGTTGGCTACCTCACCGAGTTCACGAGGTACCTGCTCACCGAGCAGAGCTTTGTGTGGAACATTGCCGGCGATGGTCTCAGCGTTGCTGCTCTTGGCATCGAGGTCAACGACGTTACCATCTCCAAGAACGTCATCCTCAGCGCCTTCAACGGTCTGAGGAACAGCGTCATCATCAACTCGTTCGATCTGCCCTCCAACGATCCCGCGGGTGGTATCCACCTCACGGCCGCCACCACCATCTACAACCCGTCGCAGGTCGGTGTGCAGCTGTCTCGCTTTGGTGTCAACCTAAATCGCAACAGCACCTTCATCGGTCCTTCTGCTGCCCAGGACGACTTTGTGCTGCAGGCTCTCGCCGTCACCACCCTGCCGCTCGTGGGTCGACTGGTTCCGCAGACTACCGACCAGGGCCTCGCCGCGCTCTCCGAGATCTTTACGCGCTTCGTCGCCAACACGAACACGGAGGTGATGGTGTTGGGTGACTACGCGGGTCCCGAGAGCGTCACGTGGCTCAACGACGGCATCAAAGCACTGTCCGTTCAGGTCTCGTTGCCATCGCAGAAGTTCACCGTTATCCGAACCATCTCGATCAACCAGATCTCGCTCTTCTTCTCCGTGCCCAACGCCTGGAGTCCGCCGACAAGCTCCAACAACACGCAGTCCGAGTTCTTCCTCCCCTTCGCCTTCCCTCTGGACATCCAGCAAGTCGGCGGTGGCTTTATTGCCAACTACCAGGGTCAGGACATGGCGGTGCTCAACATCCCGCCCTCGCCCTCGATCACGGACGTGACTGCGCGCATCCTCACGCTCCTGTTCAGCAACGTGCCGTTCTCGGTCTATGGCAACCAGCACCCCAGATTCTCGCAGTTCCTTGCGGATACCACGGCATCGACCCAGGTCACGTTCAACCTGAACGGTGTGGCAAACACCAAGGCCAACACCGCCGCCGGTCTCGTGTCCATCGACAACGTTCCGTTCAACGTCGATACGAACCTGTTGGGTCTGCAGAACCTCAACGCTCGTCCGGCCATCGTATCGAACTTGGACGTGTATCACGGCTACCCTTCGTACCTCCAGATCAACGTCGACACGACGCTCTTCAACCCTTCGCACATCACGATCGGTACGGGCGATGTCACGTTCGACGTCTACTTCTTGGGACGCAAGATCGGTACCGCTGTCATCAACGGGCTTGTGCTCGTGCCCGGCACCAACATTGTGCCCACCCAGGTGCATTACAGCCCTCAGGGTGCAGACAACGTGCGTGCTGGTCAGACACTGCTTGAGAACTACGTGCAGGGCATCGTCTCCAACACCATCATTCAGGGCACGACGAGCACGACGCCGATCGACTCGCTCAAGCAGGCACTCTCGGGTATCCGTCTCAATGCCGACATCCCTCCGCTCAGGCAGCTGCTCATCACTAGGACCAGGCTCACGATCCCACCCAACATTGCGCAGACCAGTATCGCACAGGCCAACTTCGACCTGCGCAACCCCTTCACCGCTTCGATCAACCTGCTCAGGGTTAAAGCGGACGCTTCGTACCAGGGCCTCTTCCTTGGTGAGATCAACCAGGACTTGTCGAGGAACCCAATTGTTGCACCTGGTCATACCACCATCACGTCGCGCTTCCTGCCGTTCAACTTCAATCTGGATCCCAAGAACCTCATCCGCTTCGTGCAGGCGGCTGCTGCCACTCAGGGCGTCGATCTGGGTCCTCTGCCTCCGCTCTTTGCCCAGGTGTTGGCTCAGGCTTCCACCCAGACTACCGTCAGCCCGTACCCCGACTTCCAGCCCACCGGCTGTGTCTCTGGCAACCAGTTTGATGTGCTCGGTGCCATTCTGCGTACGCTCCAGGGTCTCACCACCAGGCTCGATGTGCAGTCGAGCGACAAGCTGGACGACTACTCCACCAACCTCAACTTTGTGCAGCAGCCCGTGCCCACCGAGACGGACCGCACTGCGCTGTACTTGCTCGGTCCTGCTGGTGCGCCCATTGTGCAGAACATTGTCAACGAGGCGGTGCTGACTGTGGATATTGCCAACATCACCAGCGTCACCAACTCTGGCTTCGATGTTTCGCTGTCTGGTTCGCTTACGGGTGCAGGACCGTTCGACGCGCTCATCGAGTTCACCGATCCGTTGACGGTGACATGGCAGGGCCGAAACATTGCCCAGCTCACGTTGCCACCCATTTGCGCATTTGCCAACGTCGGTGTGCCTAACCTCAGGACGAGCGGTCACCTGACCATCACCAACCTGGGCGGCTTCACCGACTTTGCCACGTACATCTTGCACAATCCCGGATTCCAGTGGACCGTCTCTTCGCAGCACCTTACCGTGCGCGCGCTGCAGATCATCTACAGCGACGTCATCATCTCGAAGAACATCAACTTCAGGGCCTTCAACAACCTGCCCAACGTCACCACGAGCAACTTTGACGTCTACGGCGAAACGAGCAACTCGCTTCTCATTCGCACCGACTCGGCCATCCCCAGCCCGGCTACGCTAGGTATCGAGCTCGACACGGCCAACTTCGAGATCTTCTTCTTGGGTACGGATATCGGTCCCATCCACTCGACCAACCTGTTCCTGGCGGCGCTCGCCACCACCAACACGGTGCTCGAGGGCTCGATCACCGCCAAATCGGGTCGCGATCTGCAGAATACGGGTATCCTGTTCACCAACTTCTTGCAGGGCAAGACGCAGATCCTCCAGGTCAGGGGTGTCTCGGTCGTCACGCAGGCCAACGGCAACCAGCCCGTCAACTGGCTCAGCGCTGCCTTCAAGACGCTCACCCTCGACGTCTCGCTTCCTGGCAAGATCTATCAGATTATCTTCTCGATCACGCTGTCGGATCTTACCGTGTTTGTCAATGGCGACCCTGCCGACTCGTACACGGTGCCGTCGAGCTCCAACTCGACGATCGCCACGTTTGCCAATCCGTTCAGGTTCAGCTTGCAGCCCATCCAGGCTGCGCCGCACATCAACCTGTCGTACGCCAACGGCGACACGGCGTACCTGGATCTGCCGCTTGCCAACGTGCAGGCCGGCACCTCGCGCGGCCCGCAAGATTTCCAGGCGCTGCAGCTCTTGTGGCGCAGGCAGAACATTGTTGCCGTCGACCGTCCCAACTTCCAGGCGTTCTTTGCGCAGCTCACGGACACGCCCCGAGGTACGTTCGGCCTTCGCGGTGGTACGGACGTCGTGGCCAAGACGGTGATCGGCAACATCCCTATCGGTGGCATTCCGTTCAACGTGACCACGACGCTGGCCGGTATCAACAGCTTTAACGGCGTCACGACGCTGTCGGATGTGACGGTCAGCAGTGGTACCGCCGCGTTCCTGTGGGTGCCGCTCAAGGTGACGCTCGAGAACCCGTCGAACCTGACCGTGTTTACGAATGAGGTGTTCCTGCCCGTCATCTTCTCGGGTGTCGTGGTGGGTCGAGCCGAGATCCCGGTGCTCGGTCTCATTCCCGGAAGCAACTTGGTTCAGTCGTACTTTTACTACGCGCCCGCCAACGCCAACGATACGACGGCACAGCAGCTGCTCCAGCGCTACGTGCAGCCTTCGCTGTCGGACGGCACTTCGCCCCAATCGGCGGATCTTACTATTGACGGCTCGCAGGGCCCTCAGACCAACTTGACGCCGTACGACTCGCTGCGACCTGCGCTGGCCGGCGTCAAGCTGACGACGACGCTGCAGGGTATCGGGTCGCGCATCGTGACAAATATCCGGGTGTATCTGACTGTGGAAACGATCATCACTGGTTTGCCCGGCATCTTGGGCATTCCTGGCGCGCCTTTACCGGTGGTGGAAATTGACATTACGATTTTCAACCAGCTGCAGACGGGACAGTTCATCGTTGCGTTGCAGACGACGGCCAAGATTGCGGGATCGCAGCCGAGGGACGCCTCGAGTCCGGATGCGCAGGTGTCGTACACGTTCCCGACGCCGTTCGGTACGGGAGCTGGTGGCACGGTGACGTCCGGCAGGATCCCCAATGTGGTTCTTCCCAAGGGTCTGCTGGGTTCGCTGCCGGTCATTGGCAAGAATCTGGATATCTACAACCACATTCCGGTTCGATTGGGACCTTCGCCTGGCGACAGCTATGAGGTTTTGGGTCTTGAGTACGACGAGCTCAACATCCCTACGCAGTACTTCTTCGACCTCGCTGGTATCCTCATCCCGCTCGATCCCATCTCATCGATCACGGACTTGCTCGGCCAGCTGGTCGGTGCCGGTGCTGATCTGACCGACATCCTGGGTGGTGTGCTGGGCGACCTGGCACAGGGTAATGTCATTGGCGGTCTGTCGGATGCGAGCAAGGGCTTGCTCTGCACGCTGACGGGCTTGACCAAGGGTCTGGGTCTGGACATTCTGAACCCGGTCCAGCAGCAGGCCGGATGTCCCGGTGCTTCGTCGTCTGCGAGCGCCGTGTCGTCGACGTCGTCGAGCCCGGTTGCGAGTGCAACGGCCGCGCTGGCATCCGGCGTGTCCGCGGGCACGTCGGCTGCCGCAGCCGCGGGATCCTCTGTCGTTGCAGCGGGCAGCTCGGTTGCCGCTACCGCTACAAATGCAATCAACAGCTTGACGGCAGGTGTGGGCAGCGCGATAGGCAACACGGCGAACAGTGCCGCTCGCGCCACCGCTGCGGCGTCGTCGAGCGGAGGCGGAGGCGGTATCTTGCCGAACCTCTCCCTGCGTGCTGAGCCCACGGCGGTGTTGCATCAGCTGTAAATAAAGATAGATATCCTGCCGCGGGCGACGCGGGCGACGTGGACGAGGTGTTTTTGCCGCGATCACGTTCCTTTAATCTTCTGTTGCGTATACACTCATTTTGCTTTTGTCTTGGTTTCTTTTCGATTTGGAATGATTGCTTTTGCTATTCGGTTTAGATGCGTGTGATTAGGGGGTGTGAAAGTGTGGAAGTTCAGGTTCTCTTCAAAGACGTAGATCCACGGAGGGTGTGAGAAGAAGGCGGCGAGCGTGGGAGGGGGTGAATGCGGGAGTGGGTGCTGCTAAAGTGGTAGGGCAGAGACGAGGCTGAACACCTTACTGCTAACCATGACGTAGCGGGCTATGCTCGCGTGTTTCAATGTTAGAGCATTCAGTCACGTGTTTGGGTTACACGTGCACACCGAGCTAGAAGCAATCGCCTCTAGCTCGCCTCTTCTTGATGGTCTCCCACCATCATCTCTCTCGAATGCAGACCTCACAGGCTGCAATTCGTTGTTTTCTTTCTTCTTCGCCTCGGCTTGTGCGCACCCGTGACGCCGTCACTGCTCTACCGTCCCGAGTCCTCGCCTATGGAGGTCGACCGCGTCTGCTCTCGCTGCAAGCGCTCTTTCTCGGCTCAACACTTCATCGGCGTGCGTGGCAACGTGGTCAAGTCCTGCTCCAGCTGCCATGGCCATCCCGTTCCCTTGCCCACCGCACCAACTGCTCCGCCGCTCTCCGTGGTCCCTGAGTTGGGGTCGCCGCCGCCGCTCGCCCCTCCTCCGAGTGTGCTTGGTACGCCGTCTCGCCCTGGGGTTCCTCTTCCTGCGGCGGCGCCCGACCCCAGCGGTCTGGCCTCGTCCTCGTCGGTCCTCGCTCTCAAGCAGCGCTTCGGCAACTTCGAGCGCAGCGTCGGCCAGCAGCTCACCTCCCTCCTTGGCGCTGTTCAGGCTTTGCAGCGTCCGCCGCTGCCCGCCACTCCTGCCCTGCCTGCGCCGAGCGCCACCACCACCCCTGCGGGTGCATCGGCCCTCCACTCTGCTGGCACCAACCCCGTCCTAGGTGAGTTGCCCAACCTCCTGTCCGCCTCTCGCTGCTTCGCCTGGGTCCCCTCCGACGTGCTCCACCTCGTCGAGCGTGACCAGCTCAAGCCGGAGCACCTGGTTCGCCTCCACAATCCGGAGTCTCGTGTGTCGAAGGAGCCGGCGCGCACTGCTGGTTTGATCCTCGACAACGGCACCATCACCATCGCCGACGACTCTGCGGATTCTCACACGTCCGCCTTCGTCAAGGCCATCCCTAACCTCACCGCCCTCACCTCCGTCTGGGTCGTGTACACTGCCATCCGAGGCTGTTCCACTGGCAATTGGGATCTGGTCCAGGCCCTCCTCGCTCACCTAGGCCAGCTCATCGAGTTCGACGCCACGTACCAGTGGAAAGCCATTGCCGATTATCATCTGGCAGTTTGTCGCAAGCTCTTTGGCACTCCCACTGTTCACGAGTGGGGTGTCTACGACCAGCAGCTCATCGGCCAGCTCCTGCTGCCCAGCTTCAAGCCCGCTGGCGGCACTCCACCTTCCTTGGCGTCTCGTGGCGATAGCAAGCAGTCCGGCTCGTCAAAGTCCAGTGGCAACAGCCGCAACACTCGCTCAAGCGCTAGTGCCGCTGGTGAGTCGTGCCATCGCTTCAACGCCAGCACACCTTGCTCTGGATGTGCTCGTCAGCACGTCTGCCTGCACTGCAAGGGTCCACACCCGATGCTGCAGTGCGTGGGCCTCAACAAATCGGGGCCCAACACCAAGAAGGCCTTGTCTTAATGAGCCTTTGTCCTTTGGCGCTGCTCCTGGCCGTGCCTTCACCACGGCCTGCACCAGCCTCACCAGTGCTCGCAACTCCTCAGCCCGCACCCACTTCGTCAGTGCTCCCTTCTCCTCGGCGTGCACCCGCCTCACCAGTGCCCCACCCTTGGCGTGCACCCACCCGACCAGTGCCCGGTCCTTCGGCCGCCTCGGCCAGCAGCATCGTCGATATGCCGCCTAGCCTCGCCACCAGCACGCTCCTGGCTCTGCTGGCTGGCTCACCCCCACCGCCACTGCCCAACACCACGTGCGAGCTTCCCATCTTTGATGCTGCCGACGTTCCGGCCACCATCGGTATGCTCGACCTTCGGTACTGGTCTCCCTTCTTGGACCAGTACCCAGACCAAGTCTTCGCCGCCCATTTGCGCGGAGCCCTTCGCCACGGTGTCAAGCTTGGCTACGACGGCCCTCTGTGCACCACTGCTAGGCTGGACGTCGCCAACCTGCCCATGGATGACACCGGCGTCCAACACCTTCGCCACAAGATCGAAGCGTGCCTGGCAGAGGGCCGCCTTCGCCGCGTCGACGACCCTTCTGCCTCGCAGCTGGTCTGCTCGCCTGTGGGTGTGGTTCCCAAGCCGCGCAGCGTCAAGCTGCGTACCATCTACCACTTGTCGCACCCACGCCGACCTGGCTTGCGTCGCCTGCCATCTGTCAACAACGGCATCCATCCCTCCTTCGTCGCCATCCGATACAAGAGCCTGGACGCCATCATGGAGTTCGTACGCGAGCATCCTAGCGCCTCTCTCTGGAAGGCTGACTTGGAAGATGCCTTCCGGCATGTCATTGTGGCCACCTCAGACACCCGCCTCATGGGCTTCCAGTTCGATGGCCTACACTTCCAGGAGTGTGCTCTTGCTTTCGGTGGTCACTCTTCGCCTTTCCTGTTTAACCTCTTTGCCGAGTTCCTGCACTGGCTTGCCACCTTCGGCTTGCAGTCTGTGTCGCCTTCGTCGTCGACCCCCCAGCAATCCGACGTGGCACACTACCTGGATGACTTCTTTGGGGCCTCTGACGCGGCTGCCGACCCCGTCACGCCTATCTGGGTCCTCAGTCTTGCCACTGCGGCACTTGGTTTCAAGATCAGCAGCAAGAAGACGGTCTGGGACACCACACGCCTCGAGATCTTGGGCATCGAGATCGATTCCGTGGCCCAGACTGCCTCCATCTCCCAGCCGCGCCGCCAGTGGATCCTCCAGCTGTGCTCTCGCATCGTCTCGCGTGGCCGCGCCTCCTTGCTCGAGCTGCAGCAGGTTGCCGGCCACCTTCAGTTCGTCACTCGGGTGGCTCCTCATGGGCGTGCTTTCCTATGCCGCCTGTACGATGCCGTCCGCGCTCACCACAGCGCCCCTTTTGGCCGCCGCATCAGCAAAGCAACTCACGCCGAGCTCTTGTGGTGGGCCAACACGCTACAGACGTGGGACGGTGTTTTGCTCTTGCAGCCGTCGCCATTGGTCGTCGAGCACGTCTGGACTGACGCGTCGAAGCGCTGCATTGGTGCCCACTGGGGTGCCATGGATCGCCCGCTTGCCGCCTTCTCGTGCGAGCTCTCTCGCCGCCATCGCCAGAAGGATATCCACTTCCTGGAGGCACTCGCTGTCCTCGAGGCGCTGCATCACTTTTCACCCCTCTGGTCTGGTCCCAGATGGGTCGTCATTCATGTCAACAATGAGAACGTCGAGTTTGGCTTGCGCAAGGGCTCCATTCGTGACCCGTCGACTCAGGTGTTGTTTCGCGAGATCTTCTCGCTGTGCCTGCATCGGCACATCGACCTTCACCCTGTCCGTGTCAGTTCCGAGGCGAACGTGCTTGCTGATGCCCTATCTCGCCGTCGCCTTGCCTTTGTCCACCAGCATTTCCCCTCGGCCTTCACCCTGCTGCAGTTCAACACCAGCTCGGCCAACCACCGCCTGGCAGCTTCACACGCGCTGCCGGCCTTTCACACTGCACTGCTTCGCTCCTCTGGAACGGTCTCGCTTCCTCCACGTGCTCCAGGTCGTCTGCAGCCTCCACCGATTTCGCCAATTTCGCTACCCACCGCCTCAGCCTTGCCCACCCGCTCCCAGCCTCACTGACCGCGCTCATTGAATGGGTCGCTCACCACCACTCGTCTGGCAAGTCGTATGGCACACTCAAGCGCAACCTCTCGTTGCTCAAGTCCTGGCACATCGACCTCGGCCTCTCGACGTCGGCCTTCAATTCCGAGTGCCTCGAACGTGTGGTCCGGGGCTACAAACGCGTCGTTGGCGATCCCCTGCCCGTCGCCAAGCTTCCCATCACCCTCCCCCTCCTGCGCCACGTGGTCCACGCCCTCCTGACTGTCTGCGCGTCGCAGCACAACCGCCGCATGTTCCGGGCCGCCTTCTGCCTCGCCTTTGCCTGCTTCCTGCGGGCTGGCGAGCTCACTTGGGAAGCGCCCGGCCCTAACACCCTCACCGTCACCGCCATCGCTTTTGCCGGCGATTTCTCCTATGCCACCGTCTTGCTGCCGGCCAGCAAGACCGACCCCTTCCGGCAAGGGGTCACGCTCACCGCCCCCGCCGTCTCGCTCAGCACCTGTGCCGTGGCGGCTCTCCGTGCCATTTGTCTCGGTCGCCAGCCCCACGAACCTCTCTTTGTGCTCGAAGATGGCCATCCGTTTGCCAGGTCAGCATTTGTCGACGTTCTCCACCGCTGCCTGGCCGCGTGTGGCGTCCCCGCGGCAGCCTTCTCCGGCCATTCCTTCCGACGCGGTGCTGCCACCTGGGCGGTGGCCAACGGCGCCGACGACGACACCATCCGAGGGCTGGGTCGCTGGCGTAGCAACTGCTTCTGCCGCTACGTCGACTGCTCGGCTGCCGACCGTGCCGCCACCTCCCGAGCGGCCCTGTACTCCAACTCCTCGGCCGTTTTCTCTCTCGACACAGTTGCCTGGCGCGACCTCTGACCCGCCTTTGCCTTTCTCTGTGGGCTCACCTGTTCGACCTCTCCAGCCTCCGTTCGCGACCGTCTCACCATACGGTATGCCGCTCACACTGTCTGTGGCCACGGCTGGGAGCTCACAAGCGACTCGCACGAGTCAGGCAACCAATTTTTCCCCCTCCTCCCGTGTGTCCCAAGCGTGTGTGCTGAGCTCTACGTTGATGCTTGAACCGAGTGGTGAAGTCTCAAAACCCACCCCCCGCCCACAGCCGTCAACTGGTTCATCTGTTCAACGCTCACTCGCACACCAGCTGCAGAGTATAGACTGACTCCCCTTCGATCCAACAGCCTGAAACAACATGTTCACCGCCCCATGTCGTCCATCTCTGCAGTCAAAAGGTGACAGATATCGACAGTCACCCGATGTACCAGTTCGCCCACCGCTCCCGCCCTCCCTTCCCAAATCGACATCCCACATTCCACCTGACGCTTGACGTTCAAATCTTCACACCTCTGACACATACCCTCCAATTAACACACCCCGCTCTTGCACCGCATCTGACAAACGAATGAGCACTGTTTCATAAGCATCAAGGTAATAATAGCCAAGTCAAGGCAGTAACTCGACAATAAACAACAAATGTATATATAGAATGAGCAAAAAATTCAGTCGTCCTGCAGTTCATCGCCCTCGTCGTCGTCCTTGTTAGAAGACGACGGCGACAATCTCTTAGCAGCCGGCAGAGGCGAGCGTTCGCGCGAGGAAGGCTTACTGCTGACATTGTCCTCCGCTCTTTCAACAACAGCAGCTGCCGCATCCGACGCAGAAGCCTTGTTGGAAGACGCAGCACCAGCGTTCGCGTTGGCAGTGGCACCGCCCTTCAACGCAGCAACCTCAGAAGAACGAGACAGCGGCTGCTCGTCATCATAGTCCGCCGTTCCAGTCTTGGCCTCCAGCTCGCGAACACGCGCCTCAAGACCGCGCACGCGCCCCTCCCACAAGACACGCTCGTCTCTCACCCGTCGCTCCACCGTCTCTTCAAGTACACGGCGGCTCGACTGCAGAGTCTGAAGCAACGTGTTCGAACGCTTGATCTGATCCTCCAACGTCGCCTTGAGCGTCCTGCTATCGTAGAGCGAGTCGTAAAAGTCGGAAAAGAGCGAGAGGAAGTGCGCTTTGGACGAAGGCGGCGAACGCAAGTGGTCGGGCAATCGCGCAGTGGGTGGCGGGTTATAAGCCTGACGTCCACCGGGGTGACCGCGTGCAAATTGGGTCGTGTGATAGGCAGGGGACGGTAGCGTCGCCGTCTGCGGAACGTGACCGCCGCCGGGCAAACGCGTCGAGGGCCCTTGGCGCGCGAGGGGGTTGGCCGTGTGAGGCATGTCGGGCAGTCGACCCTCGCGAAGACCAGGCACATCTTCTCGCTCATCGCGGCGGAAAGCATCGGAAGACTCTGGTTGACGCGAGCCCAAGACATGACGTTGCTGCTGCTCGTTGCGCGCGGGAGCGAAAGACTGCGGTGGCTGCTGTGACGAGTGGTTGGGTCGAAGGTTCGCTTCGCGGGGTCCGTGATCCTGGGGCAAGGGGTGATCGCGGTTGTCAAAGCAGAACGACAGCTTTTGAGGCGGAGCACTCTTGGCGATGCCGGAGGAGGATCTGCCAAGGGCAGAAGCTTCAAAAGTCGAACCGGAACCGGTGTCAATGTGCAGTCGGCTCGCCTTTGCTTGCGCAGCATCGCCCCGCCTGCGTGCAAGCATACCTGGGCCGTGATCGAGGCCATCATCGTAATTGGACGACGATAGCACCGAAGGACGATGGCCACCGTCCTGCATTGGTGGTAAGGGACCACCGCCGGCCGAGTTGGGGCTGTGCATGGGCCTGTCCAAGGGTGAAAGACGACCATTAGACCTGTTGGCATACGGTGGGTTCAGAGGAGAGCGCAGGTCGTCGGCGTAAGCGTCCCTCTCGTCGAGGTAGCGCGGTGCCGAGTGCGATGCGGCATCGGCCCTGCGGAAGGGAGGAGAACGACCACCGTTGACGGGTTCGTCGCGTCGGCGGTCGTCGCGGTCGAGGCCGTCGCCGAGGCGTCTGCGCTTGAGCGTGGTGGTGGCAGGGTCTTCGCGCATAGCGGCTTCTTTGTCAACGGTGGTGGAAGGAGGGTTGAGAGAGAGGGGGATTTGAGATCGAGGGCTCGAGGCGTGGCGAGCGCTGGATGGGTTAGAAGTGGAAGGAGGCAGATGAGCGTATCTGGGATCGTGGTTAGGTTGGCGAGGCGGACTGAAACGGCTCGAGCCTTCGTGTGCGGATCTGTAGCGAGCGTCGAGTAACTCGTCCCTACGAGCTGCTTCTTCCTGCTCGAATCTGCGTTTTCTCTCAATCCAGAGGTCGCGAGAGCGGTCGATGGGCTCTTCGTGCATGCTCTGCAAATTGTAGGAGATCGTGCAATGGGTCTTGGAGACAGTCTGAGCAAAGCGCAGTAAGTGGTGCGACGAAAAGCTTGACTATGGTTTTGCGTGAGCAAGCGAGTGGTATAAAAAGTGCTTGACGTTGCAAATGATCAACGATGACGACGAGGAGAGGTTCAGGTCGAAGAATTCAAATCGATTGAGTTCGGAGTGACGTGTTTTGGTAGCGTGAAACGGTTTGAGCGAGGCGCTTGAGGCGAGTTTGCGATCGTGGATGGTGGTGAGGGACAGAACGACGTCAAGAGTGTGTAGAATACGAAGCAAGGGTAGATGTGGCCAGAGTGACGGAGGAGCAGGCTTCCGGCGGCGGCGAGCGTGGATGGAAGGCAGAGTGTGGCTTAGTCGGTTAGCGTTTGTGTTCTAAGAAAGAAGACAGGGGAGAGGAAGGGTTGACGACGGGTCTGCGCGCATCTAGTGGATGAAAAGGAGAGGCGATGGTTCGCAGCCAAGACCGTGGCTGGCATTGAAGGACGATCAATGCAGATAGCCAAGGGGAAGGGAGAGGGACAGGATGGACGACAACGGGGAGGGGCAGGAGAAACAAGAGGAGGAGGCCTAGTATGGAAATGAGATCAGGAAGCCGAGGCCGCGTCCAAAGAGGGAGAGAACGGAGTTGAGAAGAGCAGCTAGCTGAGAGCAGCTAGCTGCACTGCACCGCACTGCTCTGCACGGTTCCCAACCTCAAGCCGAGGGCGCAAACGCGAGAAAAGCGAGGCGAGAGACAGAGCGAGAGAGGCAGAGAGACGCAGCGAAAATGAAGACCAACAGGGAAAGGCGCCCGCCACAACGCGCTCAGGTGACAAAAAGCTCACCGGAGACGGGCGCAGCACCCTGCACGAGATGCAGCCGACACGGGAGAGACAGACAGACGCTCCAAAATAGCAGGCCCCACACACACACACACACGCACGCTCCCACACACTCGCTGCAACTGCAACTCTAACGGCGACCGTAATCGCAAGTGTCCGATGGGTTGCTTTGCCCCCGGTATAGTGGGCGGAACCTCAAAAGCAAAAACGATGTCACTCCAATACCCAAACAACCTTGCAACGAAGTTTCACTTTTTGCAATGAGAGTAAGATTAGAAGAACAGGGGCAGCCAGGCCTTGCTTGAAGTTGAAGTTTTTATTTTACAACGAATGAATTCGATCCAGTCCACGAAAGACGAGGTGACTTCCACCGGTACGCTTTCCATCTCGAAGACCGAGCATACACTTGCGGCCAAGAAGAAGACAGACGAGCTGTTTGCTTCCACAGAGCAAGGTGTTGTTGTGTTTCGGGCGAGGGGGGCTTCAAAGTCAAACAAGCGCCACGTTCGAAGGAGAGAGACACACACACACACGCGCGCGCGCATGCATGGTCCTGCGAACAAAAGGAGAAAGAGCCGCATCCATGTGTTGTTGTTCTAAGCTTTCACTAACTCAAGCGGCTTGACCGAGGAGGACACGGCTCATCCGAGCCTCGCCCCGAGCGAGCGAGCGAGCGAGCTGCGAGCTTGTTCCTTTTTGTCTTTCTTTCCCACATCCGCACACTTGTCTATTACGACCATTGGCGCCCGAAAGAGGCAATTCCGAAGCCAATCAATTAATGCGACCGCCACAAAAGACCCTTGTTGGTCCGGCATCGGCGAGTAATGTACTGTACTGTACTGTACGGTATGTGCAAAGTGTGCCTAAAGGTGCTCTGCTCTCTCCCTCTCTCCCGTTTGCCTTCAAAGTCGGGGTTCGAACTGAGAATCAAGGGCAAGACATTAAGAAAACCTGCACATCGATCAGGAGATGAGAGACAAGCTCACGCTCTCAAATGCTCCGACCCTCGGGGAAGCTGCGCCCGCACTGCTCTTTTCGACGTCTTTCTGCTCTCGTTATGAGCGAGACGGGCGGGCGGGCGCAATCGTAGATCTGATCCCGACCGACATAGCAAGATCGCGCATCCGATCCATTCGAAACAGACCTCTTTGCCGTCAACAGCAGCATCGTCAGTGAAGCTGGGGTCGAGACCAGGTCCTGTCAGACCAGACACCAAAGCTGTCAATCTGAACTACAGTAAAGGAGCGTTGACCTCAGGCTACCATGGAATCTAGCGTTTTAATTCTAGCCGAGACAAGACCGACCGCGCTGCGTAGCCGCTTTCTGATGCACCATTCCGGGGACGAGGACACCTTTTGAGGCGGTACAGGCTCATGCTACTGCTGCTGCTGTCATGGCCGCCATCGAAAGCAGGCTTATTATTCCAAACATTGGTGCCGCAACGACGGCGGCTCAGGTTCGCGGCTGCCTTGTGTAGCTCGCTATCCTTGCTTTTAGCCGCATGCTGCATCTTAGCCGCAGATGCCGATATTGTTTCTTGTTTGTGCTTAGCAGACGCTTTGTTCCACACGAGCAGATTACCATCTGCCGCAGAGCGTCCATTCCAGAGCAGGCGCGCACATGAGACACCCCTTTCCGAAGCTCTGAGACCATGGAAGACAGGGCAGTCCTTTTTTGCAGCAGCAGATTCTTTTCACAGCCCAGACACACCAGCCCAGGTCCCGAATCTCGCAAAAAATCCAGACAGCGCCAAGAGTCTCTTTGCCCACATCCGTATTCAAAACAATGTCCATTCTTGCTGCGAGGCTGAGGTGCTAGTATACATCAGAGGAGACGAGACGAGACGAGACGAGACGGAAAACAATACAGGTGAGACAGGCAAGGTAAGTTGTCTTCACGGGCGAGAGAACAAACGTCCGACGTCAGCCAACTTCCCGATAGACAGGCTGACAGGCGAGTTTTTCAATGATGTCGCGGCGGTGGCATAGGAGCGTAGCCTCCTCCTTGGTAGTTCCCCGCACCTCCATTTCGGTGAGTGTCGTACGGGAATGGACTGGTCGCATATGGCACAGGAGCGTGCGCATTTGGCGCGTATCCTTCGCGCTGCACCATAACGGGTGTCGGATAGTAGTTGACGTTGGGTGTGTCGTACATCCTCCCCGACGGTCGCACAGGCGGTGCAGAGGGGGAATGCGCATAGTTGGGTGTGTACGGCGCGATGGGCAGCGCACGACGCTGTGGCGATTGCAGCTGGCATGCTTCAAACGACTGATCGGCCGTAGAGCTTGGCTCGTAGAAGCCTCTCGCCGCCTCGGCGTTTCTCTTGACTGGACTCGAGACCGGGGTGCCGTAGTAGCTGTCTGTACCGCGGTAAGCGTGATGTGCGTGCTCGTCCACGTACTCCTCGATCTCATTTTCCTCTTCTCGTGCCGCTTGTTCGTACGTGTGATGCTGATAAGGGCTGACTCCCGACAAATAGGGTCTGTCACCCGCACTGCTGCCCTCCAAAGGCCGGCTGCCCGACTGCCTCGATACTTGTTCCATCCCCTCTTCCTCCCACGCCGCGTCGAGCTGCTGATACCTTTGCCCCTTGCTCGAGCTCCTCAAAAGTCGATCTGCGATATTGCGGCTCGAGACGCGCGACATTTTGGAGGCGCCCGTCGTCTGTCGCTGCAAATGAGACAAGCCAGCATCCGACATGATCCCACCGCCCATCATCAAATTCATGTTGGGCTCGTTGCGGTACATGCTCGACGGCTCGGGTTCCGCATCCTGATATGCCAGAGCAGTCGCAGTGTTCGACGTTCTAGAGGGACCGCTGAAGCGCGGGTCATTGACGCCCGTTACGCCAATCGCGTTGATGATGGGCGCCTTGAGGTGACGACTGCGCACAAATGCGATGACCGCCCAGATGGCTGCAAGGCCAATGATGGCGCCAGAGATGGGAAGCGCGTATTTGAGAGCGTCCGAAGTCGAGCTGGATGAGGCATTTGCAGCGTCGTCTTTGGTGTTTGCGTCTCCGTCTTTGCTGTTGCTGTCCGAGTCCTTGCCTTTGTTCGAGCTTTTGCCGTCTTTGCCGTCTTTGCCATCCTTGCCATCTTTGTCGGATTGTGCGCTGTCAACGCCGTAGCCCGGATAGCCCGGATAACCGTCCGCACCTGGATCCGAAAGAATCCTCAGAGGATCCGTGCTGGTTCCAAATGCCGGTTCGAGCGTGGTCGACGAGTTAGTGCCCGTATAAACGAACGAAGTGACATCGCCGTTGCCGTTCGAGCTTCCTGACACGTTTGTCAGGTTGAGGCTGCTGAGACTGGCGCACTGAACATTGAACTGCTTGATCTCTTGCGAATAGAAGCCGTTCTGCTTGTACTCGGGCGTATTCCAGTCAATCGGTCCGCCGGCCCACTCGATGGTGCCTTCCGGATTGGTTGCATTTCCCCCCGCCCACGTACTGAACTGGATTCTCGACGGTGACCGCGGATAGCTGGCTCCAGCCTGAGCCCGCGTCAGCGTTCTCACTACATTGCCATCGATACTCCATTGAAGCTGACTGCTGGTCCAGTTGAGACCATAGGTGTGCCAGTCGCTGACGTTGAAGTTGGGCATGCTGACGGTGACGCCGTGGTCCCTCACCGGCTGTCCTTGCCAGAAATAGTTGGTCATTGAGGTCGATGCGTTCGCCGTGGTGAATTCGTAGTCTATCTCGTCTTTGACGTTGCTCATGGTAATGAAAGCAGCTACCAGACCCTGGCGAGCATCGTGCCGGAGCGTCGCCTCTACGTAGCCGTACATGAGGTAATCAGTGGTGGAAATTTTGGCCTGCTGTGCGGCTGTCAGCTGAAGAAGCACGCCTTCAGGACCTGCACCCAGCGAGCCAGAGTCGAGCGTGAATGGTGAAGATGCGTTGCCGTTGTATTCGAGGATGGGCATGAAGACGTCGGTGTCGTTATAGTCGCTTGGCTTGATCGTCATCTGACGGGAGCGACAGACCGGGTTCGGCAGGCAGGATGAGGGCTTGAAGCTCGACATGGGGTCACAGCCTCCTGCACACTGCATCGCTCCTGAGCCGCAGACACCTTCAGATGAGCAGCAGGGACTCGATTCGGGGCACAACGAGGACGTGCTGCATGCAATCCTCGTAGTCTGAGCCGAAGAGGACCTCAGGGTCGCAGCTAGAGCAAGACCGATCAGTAGCGATGTCGACAGGCGCAGGGCTGCTTTGCGTCTTAGTCTGGCCATGCTGAGCAACTGTCGGTCGATGTGATCGTGGCTCCGTCTCCGGTATGTGCGTGGGTACGATGTGGTCGATGCGAGGGCAGGCTTTTTATGAGATCGATGAGGATACTTTATGTTCGAGAAGTCAGCGAAAGGTTGAGTATAGGGTGATGGCGATAGAGATGGTGGGAAACGGAGAAGGAGAAGTTCCTACGATAGACAAGCAGAGGGGGCTTCCCCACATTCGCGGGCGGCCCTCTGCACGAACGATGACATCTCACGCCTGTTCTCGGGTAATATCACTTTGCTGGCTCCTTCCATGCCGGAGCACCCACCCTTCTCCCGGAAGCTGGCAGGATGTCATGCCGAGGACGGAGGAAGGGGCCACAAGTCGGGATGTCAACCCTTGCGACAGCGGCACCGGCATGAAACTCTACATTTTGGCAGATCAGGGGTCCAACCAGCATTTTAACGGCGGCGTAGCTCAGCACAGCTTCGGCAAAAGGTGCAGACTCGAGAGCCTGTCAAAGTCCGCCGAGTGTGGTTGAAAAAATCGGGGCCCCTTTTCCCGAGAAAAACGCTCTGTTGGCCTGCATCTTGGTATCGTCACCTAACGTCCGCAGTTGCCGTGTGCACGGCCCTGCCAATAATGCGCTGTGCCGTGCAGCCATGCTAAAGCATGCCGAAGAGGTGCCGTCACCATGCTGCTGAAGATAGCTGGAGCACTGACATCACTCGATAAGGGTGTAAAAAGGCCAAATGGGGTTCACAGGTCGGGTCTGGGTGCCATTCAATGATGTTCTATGCGTCTCGTAGACAAGGGAGCGCTCGAGGGGACGGCCTGCTCGATGGGATATTTCATCAAGTCGAAAAATGCGCGAGGGAAAAAAAGGGGAGGGGGCCAACCCGGAATCGAACCGGGGACCTCTGTCAACTTAGTGCATCCTCTGGATCGAGATGATTTGCCCTAAGACAGCATAATAAGCCACTATACGATTGGCCCGCTTCTATGTTTGCCGAAACTGCATTGCATTCATATAGCTATGTCTATGTTGCTCACCAGCAATTCCTCCACTTCACGCACAGGGCACTGCCTCCGTTTCTTGGCAGCCGCCGAACTCGCAATAAGTGCAAGCTCAGACCTGCTCTAACCTGCTGCTTATGCTCCTCCTCCTGCTCCCATCATCGCCTGTTCGACCGACTGCAAGGTCTCGCAACAGTCAGGCGGATACCATTATCGACGCCGATCTCAAATCATACCAGCCCCTCCACGAAGGTATACCGGAAATCAACCAATCGAGGCGCGATGCCGTGGGACGACTGGCGCAAAGACTTCAACAAGAAGCTGGACGATTTCGGCGAGGATGCGAAGCACAAGTTTCGTCAACAACGCGAAGCCAATGCCGGCGGTGGCGGATCTTCTGGCAGCCGAATTGGGCTGCATGATCGGATGAATATGCTCAGGGGCGAGAATCCGCGGTGGAATCGAGACGTCGAATCGAGGACGTCGGTGGGCGGAGCCGAGGGGGCGGGGCATGCTTCGACCGTGGTGCCTGAGCGAAGCAGAGTCCCTCCTGCACCGCCGTCCATGCTCAACAAAGGTCGTCCTCCTCCGCCTCCGTCTCGTCATTCTGGCGCAGCAGTTGCGGCACCGCCACCGGCGTTACCGGCACGAATGCAGAACGAGGATGGCACGAGCAACCCGCCTCCGCCGTATCCACCGCAGACGCAGCATGAATACCCAACAAGCCAAGGTGCAGGTCACATTGAGTTCTCGCGCTTCACACAGCAGGACAAGGAAGCATTCTTTGAGCTTCTCGACGAAGTAAGTCGTCTCTTCCTCAATCTGATCCGTTGCAGACGTTAGACGATACTAACTATGCATGTCTTCCTCTCCTCACTCTCCGTCCGGCAGTATTTTGACCAACGACAGCGTAGCCTACGCTGATCCTCACACCTTACTCACCATCAGCGCAATACGGGATCTTTCCGCTTCAACGTCACCGTCTCCTGCTCATGTCGCCCGCCAAGACAGCATTTGCTATCCAACGCTCTCCACAAACCTCAAAATGCAAACCACACACAGCGATCGCTACAGCAACACGCAACGGTGGCAAAAAAGCTTTTGGCACAAAACAAGGAACAATGCGACCGGGTCTGAAAAAGGAAAACAGGAGCTGAAACGTGAATATGAAAAGGAGTGTTTAGATGCAATACGAGTTGGTCTAGTCTCATTTGTTGGCGTACGAGCGGGCTTGCGCTGGCGAGTCGACGCTGCCCTTTGGCGAGACGGGCGAGGTGATATCGTTTGCAAGCTTCTCGAGATGCTTGTCGTCTGCTGCATCCGTGCCCTCGAGCGCCTCGCGGATCATGCTGACGGTCGACTCGAGCGAGCGGCGACGGTTGGAAGGACTCGACATGGTGGTACCCAGACTGCTCGTCCTCGAGTGTCCGCGGCGGTGACCGCCAGCGATGGGCGAGCTTGGCGTAGCAGGTGATGCCGGGCTGCCAGGTGAAGTCATCTCCTCGAATGCAGGCGACGAGACGCGCGCTCCATCGGCAGGCGAAGCAGGTCCCGCCTCGTCGGCATCGATGAGATCGGGTGGCAGACGCTCGTTTTCGATATCCACCTTTCGAGCATCGTCGAAATTGGCGATCGAGTCCTTGGCCGCTTCGGAACTGAGCACCAGCGTGCCATACGGCAACTTGGCGGTTTGCGACGACTTGAGCTCTGATACGCGTTCGGCTTCTTCTCGCAACAGCGCGAAGACGCGCGACATTCGGCCCACGGCGAGGATCTTGTTCTTGATGATGGTTCTGCGTTCGGCGGTCTCCTCCTCGGCGGTGGAGGTGGGTGTGGTAGGGATCTCGTCTTCCTCCTCCTCCTCCTCGAGCTCCTCTTTGCTGCACACGTTGAGAATGGCGATGAGCATGTCGGTGATCTTTTCGCCGACGAAGGGCAGACTCCAGGTGAAGACGTCCATAAAGTTGGGAAGCCAGTAGGGATGCGGTGTGCAGTTGAACTGTCGGATGTTCATGACGTTGTTTTCGTACTTGAGGACGGCAGCCTTGTTGTTGTATACGTCGAGGTAGTTGGGTGCCGAGAAGATGGTCATGACCGAGGGGAAGCCCGTGGTTTTTGTTTTGCGGTACATGCGGTATCCGGCATCCTGTGCTTCGTGCGCTCGGATGATAGACAAAAGCTGATTGCGCTCAAGGAATTGACAGGCAGCATTGTAGGTGAAAAAGTAGGAGCAGCCTCGCACGTGGTTGTGGATGAAGCTCTCGTTAGTCTTTTCGGAGCCAAAGTCTTCCAGTGGGTCAGCCCAGAGAATGTCGCACATGAGGCCGTGTGTGGGCGGCTCGCGGAAGCGGTCGATGTTGCGAAGGTCGTCGAGGGTCTGTAGCTCTGGAGAGAGGCCACCATGAATGCAGAGGAACTGCTTGTTCATGACGGCAGCAAGGGGTAGCGTGCAGAAGGACTCCATGCACAAATCGTAGATCTCTTCGGAGTATTTGTGCTTGCACTCGAGCTTGAAGGTAAAGTAGTCGGTCAAGTGACGACATTCGTGGTTGCCGCGAAGAAGAAAAAGCGTGTCCGGGTACCAGATCTTCAATGCCCAGAGGTAGAGGACGCACTCGATGGAGAAGTAGCCGCGGTCGACGTAGTCACCCAAGAAGAGGTATCGGGTGTCAGCGGGGTTGCCGCCGACTTCAAAGAGCTTCATGAGATCGTAGTACTGCCCGTGGATATCGCCGCAGACGGTGATGGGAGCGTCGACCTCAAGCAGGTTGGGTTCTTGACGCAGGATCTCGGTGGCTCTTGTCAAGATGAAGCGGGCCTGGTCATCGGTGAGACGGCCCTCGCGGTAGAAGTGATTCTTGAGGAAAGCAATGTCGGGCTTGGAGGGGTCCTTTGCGCTGAAGAACTGCTCGTCCGTGGGTTTCTGGAATGCGGGTGCCTGCACATCTTTGATCACACGCTCTTGGGTACTGACCTGAGTTCCGTCGTCGGTGGTGTGGACGGTGAAGTCGATCTCGGGAGGAGCGGGCTTGTTCGTGATCTGGCCGATGGCTTTGACCAGCCGCTGCTGCCTGTCTGTTTGAGCGGAAGTGGACATGGTAAGCCACAGTTGGTCTAGGCGCGTGGCTAACGCTCAAGAGCAGAAAAGTGGAGCTTTTGGAGCAGGCCTTAAGACGCTTCGACGTACGCGTCTACAGTCAAGGGCAACAAAAGTGCAGTGCATCGAGATCGGCGCGACAAGAGTCGAGATCGAGTCGACGGGAACAGACGAGGCAAGGTGAGGATCAGGTTAGCTGTTGTGTTGTCAGGATGCGCTAGAAGGAGCGCATACAGCTGGCCTTGCTGTCTGCATCGAGTGCGCTTTTGAGAAACTGAGTAACCTACCTGTCGTGCTGGTGGAAGCAGTGCAAGGCGAACGCCAAAGTTTGCGAGCCGACGTCGAGACGAGTCAAGGAGAGCAGGCGTGTCAAGAAGTCGGAGCCAAGAGCAGATGCGAATCGATTGCGAAGCAAGGACGGTGGCGGTCGGTGCAGCCGGCAGTCGGATCGAGCAGCAAGCAACGCCTTGCGTATGAGATCGTTGGGCCCGTTAGGAGAGGATAATCTAGAAGAGCGAGCGGGTCTTGATGCGATGGAGGAGCAGTGGTTGAAAAGAAACCCTCGCGAAGAAGAATGAGCTGAAAGGAGCAAGCAACGAAGCAAGCAGAGATGCACCACCACCTTCGAGCTTTGCACAGGAGGCCAACTCAGCGAATGAGCAAGTGTTCGTTCGTGTGATCCGAGGCCTTTCTCTCTGTCTGTCGCCTCGGTGCGTGTGGCTTTCCCGCTGGAAACCAGAATTTCGCGCGCTGCAACTTGCGCAAACGGGTGAAAAAACGAGGCAGCGAACCACAGTCCCTCGTGTCTGCCGCAGAAAGCGAATTTGGAGGCGCGTGCGCTGTCCGAAGTCATTTACTGTAAAACACACACACACAGAAACACACACACCCTGTCCCGCAACTAAGCGACGTTGACTGGACACTCGCGGCAGTAGCCTTTCTTCCTTTTTGAAATCGCGTCGATTCAGCACGCTGGCGTACGCGCTGGCGCCGGGCCGGTTCCATATCATCACGGCGAACTGGCTGCCTTCGTCGTAGCGATAAAAAAGTGCGATTGTTCATGCTCGGATGCTATACGAATGGCTGCAGAAATCAAATTGGCTGGCTGAAACAAGTCGAAGAGGATGCTGGCTTACGCCAGAGCTTCCGGAGTCCCTGCGGATGCTGACGCCGACGCCGCCGCCTTGTTCTCGTAGCTTCCCTCGCCACCATGCTCGAAAGCCTGCGCGATGAGCTGAGACACCGCACCCAAGTAGCCGTCGTTCGTCTCGTTGCGGAAGAAGAAAAGCAGCGACTCGCTCAGCCGAAGCACTTCGTCTTTGGTCAACGAAGGCCTTCCGTCCGAGTGTAGCTCAAAGAACCACTGGATGCTGGCCATCACGTCGTCCTGGTTGAACATGATGGCGTCCAATCCGCTCACAATGTCTTGCAGTGACAGAGTCCCACGCTTCTCCTTGTCCCAGAAGCGGAATAGCCGCGCTACCGTCTCGTGTTCCGGAATCCGCCTCTCCACGCGCTCTTGGAAGCCGTTCGAGACGACGTACTCGTCTCGTGCCCACGTCGCCACCTCTCCCAGGAACAATCGGAACGTCTTCAAGTCGATGCGCATCTCCTTGTAGTCGTTGAGCGCCTCCTCGCCGCTCTCCTTTTTCGCCTCCCGCGCCAGCGCCTTCTCCATCACCTCCTTGGGATCGTTGGCCACGATACCCGCGTTCGGATTGGCTTTGGCGTCGGTCACCCCTCCGGGGGCGTGTCTCGCTCGGTAGATGGATTCGACCACTTGATCGTAAATGAGTCCGATCTGATCCTTGGAGAAGCGGCCGTGGTTCTTGAGGTTGCGGATCGCACTGCGCTTGGCAAACAGCTCGATCTCTTGCACAATCTCCTGTCGGAAGCGTCGACGTTCGCTCGCAATTGTTTCATCCGTGATGATGCCAAACTCGCGGAACGCCACCACCAACAGCTCCTGGAAGTTGGTGATCTGTCGATGACGTGGGTTGGTGCTGTTCGGATGCGCGCTGTCGCCCAACGAACGGAAGTAGCCCTTGATCAGGTTGATAAACGCGCCATCGTCGGTCACCTGCAGAAGCTCCTCGCCGTTGATCTTAAGGATGGCCAGACCTACCTGGAAGAGCACCTTGGGTCCCATGGCCATAAAGCAGTCGACGATGCGGAACGCAAAGATCATGGGCATCGAATTGATGTAGAGCGATAGGAACCACGGCAGCGACGCCACGCTCAGCTGGATGTCGGTCTTGACAAAGTGCTCGTGAATCATGGGCAACGTGCGCTGCACCAGATTCTCAAACACCTTTTGATCGAGCAGCGTGCCGGACATGGACTGCGTGTAGTAGCCCGGTAGCAGCCTCTCGCACAGCGTGTCGAGCAGCCAGAAACACTGCTCCTCGCTCATGTAAATCAGGATGGCGGCTACCACAATGTTCATCGCTTGACAATAGCCCAGCTCCGGGTTCTTCCAGCTGTACGCCACTAACACCCGACGCAGCGTCTCGATGCCTTGGGGAGTCTGGTAGGCTGGATATTCGGGCAGACTGCGGTTGAGGTCCTTTTCAATCTCTTCGGTGCTTGTGCTGGTGACGCCATCGTATCGCTTCAGGATGGCTTGGTACTCGCCGGCGTGTGCGAAGCGATTGTAGATGGATCCGCTGGTGAGCTCCCAAATCTCTCCGCGAAGTCGATTCGGAAGGCCGACTTGGACGAGGCGCAAGAATTGCGGATATCGTAGCAAGGTAAGGTTGCGACCATGTGCCAAAAAATAATCGCGCCAGAGCTTGAGCTTGCTCTTTTCCCTCAGCTTTCGCGCATCACCTGGGAAGCCGAAAACGGCGCCAAGTCCAGCTTGATACTTCGGAGGCTCCTTGTCTGCAGACGCATCCGCTGATGCATTGAGAGGAGGTTCATCTGCTTCGGACGCTGGTGTTGAGGTGGCATCGGTGACAGCGCGCTTTCCCTTCGGATCGGAGAGGTCGTCCGAGATGAGGAACTCGCTGTAGCAGCCGGCAAGGAACGGCTTGAGCAGCTTCATGTTGCCGAGTTGAGCGCGGAGCTGATCGCGCAGGACGGCACAAAAGTGTTCGCAGGTGGGCCGCAGCGCATTGAGCTGGAGGATGATCTTCATGCCGTGCCACACGACGATGCTGAGGGCAAAGACAGTGCCTTTGGTGTTGAGACGCTCAACTCGGCGAACACACCAGAGCGGCAGATTCATTCGACAGCTGCGGCCACGGTCGCCCTGGCTTGCAAAGCACAAGAAGGACTGTGTGAGCGTCAGTCGTCCCGCATAGACCTGGTCTTCCTGCAGGCCATCCTTGGTCGCGGCAGAGAGCGACAGGACCGACGAGGTGATCTCTGCATCGACGATAGGAGATTCTCCCGTCGGCAGGGAGAAGGCGTGTGCAAAGAGCTCAGGTCGTGTCGGTGAGCGGTAGTCGCGCAGCGAGTGTGCGATAGTGGACATGATGCCCTGCTCTTGCGATGCTGTAGTGCTTCGAGATGATGTTGGACGATGATGGCCAAGAGAAGGCCGGGGCAGCATACCGAGTGCTAATCAGAGCTGACACGCAGCAGCCGAAGCGGCATCCAGGGTCAAAGCACCGCCTGCCCGCACGGCCCACGTTCTGAGCTCACACGGAAACGAAGAACCGGTCTAACATATCAAGGAAAATTCAAGAACGTTTGTTAGAATCATGAGTGCAACACCTAAAGGATTTTTTTTCAGCCTTGCTGGTCGGGTTGTGAACGTGCGCAGTGCGCAGCTTTGCAGAGCCTTGGCTCCTCCCCGAGCTTCGGCAGACAGAATTGCCGTGTGTCCATCGCCCGGCTGCACACATGAGCTTGAGAACTAACTCACATGGCATGAGGATCCAGAAGAGAGGCTCGTCGGGCAGCAACTATACAGCACAGATTGCGACGCATCGTTTGATGGCGAACCTGATCGCTTGAGCTAGCTCAAAGGAGAAGAGGGTCCGACGAGGGTATGCACCGGTCAAAGATCATTTCCTGAGCACGACCCCAACGGCACAAGATCGACGTCGACCAACCAGAGCGTCTGAAGAGATCAATCCTGCAAAAAAGGGATCAAAGCTCGATGCACTGACTCGAATCGTATCTACCTGTAGCTGCTGGAATCATTTCCTGGCGGGGCCGGGTGGCAGACGACACCTTCTGACACGTCTTCGGGAATAGCTCAGCTTGATTCGCCAAAGATTTACACGTCTGCAGCAGGCAAATCAAGCAGAAGGAATCGAGTCTGTGACCCCCAGTTCGCGGCGGAAGCGGAGCAACAGGAAGAAAATTTTAAAGGCGAGACAGAGACTGACACTTGAGAAGAAAACGATGAAAATCAGGAGAAAAAATCTGCTCACCTTTCAATTGGAGAAAACGTGCAGTTGCGCCGCACATGTTCAAGTTCACACACTGGCCTACTGCCTTGCCCTGCCTTCCCACCCAACACAATGCCTCCGACAGCTTCGCTGGGGCCAAGTGGCGAGCGAGCAACAGGTGTCGTCCTCCTCTGCCTCTTCTGCAGCTGTTGCAAACGTTTACGGCAGCGCAGCGCTTCCTCCTCCTCCCTGTGTGCGTAAGAGGGGATCAGCGGGTGGGCTGGCCCTAGCGCGACACCCGCCTCCTCTCGTCCTTGCAAATCCTATTTCTTCTCGGCATGTTCGATCTCGCCTCCTTCCTTTTCACCACACACTATCCCTCCATTCCATATCATCATATTCAGTTCTTCCCTCCGTCCAAAACCAGACCCCATTCCTTCTCGCTCGTGTTCACGTTCAAGAAGTTTATCTACCGTCGTCTCGATCCTCTGATTTAGACGTCCCTTTTCCAAGCCATTCTCCTTTCCCGTCTCGCTCGTCCCTTTCGCACATCTTTCAAAATGGCGTAAGTACTCGATCGTCCTTCATATAGGCGTTTCGGATTCAATCATTGACTGACGTTCCCCGCTTTTCCTCCCTTGCTTTATGGCAGCACCTCCGCCGTTCTCGGTTACCCCCGTATTGGCCCTCAGCGTGAGGTCAAGAAGGCCCTCGAGGCCTACTGGGGCGGCAAGATCTCCCAGGAGGAGCTCCTCAAAGTCGCCAAGGAGCAGCGTCTTCAGACCTACAAGTTCATCAAGGACGCCGGCGTCGATGTCATCCCAACCGGTACCTTCTCGCTCTACGACCACGTCCTCGACGCCTCCAACACCTTCAACCTCATCCCCGAAAACTACGCCAAGTCAGGCCTCGATGCCCTCGACACCTACTTCGCGATGGCCCGTGGCCACCAGAAGAACGGCGTCGACCTCCCCGCCACCGAGATGCAAAAGTGGTTCGACTCCAACTACCACTACCTCGTCCCCGAGCTGAGCGAGTCCACCGAGTTCAAGATCAACAACACCAAGCCCATCGACGACTTTGTTGAGGCCAAGGAGGCCGGCTACAACGCCCGCCCCGTCCTCGTCGGTCCCGTTACCCTCCTTGCCCTCGGCAAGCCGGGCAAGGACGCCAAGGACGCCGAGCTCGACCCCGTCTCGCTCCTCTCCAAGCTCGCCCCCGTCTACGGTGAGCTCATCGCCAAGCTCGGAGAGGCCGGTGCCGAGTGGGTCCAGATCGACGAGCCCGTCCTCGTCCTCGACCGTGCTCAGCAGTACGCCGCCGAGTTCAAGGCCGCCTACGAGACCATCGCCAAGGCCGCCCCCTCGGTCAAGCTTCTCATCGCCACCTACTTCAACAAGCTCGAGTCCAACCTCGAGATTGTCAAGACGCTCCCCGTCGCCGGTCTCCACGTCGACCTCGACCGTGCCCCCGAGCAGCTCGACGAGGTGCTCGCCGCCTTTGCCGACACCAAGCACGTCGTCTCGCTCGGTCTCGTCTCGGGCCGTAACATCTGGAAGACCGACCTGAGCGCCGCCCTCAAGACCGCCCAGAAGGCCGTAGAGAAGCTCGGCGATGCTTCGCGAGTCCAGATCGCCTCGTCGTCCTCGCTCCTCCACACCCCCATCACCATCGCCAACGAGAAGAAGCTCAGCGCCGAGGTCCTCGACTGGTTCTCATTCGCCAACGAGAAGTGTGCTGAGATCGCCACGCTTGCTGCCGCCCTCCGCGACCCCAGCTCTGTCGCCGATGCCCTCGCCACCAACGAGAAGAGCATCAAGGCCCGCCGTGACTTTGAGAAGAACTCGGACCCTGCCGTCCGAGAGCGCGTCGCCAACATCAAGCCCGAGGACCTTGCCCGCAAGTCGCCCTTCAGCACCCGAAAGGAGGTCCAGAAGGAGCACCTCAACCTCCCCATCTTCCCCACCACCACCATCGGCTCGTTCCCCCAGACCAAGGAGATCCGTCAGTACCGTGCCCGCTTCACCAAGTCCGAGATCACCAAGGAGGAGTACGAGAAGTTCCTTGAGGACGAGATCAAGATGGTCGTGGAGAAGCAGGAGGCTCTCAACCTCGACGTGCTCGTCCACGGTGAGCCAGAGCGTAACGACATGGTTCAGTACTTCGGCGAGCTGCTCGAAGGCTTCGTCTTCACCCAGAACGCCTGGGTCCAGTCGTTCGGTTCGCGCTACGTCCGCCCTCCCGTCGTCGTCTCTGACGTCAGCCGCCCTGCTCCCATGACCGTGCGCTGGTCGTCGTACGCCCAGAGCCTCACCAAGAAGCCCATGAAGGGTATGCTCACCGGTCCCGTCACCATCCTCAACTGGTCGTTCCCCCGTGCCGACATCAGCAAGGAGGTGCAGTCCAAGCAGATCGCCCTGGCTCTCCGCGATGAAGTCATCGACCTCGAGAAGGCCGGTGTTCGTGCCGTCCAGGTCGACGAGCCCGCCATCCGTGAGGGTCTGCCGCTCCGCCAGAAGGACTGGGCCGGCTACCTGCGATGGGCCGTCGACTCGTTCCGTCTCTCCACATCGGGCTGCTCGGACGCCATGAACATCGCCTCGCACTTCTGCTACTCGGACTTCTCGCTCATCATGAAGTCGATCATCGAGCTCGACGCCGACATGATCTCGATCGAGCACTCCAAGTCCGGTGAGCACCTGCTCGGCGCCTTCAAGAAGGTCGGCTACCCTTCGCACATCGGCCCCGGTGTGTTTGACATCCACTCGCCCCGTGTCCCCTCCAAGGACGAGATGGTCGGCCGCATCAAGGCCATGGCCGAGGTGCTCCCCAAGGACTCCATCTGGGTCAACCCCGACTGCGGTCTGAAGACCCGAACCTGGGAAGAGTGCACTGCGCAGCTCACCAACATGGTGGCTGCTGCCGAGGAGTGCCGCAAGACCCTTGCCTAAAGAACTTAACCCCCCAACCAGCTTTCCTTGCCCATGGATCCAGCATCAACTGCTTTGGTCCGGGCTCAGCGCAGCTTGACCCCATGCTCGTCCCCCTCTTAGTATAATTCCCGGTCTCCCTCTATTGTCGTCATTGTCTTTCTCTCTCTCTTCGCATTTGTTTCCTCTGTATTCTGTATCCCATTCAACATGATATCCCGCCCAAAAAGCTTTCAACATGATCCCAGCAATTCCAGCATTTCAACATGGATCCACACCACAAATCAGCGTACTGACAGTGTCTTGTGTGCGATATCGAGAGCAGAGGAGAAGCGGATTCGACGGCCTTCCTTGCGGAGACGCGTCGGCGTGTGATTATTCGAAAGTGACACTTTCTGAGAAATCACATGCAGTCTAGACAAACACACACGCAGGCGAGCGCATGCCCGCATGCCCGCACGCATGCACGGCCACGGTGCAGCACAGCACAGCCTGGCAAGGTTCTGAGTTGGCCTGAACGAGCTACCGTCCTCCCTGCCTTCCTACTCTCATCGCATTGATCCGCAAGATTCATCAAGTGACACATTCATCAAACATGTCGGGTGTCGAACAACAACACGACGAGTCTTTGCACGAGGACCTCGGCGACCACGATCAGCTCGAACTCGACCCCGTCCCTGCCGACGTGTCAGCAGATGAAGCCGTCCCACCAAGCGATCGAACCTCCTCCGAAAAAGAGGGCGGTGAAGTCGTTGCCGAGGACGAAGCCGGCGATCACCCAGCCGGATCCGAGGACGACGCCAAGCAGAGCGAACTAGCTGAGCCCGCGTCCGAGCTTGTCACTAGTCCAACGCCATCCAAACCCTCTGCACCATCCACCCCTTCCGCCGCCGCCGCTCCTCGAGTTGCCGCCACCCCAAAGACGGGCACAGCTGCATCGACGGTGGCTCGACGAAACGTGACTGGTGCACGACCCTCGGCGGCAGGTACGGCTGCGTCAAGGACAGCTCCATCCTCAAACGCATCTGGCGCAGCCCGCGCGGGTGTGGCAGGACGTCCCAGTGTGACTGCTGCTCGGGGAGCCGCAACGTCAACCGCCTCAAAGCCTGGCGCTATGGCCACTCGTCCCAGCGTAGCTGGCCGAACAAGCCTGGCCCCAGGTGCTGCTGCAACTAGTACGGCCGTTCGTCCCTCCGCAGACGGGGCAGCGAGTACTGCAGCCCGACCCGCAGCTTCCGCGGCCTCTACAACCGGAGCTCGACGCGTGTCTACCGTGCCTGCATCGCCTGCTCGCTCAAGTGTGAGCGCGACCGGCGCTACGGCTGTCCGCAGGCCTGCAGGCGCACCTTCGACGACAGCCCCATCGGCAGCGACTGCCGCCGTACGCAGGCCGGCTGGTACCGCACCCACTGCCGCACCTTCCACCACAGCCGCTCGGCGCCCCCCTGTCTCGTCGACGGCAGGTACGGCGGCTACTTCAGCAGCAAAGCGGGCCTCGGTCACGGGCTCGAGCGCTTCCTCTAGCGGAGCGCCTGCTACCGCCGCCGCTGCGGCTCGTCGGGCGTCCATCACGAGCAATGGAACCAGCACTACGGGTACAGCCGCTCGGCCCGCCTCGGCCGCCCGGTCCAGCTTGGCTCCATCCTCCACACGACCAGGCGCAGCCGCGACGACCACATCCACCGCGGCTTCGGCTGCTGCCAGGAAGAGTCTCGCTCCCACTGGAGCCACTTCCTCCGCGGCTGTCAAGGACCTGCAAGACAAGGTGACCAAGTTGGAGGCCGAGCTAGCTGAACAGAGCGACCAGTTGGACCAGCTCAAGTCGGACCTCGAGGCCAAAGACGAAGAGCTTCAAGCCAAGACCGTCGGCCTCTCTGCTGCCGAGGCCAAACTTGCTGAAGCAAAGGAAGCAGCATCGAAGCCTGCGGACAAGGCAGATGCATCCTCTTCTGACCGAGTCAAAGAGTTGGAAGCCGAGGTCGAACGACTTCAAGCCCAGCTTGGCTCATCCGACGAGCAGCGCACCGATCAAGCTACTCAGCACGACGGCGTCGTGGCTGAGAAGGAGCAAGCCATTGCAGCTGCACAAGGCAAGATCCAGGACCTCGAGGCTAAGCTCGCCGAAGCTCGTTCCGCCCTCGAAGACGCTTCCGCTGCCCGCGATGCTAGCGCACAGGAGAAGGAGGCCAGCCAGTCCGAGGCGATGGCAGCCCTTCAAGAGAAGCTCAACGCCAGCCTCAAGCAGATCGAAGAGCACCAGCTCAGTGCAAAGAAAGCGCACGATGAAGCGCAGTCTGCCCAAAAGAGTGTCGCTGAGCTAGAGCAACGCATTCAGCAGCTCACTCTGGACCACGAGCAAAGGGTGACGGGTGGCGACAATCAAGCTTCCAAGCAGCTCGCAGAGCAGCGCCAGGCTCACGAGTCTGCCGTGAAGGAGGCCAGCGACAAGGAGGCCGCCTTGCTATCTCAGACCGAAAAGCTGCAGGCTGAGCTTGATGGTCTCCAGTCTCAGCTCCTGGTTGCGCAGAACAAAGCCAAGGAGGCAAGCGCGGCTGGCGAGCAGGGTGCTTCCAGCTTGGCCGACAAGGAAGCGGAGCTTGTCGCTCTCAAGCAGAGCAACGCAGATCTGCAAAAGAAGGCTGCTGAGCTGGATGCCCTCGAGCACCGCAACACAGAGCTCGAGGAGCAGGTCTCCCGGCTTGCTGAACTCGAGCAGCGCAATAAGGATCTCCAAGACAAGATGGAGGCTAACTCTTCCGCATTCGAGACGAAACTTGCCGAAGCCGTCGCTGCCGCTGAGGCCGCCGCCCTTGCTAAGGCAAAGGTCTCGCAGGAGCAAGAACAAGCCTCTGCCGACTCAAAACACGGCGAAGCGCTCGCTCAGGCGGTCGAGCAGGCTCGAGCGGAAGCGGAGCAGAAGCACGCAGCTGTGTTGGAAGACGCCGTCAACAGTGCTCGTCGCGAGCTGTCGGCCGAACACGCAAAGACCCTCGAACGCGCCCTCGAGGAAGCCAAGGCCAAGCAAGACGAACAGACAGTTGTTGAGCTCGATGCTGCTCGACGCGATGCCGAGCAAAAGCTGCGCTTTGCTCTTCAGAAGGAGCACAGGGCCGCCTTGGAAGAGGCGCGAGCTGCGGATGCCTCCCGTCACGGCGAGGAGCTGTCGACGCTGGCTGCTGCCCACGAGGCAACGCTCTCGCAGATTCGCGAGGAGCACGCCTCGCAGCTGTCTTCTCGCAATGACGCGGCCGAGGAGCATCTGAAGCAAGTGCAACAGACGTTGGAGCAGGTCAAGGCCGAACTTGCGTCTCAGGAAGCCAAGTACGCTGCCCAGGTCGCCGAGATCAAGGCGGAGCACGATCAAAAGGTAATGGACGCATTCGAAAAGGCACGCGCCGAAGCGGGAGACAACCACTCGACGGATCTTCAGAGCCTCAAAGAGCAATCAGCCAAGACCGTGGAGCAGATGCGAAAGTCGCACGCCGACGAGCTCGAAGCCGTGCAGGCTGCGCATGCCGCCGCTCTCTCTGAGGCCAATGATCGTCACACGGCCGAGCTCAAGCGTGTTCAGCTGGAACTCACCGCCGCGCAGGGCGACCTGAAGAAGCTCAAGGACACGCTCGCGCAGCTCCAGACAGAAAAGGATGCCGGCGATGCTCGCATCCGCACGCTCGAGGCTGAGGTGGCCTCCGCATCCGACAGAGCCAAGCAGGCCGCCTCGGACTCGGCAGCAGCCAGCTCGTCCGAGACTTCCGCACTGCGCAAGCAGATCAAGCAGCTAGAGCAGGAGCTTGCCGAGACACGCCACGCTCACAACCAGTCGCAGACCGCCTTTGTCGAGCAGTTCGAGGCCATCTCGAACCAACACGAAGCCGACAAGCAGGCGTTGATCCAGAAGCACGTCGACGAGGTGGGCCAGCTCGCGCAAAAGCACGAGGAGGCGCTCGTGCCCTTCCGAGAGAAGGGTCTCCAGGATCTCGAGAAGCTCATGGATCTGCAAGACAAGCTCGACGAGGCGGAACGGGCACGCGATGCTGCCAACAAAGAGTTGGCTCTGATGGCGTCCAAGGCCGCAGCTGCTCCGACGACAGCGGCGAGCCTTCTCGATGGGCAGGGCAAAGAGAACCAAGAGATGACCGATCTCGAGCGTCTCCACGCTGCGCACACGGAGAAGGTGGCTCTCCTCTCGAACCAGCACCACGAGCAGCTCGAGCAGCTCCTCGCTGAACGTCGATCTGAGCGCGACGAGCTCGAAAACGTACGTCGCGATCTGCAAAACGCAAAGAGGGAAGTCGAATTCCTTACTCAAGATCAGGAGAATGTGGACAAGCTCAAGAAGGAGATTGAACGGTTGGAAGAACAGCTGCAGCACGCACTCTCTACTACGGCCCCCGCCTGAGGAGGATGTCGATCCAATGTTGATGGAAATGTCACTCGAATGTCGATAGAATGTCGCTCGAATGCTTCTGATTGACTGATCAAGAATGACTAGAATACAAGTACAAAGATAGATGGATGCGAACGACGTTTTCGACAGCGTCCTTGTCGAGAGGTTGAAGCGATGCAATGTTGCGGAACGTGCACCAGGTGCCTGAGCATGTCTGGTTGTAAGATGCGATGTAGTCTGGGTGGGATTTGGAGAGGTTGTATTCGCGGACAAGTAGGGTGTGCACCACCTTTTTGATGGTGTTGCGGTTCCCTTTTTCCACGAATTCCGTTGCGTCGGCGGGCTTGGCGTCAGTGGTGAGAAACGGCTCGGGCGAGACTGATTCCACTTTGACCGGTTTCACATCGAGCAGGTTCGGGCGACTTTCGGACTTGGTCACGAGAGCACGCGTGGGTTGCCTGCCGAGGTTGAGGCGTGGCAGATCGGAGAGGATGCGGTCCGCTCGATGCTTGATGCCCCTGGCCGGGGAGACCACGGCAACGTCCATGGACTCGTCATTGACTTGGCGCTCGAGGCAGGGACTACCGGCCACTTTGCGGTCCGAAGTGGTGCGCCGCTTGTCGCCGCGTCGACCTGGTGTATGTGCGCCGACGGGCGCGAGTGAGCTTGCGTGGGATGATGCAAAGGGCGATGCGCCTCCGTGACGCTGTGTATGGCTGGGTTTGCGTTTGGATCGTGCTTGCAGCAGTGCGGAGATGGACCCACGCGGAAGCGGATCGTCTGGACGCGGTCCGGTGCTGGGTGGCAGTGCTCCTCCTAAGGTCGGCAGCGAGAGACCTGCCTGACTGAACACATCGTGAAGCGTCT
Source organism: Sporisorium exsertum (assembly GCA_928724755.1). NCBI lineage: Eukaryota > Fungi > Basidiomycota > Ustilaginomycetes > Ustilaginales > Ustilaginaceae > Sporisorium > Sporisorium exsertum. The sequence goes on from CAKMXK010000001.1 coordinate 242,946, forward strand.
GCGACCCAACACTCGGCTGCCTATGAAAGCTGCGTGATCTGCTCAGCTCCCTGCTCGAACTACCATCCGCCCTCTTGGTCTGGATTGTCACTCTGCGTCCCAGCACAAGTCGGATCGGCGTAGAGTCGGACGAGGGCCCAGCTTCGTCTGTTTGCGCTGCGGGTGCCGGCTGAGCAAAGATGGCGTACTCCGAATTCGGAGCGGTCGGAAAGGCAAATGGATCCGATGCGAATGCGTCGTCCGCCGAAGCCAGAAGCGAGGGCTGCAACGAAACCGTCACCACCTGCGCCGACCGCCCTCTCCCCGCATCCTGAACAAAGTCGGCATCAAAGCAAAAGATGCGCTGGAAGAAGCTCCACGTCGCCGTCTCGCGCGGATCGATATACACGCGCACCTCTCCACTGGCGATCCAGTGCGACTGTTTCTGACTGACAGCACCAACGACAGGGGCGGACCCTCGATCGGTTGTCACGGCGGAAATGTGGAGTGGCTGGTTGCGCAGCATCTCCAATGCCAAGCACAGGTCGGCCTCCGCCTCGTGAATGTTGGTCCTCGCATCACTGTCGCGTTCCAAATTGCTGTCGATGAAAGGGTTGGCGTATGAGACGATGGCGATCCCTGGCAAGCGCGTGCCATCGATCAGGACCAAGTCGCTCCGCCAGAGAAGCCTCGCTTTGGCATCAAGTCGCTTCGCCATAACAGCCTGGCTCTGGCTTTGGCGAACGATGCGGCGATGCCAATGGCATGTCTCTGTGCCGCTAGTAGAGGTGATGGAAGAGGGTGAATGTTGAGAGTCGAGTGGACGTGGTGGGTTCGAGAGAGACGCGGTGCGGAGTGTCCGAAGTGTCACTTTTTCTCGTGTCGCGCCTTTGCGCCCCCAAAGCAAAAAGCACCCACGGTCCAAAAAAAATAACACGAGAGTCCTACGGGGATTGAACCCGCGACCTGCAGAATACCACACCATTCGAGAGGTGCGACGCTTCAGAATTTGAAAACCGAAGTCTGCCGCTCTACTGCTGAGCTAAAGACCCTGAAAGTTACGAACTTCCGAAGTTTTTGCTTACAAGTATTCACGCAAGTTGCTGTATCAGATCGAAGCTCGGACAAAGGGAAGATCAAAAACGTCAAACTGTGTTCTCGGACGTTCATAGCAGTTTGGTCATGGATCACGAGCCGTTAAAGAGGCAAACCAACCCTTGACAATACGAGGCCGAGGTCAGCAGTAACAAAGCCGAAATGCCATCCTGTCGGATCCCTCTTGTGTAGAACTCGTTCAAAGCAAGCACGCTTCAACACGTTGGAGCAGCGGGGCGATCGGCATGTCCAAACGAGCTGCCATTGCCAAAGCAACCGGAGTTGCAGCTCGCGATGATGCATTCCAGCATCGTCTGATTCAGACCGAACCGTGGGAGAGCCTTGCTCGGCATTTGACTGAAGCTCTCAGCTCTATTCCCGGCGCAAGCAAAGCGAAGTCATCACGCTCAGCATGCTCACACCTAGCGCTGCAGGTGCTTGTAGTTGCAGCCGGGCTTCGGAGAGCAGCGCTCGTTGATGCCCTAGACCTGTCTCCTGCACAGACATCTGCGATCAGCTTGAGACTCGTAACCCTTAGCAAGCAAGGGAGCGCTTCCGGTACTACCGGTCTGCAACATGTCCGGTTGCTTTACCACGCTGCCACCGGGCAGACCTTCATCGTCAATAAACAGCAGAGCCTTTGGGCTGACATGTCATCTTTGGACTGCACAGCTGGATCCAATTCAATGCCTTTTCGCGTCTGGATCGATGCTCGCTGGACTGCGGATCATGTGTCACCAACTCGCACTAGCCCAGACCCGCACGTCAGAAGTTTGCTAGAGCATGTCCATCAAGCCATTGTCGGTGATGCCTCGGGTGATGTGTTGATTGTATCGCAAACAATCTCTGGTCCGACGAGCGCTCAGCCTGACGAGCAAGGGGACGCTCGGATTGTAGGCGTAGCGTTAGCGGGCTTCCTACTCGAGTACGGTGGCGTATACTGCCTGCACAACGTCACGGCAATAGACGGTACGTTACACCCCGACTACCAAGTCCGACCCCTTCGGCTGATTGAAACGCCTCTACCAGAGCCCGACTTTGCCCCTTCTCCGCCGAACTGTCTCGGGTCGCAATCTCTCTCCCTCTTCAACATTATATGGAACGACGCTTTTGGGACAAGCCTCGAGTTGCTCTCCTTCTCCATCCCTCAATGCGTCACCACCCGCGAAGACACTCAACGAGCTTGCCAAACCTTGACCGACGTCTTTCAGGCTCGAGTCAACAACATTGCCAATGGAAGTATATTTGCACACGGTCGTGTCAGCACGCAGGTGTCGACAGTGTCACTGCATCAAGTATCTCTGTAATCGGCTCGAATGTACAAGGTAACTCTAAATCGACTGTGCTTCAGTGTCTCTCAAGATCAATATGCACCCGAGCTCATGTCCTCACAGACTGATGGCACGAGCCGACAGAGCCTTGAGCATGCAGATGGAACAATCGAAAATGGCCACGCGACTCGGCGCGTGCAAAGTGGAGTGTTTGTTGGGTTGCGTGTTGAAATTGCAGAAGAACTGAGCTTTTGCTGCTTGCTTGTTGACGGCCATCATTCCATCCCGACCCGTGCTCCGATGATCACCTTCAGGCATCCATGACGGCCTCTCATGGCACAACGCAAGGTCACAGCATCCGATCTGGGCGAAACATCGGCGACGGTAGCAAGAACGATGGAAGGGCAGAAGTGAACTACGACGACTCGCGGCCGACGGCCGTCCGTGAAGGGCAAGAGCAGTCAATCGGACAAGGCGACGAGGAGGAGGACGAGTACGAGGAAGTTCAGAACGAAGAAGATGACGACGAAGACGAGGACGGCGATGATGGAGATGATGATGAGGACGACGACGACGACGAGGAAGAGGAAGAAGATGGCATTGCAGAGGAGGAGGAAGACGAGTCTCCTTTCCGATTCCTCGAAGGACTCGACACCAACTGGCTCACGGGCAGGAATCCGGCTGCAGAAGCAAGGTCAACGTCCTACAACGATCCATCTGGCAGCGATCGCCGCTCGCCTACAGACAGCGCGGACGATGCCGAATTCTACGGCGCCATGATCCAGATGCTCACGCACGTATTGGGATCTTCGGATTCAATCACATGGCCTAATCAAGCCACACCAGGTTCGCAACTTGCACCCTCACCCTTTGCTCCTCCTTATAGCAGTCCGGCTCACACGCCGAGCCACGCAGCGCCATCATTTCCATCCACTTCGAGGTCGGTCATCGGCAGCAACGGCGCGACCAGCAGTAGCAGCAGCAGCAACAAGAACAGGGCGAACAAGTCTGAGCTCTCGGCGCTGCAGCCAATGATCCAGGCCCTCATTGCACGTCTCGGGAAGAATCATCAGCTTCCACGCCGGCCAGTAGGCGAGCAAGACCTCACTGCGCTGCTGCAGACCCTGATGCAGCAGCAGCAGCGTCAGCAAGATCAGCAAGCGAACAAAGGGGCCACACCTCGAACGACCACTTTGCTATCCGATTCAAACTGCGATTTCCCCAGGCAAGGCTCGATAACACAGATGCCGTCCGGTCTGACCCCTCATCCGCTTACCGGCGCCGAATCTTCGTACAACCTCGCTGCGAGCCACAGGCATGCACCGCTTCACTTTGCCGATCTCGACTTTGAAGATGAGGATGAAGATGATCCAGATTTCAATCCTGATCTGAATCCAGATCTTCCGTTACCTTCCGCCTGGTCGTTGGCAGTGCGGGACGTGGTAGCATCCGAGGAATCCAGGGCCGCTGCTGCGGCCGCAGCTGTTGCCGCTTCTCATTCCGGCACGCCGTCTGGCGCCCAGACACCAGCAGACATGCTTCGACCCGATTCGTACAGAGGAGGCAACGCGCAAGCGGCTCCGAACGGTCGATCAGCGGTGCCCTCGCAGCTGGGAGACGCCGAGGGACGCCGCCCGTCGTTCGAACAAGCCTCCGCACGATCTTCCAGGTACAATTCTTTCGCTCACGCTTCGACCTCGGCACCATTGGCATCCGCATCTGCGGCTCCTGCGCACCCGACCACCACCCAGCACGATGCTCAGCGGCCTTCAACCAGCCATGTCACTCCTCCGTCTTCAGCTTTCGCCGATGGGCACGCAGACGGCGCGTCAGCCGTCTTCGACGTATTATTCTCGCCTTCAGGCAGACCGATCAGATCGTCGCGCAAACGACGAGGCTCTCCATCATCCACATCTCAGTCGAGACAGACGCAGCCTGACCTTGCCGCAAGCCCCGCAGCATCTCGACACAGCGAGACCGCCGCCGCAGAACAGAGCGCGCCCCGCAAGAGAGGCAGAAAGCCGGTGCTTGAGCCAGGCGAAGCACAACGTCGTCGCGCACAACGTAACGTCGAGTACCAACGCATGCGACGTCAGGTCAAAAAGGCAGAGGAATCAGAGCAGAGCGAGGCTGTGCTCGAGCTCAAAGCAGAAGTCAAGATGCTTCGTGCGGAAATGGAGAGACTGCGGGATGAAAATGCGATGCTGCGCGCACAGCGTGAACTCGACCGTCTGCAGCGCTCGAATCGCAGTTGAGGCTGTCGAAATGGATGGTAGCGGCCTTTTGCATAAGCTACTTGCCACTTCTAAATATACCCTTGTACACCAGCGCACCCCGGAAATGCGATAGCGTTTTACCCGAGATGACCCTGAGCCTCACGATGATCTTATAGCTTGTCCCGAGTGACCCGAGAGAAAATGCAATGATATGCCGGCTGTTGCGGATTGCAGATCGGAAATCTAAAACTTAATATAGCACGCTAAACAGCAATGAGCTTTCGACGTCGTCCTTCCTGCTTCATCACCACCATCCTCTTGCCTTGGTGTCCCTTACGGCGCTTGCGGCTCATCATGCCGCCCAAAGCAAAGCCTCCACAATCCGATCCCGCACCTTCCGCATCTCCGGGCTCCGCCTCATCACCACCCAGGCTAGCCGGCACCTCACGGGATCTGTCCTCCACCTCGCTAGGCTCGTTGCCGCACATCGAAGTGAAGCCGCAAAAGGCTTGTGTTCTTTGCCGCCGATCCAAGGTCAAATGTATTCACGACGGGGCCCCTCCCTGCAAGCGCTGCAAGGATACGCATCAAGAAGCGCAATGCAAGTTTCGACTTCGAGCTGACGATGAGACGTGGCGCGAGCGCACCGACGAGGTCTTGAGCCGGCTCGGCGATAGCGTAGACTGGCTCGTACAGCAGCAGCGACAACAACAGCAACAACAACAGCAACAACAACAGCAACAACAACAGCAACAACAACAGCAACAACAACAGCAACAACAACAGCAACAACAACAGCAACAACAACAGCAACAACAACAGCAACAGCAGCAGCACACCGTACGTGAGCGCTCCGACACAACAGCGTCGAGTACATCTTCGATGTCCGCACCTTCGCCACGGAAGCCGCACCGTGCCACTCTTTATCGACCGCCTCCACCTCCCCCTCCCGGAAGGGGGCCAGGTGCCAGTACGTGGCACGCTCATCCACATCCTTCCGCCTTAACTGGAGATCATATACCACCGCTTTCAGATCCTGCTATGTCCCACAACGGCCAAGCACCTCATGGCCGTCCCTCGTTCACGACCTATCTCGGCTTTGATGGCGCTGCTGGCCTGCTCAGCCCGGGAGACTCACACGCAAGATCGGCCTCCTCGCCATCGTCTTCCGCCGCCGCTGCTGGCAAACATCACCGTGCTCATTCGACGTCGCAAACATTCCGACCATTGCATAATCCTCATCCGCCCCCCTCGTTCCCTTCATCATCAACGCATCCAACCCAGATGGCAGAGACCAAGCCTTTTGCGGCCCCCATTTCCGCGCCTCACCTTGCGGCCTCGCACTATATCCCTACTGCTGGATCGGCAGCCATGTCCAATCCCGTGCCGTCGTCCCCCGCACGGCAATATCAGCAAGTGCCTGCGCTTGAGCCGGGCCAAAGCCGCCCTTCTGCAATCCTTTACGCTGCTCAACGACCGTTCAGCAACGCACCACAACCAAGCAGGCTGCAAACAAGCCTTGCGGCAGCCAAAGCGATCTCGCCATATGCACGACCATCGCACTTTATCGGACGCAACGATCCGCGCCTAACGGTGATCTCGATGGGACTTGTCTCGATGGATCAGGCACGACATCTGTTCAAGTTCTTTGCGCGCTACTTACAGCCTCACTGCTTTGGATTCCCAGCTTACCCGGCGAACGAGCATATGACGCCGCTCATCATCGCTTGTATCCTGATGGTGTCGTCGATGCACGAGCCCAACACTCGGCACTATTTCGAGCGCTTCCGTCATGAAGCCTTCTCTTCACCTCTGTTACTTGATCAACCGATCGATCGACATGCTCCACTCGATCCGGAACTGGGTATCGGCGTCGAAGAGATCACAGGCGCCTGCATCGCCGCTTGCTGGCTGGGTGGCCAGACCGCGCTCTCCATCGCCCGTCTGGCTCGATACTGGGCCATTGGATATCTCGAACACTTTGAGGTGCGATCCGCCCAGACTCTGGGCGAATGGATGACGATTCTACCACCCTTCCGACAGATCGATCTAGTGGGCAAGCTTCGCATCTGGCTCATGTCGTACATCACCGAAGCGCAACAAGCCGTCATCAACGATCAGCCCAGTCTGTTCCCCGAGAGTCAGCCCGCGCATTACTGCCAGGGCCTTCTGAATGCCAGCAGTCACAGTGCAGAGCTGGCCGAGACATTCGCAAACGACGAGAGTGGAAACAAGGCATCCGAGTCAATCAACGCCATGGACGGCACCCCGAAGTCGAACCACTCTCAATCCTCAGCCGTACCGCCTCTGCCTAACGATGGCGCGGGTGGCATCGGTTCGTTTACGTCGGATCGCCAGCTCGTGGCACACGCCAGAATGATGTCGATCCTCCTAGCAGCGCAAGAGCTTGCTCGCTCAGCCCGTGCCGCCGCGACGCCTACCAAGACGACTCCGACAGACCCATCGTTATCGCGACATGCACAAGAGCCGAGAGCGTTTGAGCCGTCTCATATGGTAGAGCGATGGCGAGAGTGGCTGGAGGAGCTCAACAGGTGGCGTCTGCTCACGTCGCAGCATTCCGACTTGTCGGACAACTCGCTTGAATCGATCGATCTGTCTCTGCTCTACCATCTCTCGCGCACGTTCCTGGCTTCGCATCCGCTGGATCCGGAGCTCGGCATTTTGGACGAAACACAGCGTGCACTCAGAGCTGCTTCGAACGCGAACCCGCCCGACTTTTCACGACTTGCAGTTGCGCAGCTGCGAACCATTTCGACTGCCAAGCACTCTGCGCTGTTCGCGCTCAAGCTGGCCACGACCGAATTTGGCGAGAAGCTTTCGTTCCTGCCACAGTTCTATCACTGGTTGCTCGGTCATGCTGCCGGCCTGCTTCTGCTGTTGGTGCAGCGCAGAGAGGTATTTCTCATGGCCAAAGAGGCAGAGTCGCTGCTCGAAGTGACGGAGAAGTTTGTCCAGCTGTATGTTTTCCGCATCACGAGTCACTCTTTGCATTCGGCTGCAGGAGACAACAGTTTGAGTTCGAGTACCCAACGGAACGAGCGAGAGCGAGCGGGGATCAAGCGATCTGCTTCAGACGCTGACCTCGGAGAAGCGAACGAGGACAACGAGCGTCGAAAGCATCCGAGCGGACCGGGCGCAGATGGGAGTAGCGATCCGCTCGACTTTCAATGGCCCTTCATGTCGGGCTTTCCTACATCGACTCAACCGCACAATGGATCGTCTGCAGAAACTGCTGGGAACGGCGCTCAGAGCAATGCCAGCATGTCGACTTCACCAAATCCGATCCTGCAGCAACAGCTCAATCACGGCAACCCAGCGGAGAAGCATCCAGCGCTGGCCAACGCTCAAGCTCTCGCCCGCACGCTCTACCTCGTCAAGATGCAGGTGCAATCTCTCGATGTACAGCTTTGATCATGATCTACACACGCAGATATGCAATCGATCGTGATAATCTGTTGAGCATTTGATTCATATCTTTGAAGCTTACGCGTACTTGTCGCTCTTGAGCTTGCTTCGACGGTCGAGCATCTCTTCGGCCAGTCGTCCTTCCTTTTCTGCTCTTCTGAGCGCTCTGCGCTCTTCCTTGGATAAGCTCGAAGCGTAGTCGGACGGAAGGTACTGTGAGCCTGCACGAGACTTGAAGGTTTGGAGCTCCTGAGCGATGATCTGGTCTCGCGTGCCGAGTGGCACGGCTGTTGGATCGTTTGTTTTGGTCTGAAACGTGTTTTTGGCATCGGATGAATGGCGTGCAGCGTGGCGATGCTTCCATTGGACTTTGAGCGTCCAGGCTGCTTCGGGATCGTCTTGGTCGCAGTCTGCGCGGACGACGGTCTTGCCTCCCGCTACCTGGTCGAGTCCGAGGTATCGACCGTGCACGGAACAAAGCTTCCACACTCCGCGATCGCATGACTCCAAGATCCACTCTTCTTGCGGTCCTCTCGCTTCCATGGATGCACGGAGTAGACCGGTCTTGTCCGCGCCCAAAAACTTTCCCTCCGCGCTCTTAAATGTGAACCGCGTGGGAGATGAGCTGCCTGGAACCTTGGTAGCTATCCATACTTGATACACCGATGTTGGGACTAGACTCGCGATGCCGCTCGACGACGCTGCGGCTGGTACGATCTCGGCACCTTCGAGCTCTTCTGCCAGTTTGGGATCGGATGCAAGCAGATTGGCTCCGTCCTCCAAAGCGCCTTCGTCGGTGCTCGGAAGGATGAGTGCTGCCTCAACACTCTGAAGCGTCGGCTGGAACGCAACGCAATGGGACGGCGCATCCGACAGCTTGTGTCGATGAAAGAGAAAGCAGGGTCCACTCAGATCCTGCTCGGTCTCGACGCCGACCCAAGCCTGCTCGTCACCGCCGACATCTTCGACGTCGGAAGCATCGCCAGCTTTGCGTTTGCGAGAGCTTGAAGACGATTCGCCGTGAGTGTGCTTGTCTGTGCTACGCTTGCGCTTTTTCGGCTGGTCGCCTTTGAAGCTGAGTCGCAAGCTTTTGGCCTTGGGTGCGCTCATGATGCTTGGGCGAGCATGGATGAGGTGTTGAGGCGGATGTCGCTGCTCTCCGACGATCTAATGACTTCTCGATTTTTTCGAAGAGATCCTCGGCTATCAAAATTCGCACCGCTTGCCGCCTTCTCCACATGAGCTTTGTTAAGCGTGAGGGCGCATTCATGAAGACACCCGACAGCACAGCCTTGATCGTCCCCTCATTGATGCCTCGTTTCATCACAACCTCCCGTAGCTTCTGTATACAAACGCTTCGGCAGAGCACAACCGACTCAGCTCATCCTTCCGCTATCCCTTGGCAATCATGTCCCTGTGCTGATCGTCGAGCTGCACACTATGCATCCAACAACACAGCCCCAACAGCAGGGCTTCCACCAAGAAAGATGGCAACTGGAAGCTCCGCATGCTTCGGCTGGACCGTCGATGGGTGTGTCAGGGACTACGTACGTTCCAGTGCCTACTGCTGCACCAGCACTGCCTCCTCCTCGACCCCCTTATCTGTTCTCGGCAACCTCTCCGATGTCACCCTCTCCCCCCAGGCCGACTCAGCCATCACGCGTGCAGACCGTCGGCTCCCCTGTTCCATCGAGCTTACGACCACAGCCACCGCTTTCTCACGCTCCTCCTCATCCGTCACAGGAGCTGCTGGCTGGGCGTCTGGTCAATCCCTACGAGCAAAGAGAGCAGAGACTGGCAAACAATGGTGCTTCTCAGGTCCACACTCAGCGTCATCCTGGTGCTGCGCGCCAAAGTTTTGGTCAGGGTGACCCGCTCTTCTCTGTGCATCGAGCAGCAGCATCCTATAGTCAAGCTCCTCCCCCTACATTATCTCAGCGGCATAGTCTTTCGAGCACTTCATCCCGTCCCCCGCAGATGGTAGCTCAGCGAACCGCCTCGACAAAATCTTCTGGCCTTGGTGCTGCACGCAGTCGCAGTGTCAGCAACAACATTTCCATTTCACCACACGGAACTCCCGGTCACGAGACCGACGACTGTCCTGGCTGTCGTGCGGAAATGGACGATGCCATCCAAGCCTCCTTGCGCTCTGCTCGACAGGAGGAAGAGAAACGGCGCCGTGAACAGCTAGAGCAGCAAGAACTTCAACGAATCTACGCAGCCAATGTTGAGGAGAATGATCGCCAGCGTCGTCTCGCCCAGGAGGAAGAGCAGCTCTTGCAAAAAGCCATCGAGGATAGTCGCCGAGAAGCGGAGGAGCAATCGCAGCGCAATCAATACAACGAGGAGCTTCTGCTCGAAGAGTCACGACAGTATGATCTCCGTCAGCGCGAGGAGAGCGCCAAACGTGAAGCACAGATGCTCCAGGCCGCTAAGCTAGCCTCCTTCGAGCAAGAAGAGCAAAGACGTCGCGAGTTGGAAGCCATGCACGATGCGGAAAAGAGAGCACTCCAGCTCAGCTTGCAGGAGCAAGAGGAAGAGTGGGCCCGCCGCGAGAGTGCCGAACGATCCTTGCTCGAGTTCCTCGATCACAGAGGTGGTGTGGACCGCATCGCTGCATCATCGGGCTCCTCGAAGCAACCACAACCTTCGTCGTCCTCTGCAGCGGCCGACGACCTTGATGCCGAGTATTGGCGTTTCGCCGGTCATGACGAAGCCTACCAGCTCGCACTCCGAATGCAGCAAGCGTCCCTCGCTGACTCCAACACACAGAGTCAAGCATCCACATCACGCACTCGTCGGCCCCTTCCGCGCACGCCTGAAGCGCAGGAGCACGCCGATGAGACTTTAGATAATCTATTCGGAACCGGACGCAAACGAGGCAATGTACACTCGTCTTCACAATCCGCTGGTCTCTACACTGCTACACAGGACGCACCTCCAGCATACTCGGAAGCAACCCAGCCTGGGCCATCAAATCTTTCTACGCCTGCAACTCATCCACCGGAAAAGGCACCTGCAATTCGGTATGACGCTGCGACACTCGCCAATCTCACTCGGCCGGTGTTGCAGCATCACTCTTCTTCCTCGAGTTCATTACACAGTCGTTCACAAGGCAGCGACACGACACACTCGCCCAGAATTAGTTTTGGAGGCGCTTCGCAGCAGCCGAATGGTTCGCCAACTTCAACAGGTGCCGAGGAGTCGTCTCCCGCTCCGCATCCTGCTTCCGCTTCGCCGTCCATCCCACAACGTGGAAGCTCAGACTCTACACCATCACCTAAGCGCTTGAGCTCCACAAGCTCCATAGCCCGGGAGCAACGTGGCCAACGAGCGCTCGCCGGTCTCGATTTTGGCTACTGCAGTCTTCCTTTCGCCGACAAGCTCGACAGGAGCCCTCTTTCGTCCTCGCAGTCTACGTCCACGACGGACTTGGCATCGACATCTTCTGCCTCTGTTTCCACGTCTACGTCGACAAGCAAGGCTCTCTTTCCCGCAACCATTGAGCTCTCCAAGGTGGCCAAGAGTGCTGAGGGTAGCGCCAGGCTTTCTCCCTGTAGCTTCTTTGTTCTCCGCGCCCACTCGTGGAAGAGTCTACTTCGGGCGATTGCCTGGTATGGCAACAGTCGGGTCGAAGCTGCACCCGGAGAGGTTGCGGCCGCTAGCGATCGAGGCTCTCATTGCCTTCTGCGCGCCGAGGTCGAGTTTGTCACACCGACCCGGGTCGACATGGGCTACGGCGTTGGTGAGTATGCTAGAGCTGTGCAGAGCACCGGCAGCATGCCAAAGAATCCTGCACCTGCGCATGTAGCGCTGTGCCTCTCGCTTCTGCCCATGTCCGTCTCGAAATCGTCGTCGTCGGGCGAAGCGAGCGCGTGGCTCAAATCGGAGGAGTATCAGATCATTAAGCGAGAGTCGAGACGACTCGATGCGTGGTACGCTGGAAGAGGCTCCACGAGGCGCTTGATCCAGCTTGCTCGGCAACCGCCCGCACTTCCAGTGGTGATGGTTCAGATTGCTCAGCTACTGCATGCTTCGCATACGTTTAGCGCTGCCTGTCCCTCGTCCGGATCAACGGCACGTCACTCACCTCGCGACCTGCACCATGCCATCGAGCGGCATGACGAAGGCTTTGTGTGCAAGCAGCAAGCCATGCTTAGCGCTGGATCCGCTCTGGCGGCGCAATCGGGCACTGGTACGCAGCCCAACCAAAATCCACGCCTCAGCATGCAAGGTCCCAGTCGAACGTCTGTTTCAGGTGACCCGCGCGGAGAGTACGACGAGCTCGACGACGACGATGACGAGGACGAGGTTGATTTCAACGATTTCAGCCTGCTGGCAGATGGGTCGTTCGATGCCCAGGATAAAGTTCTCATGGGCAAGCGTCAGAGACTCAAAGCCAAAGTCAAACGACGTCTTGCAAAGCGTAGTTCGGACGGGAGAGTTGTGGATGAAGATCTTGCCACGTGGATCACCCCTTTCGACCTTTCGCAGCACGGATAGCTTTGCAAAATGTACTCATCTTCAAAACATCGATACACAGTCTGACACGAACGGAAAGTGTGTTGAATCATCTGATGCTTGCAGTGGGGGCTTTTGTGAGTCCTAAAAGTGCGTAATGAAGGACATTGAGAACCGCGCTGTTTCTGTGAGTAGAACAGAACGGGGGATGGGTGTGAAGAGTATGTAATACACGGTTGCGGGAGCAGAAGAATCACGGATCGAAGATGGGTCCGTGGTTCAGAGGTGAAAAGGGAGAGATGGGCTGTCACACAAGCTTCTTCGTAGTCGGGAAGGATGCGTGCGGCTTTTCATCACACGACTCGAGGGCGAGTCGTGCAAAGCAGGAAGGAAATCAAGAAGACCAGCTGCGGCCATGCAAAGGAGAGAGAAAGCTGCAGCCATGTCGACTCAGTGGTATGATCGAAAACATCGAGCGCAAGGAAGTTTCCACCGCAACTGAGATGCTGCCTCTTATTGAAGCGAAGAAAACGTTTAGTAGCCGTACGAAGCGAGCTGGGCGTTGACGTCCTTGAGCTTGTCGGCGGTGGCGGTCTGAGCGGCAGCGAGCTTCTTGGAGGCAGCGACCTGGCGCTCGTGGTAAGCGGCCTGCTTGACCTTGCGCTTGGCCTCGAGCTTGTCGACGGTCTCCGAGTGGTTCCAGCCGACCTCTTGCGAGATGCGCTTGATGGTGGCAAACTTGCGGCCGGGCTTAAGACGAAGGACACGCAGAGCAGCGGGGATGACCATGAGCTTCTTGCGGTCGTAAGGAGGGGGAACACCCTCGTACACTTTCAATCGCTGCAGGGCGGCGGCACCACGGGCGGTCTTGTGGGGAATCATGCCGCGGATGGTCTTGTAGAGGATGCGCGAGGGAGCACGGTGGTGGAAGGGACCGGACTTCTTGGGGTTGACCAAGTGGCGCTTGTGCAGGTAGGCGTGGTACTTCAACTTGTTGCGGAAGAACGAGCCCGAGACGTTGATGAGCTCGGAGCGCACAACAACGACCTTCTGACCAGAGAGGAGCTCCTTGGCCAGGGTGGCGGCGAGACGACCGAGGAGGTGTCCCTTGCCGTCAACAATGTATGGGTTCGCCTGCTGGAGGGACATCTGTGGTGAGTAGGCGGTGGTGAGCGTGGTCGAGAATGAACCGAGGAAAGGCAAAGACGGGTCAGTTAATTCGCTCTGCTGACTCGTAAACAAAAAAACGGCAACCTTGACCATCGTCTCTTCAACAAGAGGTGTTCCCTTCGACCAATTTCACCTGTCTGCGTGTGGTGCCATATGTAACCCCATACACTTTCTCCAACGCTGTGACTGTGCTAGTGTGGACACCCTTGTCGAGAAGTGTGTAGCTAAAGCGGCAAGATCCAGGCAGGACGAGTGCCTTTAGATGTCGAAGCCCGCGAGTACTGCTAACAACTAAACCCATCTGCACCTGGCCCTGTCCTTGTTTCAAGACGGTCGGCTGTGGGCTCGGCAGCATCAACAGACATCCTGTTTTGTATGCCCAAAGTACCATCCCGCTCGAGATGGTGTCGCAAAAACCTGGACCGAGACTGGCGTAGACCTGTGGTTGAGTTCGACAATGTCTGGAACGTAACATGCTGGACCGGCACGATCATAGTCCCCTTGACGCCATACTGTTGACGGTCATGTACCTCCTTTGAGACGATCCTGCGGCGCATGTTCCTACTGCGATTGTTCCTATGTCTGCCGATGCTACGATATGAAAGGTCGAGAGGCTGAATGCCAACTGCAGTGTGCGTGCTAGAATGCGTACCGTTGCAAATGCAGATACTGAAGCTGATGCTAATGCGATGTGCTGCGATTGCGCTTGTCGTGTTGGTCGAGATGGTCGAGTGGCAACTGGTTGAGGATGCGAATACTAACCTTGACAATATGATTCTTGACGGGTGTGGTGGTATCGAAGATGATGACGAGCAAACCTCGAATTGGGATACACCGGCATAGCGCTGCTGTCTCTTGCTCGCTCGAGGCTTCCAGCTCTCAGTAGCTAACATTCACGAGTTTCCTCCAAGTCGCTTGACTCAAGACTCGAGTCGAGTGACTGAGTTGCTGTGAGTTGCTGCCATTTTTCGAAATGCTGTCCATTAGAAAAAGCGGTCATGTGAGCTCGGCCGAGCTTGAGACGACTGAAATAGCAGAAATAGCAGAGCAAGTCTAAAGCGAGCTGAGTGTTAGAAATTCGTTTTTCCAAAGTCGCATTTTTCGTCGAGGCGAGCGACAGAGGCTCGAAGCTCAAGTTGAGTTGAGTCGAGAGACGAGCTCGCAGTGCTGAGACGCTTCGCACCGTTCGAGTGAGGCTGCGAACACACCCAGGCAGCGCGTCAGTCAGTCAACCCGAAATCTCGAAGCTGTTCATCATCATCTTGGATCACCACCATCCTCATCCGTCAAGAAAGGTAAGTCTTGCCGCCAATACTGTCGTCAGTCTTTCGCAATTGGTCAGCACAACACGACGCAATCCGGCACCGTTCTTCCGTCTCCGCCGCATTATCGCATAACCATCGCAGCACAAACCTACAACATAGCGCAATACCAGCGATTTGCATGCACCTTAACGCTGTCTGTTGATTTTTACACCAACCTCAGCAGCACCGCATGTCCAATCTCTCTTGAACAAGGGCTTTTTTCTCGACACAGCTGCCCAACACCGATCTAGCTGGCGAGCGCACGGGTCCGTTCTGGTGCCTATACCTTGATCCAAATGCCGTTGTTCCTCATCCACATCAGATAAGCTTTAGATGTTCGGAAGCAACAGGACACTGCACAATCATGGTCACGATTGGCATCGCCATTCAGAAAGCAAAGACAGGATTTTCGGCAGATGGAGGGAGACAGCAACGTTCACGCAGCAGCAATGACTCGGGAGTCTTGGCAAAGGTGGTGGTTCTCTTGTCGTTTCATTTAACATCACGACTCTGAACATCGGCAGACGTGTTCATAACCAGCATCAGGTCCGCAACACGACAGTAGCAGAGCTGTACAACAGGCCTTTCGACACCCTGCGGCATCGCGTCTCAAAATTACCAGCCATGCAGTCAACCCTTGACATCCAACGACTGACGGGAACCATAGAGCATCCAGAGCCTTGTACGGCATCTCATGGACGCATCATACTCCTCGATTGCAGTCTTTCAATACAACTGCAGCTACGGCGTCTGCAGTCGGACACAATTGCGAAAGATTACGACTTCCAACAATTGCCCAGCCAATTCTCAACTTGTACTGACATTCCACCGCGCCATTACTTTTGCTTCCGCGCACCACTTTCCTGCCACCTTCAGATCGTCAAGATGGCTGCTACTTCCATCCCCATCGTCAAGAAGCGCACCAAGGCCTTCAAGCGCCACCACTCGGACCGATACCACCGTGTCGGCGAGTCGTGGCGCAAGCCCAAGGGTATCGACAGTGCTGTCCGTCGTCGTTTCCGCAGCACCGTCCGCATGCCCAAGATTGGTTACGGTTCCAACAAGAAGACCCGCCACCTGATGCCCAACGGCTACCGCCGCCTCGTGGTCTCCAACGTCCGTGACGTTGAGCTGCTCCTCATGCACAACGGTGTCTACGCCGCCGAGATTGCCCACAACGTCTCGTCCAAGAAGCGCATCGACATCCTCGAGAAGGCCAAGGCCCTTGGTGTCAAGGTCACCAACGCCAACGCCCGCGTTCGTGCTCAGGAGGCATAAGCCTTTCGCGATTCTCCCTCTTCACACCTTGGATCCGTAGTCACGCCTTACCCAACCGTTGACGATCTGCATACAGGCTCGTACAACACCGTGATGTCCTCGTCCGCCACTCGCTCGCATCTTCATGTACAATCACACCACATCACACACATTCTACACGCGGGGCACTTGACTGATCCCCGTGCAAAATATCAATCGCCCCCTAGCGCGGGCCCGATCGAACGACTTCTGATGACTTGTTCTTTGCTGTGCCTTTCTCTTCTGATCATGGCCGTGCTGCCTTTCTTTGAGCTTGTTGCAGTGCTTGGATCGAGGTTGCTCCGTGACCAGCGATGAGCTGCGTGCGAATTTCAGGACTCTGTTAGAGCTTCCCCTGGGGTTGACACCCGATTTCCGACTGACGCGAGCTTTTGTGTGGAGCTGTGTCGGTGAATGAGTGCGGGCAAGGGTCCTTTCCGCTTCACCACACGCATCTTCCGTCGACATGAACCATTCGCACCATCTTCAAGCATAACACAAGACAGCATTGCAGCGATCATTGCAGCAGGTGTTCACAGAGCAGTAAGGGCCGCTTGCAGCCCATACTGAGGCTCGCAGATTATCTCACCGGCCGACATCAGACACGTCTAAACGCTCGTGCCAAGTCCATATCAACCCCAGCCAACATCGAGCGACATAGCCATGAGCGAAGCAAGCGGATCAGCATCCCCAGCTGTGGACGCCTCCGCGGCAGAGCTTGGTCCCGGAGGATCGAGGCCGAAGCGCGCTGTTCGACCAACAGCAAAAGCACTCCTAGCCCGCGAGCAGTCGCCAGAGGGATGGGAACATGGAGGTGCCAGGAAATCGCAGCCCACGCGGCCTATCCGCACCTCGTCAGGGGCGCGTCCGCAGATCAAGCTCAAGATGAAGGCATCAGGAGGCGGCACGGCAGCAGGAGCCGGTCAAGGATTCAAGACACAAGCCTACATGCAAAGCTACGATCGGGAGCTCGATTCGGAAGACGACGAAAGGGGCCAAGGACTTGCCTTTGAAGAGCAACTCATCTTCCGCATGCCCGAAGGTCCCGAATGCGACAAGCTCAGGGATAGTATCCAAAAGCGACAGCTCGGCGACGATGTTTGGTTCAAATTCAAAGACTCGAGGAGAGCCGTGGTGCACGTCGGCGACTCGCTGTTTTCCGCAAAGCTGGTGGACTTGCCCACTATCACCGAATCGCACAAGACGCTGGACAATCGCCAATTCTTCAAGGTTGCCGACATTTCACAGATGCTTGTCGTCGAGGGTAAGATCGCAGACGAGTCCCAAGCGTCTTCCAGCGGCAACGGCAAGGCTTTCAACATTGACGACTTTGTCTATCCTCACGGGATCACGCCTCCCATGCATTGGGCGAGGAAACGACGCTTCCGCAAACGTGCCGCGCGTCGAGCCATAGAGACGGTGGAGAAGGAAGTGGAAAGGCTGCTTAAGGCGGACAAGAAGGCAGAGAAGGTCGAATACGAGATGATCGATGCAGCTGAAGAAGGTGGATCCGAAGACGATGACGATGATCAGCGAGGTGGTGCAGCTCGACGTGGTCCCTCCTCACCTGGTGGGTCGCAAGCCGAGACTCCCATGCCTGACGGCTCCGACGCCGGGTCTCAAGACGAAGATGTCGACGATGGCGACGAGGATGGAGTGGCCCTCGCGCGTCGTCATCGAACCGGCATGGACGAGGACGGAGTCGAACGTGGTTACGACGACCAGGATCCCGACGATGACGATGTCGACGAGGACCTTGCAGCGGAGCTTGATGCCGCGCTCGAAGAGGAGGAGGACGACGACGACGATGGGTCCACGCGAGGCGCCGGAAGCGAGGCACAAAGCCGCGCCAGCGATCAAGAGGACCTTTGGGACGACGATGACGACGACGATGCGGACGACGGCGGCGAAGAGGAGGAGGAAGAGGAAGATGAGAACGACGAAGAGAAGGAGCAGCGTGTGCGAGAAGCACAGCTGGAAGCGGAATGCCGCGAGCTCGAGACGCTCGTCCGCAGGAAACAGGCCGACGTCGACGGTACCATGAACCTCATTATCAAGAATCGTCACCAGCAGGCTCTGCGTAAGCTCACAACGGAGCGCGATTCTAAGCGCAATCAACTGTCCGACCTCAAACAGACTCGAAAGGAGCGCAAGGAGGCCATCCAAGCCGCAGTAGAAGCCGAAGCAGCGGAAAATGCCGCAGCGGCAGCATCGTCCAGCGCCGATCGTCCCTCTGACACGACGCCTTTCCGAGATGATTACTCCGAACGTTCATCCGAACATCCGCAGCAAAGTGGTGTTAGTTCTGCTGGTGTCGGCGTTGCTGGTGGCGATGATTCGAACACGTCATCTCAGCATCGAGGCATGCCACCGCCCGCTCTTCCGGCAAGTAGAAACCTCTCGCAGCCATCGTCATCTGCAGCAAGACTTGATGGCAGCCAGCCTAGCGCGCAGACAGATCCCGGCGACAGTGATCTTTGGGATGAGGACGACGAGGACGGAAACGGAGATTGAAGCAGCGTGCAGCTTTCACCAGGACAACCGGACCTTCCCACACACCACATTGGCTACTCCTCTGTTCACATTTTGTATTTGTATCGACCATCAGAGCATCAAGAGCGACAGCTTTCCAAGCGTTTCCCGGAGAGAGGCACCTGCCGGTCCCGACTGCACGCGGATCTGAATATACACGAGGGTTCCGCTTCCATTGAATCAGGAGGGGCCGAGCGCATGTCTCATCCATTTGCCGCTCGAGTGAGTTGAGCAGGTGGATAGGCAGAGTGTGTGTCACAGCCAGACCGTCACACCCGAAGACACCTCCGCATTCCGAACGAACCAAGCAAGTCTGTTGCAGATCATGCAGAGCACTCGCCGCACCGATCAGTCAAAAGCTGACTTCAGACAATTTTTGGAGCCGGAAATCTCGACCTTTGTGAATTCAACTCGATTGACAGCGACGTGCAGGATCCAGCATAGCACAGCTTCAGAAGTCTGTTCCCGCCCGCGCCTGTTTTTTGAAATGACAGAAACAGGTGCAGAGCCCCACTGCTTGACTTTCTCGCTGTCCCTTCCTTTGCCGCAGTCAATTCCTTTTCTTTCGCCCGCGCGCTCTCCGCATCCGCCTTTTCCTTTGCACTTTTCGCAGATGTGATCTGACAGCGTCAGAGCAAACACCGCTGCGCCACTCAGGAGGATCGACAGCCGGCAACTTCGAGTATTCAAGTCGCCAAGGCGTCGATCATTGATCCGGAACTGATGAATAGCAGGTGCAAAAGAGGAACGTGCGCGGCTTGCTCGTTGGTGAGTGGCCTTTCACTCTCCCACCGAGATAGGGCCTCAACCTTGGGTCATGGACCGTGGGAACCGACTGGGGGGTCCAGTTGCTGAGCGCATCCTTACGGAATGTGCTCTCTCAGCTTGGGCCCATGCCCAAACGATCGTCTGCACAAGCAGTTCGAAAACGAATTCAACATGCAAGGATGCGAGTCGAATTATATTCATCGGCTGGGATCGATTGTATTGAGTGATACTGGAAAGCGCCTACTGTACAAGGCGACTGTATTCGGTGCAGTTCACCGTTTACAGCTATTTTTTCTGTGCTGTCTTAGTTTCTTCTCAAAGCAAAGAGTGAAAAAAGCTCTTCCGCGCCTTTCGCCTCCCAAAATTCCAGCCAATGAGGCGCGAGAGCAGAGGCTGTTGGAAGTTGAGGCGCAAGAAAAATTTTCTCTGCTTGTGCGCAGCAGAGTCGACGAATTTTGGCCCTCGTTCTGCCCTCCTTTCTTCGCCCTTGTGCCTCGTCCAAGCAGAGTGAGCCAGCAGAGCGAGTCAATAAAGAGCCGATAGCTTTGCTCGCTATCTTTCCTTCTCTCCTCATACATCGTATCATACCATACACCAAAACCATCATCCAAAATGGGTAAAGAGAAAGCTCACGTACGTATTCATCACTAGCAATGCCTGGATCATCACCATGGCGGCCATTGGGTCTCGTCGTTGTCCGCTGTTCGTCGTCCGCTGTTCGTCGTCATCGCTCTTTGAGACACGTTCTCGGTGGCGGCACAGCCCAAGTGGCTGCGATGATGATAGCAATGTTCCCGCTTCTCAATGCTATTCAGTTTCTGACCCTCTTTCCGTCTTCCATGCATCTCTTCCATCTTTAACAGGTTAACGTCGTCGTCATCGGACACGTCGACTCCGGTAAGTCGACCACCACCGGTCACTTGATCTACAAGTGCGGTGGTATCGACAAGCGTACCGTCGAGAAGTTCGAGAAGGAGGCTGCCGAGCTTGGCAAGGGTTCCTTCAAGTACGCTTGGGTTCTTGACAAGCTCAAGGCCGAGCGTGAGCGTGGTATTACCATCGACATCGCCCTCTGGAAGTTCGAGACCCCCAAGTACATGGTCACCGTCATTGACGCCCCCGGTCACCGTGATTTCATCAAGAACATGATCACCGGTACCTCGCAGGCCGACTGCGCCATTCTCATCATCGCCGGTGGTACTGGTGAGTTCGAGGCTGGTATCTCCAAGGACGGCCAGACCCGTGAGCACGCCCTCCTCTCGTTCACCCTCGGTGTGCGTCAGCTCATCGTTGCCGTCAACAAGATGGACACCACCAAGTACTCTGAGGACCGATTCAACGAGATCGTCAAGGAGACCTCGAACTTTATCAAGAAGGTCGGCTACAACCCCAAGACCGTCGCCTTCGTCCCCATCTCTGGCTGGCACGGTGACAACATGATCGAGCCCACCAAGGAGATGCCCTGGTACAAGGGTTGGGAGAAGGAGACCAAGGCCGGCAAGGTCACTGGTAAGACCCTCCTCGACGCCATCGACGCCATCGAGCCCCCCTCGCGTCCCACCGAGAAGCCCCTCCGTCTCCCCCTCCAGGACGTCTACAAGATCGGCGGTATCGGAACTGTCCCCGTCGGCCGTGTCGAGACCGGTATCATCAAGGGTGGTATGGTTGTTACCTTCGCTCCCTCCAACGTTACCACTGAGGTCAAGTCCGTCGAGATGCACCACGAGACTCTCGCCGAGGGTCTCCCCGGTGACAACGTCGGATTCAACGTCAAGAACGTTTCCGTCAAGGACATCCGCCGTGGCAACGTCTGCTCCGACTCCAAGAACGACCCCGCTCAGGAGGCCGAGTCTTTCGTCGCCCAGGTCATCGTCATGAACCACCCCGGTCAGATCGGCAACGGTTACGCTCCCGTCCTCGACTGCCACACCGCCCACATTGCCTGCAAGTTCGCCGAGATCACCGAGAAGATCGACCGCCGAACCGGTAAGTCGATCGAGAACAACCCTAAGTTCATCAAGTCGGGTGACGCTGCCCTCGTCAAGATGGTCCCCACCAAGCCCATGTGCGTCGAGT
This sequence comes from Sporisorium exsertum, assembly GCA_928724755.1. Classification (NCBI taxonomy): domain Eukaryota; kingdom Fungi; phylum Basidiomycota; class Ustilaginomycetes; order Ustilaginales; family Ustilaginaceae; genus Sporisorium; species Sporisorium exsertum. The sequence goes on from CAKMXK010000001.1 coordinate 264,540, forward strand.
CCTTCCAGGAGTACCCCCCTCTTGGTCGTTTTGCCGTCCGTGACATGCGTCAGACTGTTGCTGTGGGTGTGATCAAGGCGGTCAGCAAGACGACCAAGGGTGGTGGTAAGGTCACCAAGGCGGCTGAGAAGAAGAAGTAATTTGGCGGTTTTGGCCATCAACTTGTCTTTCTGCGTGGTTCGTCCCATGGTCAGAAAATCATTTTTTTTTCCTGCCCGCGTTTTTTCCCCCGGTTTCAACGCGGAGTCAAATGTAAACCCCCAGTTGTTTCCCCTCTTTCTGTATCTTTCTCTCTCTTCACTTGTGTTGATTGACGATAATGCAGATAAAAAAATCTTCCTCCTCTTTGGTGATGAGTATGTGGGAGTGCAAATTGAGATGGTCGGAGTTGTATCGCAGCGGCGGGCGTGTGTTCCGCCACGGCTTGGCGATACTGCGAGCGACTTGGTGGCCACGCTGCTGCTGCTGCTGCTGCTGCTGCTGCTGCTGCTGCTGTTCTTTTGTCGCGCGAAAAGCAAGCGAGCATTTTCGGCAGCAAAGCAAAGATGAAAAAACAAGTTTTCGTAGTCAACTTTCTTCTGGACCAAAAGAACACTTTGGCTTGTACTTTGACCACGACCACGAGCTCCATCAACGCACAGACGGGCTGTCAAGATCGCTCATCAATACCATTCCCGGCTCGACTGTGCCGCATGCATTCGTGTCCGTGCTGGCCATCTCCCAACTTTTGCTTTTCGTCGTCGTCTTCCAGCTCCCGATCGCTGTCCAACGCTCCCAGCTCTCCTTGTCCCCAGCTCGTTCGCTCTCTACTTCGTCCTGCTTCGTGCCTTGTGTTTCGTGTTTTGTGCTTCTTTTTGCTTCCGCTTCCGCAGCCCCTCTCCCTCCTCGCGCTCTCCTTCGCTTCTTTCTCCGCTCCGAGTCGGCTGCCCTTATTAGAGTCCATTTGATGCATCCTACATCAACTGTGACGGGACAAACTGGGCTATAGCAGCAAACCTTCTTCGTTTACGTTGATGCACAAACCTTGTCATAACTATCCGGCTCGTCTTGATCATGTGGACGACTCGGCTGAAAGACCTGGAACATCTTACGTCTCCTCGTGTTGGCTCTCTTTGGACTCGTACATGCTGGGCCTCGAGCAAAGCTTGGAAAGGAAAAAGCGATCTCGAAAGCATGATGGACTGTGGACGAATCTCGAAACACAACAGTGCGTACTGTACGTTCGATTGCACCCCTCCAAGCTCTCTCGTCTGGTCAGACAGGAATGAACACGTTCTTCGTCGTCTCTCGATCTGTTTCTTGCTCGTCTTACCAATCTGTCTAGCTCCTCTGACATTTTATGCATTGCCTCAGCCGGTGCCAAATAAGATCTATGAGACTTCGCTCGCACATCGGCAACACCGCCTCGCTTTTTGATACGCCTCTCACTAGTCATACTGAGGTTGGCTACCCATCACAAACACAAACGCACGCTCACAATCGAAACACCAAACTTCGGCGCTGCATGCGTCTAGATCGACATGGATCAGTTACCCTGCGCTGGAGGGTTCGGGTTGTCGAGCAGGATACCAATGGCACCTTCCACGCTCCCGCCAGCCATGAGCAGCGCCCTGACATTGGCCTGGCCGTCGTAGAAGCCCATGGCCTGCATCTGTTCCAGCTGGGACGAGAAGCGCTCTTCGGGCGGGCGCGTGTCCCGGGATGCCGCTGCGGCTCCTCCACCGAATCCACCAAGTCCACCTAAGCCTCCAGCTCCGCGGCCTCCGAGCAATAGCTGAAGGAATGCGGGATCGCCAATCGCATTTGCCGGTGGTCCAGTCGAAGCATTACCCCCGCCGCCGCTGTTGTTGCTGCTGTTGTTGTTGTTCGTCGTGTTGTTGCTGCCCGTGTTGCCAAATGCACCGGGAGGAGGCCACTGACCACCAGCGTTGTTGCCGCCAGCCGCAGCACCGAGACCGCCGAAACCACCCATCCCACCGAGGCCTCCCATACCTCCCATGCCTGCGCCCTCCATGAGCTGCGACATTTGCGCCATCCTCTGCATAGTCTCGGGGTTGGTGATCATCTCGCGAAACTGTTCGGACTGCATCATCTCGCGCATCTGCGGGGCCATGCTTTGAAGCTGCGGGTTCATCGCAATCATCTGGTCGATGAATTCGGGACGGGACATCATGTCGCGCATCTGACGTTGTACTTCAGGGTTCTGCATCAGACCCATCATCATGTTGGGGTCGCGCGGGTTGAGACCCATGCCGCCGAAAACGCCGCCGCTTTCGTTGAGCAGTCGTGCCATGTGCGGGCCGGCGTAGTCTGCGCGATTCAACGCCGAGAGCGGATTGTTGGTAAAGTTTTGACCAGCGGAAAAGTTGGAGGGAACGCCTTGCGACTGCGAAGAGGCGACATTGTTCGACGTTCCGCCGGCGCTGGGAGCAGTTCCAGGCACGGAAGGGTTGCCCGTGATGGGTGCGGAGCGAGCGGCCGATTTGACCATGTGCACGGTGTTACCGTCCTTGACCTTGTAGAGCGAAAGTGCCTCGTCATCCTTGAGCACCTTGCCGGCGTAGATGAGCCTCTGGGCGTCAGCAGGAATGTCGGGCTTCTGCTTTTCGATGGCCTCCTTGAGTTGGCGCACGGTCTGGTCCGAGGTGATGTCGATGCTGAGCTTGAGATCCGAGGGACCCTTGATGTTGATTTTGAGCGGCGTTGCCGCGTCGTTCGAGTCGGTCATGACGAGTTGAAGAAGCTACAGAGTGCGAGTGAAGGGACAGGAGATGGATGTAGGTCGCAGAGATGTCACCGAATGGATCATGATGCTCAGTTGACCGATGTGGAGTTTTCAGCGGTCAACGATCTCTCAGCAGCTCAGCAGCACAGACACGCGGAAATTCAAGCTTGGCGGCGGTGCACCTTCCACGTTGTGAGTCGAACTCGCGCGAGACAGTACAGTAGTGGCTGGAGTTTGCATTGCAGAAAAGTGATGCTGCATCATGTCGAGGCAGCGTCCTGCACACTCATAGTGAATTGAAGCTCCTTCTCATACCGATCCAGCGTCACCTTGGGGAACTTGGACCGACACGTCAGACAGAAGCGCCTCGGTTGGCAAAAGAGGCTCAAGCAGACGCTGCAAATGTAGCCGATATCGACGATCCTCCGATGGCAAAAGCAAGCCGCTCTGAAATCAATCTCCTCGAGCGTGGGCAGGTTCATGACGCCGCGCATCGACCTCGAAGGCAAGTACGTTGTGAGCAGCGTCTGCACCAAGCTCGAGCGCATGTCTGTGGCTCCTGCCTTGTCGCTGTCGCTCTGTTCGTGCTCATCTGCGAGCCGAAAATAGGTGCCCGAAGTGAGATACGAGGCTTGCTGGAGAAAGACGGTATCGCTGCCAAAGAGCTTGCAGACGTCGATGGTAATGCCCTTTTTCTGTGCGGCAAAGATGCAGTTCATCATGGGGATGTACTGTGTCGAGGCGTCCTGCGTGACGCTGAGGATGAGGATGCGCGACTTGAAGCTGCCGAGGTTGCCGATTCCTGCACCACTGCCAGTGCCTGAAGCAGAGTTTCCGTCGCCCGCTCGCGTCTGTGCTGTGGCAGCTATACCATTGCCAGCGTTGGCAGCGTCGGTCGCGTCGCTGAGGCCGAGTCGGTTGAGGTGGCAGAGGGCTTGCGAAAGCGCAGAGACGATGCCTACGTTGACCGAGCGTGTCAGTGTCGCGCGTTTGATCGCTTCGTTGTCCGCATTGGCTTCGACGGCCTCTTGCGCCTGCCTTGCACGGTCGAACATGGACCTGCACGTGGTGCGAATGCCTTGTTCTAAATGGTCATCTACCAGCTTGAAGTGCTGATATGTGTTTGCATCTGGCTTGCCTGAGATTGACGATGCGTTCGAGCTCATTGACGTCGCACCAGGCGGTCTGGTGGAGAAGGGAGCTGTCGAGTAGAGCAGCTGTGCAGTGCCGGTTCCTGCTGCAGCGTAGATGGCCAGGCCGTTTTCGTGCTGCATTGCCATGTGCGCATTGAGAAGGATCATGATGGCAGACAGCGCATCATCGAGCGCTACATCGCTAGGGATCTGCTTGCCTTTGCCCTTCCCGAGCGCCTCAGACCGTCGGGTCCAAGCCAGTGGATTGATGTCGAGCACGAGGACCAGAAAGTCAGGTGAAGTGCGCACCGCGCCGGTTCTGGACGACTGGATGTGCGAGAAGCCGGCATTGGCGATCTCGGTGGTCGACTTGGCTTGTGCGGTTGCTGCCGGCATCTTGATTTGAGCAGCAAGCAATCGCCTATCTGCAACGTCAATCCGGGGCGACAGAAAGACATCAAGGAGGTGTCGAACGAACCGTCGATGCTGAGTCGTCGAATGTGGAGTTGCTACGCACGGATCTAACAAACTGCGTACGTATCCCGACTTCCGAGCTTCTTTTTTTTTTTTTTTTCTTTTTTTTTCTTTTTTTTGGTAAAAGTGCGCCTTTGCTGTGTTTCGTTTTCGATTGCGTCAAGGGTTCACCACCACACCAATCGCTGCGGAGCGCAACATTCTCGACTACCTTCCGCTATTCAAGCTGGCCTTCATACCACGCAAACGGGCTTCGAAGAATCGTCGCTGGTACAGATATGTTCTCCGTCAAGCGGTTCGACGCTTTGAGCGCTCTGTCCTCGTCGGGGCAAAAGGACGATACTGTCGACACAGCCAAGCTCGAGGCTCTCAACGAGCGCATCCTCAAGAAGCGCAAACTCGCACCAGGAAGCGAAGCATCGAACTCGCAGCTGTCGAGTGCGGCTCCATCATCAGCGCTTGTCACTGCCAACTCGACGTCAGCCACTCCCGTATCACGACCTGCGCTCAATATTCACCCCTCTCGCCTTAACGCAGCACCAATTCTCCGACAATCGATCAAGAAAGCGCAGACTGGACCACGAGAAAAGACAAAAGCAAAGCAACGATACCTCAAAGCCAAAAAGGAGCGGCGCAAGGCAAGGTTACGGGCTGCGCCAAAGAAGTCGAAGACTGACGCCGAGACTGCATCCGCAATAGCAGACAACGCGATTGTTTCACATTTGCCAGAAGAGGACGCTCTGCATCGTCGCGAGGCGGCGAAACAGAAAGCAGCGCAGCAAGCGGATGCATCGCCACAGCCAGTTTCAGATGCTTCGTCTTCTTCAGTATCAGACACGGATGACCACTCAAGCTCTGACTCTGAGCAGGATGATACCGAGTCAGACTCATCTTCGAGTCCTCAAGCGACGCCACCAGAGGGAGTTGCGGAAGATGTGCAGGCTGATGGTGTCGCTGTGAAAGAAGTCAAGGCACTCGAACGCTTTCCTCTCGCAGGTGTCAAGAAGGCCGTCGATCCAAAACTCATCAGCTCGCTTGGTCTTCCCGAAGGTCTTTCCAATCGAACAATCGTAGACCCTACTCTGTCCCGCCCTCTTCCGCAGCAACCCAAATCAAGCAAGGCAGCCAAGCTCACCAAGGACTTTCCGCATCCCGCCCTTGACGGCGGCGCACTGATCGATCAAGACGCAGCAGAAGCCTCTTCGGACGACGATGAAGCGTCGGTCACCCTATCCGCTCGCAGCAGCGCCCACGACGATTTCAGCAAGGTGGCTTTGAGCGATACAGTACGCTCCCGCCTCGAAGCGCTTGGTGTCAGCGAGTGGTTCGCTGTCCAAGTGTCTGTGATTCCATGTCTGCTTGCCCAGCCGCAGAGCCGGTCACTGTACCGCCCATTTGCTCCGCCACGCGACCTCTGCGTGTCTGCACCAACAGGAAGCGGCAAGACACTCGCATACAGTGTTCCGATCGTCGAAGTCCTACGCACACGTCAGATTGTCCGTCTGCGTGCTCTCATCGTGCTGCCAACGCGTGACCTCGTCTCACAGGTGAGAAGTACGCTCGAGTTGGTCGCCAAAGGATCAGGATTGAGGATCGGTACCGCGACAGGTCAACACAGCTTTGCACACGAGCAGAACCAGCTTGTTGGGACAGGCAACTCGGGCGAACAACCCGAAGAGGATGCACAGCTCGAATCAAAAGTCGACGTCCTGATAGCCACTCCAGGTCGACTCATCGATCACCTAGATTCGACGCCTGGATTCACTCTCGCACACTTGCGTTTCTTAGTCATCGACGAAGCGGATCGTCTGCTGAATCAGTCGTTCCAGGAATGGCTTCGCCGTGTCCTTACTGCAACGGAAGGCAAGGCGAATGCAGACGACACTTCACAGCAACGAGGCCCCGCTCAAGCTCCGTATGAGCTCTTGTCCTCCGATGCCTCTGGTCTGGGAGCGGCAACCTGGTCGACTCTACAAGAGGAAGCGGTCCCGTCGGTACAGAAGCTGCTGTTTTCCGCGACACTGACGCGTGATCCGGCCAAGATCGCCGCTCTTGGACTCCGAAATCCCCACTACATCACAGTGCAGGACAGTCACTCGGCAGGAGACGAGAAGAACGATGCACGGGCGAACAGCGGACAGCAGCACGAGCGTTTCTCGCTTCCACACTCGCTTCGTGAACACATGCTCGTGACAACGTCGGCAGATAAGCCCTTCCACTTACTCTACCTGCTTCACCGTCCTGACGAGGTCAATGACAAGACCCGCATCCGCAAAGCGCTTTGCTTCACCAAGTCCGTCGACTCGGCTGCAAGACTCGTCAAGCTCATCGAAATCTTCGAGCAAGTGCGAAGCCAAAACGGACTCATTACTCGCGGGAGCAGACCGATGGTTGTCAAAAACTACTCGTCCGAACTCAAGCCTTCCGACCGACAACGGATCCTTACAGCGTTCGGACAAGGCGAGATCGACTTGCTTGTTTGTTCGGACCTCATTTCGCGAGGTATTGATTTACCGTCTGTCGAGCATGTGGTGTCGTACGACGCTCCGATCGATCCGGCCAAGTACGTCCACCGTGTGGGTCGAACCGCTCGTGCGGGGAAACATGGTGATGCTTGGACACTGGTGGAAGAACAGGAGGCGCGACATTTCAAGAAGATGGTCCGGTCCATCGCTCGTCAAACGCCCATCACCAAGGTCAAGCCCAAGAAGCTCAAGGAGGGAGAGGTGATCGACTTTGTCGAAGGCGATGCCGCGACTCGTGAGCTGCGCAAGCTGCGTGATGCGTATGAAGAGGCACTTGGCAGGATGGCTAAACTGTATCGGACTCAGTGAGCGACGAATTTCATCCATCGAGTTTTCACTCGCGTTGGCGACGCCACGCCTTGTTGCAGAACACAAACAGCCTTTCGTGTGTTTCGTGATGCTGGTGCTCATCAGCACTTCCGAGTCGTGAGTGCCGTGACGCAGCGGAGAAATACAAAGGTGCGGCCGACACTGCTTGTGCTGAATCGAGTCTCGAATAAGGTTTCCGCATTGTAGAAGTTGCAACGGACGTGGAAGAGCCTGTCCGTCGCTCCACGGTCAAACCTTGTTTAGCAAAGGTGAAGGGCGCGATGGTGTCAGACCCCTATTCACATTCGCCTTTGTCTTTGATGAACAGGTGTTTGTTCCGCATACACTCGTCTCCCGCCTCGAGTCACACGACGACAAAGGTGGCACAAGATGCGGAAAGTAGACAAGTCTGTGCGGGACGCACAGTGTGATTGAGGTGCAGCAGTAACGGACGCCTTGGCTTGTCCACAAATACCCGGACAAAGGACAAAGCCTTCGTCTCCCCAGCACCCTTCCTTCAGCCCCTCAACGCTCCTACACAGCTTCCACTCGCCTCGCCCCCGCAGTGGTATCCGCAGCCATTGCAGACTCACATATAAAACACACACTCGTCAAGAACGTAGATGGCCGCCTTCAAAGGAGGACCTGCTTTGCCTAAACGATCCGACAACATGACTCCTACATCTCCCGCCTCCGCTAACGCATCGTCTGCTTCTCCTTCCTACAAACGCAAGCAGCGCACCACGGCTCTGCTCTCGAACCGTGCGCAGGACGACGACAAAGAAGAGTTCGCTCTCCAGATGTCCAAGATGCACAAAGCCAAAAACCAGCAGGTAGACGATGGCGACACCTCCACGATCGCCGGCACTAGTGAGGATGAAAACTTTGTCAAGCACGAGCACTCGAGGATGCACGACCACAACAACGATGTCGCCATCCCCACCTCAAACGTGCGATCCACCGCCGTTGACATGGACACGGATGACGACGACGCCGAGCTCATCGCTGTCAAGGCTCGTCCGCGCAAGGCTATGAAACCGGACCCGGCTTGCGACGCCGAGGAAGCCAAGCCGTTCAAGGCTGAGCCGTCGACTCCGAAGAAAGCGGCTCCACGTGCTAATGCTGTCGCTGGATCGAGCAAGGATGTCATCAGTACTCCGCCCAAGAAGCAGAGTACTTCGCCTAGATCCCCTGGCGAACCCGCTAGCGTGAGTACACAGCGATGTAGAACCCAATTTCAGCGACGCTCCCTTTATCGGGGCGACACGACATTGAAAAGCGACACCGAGAAGTCGCTCGCCACCCTCCCCGTCGGCATGATGGTGGTCTTGACCGGCAATGCGATAGAGCGCCTCAAAAAGACGAAGCCTCTGGTCGCCGAACGCATTTCCTCGCTGGTGGATTTCGGCTTCATGGAGCCACACGAGGTGGACCTCCAGCGCCTCAAGCGCAAGCGCGCCTCTGTCGTGTCTGTACATAGTTTGCACCGAGAATGCCATGGTGTTGCGAAGATCAGTGTGGCCGCGATGCTGACGTTCCTCATCCTCTTCCCATTCTGCGATAAAGGCTTGGTCCCCCGCCCACTGGGACGAACTCAACTTTGCCATCCTCAAAGTCGTCCACGATCACGTAAGTCTAACCCTCCTCGGCATCTTCCTTGTCCCTGCTCTGTTCGCCTTCCAGTACTGACCGTTGGTTCTGATACTCTCATTGTTTGTCGTTGTTGTTGTTATCGGCACCACAGGCTGGAGAGCTCTACGACGCTAGCCCCAACCTCAGCCCTTGGAGGGTCAAAGGCCGTCTGCTCGTTAAGGTAAGTCTTCCCCCCTTGCTGGCTCCGACTATTGGTGCGCTTTCAACTCAGTCACCTGACCCGTCTCCTTTCGCTGCTTTACTGATGACAACGTACTCGCGCGGCCAACAATCGCCCCAGCTCCGTCAACTCCTGAAGGACGCTCAGGGCGGTGACGTTGCCAGCAAGCGTTGGGACGTCGAACTCAAGCCTACGCGTGCCAAGGCCTCGCCCAAGAAGCAGCAGCAGTAGACGCTTCCAAAAAAAACCCCGCTGTCATACGTCGCCTGGGAAGGGAAAACTCCTTGAATACAGATCAACCCGCCTTCCAGACAACGCTCACCCGTTAACAGCACTCATCGTCTCATCCTATTCGGTCGCGCCTATCGATGAAGTATTCCTCGCACCCTAGTTAGCAGTCAGAAAGCAATGTGAACGACATGCCATTACCATCGATGCTCGCATCAATGCTCAATCATCCCAAGCCATCCCCAGCAAGAAGCTCTTCTGAATATGCATCACCGCGGCGACAAATGCCTCGAGGTGGAAAATGACCTTGGAGCCCGTCCTGATCCTCAACTCGTAAAACGCCGCCTTCTGCACGATCGCCGTCTTGACCTGCGCATCGACCTTCTTGACCAGATTGTCGGTCAAATGCTTGAGGATGAGCGTGGGTGGGATGGCGTGGACGAGCAGCTCGTACAGCTTGGAGCGTACGGCAAGCAGGTTGTGCGGGGAAGGGTCCGAGAGGATGAGGTCGGCGGTTTTGGCAATGTAGATCTCCCAGTCGGGTTTAGCGATGCCGATGCCGCCGGAGAGGTCGGGGGACTGCATGCGGAGTGCTTCGAGGACCAGCATGGCTTTGCGGAGGTTGCCGTTGCAGTCGTCGCAGATTTGGGTCTGGATGGTGTCAGGGATGCTGAATCGTTCTTTCTTGGCTACGTGGGTGAGCACCGTCTTGATCTGATGCTCGGCAAAGCAAAACGACGGCGAGTGAGTTTACAGCTCTTCTGCATTCAGTGGTCGCATGATAGACGATGCGGTGAAACTTACCTCCTCATCTGTTGGCGCTCCCACTCTGAGCAAGAGACAACGCGATCGAATGGGACCGATGATCTTGCTCGTACTGGTCGCACACAACACCAGTCTCAGATTGCCCATGTACTTCTCCATGGTCCTCCTCAAGGCGCTCTGTGCATCCCTACTCAGCGAATCGGCCTCGTTGATGACGACCACTTTAAAGCGATGCTTGGCGTTGAGATCGACGTTTTGCGTCTGCGCAATTTCCTTCAAGATATCCTGGATCACGAGGCGGTCGTAGTTGCCCGCGTCCGAAGGGGTCAGCTCGATGTGGTAGTTGGACGAGACGATATTCACGTCGATCTTGCGATTGGATGGCGTGACAAACACACGTTGGTCGATCTTGAGCTTGTACGTGCCGGGCCCGTAGAGCTCGCGAAGGAGGCAGGCGATGCGTGTCTTTTTGCCTGCTCCCGAGGGGCCGTACATGAGAATGTGCGGGAAATCTTCATGATCTGCGAGCGAGGAGAGTCGCTTGGAGAGGTCCTGATGGTAATGCAGCTCCGAGAGCGCTTTCGGCCTGTACTTGTCGACGAACAGCATCTTGGCGGAGTGCGAGTGTGAGGAAGGTGGGAAAGAGGAGCAAGGGCCGGGTGTGAGTGAGTGTTGGAATCTTTCAGTTTCGCTCAATTGCGCCAACACGCGCGCTTTGAAATTGACACACACACCCTCCAACACGCGACAACTCCACTTTACGCGATTTGGTTGCATTCAGCGCCCTTCTGCTGCGGCTTCCAGTTTCCTCGCTGTCACCGCACCAATCTCACTTTTCTCAACCCTCTCTGATCCACACATACTCTGTATCACACACACAATCTTGCGCCAGGATCAGATCTAAAGGCTGATTTTTTATTCCATGAGGGTCGCCGGCAAACACCAGCGACGACACAGAAAAGGAGCGTATGGAGAAGACAGCGACATGGTCGAGGGAACCGTTTAACCGGAACCACCCTTGTAGACCTTGCCGAACATGATCTCCTGGAGCTTGTCGTAACCGGAGAGCACACCGGCACCGGCGATACCACGGAGAATGTTGGCACCAGCACCCTTGAAGAGCGACTTGACACCCTCGGCGGCGATGATCGAGCGACCGGCGTCGAACATGTTCTTGTAGTGAACCTTGCCACCGGAGGTCATCATCATGCGACGACGGATGGTGTCCAGAGGGTAGGAAGCAAGACCAGCACCAGTGGTAACACCCCAGCCGAGCAAGAACGAGGCAAGGAAGTTGTTCGAGAGGGTACCAGTGAGCAGAACGGGCTTGAGCGAGTCGTACATGCCGAAGTAGAGACCACGGTAGACAATGATACCGACGACCGAGGGGACGAAACCACGGTACAGACCGGCGATACCGTCCGAAGCGATGGTCTTGCGGTAGACGTCGACAAGACCGTTGAACTGACGCTCTCCTCCGCCCTTGGCGGCCGACTTGGCGTCGTTGGCAAGACGGGTACGGGCGTAGTCGAGCGAGTAGACGAAGAGGAGCGACGAGGCACCGGCGGCACCACCGGAGGCCAGGTTGGCGGTGAGCGACTTCCAGTAAGGAGCGCTCTTGGGCACAGCAAAGAGCGACTTGAAGAAGTCCTTGAAGGCGAAGTTGAGAGCCTGGGTGGGGAAGTAACGGATGACGTTGGCGGTGTTACCACGCCACAGCGAAACGAGACCCTCCTGCTGGTAGGTGCGGACGAAGCAGTCGCCAATGCCCTTGTAAGGCGCGGCGAGACGGCCCTGCTTGATCATCTCATCCTGGTTCTGGATAAGGAGCTTGATTCGCTCAATGGGGGCGGCAGCGGTCTTGGAGACAGCGGCGGAGACACCACCCATGAGGAAATCGGTGGCGAAGCCACTGACGGTCTTCTTGGTCTTGGCGGGATCGGCAACGGTACCCATTTTGACTGTTGGAGGAGGGAAAGGAGGATGAGGGTCAGCTGCCGAAAGTAGAAAAAAAAACCCCATTTAGGCCCACGTTCGCCATTGACGCACGACAATCAATCGGCGTCAGCTGCATTGCGCCCTTCGTCCACTCGAACGCCGACTAGATAGCAAGACATTGCACAAAAAAATGTGTGTGCAATAAATGTGCGTATCGTCGCGAAGTGGTTTTCACCAGCATGAATTGCTGGGAAGAACAGCAGGTGACGGTAGCGGAGAAACACACGACGAGGGCAAGGAGCGCAAGAGTGATCTCACAAGCCCGTGTTGTAGAACACAGAGCTGGGAGAGTGGATCAAGGCTCGGCGAGTGTATGGACCATGACCGATGGGTACGAACAGGTTCGACATTGCACCCGATGCCAACAGATGATACCATCAATGACGACAAGGGCGACGAACAAGGGCGACGAACAAGGGCGAAAAGCGAGTCGACTGGAGAGGGAGGTGGTCGTGATCGTCCACGCCATCAATGTAGCGTGAAGCATGGGATGACGAGGGGTGAGCGGAGGTGATGCTTACCTGTACTACGGAGAGGGGTGGTAGATAGGTGGAAGAAGGTCAGAAGGAGAAATGGCGAGCGAAGAAAAAGGTATTTTTCAAGGGATTTCTGCTGACCTGGGCGGGGCGACGAGGGTCAAGGGGCGAGGGTGAGCGACGACGGATGATTGGACAGCGCACAAGGATATTGCGCGATACAGAGAGAAACGGTGAAACAACAGGTCTGCCAGAAGAAATTGCTCGAGCAATCGCGGAGGCAGCAAAGAAGAAATTTTTTTTGAAAGTGACACTGACAGAGTGCCGCTTACGCTCGAAAAGATCGAGACAGGATAGGAAAGGACCGGAGCGACCAACCAGAAAATTTGAAATCCAAGCGCCCGCCAAGCTAGCGACTCCCAGCTCGACAGCCTTCGGTAGAGTTGTCCCTCGTAGCGCCGGTCAAAAGTTTCGATTTTGCAGACGCCGCTGTCGCAGAGACACAAAGACCTTCACGCTTTTTCGTCTAGAGCGGTACAGCGGTACGCAACACCTGGCATCACCGCGATCGGGGGGCCGTGCCAAGCTAGGCAGCTGTCTCCGCTCTGACCGCTCCCTGGCTCGGTAAGTGGCCTATCGAGCGATGACCTGTTCGTGGCATCTCAGCTGCCTAGCCGCCTCAAACAGACCACGTCATCTTCATCGCAATGTTCTTACGATTGTATGGCGAGCGTGCATGCGTTTGTCGCTCGCTGTGCATGTTTGAAGCTGACATCGAAGGACCAGCAGCAAACCCGGGCCGTTCGGAGGCAACGGTCGAGAAGCTCCAGGCTGGCGCGAGAAGACCGACGCGAATACAATTTTGATTTGGGATTTGAATTCGTGAGCCAACAGCCCATTTCAAAAAACCGCATCCAAGGGGCCGACCGGAACGCTGCGTTATTCCAGTTCGATTGGCTCGATTTTTTGTCTGTCCACTCTCCGTCTGAAGCAGCTCCCCGAAGGAAAGATTCTCAAGGCAGGGCAAGGATCGTCGGGTCCGAGACGCTACGGATCGGTAGAACTCGCGAATTCGCCGAGCGCACCTTAACATTTCCCGAAAACTGCAGAGCCCCGCCTTTGTACGGCTGCCTCGTTGGTGAAGTCATTGCCAGCATGGCAATAGCTTTCAGAGCTGGTCATCCTCTCTTCAACCGCGACTGCAGATGGTCCAATCCCAAGCAACCATGCTTGGTAGTCCTAGATCATGATCACAGTATTCAGTATTGCGCAGCAGGGTGGGCACTGATTGCTGTCAGGATGCAAATCCATTGGGTATATATGAAAGGTGATCTAGCGAACTCTATGATGGCGGCTATTCCAGGCCACCCCACCCTCTCGCCCTAGCAGCTACCGCGTCGATGAACTGCTGCCCTTGCCCGAAGATGTTGGTTTTGAAGACGATGTGCCGAATATCCTCTCGCGAGCTAGACGATATTCGAGCTGGCGTTGCTCCACAGTCTTGGGCTCCTGCTGACCTGCCCTCGACGCATTCACTGAGGAGCCATCGCTGCGCATTCCGGGGGCTGCCTCTTTCGGACGCTGTAGAATGCGAGGTGGAGCGGCTGCAATTGTGATCCTGGCGTTGTTCGGTGTGGCTGTTGCACTATTACCGCGGGCTTGTGCGCCGGTGTTGACCTGTAGTCGATGCCCATAGGCTGCGTCGGGAAGACTGCGACCTTGATCAGACGCCATCATCGGAACAGCAGCAGGAGCTTGCAAGTTGCTACGGATAGGCCAGAGCAACGGTGTCGGGTCGTGTGAGCGGTTGTCAGTGTGCCGCTCTCGCTTGTCAGAGGCTTTGAATGCTTACTGGGTAGACTCACGCTTCCGTCCACTGATCCTTGGTGGCCTTGAACACATCCGCTTGTTTCGCTTCCGTGTTCGCTTTGCTGGACTCGCCGTCGCTGCTTTCAGCGTCCCAGTCATCGACTACATCTTCGTCCTGCTGCGTCTTGCGCGCAGTCGTGGCCTTGGAAGGCTTGAACTTGGATGTCGCCACGATTTCTGGTGCCCCCACCATCGCTTGAGTTCAGACTAGTTGCTGGCGTTAGCCGTCCTATGAGAAAGTGGTCCAACTTGGTGCTCCGGCTGCTAGCACCACCGAAGCAAAGTGACGAGCTTGGTATCGTAGTTGAACTCCGAGACCGCCTCCTTGATCTGAGCAGCTGCGAGTGTCTGTGCAAGCATACAGATGTTTGAGGATCTGGAGCGAGGATGGTGTTGGTTTCCCTCCGAGTTCGGATGTCGCGGAAAGAAACACTTCTATTTTCTGTCGATAATAATGCTGCCTTCTTTTTTTAGCCGATTTTTCTCGACCTGCATTTCTTCTGTCTTGGACATTCACGATTTTGTGGAGAAATACTGCGATTTTGCTGCAGACTGAGCACACGCAGCAGAATGCCTGGAAACGCAGCTGTACAGCGCAGAAGTGCGTTGCGGAACGCATCCGATTGCTTGTCAAAACCCTACTCTTGTCAAATCCTCTCCTCTCCACCATCGACATTTCAAGCCCAGTAGAGCACGCTCGCATCAAAAAGCTGAGCGGCAGCCACCGCCGAGACCGCTTCTGCGCGGTGCCACAGCTTGCTTCACAACGTAGCGCCGACCTTCATAAGCAAAGCTCACCCGAAGGTGAACGGCAACGGAAAACTGTTGCGACCGCTCTCAAGAGTTTCCATGCCAACGGCTGCCGTCTGCAAACTCGGTTCAAATAACTCGTCACCATTGAAAGACATTAGCTATCATCTTGTCTTTCTCGACGCATACATGCGATACCGGTAACCTCGCTCAACAGCCATAGTTCCAGGGTTGCCGTCCCATCGAGCACCCCTCGACGAGCATGACGGCCCCAACGCATCAACATCATGGGACACCATTTGTCGATACCTCTTTCGACGAGATGAACTTCGGCTGTCCCCAGGCAACTCCAAGTTCCCCCAATGCAAATGCGCAGACGATCGAGTTCGGCGCATCCCCGGCATTCTTTGGCGCATTCCAAGGCCCCAGCTCGCCGTTACAATACGGCGATGGTGCAAATCATCCTTACGCATACGGCCATGGCTACAATGCAGGCCCATCATCGCCGACCCCCGCCATGTCTGGATGGGATCCAGTCAGCAAGCTCGGCTTCGCATCTAATCGCAGCTCCCCACAAAATCAGTTCCCTCGCAACGGCTTCATGCACTCGCATTCACCTCCACAACCCTTGTTCCCCAACCAGCATCACATGTCGCCTCCTCACTTTCAATACGTTCATCCGCCGACGCAACCATTTCCGCCTGGCCCTGCCTCATCTCCGCATGGGCCGTTCCAAAAAGCCTACACAGTTCAACAGACGAACGACGACGCTGCACGCCGCACAGCCGAGGTGGATCGCCGCAACAGACTTCGAGGAGAGGAGAAAGCGCGAAGGACATCGGCGATCAACAAGCAGATCGATGACGGCATGGCTGCGCTCAAGCTCGAGAAAGATCAAGCTGCTCATCGAAAAGCCGAGGTAGAGCAACGCAACAACCAGCGCGAGCAAGACAAGGAAAAGAGAAGACAAGCCATCCAAAAGCTAGTTGACGACGGCATCAAAGCCATCCAGGCTGAGAAGGAGCGCGAGCGCACCCGTGTCGAAGCGGATCGAGTCGCATGCCGAAAGTGGCTCGCCGATCTCAGCCCGGCTTCGTCGGCCGGTACGGTCGATCTATACACAGCAGTCGGTCGCCAGCTCCGAGGCTTCTGGGAGGAATCGCGCCCCGCCGCATCTAGCCAAGCGCATCGCAACGAGGTCATCGCCGACGTCCAGCAGGCCATCGACCGCAAGTGGCCAGGTCACGGCCTCAACGTGGCCGCCTTTGGCTCGAGTGTCACCGGTCTCATCACCGAATCCTCGGACCTTGACCTCGTCCTCCTCGATCCCACGCGTCCCTACGGCGTCGGAACGCCTCAAGAGCTGCGTCGCGCCCCCAACGGCTTTGTGCGTCATTCCAGCGGCATGCCTGAGTGGTACAGCACCAATCAGGTTGCCAACGCCATCCGCAACTCGAACAAGTTCCTCAACATTGTTCCTATCAGTGGCGCCAGCGTGCCTATCGTCAAGATGATTCACCGCAAGTACGACATTCCGGCTGACATCAACATCAACGAGCGATTCGGCCTCTTCAACTCACAGCTCATCCAAGCCTATGCCGATCTGCAGCCTCAGATTGTGCGTCCGCTCATCTTCTTCCTCAAGCACTGGTACTCGCGCTGCGATCTCAACGATCCAGCAGGCAAGCGTGGATCCATGACGTTCAGCAGCTACACCATTGCGCTCATGGCGTTGCAGGTCCTCCAGATTCAAGGTGTGCTGCCAAATCTGCAGAGTCCATCCCTCCTGAACAGTCTCAACATCCGGCCCAACTTTCTTTACGCACGCTTCAAGCGCCAGAAGCGCGCTCGGAACGGACGTCAATCCACCGTCGAAGACGAGACGCCCGCGCAGAAGTACAACGTCACCTTCGCCACGGGCAACGCAGACATGGAGCCGTACAAATCGAGAGCGCTCGAGCTTGCAGCCGATGGCGCTTCCACCAATGGTTCGGTCGCACTGCCATCCAATACGGATCGCCTCCTCGGCAGGATGCTCGTGGCATTTGTTCGATTCTACACACAGCTCGACCCGCGCACTCACGCTATTTCTGTGATCAACGGATCCCCCTTGCAACGAAGCAAAGGCTCTCACGCTAAGCATGTTTTCTTCGACTCGGCAAGCGAGCACGATAAATCGCCTGGAGAGCCTCTCTTGACGGCATCCAGAGACGCTGAAGCTCGCGCTGCTTTGCGTGAGGAGCACACGGACATCTGGAAGGGTGAAGAGCTGGTGGTGCAAGACCCCTTCATCATCGACCGCAACACCTCGCGAAACATCAAGTCAGGCGCTATCGACAAGTGGCAAAGCACCATGGACGGCGCCTTCACCCTTCTCGGCTTGCAAAGGGGAGCGGATGCTGAACAAAGTCCCAGGGTGCGGCTGGAGGACGCACCGCTTATCCTCGACCTGTGCATTCCAAGCAGTCTACATGCTGAACTGGAGAGCGGCAAATCAGCCACGGGCGCCGCGGTCGCAAGAGTAGAAGCGACGGAGCCCGGGCGGATTGAGGAGGAGACGGCAGCTCAGGCGCGGGAACTTGCCAAGCAAGCGGCTCAAAAGCTGCGTCGAGAGAAGAAAAAGCAGGCCCGCAGTTCAAGGCGCAGCGAAGCTCGCAGGCTGCAAGAAGAGGCGGCCATGGTCGAAGATATGATCGATGGCATTGAATCAAGACGTCCATCTGCTTTCGCGGGTGCCCGGGTCCCCGAAATCTGGCGGCTGCGTCCGGATGGCGACGGCAACGCCACCGCCACCGCCAATGCGAATGCCAACAGCAGTGCCAACGCCAATGGTATCAACAATGCTGACGTGAAAAGCTTGACAAGCGTGCCGTTCACATTCAGCGTGTCCAAAGAAAATGCGCTAACGGTCGTCCTACCCCCATCCAAGGCGACGACCACGAATGGCGATGCAATCCAGCAGGCTTCCGCAGGGGAGGCAACTCGCAGTCCTACCGTTTCGACCAGGACGGACGGCTCTTCTGAATCCGAAGACATCGATCTGGTCGCGCTGCGCTTGGAGCAATCCAATCAGCTTGTCAGCCCCCAGTCTCGACATTAGCAATCTGTCCATTCCAAATGACATTTAGCATCTGATCACGCCCAATAGCAGTACCATTCTGTCGCGTTCAAATGACTTTCCATTATAGCAATCCGCCGCTTATCAGAGCACACGCGGGTGCCCACTTGAAAGAAGCTATGCGCCCTGTAATGAGCATGTTCAGATGCGGTGAATCATGACGCTAGCATCTCGCCGGGATCGGTCTGATGTCTACGATGTCGAGATTCTTGGTGCGAGGCTTGATCCAGCACCGGGATTCACTGATTGCGTTGCGCCGATATGAAAGGTGGAGGTGCGGTACGGAATGGAATTTCCGCTGCTGCAGGCACGCATGGAAGCTCGATGACCGCGCTTTGGCCGTTTTTGAACTGCCTCTGGACCACCATCTCTCTCATCCACTCACCCGTCATCGCTCGCTTCATCGTGGATACGAATCTGAGAGCAGAGGCTTCCCGCCATTCCAGCATGTTCTCGAGAAAGGGTCGAGAACGAGCAACGCCGTCGTCGCTTGACCTGTCCTCTTTACAGTCCTATTCACCACAATGGTCGCCGCAGCTTCGATTAGCCACGTGCATCTCGGTCAAGTATGCCGTTCGGCGTCATGTAGAACGTGCGGCTAAGCTGGCCGGTAGCGCAAGCTCAGCGGCTTCATCTTCGGCTCCTGGCTCGACGGCCTACTCTGTCTTGCAAGAATGGTCCGATTACGGCGAAAAGTTTCTGACGGCGACCTGTCAGCATCTCGGTGTGCCACAGAACTCAATGCCACCAGATCCGATCAGTCTGGACGACGTATTGTCGGCTGCACAAGGCCGCTTGGAGCACGCAAATACGCACGATCCCATCTGTTTGAACGAGCCGAGCTTCGAATCAGGCTCAGACCACGCTCGCCGCTTTCCCTACCTCGACCTCCCCATCAAAGGCATCGACGATTCCAAGAAAACTGACAGCCTCGAAGAGGGCAGTCAGAAGAAAGCACGGAAGCACGAGCTTGCGGAGCCCTCAGCCGCTCTCGAGGGTCTTCATCCGACTGCATCCACTTCACCACATTCGTTCGACTCTGATAATGGCTCTGAAGGGTTTGCCTACGATCAGGATGCGCAAGAGCTGCCAGACTACTTTCGCAACGAAGCGGATGCCTCGACATCGTCGCAAACGAACAAAGCAGACCTCCGCCGTCAGCAGCGAGCTCGAACCTTGTCACAGGAGACGCTTTCCTCCGCACCGCCAAAGCGAATGCAGGGCGCTCTCGATCCAGGATCCGGTCAGGAAATCGAGGTTGCTCATGAGTTACTGCTGATCGCCCTAGGCCTGGGTCAATTTCGGGCTCAGGATGGATCTTCCACCCTCTTTGAGCAAGACTTTTTGTTTGGAGAGACGCACCTTGACCTGCCACACTCAGACTCTCATAGCACAAAAGAGCAGAGAGAGCCGGAAACGCCGTCGAGCTCGGCAGAAACGCAGCAAAACAGTACGCAGAAGCCATCATCACTGGCGTCTTCTTCTACTCCTGGTCGAGGTCGAGGTAACACGGCGGATGACGCGATGAAGACCGTGTCAGAGACAGGGCGCATGATCGGAGACGCTTCCAAGAGCGCATTTACCTCGCTCAAAGCAGGAACCTTGTCTGGCTGGAGCAAGCTTTCTTCTGCCGGCAAAGACTTGGTCAACTCACCATCGCAAAACTCATCAAAGACAGTAGCGGCCAAGCCAACGAGCAAAGAAGCGAAACAGCCGGTCAAGCCCAACGAGGTGTGCCACTACGACGCTCGAGCGCGTTCGTTGATCTTTGTCGCTGTCACCGCCATGGGCATCCCAGGTCGACAGGTGTGGATGGCCGAAAAGGTGGTAGCGCAGACCATCTTTTTCATCATGAGCGAAGGCGACAAGGCATCGGCGTCCAAGAATGGCAAGGGAATTGTAGAGCAGCTACCTGCTGGTGCTTCGCTCGATGCACGCACGGGGTCCATCACGCAGGCATCGCAGCGCTCCGAGTACATGAACCAGCATTCCGGATCGGTCGTACAGCGAGAGCGTGAAAAGGTGACGTGGGGAAAGTGGGCGACCATGGGAGGCGGGTTCATCGCAGGAGGATTGGTGATCGGTTTGACGGGCGGTCTGGCGGCTCCGCTGATCGCGCCCGCGCTGGTCGGACTCACGGGCGTCTCGTTTCTGGCCACCTCCGGAGGCATCATCATGCTCGGCACGCTGTTTGGCTTGGGGGGTGGCGGCCTCGCGGGCTATCGCGTCGAGCGGCGTCTTCGAGGAGTCTCGTCCTTCTCATTTGCCGAACTGGACACGGAAGCACGAAAAGCAGGCGTGGCCATTCCGAGCTTGCATGCGACCATCTGCTGCAGCGGGCTCATCCTCGAGACTTCACAGCAGGTGGCACCGTGGACGCGCATCTTTGAGGGGGCCAAGGACAACCGCGATGCGTTTGCCATCGAATGCGAGGCCGACATGATGAAGGAGGCGGGTCAAGGTTTGCGGTCGTACATGCTCGACAATCTGATCCGGACCGGCGGCACGAAAGCAGCCGAAGAGGTGGTCAAGAAGACGGCGCTTGCCGGGATCGCTGCGATCACGCTGCCGCTGAGCGTGTTCAAGGCGGCGTCGGCTACACTGGATGGCGTGTTTGTCCGTGCCAAGACCAAGGCGCACAAGGCCGGGCTGATTCTCGCCGAGACGCTGCGGAACGAGGTACAGGGTCATCGGCCCGTTGTGTTGATCGGCACTTCTCTGGGCGCGGCGACCATTCTCACGGCGCTCACGGAGCTTGCCAAAGACCCGGAGAACACTTCGCATCTGGTCGACTCGGTGTTTCTCATCTCGGCACCTATTGCACCGTCCAACTCGACACTGCGCAAGGCGAGGACGGTTGTGCAACGACGCTTCGTCAACGTGTTTTCGTCCAAGGACATGGTCTGCGGGATCGCTGCCTGGCTTGGATCGGGTGGTTCGGTGGAAGAGTTAAGAGCGGGCAAATTGCCGCGCGTAGCAGGTAGCCGTGCGATCGACGACATGCCGGGACTGGAGAACATCAATGTTTCGGATATCATCTCGTCCCATTTCGAGGTCAACGACGACGCAAAGCTGGCTGCTATCCTGAGTCGATGTGGCGCGCTGGAGGATTGATGTGTAGAGAGGGCGGGCGAGGCGATCGTTTTGTTAGTATTTGGGCTCTGACAACGCAAGTTGAATATCCTCCTCACGCAACAAGCCTGTGCGACAGGGAGTGTTCTGCTTCATCGTGCAAAAGTGGGCGAGGTGAAGCATGAAAGCAGGGGCAGAGATCATGTGGGTGGCTTCAAGGAACGCGCGCATACGGAAGTGAGATGTCCTGCACTGTGGAACGGAAAACCGGTGTCGGAAATCAAAATATGCGAGGAGGCATGGTCGCGAGGAATGAGCCCTGCACGCGTTTCGAGTGTCTCTCTCAGGCGTGCCACTTGGGCATCTCTCCTCGCAGATGGTTGTGCTCGGCCTGTGATGCAGAACGCTCTCTTCGCACGAATGCTCAGGAGCAGAGAGTTCTTGGCTGAAGCAAGCGCTGTGCGGCATTTGTCTGTCAAAGCCGGTTAGCAGCTCCGTTTAGTGCCAGCTGTCAAAATGTGCACCGTACGCGAAGCGGGAAAGGGTGGACGCTCGCTTGACTGGGACGATGCACGGCTACATGGCTCGCATTCCCGTCTAAAGCCCTGCCTCGCGTCTTCTACAAGATCAGCAGACCGCCTCAGCTCGCTTCTTGCAAGATTGACTCTCCGAACCTCGATGGAGGCGACACATCACATGTCGTTCTCCGCGCTCGTGCAGTCACCGACGGCGCAGAAGATCTCGTCACTGGTTCTTAGGTTTGCATGGTTTGTAGCTGTCCTTTGATAGCGTCGATGGATCGACGATCGAAAGTAGATGGGCTGCGCCTGAGGCTGACATCGCTCGACATGTAACAACCGGAGGATCACGAGGGGTGGCTGAGCTGAACGCGAAAGAGAAGCTCCGGCTGCGTTGCTTCGTATTCTTGGCACCTGTGCGCGCACAAGGGGCGAGCAGAACTCAAAAAGAGGGTGTGCAGCCAGTGTGCTGGAGTGGGGGCTCGTTGCAGGCATGCAATGCGGAAATGCTGCAGAGGGGTTTTGACCCTTCAGCATGTGCAGGCTGCATCCAACGGAGGACGAAGCACTTTCCACGCTCCGACAGCTGTCACATTTCTCTCTGAGACAGGCCGACGGTGGATCGTCGTTCCCAAACGCAATGCCAAGAATTTCTACACCACCACCCTCGTTCTTCTTCCGCCCAACCTTGTTCGCAGCGAAGGATGGAATCATTCCTGAAGCTACGCGAGGGTCGTCAGCACAGTTGACAGTCCGAGCAGCCGAGCACGTTCGCGTCGCCGGAAATGCCAGTCAGCAACCTCGCCATGCAACAGTTTGTGTTGTTTGCTTTTGTGTGCCTGAGCTCGAGCTAGGCGAGATTTGCCGTCGATCCTTCGCAACCGAGGCTAAGCATTTTACAATTGCCCTTCATCCCGTGCTTGCCGTTCACCTTCTTGGCTTGTTCATTTTATCGGCATCGACTGATGGCTGTAGTCTCCCCCCACAAGGCGCAGTAGCGTTGGGAAGGTTCGCAGTGTGTAGCGTGATGTACCCCTGAGTGTGGTTGCTGCTGTAAAGGTCCGAGCCACCGGACGCGTCAACAAGCTGTCATTCCCGCTCATCGTGCGTGATGCTGCTGGCCTGTGTCAGCGTACAGCTTCGCTTCGGAGCCAAAGCAAACGCCCACTCGATACTGAAGCGCTTAGTGTGTCGTATAACCAGAGCAGAGCCAAGTTGATGGTCTTCGCAGCTACTGAGACCCGTGCTCGGCTGCAACTCCCCCCTTTGCTTGTGTGACGGTTCTGAGGTACGCTCTCAACATCCCTTCAACCTTCATTAACCTACCTCTCTCACTCCTTTCTGTTCTCTCCACCAAAAGCACACTCCCCTCTATCTACACCTTGCCCCTCCCCTTCCAGACCTTCCCCTAGCCTTGCTCGTCCTCAACGACGGTATCACATTCATTTGGCAACACCTACAACCTAAAGCCTTTCCTATCCAGTCTCTTCCTCTCGGCCCCGTCCCAAATCAGCAAAGAACAGCATCCTCCGACAAGAGTCGAACAGCATTGAAAAGCACCAGTGCCGACATTCACAACCAGCCCCTTACCAAAGTACCCCAACCTATGACGATTGCGACCCCGATGATGTTGCTCAAGGGCATGGCGCTCGGCGTTGTGCTCCTGGCCAGCACCGGCAGTTCTGTCGCTGCAGGCAAAGCAGGCACTATGGAGGTCGTCGGCAACTCGGGTGTCTCGGCTCAGATGATGTTCCTCGGCACGGAACAGAAGGTCTACATCCTGGACAAGACCGAAAACAACCCCGTTCACGTCAATGGCCACCCTGCCTGGGCCGTCGAGTATGACATCAACTCGAACAGCTACCGCACCATGGAGGTGCGTTCCAACACATTCTGCGCCGGCGGAATGACGCTGGGCGACGGCAGATGGCTCGTGACGGGCGGCAACAAGGCCGTCACCACCAACGGAGCCACGGCCAAGGCCGGCGCTGGATACGGCGCATACAACGGTGGAAAGGCGCTGCGGTTCCTCAGTCCTTGCGACAACCAGCAGTGCCAATGGGACGATAAAGCGAGCAACCAGCTCAATACGGAAAGATGGTACCCCACCGTCGAGCCGCTTTCGGATGGCACCAACATCATCCTGGGCGGTATGCGCGATGGAGGCTTCGTGCCCAGCCAGGGATCCAACAATCCTACGTACGAGTTCTATCCCCCTAAGCACGACGGCGGTAGTCGTCACATGCCGATCTTGCAGCGCACGGTGCCGCTCTCGCTGTACCCGATCGCCTACCTCATGTCGTCGGGCGAGGTGTTCGTGCAGGCTGGAAGGGAGGCGATCCTGTGGAATTACAAGCATCAGAGCGAGCGAGCGCTTCCGCACATCCCCGGTGCGCCTCGCGTCTACCCTGCCTCGGGAGGCTCGGCTCTGCTTCCCTTGAGTCCCGATAACGGGTACAAGGAGACGATCCTCTTCTGCGGTGGTATGAGCTTGGGCAAGGTAGGCAACTGGGGTAACGAGGGAGGACCCACGATTGCCGTCAGTGGTGTCCCGGCCTCGAAGTCGTGCGAGCAGATCAGCCCTCTGAAGGATGCTTCGTGGGAAGCTGTCGACGATCTGCCCGAGGGTCGCTCCATGGGCCAATTCATCCAACTTCCCGATGGCACGCTGTGGTTCGGCAACGGTGTCACGACAGGCGTCGCTGGTTACAACACCAACGCGAACGCCGCCGGCCGTCCCGTCGGCGAGTCGTATGGCGACAACCCGTCGCATCAGCCGTTGGTGTACAACCCCAAGGCGAGCAAGGGCAACCGCTGGAAGCGCGTGGGGAGGACCAACATCGGTCGCCTCTACCACTCTTCCGCGACGCTGCTTCCGGACTCTTCGATCCTCGTCTCAGGCTCCAACCCCAATGCCGACGTCAACTACAATGTCAAGTTCAAGACGGAATACCGCGTCGAGCGATGGTACCCTGAATTCTACGACTCGCCTCGTCCCTCGAACGCCGGTCTCCCACGCACCTTCTCGTACGGCGGAAAGGCCTTTACCATCCGACTCAACTCTGCGGCGGATGCGCGAAACACTAAGGTGGTGCTCGTCCGCACCGGATTCTCGACGCACGCGATGAACATGGGCCAACGCATGATCGAGCTCAAGACCACCCGCCAGGGTAACACGCTCAGTGTAGCCCAGCTGCCACCCAACCCGAACCTGTTTGCACCCGGTCCAGCGCTTGCGTTCGTCGTGGTCAACGGCGTGCCGAGTCAGGGCAAGATGGTCATGGTGGGCAATGGTCGGATTGGCACACAGCCGGTGGCGGGCGAGACCAACTTGCCTGCGGCAACGGCTCGTAGGGATGAGGAGATGCTGGAGGCAAGAAATGCGTCCGAGTTTGAACGTGACTCGGCCGCTGTGGCCCGATCGGCGGGCGAGATGGGCCACGACGATGTCCTCCGCCGAAGCGGTCTGCACGCTCGTCACCACAAGAGCTCGGTTGACCGTCTCTAGATGGACTGAACCACATATTGATTTTTATGCCCTACCCTTTCGCTTCATCATCAGCCCAACGACGCGATCCTCGGTGTCGATCGTACTCTTGACATCCCTGGAGAGCGGACCCGCACCTTGTAGCTCAGATCCGTCGTTCCTTTTCTGCCGTTTGTTCGTCTCTTTTCCCTCTTGTGCATACGCATGCTTAGGTCGTCCGGGCTGATTCCTCGAAATGCTGATTGAACAGTTCTCTACTGCCCACGATTCGTCGACGTTGTGTTGTGTGGTGATTAGACGGGAGAGATGGAGATGAGCTGCCGACGATAGCTGTCAGGTAGAGCGCCAGTGAGAAAAAATCGCGAGAATGTCAGACTTTCCAGATAAACAAACCGGGAATGCGCAAAATTCTCCACGTGATCCCGCAAGCCTTCTGTGAGCGACTTCCGAGAACATTTTTGAGGTTGCAACTCGCACAACTTTCTTCTCACACCATTCTTTGGACCTTGACCCTGACGTCGTCGTCCTGCATTCACACCGCAAAGCCAGTCACGGTCCTCACCACCAAGATGCTGACGAGGCTCACAACGGCCGCCGTGGCCTCCGCAACAGCCTCTTGCTCGCGAACATTCACCACAACCACAGCGATAGCAGCAGCGTCTTCTTCCCTCAAACCTATTCCAAAACCTCAAGGAACGATCTCTGACCCAGCGACGTTCCTCAGCGCCATCTCTCGCTCACGCCGCGACCTCGCCTCCAACTCATCACTCACATCGGCTATCGGCGAGAAATGGTCCAACATCTTCACGATCCGTTCGGACCAGCTCAAAGAGGCCGGAGTTACGACCAAGGACAGAAGGTTCTTCCTCTGGGCGAGAGAAAAGTTCAGACAAGGCGCCGACCCAGAGGCGTTCGTGATCGACGCTAAGCCAAAGAAGAAAGTTCGAGGGTAAGTTTCACATGGCAGAGCGAGCATGATTCGGGATATATAGCTGACGTTTGACTTTCGGTTCGATAAAAAGGTGGGGCCCAAGGGTGCAGACTGCCGAGCGAATTCGTGTTCGCGGTGTGAGGAGGCCAGGCGAGAAGTGATCTGCTTGCCTGTCTCTGTCGCTCGTTCATCTGTACACTATACTCAGAATGTGTTTCTCAATTTAGACGGTCACAGTTCTACACTTGGCACCTATGGTTAGCCTGGGAGTGGTCTTTGTCTCTAAGCTGCTGGGTTGCGAATCTGTGGGATCGTAGAAGGTCGCAGCTGAATAGGGAGTACTAGGTCATCTTTGCTGTTGAAGAAGCTGCTGCTTGCGAGCAGCCTTGATGACTTCTGAGCGACGATCCATGACGGCGAGAATCGAGTTTTGGATCAAAGTATAGATACCTGACGAGAGCCAGTAGATGACCAGCACCTGTGTTAGATACACGAAAAGCAAGCATGTTGGTCAGCTTACTCGTACCGATTGTCGATGCTTTGGGGTCTGAAGTCAGAGCTTACACCTGGTGCTTGGCAGGCAATGGGGATAAAAGCGATAGCCAACACGCGCAACGCATTCGTAATAATTCTAGCTCGTGGCGGTTCATCGTCTTCTTCCTGCTTTGTCTGCGCCGGCGTCCCAGCCGGTTGATCCGCCAACAGCTTGTCCGCCGTCCTCGCCGCTGCATCCGATTTGCCCGAAGTGACGGCTCTGATCTTGGCGATGCTCCTTCTGCTCCAACTATTCAATTCCGTATTGGCCAGCGTCAACATTCCGAAGCTGAGTGGACCGATCATGGTGGAATCCTTGTCGACGAGAGTGGGCCCACCCATGGTGCCTCTAAGCTTGGCAATGGCTGCCTCGTCGAATCCGCGATCCGCCAAGATCGCAGTGCTCGCCTTGAACTGTTGCGCCAGCTCCGGCGACGGCGACCACCAAGGCAGCACCTCGGAGGACAAAGGAGAAGTCGGGTCGAGCGCACACTGACGCAGCAGCGCAGTCATGAGCAGAAACACCGGAATGGTGACCATCGCAGGTCCGACAAACGCGGGCAAGGGTGACACGTTGTGTTTGCGGAGCAATTCGGCGAGCTTTTCCTTGAGCTCCTTCTGCGCCTCGAGTTCGAACGCCTCGTACGACATGCCCGCTCTCCTACACCTCGCACGCACTGCCAAGGGGATGCGCTCCTTCATAATCTCCCACTCTGGCAGCACCTTTTCGGTCAACTTTCTCGTCTTGCTCCGTTGCCATAGCGTCATGGGCAGCGTGACGGCGGTACGCACAGCAAAGGCGAGGATAAAGATAGACAGTGCATGCGCGTAGGGCCCGCTGAGATGCATGGTGTCGGCAAGGTTGTTGATGGTGGGCACCCAGGGTTGGAGAAACTCAAAGCCTCCTGCTACCACATCAGTTTCGGCTACGGCTTGCGTCGCTGCGGATGTCGCATCTTCTGCTGCTGATGTTGCTGGGGAGATCGGATCCTTAACGGGTATCGAAGAAGTCGAGGGTGCAGATGAGAGGACTGTGGACGATGACGCGAATCCTCGATGACTGCGTGGTGCGAGTCGGGATGGGGATGCGCGTTGAGACAATGAGGATCTCATCGACGTAAGCACGGCTGCTCGTGTGCGAATGCCAGCGGCGGCGATGCGGAGCACGCCTGAGCTCGCCATGGTTGTGAAAAGCGCGAATAGAACCGCTTGTAGCGCTAGGAGAAGGCCGTTCTTCGGGTCTCGCCCATCGAATTGAGAGACAGGTCTGCAGAAGTTTGATGAGGAGGAGAGCGTCGAGGAGTGTCTCTCAAAGGGGAGCGTTGAATCGCTCCGTCAAACTCCACTTTTCTTCCAAAAGCAGCTCAATCTGTGATTGCACACGTAAATTCGATCGGCGATCTCCTCAATCTTCTTGCAAATCACGCCGCCTTTTTACGCGACGACAGGAGGAGCAGCAGCGCGTAGATTTTTCAGCTGAGCATGTGTGCGTGGAGGTGTTGGTCTCTTATGAAGCGGAATTGCTGAGTTTGGTGTGACGCCACCAGCTCCCACACAAGCTTCGGATCGCTTCCGACTTGGGGACCATCTGGACGCTCTTCTGTTCTTTGTCACACATCGGATCTTCCTTCGCATCGCATCTCCCAGCAAAACGCAATTCAGCAACGGAGCTCGACACAGCAGCGACTCGGAAACGATATCCCGACAGTCTCAATTTATTGCCGAACGTCACTTTTTTGTCTCGCTCGACTGAACTCTTCACAATCGATTCGACACTTCATCACCTTGTCATCCAAGTTTGATTCTTTCCTCGGAACCGCATCCTGCTTCCGCACTCTCCCCACATTGCGGCAGCCCACTCAAATATGGCTTGCCTCTTGACCTAGTCCACCTCTACCCGCACTCCCACAACCATCATCGGTCTGGACTCTCACCATACATACACACAACGTCAGCATCCAACTCCTACCATCCTATAGTCTCGTGCTGATACAGCACTTTGCACTGCACCGCCAACATGGCCGATCCCGCGGACGACTTTGACGATATCGACGAGTTCGACGACTTTGGCTTGGACGATTCCGCACTCCTGCAGCTCGACCAGATCGAGAACAAGCTCGTCAACAATGGCGTTGCAGCTTACAATCCACCTCCGCAGCCTCCATCCCGCATCCAGTCGCTATCTTCCATCAGCAAGGGCAGAACCGGCCATGCTTTGGCACAGCTCGCGAATGGCGGCTCATCGTTGTTCAACGGGGCTGCACCTTCCGCTGCTGCTTCGACTTCCGCAAGGTCGATGCAGCGCGTGTCCTCGACCGGCTCCAACTCCTCCAACCGACCCGCATCCTCTTGGTCCGCTCGAAAGATGACCCTCTTCGGCAAGCCGGCAACGAACAGCCAGTCCCACGCCGCAAATGTGTTCTCGTCCAGTCCCGGCCACATCGCCATCTCGTCACAGTCCGCTTCCACCTCGGCAGCACAGGCAGGCCCCTCGGACGCTACGAAATCATCCTCGACCTATCTCCTGCCCTGGCAGACAAAAGTAGGCACCAAAACGTGGGACAGGGACGCTTACCTCTATCGCGAAAATGCCAAGGACCGTGAAAAGGACGAGTACGGTGCTGCTATCGATGTAGATGCTATCGACTTCGACGATGGCTCCCCTAGAAAAACGAGCCTTATGGGAAAGGGCAAGGTGAAGCGTGACTGGGACGAGGACAGCAGGTATACCAATGTCCTACCACCCGCTCCCGCCGATGCTCGCAAAAACCTACCTCCTCCGCTGCCGCAAAAATGCAAAATCGATCTCGAGGCAGCAAAGACCTGGATCTACCCCACCAACATGGAAAAGCGAGACTATCAGTACAACATCGTCCAAAAGGCCCTCTTCAACAACGTGCTCGCTGCTCTGCCTACCGGTCTTGGCAAGACGTTCATTGCCGCTGTCGTCATCCTCAACTTCTTCCGATGGTATCCCGACGGAAAGATTGTCTTCTTGGCTCCTTCTCGTCCGCTCGTCGACCAGCAAAAGACTGCCTGCCATCGCATCTGCGGTCTGCCCTGGGACTGTGCCATCGACTTGACCGGCAGCAAAGCCGGTGCAACTCGCGGTGATTATTGGCTCACCAAGCGCATCTTCTATATGACGCCGCAGACGCTCGAGAACGACATCATCAAAAACCGTTGCGATCCGCGCGACGTCGTCTGCGTCGTTGTCGACGAGGCGCACAAAGCTCGCGGCCGCTATGCCTATGGCAACATCATCGGCCTCCTCATGGACGTCAACCCTCACTTTCGCGTGCTTGCGCTCTCCGCCACACCGGGCAAGGATGCCGACAGCGTTCAAGAGGTGGTTGATCAGCTCCACATCAACCAGATCGAGATCCGAACCGAAGAGGCCATTGATGTTCAGCGCTACATGTTCCGCAAGCGCGAAGAGATCGTCCACGTCACGCTCGGCAAGGACCTCAACACGGTCAAAGACAATTGGGCCAAGCTCATGCAGACTCAGATGGATGCGCTCATGAAAGCCGGTCTTCTTCGCAACCAGGACCCTGTCTTTCTCCATCCCTTTGCTGTCAATGCCATTCAGAAAGACACGAGCCGCGCGGCCATCCTGCGCACCAAAGGCTATCTGCAAGCCAACATCAAGGAGCTCAGCCACATGGCCCTCTCCATGCAATACCTCATGGAGCAGTCCCCGACCATGTTCTACAACCGTCTCAAGGAGCGCTCCATGGGCTACAACGCCAAAGGTTCAAAGACGTCGACCAACAAACAGCAGATCTACGCCAACACTAACACTACCTTTGCCGAGATCATACGTGATCTCGAGCTCATGCAGGACCATAAGGGTCGGATCTTGCACCCCAAGATGCTCAAGCTGCGCAACGTCCTCATCGAGCACTTTGACAGTGTCAAAGCCGAGCAGGTGCACAATGCGGAGGCGTACGCCGAGAGCGGACACGACGTGTTTGGCAACACGCCCAAATCAGGCGAGCTCGCTGACTTTGCCAGCTCGTCGCAAGCGGATACGAGGGTCATGGTGTTTTGCTCTTACCGCGAGTGCTGTGACGAGATTGTCGGGTTTCTGAACGACTCCGGCTTCAAGGCGACCGAGTTCGTCGGACAAAGCAAGGCCAAGAGCGGCAAGAAGGGCATGTCGCAGAAGGACCAGGAGCGTGTCATCAACGATTTCAAGGCGGGCAAGTACAACGTGCTCGTTGCCACCTCGATCGGCGAAGAAGGCCTGGACATTGGATCGGTGGACTTGACCGTCTGCTACGAAGCGGTCAAGGACTCGATCCGCATGCTACAGCGTATCGGTCGAACGGGTCGAAAGCGAGAGGGCAAGATCGCCGTGCTCGTGTCCGAGGGCCGCGAGCAGCACAACTGGCAGCACTCGAAGGACAACTACAAGGCGGTGCAGAAGGAGGTCGACTCACGCATGCACGTCGAGCTCTTCGACGATGTTGATCGCATGGTACCTGACTATATTTCGCCTCAACCCGTGCTGAAGGAGGTCGAGCAGCCCGAATTCGAGCCGTCGATGGTTTCGGAAGGCAAGGCGACCAAAGCGCCTCGGGCGGCGAAAACCCCCAAACCCAAGAAGGACCCGAAGCGCAACATGCCCGAAGGCGGTAACATTGTCGAGGGCTTCCGCAAAGCATCCACGCTGACCAAACGCAAGGAACGCGCCAGCAGCAGCGATGACGATTCGGATAACAACGGTCCTGTCGTCCCGCCCTCCAATGAGACACACAGCCAGAAGGTGCGGCGTCTGCTCACCATTGCCTCGGGCGAGCTCGAAGCCGACTTCGAAAAGGAGAACCTCTCGCTCGAGCTGCGGCCGCCGAGGCTGAGGCCTTCGGCAGCAGCCAGACGGATCGCCTCTTCTCCCCCAAGCTCGCCCTCCTTCTCGCCGCCGCCTTTGCTTAGGAAGCTCAACACGAGCTCGAATATCAGCTCTTCTATGGCAACTCCTTCGGGGATGTCGGATGGCATCGAGACACCCCCTATTCCCAGCACATCGTCGTCTTCACGACCCTTGGCAGCCGGCAGCACCATTACGCGCGGCAAGAAGCTCGGTGTAGGCCTCCGAAGTTCTGGTCGCAGCTCGACGAGCTCAGGCGTTCTTTCTCTGCGCAAGAGCAACGATGCTGTCGACTCTTTTAGTAGCAGCCAACTCAAAAGCGGGCAGAAGAGTGTCATTGATACCAGGTCTCCACGCAGCAGAGGGGTTGCTACAGCGGTTGCGGCCAGTGACGACGACGACGATGACGAGTTTGGAGCCGATCTGACGTTCGACGTGACGATGGAGAATGCGCTGGCACGCCTCGAAGAAGAGGCCAAGTCCAGATACCAGGCCGCGGAAAAGCAGTCGCACAAGGACGAAAAGCTTTCCAGTCCTCCCGACAATGAGGCGACGTCGAGCGAGCAAAAGGGAACTCAGAGAATAAAACCGCTGCTGCTCTCACCTGCAACGCCTCCGCCGCCGCCGGTCGAGAGGTACAAACCACACCCGGTGATGGCGAAGCTCATGGAGGAAGAGGCCAAGAAGGCCGAAGCTCAGGAAGAGGAATTTGAAGCCGCCCGATCAGTACACAAAGTTGCAGAGTCGCCGGCCAAGAGCTCCATGGGTCCGCCGGACTCTATTCCACGCCGAGCGGGCGGTGCTCGCACTAAGCGGGTCATTCTTGAGTCTCCTGATGCCGCCTCAAACGGTGCTGCAACTCCGCATCCCATGAACGACGATATCGAACACGACCCAGCCTCGTCTTCCCCGATCAAAGCGCCGGTCAAGCGTGGAGGTCGGCTGCAGAAAGCGTCTTCCTCCTCGAGCAAGATCGCGTGTACTGGCGCGGAAACGAGCCCCACCGTTGCCAAGAGCCGAACCCGCTCGCGCGCCAAGGTACGCATCGCATACGGCGAAGGTGACGATGACGATGACGAAGCGACAGCCAACAACGGCGATGATGGCGAGCTGAGGGGTAAGAAAGGTAAGAAAGCTGCGGCAGGACGTGGCGATGGTGCTCGTGGCAGTGTTCGTGCGGCAAAAAAGAAACGGAAGATCACCAACTCACCCACGTCTCGAGCCTTGTTCCAGTACGAAGCGGAGCGGTCTACGGACGAAGAAGTGCACGGGGAGCGCGACGAGCATGATTCCGGGCTGGGCAGTTCGGACGAGGACGACTCGGATCGCGAAGCCGTGGGGGATTTCATGCCGACGCAGGCGCCGCGCGGGTATCATCAGCAGAGCATCTACATGCAGTCGATCATGTCGCAGGCTGCGCCGCCCGAGTTTCAGAGGGTGCGACGCGGGCCGTTCCCGGGAGTTGGCGGCAAGTTCGGCGAGCCTGTGACGCCGAGTCGGGCCAGAGCGGTGAGGCGGGCGCAGATTCCGTCGAGCGAGTCGAGGGGGAGAGGGAGAGGGATGGGTTCGGAGGATATGTACTCGGAGGACTCGTTTGTGGTGAATGACGAGGAGGAGATCGTGTACGACTCGGATTCGGATGCTTTGCCTAACAGCAGTCCGTTCTGAGCAGCGGCGGTCGAGTAGCTAGCAATGTCAGTCCGCTTTTTCACCGGTAACGTTCTGCTCGATTTAGTTCACAAGCCAGAAGAGCGAGACACGATGGGCATGAGCAACAGGTGCGAAATCAAAATCAAAACAATGAACAAAAGGTGATACAAATACAACGTTCGCCGGGCAAGGCGTTGGATGGACAAGCAGACGAGTTTCTAACGCGGGGACTGCAGCGTCAAAGGCGGCATTGGTCCTAAGAATCGTCCATCATGATCGAGATGAACTCGTTCTGGCTGATCTCGCCATCCTGATCTAGATCAAATTCGTCGATCATGGCCTGCAGCTCATCGTCGTCGAGCGTCTCTCCCAGCTCCTTTGCAACACGCTTGAGATTCCTCAACGAGATTTTGCCGGTTCCGTCGTCGTCAAACAGCGCGAATGCCTTGCGGATCTCTTCCATGGGATCTCGAGAAGCAATCTTTTCCGACACTAGAGTTTGGCACGAGGCAGAGATCGCAGCATCAATCGCATCAGCATGTCTGCGCTAGAAAGCTCCGAAAGCATGAAACAGCGAAGCTACTTACTGATCTTGTTGAAATCATCCCACTCCAAGAGACCAGAGTTGGTCTTATCGTGGTCGCGGAGCAGTTTGAGCACCTCGGCTTTCTTCAGATCAAACCCGAGCGCTCGCATGGCGACTTTAAGCTCGTGATAGTCGATCGCGCCGTCCTTGTCCGTGTCGAACAGCTCGAATGCCTCCTTGATCTCTTGTCGCTGCTCGTCGGTGAGTGCTGCATCGATGTGGTGGTGCGAATTGACCATTCTGGAGGAGGAAGATGCGGAGAGGTGGTTGGGTGTAGATGTGTGATTGCTGGTGGAAGCACCGAGGTTGGCTGCTCGCCTTTTGGCTGCTTTGGAGGAAGGGGTGTAGAGCGACATTGCTTGAAGTAGAGAAGGGTGGTGGTGGAAGTGGAAGAGGTGAGAGCGAAGACAAGAAGCGAGAGAGCGCACAGACAGCTGAGCCGTCGAGAGTTAAACAAGAAGACCAACACTTTTTTGGCTGAGCGAAACGCGTGACGAGGCGAGCTCGATTGCTCTATATGCTAGCCCGATTCGAGGCAGCTCTTTACGCGCAGTCGCCTCTTCTCCAGCTGCTCACGGACAAGACGCGTCTGCTGCAATTTTCAAAGGTGTTGAATCTTGACAAAGTGCAGCATAGATCTGAGCGAAAAATCTTCTAATCGGCGACCTTTTTGGTGCGCTGCAGCGTTGTGCTGACTTGAAGATTTTGCTGCGAAAGCTCCACTTCCCTTTGCGGTGGCGGCTGCTGCACGTTGGCTGAGTCGCATTCAAGGCAACGCTCGGATCTTCTTTCGGTACTGTAGGCGCTTTGCAAAGGCTAGGTGGACGACAGTCGCATCCGTTTTCTTTAGAATCACATCAAGCAACATCTCGCCGAACTCACTTTTGGCTCAAGCTCAGGCGACTCGCACTGCAGTGTAGCACACGCGCAAGGACGAACGACCAAGAAAGAACGAGCGAGATCCTCACCAACACAAACAAGCTCAGGTCGCCGCATCTAAGCGGAATCAGCGCAAAAGGGTCGGCGCTTCTACACAGCAGCTCTCCATTACGATGGGCAAGAGGGGCAACGTATCTCGTGGTGGCCCACCAAATCGAGGTCGTGGCGGCGGGGGAGGTCGTGGACGCGGTCGCGGGAGAGGTGGTGGTCGAGGCGGTTTTCAGCCTTTTGGCGGCCAGGGACACATCCTTGGCGGCGGCTTTGGCGGCGCTGGCTCTCCGTCAGGATACGGTTCTCCACGAGGCGGCTTTGCCACTGGCAGACCATTTCGAAGTCGCGGACGAGGAGGCCACCTTTCCGTTTCAGGCCAGAATC
Source organism: Sporisorium exsertum (assembly GCA_928724755.1). Classification (NCBI taxonomy): domain Eukaryota; kingdom Fungi; phylum Basidiomycota; class Ustilaginomycetes; order Ustilaginales; family Ustilaginaceae; genus Sporisorium; species Sporisorium exsertum. The sequence continues at coordinate 299,688 of CAKMXK010000001.1, forward strand.
GCGTCGGCTTCGACTACTCGTCCATGTCTCGTGGGAACCGTAACGACTACGACGAAGAGGACGAGGACGAAGACTCTGACGAAGATGACGATCAAGCGGCCGACTTCTCCATAGAGCCTCCCAAAGGCTACAAGCACAAAGTAAAGCTCCACCTCGAGTCCGACCTCCTCTCCGACGAGGAGAACACGTCGAAAGCGCAAACCTCACATCCACAGAACAACGCCTCCGGCCCTGCAACACCACAGCGTGCTTTCAACAATTCTTCTACTCCAGCTAGCATCTCCCAGACACGCTTCACACCGCGGTCCAACGCGCCGCCCGCCAACTTCCCCGAATTCTACACCAGCAGAGGCACCGCCGGAGGATCCAAGTTCCGTCCACCAGAAGAAACCGAAGACTCGAGGTACCTCGCTGGCATTCCTGGTTTGCGTAGACCGGAACGAAGACACCGCGATGCTCCACGCTTCGGCGACCCAGCGGACCAAGCCCAGAGCCCCTTCCGGGTGCCTGTGGCGTTTGTCAAGCCAACTGGCGAGTACGGTGATCCACTCAAGGGCAACCTCCCAGCCAGAGATACCAACGATGTCACAGTGGATCCAGCTGCTGCCCCTGCTCAACTGGCAGACGTAATCCAGCAGCAGCAGCCGCCGCCTAGCGATCCTTCTGCTCCACGACATGCGGGTCTCGGTTTCTCCAATCGCTCCAACACAAAACCTTCTGTTCCCGGCTCGACGAGCCACACGGATGCGTCAATAACGTCGACGACGCAATCAGCGGCCACACCGTACACTCCGCCTCGCGCAGTACCCGCTTTCCCAGAGACGGCCACGCAGCCCTTCGATTATGACAATTTCGCCGCCACCAACGGCGAGGATCAGGACGAGGTGAATGCATTGCTCGCAGCTTTCCCCGGCTCTAAAGAGCTGGCCCCAGGCGAGACGATGCTCGAAAACGACGACGCCTCTATGACATGGTCGCTGCCCGCCTTCCAGCCCGAAGCCAACAACGCAACCAGCAATGTCGTGCCTGCCTCGGATCGCGACCTTGACTATCCCAAGATCAACGGCGTGTCGTCGCCGACGCCCGATGCCGTTCAGCGTGTGGTTCCGGCTAAAGCGGCATCTCGCATCTCGACAGCTTCCTCCGATGACGACGAAGAGGATATCATTCTCGTTCCTTCGCAGTCGCAAACTGTTCGTGCTGCGGACGATGTTCCTGCCCCAGCGACTTCGAATGTAACGGAGCCCGCCGATGTCGAAGTCGCCGCTTTGGAAGCCAAGGCTGACGTAGACGTGACCGAACAAGAAGAGACGGAGCTCGGGTTCGTCATCGACCTCGAAGGCCAAGATCCAGCAACTGCCGCGGGACACGGACACGCGCAAGTCAAGGCAACCATGTCGTCTTCGCACCGGATTGCACTTGGCGACGCTTTGCCGGCCACTCCCAAAGCTACTCGCAAGAAGCGAACGGGCAAGCATGGCGAGCCACGTCGCGTTCCGCGAGAGGGCGATTCCGACCTTGATTGGGGCAGCGACGGCCCGCCCGGGGTCGTTGAAGGCGACGACGACAATCTCGCCGAAGAAGACAATCTTGCTGCTGCTACGGCTGGCATCTCCATCACGCGCAGCAGCAACGGCGGCGAGGTGATCACCGACCCTATCCTGGCCAAAGCCATCCGCGCCGACCGTCACGAGTGGGAATTCGATGACGAGGACAACGACATCATCATGGACGTGGCCAAGCCTGGCAAGCGTCGTGGAGGCCAACGTGCAAAACGTTCACTCGCTGGCCGTGCTGCTGCCTCGCGCAACGCCGCTCAGCTCGCACGCAGCCGCAAGGCAGACCAGGACGCTATCGTTGCGGACTACATGCAGAACATTCTCAGCCAGGCAAACAAAACGTCGGACGACGAAGAAACAGACAAGCGCGAGCTCTTTGCCGCCGATGATATGGTCGTCGAGACGGTCGACGGTGATCTGCCAGCGGGCACAGCCGCAGCCGGAAAGGGCAAGGCCAAGGCGCGCCGGCTGTCGAATCAGCTCGACGATAAGACCGATTTGGATGCCATGATTCGCTTCATGAACGGCATGGATCCGCAAAAGGGTGGTCGCCAGCTCGGCTTTGGCGATATCGAGGATAACATTCACATGGATGAGGTCAAAGAGTGGCTCACCGAGAGCGAGGCGGACAGTGAGGAAGAAAATGGCGATGGGAGCCGTGCCGTTGATGCCAAAGCGGATGTGCTCGAGCATTCCAAGCCGCAAGATGCTTCCAACGCCAACGACGGTGAGGACGAAGACGAAGATCTTGCCGAGCAGCTTCGCATCATTCTCGAGGACGACGACGATGAAGAGAGCAGCGACATCTTCAGCGAGGATTCTTCCGACGACGACGAGGAAGAGGACAGCGATGATGATGATGATGATGATGATGATGATGATGATGATGACGACGACGAAGGCATGTTCCGCGGCAAGAATTCGTGGGCCGACGAAGACGAAGAGTTTATCCGCGCGCTCTCGTCGCAGGTAGGCGGCGCTGGCATCGGAAGCGGCTCCAAGCGTGCACCATCGTCGAAACGTCAGCAAAAGAAGCTCTTCAACGCTATCTCGCGCGGCGACTTTTCCGACCTCACGGATCTAGCCTCCATCGAAAATGAGGTCGACTCGGACGATCCCGCCTACGGCATGGGGTCGATACCTACGGCGCGCAACGGCAAGCGCAACGGCCGCAAGTTCACCGCCGACGACCTATGGGCGGAAGAACTGCAGCAGCAGTGGGACAAGGACCGCGCCAGCAAGGCATCCAAGAAGCAGCAGCGTCTCATGGAGCGCCAGGCGGCTGCGCTCAACCCATTCCCAAACACGCATGGTAAAGCCGGCAGCGGTAAGACCAAGTCGACCAAGAAGCAGGCCAAGCTGGCGCGCAAAGCGGAAAAGCGCGAGATGCGGGCGAGCCTCAAGGCGCACTCGAACAACGTCGTGTCGGCGATCAACGCTGCTGGGTCCATCGATGCGGTGGATGCGTCTGTGCTCACGTTTGGCGGGCAGAGCGCTTCGGGAGACATCACGTCGCTGGGACTGGACAAGCGGTTCGCGTTCAACATGGACGAGCTCAACCAGCAGATCCAGCTGTTCTTGTCGGAGAAGGGCCGCAACACGATGCGATGCCAGCCGATGGACAAGTTTGCGCGTGCCGAGGTACATGCGCTCGCTGCGGCGTACAACCTGCAGTCGAAATCCAAGGGCAAAGGACGCGATCGGTTCCCCACGCTGATCAAGACGAACAAGAGCGGACTCAACGTGGACTACCGAAGGGTGAAGCGCATCGTCTACTCGAATGCGGGTGCCACATTTGGCAACGATGCTGGGCGGAGCGATTTCAAGGACAGGGGCAGGAACAAGAAGGGCAAGCGCGGTGGTGGTGTGTACGGCGTGGGCGGAGGAACGGTGCCCAAGAACAGAGAGGGCGAGGAGGTCGGATTTGGAGCGGACAGGATCGGTGCGGATAACATCGGACACAAGCTGCTCGCTGCCATGGGCTGGTCTGAGGGAAGCGGAATTGGAAGCTCACAGGGCATGGCCAATCCTGTTTCAGCTACGGTCAAGACTTCACGTGGCGGTCTTGGATTCTGAGTGGCGCTCTCTCGCTCTTTGCTTCGACCAGCGTCCAGTCTTCACCTTTTTGCAATAGAGTTCGTGATGCTGCAACGTCGTTGGTGTGTTTGTTCTCGTCAGAGCGAGTTCCTGAGTGCACGCACAAGCGCAAGGGTGTGGTTCCAACAAGGTTTCGAAAACATATATACATAACAAATCCGGCGGCGTCAGTTGTGCAGATTCTAGAGCTCCGTCTTGCCGACGCTACCCATCATCTGTTTGACCTTGTTCAAGTTGCTGATGAGTCGATCCACGACTTCCGGGTTGGAGTTGCTGGCGGCTCTGTCGGCATCCAGACTAGCCCAGAGCTGGTTGCTCGAAGCGATGAGTTTCTCGAGTACGCTGTCTGTTGCGGAAGCAGCTGCTGCTGCCACGGCAGCGGAGGCGTTTGTCGTCGTCGAGTCGGTGGTGGTGACGGCAGCGGCGAGTTGGGGAGGCGGCGAGTTGCCGTAGACGTAGTAGAGAGCGCGTGTAGCGACCTGCCGCGCATGATGCGGGAAGTAGTAGATGAGCGAGTACCACAGCAGCAGGGTGAGCACGACAAAGACGACGATGACGAGGAAGACTTCCCACGCTTCGAGCATGGAGAGCACAAAGGTGGCCTCGACGTTCCAGTAGGCGCGGAAGAGTTTTCGTTCGAGGAGCTTGATCGGGTTCCAGGTCCAGCTGTTGGCCGCTTCGTAGCGGTTGACACGATGACTGCGGGCGGAGGAGGAGGATTGGGGCGGGCTGCGGTCGCCGTGCACGGTGGAAGCAGTCGAGGAGGACGACGAAGTGCTGGGTTTCGACTTGGCAGCAGCAGCAGCAGAGGAAGGATGGAGGTGTTCCGAAGAGGCACCAGCCTTGGACGAGGTAGCTGCTGCCGACTTTCGGTTCTTGACGGCCATACTGAGACAAAGGGATGGTGTGGTGTGAGTTGCGAAAGAGCAAAGTCGATGTTGGCGAGGATTAGAGAGATGCACACACAGAATTTCTCCAACAGCAACACGCCGGCGCCGCTACTGCTCTGTGGCCGACACGGCCGCTTGATCTTTTCCCACCAAAAGGGCAGCCAGCAGCAGCAGCGGTACGTTAGGAGCAAAGCAGCTTTCGGCCCGCAACAGCATCCGCATCCCAGCGCGCGTCTTTTTTCGGATTTGTTAGGCCCGGATTGTCTACACTTTGAGCAAAAAAAATTCATGTGGAGCTGAGCCACGAAAAACGGCTGCTGCGCGCTCAGGACAACTGGCAAAGTGACACTTTACTCTCTTCACGACCTTCATCTTCCCATCCCATCTTCATCATCATCATCGTCGTCGGCTCTTGACATCAAAAGAGAGCGGGCGCTCGAACAAGAGCAATTCGACGAGATGACGATCCGCATCTTGGCCAGCATCGAGGACACCCTCGCTCTCATCCTCGATTGCTCAGCCGACCTAGCCCGCATCCAGTCAAGTCTCCTCCCGGCTCTCCGCAAGCTCTGCAGCAATACTTCTGCCGATGCCGAGTCCAAAGCACGAAGCGGACCAAGCTCAAGTCGTGCTCAGGCTGCTGCTTCTGGTTCTGCCTCTCCTGCTCCTGCTGCTTCAGAGACGATCTTGTGCCAGCCCATCCAAGGCAATGTTGACCCTCTCTCTGCCCTCGACCCAGCTGTGCACTCGCTAGGCATGCTCTACATCCTCGCCGCGAGAGTGACGCATTCAGCAGGCTCGACAGAAGATGCCACCATCCTCTTGCCGCACATCACAGCGTTCGTGCAGCGATTCGATCTGGCTCAGGTACAGCTCGCTGGCGACAAGCTCACACAGCTGGCAGCCAGCTTTTCCAGCCTCGGAGATCGAGTGACCAACCCAGAATCGGCCTTGCAGTTGTTGCAGGCGCTCGCATCCAGATTCCTGACCAAACCAGAGAGCATCACTACCTTGCATCCCATGCTCGCATACGTGAGTGATGGCCGTCCCGTCCTGGAGTGCAGCGCCGAGCTTCTTCCTTTACTGACCATTCCTGCCTTGTCTCCGCTGCCAACAGCAATACCTCAAAACAGCACGCTACGCAGAGGCTGCGACCATGCTCATCGACCACCCTATCATCGATGCAGATACCACCATCACTCCATTGATTCATTCCGACGTCCTGCAGTACTTTTACTATGCCGCGCTCATCTACATCAAGCTCGACCGCCTGCATGATGCCATCGACGCGCTAGAGACGGTGGGTTGCCTGGCTTTCCGACAAATTTCCTCTGTTATCAATTGGAAACTGACCAGGGACGCCTTCTATCCATCATTTGGTCCTGCTGTCGGCATACACAGTGCGTTTCGAGTCCGGCCGTAGCCGTCAGTGCCATTCACATGGACGCCTACAAGAAGCTCGTGCTGGTCCAGCTGCTTGCCGACGGCAAGAGGTCGCCAGTGCCCAAATACACACCGCAAGTCGTTACGAGGACGTTCAAGCAGCTTGCACAGCCGTATGCGGCTTTTGCCTCGGCATATGAGCGAAGCGACGCATTGAATGCCGACGAGGTGTTTCGCATTGCTGACCAGAGGCGTGATGCTTTTGAAAAGGTGAGTTCGACTTCATGCACGCTTGCTCGCATCTCCAAAGGAGCGCAATGCTGACTGTTTCGCTTGAATAAACAGGATCGAAATGTCGGCCTGGTAAGACGCTGTCTGGCGCTTCACCGACAGCGCAGGATCCAAAGGCTCGCCAGGTTGTACAGTGCGCTTTCACTCAACGACATTGCACAGAGACTTGGGGTGGAAGGAGCCGATGCTGTCCAGAGTGTATATGCTGACGTTCAGGAAATCGTAAGTGCAGAGCATCCTCTCCCTGGCTCAACAATGTTCGTCTAAAAGCTGACTTGACACACGGTTATGTTCGTATATCCGTACAACAGGTGCGCAAGGGATGGATCCACGCAAGCCTCTCTCCGCCATCGGCCTCTTCTGCTTCTGCAGTTGGCGGCGATTGGGTGGTCAGATTCGACGCTTTCGGCGGCGACGCCTATACTTCGACTACTTCCATTACGCTGCTGGAGGAGAAGATCCGGACGGCCAAACAGTGGCAGACGCTGTTGCAGCAGAGGGACAGGCAGGTGGAAAGGAGTCAGGCGTATTTGGTGCGGGGATTGAAGATCCGCGATGCGAGGACGGCCGGTGCGGACGCATATTCGGGCGCGGACGAGTTTGATGATACCGACTATTGATGCAAAAATCATCTAGGCAAGTCTATCATCGCAATGCAAAGCAGCTTTTCTACCTGCTGTGGCGAGCGTTGTGAGTGAGAGTGTGCATCTGCCTCGTTTGAGATTTGTGAACCACCTTGAGAGTCTCGTCTGCCTGGTTTACGCTGTCGAGGGCAAGCGTCGAGCTCAAGATGGCCTGTCCGGCGTTGAGCGGCTGGAATTTTTTCGGCCGGAATATTTCTAAAGGCGCTGCGCATTTCAACAGCGCGTTCAACACACTTTGGCCACCACATTCTCCACGTTCCCCGTTAACTGACCAACTACATCCTCTGACCGGCATCCACCTCAACACAAGATGGTTAAGCGATCGGCACAGTGCAAGTTCCCCGTGGCGAGGATCAAAAAGATCATGCAAGCGGACGAAGATGTGGGCAAAGTAGCGCAGGCGACTCCTGTCCTGATCTGTAAGTCTTTGCCGCTTGTCAAGGGAGGTGCATGCATGCAGCGAGATACTGATTGCGGACTTTACCTGGCCATGGCGCTGCAGCGAAAGCATTGGAGTTATTCATGGCGAGCATTGTCGAAGAGACGGTCAAAGAGACACGCAGCAGAGGAGCGAAGAAGATGACGCCGTACCATGTGTAAGTACGCGCCCCGTTTCCCTACGACATCGCATTTCCAACGGTCAGCTGACAGTGCATCCACTCGATTGCACCTTCACACTCTACCTTCACGCTATCGAAACAGCAAGCGAACCGTACACACGAACGAAACGTTTGACTTTCTCAAGGACATTGTAGCCAAGGTGCCCGACCCGGTCGAGACGGATACCGGTGCAAGTGGCTCTGCAACGTCAACAGCAGCGGGTGATAATCGTGGCGGCAAACGCAGGAAGACGACCAGAACCGCCGACGAGTCGGATTGATTGTTGTCCATCGCGAATCGACCTATCTACTCTGCATTGTCCCTCCATCTTGCTCTTCTCTGTCTCTACGCTTCTCGTTCTCTCTAGCAATGCAATGTACTTCTAGTCCTATCTTTCCAATCCAAACATCGTCACTAGCAAACTGTGCGGTTCAAGTGAGCCTCGAGAGAGAAGCATGGAGGAGCATCGATGGTGGTGAAAATATACAATGTGTTAGACCGACGTTCGCATCGAGCTGGTTCGGGGCGCAACGTGGGGGCAAAGCTGGAAAAGCGCTTCGATGAGAGGGCGAAAGCGTAATCAATCTCTGGGACATCCTTTGCGCCCTCGCCAAAAATATCACATCGGGGCTCGAGTGCTTCTGTGCGTGTGTCTGTGTGTGTCTCGCCTTGTGCTGCGCCACTGGCCGCGCCTGCCTCTCCCTTTCTTTTTGGCCTTTCCCGCGCGGGCTGCAGGCAGTTCACTCCACACACGCCGCTCGTGCTGCTGCAACTCCGTGACTTGATCTAGTCGCCTTTTTAACGTATCACTTCCATCCCTTTCATCTCACCTCTCGCCATCCAGCATCCTTCTCCTCCATCCTGCGCACACTGCACACACACACAAATTGCTCCCTTTTTTCTCGATCAGTCGGCTTTCTAGACTTGAGCGTCGCGCGACCAAGCAAGCATCCCCTTTCGACCTGGTGCCGGACACGCACGCACACGCAAAACTCAGCCTTCTCCACTGTCTCTTTATCATATACCATCGCGCATAACGTCTAGATACAGTCAAAGCGTCAGGAACGTCATCTCCGCCTACTGAAACCTCAACGCATCACAATGTCTGCTCCAGCTCCCAACAACGCTGCCGGCGAGGCTGGTGCTGCGGGTGCCGCTGCCGCCGCCCCTCAGAAGCCGTTCCAGACCAAGCTTGTTCTTCTCGGTACGCATTGATCTCCAACTCGCTAGCCCAGACAGATCGCAAGATTGCTTCGTTACTGACTTCTCCTCGCTCTCCACCTTCTGTTCTCTCTGCTCTGCCACTGTCGACCGACTTGATCGCACCCTGCATTCCACTTTGCTACTGATAGGCGAGGCTGCGGTCGGCAAGTCATCTGTGGTGCTCCGATTCGTTCAAAACGACTTCCAGGAGAACAAGGAGCCGACCATTGGCGCTGCCTTCCTTACTGTTAGTATGCCAGCTCAGCGCACCGCACTTAAACATGCTGGGCATTCTAATACTTCCTCTCACAGCGAAAGACAATCAACTGACCGTCGTTTGCCTTCGCCCCCTCGCATCTATAGCAAAAATGCCGACTGGAAGACCGCCTGATCAAGTTTGAAATCTGGGACACGGCGGGACAGGAACGCTTCCACTCGCTCGCACCCATGTACTACCGCAACGCGCAGGCCTCTGCGGTGATCTACGACGTGACCAAGGCGAGCTCGTTCGAAAAAGCCAAATCGTGGGTCAAAGAGCTTCAGCGTCAGGCCAACCCCAACATTGTCATCGCACTCGTCGGCAACAAGATCGACCTGCTTAACGAGGCTTCTTCCTCCTCCTCGGCAGCTGCTGACGAGAGCGCCGAGGATGGCGACGACGACGACGAGACGGCCACAACAACACCGGAGGCGTCGGCGGGAGACTCGTTGCGGGCGGTGCCCAAGGACGAGGCTGAAGCGTATGCTAAGGAGGCTGGGCTTTTGTTCTTCGAGACATCGGCCAAGACGGGCGAGGGTGTGGTCGAGGTGTTTACCGAGATCGCAAAGAAGATCCCGATCGACTTGCACCTCGCCAGGAACGCTGCTGCCGGTGCAGCAGGCGGTTCGGGAAGTGGCGGTCGACAGGCGAGCGGTGGTCAGGCGGGCGGCGTCGATCTGCAGAACAACCAGCAAGGCAACAGGAAGGACGCCTGCAACTGTTGAGCCAGTCGCTGCTCCCTGCTACTCTTTGGCTCGCCTCGTTCGCTTGCTAGCACAACGACGAGACTCGCCCGTGTTCATCATCACCATCAGGACGCCGCTTTGTACATATACCATCGACCGACCTGGCTCGACTTTTTCCCCCGTAGCTATTACTTGTCGTGTTTCGTTTGCAGCAAGTTTCCTTGCAGTGAAGACGACTGTGCACGCCTGGGAGAGAGAGTGTGAAAGTAATTGCGTCTTATGAAGCATGACGTTGAGGTGCTTTGCGAGATACGGCAAGGGATGCGCATATTTTTCAACGTGTTAGAGCGACCTTGGTGATTGGGACGGCGACTTTTTCGGCGTTCCTCGCACGAAGCAGCTTTTGGAGAGCAGCAACGTCAGCCAGAGAGGTGGACACGTAGCAGCTCAAACACGAACCCAAATTTCAGCTGTCGAGGCTCGTGGGCTGCAGCAAGAATCTTCCAGATCCCTGTGGAGTGTGCCCCTCAGAGCAACACTTTCTGACACCACCACAATCCTCACCATTCGCTCATCACACCAAGGCACTCTTGCTTCCTCCCTCAACACGCAAGAGAAAGACGTAGCTGACTACAAACACCGAGACCCAAGCACCGCAGCAAGGCAAGCCGCCATTGCAACATCGATTCCATAGATTATTGCTCGAGCGGTCTGGGGGCAAACACAATGCGCTTCTCAACCGGTGCGGGCCGCAGCCGCATCAGCATGGCTCTCAGAATGCTCGTGGTGATTGCGCTGCTCGCCTTGACACTGCTAGCGCCACCAGCCGAAGCCATGGGCGTCGTCGCCTTCGACTACGGCACAGAATGGATGAAGGTCTCGCTCGTCAAGCCCGGCCTTCCGTTCGACGTCGTCCTCGACCGCGATTCTAAACGCAAGATCCAGTCGGCCGTCTCTTTCAAGAAATGGGGTCTCGACGAAGAGAATATCTTTGGCACCAACGCCTACAACCACGCCACCCGTGAACCCAAACAGTCGTTCTACGGCCTTAAGACGCTCCTCGGTCGTACGACGGCCGAAGAAGACAGGGAGTACGTCGATCTCTACAAGTCGACCTTTGGTAATGACGTGGTCAGCTCCGACCGCGGCACTTGCGCGCTGAAGAGGCCCTACGAGGCCGATCCGAATTTGTCGTCGTTGCCCGTTTTGACGGTGGAGGAGCTGGTAGGAATGCAGCTGGAATACGCAAAGAAGCTGGCAGAAGAGACCGCCGGCGAGCGCGTCAACCCTTCGTTGCCCTCTGGATTCAACATCGGCTCCTTCGGTGGTCTGGACGCCGTCGTAACTGTGCCCGCCTTTTTCAACGCGCAGGAGCGACAGGCCATCGTCGACTCTGCCATCCTTGCTGGGTTCCGTCCCAGGCTCGTTTCGGACGGTGCAGCAGCTGCGGTCAACTATGCCCAGACGCGCACGTTCACGCAGCCCGAAAAGCACCTCTTCTTCGACGTCGGCTCCGGATCGGTGCGCGCTACCGTGGTCGAGTTCAGCACCAAGCCCGTGGTGATCGACTCGATTCTTTCCGTAGGCAAGGCGCAGAAGGAGGCCACCATCGTCGATGTCAAGGGCGTCGGCTGGGAGCGCAACGTCGGTGGGCTCAAGTTTGATCTCATCCTGAGGGACAAGCTGGCGGCCGAATTCGACGCCAAGCACGGCAAGCAGATTGGCGGTTCGATCCGCGACAACCTCCGCGCCATGGCGAGGCTGCTCAAGGAGGCCAATCGCGTCAAGCACATCCTCAGTGCCAACGACGCCGCTTCCAGCAGCGTCGAGAGCCTGGTCGACGAGATCGACTTCCGAACCATGATCCAACGCCAGGACTTTGAAGACGCTGTCACCGCCGCTGGTCTGGTGCCCAAGTTCACCTCGCCCATCCAGCAGGCGCTGGACAATGCCGGCCTGAAGCTGAGCGATGTCCAAAGCATTGTCTTGGTCGGCGGCAGCACACGTGTGCCTCTGGTTCAGAACGCACTGCGCGAGGCCGGCATCCCCGACTCGAAGCTGGCTCAGAACGTCAACGCCGACGAGGCGGCAGTCATGGGCGCCGCGTTCTACGGTGCTAGCTTCAACCCTCAGTTCCGCATGAAGGAGATCCGTGCGTACGACCTCATCCCCTACGCCGTCAACCTCAAGGAAGCCGACGGCAAGCAAGAGACTATCTTTCCTGCAGCTTCGTACGAGACGGACCAGGTGCTGCGCCAGTACGACAATGTCAAGGAGGACTTTGTCTTCGAGCTCGAGTACGATGCGACTTCGCAAAAGGCGCTGGGTGCGGGCACGGACCGTGCGATCGCCATGGTCGAGATCACGGGCATCGACGACGTGCTCAAAGACATCAAGGCGAGCGGACAGCTGGATCAGGTGGATACGCACGTCAACTTGACGATCAGTAGCCGACCGTTGGGTACGTATGCGGTGGAGAACATTGTCATGGTGATCAAGCCTAAAGCAGGCGGTGGCATCGCTGGTGCGCTCAAGTCGTTCTTTGGCGTGTCTGCTCCCAAGAAGGCGGCCACAAACGGTACTGCTACCAACGCAACTGCTTCGACCAACACGACAGCCGAGGACGATGCCGAGCCTGCGGCTGATGGCGCCGAGGCAGACGAGACGCTCTCTGCGGTGCCCGCCAAGGACAAGGTGGTCAAGCTCACCGCGCGTACGATCCCGCAGAACGACGCGGTGCGACCGCTGTCTGGCGAAGAGATCAAGCGCAGCAAGGACAAACTGTGGACTATGTCGCAAGCCGCTACACGCAAGGCGGCACGCGAAGAGGCACGCAACGCGATCGAGTCGTACCTCTACCGCGTGCGCGATCTGGTCGAGGACCCCACTTTCACGTCGGTCAGCAAGCCGTCGGAACGCGCTGCGATCGCTGCTAAGACGGACGAGCTCTCGGCGTGGCTCTCTGACGACGGCGAGACGGCCGACACTGCGACGCTCAAGCTGAAGCGCGCATCGCTCGAATCGCTCATCAAGCCGCTCGAGACGCGTGTGACGCAGAACAAGCTGCGCGCGACGTCGTTCAGCGAGTTTGAAACATCGCTCGCGGATGCGCGCGCGTTTGTGGCGGAAGCCAAGGCAAACTTGACGGCGGCGATCGAGGCGAATCAGTCGAGCAAGTATAGCGTTGCGGAGCTAGATGCGCTGAGTGCTACGATCGAGAAGGACGCAGAGTGGTTTACGAAGGGCAAGGAGCTTCAAGAGAAGAAGGGGCCTGCGGACGATCCAGCGCTGTTGAGTGGAGATGTGGATGCGAGGAGGAGGAAGGTGGGTGAGCAGATTGGTAAGATCAAGAGGAGGAAGATTGCCAAGACTCGACCGAAGAAGAGTAGCAGCCCGGCCAAGGAGGACAAGAAGGAGGATCAAAAGGAGGACGAGGCTCCGCCACGCCATGAAGAGCTCTGATTGACTCGGGATTCAGCGTGTTGTCGTGCGATTCCTCACTTTCAATAGTAGTCGCCTGCGTCGAGTAATATCGATAGTATAGAACAGACGTTTCTTTCTGAATGGTCCGTGGGTCTCACTGCCGTCCCTGCCGTCGTCCGGCGAGCGTCTCTCCGTCAGCGCTTGTGTGTGTCGATATTGTAGAATCATGCTTGCGACTTGGCCACAGGTTGCTTCTGACAACGGCGAAAAGAAGCGTCCTTCGTAGTCGGCGTCTACTTAGCGGCGCATTTTTGCATCACGTGGTTCAATATTGAAGGGCGTGCGCGTCTGGGAGGCCTATCGGCCGAAACACCTTTAATTCCAATGTGGCACTTAGTCAGTCGCCGCTTCGTACCTTCTTCTCTCTCTCTCCTCCATCCTTTTCGCAGCCAGAAGTGCATATCGCATACTGGCTGCAGTGCTTTCTTTGTATTGTACGAGCCCGCTCGTACCGGTATGGCGGACACTGGCCTAGCAGAGAAGCTCTGCCGCGCCTGTAAGCGCCCACGCCCGCTATCGCAGTTCTTCCACCAGCACTTTCAGCACCGTTCGGTAAACACGTGCCTGGACTGCCGCAATCGCTCAGGCTCCAACCGCGCTCCCCCATCACCATCTCCAGCTACCGCGGCGACGCCGCAAGCCATCGACCGACCTTTGCCGCCCACTGCACAGCCCGCCGATGCTGGCACCCCAGCGCTCCCAGCCCCTCAGCGGCAACCGGCCCCCACCTTCGTGACGCAGGCGGCCCTCGACTCGGCCCTTGGCGAGCTGCGCCAATTTTTCCAAGACGAGCTCATCCACGTCGTCGAGAGCCTTCCCGCCGCCTCCGCAAGCCTCGCCCCCAGCCCAGCCACACCAGTCACCAACGCTGCCTTGCCACCCACCGCCGTCGCCCAGCCGGCCCTCCCAGCCCGCAACGGTGAGTCTCTGGCCTCGGTCAAATATAAGTGGCTCTCCTCAGACCTGATCGACAAGGTCCTCAACGACACGCTCACCGTCTACGAGCTGCCCAAGCTGGCCAACCCCTCCTGGACCGGCGTGCAGGCGTCTGACAAGGCGCAGGAGCTCACCATCGAGGGGCTTCGGGTCATCAAGGGACCCACAGCCTCCTCCTCCAACCGCCAGTTCCTGAAGGCGGTTCCAAACTTTGACATCTTTGGCCGCCTCTGGACCATCTACCTCTCCCTTCGAGCATCCAGCTCGCCTGACTGCGACCTGCCCATCGGTCTTGGTCGTTTTTACCTGCACATCGCGGGTCTTCAAGATACCTTCCCCTGGAGTCGAGTTGTCGACTACATCGTGGCCATCTGCTTGGAGAGGTTCGGCAAGGCCACCGCGGCAGAGTGGGCCCACTTCGACAATGAAGTCCACTCAGCGCACTTCCAAGGGCTCGTCGCCCGTGACAGCACCAGCACCAGCACTGGCGCTAGCGCTGGCGCCAGCAGCACCACCAAGTCAGCTGCAGGGAGCAAACGCCCAGCCCCTCGCGCAGACGATCCACGGCGCGAGCAGCTCTGCTACTCGTGGAATGCTGGCAGGTGCAGTGGTACCGAGCAACGACCCTGCATCCGAAAGCACAACTGCATGTCCTGCCTCGGCCCTCATCAGGCAAAGGCGTGCCCGCAGTCATTGGCGACCACAGCTGGGCCACCAGCCAAGGTCGCCAAGTCCAACTAACACCTCGGGTGAGTCTTCCTCACTCAGCCGGCGCGATCGAGCGCCGGCATGCCTGCCCCGAGTGACCCAAGTGACCTTCGCGTCCTGGCGCTCCACAGTGGTGTCTTCCTCCCAACCCCTTGGCGCCGCAGCTAGTGGCTCTGGCCACCTAGCGCCATCCAGCGGTTCTGCCCAGCCCCTACCGGATACAGCGGCCCTTGTCTTGTCCCATCCGGTTCCAGTGGCTCCTTCTCGGTCCCAGCCAGGCCCAGCGGCGACTTCTTTGCCCTGCCTAGCTACAGAGGCCTCTCCTGCTTTGACGGTCACGCCCAATCCTCTGCTTGTTCCGCCGGCTGACCTCGCTCTCAAGACCTTGCTTGCCCAACAATCGCAATGCCCACCACCTCGACCCAACACCACCATCACCGCACCCCTGCATCACGACACCAACCAGCCAGCTCGACATGGGTCTATGCAGGCTGCAGTCGACGCGTGGTCAGCTGCTTTGGCGTCATATCCGGCTCAACATTTTGTGCACGAGCTCCTTGGCGCCATTCGACACGGTATCCTGCTGGGTTACGAGGGGCCTCTTCGCACTCGCGGATGCTTCGAGCACGTCAAGAACCTCCCCACTGACTCGGCTGGCCAGATGCATATCCGAGCAGAGGTGGAGGCTCACCTGCAAGAGCAGCGCATTGTCGAGGTCGATCCGCAAGCCTGCCTCTTGGTCTGTTCCCCTGTCGGCACGGTGCCTAAGCCTCGTTCCACCAGGTTACGCACCATTCACCACCTGTCCCACCCTCGCCGCCCTCGCCAGGGCCAGCTGCCCTCGGTCAATGACGGCATCTCACCACACTTCACGGCCATCAAGTACGCCTCGATCGCCCCAGTCCTAGCGTTCGTACGGGAACATCCGGGTTGCCGACTCTGGAAGAGCGATCTGACGGATGCTTTTCGACACATCGTCACTGCGACCGCCGATGCTCGGCTGTTGGGATTCACCTTCGACAACAAGTTCTACATGGAAACTGGTCTCACCTTCGGGGGCCGCAGCGTGCCATGGTTGTTCAACCTGTTCGCGGAGGCACTGCACTGGATCCTCCAGTCCACCACCACGCACCCGGTGGAGCACTACCTGGACGATTTCTTCGGCGCCGTTCCATCGGCAGAGGACCCAAGCCGGCCGTTGCACACCCTGGCCCTTGCCTGCACCGCCCTTGGCCTCAGCCTAGCGCCGGCCAAAACCTCCTGGAACGAGACGCGCCTGGAGATCTTGGGCATCGAGATCGATACGGTTCGCCAGACGGTTGGCATCACCGCTGACAGGCAGCGCCGCATCCTCGAGGTGATCGATCAGCTACTCCTTCGCCGCTCCGCACGCCTCATCGACTGGCAGCGCATTGCTGGCTTGCTTCAGTTTGTGTCGCAGGTGATCCCGCACGCCAAGGCTTATCTTCGGCGCTTGTATGATGCCACCAAGGCAGCGCATCGCCATCCTCTTGCACTTCGCCGTGTACCTCGTCTGGCGGCGCTCGAACTTCGTTGGTGGCGCTCCACGCTAGCGTCCTGGCCAGGCCACTCGCTCCTCCAGCCCACCCCCTTGGTGGTGGAGCACGTGTGGTCTGACGCTTCCAAGCACGCCTACGGCGCCCACTGGGGCTCGATGTCAGCCCCTAGTGCCGCTTTCTCTCGGGAAGTCCCGCGACGACATCGGCACAAGGATATCCGGTTTCTGGAAGCCTTAGCAGTCCTGGAGGCTCTCTGCAGCTTCTCACCGCACTGGGATGGACCTCAACTGGTGGTCCTCTACGTTGATAACACCAATGTCAAGCATGGTCTGAGGACTGGGCGGTCGCGCGATCTGCTCACACAAACTCTTCTGCGCGAGATCTTTGGGCTATGCTTTCGACAGCATATCGAGCTACGACCGACTCGTATTGCATCCGCTGACAACCACCTGGCTGACCTTCTCTCTCGCCGCCGCTTTCACCTGATCCAGGAACGGTTTCCTCAAGCTCATCGACTCCTCTTCCCCACTTCCTCCGCGAACCGCCCAAGTCGTTTGTCGACGCGGTGGGAGTCTCCCGAACCGCGGCCACCTTCATCTGGAGGGGACTCGCCGAGTCCAGCCGTCGGCGTAGCTCTGGCATCCCAGGGCGTTTTCGAGCCTTTGTCCTGCGCCGCTTTGGCGCCAACGCCACCGTGTTTCCGGCATCAGACCTGTACCTCACCGAGTGGGTTAGCGAGATGGCCTCCTCCCGCCCCTTCCACAGCATCAAGCACGAGCTCGACGCGCTCCGCTCTTGGCACATCGACCTTGGCTACCCGGTTGACAGCTTTACCCAAGGTCGACTGGAGCGCGCCGTGCGTGGCATCAAGCGCACCTTTGGCTTGCGCCCAGCAGCCTCTAAGCTGCCGATCACGCTGCCCCTCCTACGCGCAGTCATCCAGCAACTCCCACTCACAGGCTCGCTCGGCGCCTGGGATCGCCAGGTACTCTCGGCAGCATACGCCGTCGCCTTCGCCTGTTTTCTCCACTGTGGCGAGGTCACATGGGATCAGTCATCGCTGACACAGCTCTTGGTCGAATCCGTCACGTGGTCGGATGACTACGCTATCCTCCTCCTCCCCTCCTCCAAAACTGACCCGTTCAGACTGGGCGCCCCCCTGGTCGTCCCAAGGGTCGGTGGCGTCGAGTGCCCTTTTGCCACGTTGCGCCTCATCTGCCCTGCGGTGCGCCACCCCAAGGAACCGTTGTTTGGCCTCCTCGACGGTCGCAAGCCACTCACGTGGTCCTTCTTCATCCACCATCTCCGCCTCGCCATCTCCAGGTTGGGTCTGGACGACCGGCAGTTTGCCGGCCACTCGTTCCGACGGGGAGCCGCTACATGGGCCGCCTCGCAAGGTATCGACACGGAGACCATCAAGCTCCTCGGGCGCTGGAATTCGGACTGCTACCGAAGGTATGTCGACCGTTCCGCTGCTGAGCGCCGCACCATGGTTGCCTCGGCGTTGTATAGTACGCACCATGGCCCGCTGGTCCCAGCAGAGGCCTCGTGGCGCGATCCAGTCCTCTAGCCCGGTGGACTTGGGGTCCTCTTGCCTTGGCGGTTCCTCCGGCCCCTCTGACGCGACTGCTGTCTGCTGCGCAGGCACCGCGCCAGCTCTTGGCGGGCCGGGAGCCTCTGTCGAGCTCGAGGACCTCACGAGTCCTTGCCGCAATCAGATATGTTCTTTATGATTCTCGTGTTTCGTGCGATAGGCCAACGGGATGAAGCAGATTATTCCACTTTGGCTTCCGCTTCGAGTTGTGCAGCTCGACAGAGAAAAATCAAGTCAAGTCTTACAACTTAATCAACCGGCCTTCGCTGCAAGTGGAGTCGAGCCAGCTAGGAAGAAGTCACAACGGGTAGAGACCGACACCACCTTTCTCTCTCTCCATACACTACGCTACGATTCACGCACTGTTAGAGCTCAACCCCGACGATCCGACTCTCTTGTGCCTCGAAGGATTTCCCTGCATAGACGCGGACACATACGCTCCAAGGCTGATACAAAAAGACTTGTGCACAGAATCCGAGGCAAGCCGGAGCCGCCTACAAGATATCAGTAGCTCCGCTTCCTGTCACAACGTGGGATCGACTAGGTGAGCTGTCTCCGCGATCAAGTCGGGAACGTCGGTAGCGCCAACGACCCACGCAACTAGATCATAACCCCTCCTCCAGCCGCAGCCCGGCATCGTTTTGCTTTTTCGGCCTCTAGACTCGCCATCGCCATGCCGTCATCAACTGCTTCCCCCTCACCCACCAAGCTCGGTGGCTTCTCGTCCCAACGCTCCAACACGGGCGGGTCGGTGTCGCCCACAAAACCTTCCTCCGCTGCCGCTTCGCGTGCCGGCACGCCCGTCGGCGGCAACCGCGTCACCTCACTCTCCAAACCCTCCACCTCAGCTGCACCCATTCGCCACATCCCGCCAGGCTGTCAGCATCTCAGCTCGCTGCTTCACCTCGATGCCGCCACATCTATCTCCCGAGATTCCTCGTCGACAAAAATCAAGTCCGAAGATGGCGACGACACAAGAAAAACAAGCCTCGACACGCTTCCTGCCGCCACGAGATCGCACCTGAAGCGCTACATTGCCGGGCTGCGATGGGGTGCTCAAATTCGAACCGGCTACGTCAAGATGATGGATGACGAGGAAAAGGAGGCCGAGCTGGCCAAGTGGAACCAGGAGGTGGCTAAGGCCGACAAGCAAGGCAAACAGCTGAGGAAGCGACGAAAGCTCGACTACCCGCAATGCCACGCATGTCAGGCCGACATGCTGCGACCGTTCATCTGTCTCGAATGCGCTTTCACCGGCTGCTTCTCGCCGCCCATCGATGACGATCCCACCTCGGTGACGCGCACGGCAGCAGACAGCCACATGATCCAGCACCTTCGCGCCCAGAAACACACGCTCGCGTTTGATTTGCTGTATGGTCACGTCTACTGTGCCCACTGCAACGATTTCGTGCAGGATCCGCTGCTGCAGTCGATCCAGCGCCACGAGACGTGCCGCGTCAATCAGAATGTTGTGGGACAGCAGTACGGGCCTTCAAAGACGACCCTCGAGGCGCTGTTCCCTTGCTCATCCTCAGCGGAAACAGCTGCGGCGGCCATGGCCAAGTTCTACGAAACAGACACCTCGAGCGTCACATGCCGAGTTCCCAGAGGGCTGCGGAACATGGGCGCAACGTGCTACATGAACGTCATCATCCAGGCCTTCCTGCACAATCCGCTGCTCCGAAACTACTTCCTCTCGGATCGACACAATCCGTCGCTGTGCAATGGCGCCAAGACGTGCCTGGCGTGCGAGATGGATAAGATCTTCTCCGAGTTCTACTCGTCCGATTCGGGCGCGCTTGCCGGAGGTGTGAATTCGGGCGCATCGTCCACATCCGTAGGAGCGCCTGGAGCAATCGTGGCCGCACCCGCAACTGCCGGGAGCGAGAACGGCGCCAATGGCCCGCCAGCAGCAAAAGGCCCGCATGGACCCACGTCATTTCTGTACTGCGTCTGGGTCGATCAGGCAAGCAGCGAGCTAGGCCAGGCAGGGCAGCACGACGCACACGAGCTCTTCATCTCCGCACTCAACTCGATCCACACGGCCCTCACCAGTCGTTCGCTCGAACGATCATCGCTGCCCTCCTTTGCATACGACCATGCAGACGCGACGAACCTGCTCTTCGACCACTTTGAGGGCAGCGGCAGTTCGGGCCACCAGTCGGAAGACGAAGGCGTGAGCGGGCACGGCGGGACGCCCGTGGGTCTGAATGCGGGGTCCGGTGGTGGAGGAGTGGCAGGATGCCCGTGTGTAGTGCACCGCACGTTTGCGGGGCAGCTGCAGTCGGACGTCACGTGCCAGCGGTGCGGCAAAGTCAACACGACCCGAGACCCCATGCTCGATCTGAGCCTGGATGTGCGACCCGAGTCGATGCGGCGCAAGGACCTCAACAGCGTCACTGCAAAGTCGAAGCTGGTCAACGGCAAGCCGGCGGGGCTGAACGGCAACGGTAGCGCCAATGGGGGGGAGGCGGAGGAGGAGCAGCATCTGACGATCTGTCTGCAGCGCTACTGTTCGGAGGAGAAGCTGGGGAACGACGACTATGCGTGCACGTCGTGCGGAGGCAGTGCGTCGGCGACCAAGCAGTTGAGCCTGTACAGGCTGCCCCCCGTGCTGTGTATTCAGCTCAAGCGGTTCGAGCATACGTCGGCGGCGGCTAAGATCGATACCAAGGTGCGGTTCCCGGTGGTGCTGGATGTAAGGCAGTTTTCCACGGCAGAGATCCGCTCGATGGAGGGCGAGAACCCTGCTACGGGCAATGCGTCGAGCAAGGATAGTGGGCTACTGGCGAACCCTGACCCCGAGTAAGTGGACATCCTCAACAACCTCATCCCATCCTCACTCAAGTACTGATCTCTCTCTCTCTCTCACACATTTCTGGATGGCTGGTTCTGTCGGGTAGAGCGTACCTGTACGACCTATTCACAGTAGTCGTGCACGAAGGCTCGATGAACACGGGCCACTATACCAACTTTTCTAAATGGCGCGGCAGCTGGTACCGCTTCGACGACGATAAGGTGCATCCGACGAGCGAGGCGCACGTGTTGCAGGCGAGGGCGTATCAGCTGTGCTACCGCAGGAGGCTGCTCAAGAACGTCGTCAATTCGCACGCTCGGTCGTAGACGTTGCAGCAGGGTACTCATGTCGACGAGGTAGTTGAGTTCGCTGTTGGAAGGAATACATATAGACGAATGGATGCTGTTCGAACATTGTGTGCTGGTGAGGACAGAATCGCGTCACTTTTTTTTTTTTGGATTGAATTTGAGGGGAAAAAACAGGCCACACGAGCGGGCTGTGCATGTGCTTGTTTCGGCGGTACGATGACGCCAGCGGGCGGGACAAGTTGGGCGGGGCCCACTCACTGCGCACCACAGCCATAAAACTCTCTCGAGCCTTCTCCGGGCGCAGGGTGCGAATCTTACGACGGCACACCCGCGCTGCCGACCCTGCCGGAATTTCGCACTTTTTCGCCCATTGTGTACTCGCTCGCCGCCTCTTGGACAAGGTAAAGTCCGCGTGGATTGGTTTTGCATTTCACCCAAGCACTCGAGAATCTTCTATCAGACCATCCATTGCGATATTGACTCCAGAGCCTTGTCATCTGACAACCATCATCGGCACCATCATTCGTTCCCATCGGCATCGCAGCATCTTTCAGTCGTCAGCATCAGCAAAAGCAACAGATTCACGACGTTACTCGAGACGTTGAGTATCTGTTCATTTCCCTCGCGCATCCGTCATCAACGCACAGAGGCTCGAACCACCATCCTCATATAGACCACAACCATCAATCTCTCCGTCAACCGCTCTCCCACGACATTCATGCTGACGAGCACACCAATCCGCCACTAGAGCGCGAACCGAAGCCTCCTTATTACTACCGCCACTTTGCTTCGTATGGACTATACCTTGACGCCGTAGACCATGGCTTTCGGTTATTCTCCTGCTTCGCCCACTTCGCCGGGCACCTCCGACCACTCTGCCCTCCTTTCCACGCACATCATCCCGCACTCGGCGTCGGAGCCACCCAAGCCCGCTTCTGGTGTACCCAGCGACTCTACCAACGCAGCTGCTGCACCACACTCTCGTTCAGATCCCACCAACCTCCCCGGCTCCACCAGCAGCAGCCCGCATCACTCCCCTTCCGCCACCTCGGCCCCCGCCGTCGCCAAAACCGACCATGAAGCATTCGCATCCCTCCGACCCACGGGCTCCCACCCGCAACGCGAGACCGTAGCATACACCGCCGCTGCCAGCGCCCGCGGCCGCAGCATCGACCGCCACGGCGACTTTGAAGCCGAATTCGACCCAAACCCGCGCATGTCCATCCCATCGCCCGCGACCGTCATCAAAAGTCTGCCGGATGCGGCGTCCAAGACGCTCAACACCACAGTGGCTGCTCCGGTGCGCACGCTCGACTCGATCAAGGTGAAACTCCAGGCGCCGAGTACGGGGCAGAAGAGCAAGAGCGAGATTGTCCATTCGCTCGACCGGGTCGAGCGCGATATGCAGCATAATGAGGATGCGCCGGGGAATTTGGACAAGGAGCGGAGCGGCGCGAGGTCGGCCAAGTCGAGCTCGTTCAGCTCGCTGTTGGGGAGAAAGACGCGGTCGAAGCAGGGGTCGACGTTGATGCAGCGCGGGCCGAAGAGGTCGGATTCTGCATCGACTGCTGCTCGGCGCAGGTCGAGTACGATTCGCCACGATACCGAGGGCACACGCGAGGAGGAGGAGGAGGAAGAGGAGGAAGAGGAAGACGAAGAAGTTGTACAGCAAAGGATAAGGGATCAGCAGAAACGATTCGAGGATCTCGACGAGGCGCAGACGATCGGGCTGCTCCGTACGCAGCAGGAAGCGGGGATTGAGCCTGTGCAGTCTCCTGTCTCGCCGACGTCGAAACCGTCTTGGCTGGTCGGGCTGCCTCTGTTTGGTAGTGGAGCTGGATCGTCCAAGGATGTACACGACAATGCACAAGGGGTGCAAGGCTCGTCGTCGAGGAGAAGCAGCCGAGGAGCACACGCGGGTGACGGCGATGCAGCGACAGACCACGAGGACCACCACGCCGCCTCTGCGCGACGCACAGCCTCTTTGCCACGAGCCAGCTCGTTGAAGCACACTTTTCCGAATCGACAGCGACCTCTCGCGCGATCCGCGTCCGCATCGCGCGCCGCCACTCGCAGCAAGAGTCGCACGCGCGCAGACGCACCCAGTCGCAGCGGCAGTGGCGCCTTCCACCCGCCTCGCCGCCAATCGCTCACATGGACGTCCAAACTGCGCACCAAGATCCCGATCAAAGAGTTTCCCTTGCAGGGCAGCGGGCCCGAGTCCGAGTTCAACCAAGAGTGTCCGCTCTGGGCGCGTCAGCCGTGGAAGTACATGTACTTTTCCTACTTTGGTCTGAGCATCGGGCTCTACCATCTGCCCCGGTGGGCGATTGCGTCCATCTTACCCTCGCACCGCGGCCGACCCGATTGGAGCTGGAAAAAGGCGACCATGGTGAAGCTGTATCGGCACGGGTGTCAGCTGACGTTCCGGACGAGGACGAGTCTGGGGCGGGATCTGCAGAAGGAGGTGCCGCACAGTAAGACGGTGCGGTGCAAGTTTACGTGGGTGGATCCGGTGGGGGATGGGGATGTGCGCGGGGAGTTGAGGCGGGCGATGCTGGTGCAGAGGGTGCATCCGCAGCGGACGTGTGGGTTTTGGTATGGCGATGTGGCGAAGCTGGGGAAAGACAGGAAGCAGCATAGACACGGGCTGGGTCGTCATAGTGGATCGAGCGCGGAAGTGGACTCGTCGAGCGAGCCGACGCCGACGCAGGAGGAGGTGGATGCGCTGCGCGAGTCCGAGGCCAGTTTGGGAGGGGGTTCGCAGAGCAGTGGCACTTCTTCGCAGAAGGAGGTGAGAGGTGGGGTTGGACGGCCGGCGGAGCCGGGGGAGAAGGTGCTGTATCATCTGCATGGAGGAGCCTACTGGATCGGCACGGCGCACGAGAAGGACGTTACGGCTGCTGTCAATATCGAGAGTCTTCGGTATATGGCCGAGATCTACAAGGCTAGAGAGGAGCACGAGAAGGCGGCTTCGAATGGCAAATCGACGGCGAATGGGGACGCAGCTCAGGAGGCTACGGCCTCCTCCTCGTCGTCGTCCTCGTCCTCGTCGAAGTCTGCTCCCGGATCGTCTCCCTACGCGAACAAGCTGCTGCGTTCATTCAGTCTGGACTACAGGTTGTGCGTCCCAGGCCGACCCCGTGCCGGGTCGTACCCCGCAGCGCTGCTCGACGCGCTGAGCGGCTACCTGTACCTCGTTCGCGACCTGGGCTTCAAACCGGAAAACGTCATCATTGCAGGCGACAGTGCGGGCGGCAACCTGGCGATGGCGCTCTGCCGATACCTGCGTGACGAAGGGGAAGCGATCGCCAAGCAGCCGGGAGCACTGCTGCTCATGTCGCCCTGGGTCGACGTGTCGCGATCGCACTCGGGCCCCACGGGTGCGCCCAACCTCGACTCGAGCGTATACCTCAATCAACACTCGGACATTATCAGCTCGAGGATTGCGTTCCGCAATACGGCGGTGTCGGCGTTCCTCGGCGACTTGCCTGCGCGAGAGACGTACCGCAACCCGTACATCTCGCCTGTATCGCTGCAGCTGCCGCTGGAGCGAGGGGGGAGTGCGCCGCATTATGGGTTCCATGGGTTCCCGAAGAAGATCTACATAACGACGGGGTCAGCGGAGATCTCGTACGATCAGCATCTGACGTTGGCACACCGCTTGGCGTCGGGGACGAAGAAGGGCAGACCGGTGTACTCGGGTGACCGGCTGTCGGCGGGGTGCAATGCGAGAGAGATGGCTGAAAGGCGAAACCGACCGAGGCCGAAGGAGATCCTGGATGCAGCGCAGAATGCGATCTCGGTAACGCCGATGGAAGAGTTGCAAGGGATGCAGCTCGGGGCTGTGCCGCAGGAGGGTGCGAGTGCAGAGGGGTACGGCGAAATGGTGGTGGATGGCGAGCCTAAGCCCTCCACGCCCGAGCAGAGGCGGGATGGCGGCAGCGTTGCCGCGGGTAAGAGACGACTGCACGCCTCGCCACCCCCGGAGCCGTCGGGCAAAGAGGATCGAGAGGTGATCTTGGACGAAGTGAAGGACGCAGTGCACGACTATCTGCTGTTCAAGTGGTTTGAGCCCGAACGCACGTCTACGTGGCGTAGGATTGCTCAGTGGATCGACGAGTTTTGATGGCGTGTATTCAACGCGGATGCTCGAATCTAGTTGCTGTTCCGAGAGGATGCGATTGTGCACGGATGCAGGTATGTGTGTTGCTGTTGTTGTTAGAGTGAATGGTTATGAGCGCCAATCGTCCGTGTCGTCGTCCCAATCTGAAGCGAGAGCGCCGTAGTAAGCAGTGAGACTGGAGAGCTTGGAGCCGTGGTTGACGTAGTTGTATTCGACCTTGACAGGGGTGGACTGGGGAGGTGTGAGGGATGTGTTTAAGCGGGAGAGTTCGGGGAGGGAGGTGTTGCGCGGGAGGTAGTAGGCGATGTTGGTTGTGGCGAAGGCGGTGTGGACGAGCGAGAAGAGGAGTGAGCCGTCGATGGGTTCGATGGAGGAGAGGGTGTAGGTGGGGTCGGCAGCTGTGTAGTCGACGCCGCCCCACGGTGGGGAGAGGAAGACGGCTTGTACGGCGTCAAGGTCGGAAGGCGTGATGCCTTTCCATACGTCTTGCGACTCTGTGTGGTTTGGGTTTGACCGCCACTGGTTCAAGCGGCGAAGCAACTCGATACTGTCACCGTGGATAAATGTTATGCGATCCTCAACGCCGTACACCGTCGCGTTCCATTTGGCCAACCTCAGCTTGACCTCGTCCAGTTCGACCGCGATGACCCTGCTGCACGTCATGGCGAACTGGATCGCATTGCCCCCAGCCCCCGCAAAGAGGTCCACAACCACGCCATCGCTCGCACACCGCCTCGCTATCCTGAAAGCGACGCTCTCCGGCGTGACAGAGTACCACGACTGCTCGTCTAGCAGACACCCTGCCGAGTAGAGCGAGAAGAGCGAGTGGCGATGGCGCCAGTACTTGAGCATATTTGGTGGGAACGTGGAGGGATGGACCAGGCATAATGGAAGAAGCGAGTGGTATTCGGTGGAGTGATCGGGTGAGAGGGAGGCAAGGTCGAGGTCGGGGTGGTAAGCGCTTAGGTTGAGGTGGTTGCCATTGGAAGAGGAGGAGGAGGAAGCGCTGTCGAGGTGCTGGACGTA
Organism: Sporisorium exsertum; assembly: GCA_928724755.1. Classification (NCBI taxonomy): domain Eukaryota; kingdom Fungi; phylum Basidiomycota; class Ustilaginomycetes; order Ustilaginales; family Ustilaginaceae; genus Sporisorium; species Sporisorium exsertum. The sequence continues at coordinate 325,798 of CAKMXK010000001.1, forward strand.
GGATGCGATAGAGGTTCGCTTGCGCTTTTTAGTCATCTTCGGCGCAGCGAGTTGCCGTATCGTGCCTGAGGTGGTGGGAGAGAGGGGAGAGTGCTGGAAGAAGTGGCGAAGGGGTGATGGTGAACACAGCGAGATGCTGATGAAGAACAAGAGATGTCACTTTTTGCCGTTGGACCCTGAACCGTCAAAAACTTGAAAATTGCAGATATCAATCTTCGATCTTACATATTTGCGGAAAAACAAATCCCACCAGCGTGCTTAAACAGGCAAGTCGGCTTCTTTCCCGCGCAGCCCCTGTGTTTTTTTGTTCTCGACGCACACCGACCCGGCCAACGCTAGCAAAGAAGTCCTTGCCGCCGTCCTCTTGTTTTCGGTTGCCTTGCCGTTTTGGGGATAGAGCCAACCACCCTCTAGTTCACTCAATAGAGATCTCGAGCAAAAGAACCGCCTCCAGAGAGAGAGGGCGGGTATCGGGTACAGCCCAGTGAGGCAGGGCGGTGGGTGTTTGTTTTGTGGGTTGACAACTCTACGCCGCACTGTGGTTCGGATATACCGATTGCGACTCCTATTTTTCTCTCTCATTTCGGACCTAAGCTGGAGTGAGCTGTTTTCCCCTGAGCAATCCACCCTTTCTGGCGAGCATGCTTCTGGGAGAACAGGGGCAACCTCAACCTCACGAGTTCCTTTGATTGGGAGCATTGGCATGTGTATGCCTCGCATGACCCTCACCGCAACCGCGCTGACCTACGGGACAGTGACAATGACGACGACGATTAGTCTGCTTTTCTGCTTTTCGTTCGTATCTTTGTCGAATCGTAGCTGTTTACTTCTCAAACGTATCAAAGACTGTGTGAAGATGAGCGAGAAAGTGAATTGCGACAGCCATCAGATCTCGGGTGACCTTCTGACAGTACCCTTTCATGATGACCGCATGTCGACGATCAGCAACGCCTTTCTGTCAGAGTCCCCTCCTTCTTGAAGCGGCTGTTTTTCATGCCAAAGGCACGGAGAGATGCTAAAATGTGTAGATGATGGTTCCAACATAAGGAGAGGGCGACAAGCCCCCTCCAAAGAGAGCCGAGGATGGGCGATGAGATAGGAACGACATCTATACAAAACGAAACGGAAATGGCAACTGTGAGACTGAGAAATGCAATTCGATGTGACTGCGGGCCCCAATCCGAGAAGCGAGAAACAAGACAGCGGCGATGTGTATTGCCAGGTGGATAGGGAAGGCACATAGGAAGGATCTGGCGTAGAGGAGGCGACGTTGCAGCTGAGCCACGACTGAGCCGCGACTGAGCCACGACTGAGCCACGGCTGAACCACGACTGAGCCAAGACTGAGCCATGAGTGGGCCACGACGTCGAGTAGTGCACGTCTTCATCACAATTGTTGAGAGGCCATCCGTCGCAATCAAGTTCGGCCAAATTCCCAATGCCATTGTGTGAAGATTCGATTGCCACTGAGTGAGAACGACTGGAAAGAGAACATCGATTTGGCCACATGATCAACGGATCGCTTTGATAATCATGTTAAAGGCTCCGTTGTGATCGCGGTCGGCAGTAAACTGGCACACAGGGCACTTGAAAACCTTGCTTGATCCCAGCTTCTCGTGTATGTGCCCACACTTGGCGCAAGTCTTTGACGTATACGCCTCAGGCTGCACCAGGAGAATCGGGCTCTTCCCACCGTACCGCTTATCGTGCACTACATCATGGCACTTAATATACAGCCGGTCGACAAATTTGCAGTGACTCTAGCCCATAAGCTGACGCTTGGTGAGTTTGCGGATTTGTCCTCGACGGCCTTTCTTGATCATGCCCTTAGTGCCCATGCGAGGCATCACAATGATGTCGGAGGTGCTGGCAAGATAATTGGCGGCACGACAGTGGTAGTCCTTGACCAGGTTGTTGATCTTTCTGACGATGCGTCACTTGCACGCAAGGAGACGTCGACGCTGCTTGTAGCGACGCACAAAACGTCCGCTGTCCTTATGCTTGTCGGTGTCCTTTTGCTTGTCGGTGTCCTTATGCTTGTCGGCGTCCTTATGCTTGTCGGCATCCTTGGCGTCTTCGCCTGCAGCCTTGTCGCTGTTTTTGCCCGCGAACTCGTTGTTGTTGTCGCCCTTGGTGTCCTTGTTCTGCGCTTTGCCTTCACCGAGCCCATTGGGATTGTCAGTGCGCTCGTTGTTGCAGACCATGTTGCGATTGTTGCCCTCGTCCTTGCATGCCGTTTCGATGTCTGCACCGTCTTTCACTTTGACCGTGTGTAGACTACGCAGCTTGTCGGCTTTCACCATGAGATCCTTGAGCCGCTTGCTGTCGGCTGCACTGCCAAGGTCCACAGCTGTTCCATCCGACGAGTATACTGCGTGCGGATTGCGGACACCTGGGTCGCAGCCACGCACAAGCAAGTCTCCTGCAAATGAAAACGGATACGCAGTAGCAAGCGATTAGTCGCTATCCAAACGGTATTACAGTACAGTATTGTGCAACATACCTTCGAGCTCCACAACAGGCTTCTTGGGCGGGCTCGTCCTGACCGCGAAGCGCACAATGAGGAAATATTCTCCAGTGCTTTTGCGCTGGATGCACCATTCGTGGCGCATCATGTAGCCGTCTTTCGTGACGTTGGGTGTGAACGATGCCTGCTCTCCTTCTGGCATCGTCATAATACCCTTGAGCTCTTTTCGTGCATTTTGGCCACGGACGCGGATCTCGACACGAGGGTTGACTTGGAGACGGCGAAGAGTGCTGGGCGCCATCGACAACATTGGCGCTGGCAACCAGTCGTCTTGCCTGGGTCCTGAGGGCTCACTGTTGCCCTTAGCGCTCTTGCGCTTCTTCTGCAAGCTCTTGTCATCGCTGTTCTTGCTGTTCGTGTCGAAGGAGATCCTCCCCATCTGGCCGGCAAAAGTGAGAAGAAAATCTGATGACACCTGGACCGTTTTCTGGTCGTAGAGCTTGCCGCCCTTCCTCGCCTTGGTGAGAGCAGCTTTGCGAGCTGCAACTGCTTCCTCGACAGCAGAACGACGTGTCTGAGTGGGGCAACCCTTCAGGATCGGGTTTTGCTCGCAGAAGTCGCTTTTGTCATTGACCAACTTCGCCTGCAATTCGAACTTGTTCAGCTCTTTAGCATCCTTGACCTGGTTGAGACACTCGATTGCCTTGTTTTTGGTGATGACAAAGGCCTCGTTCCACTCTCGCAGGACCTTCCTCAGATCTGCCGGCACCACGAGCTTGTAGCTCCTTGCCCTGATACTTCCAATCTCAGGGGCCAGGACTGCAGGGAAAGAGCTGCTTGACTTCGAGGCTGCCTGTGGCCGGGCAGGTGTAGCAGCAGCATCGAGCATTTCGCCCAACTCTTCCAACGTGGCTTGGACACCGCCAAGATCCTCGACATCCAGCTGACCATTGTCAGAAGGCAGACAGCCGTCCTGTGGCTGCTCCACCGTCGTGGTTGCAAACGGCCAGCGCTTGACGGGGCCTGGTTTGCCAAAGTGCGTCACCTCGACGTTGAACCATGCGTCGTGCAGGGCTGAGTGGGTCGCTTGGCCCTTGCTGGCCTGCTCCTGGGACGGCGGGGTGAGCTGCTCATACTTCTTCGATAGATTGACGTCGCGGAACGGATATACGTGCGGGCCTCGATCCTTCCCTCGACGTTCCAGGTCAGTGCGCGGGATATTTGAAAGTTTGACTGGCAGCATGGTGGATGTTGTGCTTGGTAACGGAGAGAGCAACGCCAAGTTGATGCAAAGACTAGTGTGCTGGTAGTTACTGCAACATAAGAACACACTCCTCACGATATACACTGAATGCTCATGTTTTCAGCTGGCCTCGATGTGTCCAAAGTGCCGCTGCAGTCTCACGCTGAGTTCACAAATGATTCCCACTCGATCTAGGCCAGCGCCATGCTTTGAGAGTTCACCCCCGCCACATCGGATCTGATCCGAAAGAAAGTAACTACAACAGAGGAAGTGCAAATTATGCGGCCACAGCCTGAGTTATGGACCTGCAAGGCACAGAGAATCGAGAGTCCAAGTCAGTACAGACTTTCCAGGCCGGCACATAGCGAAAAGGGCATCCATTCAAAACGGGGCTAGACGCAGAGTGGACGGTGACGTTTGAAGGTGAACGGTGGACGATGACAGTCGAAAGTGGACGATGGCCTTTCAACATTGACATCGCTAGCTGTTGCACTGGCATTGTGCGGGATGACAGGGTCCATTGACAGCTCAAGGATTACCTCTGCAAGACACAAAGAACAACGACCTGGTTTGTGGAAAGGCAAGCCCTCCGGATTTGAGCCTCATCCTGGATTTTCCCTTCTATACCGCCTTCCCAGTTGCAGAACCTGCTTCCATTCTTTCCTAGCCATACTCTGGCTATGTCGACGGTGACAGACGCTGTGCTGTCCATCACTTTGACAGTTGAGCCCACCTTTCTTTCAGTGTTGTGCGTCCGTGAAATCGTGCTCTGGCCAATCACTGCTCCATCCTTATCTGGTCTGTATCAGCACAAGTGCGGTCACAAGATCCTTCCCATGGAGAGTTTCCTTTTTCGGACTCTGTACTCTTTCAGATTTGACAACTTCAGCAGTGCTCTTGCGCAGATGCCCAACCATCACCGTGTGCTTGACGCCCTTGCCCAACCGTCACCGTGTGCATGACGCCCTCGGAGTGCTGCTTTGTGCCGCAGTCTGCCATCTCAACAGGAAGCGTCGGCTGCTCCAGAAATTCACTTGCGTCTGTCACCATTTCTGATGGGTGCAATCAGGAGCACACAACTGCAACGGCTAAATTCCATGACAAATCCTGTTGTCACTGATAAGCAAACTGGCTGAAGCCTGCTACGTGACTGCTGACTGGTTCCAAGATGGCAAAAGCAAGTGGAAGGAGAAAGGTGACCAAGCTTGGCTAACGCTCCCCTTGCCAAGCATCAGCGAGTGGCGCTGCCGTGGCTCAGTTGCAAGTGCTTTACAAGAGGACTGAGTCACTGCTAGAATTGAGTGATGGCTGGCTCAGTGCAGCTGGTCGTGGGCATCTTGCTTGCTTTGGCAAGCCCACGCAACGGGGGCCACTTCGATTGCAAAAGAGATATAAACCATCATCTTGTCAAAGATATCCTCCCCCTTCCTCCAACACCATTCGCAACACCGCAACCACACACGCAACCACACACGCAACCACACACGCAACCACACACGCAACCACACACGCAACCACACACGCACACGCACACGCACACGCACACGCACACATCAACGCTTCCCCTCTCCTTCTTGCCTCCTAGGCTCAAGGTCAACGTAAGCAGTACTCGAGCATTTTATTTTATCAATGTTAGGTACCTAACTTATTTCCAGATTTCTTTTCCCACAGATCCACGGCCCGATGTAGTCGCCGCCGTCTTCTTTTGGGTCCGATGTGCTGGGCAGGAGGGTTTTTTACATTCCCTCTGGAAGGGTTGAACCGCCCACGGTTCCCCAATGCATAGCGTCAACAAGCAGCAGTTCACTCGTCGCTCTGACTCTCCTCTCTCCCTCCATCATCTCTCCTTTGGCGAGCGCTGTGGTTAGCACGCACTCGCCTCTTCTTTTTCACCCGCCCGATCCCTCCCTTGCGTTCCGCCTGTATGTTTCCGCTCTTCTCTGTGCTCGACCGGCCCCCTACGGCGGGCTGGGAGCCTCTGAGCCAGCAGACTTCGTCGCTGATCCGCAATCCTATGACCTCTATGATTCCTGTGTCTCTTTCGGCCGCGTAAGCATGAGCTGGGATGAGAGAGAAAAATAGGAGTCTGCGCGCCTGCGCAATCGGTATATCCGAACCACAGTGCGGTTGTCAACCCACAAAACAGACACCCACCGCCCTGCCTCGCTGGGCCTGCTCCCGATACCCGCCCTCTCTCTCTGAAGGCGGTTCTTTTGTCCATGCAGGCTGGCAGTGTTTGACCCCTCTCTCGAGCGGATGACAGCCGAAACCAACACTTTTGCGGGCGTGCATGCACCTCTCGCTCTCTCGCTCTCTCCCTCATCACTCTTGTTACCTTACTCTCTCCCTTTCGCTCAGCAAGCATCTTCCTTCGCCTGTTCCATCGGCACGATCCGTCTTCCGTAGCATCTTAACGCAATCAGTGCCAGGAGTGATTCGCGAGCGTAAACGACATTCAGCCACCAATCACGACATCACATATATGCACCCATCTCGGTCCATCCGCGATCATCGTCGTTGAGAGGAAACACTGTTCAGCTCGAGTCTACGCTCTAACGCATCGGAAGCGAAAAAGCATCGACACACTCTTTCATCGGTACCCTACCGTCCAACCGGGTGGATCTCATCACCGTCCCCCAAACTGCACGCAGTCGGTGTATAAGCCCGCGTGAATGCCACCAATGAACTTCATCTTCAAGTCCAAGTCGCGCACGCCGCAGGAGCTGGTCCGTCACTTGCGCGATACCATCCTGCGTCTCGAACCCTCCTCCCCGCTCGGCGGCAGCAATTCGTCCAATTCGCTCAACAACTACTACGCGAATGGCGCCTCTTCCTCGTCCTCACCCGGCTCTTCCTCGTCCTCTGGCATTCCCTCATCCGGCTCCGGCGGGGGAGGGGGGTCTTCATCAGAGGCGAAGCGCAAAGCGGTAGACGAGATCTCCAAGACGCTCTGCCAGATCAAGATCATCCTGTTCGGCGAGGGGGATGCGGATCCGCAGCCGGAGCTCGTCGCCCAATTGGCGCAGGAAGTGTACTCGCACGACGTGCTCCAGTTGCTCGTGGCGCATATTTCCAAATTCGAGTTCGAAGCCAAGAAGGATGTTTCGCAAATCTTCAACGTGCTGCTGCGCAGGCAGATCGGAAGCAGGTCGCCTACGGTGGAGTACCTCGCCACGCGGCCGGAGGTGATCTTCCTCGCGCTGCGCGGCTACGAGAATCCGGACGTGGCGCTCAACACGGGCATGATTCTGCGCGAGATGCTACGCCACGAACAGCTCGCCAAAATCTTGCTCTACAGCGACCGTTTCTACACGTTTCCGGACTACATCGAAACTACGACGTTCGGCATCTCGTGCGACGCCTTCTCCAACTTTAAAGAGACGCTCACCCGCCATAAGTCCATGGTGGCGACGTATCTCGAGTCAAACTACGACCGCTTCTTTGCCACCTACACCACACTGCTCCAGTCGCCCAACTACGTGACCAAGCGCCAATCGCTCAAGCTGTTGGGCGAGATCCTGCTCGACCGCACCAACTTCACCGTCATGACCCGCTACATTTCCTCGGAGGACAACCTGAAGATGATGATGAACCTCCTTCGCGATCGGAGCAAGAACATCCAATTTGAAGCGTTTCATGTGTTCAAGGTGTTTGTCGCCAACCCCAAGAAGCCGCCCCAGATCGAGAATATTCTCAGGAGGAACAGCGAGAGGCTGGTCAAGTTCTTGAGCGACTTTCACAACGATAAGGACGACGAGCAGTTTGTGGATGAGAAGCAGTACGTTTTGCAGATCATCGAGGCTACGGGTAAGGGTGCGGTCAGCGGGCAGCCCGCGGGAGGCGGTGCAAACGCAGGGCCCGCTATCGGCGCTAAGTAGAGAAAGCCCCTCCATCTCATCATGTTGCCGTTCTCAGTACACCTGTCTCGTCATTCTTCCGGTCATCATGCCATCTCAATACCATCCCATGTTCCAACTCCACTGAACCTCGCTCACGCACAGACTTATCACATCGCTCATTCTCAACACACTCCTCCGAACCAAATCCTGTTTCATCAACTTCGATTGCTCGTCATGTGCGCTCCCTTTCTCAACCGCTAGCAATCAGAGCATACAGCTCATCGCTCAACACGCTATCCAGCTCGTTCGTGCCCAACATCTCCACCACGCCCTCCTCGTCGTTGAGCAGCAGCCCGATCTGTTTACTGCCGACGCTGCTTGCCGCTGCAGCGCTCGCGTCGTCTGCGAACCCGAACCCGAGCAGAGCGGGCGCGCCAAACATGTCCTGGCCGTCCGAGATGAGGCGCAGTGCTTCCACGAGTCGCCTGCAGAGCACCGAGAACGGGTTGCGCGAGAACTCGGGTGTTGCGCGCGATAGCTTCTTGACGATGCGAAGCACGATCCCCGACAGACCGGGGATACGACGCAGACGTAACTTGACCACCGGAGGCGCGAGGAACGCCAGGTTGTACAGACACATGGACAGACGTTCGCAGTAGCCCAATCGATGCTCCGTGTTGAGCACCTTGAAGTCGGCCTCCGTCATGGGCAGCATCTTGACCATCTCACCCACCAGTCGCTCCAGGTCTCGCCCATCGATCAACCCACCTAGCACCTCCCGATTGTCGTCCGGCAGCGCCAGCTTGGACAACGCGTCCAGCGCCAAATCCGCATGGTACGGGATGCGTCGAATCACAGGGGGAGCAGGCGCTCCGGGGGGCAGCGAGGCCGCCAGCTCGGCAATCTCAGCAACGTGATCCATCTCTTCCACTGCACCAGCTTCCAAGATGAACGATGCCAGCAGCTCATACAGCGCTCGCACCGTCTCGGCGCTCTGACTGCGAAGCGCAAGCGCCTCGCCCGCCAGATTCGATACCACCACCACCACCTCTTTGCGCACACGCAGCGCCTCGGTCGTCGTGAACACCGTCTCTTGGCTGTTCTCTCCAAAGACCGTGTCATCGACATCATCGTCACCGTCTTGACTTGCTCGAACGCGCTCGGCATCGCTCTGGCACAGCCGCGCCAGCACCTGCAGCAGCCGAGGCGTTCTATTGAAGAAAGTCATGTTCTCCGGCATGGCGCTGAAGTTCTTGATGATGGTCAATATTGTAAGGGCGGTTACCGCCTTGTTCTCGGTCGACCGCTCTTGCTCCGACTCGACGCCGTTGGTCGAAATTGTCGACGCATCCAGCACATCATAGCTCGAGGCTACCGTCGAAGTTCCAGCGAGCGAGTCCACCTCGCTGCCGCCGTTGAGCACGCTGCCTGCCGTCGACCGTGCTCGTGTCGTTTTTCGACGCCTCCAGATCTTGAGCTCGGCCTCTTCTTCCGCCGCGGCTGCGATCCAATCCCGGTAGGTCGGCAACGAGTCGATACCTCCCTCACGGCGCCGTCGTTTGGATGGACGGTCCGTGAATTCGGCGCGCGTGCCGTTCTGCGAGACGAGACGGTCCAGATTCTGCGCCGCAACGCCCTCTGCTTTGCCTCGGAAACTCGTCTCTTCGAGCAAGTCCAGCAGCTCCTCGAGCAGATCCTCGCACGCAGCCAGTGCGAACTGAAAAGTGGGCGCAGCGCCGACACCTGCTGACAAGATCAACAGCGTGTTGAGCGCGTACGAGATCTCAAAGCTGAGGCGCGATCGCAACGACATGGTCAATCCCTGCACGTCGACCAGACCTAGCTCTCGCAACGTTCGTGGGCGCCCTCGCGCCAGCATCGCTGGCGCATACTGAGATTCGACCAACGAAAGATCCCACCCACCGTGAGTGTGGACGTCGCGACGGATGGGTAAGTATTCGATCTTGTGCTTCTGAGGAGGTGCAGGAGGGCCGACAGGTTGTGATGTTCCAGGGATGACCTGCTTCTCTGCCTGAGGTGGCGCTGCAGTTGGAGTGGGAGGTGCTCCGATCGGCGGCTGACCGCCCATCGCACCCGCACCGCCTGGTTGATCGCCAAGGTGTGGAACGGGTGGTTTCACATCCGCACCCACGCCTACACCGACGCCTGCAGGCAAGGGCGTCGTCAGCCCGCCGTCCGTCTTCTTTCGTCTCTTTTTAGTCTGCTTTGGCTCCGGTTTGGAGGTGGTTGTGGGTGTCTTTGGGACGGCACCGTTGACGGCTTGCGGCTTGGTCGGTGAGGGTGGCATGCCTGCGGATGATTGCGATGGCCATTGCGGCACACCGTCGGGGGTAGACTGCTGTTGCTGCTGGAATTGCTGCTGCTGCGCAAGCATCGCGCCGGGGTCGTTGAACAGGCCCGAGTGTGCTCCTGGCATAGTCCCTAATGGGCCGCCTTGATTCGGCGCCGGAGATGCCTGGCCGGGGGTTCCGCGTTGCGTCGAACTTGGTGATGGCTGAGCCTGGTTCATGGGCGGCATTCCCGGAAAATCCTGTGAGCCATTGGGCATGCCGAGGGCTGATTGCGCTTGTTGCTGCGTCTGCTCCGGCTGAGCTTGCTGGAACGGAGCCTGCTGCTGCTGTTGTGCCTGCGAAGCATCGCTCGAGGAGGCAATTTGCGATTGCTGCTGCTGTTGCTGCTGTTTGACCATCATCTGACGCGTGGCCTGCTGCATGGCAATGAAACGTTCACGTGCCTGCTGGGATGTGATGCGACCTGTCGCGACAAGCTGTTGGAGCTGGAGCATTTGCTGGTGCAAGTTGGCGGGCAGATTTGCCGGAGTAAGCTGAGCGGGGGCACCAGGTCGATTGGCGGCAGCCTGGCCAGGAGTTGATGTTTGCTGCGCTCCTGGCGGCTGCTGCTGTTGCGCTGGCGTTTGCTGTTGCTGTTGTGGGGTCTGTGGTTGTTGCCCCGGTTGCTGTTGCATCTGCTGTGGCTGTGCGTATTGTGACTGAGCTGCTTGCATGTTGGGGTCCGTCGCGGTCGGGTTGGGTCCGGAAGCGGAAGGGGTGCCGGCGGCATCGTTCTGACCGCTAGCTTGTCGCTGAGGCATGCGCGACATCCAGAACTGCTCGAATGCCGAGAGGCGGTCGCGGTAGAAAGCAGAGAGGCGGTCGGGTACCTCGCCTGGACTCGGGACGGCATCCGGTGCCGATTGGGTGCCGTCTGGTGGGCCAACCTTGAGGCCGAGCCGGCTGGCGATGACGGCCCAGAAGCCGGGAATCTGTGTGGCGCGTTGGGAGCCTCCGAAGTGCATGACAGCAGCGAAGAGCGCTTGCAGCTCGATCGTCTTGGTATCGCCGGGCAGGTTGGAAGAGGCAGGACCTACAAAGCTGAGAGACAGCTGCGGAGGAAAGGGCGTCCCGCGTTGTTGCATAAAGTTGCGTACAGTACCCACAAAGTCGCGCTTGGCGCCGCCTGCGGTTGCTGCCACACCAGGAGCACCAGCAGCTTGCGTCGAGGGGCTCGGTGCTGCCGCTGCTTGTGCTTGTGCTGGGTTGAAACCTTGCTGCTGTGGTTGTTGCGATTGCAGGTCAAGGTGACCAAACGGTTGCTGTTGTTGCGACTGCTGCTGAAGTGGATTCGGATCGTTTTGCTGTGACACCCCAAAGCCAGGATCCGTGGTGATACCGTTGAGGCCCTGTTGAGGCTGCATTTGACCGAGTTGGGCGGGATTGAGAGCCTGCATCATAGCATTCTGCTGTTGCGGCTGCATGTCGATCTGCCCCGGTTGCTGAGCTTGATTGAGCTGCGCGCCTGGTGGAATGTGGGCACCCATCGATTGGATGGCCGACTGCTCCATCATCTGCAAGCGCTTGAGCTGTGATGCGAGATGCTGCTGTGCACTGGTCTTGGTGGGTCCGTCGGGTTGGCTGGAGATGACGGCCCATTGGCGTTGCAGCGCGGCAATGTTGGCGCGTATTGACTGTAACATGGCGGTAGAATCGAGTTCCGGGTATCGAGCGACGCGTAAGCAAGCCGGGGCGAAATGAGCGTGGTGGGTGAAGATTGAAAGCGGAAATCGGCGAGTGTCAGCGTCTCGTCGCGACTGGAGCGATGATTGGAAACAAGAACGCGGATGCACCAAGAGTGGCTGGCATTAAAGGATGGCCGCGACGCACCTCCCACCGACACGGCCGCCACGTCCAGACCTCGGACGGGTAGCAGGTATGATGATGAGACGAGGATGGCTGCGTGCCCGAATAGGCCGACAGAGCGCGACGCTGCAGGGATCGTATCGAGATCACGTCGCGGCTGAAGGGCAGAGGCAGCGGGGGGAGCGGGAGCGGGACGATGGAGGGAGACGGAACACGGAGATTGGCGAGAAGTCCCGGGCGGCTAGAAGACCGTATCGATGCGTGCGAGATGATGGAAGAGCAACAGGCCGCCGCCCACCGAGCCAAAGAGCGCTCGCTCGCTTGCTCACGAGACGCGCGACGGTTCGTTTTTGGCTAAGCCAAGCCAACGCCGATCCAGGATCGAATCCGTCCCAAGTTGCAACTCGATTCGATTTCAGGTCAAATTGAATCACGAATCTGGCCGCAATTGGACGAGTTCCTCTTTTGAATCGGGAAGCCATCGGGTAGACTTCTCTGCCGTGCCGTCTTCCTTGCCGTCTTCCTTGCCACCTTCATCATGGCTTTGCAACTCGACTTGGATAAGGACTCACCTGAACCATTTGGGCTGCATTTTGCAGTGAAGTGCCCACGTTGTTGGAATCGCTGACGGCGGGCATGCCCATCTGACCCGAAGCAGCAGAGACGGCGCCCGGCTGGAGCCCCGCATTGAAGTTGGGCTGTTGAGCCTGGGGAAAGCCGAGCGGGAACTGTAACCCCTGCGGATTCATCGCGGAGCGACAGAGGCTAGGCGGCGCCCGCTTCCTGTGCGCTCTGGTCTTCGCTGCTATCTGTGCGGTCCCTGCAAAAGCAGAAAGAAGATATGGTGAGGTTGGCGTCAGTAAGGATGTCTCTGTGGATTAGCATACGATCCAAGTCGTAAAATGTGGTAGATGAGACCGTCTCATACACGACGCAGTATGGAATAGTGAAACGACGTGCGACGCTCAGGAGAGAAGCTGGAATGAGGAGGGGCGTTCCTGTCGAAACAGCGCTAGCTCTTGCGCGCGAGGGCCGTGGCGGACTCAGCCGTAGCTGAGCATGAGCGCAATCCATGTGGAAAGACACGTAGTGCTGAGGATAGCGGAACAGAGGCTGTCCATGCGGACGTGCGACGGACCTGCCAGCGGTGGCAATAAAAGGGCAGTGTGCGTCAAACAAGGCGAGTGTATGAAAGATCGAGAGCGATGCGATAGGAGGCAATTGGCCGATCATTCACGTCACGGCGACCTGAGATTCGCAAACGCAGATAGAGTTCGAGGTGGGAAAACATCGCAGCCAAATGATGCACAGCGCATGACGGAGGGCGGACATACAGCTAGCCTGCTTAGCAACAAAGCCAGACGCACGTGGGAGAGATTATGAGTTGTTCGAGGCGAGCGTCGACAGTGCAAGGACGGTGCAAACCAAGAGTGGACGGACGGACGGAGAGGCAACATGCAGGAATGAGGGCGGACAAGAGCGTCGATGGGAATGGTCCGACAACGAAGGGACTGATGGCTCCATACCGGCAACAACTCTGGCTGAGGGAGAGTGAACGACGACGACGCCACAAGGCGGTGACGTCGGGAGGCACGACAACCAGCAAAGCGGAAACAGGGGAGCGGACATGAGTGCGAGTTCGAGGAGCAGCATGGACAGGCAGCCAGCTGCATGGCGAGGAAGGTCGCCTTCATCCAAGCGGGAGGCGCATGTGGGTTGCATGGCTCCCATGGAAGCTCAACGAGGGGAACAGCACAAGGAGGCGGGAGAGGGGCAATGGTCGGGTGCTTCGGATGGGGGAAAGAGGCGGGACAGGCTCATTGCCGATGCACGGATGGATGGACCCTTGGAACAGACGCAGGCAGGCGAGGCTAAACAAAGCTTGGGAGGACGGATACTTACCGAAACAAGGGGAAGGACGAGGGCCAGCCACCCGGATAAGAAGGGGAGACGGCGGAGCGGGCGTTTGCTTGTCAGAAAGAGAGGAGGAGCGGACGGCGATCTAAACCCAAGATGCCGGGAACAGGGCTCGTGTGAGCGGAGAGGAGCAACGGGTGCCTGTTGCAGGTGATTTGAGTTTGATCGCAAGGGAGGGGAAAGGGCCGGTGGAGATGGCGCCGATGATCCCATCCAAAGCCAATCGAATCAATCAAGCTTTTGGGTTGACGATGTCAAGAACGCTGAACAACAAGCGGCGGAGGCGACGAGACGAGATGAGGTGAGACGAGATGGGTTGTGGTGCTTGCGTGCGTGCGTGTGTGCGTGTGCGTGCCAAGTCATGCGTCGGCTCGGCCGCACCCACTGACTGGCTGAATCGAGGGAAATACAGAATTAAAGTAAGAAATTGAAACGTTGAAAACTGCATTGTGCCTGCAGCATGTGACTCTGTGCAAAGCAAGCCACTGGCGGGACCGGAGAGAAAGGACCAAACAACAACCCGCCTCTGCGGTGCTCCTTTCGTGGCAATTGTCTACGCTCACCCCCTGAAAGCAATGACGGCAATGCTGCAATTCAAAGTCTCAGATGGAGCGAGGCGAGGGGAAGGGAAAGGGCGATGGTAAAGTCCTAGTGTTTCGGCGGGTGCATCGAAGCCGAGCAAGAGAAAAGAGGCGCAGTCTGTCACCACCACCCATCCAGTCAGCCATTGCTTCGGCTCGCATGGCACGATGACGGGATTTGCGCCAGGCGAAGAATAAAAAATCCCGTCAAGATAGCCTAAAACCGAAACAAAGGCGACGATGGTCGTCGAGAGCATGCACAGCAGCAGCAGCAGCATCGAACTTGACCCGTTTGAAGGTCAGCTCGAGCAACTGTGGCTCGCTCTCGCCATCCGAACAACTTGAGCCGCTTGTATGAATGCTATTTGCAATCTCGAACGCAGGACGTCTTGCAGGTCCTTCAGATTGCAAGCCGATGCCATGCGCAGATGCTAATGTTGAGATGCCAGCCGAACCATGCAAACGCTGTATCTTGTAGGCTGTAGCCCTTCCGTTTGTAAGGGGCGATAAGGTTCGGTTGAAGTGTGGCAGGCTGGGACAGCGTCTTCCAGCGGAGGACAATGGACTGTGGTCGCGGACCAAGCGTCGAAACACCAAAGCCTGTTGCCTATCGCTGATGAGCTAGGCCCGGATGTGTTCGGCTATGCTCTGAGGCTAAAATGGACGATGATCAGTTGACGTGAGTGCTGAACCCCGTGCGTCTGCCCGCCTGACTTATTTCTGGCTTGTGCAAGATGGCTGCCCTCGCCGGACTGTACAGGGGTACATCCGTATCACGTCTTGTGTTCCTATGAAGGGCAGGCCCTCGTCTGCAGCTTGTCTGATTCACAACGGCGAAGTCATGCGGGTGAGTTGGTCAGGGTCATTAACAATGCGCAGCCCAACTCGGCCGGCGTGCCCTCCGATGACGATGTCTTTCCAAGCTCAGACAGATGCATCTCATGCTGTAATTGCTTGCGAATGAGTTTCATTCTCCGTCGCAGCACCCGAGTTGGCCTCAAAGCTGCGGCAGCATGGCTCCTGCTCCAGCCGCCCATGCTCAAACTTATCTGAGCGTGTCAGGCAGACCAAAGAACTGTCCCTGGTTGAAGCTCGTCATCTTCGTACGGATCTTCCGTGACTGGCATTGCCAACGGCACATGCTCGTTGAAGTGAAAATGAAACAATCATATACCAATTAATGTCGATAAGATGGTGCAGCTACGGCACGTTTCAGAGCGATCCATCGAGCCACACCGGCCACACCGCAAATCCATCTCAGAACATCGCCAGTTCCTTTTAAAAGGCTAACTGGCAGGAGGTGCGAACTCGAGTTTCAGAGCACATGTTTGGGCAGGCCTTTTGTGTCCTCCTTTTTAGCACCCTATTTTTCTTCACCATCTTTGCACTTGATCCTTTCGGCGACTTTGCGTTTACGATGATGACCAGCATTCCTCGGCATCAGGCTAGCGCTGCGCGGTGTCAGGCGACCTGAAGCGGAAGTGCCGTTCAGAGGACCTGTTGCTGAACATCACCAAGAGGGTGTCGGCGCGGTGCCGCTGGAGCTGCCTGATTGAGCGTCGATCACCGATACGAAGCTGCGATATTGACGAGGTGACCCCGATTAGAGAAGCTTGTAGGTGATCTGAATTTTGCTGACTTGAGCCTTTGCTTAGCTTTGCTGCTGCAGCCCGAGGAGAAAAGGTGCGCGCCACTCAGGATTCTTTTGGGCATCTCCACCCACTCAAAGCTCAGTCCAAAAGGGCACCTTCGGCGTGAGTCAAAGAAAGGCGAGCTAATCAGCCTCGGAATCTAGAGGACCTTTGTCGGAGCCTTTTCGACTTTCTCTTCCCTTCCACTTCACCCCTCTCAGCACCTATACGAAAGTGGACGAGAACATCCTTCTGGACCGTCTCTGTCCGTTTTACGGTCTCTTTCCTTTCACCGGTCCCGGAAGGCACACGCTTCACCATCGTCTCAGCGGCAGTGCGACACCTCGAGCACACGACGTTTATCAAGTGTGACTAGTCCTAGCGCAACCTGGCACACCCGCAGACCATGCTTCGCTCGATAACGTCGCGGTCAGCGCGAGGCCACCTTGGTCTTGCCGCTTCTCGCTCCACACAACCACTCTCCACCTCGCTCCCCTCTTCCTCAGCCGCCTACCGTTCCTTCACCAACATCTCGACATCAAGATCGCAGCTCGCCTCCTCTTCGAAGCTCGCTTTGCCGCAGCATGCACTTAGGCTACAGTTCCGCCACTACGCCACTCCAGCTGAAGATGGTGACAAGAAGAACCGCTCCGCCAAGGAGCAGGACGAGGACGAACAGAAGAAGAAGGACTTCGAGGAGTCGGTAGAGCGAGGTCTCAAGGAGGCTCGCCAGGGCAAGGCCAGCGGCAGTCTCCCTGAAAATCTCAAGCAGTTCTTCGAGAGCGATGACAAGAAGCCCACTTCAAGCAAGAGCAACAAGGAGTCCGAGGCAGATGAGGACGACGTTGCCGAGCGGAAGAGGAAGAAGGCCGAAAAGTCGTCGTCCGGTGCCAATGGCTCTGCCGGTGGCGGCCCCAACGGCCAATTCACCGAGATCCGCATCAACGCCAACACCATCCTTGCCACCATCGTCTCCACCTACCTGCTCTACCGCCTCACATCACCCGACCAGCCCAGCCGCGAGATCACCTGGCAAGAATTCCGCACCGCCTTCCTCGACAAGGGCCTCGTCGACCGCCTTGTTGTCGTCAACCGCTCCAAGGTCAAGGTCTACCTCCACTCGAACGCTACCGGCTCCATGTACCCATCTTCGGGCAGCGGCCCCATCGGCCCTGCCGGTGGAAGCGGACACGCAGCCTACTGGTTCAGCGTCGGCTCCGTCGAGGCTTTCGAACGACGTCTGGACGAGGCGCAGCGCGAGCTTGAGATCCCTGCCAATGAGAGGATCCCCGTGGCCTACCACGAGGAAATCTCCACCGCATCGACACTGCTCCACTTTGCTCCCACGCTGCTCATTGCCGGTTTGCTCTTCTGGATGTCGCGACGAGCTGCTGGTGGCGCCATGGGTGGAGGCGGCGGTGGCGGTCCCGGCGGCATCTTTGGTATCGGCAAGTCCAGAGCCAAGATGTTCAACCAGGAGACCGACGTAAAGACCAAGTTCAAGAACGTCGCCGGCATGGACGAGGCCAAGGAGGAGATCATGGAGTTTGTCAACTTCCTCAAGAAGCCCGAGAAGTACGAGAAGCTCGGCGCAAAGATTCCGCGTGGTGCCATCCTCTCCGGTCCTCCCGGTACTGGTAAGACGCTGCTGGCCAAGGCCACCGCCGGTGAGGCTGGCGTGCCCTTCCTGTCCGTCTCCGGTTCCGAGTTCGTCGAGATGTTTGTCGGTGTCGGCCCCAGCCGAGTGCGAGACATGTTCGCCAACGCCAAGAAGCATGCGCCTTGCATCATTTTCATCGACGAGATCGACGCCATCGGTAAGAGCCGTGGCAAGGGTGGTAACTTTGGCGGCAATGACGAGCGCGAGTCGACGCTCAACGAGTTGCTCGTCCAGATGGACGGTTTCGGCACCGAGGAGCACGTCGTCGTACTGGCCGGTACCAACCGACCGGATGTGTTGGATGCTGCGCTGATGCGTCCCGGTCGTTTCGACCGACACATTGCCATCGATCGCCCTGACATTTCGGGCCGGAAGGACATCTTCCTCGTCCATCTCAAGCCTCTCACTCTCCACTCTTCTACCGACCGCGACCTGCTCGCCGAAAAGCTCAGCACGCTCACGCCCGGCTTCAGCGGTGCCGACGTCGCCAACGTCTGCAACGAGGCTGCGCTGATCGCGGCTCGCGGCGGCGCAGACTCGATCGAGGAGCACCACTTTGAGATGGCCATCGAGCGCGTCATAGCTGGACTCGAGAAAAAGTCGCGCGTGCTCTCGCCGGAAGAGAAGAAGACGGTGGCGTACCACGAGGCGGGCCACGCCGTGTGCGGGTGGTTCCTTGAGCACGCCGATCCGCTGCTCAAGGTGTCGATCATCCCACGTGGTGTCGGCGCGCTCGGCTACGCGCAGTACCTGCCCAAGGAGCGCTACCTCTTCTCGACCGAGCAGCTGCTCGACCGCATGTGCATGACGCTCGGCGGCCGTGTGTCGGAGGAGATCTTCTTCACCACCATCACCACGGGTGCACAGGACGATCTGTCCAAGATCACGCGCATGGCGTTTGAGATCTGCGCCTCGTACGGCATGAACAAGGAGCTGGGTCCCATCTCGTACCGCACTGAGCAGGAGTCGATGCACAAGCCGTACTCGGAGCGGACCGGGGAGATGCT
Organism: Sporisorium exsertum; assembly: GCA_928724755.1. NCBI lineage: Eukaryota > Fungi > Basidiomycota > Ustilaginomycetes > Ustilaginales > Ustilaginaceae > Sporisorium > Sporisorium exsertum. The sequence continues at coordinate 344,299 of CAKMXK010000001.1, forward strand.
CGACTTTGAGGTGCGAAAGATGGTCGCCGAGGCGCATCAGCGTACTACGCAGCTGTTGAAGGACCACCGCGCTGATGTGGAGAAGGTGGCCAAGCTGCTGCTCGAGAAGGAGGTGATCACGAGGGAGGATATGAGGGAATTGTTGGGTCCTCGACCGTTCAGCCATGCTGACGAGGCGGATCAGTATCTGGACAAGAAGGGCAGGTTGAAGCGCAAGGGAGAGATCTCGGCGCCTCCCCCGCCGCCGGAGGACTTGCCCACGCCAGGTCTTGCTAGCACCAAGGTCGACCAGGACAAGCTCTGATCGTCCGCTCAGATCGTCTACACCACCATTCACTTTCGTTCTTTTATCGCTCTCTAAACAGATTGTATTCTTACCTCACTTTTCGATATTTTGATCTCTCAATCAAGTGCAAGTCATGACGTTCACGGCGCGCAAGGGTGGTTTGTGTGGTGTATGGGACGGTGAGATTGATAGTGAGCAGCGAAGAGCGATTGACAAGATGCGAGGTGCGGCGGATGAACTGCGTGTGGGGCTGGGTAGGAGGAAAAGGAGGTGGCGAGAGGGATTTTTGGCTTAAGGCAAATGCAAAGCTGGGAAGGGCAGATTGAGGAGCCTAGCGGTGTTGGTGAGAAACACTCATACTTTCCCACTTCTTCACAGCCGAACCGACCACTGAAGAACCAGCTCGGGCTGCGTTGGGCTTACCAGCCACCGCAAGTTTCTGCTGCATCGCAGCGGGAGGGGCCTTGGCGCTCCCCTCGAGGCTGGGAGTGAGATCCTGAGACACGGCTTCGTGGAGACCAAAGATGCGTCGGGAAGTTGAGGAGGACGGCATGCCGACGCCCGGTTCGGCGGCGAGCGAGAACTGCGAGTCGAGTCGACGATCGAAACCCACAACTTGCACCTGTCTTGCTGGTTCGGCCGTGGAGAAGTCCCAAAACTCGTCATCCTGCGTGTGTTTCTTTGGCGAGCGAGGCTTGGTGGGCGACTGCGAAGCTGAGCGAATAGCGTTGGAACGCGTCATTGTGCTTGCTCCCGCTGAGGGGGGAGAGAGCGCCCCCGCGCAAGCAGCGTCCCCGTTGGACGGCTCGAACGAGGACTGTCGCACCGGAGTAGAGGGGGCGATAAAGGCACCTGCCAGACCGTACCCCGCGCCTGCACCCGCTGTGGGGCCGGGCGGCAGCAGTGCCGCAGCCTGACTCACCTGTGGAAGCTGCAGCGGCGGCAGCAGCGGCGCCGCCTTCAGCTTCGGACTCTGGAACCAATCCGTTAGGTGATACGGCAGCGCATACCCGGCCTGGCGTGCCAAACTCATGTATCTTGCCACCTCGAGATGCGTCGTGGGATAATGGTGCTGCGACGCCCTGCGCAGCGTTGCCAGCACGCGCTCCACGCCGGAGGCGAACAGGTGGGCATGGAACTGCAACGCGCTCATCGCGGGTGCGGGAAGCTGATGCGATTTGAACTGCACCAGCACGCTCGCGATCGCGTTGATCAGCTTCAGGTGAGTGGTGACGTACGACATCGCCTCGAACTCCACCCCGCCCGTCATGCCGCCTGGCACCTTAGGGCCTTGGATGGAGTCGATCTTGTCCTGCAGCTCTTCGAACCGCCAGTAGAAGTTTTGCGAGTGGCAAAAGATCCAAAAATAGTCTCGGCACACACAGGATACTTCGACCACGTACGTCTTGAACGGGCGCGGCGAGTGGGTCTGCTTCATAAAGTCGACCACCGAGTCCTTGGCTGGGTCCGAGGGGTTCTGCAGCAGCTCGAGGAGGTAGTTGAGCGACGAGTGCGCGTGCGACTGGGAAGCGGGGAGTTGCAGGTCCAGCAAGATGGCAAGCATGTCGATCATAAGTTTGCGCGTAGAGAGATCACCTGGTTTCTTCTCGGAAAAGAGCAGGTCGACGAGCTGGCGGAACGGACGGGGAGCTTGCGAGGCCAGCGCCTCCCGTCCGACCTCGGTGGTGCTGAGCACGACGAAGCAGCGCAGAAGCTCGTGGAGCAGCATATCGTCGTGCTGCTCCTCTCGCCACTCCATCGCCAGCAACTCGTCGAGCCGCGTCAGCATCGCCTCATACCCGCCGCATTCAGCCCCAATAAACGCCGAGATCCACGCGGGCGATTCAGCGGACAGCACGGCACGCATCCGCTTGACACGCGCGACGTCGATCCGACTCGCATCGGTGCACTTGAGCATGGTGGCAAAGCTCTCTGGCGTCTCTTTGCCGAAGCAAGCCGCAACCTCTTTGCCGAACGACATGGAGCGAGGTCTCGTCGTCGAAGCGACGCTGCCCGAGCCGCCGGCGGCCGAAGCAGCAAGAGAGATGAACGAACCTCCTTGACCCAGGTTGGGGGTTGGCTTCTTGAAAGCGTCGCGAAGCGCACTGCGCGAAGTGCTGGATGTCTGCTTCGCATGTCCTCCCGCAGAGCCAGACGAGCTAGAATCCATAGAGCCAGAAGACACCTGCCGAGCGGGCCCGGACCCGAACAGCTTTGCTGTATCGGGGGGCGCCATCAGCTCTGCAGAGTCGTTAGAACGGTTCAAGCTGGAAGCCGGATGCATCAGAGGAGACGACGGGTAGACGGTCGGAGCGGGTCGACTTGCTGGACGATTCTTGAGGAGGTCTGGGATGGGCATGCGAGCCGACTTTGTCGGCGAAGAAGACATCAAAGTTGTGCCGTCTTCGATTCCAAACGCTGCCAAACTCAGCGAAGCCTGTCCCTGCAGCATGGACGCCTTGACGGTGGAGTTGAGGCAGAGAAGCTTGCGGCGCAAGTCCGGCTGCACCTGCAGCTCATCGAGAAGGTCAAGAAAATCGGCATCGATCTGTTCGGGTGTGCGTGGTGCTGCAGCAGGCTGAGTCTGAGAACCAGATTGACTGTTGAGAGAGTCGGTCTTGTCTTTGCCAAACAGTCTGCTTCGGCTGCGGCTACGGCTACGGCCACGCAGACCTTTCTTAGGGCTGAAAGAAGAGCCGAACTTGGAACGGGAAGCTCTGTCTGCGTCCTCGGGCGAGTTGCCTCGAAGACGGTATTTGGGATCTAAGGCGATGGGCTGTGCAGAGGAAGAGGCGGTTGTCGATCTTCCCCTTTCATGCTGTGTGGAGAGGGGCTCGTTCTCCTTGCCGCTGTGGAGATCGGAGGAGGGGAAAGCAGAGTGTTGGCGAGAGTACTGTCCTGGCCGGATACGGTTAGAGTCGATGGGTGCTGCGGCTGCCATCTTGGCGAGCTGAATTGCTCAAGCAGCTCGAATTGCTGCCAAGCGATGATAATAACGAAGATGAGAGTTAAGCAGATGGGAGAGAGTAGCGAAGAAGGAAGATGAGGTGCTGGTTCAGAGCCAGAAGATCTAGCTGGCCTGCTTTGTTGTGGTGGGATCCTTGTCCAAAATACCAGATTAGGAAGGGCTGGCTGACTGGCTGCATCTACAAAAGCAGGGTCGTTTTGGCTGGACGGGGCTTGAACAAGCTCTGCGTGCATGAAAGACTCTTGACCAATGCACTGCGCAGAGGAGAGCAGAGGAGGGATCGGGTGTTGGAAGAGCAACACCGCCGTGTTGGACATCCAAAAACTTCCAGAAAAGACGTGTTGCGCGACAAAGCATCACGTGCATTCATTCACCTTTCTCAATGAGCTCGACTGTCATTGCTCGCACATTGGCTTCCTTCCCTTGGCTGCCTGGCGAATGTGTGCTCAACCTAGTCGAGTCAAAGAGGTTCGTGGTTCCACGCTCTGGTATGTTATGCCGTCTTCACAAACAACACGCAAGGCGACCAAAAAAACATCCAAGCCACGTGAGCGCGCGTCAAAGAACGCAGAAGGGCAACTCCGAGTAGAGTTTGAGTCAACATCAACACTCACTGCTCAACTGCCTCTGTGCTTGGCTCGCACTGCACACCCTCTCCTTCCAAGGCCCGACCTCCTCAACAGCCAAACGGATCGACTTGTCGCATCTAGCATACCGGTTCCGGGTTGAGACAGACTTCTACCACCATATCTACTCATCCAACCCCTTCTCACACCACCCACCCCTGCTCTACAGTATCAAGCCCAGAGCCCCATCTCATATCACTTGCATCTCCGCACCCCACGCAAGAGCCTTCAATCTCGTCATCAAGACTCTGGCCGTCTCGCTGCCCAGCTGCAGTGCGACGTACTTTTTGTTGCATTTTTGTTCTCATCGTCAGCTGGTCTGTCGTTGAGCTGCATCCTGTTAGCCCGTCTCGTATTGTACCACAGCTTTGCATTGCTGCTGCAGAAGGATCACACGAGCTGCGACGTGGGTACCGCACAACCATGTTTCGTTTCCGATCCTCGACTTCATCTCCCTCTTCATCTCCCTTTCCCACCCCGCCGCCCAAGTCCGGCCAGCCCGGTGGTCTGCCTTCAAGCACTTCGGCCTCGTCCCAACTCTCCAGTGCCGACTCGCTGCCCTCCGGCACGAGTAACAGCAGCATCTTGTCGCTCTTGCACGCCCACTCTTCCACCGCCTCTTCCCTCTCCACTGCGCTCTCCCCGACTACCTCGCTCGCATCGCTTCCCTCCGAGCCGTGTCTCACTGCAGAACCTCTTGCTGCTGCCTCGGCTACCAAAGAGCCCAGCAAACCTGCCGCTAGTGCTGCACGCTCCTCCTCCTCCTCCTCCTCCACTGCTCGCAAGCAGCGTCCACAGGCAGCCGTCTCTGCTCGCAAATCTACGTTCCTAACGTCTCCTCCACGCGCATCCAGAGCTACTACCATCAATCACGCCCTCCCCTCTTCTACTACGGCAAGCCGCCGCTCCACCATCGTTCAAACCGACGCCGAGCATCGAAGCTCGAGTTCAGCAGCAATGGCCAAGAAGGCCAAGGTGGGCTCTGCCGCCAAATCCTCGCCTTTTACTACAAAGCCGGCTTCGACTCCGAACGCCGAGTCCAAGGTGGAGATTGCCACTGATGTAGAGGCTACCGCTTTGGCAGTTGTGGCTGAAGATGAGGTCTCCACATCGTCTTCAGCATCCGCAAAGCCAGTGGAAGCAGCCTCGTCTTCGTCAGACTCCAAGCAGCATGTCGTCGTCTGCGTCCGCATGCGCCCCGCCCGCACATCCACAACCGAGCCATCCGTCTGGACCTGCGACTCGAGCAAAAACCAGATCCTCCCCACAGAACACCACCCTGCCATCGCCAAACGCACCACCTCCTCCGAACGTGCCGGTGCAGGCGCCTCCATCGCCGCCGACCTCGACCACGACGACACTGCCGCTTCCTCATCCACCTACTACTTCCAGTTCGACAAGCTCATCACCGGCACCCAGACCACCGATGACATGTATCACTCGCACATCGCGCCCGTCGTGCGCGCCGCGATGGAGGGCTACAACGGCACCGTGTTTGCATATGGTCAGACGGGGAGTGGTAAGACGCATACCATGTCCGGTAGCGAGGTGGAGCCCGGTGTGATTCCGAGGGCGGTGCAGCAGGTGTTTGAGATGATCAAGGATGAACCGGATCGCGAGTTTTTGTTGCGGGTGAGCTATCTCGAGATTTACAACGAGACGCTCAAAGACCTGCTCGCTCCCCTGCCGCCCTTGGCGGGGTCCAGTGGGACATGGCTGCAGACGACGGATCGGCCGGCATCGCCCATCAAAGGCGGCTCAACGCACGCTGCGGGCCAATCGCAGTCCTCGACCCTGCGCATCATCGAAGACCAAAAACAGAGCCGCGTTCTCATCACCGGTCTGCGCGAGGAGATCGTCACGGACGCAGAGACGGTGCTCGACCTCCTCCAGCGCGGCCAGGATGAGCGACACGTGGGAGCGACCGACTGGAACGAACGCAGCTCGCGCTCGCACTGCGTGTTTCAGCTGACCATCGAGTCGCGGTCCCGCACCCCGACTTGCGGTGGCAAAGAGGTCCGCATCAGCCAGCTCAACCTCATCGACCTGGCCGGGTCCGAACGCGCAGCATCCCACGCAGAACGCCGCAAGGAGGGCGCGTTCATCAACAAGTCCCTCCTCACCCTCGGCACTGTCATCGGCAAGCTCACCGAGCCGTCCGAACGCGGTGGGGATGCACATATCCCATACCGCGACTCGAAGCTGACGCGCATCCTGCAGACTTCGCTGTCCGGCAACGCACGCATTGCGGTGATCTGCACGCTGAGCCCCGATGCGGAACACGCAAACGAGACGCTGTCCACGTTGAAATTCGGCAAACGGTGCAAGCTGGTGGTGACCACAGCGAAGAAGGGGACCGCGATGGACGATAAGGCGCTGCTGCAGAAGTATCGCAAGGAGTTGGATGCGCTGCGGGCGCGGTTGGATGCGAATGGCAGTCCCAATCCTGGCGAGGTGGTGGGGGACAAGGTGTCGGAGGAGGAATCGCGCGAGTCGCAGCAGAAGCTCGAGGAGCTCAACCAGCAACGACAGGCAGCGCAGAGGGAGGTCGAAACCATGCAGAAGAAGCGCACGGATCTCAGGGCGCAGATCGAGCACCTGACGCGACTCATCTTGACGTCTCAGAGCGTCGCTGCTGATGCATTTGAGAGCACCACCGCTGCGGGGCCAAGCACTCCTGTGCGCGCCCGCTCTACCCACGCCTCGGCACTCGCACGCCGCGGTCCCCGTATGAGCGACTTGCACTTGAGCGGCTCTGGTTCAGCCTACAACAGCCCCATTCCCGGCACCTTTGCCGCCAGTTCCGATTCCACACTGAGCGGCGTGAAGCCCTTCGAACTCGAAGCAGAGCTCGCTGCACTCCGTCGACAGCTACGCCAGCAGATCGAGTCACGCCAAACCCTCATCACTGCGCACCAGGCCGAGCTAGCCGCACGAGACGCGCGCCAAACCGAGCTACAGGAGGCGATCCGGCTCAACGAGGAAGAACTGGACGAAGCAGAAATCGCCTACGATAAGCTGCAACAGGAACGAGACGAGGCACGCAAGATCGCGCTCAAGGAGCAGGAGAAGGCGAGAGAGAACCGCAAGAAGCTGCTCGAGGAACAGGAGGCGAATCGGCTGCTCAAGCTCGTTGCAAAAGCGAGGGCGGATGATCAGCATAAGGTACTGCAGGACCAGATCGATGTACTGCGCGACAGGCTTTCGGCGAAAGAGGCTGAGGTTGAGGCGGTCAGGCAGCGCTTCGAGAAGGAGCTGGAGGAAGCGAGGAAGCTGATCGAAGAGGAGAAGGCGGCGAGGGTGCAGGCGGAGAAGGAGTCGGACGAGGTGGGGAGAGCCAAGATAGCGCTGCGAGCTGAGCTGGATGCAGCGATGGCTTCAGTCGCCGAGTTGAAGGAGAAGCAGAAATCTTCCCCTGACGACGATGACGACGACGTCAACGCCGAATTTCAAGACCTCGTCCGCGGCAGTCAAACCACCTCCTCCGCCAAGCAGCGCGAAACCGAACTCGCCGACCGAGAATCCCAACTGCAACACCTCCGCACCGAGCTCGAACACACCCGTCTCGAGCTTCAACAAGCCAAAACCCAACCGCAATCCACTCGCGAACTCGCCACACTCCGCGACGAACTCAGTGCATCCGAGGAGGAGCGACAAACGCTGCAGATCGAGTTGGCCAAAGCACGTGCTGCCGCTTCCGGGCGCGAGTCAGAAGCGCCGAAGCTGGTGTTGCTCGAAACGGAGCTCGCGAGTGCCAATGAGAAGATCAGCGAGTTGCAGAAGGAGATTGTGGCAGAAAAGGCTAGGAGCGCGGAAGCGTTGAGCAGAGTGGCTCGGCCTCTGCCTGTGCCCTTGGCTGCACACGAGGCGGGGTATCGTGGAGGAGGCTCGGTCCCTTCCTCTCCTGTCAAACCCTTCGCGGCCGGGGGCTCGAAGCTTCGACCAACCACTCCCACATCCACCCTCGCCAGCGGACTCAACCGCGCAGGCTCAGTGAAAGAGTACCGACGCTACCAAGCCGCTAGTGAATCCTCGCCAACTCCTCCCTCCCCCACGCCAGGCTCCGGATCGCGAAGTGTCTTGCTCCAGCACCAGGCGACGTTCAACTCGGGCACTTCTTCGAGCAACAAGGCGGAGAGGGAAGAGATCGAGCGTTTGAACGCAGTGATCAACTCGCAGCGCGCGATCATGGCCGACCTGGAGAAGTCGGTGGCCTCGTGGAAGACGCGCATGAAGGCGCAGGCCGAGTTGATTCAGAAGCTTGTCGTCCAGAACAACGGCGGTGGTCAGTCGCCCCCAACGTCCGACGCGGAGAACGACGAAGTGTTCCGCCACACTTCACCTCGCAGGAAGGAGCAAGAGGCATTCCACACGCTGCCTCGGACCACGCACCTCGCCCTCGGCCCTAGCAGTAACGAACCCTACTACGGCGCTCACACGTTTAACCGCCCGCCTCAGGCGCAGAGTTCGCCCACCAAACCCTTCGCCAGCAGCTTGGCCAACATGTGGACCCCCTCGTCGCCGACGCCTCTGCCACTACCGAATGCAGGGCACGACTCGCCGTCCAAACGCAAACCGCGAAAGACAATCGAAATGGACCTGAAGCTGCTCAAGTCCAGTCCGCGTGTCGAGAGCAGCAAGACCAAGTTCTCGCTCGATACGTATACCGCTGGTTCGCAGGACACCCCCACTCGGCGTAGAGGCACTAACGCTTCCGCTTACTACATCTGATCCCACCCTCATCGTTTCTTGTATATTCTCCCGATTGATTCGCTGTATTCACTTCGTCACGCTTTTTGTCTTGCAATGCTTTGCTTTTCTTCTCATCGTCGTGTTCTGTGCCCGCTGGGTCTTGTTCAAACCTCGTGGCTCTCAACTGCTCACACTGCACGCCAAATGGAAGGGAAGATTCGTGTAACCTAAAGCAGTACGAAAATACAAAGAACCTCCCCACGTTCGAACTAAAGTACACCCGGGAAAGAGACAACCGGAACCTAGTGTACACATAACGCAACAGCAGCAACAGCGTTCACACTGACTGGCCGCTATTCCATCGACAGGCCCGCCCCCGCACGCACGCCTTCTCGCACGCCCTACTCCTCAGCCACACCTTGAGCCACCGCAGCCTGCGCGGCCGCCCTGATCGCATCCGCCGTCAGCGCCTCGCTCAGATCCACCTTCTCGCCATCCACGTGATCCGCAGGCGGCGTTTCCGGCAGTGAAGAATGCACGAGCTGCTTGTACAGCGCTTCCGAGACCACCGATTCGATCGTCTGCAGCGCTGCCGCGCTCACTGCTGGGTCTAGATCCGCTGCATCGTGCGCAGTGCTAGGTTCGGTCGAGAGGATCGTGCCGGGTGGGTGCGCACCGGTGCTGCCGTCAGTGCTGCCGAGGGTCGCGGCGATGGCGCGGCTGATTGCGCTGGATACGGGCGAAGGGACGTCTTCGGCGTCGATGAGTGGCGCAGAGGATGTGGCTTGCGCGATGGCGTCGAGTGCGATCGAGACTGCGATCGAGTGGGCGGGGTCTGTGGCGGTCTCAGCTGCTGAAGTGGGTGCGACTGCAGATGAGGAGGCTTCCTTGCCGTTGCTGACTGTGCTAGGAGCAGGCGTTGAGCTGCTTTCGGCTTCGACCGGTTCCATCTTCACAGGTGTCAAAAAAGCTGACTTGTCCGCATCCACTTGACCTGGCGACTCAGCGTTTGCCACTGTCACAGCGCCAGCAGCCGGGCTCTGCGTCGCTTCAGCAGACGATGGACTGTCGCTCGGCGACGTTGATACCGCAACCCCAGCACCCGCAGCTATCCCAGCACTCGCCGCCGCCGCTGCCACCTTGGCAGCCTCCTCCTCCTTCCTCTTCTTGCTATTCTTTCGATGCACCCCGGGCAGGCTCCCCCCACCGCCACCCCGACTCTTGGGAACAACACTCGGGTCGCCCGTCGGCTCGATAAACTCGACCTCGCCGTCCTTACCCTTCTTCTTCTTGCGCCGCGTGAGCGATCGAGCGTATCGCAGACCGCACGCATTGCACAGCGTCTTGTGACCCGAGGGCCCACGTCGCCATTCGGGGCTGTTGATCTTGCCGCAGCCCGTGCAGGCTTTGTTGGGTGAGGCGCCGGGGGAGCCGGCATTGGCAGAGGACGCTGCAGCGGGAGATGGGGAGGCGACGTGATCTGAGCGCCCGTTGGCTGCCTTTGGAGCTGGGGTGCTAGGGGTGCGTTCTGAGACTGGTCGCGCAGCGGTGGAGGCTGTGCCGGTGCTGGTGGGTGTGGCAGGCGCTTTGATAGGCGCATTCGTATACATCAGGCTTGGATTGGCCAGTGCTGCAAGACCCCCTGCTTCGGATTTGATCGATGGCTTTTGGAATTTCGACACTGCTAATTTCGGTGTGCTTCCGTTCGTTGTCTTGGTAGAATGGCCGTTGGACTGCACGTGAGTGCCGTCGTTCGCCACGGAGGCACGATCTTGCGTTTTGAGTGTCGACGATGATGCAGATGCACCAGCCTTTGATGGTGGCAGTGTCGATGCGGCAACCGAAGCTGATACTTGCGGCTCGGCACCCATCAACTCGCCATCGTCGGTTCGCTGTCGCTTATTCGAAGGGCTCTGCGAGTCTTCAGCCTTGCGTCGTTCTGCTTGAGCCTGCAGAGTAGTGCGCGGTTGCATCGCCAGCTTAGGATCCGGAGCAGGCAGCTCTTGCTGGAAGGTCGTGTGGAAGCAAGCGAGAATGACGCCGCCGTAAGGAATCAGGACGCTCTCGATGCTGCGAACCTTGCCCTCGGTGGTCAAGGTGTGCTTTGCACGAAAACGCCTTGTACAGCTCGTATTTGCGTCCGAGAGCGAAGATGAGCCAGGTGTGATGGAAACGCCCTGCGCGAGACGTGCAAAGTCATCAGCGAAGTACGAGCCGTCTTGGAACGCCGTTGTGTCCGACTGTGCTAGCAGGTCCGCTGTCACGTGGCCGGAGAACAGGCGGGGAGGCGGCCAACTGAGCAACACTCGGCCATCGCCGCCCGCTTCGATGACCTGGAAGATATGGTCGGGCCCAGAGGCAGGGATCGTTTCGCGGGGAATCGCTTTGACCTGCTTCCAGATGGTGTCGCACTGGCGGACTGTGAAACTGCCTTCTGGCGTGCCGCACCAGTTGGTCCAGCCTGACTTGTGCTGTTCGTCATTGTCCTCGGCTGCCTTGTCGATAATGGCATGGAAGAAGCAGAGCAGCATGCCGTCGCCGATCCAGTTGATGATGATGTCGATGGCCACGAAGCTGTCGTCTTCGACGTAGCGGTCTGCCTCAGGGTCTCGGGGCGGATTCGTGGCACCGAGCAGCTCGCGGATATGAGGAATGCGCGAATAGCGACATCGTGTGACGCTGCCGAACAGAGTACGGCTCTCGACGATCTTCTGCATGTCATCGCAGACGCGGTCGCGCTCTTCCGGATGCACATAGTCGTAGAAGTCGGAGCCGACCATGCGTCCAGCTTGTTCAGCCATGTGCTGTTGCAGGATGGGGTCGAGATAGACGAACTCGAGCTTCTCGCCTGTTGGTCCGTTCCCTTTGGAACGGTCTGCCGAGAGCAGCGCCCAGTAACAGCGGGTCTTTCCTAACTCGACCTTGGCTTCCGTGAGCGGGAGATGATCGGGATCATTGCTGGAGGCGACTCCACCTGGCGTACGATTGCCGATGGTCAGAGGGAAGGGCGAGGAGTCGTCGAAGTACTTTTGGCAGCTGACATGTTGTTGTTGCGCGTGAACGGAAGCAGCAGCAGCAGCGAGAAGATACGAGTTGAGAGGGTCTGAAGCGTCGTCAGTCGTGAGCTGCTGCTGATCCATATCCTCTGCTCGCCCTTGTGCAGCCGCGGCGATGGCAGCTGCCGCCGCAGCCAGAGCAGCCTCATCTGGGACCTGTATTGACGACAGCTCTACGTCGTCGTCCGTGCTGGGCAGTGGAGGTGTCATGTCGTCTGCTATGTCCGTGGTCATTGTGGATTGACGCACGCTAACGGTGTTGTCACGGGTCCGTCAACCCAGCCAGGCCTGGCGTATGTCGATGAAAGGAGGAGGAGGAGGACCGGGTGTCGGATGAGACGGTGCAGCCGCCGGGGGCCGCCGGCCGGTCGCAACGGCGAACAACGAGGGAGAGAGAAGAGAACGTCGAAGAGCCAGGCGTGCTTTCCTGCCCATACCAGGCGATGCAAACGTGCCCTTGTGTTGGATTCGAGTCGAGGCACTGGCTGAACTTCGGATGTTCAGTGAGCGTGGGGTGAAGCACTTGGATAACGCGGGGGAGTGATCGTGACGAGAGATCGAAGGGGGTGATCAGCATGCTCTTGTTGGTAAGTTGCATAGCGTATGCACTTTGCTTGCGTCGTTCTTCTTGCAACCTTTCCTTGGGCTTTGCAGCTGCGACTCTCAATGAATTCCTTTTCCAACGTGCGGTTTTGCACGCAAAGGCTGGCGCGGCCTCTGCTTTCTCATCAGGCTGAAGAACCGAAAAGAAAGTTTTGCCTTGAAACCCTCGTATCGGGTCAACTTTACAATATCGGCGATGAGACAGAATCTCGGAATTCGCTTTGGAAGAGCTGCCGAAACGTACAACATTTTTGCTTGTCAATCGACCCTGTTTCTACCGCTTCATGGTAGCCAACGCCTGCCCACATCCAATGCACCATGATTCCGGCCTCCATTGCCGCTTCGAGCTCGCGAAGGGCAAGAGACAACGATGCCTACATTAAAGCCGGCGATCTCATCATCGTCTTCGCCTCCAGAGACAAGACGCCCATGCCACTCACTGTGACGCCAGGCGAGCACGTCTCCAACATGTTTGGACACTTCCCGCACAACGACATGGTGGGCATGCCCTACGGCAGCAAGATGGTCTCCAAGAACGGCCGCGGCTATGTATACCTGCTTCGACCCACACCCGAGCTCTGGACGTTGGCGCTGCCGCATCGGACACAGATCCTGTATGCGCCGGACATGTCGTTCATCTCGATGAAGCTCAACATGGGCCCAGGAAGCCGTGTCATCGAGGCCGGTACAGGGTCAGGAAGCTTCAGCCATTTCATTGCTCGCACAGTGGGTCGCGCTGATGCAGGTCCAAAGTCGAGAACCGGCAGCGATGGAAACGCTCACAGCAAGAAGTCGGGAATGCAGGTGCCGAGGAACTGGCAAGGACTGCCCAACCATTTGCAGCAGAATCTCTCTCGAGGCAGAGGCCAACCACGCGACACGGAGGATGCAACCGAATCCGTCGACTCTCCAGCAGCAGAAGCGAACTCGACGCCTTCGACATGGACACGACCCGACACAGATCCGCACGTCCCCGAAGAACACGGCCGGTTGTGGAGCTTCGAATTCCACGAGCCGCGTGCTGCCAAGGCGAGGGCCGAGTTCGCTGCACACGGCATGGACAAAGTCATTGTCCTCAACCACCGCAATGTCTGCAAGGACGGGTTCGGCCTCACCGATGCGGCCGATTCCGTGTTCCTCGACCTGCCAGCGCCGTGGGAAGCCGTCGGGCATGCAGTCCAGGCGTTGCGGCGCGATACAGTGACGCGCATCTGCTGCTTTTCTCCGTGCATTGAGCAGGTGCTCAAGACTGTGACTGCTCTTAACGAGCACGGGTTCACTGATGTAGAGACGTTCGAATCGCTGGTGAGGACGCACGAGAGTCATTCTGCTGCCGGTCCTGAAGTCAGTATCGACGAGGCGATCAACCGCATTCGAGTGGTGGAGAAGCGCAAGGAAGCGAGGCGTCTGATCCAGATCGAAAAGGCGCGCAGTGCTAAGGGGCAGGCTGGCGGTAAGCCCGAGAATGCTGCAGCGGAGACAGATGACGATGACGAGGGCGATGGCAGAACGGCAGAAGCTGCTGGATCGACAGATACTTCTGTTGACTCTGATCTCAAGCGCAAGCACGATGAAGATCAGGAGGATGGAAAGTCGGACGACAACAACACAGCAAACGCGTCGTCGCAGGAAAAAGATGCAAACGGCTCGTATCAACGAGGTGTGCAAGAAGGTATTGCGGTGACCAAGAAAAAGGCTCGCATGATGCAACAGCAAAACCAGCAAAACCAGCCGATCCAAGCAGCAACCGTCTACTCGAAACCATATTACGAGGCAGGTATCCCGACATTCCTACGCACACCATTCTTCTGAAAGTGACCGAGATGACTGACCGTTGATTTCTTCTTCAAATTTTGATCAATACAGATGCGAGGGCATACGAGCTACCTCACCTTTGCGACGCTTCTTCCTCGCGACATGACAGCAGTGCCCTGATTGGATGCCCATGGGAATACCACATTGTGAACTTCGATTCTTGTATGAAATATGGGGTGCTGTACCATCGCAACTAGACGAACTTGCACATACACTGTCGGTCAAGATGGGACTATCAAAGGGCCAAACGTGGCTTTTGAGCCCCCCTGTGGAACCACACCAAGCCGCTCTTAAAAGTGCGCTTCAGGTTTCGTCGAGAGAGCGGTCAACTGGGCGAATGGGGTCGGTCATTCGGTTCCACTTCGACTCCTTTCGAACAAGGTTCGACATCAATTTGAACAACTATGCGAGTGTCTCATGATGTTAAGCTCAAAGCCCTCGGCGTGGAATCATCGTTTGACGAGGAAGACGGAGATGAACGCGCACATTGTGAACGTGGCCTCGGCTCGGCGGATGCGACAGGTCAAGGCGCACGGCAACGAACTGCTGCCTCGGTTTTCAGCGACCGGCGAGGCAAGACGAAGCGAGAGAAAACTCAAGACGTTGCCGAGGGCGCCCGGGGATCCGCCAAAAGCATTTGCCGTTGCGCCTCGTCATCGTGATCCGGGGCGTTGGAAACCGCTCTCCCATGGGCACAGCTCCGGACTCCTGGTCCAGCCTTCTGGCGACGATCTATGAGTTTTTTTTTTTTTTTTTTTTTTTTTTTTTTTTTTTTTTTTTTTTTTTTCCCGTGAGGAAAAACGCGGAGAAAGTTGGTGTGTGTTTTGTGGTAGTCGATGATCGTTGCTCTGAGCCAAGCACTTTGGTCGTGGCTGTCGCTCCGAGTTTCAGCCTGGTTTATGAAATTGTCGTCTGTGTTTGAATCACCAGCGGATTGGAACTGCTGTTTGGGAACCGACGCGAAGGAAACGAAGGAAACCGTAAAGTTAGTTTGATTGTGCATGCATATACGGCTTCTTTTTCAACTTGCAAGGTCGAGCTGCTACGCCTTGCCAGCATAGACACTGGTAGCCCAAAAAAGAGAAGGCCACCATCGAGTACAAGGCCTGGCTTCTTGCAACACTTGGCATTCCAATGCGAAAGTGGGCTGAACACTGTGTGTGTGTGGGTGTGTGGGGCTTCGACGGTCGGCTCCTGAGTTGGGCTCTTCTTGCGCCCGGTCAAACACTACTGCAGCACTATCGACAAAAATGATCGTCAAACGTTAACCATTTCCCAACGTGAGCGAGGCAGAGTGAGTGGTTGGATGGTGTCGTGTCGAGTCAGGCCAAGAGCTTCTAGACGCGCTTGGAGCGGCATTTTTAGCGAGACCCTTTGGCATCTGTGGCTCCCCTCCGACAGCAGCCGCAAATGCGCACTCTCTGGCTGGATTTGTCGTTAAGCTACCCGACGCCGGTTTTTGTTCTTTTCTGGTGGAATTATTTATGTTTGTGGCTTGGTTTTTCAACTGGTGGTGGTGCTGCTGCTGCTGCTGCTGCTGCTGCTGCTGCTCGCTGCTCGTGCATATTCTTCATTCTTCATTCTTCGGTCTCGACTCGGCTGCACCCGATAATCGACGGGGTTGCTGCTCCGTCTTCTTGGAACCAAAGCCGAATGGTGAATTCCCACGCATTGTCTGATTAACTCGCGGGAACCACTTTTCTGGGACGTGCAGCTGTGGCGTCTGTGCCGACAACTTGACTTTGATGTCCTTTCCGCCGTTCCTTCCGTCTGCCTCGCCCACTCGGTGTATTTTTGTCTCTTCATCTCCCTCCCTCACCATCGACGCCTTACCCTCGCTCTCTCGTCCCGTTTCTCCCCTTCTCTCCCCCTCCTCTTCTTTGTCCTGCCTTTTCTCTTTCACCTTCTCGACTCCGGACACCCCACCGTATCGTCTCGTATCGTCTGGTCTAGTCTAGGCATCTTGCGACAGCTGTGTTGCCTTTCATATTGCACGACTTTCTCTTGCATCGACTCGGGGCTTCTTCGTTGACGGGCATGAAACGATAACATTACAACGACCAACGGCACTCGCACCCATCGTGCCTTTTCCCTCGTCACTCCTTCCTCCCTTTGCACCACTCGAGACACTTGCGCAACATCCACGTCGCCCGAGCTCCTCTCGAGCAGCAGCGACAATGGACCGCCCTGATAGTCGCGGTGCGTCCTCGTCCATCCCACCGCCGCCGCACAGTACCGCCATGTCCAAGACGGACGAAAGCAGCTCGAGTCAGACGCCCCTCGGCGGCGGCACAGAGAACAGCGTCGCATACCAGTACGTTGCGGTGCAACAGATGACCTCGTGTCGCGATCACATCGAGTACCAGCTCACCGTGCGAGAACAGCCCAAGCAGTCCAGGATGTGCGGCGTCGGCGAAAAGGCGGATAGAAGGCCCATCGATCCAGCACCCATCGTCCAGCTCCGTGTCATCACCCACGACCGTCCAGTGCGTCAGAGCGACACGGTCCAAAACACACCCGTTGCCCCACCCGTCGAACGCAGGCCAGGGCATGGTCCCACCCTGCCCAGGACCCCAGGGGTGAGGAGAGGCTTGCCCGTCACCACCGCTCTGGGTGAGGGCTGGGAGGACAAGGCATGGTACCTCGAAAACCCCTACTATTTCATGTACGCCATGCTCTGCAACGCCGAGACGGACGAGGAGCTTCACCTCCTCAACGACGGAAAGACCAGGTATACCAGCGGCTCATGCGTCTCGTGCCTCTACCATCTCAAGGACATCGACGGCTCGCATCAAGGCTTTTTCGTCTTTCCCGACCTCAGCATCCGTGTCGAGGGACGCTATCGACTCAAGCTGTGCCTGTTTGAAACCATCGGACACTCGGTGCATCACTGCAAGTCGATCTATTCCGATCCCTTCCACGTCTACACTGCCAAACGCTTTCCAGGGATGGAAGAGTCCACCAGGCTGTCCAAGTCGTTTGCCGAACAAGGGCTCAAGGTGCGCGTCCGCAAGCATCGTCGCTCACGACGCAGAGGCTCTAAGCGAACCAAGGACGAGAGCGACGCTTCCGACGATGCGCCTCTTGCGCTTGAACGCAGCAGTCCCAAACGCGCTAGAGCTTCCGATACCACGCCCACGTCCGGTCTGGCGATACCGCAGCAGCTCGCCGCTTCGAGCTTGCCTCGCTCGATGGATACGCGCTTCGAACGAGCCGACTACGATCGAAACCCTTTGATTGCGGCTGCACCTCCGGAAGGCAAGGGGGCAGCTTCAAGCCGTCGCCTTGATTGGGAAGAGGAGGAGGCCATACGTCTACGAGAGCAGCGTGCCTGGGACTTTCGATACGAGCATCCAGGATATCCTCATCATCACCCTCGAGACGAAAGAGCCGCAGCGGCAGCAGCAGGAGCAGAGCGTCCACCACCGACCCGCGAGTTTCTCGATGGAGGCTACATGGACGACTATCCTATGCGCAATCGACCACCACCGCATGCAGGTATGCCGACAAGGTTTACATCCGACTACTCCGAACATGCTAGATCAGCTTTCATGCGGGAAGAAGCTGGCCGACCTCTGCATGATGGCCCGCCTCCACCACCTCTGTCGGCAACGCCGCCACCTATGATGGCTCGTGGAGGAGTATTTGCGGAACCTCCGCCTCTTGCTGGCTTTGTCGGCCCACACAGCCGCAGCTATCCTCCAGCACTCCCACCTGGGCCGCCAATGCCTGCGCGTGTCGCGCCTCCTCGCCATTCTCAGCCGTACGGTCCACCCGGACACGCTGCGCAGGATGTTGCGCGTATGTATGACGACTATGGTCCTCCACCGCCTTCGCACGTTTCTCGCCACCCGAGCGCTTCTTATGATCCGCGAGGGCGTAGACTTCCGCCATCTCCACCACCGGCGGGCAGCGTCGAGTACAGCAGGCGTAGTCCATACCCACCTCCACCGCGTCCTCGGTCGTCATCACAATGGCGGTCTGGGCCTCCAAGTCCCCTCAACAGACCGTCTGAGTACTATCCCACAGAACGCGAGTACGCGCCATTGCGGAGATCTCCCACTTCAGCACGCAACGTTGCCACTCCGCCGCCAGCAGCCTTTGCTGGCGACGAGCACGTCTATTACCGTCGAGGGTACGGATCGGGTGCGTACGAGCAGCCGATTGGGCCGAGTCCTGTGCGTCCCGCATCTGTGCCGTATGATGGACAGAGACCGAGCGATGTGGCGCCACCACTGGCTGGGCGGTTTGGGCATGCGATGCTGCCCGGTCGCGAGCGGCCGATGCTGCCGCCGCTGGTGGGATCGCCGTCGATGGCGCACGCGGAACGCGATCGCGCCGAGTGGGGGGCAGAACGCTTGGCGATGCGCGGCGCCCCACCTGGAGGGAAGGATGAGTATCGGACGCGCGATTGGGAGCGTGGCTCGGGAGGATCAGGCTCACGCCCGTCTTCGCGTGGCCCTCCCCCACGACCTTACTGATGCCACCCCCCCCTAGCTTCTGTTGTACACCACACACGAATTTCGCCATGACAGAGCTAATGGTAGCGGTTTTGAATGCCAGTCGATGCGCCATCTGGACGTGTCTGTGTTGTGCCGGTGTGTTTTTGTTGAGCCTTTTGGTGTTGGTCGAGAGTGGCAGCTGATGGTTGTACGGATCAGGAGGGTGATGAAGGGAAGGACGTGTCAAGAGTGGGGAAGAACATCTTTCTCAGCCTTGGCTTCGGGTCAAGCACTGACGACGACCCAAAAATGAATGCACACGAAAAACCACCTCTCTCTCTCTCTCTCTCTCTCTCTGCGCCTTCAGCCACTGTCAGTGTGCATCAGCGAGTACTATGAGTCGACGAAACTAGCTCAATTCTGACCCAAACGAAATGTCGGGCTGCGCAAGCTTTGAAGGGCAAATCAAGGATCAGAAGATCAAGAAGCTGTAGACGCTCGGTGCTGCAGGGTGCATACAGCGCGCGCGGGAATAACGAAGAGCAGGGAAAGGGGGAACGACGTTTTCTCCCTGTAACAGCAGGAGAAGCTCTCGCGCCCTTTCTAACGCTCTGCCGCCTACGCAAAACTCCGTTCCAACCATCATAGCAAACAAAAAAAAAAGAACGTCGTTTCGCTCGTCTGATGGTGGCGTCCCATGCAGGAAGCATACGGTCGACAGGAGGCGGAAAGCGAAGTAGCCCGCTGCGGAGAGCGAGACACGTATGCAGGGTCGAGGGGGAGGTGTTTCAGTGTTGCTTGACGAGAAGTGGCGTGCGTGCAGTGTGCAGTGTGCAGCTAGCGAGCGAATGTGGACGCGCAGGCCTGGAGGGAGCACGCGTAGAGTAGTGACGCGAGCGAAGAGAGCTGCTCGGCAAGTCGTTCCAGCAAGCGGACGAAGAAGCCCAGCACCGTGTGTCACACGAACAGGGCTGCGAGTCCACTGCTGCGCGATCGTGTCCTGCTGCTGTTGCCAACTCTGTCGATCGGAGCTGCAAATCTTGCCCAAGCCACAGACGTCTCCCTGAACGAATGATGCTTGGATGTTTGTATTCACTTTTCCAGGGCGGTGATGTACATGACTGCAGTTGTCGAATGAGTCCAAGTCGGGTCGAGTCGAAGGTTGTATGCAATGGGTCGAAGTGGAAAGCGACGAGGGGCAAGGCAGTAGCGAGGATTCCAGTCGGTAGCGTCGCGAGTCAGGGGGTTGGGTAGCATCGAAAACGTCCAGATATGGCAAGCCAAGAGTCGCACCGCAGTCCGCATTCAGTCGAGATAGCAGACGAGGAAGAGAGGGGAACGAATACAAGGGGATCCAGAAAAAGTCGTCATCAGCAAAGGCGTCGAATACAAACTAGCTTAGCCACTTTGGAAACACTAACCGTTGTTACCCCGAATGAAAGCGTCACCGTAAGAGTTCTTCTTGACGCCGTCGACGTACTCGACCGTCTGCTCGAGCGCAATGTTCATGTAGCCGTCGAGACACGAGAGCACGCCGCGGTAGTCGATGCCGGAATTGAGACGTACGTTAACACTCTTGCCAATCACGCCTTTGAGAAAGTCGTTCGGGCTTCCGGCTTTGGGCTGCTGCTGCTGAGCTGCTGCCGACATTTTGAGGAAACGTGCGCGTGCGTCTCTTTGGTCCTGTGGATGTATGTGGTCTGCGTCTGAAGCGGTTTCGGCCTGGAGAGTGACACCCGGGTGGCGTTGCCTGTTCGTGAGGACTCTGCTGCGTTGATTCGCCGTTAGTGCGCAGACTCGAGGGCAATCGTTCGCCAAGAAAGCCAGAGCGACCAAAGATATGATGGTGATGAGGATGTATGCTTACCCAGCTTTTGGCGATGGATTTCAAATCGAAACTTGAACAACAATCACGCACCGGACCAACTCCACTTTACGCGAAAATCAAAAACTCCTTTTTTCCGCGTTCTGCTGCTCTGCTGCCCTGTCACGAAACCTTCGTTCGCGTCAATATATCTTTGCTTGTCCCTCACATATAGCCATTTGCAATAACATATTGCGCTGAAAGTTGAATTGAATGAGCCGTGATCGATTAATCAATTGCAAGAAAATGCACATTTTGGTAATGACCGACTTCCGAGTCTTGAACTTTTTTTTGTTACTCTGCGTCTTCTTGATCCATCGTCATATACAACCAACACCCAACTTCCTTCGTCACTTCGCTTCCACTGCATTGGAACTGTATGCACTCTGCAGCTGCTATCTAATCTCCTCTCTCTCGCTGGCGTCTCAAACCACTACACTCCGCTCCGCTTAGAGCCACTCCCAACGACCCTCGAAACCCTGCTGGAGTGCCTTTGCAGCCTCGCGCTCCCCGTCATCGCCCTCAAGCCAAGCCACCTCGCCTCGTCGGAATCGTACGCGTGCCTGCTCGCCTCGCCTCCCCCTCTCCCACGGTCTCTTCACGCATTGCAGCCTTTCGCATAATCTTCGAACTCCGGTCTTCGAGCCTCATCGAGCTAGCCCCTTTCAGCACCCTCTCGCTGCCACTGCAAAACTTCGAGCGCCTTTTACATTCGAGCTGCTGCTCACCGTTCAATTGAGCACCTCGCCTGAGCACGGATTTTTTTTTAAATCGCCCGTCACCATCGACCAGCTGCAAGCAAGCATGTCTCGCCCCGCCAAGCTCACGTTAGCCGCCTCGGTACTGGTTTCGGGCCTCACGGTATGGGGCGTCCACTATATGCAGGAGAAGGAACGAGAGGTCATGTATCGCGGCGTAGAGCGCGATGAGGCGCGGCAGCAGGAGAAGAAGAGAAAGCGCATGCTCGATCTTCAGATCAACCAGGAGAAGGAGGCAGCGTATCAAAAGATGCAGCCAACCGCTGGAGCAGCAGCGATAGAATCCAGCAATTCCTCCGCCTCTTCCCCGTCATGACAAACGCACCTTGCGCTGCAGCATGCGCCATAGAACGTCGGCAGACTACATATAGTCGCAACCATGCATCTTTTCCCCTCTCCTTTCCAGTCATAGCTCTCGTTCCCCTCTCCCCAGCCCCACAGCCTCTGTACAACTGCCCCAATACTCCCTTTTTTTCTACCTTTTTCTTTCAAAGCTCGGCGCAGCTCTCTTGTGGCTCGCTTCGAAGCCATCGCGACTTGTAATCATGCAGCAGTCCAACAGCGGACAGCAGCAGCGCCAGCGCTCCAACTCAGTCGACAGCTGCCCTCCTGCCCCTCCCTCGACCCCTGCCCCCGTGGCCCGCAACTCAGTGTCCATCTTGTCCGCCCAGCGCGCCCAGCCTTCCTTTTCTACCACTAGCACCGCCGTCGCCATTGGCATCTTGGAGACCGGCTGTCACCGTGTCAACGGTGACGGCGATATGCAGTCGTGCGTCTCTGAGGACAGCATTCACTCTGTGATTGCTGTCCTTGAGGGCGTTATCGGCGATCGCTCGGACATGGTCGCCAATGGCGCCCTGAAGGTCAGCAATCACGGAGTCGATGCTGACCCGCGAGGCGTTGGACAGCTAGTGTCCACCGCGGCTTCGCGCGATACGCTCGAATCGCTCTGGCCTTTCCATCCCGAATCCTCCTTTGACGACGACGACACCGACGAGGCCAACAAGGACTTTGCCGACAAGGCTCGTGCCTTCTACGATCGCCTCAAGCAGCTGATCAACCGACTCCTTCCGTTCCGCACGAAGGGCAACAAAGGCGACAAGGACGGCGACGTCAAGTACATTTCGTTCGACGACATTTGGGCCGCGGAGCAGGCTGCCCGAGAGGCTGCCCGAGAGGCTGCTGCCGGTGCCGCCGCTGCTGCTGCTACCGCCACCGCTCAGGGAAAGGACGGCGACGATGGCGACGATCCCAAGGACAAAGGCAAGCCTCGCGCTCGCACTCCTACACCTTCCCCCAGGGTCATCGTCGAAGACGTCGACGACGCTAGAGAGCAGCTCCGACTCAAAGGTCGCGGGGCTCGCGTCGTCGGATACCGTACCGACGATTGGCCTCCTTCGATGCACATGTACGATCGCGCCTTCCTCGCCGCTCCGGCTCGCGCAAGGCAGGAGATCCCTCGTCCTCCTCTGACGTCTCGTCCTGCTTACAACGGTAACGATGGCCGACCTGCCGACTGCCCCTGCGGCACCAACTGCGTGTGCATCACCAACACCACCGTCTACCCGAAGCGGGTGTTCGACCCTCGCGCTCCCACGCTTCGCAAGGAGTACCAGCAGATCGGGGCGATCAGGTTCCGGCCTAGATGCGCCGACGCCCGGCCCGGCATCCACGCTGTTCTCGACGCGGACGAAGCTCGTGTTGTCGAACAACAACAGGCGACGCGCCGGCTGCAGCGCGAACTGGAGCGACAACGTCGAGTGGAGCAGCGGCAGCTGCAGTGGGCCGCTCAGCGATATGTGCAGGAACCGGGTCCTAGTCGTCAGCAGGTTGTGTATCGTCCTACTTCCGTGCGCCCGCGTCCCGACAGTACGGCTCTGGCCCTGGCCATCTCGAACCGATTCATCGACGAGTTCAACTTGGGCGACGACGGCGAGTCCGACGACGAGGATGACGAGTAAAGATGATTTTTCACTGTCGACCTGTGTCGACGCTATCTGCGTTCACCCGTCGTTCGCTTGCTCCGTTTCTGTCTGGTTCCCTCGTCTCCTTGCTCGGCATGTCGTGTGCAGTCCACTACCCTCGCCCACGTTGGACCTATCCCCTACTCGACACCCCCCCCAACGTGTCTCGTGTTACCGGCTCTCCAATTTTTTCACTCCCATGCTAAAAGGACCTTTCCACCAACTCGACCCTCTATGCTCTCGTACTTGGCCCTCTTCTTTGTCCTCACCGTAGTGTTATACATCGTAACAGGGGATATATCTGCTTCTACTTTGACTTGTGCCCCTCGTGACTGTGTCTCTGTCTCAACATCGTTCCACACCGTGTCCCGCTCCCTGCATCGCATGGTTTCACTTCCACAAAGCTGTTCTCACCGTCCTCTCAACGCTTCGCTTCACATCACATGTCCTCTCCGTCCAAAAAAAAAAAAGAAACCATCACACTGGCATTGCACCAACCTCGCAACCTCTCAGTACGTCTTTGTAAAATCATACAACTCAGCCATAGCCGAGTTCACCGACATCCCCACCGCCTCCTCCCCGACACCCGCACCCGTCCCTTCCACCTTAGCGCGCTTGGCCAGATGCTGCAGCCTGGCCCTCCTGATATGACCGAGCCTGGATACCCAGTTGCTTGAATACGGCTGCATCGCCTCGCCCGTATCCAGGTAGATCTGGCTGGCCACGTTGCTGTGCAGTGCCAGAATCCTGACAAACGTGGGCAGCGCTTCGGCGGACAGCAACTGCCCATCGCCAACGGGCGAGAACTCCGGCATGCCCGGCCTCCTCTGCAGCGTCACCTGGTAGAACACCGCATCGTCCGGGTTCGCAGAGCCCAGATTCACGCCTCCGCGCGTCATGGGCGAGATGCACACATTGACGTAGTTGAACTGCCCCGCAATCGTGCCGAACCTATAATCCCGTCCGGACTCGTTGAACACGATATGCACAAAATCGTTTCCGATGAGTGCCTTCTTGGAGCGCCGAATCGGATCGCGCTCGTCGTTCGGCATCAGCGTCGCCGCATGGTAGACAATCTGACAGATCTCGTCCGTCCACACATACGCGTGCTTGCCGTGCTCGTCGTTGTTGCGATCCAGTCCACCCGTGTAGACATCCTCCTGACCTTTGAGCGTAACCAGATGGCCCAAGCCCTGCAAGAAACGCGTAAACGCTCGCGAGCCGTGACGGTTGCTGAGAATGTCCACCTCATCCTCCTGTCCCGGTCCGACATAGAGAACGCCGATCTTGTGAAAGTCGACCACAGGAGTCAAATCAACCGCCTTGATCAACCGGTCCGTCGCTGGCTCGTCGGGGAGCAGGATCGGTGCCGTGTCGTGCAACATGTCCGGGTACGTCGAGAGCTGCAGCGCAAAGAAGCTCGGATCCACATCGGGCTCCTTGGCAATGGCCTTGGACTTGCCTGCCGCGCTCGAACCGCCACCAGCGCCTTGCGCCTCAGTGTTCGTGGACGACAACAACTTGTCGGTGGGGCCTAGGATGTCACGCATCACCTCGCGCATGGCCAGCGAGCTACCAGCATGCTCCTCGCCCAGCACGGCACTGGGCAACTGCGACAGTCTCGAGCTTTCCCCCGAGAAAGAAGAGGAGCGTGGTCGGGGAGCCAAACCAAAGTGACCGGGTCCTCGGGGCCGGCGAGTACGAAGACGCTCGCTAATCTCCAGTCGATCCTGTACGCGACTACGGAGGCTGCCTCCATCTCTCTTCTCCCCGCCACCCTTGGCGTCACTGCCCTCTACCGGCTCGTCCACCTCATCTGCAGGCGCATCCAGCGTTGGCGAAGCCATCACATCCGGATCGCGGTTCATCATGAGCACAGCGGGAAGCTGATCCTTTTCTCCGTTCTCATCCGGAAGCAATCCGGTGGGGACGTTTTCGAGCTTGCACAGCATCGTGGCTGTTCCAGACGGACGACGTATGACAATCTCGACCCAACCCGCCTTCTTGGCGGTGGACACCGTAAGCAAGCCGTTGCCCATGAGCCACGTCTTGGAATGACGACCCGCATCCTTGCCCTTGTTCACGCCTGCTGACGGCGCACCCATGATGAGCTGGTTGATGAACGACTTTTTGGGCTTCGAGTCGGCGTTGGAATACGTAAACCGCGCGAGGAAGTCAAAGCACACCTGCGTCTGGTCCGACAGCGTCTCCATGCCCTCGTTCGCTTTCAGCAAACCGCGCGAGATGTAAGGCAGATATTTGGGTCGATCGCCAATCTTGAGAATGACGAACCAGAGCGCGATGTTGTAGAATGCCATGAGCATCACGTACTGCGAAAGCGAATAACTCGCGGGACTCGCGCGGTAGTCGTCACGCGTAGCCGCCTCGGGACTCTGGTGGTACTCGATGTACTGAAGCACAATACTGAACACGCGCCTGTAGTCGGTCTCGGTAAAGTTGGCGTAACAGGACGGATGCTGGGCGACCGTGGCGATGAGCTCGAGAATGTGCACGCTCATGGTCATGTGCGAGCGCACAGCCGTGAGTGTGAGGAGCATCTGGGTGAAGAAGCGCGTAAAGCTCTTCTGCATCTCGTAGCACGAGACCGACAGGGCCTTGATGCAGGATTGTGCCGTCGTGTGCGACTTTTTGAGTCCTCTGATGAAGGCGTCCACCATCTCGTCTTGCTCCGCTCGCGAAAAGAGCGTGCGGTAGCCGATGAGCGTGATGAGCGTCTCGTACACAACGGCAGTGACGTCGGTCTTCTTCAGATCGTCCGGCAGAACGATCTTGGGTAGCAGCGCATCGTCGAGGATACCTTGACAAATCTCCTTGCGCAGATGCAACACCTGGAGCTGAGCCTTGGGTCCGCAGAAGAGATGCTTGTTGCTCAGCTGATGTGGAAGATGGCAGAGGAGGTATGAGACCACCTCCCAATCTTGCTCGGATTGAAGCATGTCGATCGCAACAGCTAGAAACTCGGACACTGGGATGGGAGCAGGCTTGTTGTCTTTGTGGCTGTGGAGATGTGTGTTGCCAGCGCAGCATTCCATATCGTTGCGCTCGTGGATGTACGTGTAAATGATGTCACTGCGGAGCGAGATAGCGGGCATCTCAAACGAGATGGACTGCGGCAAGCGCCAGAGATGCTCATAGGGAGCAGATCGTGCAGCCCTCTGCTGGCTTGTACTGCGCGCTCGTTCGCCCGGCTGACGCTTGGCTGAGTCATTGCTGCGCTCCGACCTGCCCCTCTCTCGAGACAGCTCGCGAAGTCGCGATTTGGACCTGGGCGCCGGATCGACGTCACGCTGAGCATCACGCCCCTCGCGTTCAGTTCGACCTGCGCCGGGGCCGGGCACGACCTTGGAAACCGCTCGGGCTCGGGACTCGGGATTGTTCGACGCAGAACTCAGCTGCCGTCCCAGAGCGGCTCCGTCATCAGCCTCGGTCGATCCCTTCATGAGGATGGTGGCGCTTGCTCGAACCAGATCGTCCATGTCACCGGTAAGGTAGACACGATGCTGACGATCCGTACGGAAACGCAAGAGCCACTCGAGGATGGCAAGCCGGGTTGAGGTGCAAGTAGCGCTATTGGATGCAGTTGACGTGGTGCTCGAGTTGGAAGCAGGCTTGACTTTCAGTAGATCAAGGAGGTCGCGATAGATGGCGATGCAGCCTGCGCGCGTCTTCCTTTCCCAGCGCTGGCGAATTGAGCGGTCAACGTCTCTGTCCACCGAGTTCGCGATCCATGGCGTGCTGAAAGCCATGCGATTGAAGATGGCGATAAGGTCAAGAGCAGCGTTGCGTGCCTTGGTCTCGTTCATGGAACTGCCGCGAGGAGCGTCCGGATTGGAGCCGGAACGAGGTTGGTCCTCTTCGGTCTCACCTGCAGGCACATCGAATGCGACCGTCTTGTGCGGCGGAGCAGAGCGTGCAAGCCTGCACAACAACTTTCGAACCTCGACAAACACCTCTTCAAAGTCGGTATCGGCCTGACCCTGCTTGGTCCTCTCCACGGGTTCAGCTTCCGGGTCCACTGGTCCGGGAATTTGAGAACCGCTGAGTACAGCTGCTTGGACGAGAACCGACCGAAGCATCGCCTCTGTCCTGGGGTCTGTCTCTGAGGAGAGCGTCGAATTGGCCAATGGCAGCACAATGTCGGTCATGAACAGATCGCGCTCTGCAGTCAGATCCTGCACGGCATTGTAGACGTGATCAAAGACGAGCGTCACAAGATCGTATCGAGCCTTCTGTTCAGAGGCGGCGGGATGAGACTGGGATTCGTTGCGGTAGAAAAAGGCTTGCAGAAGGGCTCGGATGTTGGAGAGCCAATCGGGATTGCTCGGCAGACAGAGATGCTGCGTCCAGTGGTATTGCACCAGCTTGGACACCGTCGCATCGCGCAAGATGGGCGACAGTGTGAGCAGGAACGAGGCCAGCTTTGGAGACCATGGTGGCGAAAGTGCTGTTGCCGAGTCGTCTCCATCGGTCGTAGGCTTGTGGTCGCTTTCCTTGGCCTCCAGCGAAGCCTTGGGCGGATGGGAAATGGTCACCTTGTCCAACACTTTGAGCATCGCAAGGACCGGTGTCGTGTGACCGGCAGAGTTCGACTCGACTAACGAGGCTTGGCCAGACGCAGTATTGTTTCCAGAATGGCCGAGCTTGAGGCCTTCCAGATGCCTCTTTGCCTCGATGACAAGGTCGAGGAGCGCATCCCAGTCTGAGCGAGCGAAGCTTGTCTCGCGGTACGATTTGCTGATCTGTGCATTTGCTCGATCCGAGGCGGTCTGCTTTTCACCTGCTGAATGCTTGGCAGCCGTTGATTGAGGTTCCACGGCGACAAAAGCGGATGGAAGGAGATCCAAAACCAGATGAAGGACCTCGAGGTCGACTACATCGCACTGACGCTTCAACGCAGCCCGCAAGGCTGGCATGATGAGTGCAAGCGACAGGGAGGGCGCGAGCGCATCCTCCTTTTGCGCCTTGCTGGAAGCTGCTGATGTTGAGCCTTGACTTTTCTGCTGTTCCTGCTCTGCTACATGCGTCAGAGCCAGACGGAAGAAGCTAACCGCACCGACCAGGACGGCAGGGTCTTCGAGATGCGCAGCCTTGTCGGGGTCAGACGGTCCTGTGAGAATGGTGCGTGCCGATCGAATGGCTGCGTTGGCGCAGTGGCTCCGCAGAATGTTGGAGAGGATAGGCAGCACCTCCTGATGCCAGTCGGCCTCGTAATCGTCGGGCTTTTCCTTGATGAAGCCTGGAGAGCGAGGATCAATGCGCGAATATCCGAGGAGTCGACAGAGCATCTTGACGACCACGTCGATGCATGCAGGTGGCAAATGTCCATAGCGTAGCGTTGCGTCGAGCAGTTTGAGACAGCTGCGCACCTCGTCCAAGTGAAGCTCCGGCCCGACCCAGTAGCTCGATCCAACAGACTCTGCTCGAGATACAGATGCCGCTATAGCTGCTTCACGACTGGGCACGAGCGTCGCCAGGGTCATCGGAGCAGCATTCGCGGGTTTCGTCGAGGAAGCGGCTGCAGAGCCCTGCAGCTGGGATGTGACAGCATCGATGGAGACAAGCTTGTTCGACGAGCGCGGCGTGGCAGACGGAGAAGTCTCGTTACTTTCAGGGGAAGGGCTGATGGTCTCCAAGCCATAGTACGAGTAGCCATCCGCCAAAGGTCTGGCCTCCCGAGAGCGAGATCGGCGAGAGGACGGCGTTGGTGCGACCGAGCTGCGCTGCGGGCCGAGGAGAGGGGTGCTCTTGAGCGGCGGCGAGCCAATGACGGAACTGGGAAGAGTGAGCGTGCTGGCGGTGGCCTCGCCAATGATGAGCTCTGCGGCACTACGGATGACCATCTCGGCATGCGCAATGGGAATTCTGGCAAAGCTGTATTTGAGGATCCCAGTGAGAAGCTGAAGGATGACCTGGACGTCTCGCTCAACGGAGGAGAGCTGCGATATCGCTCGAGTCTGCTGAACAGCCATCTCATCGAGATTGTCGTTTGCTCCTGCACGTCCGACCCTGCCGGCCTCGTCGATCAATGGGTGGAGCTGCGCTCGAAGGCGCTGCACCTCTGTCCAGGCTACGTGAAGCCAGCGGGTGAGCGTCAGGATCAGGCCCGGAAAGCCGACCACATCACGGCCATCCTTTGTGAGCACTTGGAGAGCGCTGAGCTGGGCTGGTAGGCCGGCCAGGATGACATGGGTGTTGTCTTTGACTTCTTCGTCATCAATCTCGCTGGAAGAGACGCTGAGCACAAGGCGGTAAAAGAGCGCGCGGTCGATGGCTGCAAGTGGCTGATCGCTGTCCGGGATCTTGGAAGAGAGTGAGCCAGGCGCGCCGTTGCGGAGCTCGGTGAGGGCGGGGGAAGCGTTTGCCGCGCGCTTGTCGGCCAGCTTGACAGACAATGTGAGCAGGTTGCACGTCTCGATGCGCAGCCTTTGAGGTTGCTCGGCTGTGAGCAGTGATGTGCAAAGACGGAAGACCTCGGCGAGCGGAACGTCGTCGGTAAAGAAGGGCTTGGGACCACTCTGGCGCTCGACAGCAGCTGCTAGAGCACGAATCTTGGGTATACGCTGTCGAACCGCCTCATCTCTTGCTTTCGCCGTAGCTGGGAGCGGGCCGCGAAGATCGTCAAAGAGCGCATCGTAGGCGCCGCCCTCGGGAGGCTCGATGCTGGTGAGGTCGTAGGGAGAGATGGGGTCGAGCGAGGCCGAGACGCCCGTCTCGAACGGGTTTTGGGAGGTAGGCAGTGCGGTGGTGATTGGCTCGAGGGGTGTGCTGGGTAGGATGCCATTGCCGGATGCGGTGGATGCTGCTGAAGAAGCGGAACGTCCACCGCCTCGGAAGGTGCGTAGGATGTGGTTGAAGCTGCTGCTCGCTTTCGATGTCGACGCTGACGCCGCGGAGGCCGCGGCGTTTGTAGGCATGGGCTGCGGCGCCGCCGAAGGGGAGCGCAAACGATTGGGATCCATATCGCTCGAGGTGTTGCTGAAGGGCGACGAGCTGATTAGTCGTGAGTGGTGATGATGCAGGTTCAGGACATGTTGTGAAAAGCAACCAGG
Source organism: Sporisorium exsertum (assembly GCA_928724755.1). Lineage (NCBI taxonomy): Eukaryota > Fungi > Basidiomycota > Ustilaginomycetes > Ustilaginales > Ustilaginaceae > Sporisorium > Sporisorium exsertum. The sequence goes on from CAKMXK010000001.1 coordinate 374,443, forward strand.
AGAGCAAGCTGGATCTTTTGCTTGGGGTGGATGGTGGTTTAGCGGATGTATGCTGCAGTTGCTACGTGGGCGTGACGAAAGCGTTGGAAGTGGGATGAGTTGGTGCGTGCGCGAGCAGAATCAACTTGAGAGAACTCGAAGACGAGGAGGAGGTGCAGCAGCAGCAGCAGCATCCCGCCTGGACCAAATTCACCTTGGTGACTGATGCCGAACGCTGACCGAAAAGCTTCAATTTTTGATAGGTGCGTGTGTGGAGTGTCGAATCGGTGATTTTGTCGAGAGGAGCGCCGATAGAAGTGTGATCGGATCGGCTGGCTGTCTCTCCCTTTCTCGTACGTCTCCCGAAATGGAGACTTTCCGCTGTTTTCCGGCGAGAGCGACAAGTGGACATTACAAATCGAAGCAAGCGCGGTTGAGGAAGGGGAGACGGGCGCAACTTCTTCTTGCCGCTGCTGCCGGCCAAGTGAATCCGACTGACAATTTTGGTGGTTGCTCGTCGTTGTCGTCGTCGCCTTTCCATTACTGCCATCCCTGTGATCATCTTGTCGACATATCGTGCAACACATCCGACACTCGCCATGCCATCCTCATCCGTCACAGTATCGCTCCCCGCTTCGGGCGACGAGTCCGTCTTGAGCTCCGTCTCGAGCTTCTTCTCGTCGCTACTGCCCGTTGCTCACGCCGAAGAGGTAAGTTGATGGTTCGCCTGCCTTTGCATCGCCTTCACCAGCCTCAGCATCCGACGTGCCTGTATTGGCACACAAGCCAGCTCCACGGTCCATTCTTGCGCAAGGCACAGCCGATGGAGTACCACTGCCATGGGCCCGGCTCGGAACTCCTAGCAACAGCAGAGTTGCTGCGACAGAATCCAGCGTCACAGAATCTGGCTAGAACGTTACGGCCTGCATCCGACAGCATGTGGTTACTACGAACAGCAGCAGATTGCATCTCTACATCATGTTTCGGACGGGCCGAGCTGCCGAAATATCCGCTTCTTCACATGCCTCGCGAAACGAATCGCTTCGACAAATGGCGATTGATCCCTGCAGCGCATCTTCCGATACCCATGCTCAGCATGCACGATGCGGATGCGACGCTTTCTTGTGGTCTGCCAAATCTCAGCTTTGACTAAATCTCTGACCACTGTCTCTCCACTTTTCATGTCCATCTCGACATTTGGTCACGTCCAACCTGCAGGAATCGTCGGACGACGCCGAGGAGTCTGAGGAGAAGGAAGAGTCCGAGGGAGAGTCCGAGGAAGAGGAGGAAGAGGAGGAAGAGGACGAGGATGAGGATGAGGACGAGCCTGAGGACGTAAGTCATCGCCATGCACGCAATCATTCACCACAACGTCAAGCTTCGACTCACCGTTCTGACCTCTTTGCCTACATACGCACCAAACAACACCACTTGCATTGACGCATCGCAGCCCGCGCCTGCCATCTACGAGGGTATGTAACCTCGCTCCAACCTTGCAGCCCCTACTCGCATTGCTGTCGAGCGTCCAGACTGACATTTCTTTCTTTCTCGTTGGCTTCTGGCTTCGACAACAGAATGCGAAAAGTCCAAACCCTGCGCTCCGCTCAAGCACCACTTTGACGAGTGCACCAAGCGCGTCGAAGAGGGCAAGGGTTTCGAGGGCGAAAACTGCATCGAGGAGTTCTGTAAGTCCACATTCACAGCAACACATCCTCTCTCCCTCCGCTACGGCGTATACTGACAGATGGGTTGTATGTATCTGATTGCAGTCCACCTGGCTCACTGCGCACAAGAGTGCACTGCTCCCAAGCTCTTCAGCAAACTTGTCTAAATCACGGATCTGGCTGCACGCGCCATGTCTAGGACGGAAGGCGTTCGAGCACGATAATCGACTGCTCTCTGGATTCCAAGGGCGGGGGCTGGGCGTGCGAAGATGCTTTGCTCACGGGGTTCGCCATTTTTGCTAAGCTCTAGAAGAACTCTTTTGCCAGAATTGCATACTTTTCTCTCTCGTTTCTTTGCGCTCGTTTGCTCTGGCTGTGTGACGGGGTGTGCGCCTGAGTTGACAATGAGCCCAGTCGTCATGAAACAAGAACCAAGAGATGATGCATTGCAAAAAGAGAGAGAGGGAGCAGGATAACCGAACATGGACAAAGCAGAAACGTCAAATTTCTAGCAGACTTCGAGACTCATGGGTGTGAGTGTGCAGAGAAGAAAAAATCACCTAGTAAACAGCGTCCTTCGACCCTCGTTCGAAGCCTAATTGATAGGATCCTCGCCGTTCCAGTGGACAAGGTCCAAACACCTCTCTACCACCTTATCCACGCTCCATCGGCCCCCAGGACCACCGGACCCGTGCTTCAGATGCAGCAACGTGCCAACCTCGTCGCATGCACGCAGCACGTCATCGATGTCCTTCTTCGTATGCGACGCACTGACACAGAACCTCACACGCGACGAGATCAAGGGCGTCGCCGGGTACGCCACAACCACCACCACAATGGGCGGACGCGCGGGACGCACAATGTTCGCAGGCGAAGCGGGGTCCTCCAACGCCTTGAGCTCTTCCGGCGACATGTCCGACTCCTCGGCGGCAAAGCGCTGCGAGGGCGGCAAGACGGACGAGCGGTCCAGCATCATTCGCGAGAAGAGCGACATCTTGGCCGGCTGGAAGATCAGCAGTGGCACAATCGGCGAGTCGCGGTGTCCGTATACAATGAATCCGAGCTTGCGAAGACCGCTGCTGAGGTATCGCGCGTTGAACGCGAGTCGTCGCAATCGCTCGCGTCCTTCGCTGCCATCCAGCAAGTTGCGCGGTAGCTGCACCCAGCTTGGCAGCAGCGCCAGCTCCTCGGGATCTCGTCCCACACCCATGATCGAAGCCATGGACGCAACGATCTGGGTCAACACGGGAGGCGAGAGCGTCTCACCGTACACGTTGGCGTGGTTGGTCAAGCGGATACGGTCGATGATGTTCTTGTCACCCGCAATGTAACCGCCAGCGGCACCGAACGACTTGGTGAAAGTTCCCATGAGGATCTCCACCTTGGCAGGGTCGACGCCAAAGTAGTCGCAGACACCTCGGCCCTGGGGACCGATTGCACCGATCGAGTGCGCCTCGTCAACGTACAGGTGGAACTTGTACTTCTCCTTGAGACGCATAACCTCGGGCAAGTTGACCAGCGTACCCTCCATCGAGTAGAGACCCTCGACGATGAGGAGGATCTTCTTCCAAGGACGGTGAGTGCGCGGCATGCCCTGGCTGATGCACTCGCGCAGCAGCGACTCGAGCTCCTTCATGTTGTTGTGCTTGTACTGGCGGATATGCGCGCCACTGAGACGCGCACCGAAGCGGATGGAGCTGTGGTTGTATTCGTCCGAAATGATCAAGGTTCCAGCGCCGGCGATGGCAGGGATGGTGGTGCTGTTGGTGGCAAAGCCCATGCTAATCACAACGGCGTCTTCCTTGCCCACGAACTTGGCCACCAGCTTCTCGGTCTGGTTCTGCAAGTCGAGGTGACCGGCACCGAGACGGCTGCCGTAACTGCTGACGCCGTACTTGCGCAGACACGCCTCGACGGCATCGGCGCAACCGCCGTGAGACTGAGCAAATCCAAGGTAGTTGTAGGCGCTAATGTTGAGCGCACGCGTCTTTTCGCCCGTCAGACGGAAGGTCTGGTGGTAGTCGAGCGCCACACGGTCGAGGCAGACGACGGTCCTGCCGCAGACACCGGTGACGGGACGACTGAAGCAGTCATCCATACGAGCCTTGAGACGACGTGTGTAGAAGCTGTCGAAATCCGAGTTGAGCGCAGCGTAGCCATCGCGCTCCATGAGGTGGTGGTAGCTCTTGGGGAAGAGACGCTTTCCAGTGTAGTCGCGCATGTGTCCGATGAGAATAAGGATGATGTAGCTGATGTACGTGGTGAGCACGGTGAAGTAGCTGGGTTCCTCCTCAATGGGGCTGGGAAGGGGGTCTCCATTGCGATGTTCCGAGGTGTATCGGTAGTCCGGGTTGGCACAGTAGCCAAACTCGGAGTGGATGAGGTCAGCGCCGTCGTGACTGCTATCGAAGCTGGTTGGGGGCTGCATGGAAGCTGCGCCGTAGGCTAATCCGTTGATGGCGCCAAATGACGAAGTATTGCCCTTGCCGGCGTTGAAACGGGCGGTGAGGCTGCGTTGATGCGCGTCCTGGACCGACTCGAGGCTCTCTACGGATGCCGAGGTGGATCCGGTTGTGAGACTTGGTGCTGCGGACTCGACATCGGGCGAGCTGTCCGGGCTGGACGAGAAGCCGGACCAATCGCGACGGTGCGAGGGAAGGTCGATGGTGGAATTGGCCATGGTGTTGTTGTTGTTGGTGGTGGAGGGAGCAGGAGGCGAGATAGCAACGATGGGTGCTCCCTTCTTAATGAAAGCGGAGAGCGAGGGCGAAGAGATAAGAGGTTTGTATCGCTTGGCGTCGGTGCCGTCAGGTAAAGTTGAATCGTTCACGTAGGGGGCGTCAGACGTCGTTGGGACAGGCACCATGATCTGTGGCCACGGGGGTCGACTTGAGCTTGTCAGAGAAGAGTCGAGTGTCTGGTCAGACAGCGGCTGGTCGATTGTGGATACGAGTTGGGTGGACGGCGGTGACTGAAGAATCCAGCGACTCGATACCGGATAGGGATGGCGAGTGTGTCTGTTGATGTGGTTGCTTGGTACCGAACGTCGAGCGATGAGGAGAAGCGACGAAGTGGCAGTCGAGACCAGCGTTTCGCGGGGGCGTTGTCCGACTTGGCAGCAGCGTTGACGCAGAATAAGGTACGGAATGCGCTCGAAAGACCACAGAGCGATACGGGCAAGGTTGAGTCGAGGTGAGAACGAAAGGAGAGGGCTCGATAATATTTGTGTAAGTTAGCCTTTACCTTGCCTGTCTGCCAGGTCTGCCTCTGTTCGGAATGACACCGACAGAACAGCAGCAGACAGCAACAACCCGCGGCGATCCTTTGCCGGTTGCCTGGACCTTGTGGAACCAGCAACTGCCAGGCGAATTCCGAGAGGGAACACACGCTTCCCAAAAAATTGCCGGCGCTCACGCCTGCGTGCGTGCCAAATGGGGCGACTGGCAATGCTTTGGTGCCAGCGAGTTGGGGGGGATTTTTTTTTTTTTTTTTTTTTTTTTTTTGTGAGCCACAGCGAGCGAGCGCATATTAATTGCTGACCGATGCTGCACCAGCGAGTTTCGCTGGTTCGGCAGAATTGTCTGACACGAAACTTGAAATCCCACGGCAACCGGACGTAAGCAACCGAGCAAAGCGCTTACATAATGCCGGTCGTCGTGTCGTGGCTGCTTGCACTCCAGCCGGCCGAAAGGCGCTGTCTGTGTGTTAAGCCGAGGTCAGCGCTTCTTCCCAAAGCCATACCTCGACTATCGCCTTCCAAGGCCATACAGTCCGTCCTTGCGGGATTTGTGAGGCGTACAAAGGCTCCTCGGCTTCAACGTCAGATGTACGATTATCCTCGTTGCTTCTCAGTGTTATCAAGAACGACGCATCCGCATGAGGATCACACAAGTCCATAGTTGGGTCGACACGGTGTGTGCGATTGCGTTTTGGTTTAGTTATGACAGAACGCTTACATGGGAGCGATCCATCGGTAAATGAGGTGGTGGGGGAGAGAATGTGCGATGATGGTGCATACGGTGCAAATCATGGACACGAGCAATGCCGCAATCACAGAGTGTGGTCCAGATAGCTAATGTAACAAATGCGGCGCGGGCAGAGAAAAGAGACATTCAAGGAAGGGAAAAGGTGCAGGGACAGCTCGTGTACAATGTCTAGACACGGGTCTTACCGGCACCACCCTTCATCTGCTGTCGCGAAATCTGGGGACCAGCACCACCGGCGCCGACCGACTTGGCCTTGTTGGCCTTGCGAAGCTCGGCCTTGGCCTTCTTGTCCTCCTTGCTCTTGGCAACGGCGGCCTGGCGAGCGGCAGCACGGACCTCGGGCTTCTGGTTTCGGCGGGCGTTAATCTGCTCGAGCGAGGCACCAACAATACCACGCTGGTGCTTGACAGTCTTGCGCGAACGCTTCTTGGCGACCTCCTCGGTGACACCCTTCTTGTGCAGTCGGCGGTAGACGACGGTCCAGGCGATCTTGCGCGGGTTCTTGCGCTGCAGGAAGAGCGACTCGTTCTTGGAGCTGACAAAGCGGAAGACCTACAGAGTTGGCGGCCAGAATGCAATCGAGTGAGGAAAACAGAGTTAAAATCGGGCTGATTGGTAACTTGTGCTGAACCATCTGAATCGAAGAGGTAAATAGCAACGTCCAAGAAAGCGTTGATAGGCGACATCACTGCAGCATTGATGACACTGTAGAATCCAAGCTGACCTCCTCTCCAACCTATGTCTCCAATCAATCCTCCAAGTGCTGCGTAAGGTGTGCATCCCAGTCGATCTAGACGTGCTACATTCGCCATTTGCCTGCTTCGATTCAGATTGGAAGGGAAACTTACCTTGTTGTCACCACGGACGTAGAGACGACCCTTACCACTGTTTGCAGGTAGGAGCGATGATGTCGATGTGCGGATGCGTCGATGGTCAATATTCAGTTGGAAGCGGAGGGGCGGTTAAAAGTATTTATGGGCTGCAGCAAACTGTGGTCGATGGAGCGTGGGTGAAGATTTCGAGACCTTGCACCGATGATGACGGTGGCTTTCCAGTCATTCCCGATGCTGTTCCTTAAACGATTCTTCTCCTTCGTGGCGGACTAATGACTGCTGCAGATCAAGCCGTTGACTGCCCAATCCTTCCTCTGATCCACGGCTCCTGAAACGGTGCTCCTCCGGTCGATGCTCAGTGCCCCTGCTGGTGTCGTTGATGAGGCGTCGATGTAATGTCAGGGTTCCGATCATTATTGCTACCGATAATATGCCTCCGCGATTATCCTACGATCCGACTTAGATCTAAATGTCCGGACACCGACATGTTGTTATGGCGCGGATGCAACCGATGACGGCTTCGATAATGCCGAGCTCGATTCCGCGAATGTGCTGACCGACTTTTGTTCCGTTGCTCTCGTTATATAGTTGACCCTTCGATAAACCTTTGGACATGATTGGCCTGCAACCTTGCTGCTCTATGCTCCTAGCTTTTTCCTTCTCCTGCTGCCAAACGACATTCACGCTTGTATCTCCGCTGCTGCCTGTATAATCCTTTGTATGATATGTCGCACATTTGTGGGTGGCCGAAGTGTGTCGATGCAAAACGGTAATGCGGCTGCAAATTGGCGATGTTTTCTCGAAGTGATGGGTGTTGCTGCAGCCCATGGAATGCATTCCACCCAATGGCTTGTCAAACTTACGGGTAGATCTTCCTCTGGGAGAATGCGCAAATCTCGACCTTCATCTGTGTAGAGTAAATGGCGGTGCAACGAATGACAAGTTGATCGATGCAAAGGAGGATGATGTGGTTGGTGAGCGGTCAAGGTCGGCGATTTAGATTGGGGCTGGCGTGCGGAACGTCGCTGGTGCTACTAAATGTTCCGAGGTGCGTAGGTGTTTGCTGTCGCTTACCTTGACGATATGTTGTTGATCTTGTCGAGGTTAGAGAGATGGTGAAAGCGCAAGTCTCCGTATCAACAGCCAAGGCCTTCTCACGGACGACGACGACGAAGAGCAGCCTGATTCCTAGAGGCTCGATGCGTCTCGAATTCGAGGCGTATGTGGTTTTCGGAGCCGACAGCTGGAAAAAAGTCACGTGTTAAAACTGTACGGCCGAATTTCTCTTAGTGATTTTTGTGTTGGGATCTATGCCGATCTAACATATCGAGAAATCGCCCAAACCTCTCCTCTGCCCGGTCGATCCTCCGCTGCTGACCGTCGCAAGAGGGTCAATGTGACCCTAAGCCTCTGAGGCACAACTTGAACTCAGGCGTGCGGAAAGGCACACGAATCTGATAAGCAGCAGCAAATCAGATGCCTGTGTAGTTAGTTACTCGACAGAAAGGCCGTCAAGTGATTGATCCTTGTCCTGATATCTTACTCTCTCGTGCCGTCCTCGTCCAGTCTCGCACCTCGCTGACTTGTGGTCAGTACAGTACAGACCAAAATCACCGCTGAACCCCGGCTTAGACCGGCGAAATCAAGACGGTTTTTGGTCCAAGCAGTGTTGCAACTCCGCCTCGGCGAGTCTGTCCCGAAATCTCTAGGGTGTGTGTGCAGAGTGAGAGGTTGACTTGAGCGACAATCTCTTGGCTTACCGGTGCGGGAACACTCAGATATCACTTGCCAGGGCAAGATCAAGTTGAACTGAGCCACGAGAATCGGTCATCCGAGATGATTATGACAGCAAGAGAGAGCCGATTGACGGCCGAAAAGCGAGCGGAAGAAGAATGCCAGATCCGAAGACGTGGCAGCTCATGTACTCGTTCGGCTCACACTTCTATGAACAAGCGTCTCCACAGGTGAAGAAGAGCATCATGCTGTGGCAGAACAGCTACAGGATCAACTGCATGCCAATGGCGGCCTCGGGGCAGGGGCACAGCAATCGCATTTCTCAATGGGCGACTCAACACACCGCCTCGGCGGATGGTGGGAAAGCAGGCAGGCAGGCAGGCAGGCAGGCAGGCAGGCAGGCACAACATTGGGACGAGATCATGGCTGCACCGCCTCTGCAAGTAGCCGACAATGGAAGGCGCTCCGTGCGATTGGAGAAATTCAGAATGGACGACAGAGACCCGCAGATTCGTTTGGATGAGACAGATGTGGTGACATACGTACCTGACAGTGCTCTAACCGAATCCTTGCTCGGCTCGCTAACAACGCCTCGGCTGTATCAGACAAAAAGAGCTCTCGCTCACCGTCGGTGCTAGTCAACCGGCCTGTGCGGACGCTGCAAACAGCAGTCCCTAACGTCACTCGGTATAGCACTTTGCATGAGCAGAGCGATGCGGGATTCTGCTTGAAGAGCCATTGGGAGAGCACCAACGTAGCACACATGAATGGGGCGAAAAAGAACGAGCGATCGACGACTTGAGCACAGGACAATTCCGCGGTCGGATCTAAGCTTTCGCAGAGGGGCGCGTCGGCTGAGGAGTTTTGCAGTCAATCAGGGTTCCAGTTCAGCGCAACGCTTCCCTCTCACCTCTTTTCCACCATCCTCGTCACCATCCATTCCGTCCGCTGCTGCCGTTGCTGCCGCCGTCGTCGCCGCCTTCCCTCCACCGCCTCCCCATCCCTTAGAGCTTGTGGTAAGTATCGTCGTCTCGACTCGATGCGCTTGGCTTTTCTTCACGAGTGGTGGTTCATTCGACATTCGAATGCGTCCGGCTTTGATAGCATTTAGGACTGCGCTCCACACAACCTTTTTACACAACAACACCCGACGAGAAGCACCATCAGCGATGCCAAGCCATACTTCGAGCTCCGGTATCTTCCATTAGAAGGGCCAATCTTCGTGCTTCGGTGTTCGATACCAAGCCGGGCGTTGTCCATCACCCTCGGCGATAAGTATCATGCGAATGCGGTACTGCACGGATTCCTGGCATGTTCGTCACCGCCCGTCCACAAACACGAAATCGCCGCTCCTTCAGCATCTCGCATCGTGGCTCTCCATACTATCAGCATGGCCGTCGTATCTGACTTTGCGGGAGCGCCATCGAAGTGATGCCGCAGCGGGTTTTGTGCGGGCGAACGTAGTCCGGTCACACACGTCCTTGCCGGAATCCTTCTCAGTCTGTCTGACTGGCTTTCCGATGATCGTCCGATGATGGTATCGAAATTCTGGCTTCGTAGCTCCTCCTCCTGCTCAGCACGCTTCCCTTTTATCCGCCTCCGCGCCTAGCCAGCTCCGCACTCTAGCAAGCCAAGCGCCTCGAGACAGCTTCTCTGTCCGTCATCTTTCGAGTCCGTTTGCTAACGCTCATCATCCTTACCTTCTCCCCTTCCTGTGCGCGGCTCTGCCAACGATATCCATCATGCTCCACGCTCAACAGCCTAGTCCGCTTGAGTTTTACTCGCGAAACAGCCTGCTCGCTTTTCACCACCTTCCGCCTTTATCGCCTCTCATCCCACCAATAGTTTCGCTTGACCTGTCATCTGAAGCATTCCCTCACCACCACATTCGAGCCTTTCATCCCCAGGTTGTCATCAGCACAACCCTCTTCTCCGCTTAGTCTGTCAAGGTATACACCGCGCGCCTCTGGTCGCTGCACTTGTATCCTGCTGATATTATCCCTCGTCACCTTCGAACCTCCATCCTCGACGCAAAGATAGCGACCGGCTGCCATTGCGCCTCCTATCTTGCCATCACCTGCCAGCAACACCCAAGCCTCCACCTCCTCACTTTCGATCGCATCATACATCATGGAATCGATCAACGCAGCCGAGGCCAATAGTCAACCTCCTAACGTCCCCGTCTTCCAGCGCCCCGCCGGAAGCGGAGGAGGCAACAAGAAGGGCACCAGCGCCGAGCGCCGAGCCACTCACAATGCCATCGAGCGAGCACGCCGAGAGTCTCTGAACGGTCGGTTCCTCCAGCTCGCCGCTTCATTGCCCACTATCTCGGACGTGCGACGACCCTCCAAGTCGCTCATTGTCAACAAGTCGCTCGACTTTGTCGCCGACGCCCTGACGCGCGAGTCGATCTACCGCCTCAAGATCGACAACATGCGCCAAGAAAACATGCATCTGCGTCAGCAGCTCAACAAGTTCCTTGCGCAGGCCGGTCTCGAGACGCTTCCTCAGCCTCCTGTCGACGAGCTGCCCGTCCCCTTGGCTGAGATGGGCAACAAGAAGCGCCAGGCGGGCATGGGCTCTTCGGGTCAGCTTACCGATCTGTACGATCTCGACGATGATGACGGACCTTCGGCCAATGGCAGCGAAGGAGAGGGCGGCAAAAACAGTCCCACGTCGTCGGAGTCAATTGCCTCGAGCATGCGCGGATCGCTATCTAGCTCCGTTCCGACCGGTGTCGCTGCTTTCACTCCGATCTCGCAAACCGGGGTTTATGGACAGCCGCCCAGCTTCCTGTCGATCCCGACCAACCCTGTAGCCACTAACAGCGCTTCCCCCGGTTCTCTGTCTGGCTCTGGCGACGTTGGTCCTGGTGAACGCAACGGCAGTTTCGATGATGCTGTCGGCAACTGGGTGCCACCAGGCACGTTGGATGGCCAGGGCGCTGTCTCTAGCCAGCAGCTGACTTACGCTGGCCTTGCGTTCTCGTCGCCCAGCAACAATCAAGGTCTGATGACACCTTCTGGTGCCGACGTGGCTGGCGGCCAACAGCTCGCTTCTGGAGTGCAGATGGGCCTGAACGGTGTTCCTGCCGTCCTTGGACAGAGCGGACATGCTCAGATGTTCTCGATGAACGCCAACAATTATGCACATGTCCGCAATGCGCAACAGCTCCAGCAGCAACAACAGCAACAGCTCCAACTCCAGCTTCAGTTCCAACAGCAACAGCAACAACACCAACAGCAGCCGCAGCAACCACAGTTCGCGTTCAACCCGTCGCATTTTTTTGATCCAGCGCCGCTGCAGTCCGCTAGCTTCTTGACTGCAGTGTGAGCGCGCTTAATCGACGGGCTTCTCTTTCTCGAAGCAGACGTCGGAGCACGCATCTTTGCTCCGCTCTGCTCTGGTGAGGGCAGTGATGGATGATGTGCTCTCGGTGTTTAAGAGCCGATGACGCCCTGCACCTCAGTTAGCATGCTGCAGGGCCAGTAACAGGCTTGGATCTTTTTTGCAGTTGACCCATCGAGGTCAGCCTACCTTTTGGACCACTGGTGGTCTCGGGACAGACTGCTTTGCACTTTCTTCTTCACCTTCTTTTCCGACCCTTCGACTGGCTCGATCTTCTAACCGATGCAGAGCTGCTTTTTCTGTCTTTTCACTCGTTTCGATCTCTCTCTCTCTCTCTTTCTTTGTTGTTTTATGTACTCGACGTTATCGTTTTCGCGCTCCTCGTTCCAATTTACTGTAGTCAGAAACTCGACATCGTCTGAACTGATCCGGAGTGATTGTGTCAAAGGCATCGACAATGGCTACTGTATGTGAGCGGTTGCTTGCCACCCAGGAGACAGGGTGTCAAGAAAGGAAAAAGCCTACAGCGAGGGAAAGACAAAGTCGAGTCAGACTCGAAGCTCTCTTTGCGCTCGCTACCTGTCGCATTTCAAATTTGATACGCGTGGAGGCATTGCTGAATACAAAGGTTGTAGTCAAACTGTTCAATATTGAGCAAGCATGCGTGAGAGAGATTGAGCCCGTCAAACTGATAAGAACCAAGTCGTCTGTCAATTGCACCGCCGCCTTGCGATTGGCTGGCCGGACCTCGCTAGCTGGCCGAGTGGCAGCTAGAAAGGAGCTACTGGCATGGTCGCTAGGGTGAACATCTAGATCAGAAATCAGTCGGAGCGAGTCAGTTGAGTCAAACAGTCGTTCGAACGAGTCGGTCAGTGCACACGAACGAGTTCTTGATTAAGTTATCAGTGACCGTTCAAAAGTTGCTTGGCACGGCAACGATTTTCTTCTCCTCTACAATCCCCTCACCATCATTCACAACCTTGCTTCCGCTCATCGTTTGGGGCTCCCTACGTCTTCCAACATCCGATCAGGAAGGTGGCTAGCTGAAGTACAACCAACCTGTCACCCATCTTTTGTTGGCAGCCGCCTCGCCTTTCCGTTCACGCTCTCCCTTGAATCGCTCGCCCCATCCTCCCACAATGGGTGTGCTTGCCGCCCAGCGATCGTCTTCGCGCGGTCTTGCTCGCGCCGCCGTCACTTCTCAGCGATGGTTGAGGACCGCTTCCACTGCTCGCGTTGCTACCGCTTCGTCCGCCGCCCCTTCTACCCAGCTCCAGTCCGCCAAGGCTCGTGCCGCTGCTGCGCCCGCCGTCGCCCGATCCTACTCGAGCGCCGCCGCCCGCGAGAACGCTTACGACAGGGAGACCATCACTCGACTATTGTACTCGCTCGCCTCGCGCAAGGAGGTCGAGAGGTACCTGCGCATCTTTTCCGCTGCTGACAAGTTCGCCGTCATCAAGGTTGGCGGTGCTATCCTTACCCACCAGCTCGAGGAACTTGCCCTCAGTCTCTCGTTCCTCCACCGTATCGGTCTCTACCCCATCGTCCTCCACGGCGCTGGCCCCCAGCTTAACGAGCTGCTCGAGAAGGAGGGCGTCGAACCAGACTACATTGACGGCATCCGTATCACCGACGCAAAGACGCTCAAGGTGGCGCGTCGCATCTTCCTCGAGGAGAACATGCGTCTCGTCGAGAAGCTCGAGTCGCTCGGAAGCCGTGCCCGTCCCATCCCCATCGGCACCTTCACCGCCGATTACCTCGACAAGGACAAGTACGGCCTCGTCGGCAAGATCAACAAGGTCGACAAGGAGCCCATCGAGAGCGCCATCCGCGCCGGGTGCTTGCCCATCCTCACCTCGCTCGCTGTCACCAACGACGGCCAGATCCTCAACGTCAACGCCGACGTCGCCGCCTCGGAGCTCTCCAAGACGCTCGAGCCGCTCAAGATCGTCTACCTCAACGAGAAGGGCGGTCTCTACCACGGCAAGACCAAGGAGCTCATCGAGGTGATCAACCTCGACGAGGAGTATGATGACTTGATGAAGGAGGAGTGGGTCAAGTACGGCACCAAACTCAAGCTGCGCGAGATGAAGGAGCTGCTCGACCACCTGCCCCGATCGTCGTCTGTCGCCATTATCTCGGTCGACCAGCTTCAGAAGGAGCTCTTCACCGACAGCGGTGCCGGCACGCTCATCCGACGTGGATACAAGCTGTACCGCGAGAACAGCATCGAGGCCGTGGGTGCCGAGCGCATCCGACAGGTGCTCAAGGAGAACGACGAGGAGATCAAGGACGGTCGCAAGTCGGTCGCCGAGTTCTTTTCGGAGATCTCGCAGCACCCGTACACGGTTTATGGTGACGAGCCTTTCGACTGCGTTGCGTTTGTCTCGCAGCCCGAGGGTGAGATCCCAATCCTCCAGAAGCTCGTGACTACGCGCAACGGCGTGCTCAACGGCGTCAACGACAATATCTGGAAGCAGATCCGCAAGGACCACAAGCGTCTGGTCTGGACGTCGCGCGCAGATGATGACCAGCGAGCGTGGCACTACGAGCGTGCGGATGGCTCATTTACGCGCAACGGCCGCTCGCTCTTCTACTACGGCATCCACGACGTGGCCGAGGTGGAGGCGATTGTGCGCAACCTCGAGGAGAAGAGCCGTATCGAGCGCGCGTACCTGCCTCTCAAGCCGGCGAAGCCGGCGAAGCCCTCTTCTTCCTCGCCTAGTGGAACGCGTGGGTACTCGACCATGGCCCGTCCCGGTCTCACTTCTTCGCGCGTGATGGCCGGCGCTCGTCGTGGGTACGCTACCGCTGTCGAGCGCAGTGGGCCCATCCCCGCTTCGACTACGGACAAGAAGCGGGTCGCGTTGATTGGTGCTCGAGGCTACACGGGCCAGTCGCTGATTGCGCTGCTCAACAACCACCCGCACATTGAGCTGTCGCACGTCTCGTCGCGCGAACTCGCGGGTTTGCCGTTGAACGAGTACACGAAGGCCAAGGTGAACTACACCAACATTGGTGTGGAAGATCTCAAGAAGCTCGAGCGCGGTGAGGGGCCTGGTGCGCCTCCTGATGCGTATGTCATGGCGCTGCCCAATGGCGTTTGTAAGCCGTTTGTCGAGGCTGTGCAGGAAGGCGGCAAGGGCAAGCCTCAGGGACACGGGGTGATTGTGGATCTTTCCGCTGACTACAGGTTCCACGAGGACTGGACGTATGGATTGCCAGGTCAGTAAGATTTTCCCTTCTAGCGCCATGGGGAGTGGGAGCAGGAGGGGATATGTGTGACTGCGCCAAACACAGATGCACAGACGACCGGATCAGAAAATTCGAATGGAACAAAACACTATATGTCATACAATATGATGCGTTTGTCGACCATGTTCTGTTTTTTTTTTCTGATGCCGGGTTTGTCTGTGCGTCGTGCGGTGCGGTTGCTGTCGTCCTTCTCGGTTCCTGCTCTACTTGTGTTTCGCATACGGATGAGACAGAGTGCATGCTTCTTGATCGACGGAATGGGGGTGGGGTTCCGCTGACACGTCTATTCTCTCTTGCCTTCGATGATTGCGACAACAGAGATCTACGGGCGCAAGCAGATCCGCGGGTCAAAGTTGATCTCGAACCCGGGCTGTTACGCTACGAACAACCAAGCGCTTATTGCGCCGCTGCTTCCTGTGCTGGATCTCAGCTCCGGGCCGACGGTGTTTGGTGTGTCGGGCTACAGCGGTGCGGGGACGAAGGCGGCAGAGACGCCGTCGGGGGAGCGCAAGACGGTGCCCAAGATTACACCGGATGACTTGGCGGGCGGGATTCGCGCGTATGCGTTGACGGACCACATCCACGAGCGCGAGGCGGGCCACCACCTCTCTCGCCTCAACGCAGAACAGGTGAAGATCGCATTCATCCCGCACGTAGCCCCCTGGTTCCAGGCCATCATCTCCACCCTCTCCGCCCCCCTGAACCAGAAGATGACCAGTCGCCAAATCAAGGCACTCTACGAACAGTTTTTCGAGGACGAAGCACTAGTCAAGGTGCAAGACACCGCACCGGAGATCAAGGACATCCAGCTCCAGCACGGCCTCAAACTCGGCGGCTTCCAAGTACACAGCGATGGCAAGCGCGTCGTCGTCGTCGGCGTCATCGATAACCTGCTCAAGGGCGCCGCAACCCAGTGTCTGCAGAACTTGAATATTGCATTGGGTTACGACGAGACTGAGGGCATTCCTGACATGAAATAGCCCCCCAGCGCGATAGCGTGGTTGCTCGCACGAAAACCTTCGACACCGTTTCTCTTCCCGATCCACTTCAATCAATGTTTTCTTGCTTTGACCAATGTGTGTGAGGCTGGCCGCTACTGAGGTGTGTGCGACCCTTGAAGTTTTGATGCCTTGTGCGTCTCGCAGCCTCACTCAGCCCCGCTCAACACCCCTCTCTTCACGCAGTCTCGACTCATCTCACCTCTGCTCGTCCCGTCACCCCTTCAACCAGCCCCTCACCCTTCCGCCCTTCCACCCGCGCACAGACGACAATCACACAATGGAGCACAGAAAGAGCAAACTTGAAATTTCAACACAACGCGGCGGGAACAGGTGCAACCTAAATACAGGGGCGATGTGAGGGAGGACGAAAGCCGTTGTGCCAGCTGACTGGAGGGTGGGGCGAGCAAGGCACAAGCGGCGTATTACAGAGAAGAAATGTGTCAAAACGTTGATCAAGAAGGAAGAGGGAAGGATGCTAAAGGCAAAGTGTCCGTGTACGACTGATCGCAAAAGAGCGATCAATGTCAAGAGGCGGCGGCGGGAAGAAGAGGTGGAGAATGTCCGTTAAGGAGCTAACAGGAGCGAATCAGCAGAGAGAGGGGGGGTCGGCGGACGAGCAGAGGCGACGGCCAGACGGAAGCACGTCGCGCCCACAAAGGCGGTCGGCACTCTGACCACAAAGATATAAGTGCCGAGCCAACGCAATAGCTAGAGAAACACAGCGCCGGTGAGAGCACCGCCACCCGACCATCAAAGCCATCAGATTGCACATCAACAAATCTGCGGCTGAGGTCAGGTTAGGCGCTGCAGTTAAGAGCGAAATTCCGCTCCCGTGACTGAGCCCCGCATCTGTTGGGGATGGGACATAAATCACAAGAGCTCGAAAGCGAAGAGACGGTATCAGATGGTATCATTGAGTTGGTAGCCCTTAGGAAAGGGAAAACCGGGGTATCGCATGAGGTTTGATGAGGATCCAGTATGCAGCAAGAGGTAAAAGAGACTGTGGTTCGAAGGCCAGCTTCTTTTGTCAAGAAGAAGGAAATCTAGCACAGCTACTCTTGCTTGATCTGGGCACTCGGGCCAGACGCGATCGAGATACCGCCCGGAGGAGCCGCAGTGAGCAACATGGGGTGGGAAAGGACCAGGTTGGGGTGCGACGGCATGGGGTGAACCGAGGAAGCATCATACGACTCTTCTCCGCCAACGCCAGCGACGCCTCCGATCGAAGTGTGGACGCGGGCGTGCTGGTTGAGGTTGTCGTGTCGGCTGAAGCGCTTGTTGCACGAAGGGTGCGGACAGAGGAAGGGCTTCTCGTCGGTGTGGATGGAGCGAACATGACGCTTGAGGTGCTCGCTGCGCTTGAAACACTTGCCACAGCCGGGCACCTTGCACGTGTAGACCTTGCCGCTCTTGCCGAGGTTGTTCATCTCCTCGGGCTTGTTGGGCACGCGACGGCCACGAGAGCGCTTGGTAATAAGGCCGGCGTACGGGTTAGCAAGGTGGGCAAAGTGGTTGTAGAGGCTCAGGCCCTTGGGCAGCATACCAACACCCGGAGCCTGAGCAGGAATGTGCTGGATCTGGATCTGTCGCGAAGGGGGCGAGGCGAGCACCGAGGGGATAGCGCCAGATATGCCAAAGGCAGGGAAGGGAGATGAACTGCGCGCGCTGCTAGGCGACGAGGGGCAAGGCGAGCCATGCGGGTGGAAGCAAGCCGCGTCGGGGGCGCTTTGAGAGAAGACCATGGGGTAAGCGCCGCCGTTGTTGCCCATGAACGAGTTGACAGGGTAGGCGTGCAGGGGCATCGGCACAGTGCCATCTTCAGCACCTCCAAAGAGACCCAGGCTGGAGTCGCTGGCGCTGCACCTGACGTGGCCATGAGCGTGACCACACTCGTTCGCAGCATCGCCGAGGCTCAGAGGCGAGATGGGCACCTGAGAGGCGACAAAGGCGGGGGCAACAACATCGCTAGCGGTGACAGAGTCGGTGCTAGCAGAAGAGGACAGCTTCTGTGCTCCTTGTTCGGCGTCCTCGATGAATTCGTGGAAGCTGAAGTTGGACGTAGGGTTGAAGTGGTTGGCGCGAATGGTAGCATCCTTGGCTGCTCCGCTGGGCGACTCGAAGCCGATGCGGTCGAAGGCGGTCTGGATCGAGGCCGACACATCGAAGGCGTTGAACGAGGACTCACTCCAAGGGCCACCAGCGCAAGCATCGTCGGTAGCAGGGGAGGCGGCGTTGCTCTGGTCGGCCTCGCTATCGCAACCACTGTAGTCAAACTCGGAAGCGGTAGAGGCGGCCGAGCTGGCGACTGAGGGAGTGAGAGAGAGGCGCTGAGCGGCACGGGGACGTTGAGGCATGTCGGTGAAAACAGCGTCACTGTCAAGGCCAAAGTTGTCCTTGAAGTCAAAGTCGGGCTTGAGAGTGGTGACGGTGTCGGCGCGCTTGCGCTGGACCTCGAGCAAGAAGGCAGGAGCCTCGAGGCTGTCGCCAAAGGTGAGGGGCAGGGAGCTGGTCATGTCGATGGAAGGCGAAAAGCCAATGGGACCGCCAGAGGAGAGGGGCAGGTCGAAGAGTTGGGCGGCGGCGCTGGGGCTGAAGAGTTGGTCCTCCATTCTGATGGTGGTGAAGATGGTTGGTGTCGCCGTGAAAGAAAAGATGGAAGCGTTTCTACGTTGGGGAAGATGCTAGATTCGTGATCACAGAGCTGGGAAAGCGGGACTCGAGGATGTAGAGGGTAGAAGGATAGGAGAGATTGGGAGGAGATAGGGAGAAAGAAGAGAGGAGAGAGACTGGGACAAACGTTGAGATGGGTCGTGAAAAATCGTAAAGTGGTCTTCGGTTGGAAGAGCCACGGGTCGTTACAAGGTCGTTACAAGAGGCAGGGTGTGCGTCCAAGCTGACATGCAGATGCAGATGCGTGTGACTGGCTTGGTGCCGGGCGGGTGATGACAGCAATGCAAAACAAGCGACAGGCGGCGGCAGATTAGCGCGCGCAGTGAACACAGATGTCCGTGCCGAAGATGCAGGTGAGAGCTGGTTGGAAAGCCGTCTGTAGGATTGGAGTGGCGTGAGGTGGGATGTGATGTGATGCAGAGTGGGTATGGTCCAGAGGGAGGGAGGAGATGGCTGGTGGATTGCTGGGTCGTAAGAGGGTCGTTAAACTGGCAGCGCAAAAATGAAAGAGATGAGCGGATCAGAGAGGGAGAGAGAGGGACGATGCACTTTGTCAGCAACTTGTGCGCATATGTATGCGTGTGTACTTGTCACGATGGAATCAGAACTACGAGATGGAGGCAACGAGACTAGAGGCGCGAGGATTTTGTGACAACGTGCATGAACGCAGGCTAGTAGCACAACAGGCGCTTGTCGATGATCCGAGTGTCAGATCAAGCCATCATGTCCATTGTGATGGAAGGGGATTGGAGCCACGGATCTCTTTGCATTCATCCAGCATCCGAGACTGCAAAGAGCACCGTGCACGCATCTGCGATCCGAGTAGGAACAGACGGATTCAAGTTTAGGCCAGATATGGAGCTCAAGCCCCTGCCCACATCTATGGATGAAGCGCTGCGGACCCACCCAACTCGCAACTGCAATGCAGCAGCGCGTTGATGCGATTGCTGGTCATTGATACGTCTAAGACCAATATCCCGAAAATCTGGCGCGAAAGGGTCGAGCGGTCCGAGCCAGAGTGTGACGCCAAAAGAATGAAAGAACGCAGGTTGGGCGCGGAGGTGGATGTGATGCATGGTTGTCGTATAGAAGCATTACTTACAAAAGGTCGTTATAGCCTGTAAAGGCGGGATTTGAGTTGTAAAACAGTCGGATCGTGATCTGACGGCGAGAGAGGTCTTTGAGGAAAGATGGTGGTAGAGGAAACGAGAGACAACGACGACGAGCGAGCAAAGAGCGCGCAATCCTAGGCTGAGCCAGAGCGCGAGGCGGTCACAGTCGCGGTCGCAGACGCAGAGGTTGGCTGCTGCTGACAGAAAGCGCAGCTGATTTAGCGCAGAGGGCAGCAAGCGAGAGGCCGAGTTTGAGAGAAAAAGGAAAGTCTCAATCGATGCAGCTGCCCCACTCGGATCGAGGACGGAAATAAAATTTATCTTAAATTCGTCATGAGAACTGGCGGGCGAGGGTCGCATCGATCGAGAGGAACAATCCTCAATTGTTGCAACGCAACGCAAGCGGGCTTCGCGATTAGCCTTCTTAGCCCGTTTCTGTTGCGTTGCTTCTTATCCCTTGCTGCAGCCCAGCTACTGCCACTGGCGGCTCCCGTCTTTGTTGGCGGAATGCGATGATGGGCTGACTATCCTGCCTCGGTTCCATGCAACTCTGCACTGCACTGCGCTTCATCTCGAACGTGCTGATTCGAACTCTCGACGCTGTGTGGTTCATAAAGGCGCCTCTCACAACAATGGCGGGAAAACTAGGTGCAAAGTCCTCCCGCATCGCAAGTGGTGGTCACACCTCCTTGAGTCAAAAGAGGCTTTGGCGAGCTGAGAACGAGAGCTCCTTGGCGTGCCGACAGACTAAGCGATGGGAGCGGAGTAAGACTAGAAAATCAGAGCTAGAGGAGACCCGAGCGATAACTAGAGGCAGCCTTTGAACTCCATATCGCGCCCGCCAAGTCTGCACATTGAAGGAAGGGGTCGATGGACGGGCGAGGCGGGCGGGAGCGGAAATTTGTCTAAAAGCCTAGTGACGTGATGTGAAAGTTTATGCTGCCCAACAAGGCAAGTCGGTGTGGATACTGTGACGTCGCAAAAAAGAGGCTTACGGAGCGGAATGCTGATGAACATCACAGCGCGACGTCTCCTCATCTATCCTGGAAGCCTTCCTCGCTCGAGTAGAATCTGCGAGGCGCTACGCAAAGCCGGTCGGCGGAAAGGCGACAAGATCGCGAAAGGCAGTTCTCGACAGGCGAGCGTGCGTGTGGATCGAGACCCTTGTCTCGCCAGAATCGACTCTTTTTTCTTTTAACTTTTTTTTTGGCTGCAACAAGAACTCCGGCATCTCGCCCGTCTCTTTGAGGTTGACTCTGCTTGCATCAGTCAGTCACACCATTTTTTTTTTTATCACAGGTTGGTCTCGGTTTGACTTTTTTTTGACATGTCGCTCACAACGCAATGGCTTCCTCCATCGCTGGACAATACAAATTCTATCCTCAGCGGTTGACTTTGCGAGCATCGTCCATCGGATCTCTCTAGCTTCGAGCTGTTTCGATCCACGATTGGCTATCAGAGCACACTCGAGTTGGTCATGTTGGTTCCCATCTGCTTCCGATACTGTACTGCCGTCGTCTCACACAAGATGGACAGCACCCAGGTGGGAGCCGACAGTTGCACAGCAGATTGCATTTCCCACCTGCTAACGTGCCCCACCTCTTGATCTGGGCTGTATGACGCTTTTGTTCTACCACCCAGCAGGTTATGCTTCAGGCAACCTCGGCGGAACTTGAGAAACGCTCGTCAGCGCCCACCTCTCATTCTCTATCATCACAAATTCCTGATCCAGGATAAAATTGCCGTCTGAGCAGGCTCCGGAACAACTGAATTCGCCGGTCCGATCCCGTTCCCGCTCCTACTCGCCATTGTTTACTGATCCCTTTGCTACCTGTGTTCATCAGTTTCCATCGCCTAGTCGGAATGGGAAGGTTCGAGAGACTAGGACTGAAGAAAATTCTGCACTTTGATGTGCTAAGTTAGTTGCTGCTTGTCAAGCTGTCACAGGAATTTCCCTCTAGACGAGGGAACGTGATCCCGGGATATCTTGGTTGAGAGGGTCCAAGCCGCCCCGAACCCTAGACCTGCTGCACAAATGGAATAAACGGAGAGGCCGAAAGTGCTTTGCTCCTCCCCGGGCGTATCGTGAACACTGATAATAGCTTGGACCGCCTTCTCCCGTCCAGAAAAGCTTCACGGGGAGCGGAGGAGGTAGGGCTGGCCTTCGCGCCACACCCACCTCTGGAGGAAGATCCTACATTGCAAAAGGACTCTTTCAGGCCCCCACTGCAGCTACATCAACGCTCGCTCTTCCGGCAACACCGCTTCTCCGGCCGAAGCTCTCTGATTCGTGCCCAGCCTCGCAAAGAGCTCTATGTAAGACATACTCAACCGCCCTCTTACATCCCTCCCAAAGCTTACAGTCTCACTTCCAAAAGCCGCTCGATTGTACAACTGCTTCGCCTCACGACCGTCGAGAAGGATTGTGCGTTGCCGCCGACACGGTCGTAAAAACGGCGGACTTGAATTTTGAAACCAAGATAGGGGTTACTGAGCAAAAGTGAATTTTGCCTACGAGATCTGACTCCGCAACAGATTGATCTCACGCACGATCTCGGCCGCAATCCGCGCCGAATCCGCCTCAAAATCATATCGCTTGGTATCCCTCGGACTTTCCCTCCAAACCACGAGCTTAAACCCATTGACGACCTTGCTCGACAGCTTGCACGCGACCACGCTCGAGACATGGAAGCTCGCCGCTTTGCCGAACGTCTTCATGTCCGTAGGCATAATGTGCAGCCAATCGCCATCCAGTGTCAGGCTGCGCTCGTTGTGCCGCCCGCCAAACATGGGCGACTTGCGATACACTGTATAGCTCTTGTATGCTGCCGCGATGTCGAGCGCTTTTGTGTACTTTGGCTGACCGAGGGGGGCGTTGGGATCTGAAGTCGCTGAATAGCGTTTGAAGATCGAAGCGTTCGGGTTGGTGGATGAGCTGCTGAGCGCGCCTGTGCCTCCCAACGCACCCAGGCTGGACCGCCGGACTAGAGCAAGATCGTGATTGCCCTGCAGAGACTCGACCGTTCGATCGAGCGGCACAACGATGCTCTTGTCCGGAACAATGAGCGCCCATTCGTCCACGTTCGACAAGTGTCGCTTGCGACAGATCATCTCGAGCACATCCGCCAAGTACATATCCGACGGCACCTGCAGCGTCGTCTTGTACCGCACCTCTGGATTGGGTGTCACCAGCACTCGGAGGAAGATCGACTGCGACGACCATCCCAAAGCACTGCGAGAGAGTGCACCTGAAGCGAAAATGGGCGTACCTTGAATGTTGATCAGCGAACCAGCGACTTGGGTGCCTGCACCGGGCACGCCCAGTCGGCTAGCCAAAGCAGGGTTGCCCGAGATGGCTCCCGCGCCGCTCTTGATCGGAGGGGCATCGATCGTCGTAGAGCCAGCGACGCCCGACTCGCCCGCCCCACCCAGCTTGTTGCCCTGCGTCTTCGACGTCGTTGGAGCACGAATTGTCCTTCTTGCAATGTTTGTGTAAGCATCTCGATGTTGTCGGATCTGATTCGGTGTTGCTTCACAGATAGCAAATTCGTCACCTCCAAATTTGCTGAGCAACAGACTCTGATCGATGGCGGGAAAGTCGTCGTCCACCTCACCGTCTTCGACGATCATCAACGTCCAGCCCATCGTCGTCGTCCTGGCCTCGCGTTCGGCGTCAGAGCGCGACAAGGTCGCTGAATCCAGTTCGGGCTTCCAACCTTCCTCGACGTAGCAGTAGAGACCGTAGCCGATCACCTCTTCCACTGTGGCATCCTTGCGAATGTTGAGCTTCATACTCTTGGTCTTTGGATGCACCGAGATGGCACCGCTCGCCGGCGGCGAAGAGAGTTGCGGCTGTTGCTGGTCTTTGGCCCACGGAAAGTAGATCTCAACCGTCATGCTGGGCACGGTGGCTGCACGACCAGCGATGCCGGCATAGAACGCAGCAAAAGGATTCTCGGGCCCCGAATCCTGCTTTTGCAGCATCGAGCTGAGCATGGATTCTTTGGGTCGATTGGCGTGCTGTGTCTCGAGCTGGCGCCTGCTGACACGTATCGAAGAAAAGTAGTCCGATTGAGTCGCCAGACGCGAAGCATCCGACTGGCTCGGTCGCCGGCTGCCACGACGTTCCCTTCTGCTATGACTGCTCGCCGGCTTGTTTTCGTCGCTGTTTTCGTCGCTGTCGTCGGTACCGGATATGACCATCTTTGGCGGCGCGGGCATCGCGGGAGCATTGGTCAGCGGAGGCACAGCAGGACGAGACAGCACGGGCGAAGAGCGAGCCGTCAGCACGGCATCTCTGCTCTGACTTGCTGATGAATGCGGTGAATGCGGTCCTCCCGTGATGGCGGAATTGATGGTCGTCAAGCCCAAGCTGCCGCCTGGCAGGGAACCAGCTGATCCCAGGCTCGACATTGCAGTGTTTGACTCTGTGGAGCTTTCGGCGTAGATTGATCCGTGTCGAGCCATGGTCGGATCTTGAGGACGAGGCGAGATCGATTGGCCGTCTGACGAAGGCTCGGTTTCCGGGGCTAGATTGGCGCGACCCGACTGATTGCTAGGTACGGCGAAATTGACTCGTTTGCCCATCACCGTTCCAGCGTGCTCGCCGGCGAGATCGGTGTTCAGTTCGACTGCAGGATTCGCTGCTGTTTCGCCGGGCGAGGTTGACAAAACATCCTGAAGTTGGCTTGCAAGAGTATCGGCTCCTGCTTCTTTGTCTGATGGGTCGGTCGTGGAATCGGTCGTGAGCTCTTGCGTTGAAGGTTGAGCCTGACCTTCGAGACCCACATCCTTCTCGTCCACCTTTTGCGCGAGCGGATGTGTCGCTTTGATGCTGACGCGCTTACTTGCTCTGCGACCATCCACCCTCATCCCGAGAGCGCCACTTCGACCTGGCCCGTAGATGGTTTGGGTATACGACAGATTGCCCGGTCCACGGCCGACTGCATCGGCATCGGATTTGCCTTCGAGTCCATCAGCATCCAAAACATGCCCATTCCTCCCACCTTTGCGCCTGGGAGGCCCATATAGGCCAGACTCACCCACGGTAGGCACAGGAGAGTAGACGGTGGTGAGCTCTGGATGACGCGATGGATCCGTCAGCCCTGCGACCACCACATGCGAGTCTGCGCTGAAAGGGTTGTAGTGCGGGAGCGACGCCAAGGCGCGATTTTGAGGCTCGTTTCTGTGTACAGCTGTGGACGAGGGTGCGAAGAACGAGGTCGAGGAGGACGAGGTAGACAGCGATGTGGGGACGTCCGTCTGAGGTGCTGTTGACGTCGAAGCGTCCTGCCTGTCAGAAGCCACTCCTGGGAAGGTGAACACCCTAGGGCCGTAGTGGTCGTCGATACGCCTCAAGTAGGCCAGTCGCAAGGACTGGATGAGGTGGTCAGGATCCACAAGAAGCGACATGGTTTGCGATCAAGTTCTTGTCCACATCTTGTGAGAATGAGTTGTCCTGCGTTCGTCCTGAGATTGTTGATGGCAGTGCTGGTCTTTTTCGATAAAGCCCGTGACAGTGCTTGAACCTCGATGTCTGCGTTAAGCCTGAGGTGGTCCGAGCCTGATGCGGCTGCTTGGTAGAAGCGCAGATGTGCCGACGATGAAAGCATCAAGATGCACAAAGGGTGGACCCTTGATGGAGGAGCCGTGCACGACTGATTTGTGCCCGTTGTAAGATCGGCCAACGATTGACGCACAAACATGTCGGCCGATACGAGCATCCTTGCTCGAAGACTTTCAGGGTGGACGCGAACAGCTGCTGCAGCTTGTCGCAGTTACACCATCTACTCTGCTCATCACTCAGCTCTGCCCCAGTGTCCCATCCTCTCGGGCTTTTCAGAGCTGCCCAATATGACCTCGAACGATGTACGGGACATCCTCTCGCTTCCCGAGAGGTCAAATTCTCGACCCTCGTCCTCCTCAGCGCACGCATCCGGTTCATCCTCTCGCAACCGCAAAGCATCCAGCTCGCACAACAACAACCCGCATCCGACCACAACAGCAGCATCATCATCGCGACAGAAACCCAAATACGATGGAATGACCCGAGAACTTTTTGCGCTGCTCGGCGACAACGCACCCACACTCGCCATGACGCACGGCCTCGACGCCGACGGCAAACCGGGAACGGGCATGGGCGCGCTGTTCAAGCCCAAGTTCAAACGCAGGAAGGAGAAGGTTAGGCAGTGGAGGTGGACGCCCTTCCTCAACTCGGCTCGTGAAGATACGCAGATCGACGACGAGATGCCTGAGATCAACCATGGACTTGTGCTGCACCACTGGGCTCCCGCGCGCTCGTCGGCAAGGTCAGCAGCAGAAGTAGGCGACGGAACGTCAGGCGAAGACGCAGATCTCGAGACGAAATACCAATACGCCGGATTCGCCACCACCTCCGGCGTCTACAGCTACTCGAACGACGAATACATCCAGCATCTGCGCGA
This sequence comes from Sporisorium exsertum, assembly GCA_928724755.1. NCBI lineage: Eukaryota > Fungi > Basidiomycota > Ustilaginomycetes > Ustilaginales > Ustilaginaceae > Sporisorium > Sporisorium exsertum. The sequence goes on from CAKMXK010000001.1 coordinate 400,468, forward strand.
CGATGACTGGACCAAAGAAGAGACCGACTACCTCATGGAACTTTGCGCCGCTTACGATCTGCGCTTCGTCGTCATCCACGATCGATACGACTGGGCCGCTGCGCAATCCTCATTCCTCGCCGGCTCCACCTCCTCCGCCGCACTGCAGCCCGCCAAGGAGCGGAGCATGGAAGATCTCAAAGCGCGCTACTACGCCATCTGTCGGCGACTCATTCGCTCGCGCATCTCGACCGACGACGTCGAGACGCGCCAGATGCTGCTGAGCACGTATGCGTTTGACAAACAGCGCGAGGTGGAGCGCAAAAAGGCGGTGGCGCGGCTGTATACGCGCACGCCGGAACAGCTGGCCGAGGAAGAGGCTCTGTATGTCGAGATCCGACGCATCGAGCAGAACGAGGCCAAGTACGCTTCGGAGCGCGAAGAGCTATTGAGGCTGTTGGGTGGCTGGGAGAGCCTGCCGAGCTCGAATCCGCATGCTGTGGCGGCGGCGGGGTCGGGGATTGCGAGTCTGCTGGGAGGCGAGGAGGATGCGGCGGGCAAAGGCCGGGCTGGGGGTGCGAACAAGAAGCGCAAGCTGCAGCTTGTCGAGGACGCGGGTACGCCGGGTGCGGAAGACGCGGCTAGCTCCACGGGTGCCCCTGCGGCAACGACGCGTCCTTCGGCAGCACTCACTTCGAAGCAACGTGCAGAGATGCGGCAGGCGCAATTTGACGAGATGCAGTGCATCGTTCGGTTCGCCTCCAACGCTGTGACACCGACGACGGACCCGCTGACGGGCGCTGTCACCGGTGCCGCCGCCGGTGGTGCAAGCACCTCCTCCACCCGCCCACCATACGCACACCTCGTCGGCACCGCCTCAACCCTTCCGCCCATCACCCCCAATCCTGCCAACCCCACCTCGGGCCACGGCGTCTACCTGCGCTCATCACGCATGCTCGCTCCCCGCCCCAACCTGGTGCTCAAGACGACCCAGACACTTGCCGAGGGCGAACCGCCCATCGGACCACGACTCATCTTCCCGACAGCGAAGAATGTGGAGAAGTGGGAGAACCTGATCGGAGCCGTGACGACGGGATTGGAGATGAAGAAGCAGTTGGAGCGGGTGAATGCCGAGCTGAGGATTGCGAAGCAGAGGATTGCTGCGGCGCTACAGAGTAGTGGGAAAGGGACGGGAGCGGGCGAGGAGAGGCAGGGCTCGGTTACTGCGACGGCCGCTGCGGGCGAGGCAGAGGCACCTGGTGCAGCTGGCGCGGTTAGCGGAGAAGGCTCAACCACCTCGGAAGTGGCTGTCAAGACGGAAGATCGACCTTGAATGACCCTCCCTTGTATTGTACACTCAATCGCACCTTTTCGACTCACTCTCATCTTCTCAACACCTCGCTTGCCTTCCCATGCTTTCAACGGACACATCTACTGCACCACTGTGAAATACAGAACGACAAACTCTGACAGTAAACCTACACAACTAACAGACGACGCAGCGATGCGCCGCAACACAAGAACAAGATTAAGAGCGCAGAACAAATGAACGGGGTATATCCAGAAACAAGCAACAGAGGCAAATTCAGCGACGCTTGGTAAACGTCTTGTTGAGCAGTTGCAAGATCTTCGAAACGTCCAACTGAACATACTCCAGATCCAACAGCTGCACATCGTCCTTCTGCTTCTCCAACAAATCATCCAGTTTGAGATCCATCTCGAGAATCGCCTTCTCGCGACCCTTGTAGTGCAGAGCGATGATAAACGTCCCCGGCGAAGGCGATGTGATGTTGAAAAAGATATTGGCCCTTCGATTCTCCGGCACGTTGCTTTCCACAATGATGCCGTCCTTCTCCATTTGGGCATGCGTAAAACGATACGGTCCCAGCGCCTGCGTCTTGGGCGCCTTCTTCTCCTTGCCTCCGACCGAGATGACACCGACACCGCCGGCGCTCTTGTCTTTGGCGCTTCCGCTCGTCATTCGAACATTCTGCAGGTAGCTCTTGTACGTGTCGAGCTGGCTGCGCATGTAGTTGTTATGCTCGCAGATGGTCTTGTACACCGCTTCGAGACTGCGCATCTCCTGCATCACCTTTTCGCGCATGTTACCGAGATGCGTCAGCTCAGTAGCCACCTCGTCGGTCATGAGGCTGTACCCATCCCGTCGGTCCACCACCTTGAGCTCTTCGAGCTCGCGCAGCATCTCTTTAACCTTGATGCCCTTGCGCACCAAGGTGGCGTCCTTGGTGGTAGCGGCTCGCTCAGCGATCTGCGGCAAGTTGATGGGACGCTTTTCGGCCAGCGTCGGCATGGAACGCAAAAGCTGCACAAAGATCGACTTGGTCTCCATGTAGAGAATGTCGTTCTGCGTGACGTTGTTCTCGGACATGAAAGCGGTTGTGAGGTCCTGGATGGGCGTCTCCCAACGCGAGAAGAGCGGCAAGTCCAGAGTGCGGTTCTCCTTGCGTGGTACCTGGCCCGGCGAGCCTGCGAGCTCGTCGATGAGGATGCGAAGGTGGTGCTTGTCGTTGGGAGCCAGAATATCGAGATGCTGCGCCACGAGCGAGTGGGTGTTGTACAATTCATTGAGCGTGATCTGAATGTGCAGATCCTTCTTGGACAGCGCCATGTACTGATCCATCTCGAGCGTCTCGTAAAAATCGCCGACATCGCAGAGAGCGTTGAGGAAAGCGTTCATGCGCGTCTTGTTGTTCTCGACGAAAGGGTTGAGCGACATCATGTACTGCTCCTTGGCGTACGACGGCTTGTTGGCGAGGTTCTGAAGCATCTTGGCGATGAGGGTAAGCGTGCGACGCGGGTGCTTGGCAGGCGGGCCGTCGACGAGCATGTACGCCTGCGGTGTGACGATGGCCGGGTTGATGAAACGGAGGAAGAAGAAGCCTCCGATGAGAGAGCAGATGGCGAATTCGGTGGCATCGGGGTACTTGCGCTTGGTGAGACTGCGAATCTGCTTGCAGATCCAGCGAATACCGTAGGGCGCTTCGTCGATCGAGTTGATGATGGTCTGGAGGAAGCTGTTGGCAATCTCCATGAGCATGGTGAGTCTGGGCGCGATGATGGCTTGGACGTCGGCGTTCTCAGCAGCAACCTCGGCAGGTACACCTCGAGGCAGGTTGGGAGGCAGGCTACCGGTATCCTCTTCGATCTGGTTGATCATCTGCTCGTACACCTTCAAAGGGTTGACTTCGAGGTTGAGATCCTTGTGCTCAATCAAGCTGTTGATTCGCTCGGCGAGGACGCTTTTGAGGTAGGATTGACCGGGGCCGCGACGGGTGTAGGTGGTCATCATGCGCGATACGGGAGTGTTGGCGCGCAGGAGCGAACCAAACTCGGTTGCGGTTTCGAACTGGGCGGAGAGGACGGACTGGAACATGGTGAGGAGGAGATGCTCTTCGCGACTTTCGTACTGGTTACCGTAGAGCGTAAACATGACGGTCTGCAAGAGCGTGTCGATCTCTGCTAAGCTGACGAGGCGACAGAGTGCGGCAATGTGTCTTGGCTCGGACTGAAGCAGGAAAAAGAGGTTGCCGTACTGCTGCATCTTGCGGTCGTCGAGCGAGGTGCCGACGGCGGTGGAGTCGGTCTCTTCGAGTGTAGAAGCGACTTCGCTCTGTTCGTCGAGCGCCATGCGGTTGGCGATGAGGAGGGCAATGCGGCTATCGAGGTATCTAACGTCTCGCTCGAGAACAAAGTTTTTCTTGGACTGTGCCGAGATGCGGCCTTTGAGCTCTCGAAGACGCTTCTGAGCGCGGGCAAGGTCGTCCTCAACTTCGACATCCTGTTCGGCTGCCATGGAGTAGAGGGCAGTGACAGAGTATCGGTTGGTGTTGCGGTTGCTGAGGCTGGCGGCGGTAAGCCTTCTGTTCATCATGTTGTTACGGCTGGCACTGCCCTCGGCGACGGGCGACATGGCGGCGTCGTTGGCGGGTTGCTGCAAGGTCGCCATGATGAGTTAGGGTCGCACGTGGTGATGCTATGTGTGGAGAAGAAACACCCGATTCGAGGCGGCTTGCGATGGTGAGCCGAGGTCGTCCCTGCGTGTTGAGACCGTCGAAGCACTTACTGCCAGCGATGAGCTCGTCGATCAAACCCAGATGGACGTTGACGGGCGAAAAAAACAAGCGCCTGCTATTCGAGTGGGTCGGTGATGGTGGTGGCGATGATATGAATAGCAATGGTGAAGAAGAGGCCTGAGCGAGAGGGCGCGCGAGATGAAGAGGGAGAAGGAAGACGAGAACACACGCGGCAGAAGCGGGATCTGTTGCAGACGCACAGTCGCAGAGAAGCAGACGGACGTCAGGCGCCGGACGCAGGTTCACAACGGCCTGGGTGCTGTAAAGTGTCGATCCCGTTCAATCGGGGCGCATGGCTGTGCAAACCGAGCGCGAAACGAGCGAAACTGCTTCGGAAACTACAGCAGCGAGTCAAGCCAAAAAGCGAGTCTAAATAATCAGGCAGGAGAGCGCGGCACGCGTCGCCCGAATTGCAGCACCAAGCAAGCAAGGAGAAAGTTCAATTCGTGCGTGCGTGCGTGCGTGCGTGCGGCGTGTGCGCGAGTGAGATGTGTGCGCGCGTGTCTAGAGCTGCCCTTTCTGGTCGATACCGTTTTGCAGCCATTCAAGCCGAGTTGGAGAAGCGACGCAGGCCATTCGGGAAGGTTGCAACATCTCGCGTTGGATCTGCTGCACAGATCAACAACGCACAGCGAAGCGCCCTCCATAACAACACCGACGCAGGTCACCTGCCAGCAAAGGACTTGGCTTGTGTTGCACTGCGAGTTTAGCGTTGCGCTGCAGATCTAGAAAGGCTGGAAATTGTTTGCATTTCCTCAAGGGGGCGATTTGAGCCCAGAGTCAGGTCCGGGGTTGCAAACGGTGTTTCGGTCTCGCGCCTCTTCGCGCTGCTGTCACTTTTCCGTTCACACATGGCTTTAGCAAGACACACCCTCATTCGCTGTAGTTTCAAACTCAATGAGCATCATGGCAATGGGGGGTATCTGTACTTTGCAAAATGTAAATCACGATGCGGCTGCCGCGATGGAAGCGACAGGCGCCGCCTCCTTCTTGCGAGACCCTTGAAGCGCGCTGCCGGACATTGTCGAAGCATTCGCCGCACCGGTGGATCGATGCGTGCTCACCTCGTATCGGCTGTTGAAATTGAGTCTCACTGCCAGATCACGCACCGTCAGGTTAGCATGTTTCTCGAGCGCACCCACAATCACCACCATCCTCTCTTGGAAAGCTGTCGACGCCTCGTGCAGACGCTTACCGATCCGCGCCACATCAGCCGGATCGCCGGGCGCCAGCGAAAGAGCCGTCGCAGCTGACGTCGCAGAAGTCGACACGGTCCGCGACCGCGCTCCACGCTCTGTCGGCGCTGTAACGTGGCCCCGCTCCATATCGAATCGAGCCAGCTCCCGCGTGCTCAAGTGGGTCAAATCGTCAGAGGCCACCGTAAATGCGAGGATCGAGTCGAACTGAGCCCTCAGCTCGCCCGCCAAGTAGTCCTGCGACCCTCTCTTGCCGCCTCGGAGCAGCACCTTACCGATCAGCGCGTTGAGGTAGGCGCGGTGACTCTCGATCAGCTCGTCCAGATCGCCTTGACGTCGAGAGAAGAACGTGAGCAGGTCGTTCCACGAGTACTCGATTACCTCGAGCTGTGCAAAGCCTTGCATCTGTCGGATGAAGTGGATCATCTCGGAAAGCATCAGCATCGTCTGCTGCGATTGGCGCCGCAGCTCGGCCAGCATCACGCTGCCCGTGCCGCGCTTGATCCGGCACAAAGACGTGCCTGTTTCGTGCAGTCGCAGCCAGCTCGAGTTGAGCGCCAACTCGACACGCTTGATCTTCCACAGGTGCGTGAAGATGGTCTGATACCCCACCATGGCCTGATTGTCCAGAACCGTGTTAACCGGCGAATCCAGCTTGTATTCGAGCGTAAACGTGTCCCAACCCGTGTCGCCCGTGCTGAACTCGAGGATGCGAGCATCGAGTCTACGAAGAATCTCGGCATCGTCGTGCTGCGCATTCGAGCCTCGGATCGCCGTCTCGAGCGACGCGGTGAGGTTGTGTCGGAACAACGAGTTAGCCGGGCGACTCAAGCTCGGTCCCAGCGATGCCATGAGCAGATCGACAAAGTCGCCGCGCGCCAGCATCAGGTAGTCCTTGAGCGCTCGTAGATGCTCCAACAGCCTGAACTCATCGAGGAAGATGTCGAGCAACCGTTTGCTAGCACTGGTGAAGGCCCTCTCGATGGTGCTCTCGAGTCCCGTCAGATCCGTATATCGCAGCTCCGCACTGGTTCCAGAGATGGTGTGCCGGGTAGCCACCCAATCGCCATCGCCGCAGCTCTGTCGGATAAAGTTCAAGCTCTTGCCCGTCGAAAAGATCTTGCGGCCGAACGACTCTTGCAGGAAGCTGGGCAGCATCTCCTTGCGAAAGACGAACTTGTTCTGCCACAGCGAAGCGGCGTCACCGTCCAGATCGCTGAAGCTCGGCAGATCGCCGTCGGAAGGGTTGCCGTTGGAGCGGCTCTGATTCGCCTTGCGCGGGTCGTCGTTGAACTCGACAAAGAACTCGTGGAAAGGATCTTGCAGCTCGCCCTCGTAGATCCATAGGGAGAGTGAATGGAAGAAGGGCTTCGACACTTCATCCAGAAGACCAGAGGTGAACCGCCGGATAAAGGGGTCGCCGTTGAACGTGTAAGAATGGATGAGGGACACGAGCGATCCACCGTGTGCATCTTGGCAGCTCTCGATGATGGTGCTCATCAGGCGGAAGCGCAGTGTCATCTCCTCTGTCCACAACGATAGACGTTTGAGCGTGACGTAGGTGGTGGAGGCCTCGCTCTGCGTGCCGGCTCGGGCTTCCGCGCCGTCAGCCGTGCCTACACTACTCTTCCCTCGAGGGTTCATTTGCGCTTCTAGGCTCGCCACCAGCCGGTAGAAGCCCGTCAGCTCGTTCGAGATAAAGTGACAGAGACTCTGCATGATGAGACCCGAAGCGGGCGTGGTGCTTCTCTGCTGTGAGAATTCAGAAACTCGCTTGTAGAGCTGGCCAAGCTCCGCCAGCCGATGCACGATGCGTTTGGTTGGTGCATTGATGTACCCTGCTTCGCCTTCGTTGAAGACCACTCTGACCACTTTGGCCGGTCCTGCTGCCCCAGCTTCGTCTGCGGTGTCGTACTGGAACTCTTCTTGGAAGCGGACGTGGCGACCATTGATGCCCTGCATGATGAAGATGACATCTTGTAGCAGCTTCTCTTCCGGGATCTGCTTCTTTCCCAGTTGTTGCCTCAGATTCCGCAGGAGCTGCGCCTTCGAGACTGCTTGAGCATCCCCGTGAAGGTCCGACGCGGAAATGAGGTGCTTTGCGGTCCGCGATGGAGTCTCTTGGGAGGGTGGGGTTTTGGTGGATACGGTTGGCTTGACAGCTAATGGCTCGGCAGCAGCAGTGCGCGATCGTGCCGATGCTGCTCGTCCGCCGGATGGATGTGCGTCGACGGCACGGTCAGCGGATGTCATCGGGGCGGCCGTAGACGCGCTGGTCGCGGGTGTTTCTGCAATCGTGTACGGAGTTGCTCTGGTGTCGGGCTCTCGCCTATTGGTGCTGGTAGAGACGGCGCGCGATGCTGGAGTCGCAAAAGTGCCGGCGTCACTGGCTGTGAACGCAAGGGCATCCAGCAGCTCAAGCATGCCAGACAAGTTTCGAATCTCGTTGGAGCCTTCGAGCCGGGAGAGGATGTTGGCGAATCGAGCGGCAGATTCGTAGCCTCCGTCAACGGACAACCGGTTTATTTTGCGTCGGATCGAGTCAGCCACCATGGAAGGATCTCGTTGTCGCGCTGTCGATGCCGATTCAGCCTTGAACTCGATGATGTCGTAGCCCATATCGTCGAGCGTATCCTTGAGCTCCTTGCGCGCCTTTCGCTCCTCTTTGGTTTCCTCGCGCTTCTTGCGTGTGGCCGGCACGAAGCTGCGAGTGAGGTTGCCCAGAAGTCTGTACATTTCTTGTACGATATCAGCATCGTCAACTAGCTGAGATGATCCTGCGGGGCCCATCGGCCTGGATGAGGATGAAGCCATCTTGTCGGGCAGTGGTGTTGTTCTTCAAAGGAGTGTTTTGAGGACGCAGCAATCGATCACAGGCTGCAGAGGAAAGCAGTGCGGTCGGTATGAGTGTCGATGGCGGAATGAGGCTGGCACATCGAGCTGCAGTGCAGCTGCATCGACCGATGTCAAACGAAGACAGTGTGCGAACGAGATGGGATGATGCTGATGGAAGAGAAAGTCAGAAGTCGAAGTGACGATTGGTACGAGCAAAGTGGCACGCGTCGCGCGAAGCCCTCTTTTGTTGCTGCCAGAGACAACTAACGCATCGGCCTAACATTTCGTTTTTTTTCTTCGCCCAGCTCGTGGCTGAACCATCTTCGTGGACACAGAGCCAGTCAGCTTTCTTTGTATAGAGACGAACGTTTTGAATTCTGATGAGCCGATGACATGTACATCGTGGGGTATAATGAGAAGTCATGCGTGAAATGGAGAGTAGCAAGGCGCCATGGATGCGTGATCTGCGTAGTCCAAGTAAAGGTTTAGGTTAATCCGAGTGAAAGGAGCGTTGGTCTGATCCTGCTGCAATGAGGCGGGGCGATGGTGATAAGCCTCAGTAAGCCAGCAGCTGTATCGCCGAACATGCAGCAAGCGCACCGAGGGCCACGGCCCAACGCCAGCTGGCAACTGGCTGGGCGCGCGGAGCAGAAGATGTAGCTTGCTTTACAGCTCGACTCGTATCCGGTCCATTCCTGTTGCAGACGCCGTAAGGCACGGGTGTTGTCGAAGAGCAGTGCGTTTCTGTAACATACTGGTAGCACGAAAACATGTCCGCATAGTTGGAGGTGGCGCAGATTGGATGATCGAGCGCGACCGCCTGCGCTTCCGACACATTGACCGCATGGAATGTCGCGTTGTAGATGCCTCCCACGGCGGCGCAGCAATAGTCGGTCACGTCGTCAAAGTAGGATGTACAGCTGCCGTCGGGCGTCTCCGGTGTGATGGTTATGGCATGCTCCTTTGTGCAGGTGCCGTTGAAGTCACCGCGCTCGTTCATTTTCGACGAGACACGCAGGGTCTGATAGTCGGACAAAGATGCACTCGACGTCGAGAAAGATGGGCTCCCACGCTTCATTATGTGCCAAGCCGGTGCCGAAGATGTAAGCGCTGCGGCGCTGACGCCGGAGCCGATTGCTAATGCCCCTGGCGCCATGGTTGTGTACGATGAGCGATAGGGATCGCTAGTGATAGCACCGGCCGTGCGGATGTATGGAGAGCTACGATAAAGTCAGGTCCGACTGTCGGGAGTCAATGTACCTTGGGACCTGACTGACGAGTTCGTAGAGATTTGTAACAATCCTACTCAGGTTCGTAAGGAGCTAGAATCCATATCTTGAGCCTTTGAGTCGTTTCAACTAGAGTGAGGGCTGGACCATTCCTTGTCGTCCGCGACGGTTTCGCTGCTGAGCAGGGCGAATGACGTGAGGGCGGACTGCGATGCGTTCCGCTGGAGTGGGAGCCGATTCATACGTCAACGCTCTGGTTGCACAGCCCCAAGACCTTCAGGTGGGTTGATGGACCGACGGGCTGAGCTGGCGAGACCAGAAGTCGAACTGTGATGTTGCCCGGTTTTGCGGGCAGAGCGACAACACACGGACAAGCACACGTCCAAAGAGCGATGCAATGTCGGAGCAGGAGGATTACGATAATGATTGTAGAGACACTGATCGAGGCCGATGCCGAAGGTGGGTTCAAGTTCCCAAACCGAGAGTACGTTACGAGACAATGGACAAGCTAGCCAGTCGGGGATGTGGGCGAAGAGTGAAAACCTGCCAAGCTGCTGCTGCAGCACCAAGATCGGTAGCAAGGGGCGGCACGAGCAACTGCCCGAGGCGAGAGCGAAAGCGATGGTGGTGATGGGGATGGGAATGGGGATGGTGGTGGGTGCTCAAGATGCAAGAGTATGAATACTCCCCAGCTCACTCCAGCTTAGGCCCGAAATGAGAGAGAAAAATAGGACTGCTACGCTATGCTATGCTGTGCATTGGGGAACCGTGGGCGGTTCAACCCTTCCAGAGGGAATGTAGAAAACCCTCCTGCCCGGCACATCGGACACAAAAGAAGACGGCGGCGACTACATCGGGCCGTGGATCTGTGGGGAAAGAAATTTGGATTTAAGTTAGAGTACCTAACATTGATAAAATAAATTGCTCGTGTACTGCTTACGATGACTTCAGCCTAGGAGGCAAGAAGGAGATTGGAACCGTTGAAGTGGTTGCGTGTGTGGTTGCAGTGTTGCGAGTGGTGTTGGAGGAAGGGGGAGGAGATCTTCGACAAGGGGAGGATGGTTTATATCTCTTTTGCAATCGAAGTGGCCACCGTTGCGTGGGCTTCCCCAAGCAAGATGCCAACGACCAACTGTGCTGAGCCAGCCATCGCTCAATTCTAGCAGCGACTCAGCCCTCTTGTAAAGCGCTTGCAACTGAGCCACGGCAGCGCCGCTTGCTGATGCTTGGCAGGGGGAGCTTTAGCCAAGCTTGGTCACCTTTCTCCTTCCACTCCCTTTCGCCACCTTGAATGTTGACTTGTGCGTTTTCTGGCCAATCCGAAGAGCGCAAGCGTGCAAAGGCCTCTGTTGGATCACAACGCATCAGTCAGCAGCCACGTAGCAGGCGTCAGCCAGTTTGCTTATAGTGGCAACATGATTTGTCATGGGATTTAGCTGTTGCAGCTGTGTGCTCCTGATTGCACCCATCAGAAATGGTGACGGATGCAAGTGACTTTGGAGCAGCCGACGCTTCCTGTTGAGATGACAGACTGCGGCACAAAGCAGCACTCCAAGGGCGTCAAGCACATGGTGACGGTTGGGCATCTGCGCAAGAGCACTGCTGAAGTTGTCAAATCTGAAAGATTACAGAGTCTGAAAAAGGAAACTCTCCGTGGGAAGGATCTTGTGACTGCACTTTTGCTGATACAGACCAGATAAGGCATGGAGCAGTGATTGGCCAGAGCACGATTCCATGGACGCACAACACTGAAAGAAAGGTGGGCTCAACTGTCAAAGTGATGGAAAGCACAGCGTCTGTCACCATCGACATAGCCAGAGTATGGCTAGGAAAGAATGGAAGCGGGTTCTGCGACTGGGAAGGCGGTATAGCAGGGAAAATCTAGGATGAGGCTCAAATCCAAATGCATGTGTGGCCAGGGCATCGACGGATGGGCGTCCGTTTCCACAAACCAGGTCATTGTTCTTTGCATCTTACAGAGGTAATCCTTGAGCTGTCAATGGGCCCTATCATCCCGCACAATGCCAGCGCGACAGCTAGCGACGTCAATGTTGAAAGGCCATCGTCCACTTTCGACTGTCATCGTCCACCGTTCACCTTCAAACGTCACCGTCCACTCTGCGTCTAGCCCCGTTTTCTTTTTTTTCTCTCTCGGCACACGGCTTGTCGCCAGCCGCGGCAGTAACTTTTGACGGATGGATGCCCTTTTCGCTGTGTGCCGGCCTGGAAAGTCTGTACTGACTTGGACTCTCGATTCTCTGTGCCTTGCAGGTCCACAACTCAGGCTGTGGCCGCATAATTTGCACTTCCTCCGTTGTAGTTACTTTCTTTCGGATCGGATCCGATGTGGCGGGGGTGAACTCTCAAAGCATGGCACCGGCCTAGACCGAGTGGGAATCGTTTGTGAACTCAACGTGAGACTGCAGCGGCACTTTGGCCACACATCGAGGCCAGCTGAAAACATGAGCATTCAGTATATATCGTGAGGAGTGTGTTCTTATTTTCTAACCCATCTGACTTCAAAGCCGACTTACACCAACTTTTGATGCCCATTTTTGCTAGCTCTAGACGATCACTGCCAACTTTGCTTTGTAACCGCCAGCCTGGACGATCGCCTCCAACTTTCGACAATCACCGTCAGTTTTCGACGATCACCGTCAATACTCGGACGACCGTCAATTTTCGACGACTGCCGTCAGTTTTCGGACGATTGCCGTCAGTTTTCGACGATCACCATCCATCGTTCTCACTATCAATCTCAGGGACATCTACGGCTGTTTTTGCACCTCACAATTACTTCGTTGTTCGAGCGAGCTTCTCTGCGGAGGCGCAGGAATTGCCTTCCCGATGCGCTGAAACGGAGCCAGAACAAAGAAGAGTCGGTACAAGAGCGTTGAGGCGGAGCCAACGGTGACGAAGAAGGATAATGCGGTGAGAGAATGATACGCAGACCTTGGAATGGGTGGAAGCACATCCACTCTACCATATACTCACATTTACATCAGCGTTAATGCTTGCTCACTGCAATTGATTCGCATTGCAGCATATACTTGTGTGATCGTCGGTATTGGCAGCTAGAAGCTACACTAGCACGCCGAACCGCAACCGCTACCTGGAACCTGGACCAGGCCGTTGCTCTGTACCCCAATGGCGAGCACCTTCTCCGCTCGCAGATGGCATTGCCGCCAAGCTCCACCTCTGCTCGCGCCCCAAGAACATCCGGGCTTGGTACAGGTATTCCTGGCGTGGACTGGCGCTGGCACCGAGCGTGAACGACCGCTCGTCAATGATGAGAAGACGCCTCTGTTGCGCTTGACCACCACCCCGTGTCGCTGGTCAACGCCGATGTTGCCCTGTCTCGCGCTCACTCCCCACTGCTACGAAGGCGTCCCTTTCCAAACCCTTCCGTTCAAGTCTCTCCGACTAGAAAATATTCTCTTCAACATGCAAGTGACGACGTTGAGCGTTGTAACGGCTCCGTCAGAGCAATGACAGCGGTCGTCTGGCGCTCATCCCCGGATGTAAAAGGCATGGTCGCTTCAGGTGCGCGTCCTGGCGACGACCAACAAACCTATCCGGCTCCCTCGCTTTTGCAGAGCTGGTCGCTGCTTAGCTGACCGTTGTAGAGGGTTCCACGATCGGGACATTGTGCCGACAAGCCCATCCACCAGGTAACACAACAGCAACATCGTCGTGCGTCTGTCCCAGTACAAGGAACTCGTTAGCAGCGCTCCATCTCCAACTATCCCGCCAGCCGGGCTCACCACGACCTTTTTGCACAGGCGCACACCTGTCGCAAATCACAGCCAGCGATCACACAGTGGCAGGTGGGGATTTTTTTGGGGATTTTTCCATTTTTTGTGGGGTTTTGTGGGGTTTTTGCTAGCTTGTCAGATACGCAGGCTATATGCGCGAGCTGACTGAGTAACGAGATGGATTCCAGGAGCAGCGGAACTAGAAGGAGGCTAGTACTTATACTAGCCTCCGTACAGAAGTGGACGGAGCGGAGACTGAACCGGGCCAAAAAGGGGCGTCTGGAATGTGCGAGAGGAGCATCCAGGCGTAACATAGCTACGCCAATCAGAGCCTGAGTGTACCGGATCGCAAAGTTTGCGCTGCGGGCCGCAATGCCGCGATCGACATGCGTTGCTGTCGAAATATGGCGCCAGTTCGTCTAGCGCTGTGGTCGATGCGGAATCGAAATATGTGTCAGTAAGTAGCGATCAGAACAGCACTTCACCGGCTGGAATCAACGTACCATTGCTCGAATTTGGCATCGCGGCCGAAATCCCTGCACAGCCTTTCCAGCTGGTCCACAACCTCCTGGGGAGGCTCTGCGCACAGGGCGCCGTAATCCTTGATGCGGTCCAAGGGGCCGCCGAGAAGGCCTGTGACGCTGCCAACGACCTGGATGTCGGCCTCAAGGGGCGTCATGCCACGAGCGAGGCAAGCTTCGTAGTCGCGAACTGCTACGCTGTTCAGCCACAGCTCACCCCAGTCGCAAGCCGACTTCGTGACCTTGCTGCATCGGTGACACTTAAAGCCAGTGCGGGTGGGGAGGGGTGGGCAGCAAGGGCCTCTCGTGCAGTTGGAGCATGCAACGTGGTGGCGGCGGATGATGATTTCCCTCGTATGGTGGTTGGCTGACTGGTTCTTCATCTTGTCTCCCGCCCACGCGCTGTAGTCCGGGTATTGGTAGTGGTGCTCGTCATCGACACCTAAGTATCTACGTCCCAAGCTGGTTGTGGCAGTGCTAGGACGGTTGCCAGCACTTTGCGGAACGGCGTTGGCGTAATAGTTGCCCTCATCGTCGGTTTCCTCGTCGTTGGGACCCTCGTCATCGTCTGGCGGACCATACAAGCCGGCAGGAAGAGGTCGAAAATCGTCGTCCTGCGGAACGGCGCCTGCTTCCGCAACGGTGGCCGGCATGGCTACAATCGGTCGACACGGCTCGTTTGCGATGGTGTTACGATGAGCTGGCTCATTATGCTTGTCAGGCTCACCAAACAGGCCGGCAGGAAGAGGTCGATAATCGTCGTCCTGCAGCACCGGACGATGCGGCTCGTTTGAAAAGTGGGGCTGCATCATCTGCACGCAGTTGCTGCATGCCGCTGACGGTCTACTGTCGGAAGTTCTTGTCGACAATGATGCTCGAAGCGGCGATATAAGCGGCGAGGGATGAGTGTCGTCTCCGTCAGAGGTGGAAGCGTGCGGAGAAAGAGATGGAGGAAGGAAGAGGGAAGGAAAGACGGTGGACTATGTAAAGAGGCGAAGGAAGATGATGGAGGAAAGGAAAGAAGGTGCGGAAGCGGATCAGATGCGGATCACATCCAGGGGAACGCTCGACGAGGAAAGGCAGCATTGCGGGTTCAATATGCCTCGAAGACCGCTGAGGGTCGGACATCTTTGAACAAAGTTCAAGTTGATTACGCCGAGGTTTCAATTCCAATATCGTCGACATACATACAACTGTTCAACCTTATCCTAGAGACCTTGAATCGACACTTCAGCTTCCGCAGCAAGATCCTCTTCCGCTCGAGTTTGTGGTCCCGCACACGATCGTCCTCAAGACTAGCTTTCCTTACGCAACCTCGAGCTCGACAGTGAGGCCCGCTTTTCCGCAACTTCTCTCCCCTTAAATCTCTTCTTTTCTACCACCACCTCGTCTGCAACGTCGCATCCTACCCTCCAGCGTCGCCGTGCCAAGGTTACCTCTTCGATTGATGTCCCCTCCTCCATCGCACCGCTTCCGCCACCTCTAGATCGTCTCATTCGCCGCATCCGCCATGGCCAGCAACCTGCCTCAGCAACCTATGATGCGGTTCGGCACCAATGAATACGACGAGATCTCGCACGCATCAAGGGCAACGGCGATGAGCTTTGTGTCAACTTCGTCGGGAGGCTGAAGCACGTGCACGGTCTCCAGCACAAAAACAGTGCCTATTGGCAGCTAGAGCTGTCTGATCTTGGCGCTCCTGGAACCGCAATCAGGGTGTTTGCATTTCGGGGGAGAGGCTCGACTCTGCTGCTCGGCACTCGAATGCCATCCGTGGTGCCGGCTGACCTTATTCTTGTTCTGAACGCAGACGTTTCGGTACCTGGTCGGGCCTCTGTCTATGCCAAATCGACCATGTTTGTTTGTCGAGACACCAATGTCATGCGCGCCACGGGTGGCTAGGCCCCGCACTGGCTGCGCTTTCCGCTCCACCCCCTCTTTGTGTGCTAAGGTCTTGTTGTATTGCACTCCCGTAAAGTGTCACGCCTGATAGCATCTCTTGCAAGAGAAAGAGCCACGTTTGCTCCGCATTTGTCTCCTCCTAGTTCTCTCGCATCTGAATCTCAACTCGTTACTTCTGTCAGTCCGCGCATATAGTCTTCGATGAGCGTCGAACAGCGCGAATATTCAGTTGTTTTTAGGGATTTTTTGGGCACCGCGCCAACGGTGTTTGGTAAGGCCGATGGATTGAAAGCAGATACAAGTACAGAACTACGGGCATACGGTGCGGGGACAGATGATGGACGAGATGTGAATATACACGGTTCGAAGGCCTCTCCGTGATGATAGACGGCCGGCAGCAACGTTGGCATCGAGCTCAATGGCAAGATTAGAATCGACTCCGCTTGACCCCTTGCTGCATCTGAGGACCGGAGGAGCGTGACAACGACGGTTCCGCCTTTCTCTTTTTACGCTCCAGTTCCTCGTGCATGATCGTTTCCGCCATAGTCATGCTACTTGGTGGCTTTGCTTCGCCAGAGCTGCTAGAGAAAGACTCCTGGCGCTTCGTACCAGACTGCTTGAGAGGATTTGCCCGCTTTGACGAGGACTTGAGCACGTTGAACCCCATCTTGAAAGGCGTTGAGGCCGGAGTACCCCGAGTCTTCTGTACCCATGCCGGGGCGCCTGACGAAGACGAGTTAGATTCCGTCGCATCCTGGCTCGCTCCTGAAGCTTCGGCAGCATCGGTGCTTGGGTCTGACTTGCGAGCGATGGACCCGAGGGACAGCCCAATGCGGATGGGTTCAGATCCGTCTCTCTTGAGACCTTCGCGAGTCATGTCGACTTGCTCTGCGACTCCACTGTCCTTGGCGGGTGACAACTTTGCTGCCCTCTCGATCTGCTCTTGCAGCAGCCGGCGCTGTCTCTGCTCGTCGTCCATCTTGGCGCGCTCCATCTTTTGCAAAGCATCCTGCCGCGCCAAGGCAGCAGGGGAGTTGTCAATCCAAGTGATATACCATCCTTGTTCGGTGTCCTCTGCTTGCACAATGCCTTCCCTACCAAGATGCTTGACAAATTCAGACAGGCTCGTCCATTGCGTTGCGTTCATGTGCGTGTGGTGACGATCTGCGATGTACTCCTGATAGACTTGGTTGGCCCGAACGCGTTTGGTGCCGAATCGCCGGCTGAGCAGCTGTACAAACTCCTTCTGAAATGTGGAGCTGAAGTCGTCAATCACCCTTTGAGCACCACCGGATGCAGCGAGGGCATCCATCTGGCGGAAGTGTGCTTCCGATTCGAGGTGGCTGCGGTATCCATTTTCGTCTCGACACGCTTTCTGACAGAGTTGGCAGTAGAAGCGCAACTTGGTCAATCCTCTTGCCTTGATGGCGTTGGAGATCGCTTTGAGTGATCCGGCCTCAGCTTTTCCCATGCTGGCCTGAGATCCGGTTGGAGGGTGCCTCTATTGTAGGCCAATGAAAAGGAATGGAGCGACGCGGAGCAGGTGGTGGTGCAAGTTTGTGAAGTGTGAAACTCAGCTTTTGGAAAACGAGCGAGTGGAGGAAAAAGCCGTCTTCCGAGATTATTTGTCTCGTTCGGGCACGTGACTTTGCCCAGCTTGCATACTGTCAAGGCATCCGCAGACTGCAGTCTCGATGTGGGCCCTGGGCGCCTTCGTGAGAGTACAATCGCCGGCCCGTCGAAATCAAGCGGAGCAATGCTATCAGCAGGAGGTCAGTTGGAGATTGGAAGCCAACAAATCTGACGACCAAAAGTGTGGGGTGGACTTTGAGCGTTTCCAAGGGAGTGGCAAGGTTTGTGGTCGGAGTTTCAAACGGAGACGTAAGGGTAGCATGTGCTCTGACTCACAATTCTGCTGGTCTGGACGAGGCGCAAGGCAGAGAGCAGGCCGCCGCCAAGACGACGATCACGGCAACACTTAGGAACCCGCCGAGGGCCTCTGTCCCGTCTGACCAGCCGGTGTTGGCGTCCCGTGGGTGTCTTGGACGCCCACTTTGAGATGAAAGGGGGACGTCCGAGGCAGTGTTGACGGCTGCCCACCACGACAGGCCCTTATCATGGACAACAACGAGGACGAGGCGAAGCGTCCATCCGTCGTCGTTGATAGTTGCCAAAACGGTTGAGCTTATACTGTATTATGACGCATTTCCGTCGTCTTGACACCGTCGCAGTTGACGAGAAGGTATGCCATCACTGAGTGACTCGCTGACAGCGTGCGTGCCGATCTGTAAGCACACGGCCTCTGTTTGAATTTCATTTAACGAAATTTGGTGTCGACGGGGCCCGCACGAAGCCTTAGGTGAACTCGATATCCGCGGCAGGAACGTTGAAAAGGGAACTCTGCGTCAGTCAGAGTCGCGTTCTATTGATCAGACAAAAATATGGAGGCACCCTTTTTTTGCTCTAAGGGCGAGAGAGGGAGGCTCGCGGTCAACCTTTTTTTTTTCCCTCCCTTTCCCCTTGCTGGATGTGTCTATCTCTTCAAAAGCGATCTGCGTCCGCAGCCACCGTTGCCTAAGGGTGCTTGCTCGACTCTCGACTCTGCACAGGCAATACTCACACTTTACGGCTTTTGTCGCTCATCGGTCTGCTTCCGCTTTTTGCCCCCATCCTCCGTCTTCTATCTACACTCGCTCGCCCCTTGACTGCGGATAGCTCTCAGTTAAGCAGCTTGACATCCTCGCGTGTCTGGAAGAGTCACCTGGATCCACCATCGCAACTGCTGTCCGCATACTCCTTCACGTCGTCTCAACAAGCACACGCGAGACACACAAATATTTCAGCACAAATGGCTGCTGCGAAGCGTCTATAGCGTCGACGAGCCAGTGCTCAACACCATCGACGCTTGAAAACAGCTTCCGCCCCCGACGCATGCACCGCAGATAATAAGCTGGGCGTCGCTAGGTCCTCCTTATCAACCAACAGCTTCGACTCACCCACCAGATGCACTCTTATACCCCGAGCCGCGTCTAGAGCTCCATGCCTCTAGAACAGATCAGACCCGTCGCAGCGCTCAACTCCTCAGAGTCGCTGCGGCGTCAGAGCTACTTTGACTACGCTCCATCTTCCTCCTACAACAACTCGCAACACTCTCGAGGGGATGCCGACAGCGACTCGGACAGAGAGCATGCGGACGACGACGATGACGACGGCGATGCGTACTCCGACCGCCACAAGAGACACTCGACCTCTTCTCGCTCGAGCGAATCGATGAGCCTCGCCAAGCTTGGCGGCGTAGGAGGTGTCACCCGCTCCGGAAGCTGGGGCCGCAGCTCTTTGCCAGAAACCTCGCTCTCGGCTCGACAGCCGGGCGATGACAAGCGCCCATCCCTGTTTAAGTCACATCACTCTTCACTGGCGAGATACAACGAGGATGACGAGGATCAAGAGCATTCCGCCCATGCTTCGGATGTTGCGACCAGCGATGCAACCACCCATCTGCCTGATCGGCGCAGTTCCGATGGCGATCACGTCACCGCCTCGCATCCGACCCTGTCAACCTCTCTAGATCGGCCTCGACATGTAATCGCACCACCATCTTCTCGCACGTCCACCGCCTCATCCGCTGCCGCCTTCTCCCTGCGCTCATTTTCGAATCGCAATTCAACAGGCAGCGTATCGAGTTCGGCCTCTTCCGTCGTTTCTCGAGGCGAAACCGACCGGCTCACTTCGGCAGTCCCAATGGAATCGCCTCATGCTATAGACGCGACCTTGACTGGCAAGCCAGCTTCCATATCGACGTGCGCCGAGTCCTCGTCATCACCATCTGTCACCGCACCCTCGAGCCCAAGACGGATTGACGCGATCGACCAACAAGAGCGCGACGAGAGCAGCACCACCGAAAGGGAGGACGCTTCAGATGTCGCGAGCGAAAAGACAGCAGACTCTGCCACGCCTTACGCTGTTACCTCCGCCGATGCAGAGCACCAGCTCGGCCAACGTCCAGATAGTCCGCGGAGTCTGACGTGCGATCTGCAAGCATCATCCAACGTAGAGAGAGATTCCGTCACCGCAGAGGCAACACCTGCTCTCCAACAGCCATTCACACCGCCACCGCCACCCGAGCGTCTGTCCATGTCTTCTCCTGTCGCGGAGCCCGGTCTCACGCCTAGTGCCGAGGAGCTGTTCACGTCTATGGCCGCCAATGTATATTCAACGCTCGTTCCACGACGCCATTCGGGAATGATCATGATCCGGTCGCGGTCGCAGCTGGCCATGCATCCCGGCCTCGCCATGACGTTTGCTAGCGCCGACGGAGGGAGAGCGGCTGCTCGAGAGCGCGCTCGTAAACAGAGCGGCTGGGAAAACGCACCTTTCAGCGTCCTCGAAGCCCAACGACGCGCTCGAGCCTTTGCCTACTCACAGCCTTCGTCGCCGCCAAGTGTTACATCCGCCTCGGCGGCATGGGATCCTTCCACTCCTGCTTCCCTCTTGCAGCCCGCTGCCAGTGTCACGGAGCAGGCTTCCGTCCGACCACCAATGATCCCTCCGCGTCCCTTCGACCGCCCCATCTTGTCTCCGCAGTCTTCACCTTCGCTGCCACCCTCGAGTGGAGGGTCAGATGCCGTCGGGCCATCGCTACGGCCAGCACCTCTGGCGCGCCAGAAATCAGATCTCGTGCTGTCTCGCTCGGCTCTGTGTCGCATCGACACTCTTTTGGGCTCGCAGAGCAACAGTGGTGCTGAAGCTTCGCACCCTCCCTCCGCAGACAGTGTGGCGACCTCTACATCTCCAGGTTCCAGGTTCCCGCCGGTCCGATCCCCGTCCGGTTCTGCCATTCTCGGTGCCAGCAGCGTGCTCAGAACGCCAACCACAGAGGAGTGGTCTCGATACCTAGAGAGCCAAGGCGTCGGCTTAGCCGGTAGGAGAAGTCGATCGGGAACCACCTTCAGCTCGAGCTCGTCAGCACATCGAGGAAGTCGTTTGGCACTTTCGAGCTTGTCTTCTACTTCCAAGTCCGACCTCAACGCTGGCGCGCCCGACTACGATGATGACAGCGATCTCGATAGCGACGACTCGGACGATCACGATCTCGGCGTCGAGGTGATGGAAAAGCTCAAGCAGCTCGGACTCAGCCGTGCTACGAGCAGGGCGGGCTCGGTGTTGGGTGACGAGTTGGGCAGCTTGCACGAGGAGGACGAAGACGATCTCTCACCCGTCTCGCCTCAGGTGGACAAAATTCGAGCGCAGACAGATCTGACGCCGCTCACGCCCCTCGCCTCAAGCAACAAGGCGCTTGCACAAGGCCAGGGCGGTCAGAGCAGCCCCAACACACCCCAGTCCATGCTCGAGCGGGGCACCACCGTACGTCTGCCGCGCAGCAAGAGACCCACCGTGGCGGGCGACTTTCACGCCGCATCAAGCCTGTATCCACAGGATCAACAGGGCGAAAAGAGCATTTCCGACTTTGAGATTGTCTCTGACATTGGTCGGGGTGCTTATGGTCTGGTCAAGAAAGCGCGCAAGAAAGGTCCGGACGGTCGTGCGCAAGGTGACGAGGTCGTCATCAAGTACATTATCAAAAGTCGCATTCTTGCAGATTGTTGGCGTCGTCACCGTGTGCTCGGCCCTATCCCGGTCGAGATCCATGTTATGGACCAGCTCAGACGCATCCCGTATGTGGCACCAACAAAGCCACGGCCATGGTCACCAGAACGACCCAAGACACTCGAGGAATATCGCATGCAGAAGCGGCTGGAGGCGGAGCGAGAAGAGACGCAGGCCAAGTCTGGAACAGCTCTAGCAACCACGGCAACGCCGACTTCGCATCCGAACATTTGCAGAATGCTCGACTTTTTCGAAGACCATGAGTTCTATTATCTGGTGATGCCGTGTTTCGGTCGTGGCCAAGATCTGTTCGACTACGTCGAGAGCTCGCCGGATGGACTTGCAGCTTCACAGTGTCGAAGCATCTTCGGTCAGGTAGCTGATGCGCTCTGGTTTCTGCACGCTAACAACATTGTCCATCGAGATGTCAAAGACGAGAACGTCGTCCTGGATGGCGAAGGCAACGCGCAACTGATCGATTTCGGCAGTGCGGCGCACGTCCGTCCGGGTAAGCTGTTCGACACGTTCAGCGGCACGCTGGACTACGCTGCCGCTGAAATCTTGCAAGGAGAAAAGTACGCTGGTCAGGCCCAGGATATCTGGGCACTCGGCGTGGTTGGCTTCGTGCTGTTGTGCGGAGAGTGCCCCTTTTGGAATGGCGAAGAAGCGGTGCAGGGCTTGGAGGAAGGCACGAGAGCGGCACAGACATTGAAGGAACGCTGCATGATCGCACGAGGCGGACATGCTGATGCAGAGGAGGATCTCATGGATCAGGGCCTCGACGTGGCACCGCTTGATCCAGCATGGTCACCGCGCAAGGGCAAGGAAGGAGCCGAGCCGGACGGCGGTGGACGGGTGGATGACTTTGTGGATCTCATCTCGCGCTGCCTCGAGCTGGATCCCGAGTTGAGGCCGTCTGCCGAGCAGATCTGCCAGCATCGCTTCCTCATTGGCTCTGCCGGCTGGACCGGGCGTCGTGGATGGCAGCGACTCAAGGCGCCGCTCGTGCCATCCTGTACCACTTCGAACGAAAACAAATCAGCCGCTGCGGTGGCAGCAGCAGCAGCAGCAACAGCACCAGTCTCTTCGACGTGATAGCATCAAGCGTCCAGACGAAACCATATGTTATTCCTTGAATCACATCAACTCTGCATTTTGGTACACCACGGTGAGGCTCGGAATGTCTCGCATGTCTTTGCCACTCGCTGATGCAGATTGTGAAGAGCGTTGAGGTTCAAGCCGTTGTGCGCTGATGGAACGACAGTTGAGGAGCATGCGAGCTAAATTTCAACTGACGCCGTTGTCACGAAAAGACTCATTTCCAAAAGAAATTCCATTCACGCGTGTGAGCATTGCATGTGTGCGTGTGTTGCTGTCTCAGCCAAACTCAGGAGAAACAACACAAGAGCTTGCATTTTTAGCCAAAAATCTAAGGCAGCCCGCACACTCTCTCAGTCTGTGCTGCCTTGCACAGCGATCCTGCTTCGACCAGCCCACTTCTGTACTCACTACCATCTCTTTGCCCATCACCACCTCATCGCTCGTCGTACCAGATACCCACGGCCCAAGTCCACCCGCGTCGATCGCGCCGCCCTCACTTGCTTGTACAACTCTGTGGCCATCTGAGGCTGCCCCAGCAACGCGCTCAGCCACAACACCCCGCCCAATCGATGATCTAAGTGCAGACCAAGGCCGGCTCACCATCTCAATTGCAGCACCACAGCTGCCTCGCTCTCGGTCATGTCAGACAAACGTCGAACTCTCTCCTTGCAAACCTCACATACAAGGCAGCGACTGCCAACGCTCGCCGAGGTGCTAGCCCGCCGTACGCTCCCCCCCGTCGACCTGTACTGCTTCTACCTCTACCTACAGCGCGAAGCAGCTGAAGATGCGCTCGACTTTTGGCTCGACGTCCAGCAGCACGAAAATCTGTGCAGGGCCTATTTCAAGGACTTGCGCAAGGCAGGCAAGTCGGTCAAGGAGGATTGGCCACAGTACTACGCCGAGGCTCTCGAGCGAGGCAGCATCTACAACAAGATCAACGGCATCTATGAGCACACCAACACCGCCGGAAGGGGAGCCGAAACAAGCTGGGATCACCAGAGCCGCAATGACAGTCCAGAAGGCAACTACTCTACCACTTCGCATGCGCCCAGCCCTCTTCCACCCGCCGCTGGCGGCTCTAGTGTTACTGGCGCCTCGGGTGCGCCCCTGTCGGCACCTCGATTCCCCGGTGATCCCGACTATCTTGCTCAGCAGACGCGCGCTGAGCGGAAGAACATCCTCGCCAAACGCGGCTCCGTAGCTCCCACCGTCATCTCGCGCTCTGCCGCCATCACCCGCACCGACCTGATCGCATCTGCAGAACGTATCTACGCAAGATATCTCTTGCCCGGCTCGGAAAAGGAGATCTACCTGCCCGCGCCGCTCCGAATCAATTCGTTCCCCATCTCGTCTTCCGCCTTGCCGCACCCGCAGGATGTGGAACAGCAGCGAGCCTTGGCGCGCATCCCGGACATGTTCCATTCGCAGAAGGAATACGTCTTCCGCACCATGGAGGCCGACGTCTTCCCGCGATTCCTGCGAGCCAAAGCGTTTGGCAACCTCACGCCCATCTCGGTGCTCGTGCGCCTGTCGCTCGGTCTGCTGGCGCTGTGGGCCGCCTTGGCTACAGCATTCAGCTTTATCTTTTTGGACGTCGACCGTGCCAAGCGTTGCTGGGTAATTTTGCCGTTCAGTGTAGCTGTGCTGCTGTTGATGTCGCACCAGTACGAGCTGGATCCTATTTTGGTGTTGCTGTCCCAGAGCGAGACGACGCCGTTCAGGTTGATCCGCATACGCGAGCCGTATGTGCATAGGTTGTTGTTGCAGAGGGCGCTCAGTGTTTTGCTGTTGATTGCGTTGATCACGGCTGCGCTCACTGTGTTGTTTGTGTTTGTTCCTGGACACAGGTTGTAGGACCGTTGGTTGCTGTTATGAGCGAAGTGGCGGTGGAAGCGTCGGTCCTGCACCGGTTTGCGAGGACTCCCGCCATTGTCTGTTGATAAGTTCTCACACTCTTTTTCTTCGGCCAACTCGTAGTCTGTCTTTCAAACTCGTGTTCGGGGCAATTGGTTTGTGCTTCAGAGTGGCATGTGTCGGTTCTGAGGATGAAGATGAGGATCATCGTGGACTGAGGAGCGCGCGAAGGACGGTTTCAGAGTGGAGAGTGCCGAAGGTGTGCCCGTGTTCACCGTCAAAGGCGTCGAGAGCACCTTTGCGAGCATCGACAGCTTTGCTCCTAGACCAATCTCTGTTAGTTCAATCTCAAACGCCCATCCACGCATCCACACGCTCGACAAGCTGGAAAGGAAGGGAGGATGCATGACCCCGCTTCGGTTGAATGAGATTGCGAGGCGACTGATTGTACATGAGATACGACTTGGAAGATTGATGTAGGACCACAACGAGACAAAAGTAAACAAAGGTGCTCCGACGCAGGAGCGGGAATCACGCACAGGTTGAAGTGTGCCCATGGTCAACGACGCTTGCCCATGGTTTGAACAAAAAGAAACAAGAAAAGATGCAGACGAGGTGACATTGAAGACAGCTCCCGGCGCTTAGTGCCCGGCGGGCTTCTTGATGACCGAAGTATCGGGAACACCGGGAAGAGGGAAACTCGTAGCAAACGCCTCAACGTCCTTGTTGAGCTGCTTGACAGCCTCCGACTGGCGGGCAGCGTTCATGAAGTCGACCAGCTTCTTGCCCGAAGTCTTCTGGATGTCGAGCGAGATCTGCACGACGCGGTCGAGAAACTCTGCGACTTTCTCCATGTCCTTCTCGCCCATGGATCGCGAAGTGAGCGCACCAGTGCCGATACGCACACCACCGGGCACGAGCGCCGAGGTGTCGCCGCTGACAGCGTTCTTGTTGAGCGTAATGTGGGCAAGGTCGCAGATGTTCTCGACCTTGGAGCCGGTGAGGCCGAGGGGGCGCAAGTCCCACAGGATGAGGTGGTTCTCGGAACCGTCGGTCTGCAGCTTGTAGCCCTTGGCGGAGAGAACCTTGGCGATGGCCTGCGAGTTCTTGATGACCTGCGTGGCGTACTCCTTGAAGGCAGGGTCGGCAGCCTGCTTCAGCGCGACGGCGATACCGGCGATGGTGTTGTTGTGCGGGCCACCCTGGCAGGCGGGGAAGACGGCTGCGTTGACTCGGCCCTCGATCTCGGCATCGCGATCCTTGCGGAAGAAAATCATACCAGCACGGGGACCACGCAGCGTCTTGTGAGTGGTGGTGGTAACGATGTCACAGTACTCGAAGGGGTTGTTCTGCACCTGAGCAGCAACGAGACCCGAGATGTGTGCGATGTCGGCCATGAGGTAGGCAGACTGAGCCTTGGCGACCTCGGCGAGCTTGGCATAGTCCCAGTCACGCGGGTAGGCGGAACCACCGCAAATGACCATGCGAGGCTTGAAGAGGTCGGCGTTCTTCTTGAGCTCATCGTAGTTGATGTAGCCGGTGGCGGGGTCGACGTTGTAAGGGAACGACTGGAAGTAGATGGACGAGGCCGAGATCTTCTTCTTGGCGGTGTAGTAGCCGTGGGTCAGGTGGCCACCGGATGGTAGGCCGAGACCCATGATGCGGTCCTGGGGCTGGAGGAGCGCAGTGAAGGTGGCAAAGTTGGCGGTGGAGCCGGAGTAGGGCTGGACGTTGACGCCCCATACCTTGGGATCGAGGTTGAAGGCCTTGAGGGCACGCTGCTGGCAGAGCACCTCGAGCTGGTCGATGTACTCGTTACCACCGTAGTAGCGGGCACCGGGGAGACCCTCGGAGTACTTGTTGGTGAGGATGGATCCATTGGCCTCCATGGTGGCGAGCGAGGTCAAGTTCTCGGAAGCGATGAGCTCGAGACCGGAGAACTGACGATAGGTCTCATTCTCGATGATCTGCTGAACCTCGGGGTCAGCTTCGGCGAGAGACTGGTAGAGGACCTTGTTCTGCAGGAGATGCCAATGAGTGATCGTGATGATGACGATGACAGTCAGCGATCGAGTACGCGATGCTGGCCTTTGCATTCAAACATAGGATACTTACGAAGTCGGTGGGAACGGCGACGGACATTTTGGCGGCAGAAGTGGCAAAGGTGCGAGGAAGAATGGTGGCGGTGGAAGAAGCACTGGCTCGAACGACAGGGAGAGTGGTGTTCCTGAGGAAGTTTTGAGCGAGTCTTGCACAAGGACGACGGGCAGCCATGGAAGACAGTGGGTGGTGGTGGTGGTGGCGGGAAGAGGGGACGGATGAAGCTGTTGAGTCCAAACGTGGTTTGAGCGCTCTGCTTCGGTTGGTGCTCGGAGAGAGAGACAGAGCAGAGAGAGGCGTGCTAGAAGCAAGGGTTACAGTACGAAAAAGCGTGCAAATTCGAGTCAGCTGCGGGCCTGTAAATGCCAATTTTTTGGAAGAACCAGATGAAGCGAAGAAATTTTTGACACCACAAGAGGAGACGGTTGCTCTGCCCTCTTCGCAAACGCGACTTTTCGAATTAAAGAGGCGAGCACGGCCTACCTGGAAGCAGCACCTGCGAGACCCTGGACCGTGAGAACAGACCTTCCTTCGTCCGGCAGTCGCCATTGGTGGCCCCCGCAACGGAACGAGATCGGAAAACGTGCTTGGATTGTTACAACATCGAGCTCTTTGAGGCGCTCGTTGCGCTTGCTCTTCCGCACAAGCTCCCGAACTTTCTTCCAACGTTGGCCGGCTCGTGCTGGCTTACCTGATAGCAGAGTTCCCAGCCCGTCTTTGTACGAGAGCCTGCTTATCCTGATCTGGGGAGTCGATGACCATCCAGCATACTCACAATGAATAGATGGGAATGACTTGAAGTCTCGTAGCGGAGCGATGAGTGGTAGAGAACCGGCTAGAGCGGCAGCGGGGAGGTGGCGTTATCGTCGGTGATGGGTGATGGGGACTGCAGGGCCCCAGCTAGTATAAGTATTCTGGAGGCGGTAGTGTCCATGCAGGCAGGCCGACCGCTAAAGCCATCACCTACCATAAACGGCAGCAGGAATTCCTATAAACGGCAAGGCAGATGATCATGTGGTATCCGAAGAGAGCTTTGGTCGGAAATTGCGCACTAAGCTATTGAGCCCCTTACCCAGACCCACAGTGTGCTCTGAACAAGGCAAAAGGACAGTAAGATACAGGCCGGCGACAGATAAGGACTTGGCGGGCACCTGACCATAGAGAGCTCATGAAACAAAGGACTGCTGAAGCACAGGCAGCTGCTGGTCCTTGTTTTCGCCTCGAGAGGTTCGCCCCGCCTGAAAATGACCCTTGCCCACCGTTGTGGCCTAACAAAAGCCTTTATAGCCCCTGAAAACTCGCACGAGAAACAGCTGATCGCCTTTCGCCACTCGCTCCCCCGATCATCCCGATCGAATTAGTTCTCACGATCTGGTCCCAGTCCCCGAGGACGGCGGGTCAAAAGCACCGAGCTCCTTTCCTCCGAAGGTTGCAGCTCTCCGGAGCTTTGCCCCCATACCTTGCGAACCGATGGCTCCTCCCCGCTATCCCTCTCAAAGACACCGAATCGTCTTTGCTACAAGACGTCTTGACGTCTGCAGTGTAAACGGGTCAAGTAGCGCCACATACGTGTCGCTGTCTCGAGGTTCCTTCTCTTGTCGCGAGGGATTTGGGGAGCGGAAGGTGATGCTGAGTAATCGACACGAGTTTGTTCTGCTACGCCCCAACAAATTTAAATTTTGCCACTCTGAATGGACCGAGCCGCGGAACAGGCACTTGGCCTGCGCTTCTATTTCGTCACAAGCATGAGCCGAGCGAAACCGCGCAATTTGACATCTAGGCGATAACGGCAAGCCTGTTGAAATGGCCCTGTGTGGGTTCCGCTAACGTTTGGTGTTGATTCAATGCGTTCCACCCAGCTGCTCCCGCCTATGCGGTGGCTAGAACGCCGCTACAGTAACCTACCGTGACGAACGTTCCGGACCTTCCGTGTGAAAATCTCCAACAAAAAAGCCCCGCTGCGCTGCGCTGCTTTTTTTGGTTCCCGCACACACTCAACTCCGCAGATGCAGAGAGGCCTTTTCATATAAGTATCCCTGGCTAAAGTTGGAACCTTCCTCTCTCTCTCCCACGACACATCACCCTCACGTTCGTCGCAAACATGTCCGCAGAACTCAAGCAAAGGTCCACAACCGTCAAGGGCGCGCAGGCCGCTCCCAAGGAGGAGTTCGCCGATGCCAACATCCCTGACGACTATGTCTCTCGTGTGCTTGCCACCGAGAAGCCCCTCCCACCCATCCAGCTCAAGAACATCCTCAGCGAGATCCAGTGGGTCTCGTTCTTGGCCCTCACGATCACGCCCATTCTCGGCATCTACGGTCTTTTCACCACCTCCTTCAACAAGTACACCTTCGCCTGGTCCATCGTGTACTACTTCATGACCGGTCTCGGTATCACCGCCGGCTACCACCGACTTTGGGCTCACCGCGCCTACAACGCGTCCCTCCCTCTCCAGTACTACCTCGCATGCATGGGCTCCGGTGCCGTCCAGGGTTCCATCCACTGGTGGTCGCGTGGCCACCGAGCCCACCACCGCTACACCGACACCGATCTCGACCCCTACGGTGCTCACTTTGGCCTCTTCTGGTCGCACCTCGGCTGGATGCTTGTCAGGCCTCGCCGCAAGCCCGGTGTCGCTGACATCTCGGACTTGCGCAAGAACCCTGTCATCAAGTTCCAGCACAAGTTCTACATCCCCATGCTGCTCTTCTTCGGCTTTGGTCTTCCCACGTTGGTTGCAGGTCTCGGCTGGAACGACTGGCGTGGTGGGTTCTTCTTCGCCGGCGTGCTCCGTCTCGTCTTTGTTCACCACTCGACCTTCTGCGTCAACTCGCTCGCCCACTACCTCGGCGAGGCTACGTTCGACAACAAGATGACCCCTCGTGACCACTTCTTCACCGCGCTCGTCACTGTCGGCGAGGGTTACCACAACTTCCACCACCAGTTCCCCATGGACTACCGCAACGCTGTTCAGTGGTACCAATTTGACCCCACCAAGTGGTTCATCACTGCCATGTCCTGGCTCGGTCTGGCTTCGCACCTCAAGAGCTTCCCCGACAACGAAGTCAAGAAGGGCCGTCTTGCAATGCAGCTCCAGAAGATCCACGAAGAAGGTCAGCAACTCGAGTGGCCCAAGTCTTCGTCCCACCTTCCCGTCATCTCATGGGACGACTTTGTCGAGGAGTCTAAGACGCGTCCTCTCATCGTTGTTCACGGTTTCATCCACGACGTCTCTTCGTTCCTCGATGAGCACCCTGGTGGTCGCCACCTTCTTACCGGCAAGATCGGCAAGGATGCTACTACTGCTTTCCTCGGCGGTGTCTACGACCATTCGAACGCTGCCCACAACTTGCTTTCGATGATGCGTGTCGGTGTCCTCGATGGCGGTTACCAGCTTGCCAAGGACGAGATCGCCAAGGCTGAGCGCGAGAACCGCGCCATCGGCACTTCGTCCAACCGGCCTGCTGGTGCTCCTCCTTCGCCCGTCACTTCGGACGACGAGGACTTTGCCGCGCCCTCCACACCTACCGACGAGACGCCCATGACCACCACCAGCACTGTTGCTGCCGCCTCTGAGCAGCTCAAGGCGCAGCAGTCTGCTGAGGGTGTCAAGTCGATCCACCCTAAGGCAGCGTCTTATGTTACACCTGGTGAGGCCTACACCGTGGTCAAGCGCGGTGATCTCAAGGCGAACGCCAAGGTTGACGGCACCAAGTTCGGTCGCTTCCTTTAAGCACAGCAAAAATCATCAGCCAGTTATCCTATTGCAGCATCTATCGTCCCACTTCTTTGTAATCCTTCGCTATGGTCTCTCTCATCCATCTGTTTGCAAGTGCGAGGTCATCGACTTTCGGCGTGCTTCTTCACGTTGTGTACATATACCTAGGTTGCGCTCTCCCCGACGCACCCCACGCATTTAAAAGAATCTCAGACATCTCTCTCGCAAACATATTGATTGTGTTCGTTTGTTTCGTGGTCACTGAAGATTTGATATCTGTGTTTGGAACGAGACGAAACCTTCGTACTGTATGTTGGGGCCCTGCAGCGTTGGCAAAGAGGAGACAGCTCAATGCATCCATGCCAATTGACCTAGCTGATTGCGCATGCTGGAGATTCGAGTTCCGTCGCGAGTGACATATACCCGAAGTAAGTCGCGCTTGACGATCATGCTGTTGATTACGGACAGCTTGTCTTGAAGTCACTGTTCTGATGCAGCGCAGCACAAGCTTTGCTCCGTTTAGAGAAGCGTTTCGGGTCAAGCTCTCGTAGCTGGACGCTCGTCTATGACGAAGCTAGCAAGCGCTTTGCTTCCAATCTGCGTCAACCTCAGTGGAGGACCTCTGTTGTTGAATCTTGGCCCTGAGGCACCTGGTCGTGAAACTCTACCCACTTCCACGTGGAGCTCAACACTCCTTTCTTGACACAACTCACCTTGCTCATCTTCGCTCGCTCTTCTCAAGACTCAGCACTCAACAAGCTCACCTCTCTCAACACTCTCTTTGCCCGCCGCCTCTCCGCGATCTCATTTCAACGGCATTTCCCGATCGTGAGCCCGATGCCTTACGATCGGCGATGCGTGCGATTTATCTCATCTCCACGGACAGGCTCGGCCTAAGTATTCAGATTCCGAAGTCAAACGCCGATTCAGTTTGAGCCTCTCACAACGTCACGACGAACAGCGCGAATATTCAGTTGTTTTTAGGGATTTTTTTTCTTTTTTGGGCACCGCGCCAGATGGAAGCGTGTAAGAGTGGCTGACAGCCGGAATAGGATTCCGATGCAAGCACGAAAAAGTTGTCTGACACACACGCATGTCGCCGTTGCACGCTGCTTGGTTTCCAAAGCCGATGCAGCAATTGGCAGTCAGATGCCAGGACTCGAGCTGACTCCGCCTTCACTTTGCTACCACCATCATCCGCGCTCCAGATTGTGGGCGCACCGCACCGTTCGACAACGACTACAACGACGAAATATGAAGCGATAGATAACACTATAGCAATCACAAGTATTCACACCCTTCCACCCGTGGTGCCGCCTTGGCCGACCATAGGAAACACAGGACGGGACCCTTAGACTCAAGCACTCTCTCAACATGGTGGAGCACACGACGCCAGCCTCACCACCTCGTTTGGTGAGAGCCCGGACAGACCACGACTCATCGCCATCGTCCGCAAGCAACGAATGGGCACAAGAGGCAATCACATCAGCCCCAGCAGTGGAGTTCGAAGAGCAATCTTCCTCATCCGCATGCAAAGGTCGTGGCAATCGGGCTCGTGCCCGCTCCATCTCGTCCAATGCTGTTCCTGTCTCGCAGCTGGCAAGATCCGCCCTTTCACCCCTGCGGGTAGACCTGGACGACGCGCTGAACCGCGGGCCAGGCACGCCCGACTTCACGCTTCCATCCAGCACGCCCCAATGGCGCAGAGCTGATCTGGAGCGCGATCGAACCATGTCAAGCCTTGGGCAAGGTCTCCAGTTGATTTCCGAAGCAGAAAGGTCGGCTGGCCCCTCGTCGTCGCTGAACACCACTGCATCACGACCACGCTCAGCCAGCGACGCGTCGCATTCATCCGACTCGTCTGATTCGCACAAGAAGCACTCGGCTCCTTTCACCGCATTCAGCAGGCCGCGACTCTCGACCTTGCGATCCCTCTTGTCCTCATTTTCGATCAATAACTCTGCCGCTACCACACCTCATACCGAAGGCGACAACGCTAACGATGCCTCGAGACACGGAGCTCATGCGCTTCCGACGCGCCCGCAGCCTCTTGTGATGCCTTCGGCCAGGCCGGCCGCACCGAACGGCATAGGATTGAACCAAGACAGCCCGCCACTCACGCCCACAAGCGATCCCGACGAACAGAGCGAGTACCAGCAGTATGTCAATGCGTTCCGTCAACCATTCGTGCCCAAACAGGTCATCAGGCAGTACGGCCCTCCCAAGCATCAGTGGAGTGCCGCACAAGCTGCTGCCGATGCTCAGGCGGACATGGACGAACGCAACCGAATCACTCCACCTGACATGTCGGAATGGCCGTTCACTCCACCTCTCACCATGTCCAACGTCACTTCGCCCGTCGCGAGCTCGAGGGCCTATTCGCCGCCAACGCGGCCGAACTCGACCCTCACATCTGCTAGCGTGTCCCAGGGCATCCTTCCGTCGCATCTCCTCTCTGGGGCCGTACCCGCCAGCCGCTCGACCACCCCCACTTCATCCACCACCACCTCTACCTCGGACCGCTCGTCGCAGCGCACATACAACGTGTTTGACGTCGACACGTACCGTATTGAAAGTGCCGGAAAGACGCTGCTCGCGCTGCTGCCGCGCATCCAGATCAACCTCAGCTCGTGGCGACTGTCGATGCCCAACCTGCGACCGTTCCTGCCGCGCCTCGTGTTCCTCTTTGCCATCTTTGCCGCGTCGACGTGCTGCATCGTGTTCATGCTGACGACGTTGCCGTTGACGCTGCCGAAGCACATTACGAGCTTGACGCTGGTGGAGATCAAGGAGATTGCCATGAGCTTGAAGCTCTATTCGCAGAGCAGCAGCAGGGCGTTTGTACACACGCTTGTGGTGTTGGGCACGTTTTTCACGTGGAAGCAGTCGTTCACGGTGCCGGGTAGTCTGATCATGAATGTGGTGTTCGGAGCGATGTATGGGACGTATTCGGGCACGCTGTATACGTCGGTGTTGACGGCGGTGGGTGGCGTGTTTTGCTACTTGCTGTCTGCGCCGTTGGCGCCGTTGATCACGTCGTTACCGGGGCTGGCGAAGCCCTTGGATGCGATGCGCCGCGCGTTGTCGCCGGGGAGGGCGAGGGCGTCGGGGCGCAGCGTGGTGATTTCGAGCGTCAGCGGCGCGTCGAGCGGGAATGCGTGGACGTATCTGTTGGTGCTTCGTGTGCTGCCAATCGTGCCGTATGGGCTGATGAACATTGCTTGTGGGGTGTTGGGGGTGCCGTTGGCGCCGTATGCGGGGACGCTGGCGGTTGGATCGATTCCGTGGAACTTTGTCACGTGTCAGGTGGGCGATTTGCTGCAGGAGATCGTAGAGGCTCTGCCTGTCGACGACATAACCGTTTCGGGGTTGAAAGATAAAGCGAAGAGCAGCGCGGGTGGGGGGATGCGTGCGATTGTCGATCGCATCTGGAACCGCGAAATGGTGGTCAAGCTTGTTTTGCTCAGCGTGGCCAGTCTGCTGCCCATACTGCTCAGTCGGTACTTGAAGAGGAGACAGAGGCTGCAGGCGGAAGCGGAGGGGTATCACGCCCTGGAGGGGAGGGATGAGGACGAGGTGGATGATGAGGAGTCGGATCGGCCGGGGTCGAGGCGTTCGTCGAGGTTGTTTTCGGGGAGTGAAGGGATGGCGAAGAGGTTGCCTGTGGAGATCGTGCAGTTGGATGGTATGACGGATAGGGTTGGTGGGAGCGCGAGTCGGAACAGTAGCATGAGAAGCGCTTGGTTGTAAGGTTTTCAGGAGGGCTTATGGACATCTCTAGCACAGCATACGACATGACATACGACGCAAAACATTCAATGCATTTCATCTTTTATTGTCTGGTAAGAGACGAGACCGAGCCTTCGTTTGAACTGGGTCCATCAATCTGAGCATGCTTACGACGTCCTCCTCCTCCTCAACCATCTTACCCCTCGTCTTCCACTCTCCGCGACAACGCCGCCTACTGCTTACGGCGACACCCACCTTTTCACCGCATCCTCCACAATGGGTCGAACCACCTTCCTGCCCGCCGCCTCTTCGCCATGCGTCCAAACCATCTGCCTCCCCTCAACCCCATCACCATGCTTCATCTTCGGATGCTTCTCCAACTGGAACCTCTCGCCCAACGCCGCGCTGATCGCCTTGAACAGACTATCCGCTTGCACCTCGTTGATCCGATGGTCATTGCGCACAGTGAGGATGATCTCCCTGACCTTGTTCTTGCCGAGCTTGTACTTGTTGAGGCACAAACTAACGTCGGCGTGGATCTCGGCGGTCCAGCGTCGCTCCACTTTGAACCAGGCTGTGATGGTCTGTCTGCGCGTACGCAGGATCTGGTCGTCGAGCGATACGGGCGTCGACGCGAAGCCGAGGTGGATGTCGGGCGTTGCATCGTCCGTCGTGCGTACGACGTCGCCCTTCCAGTCGCGGCGGAGGAGATCGCGAATGGACAGATGGGAGAGATCACGCTTAGCTGCGCCCAACTCCTTGTCCAGGCGATCCATGACTTCGGTTAAGCTCTCGTTGTGCCAATTGCTGCGCGCGAGGACTCTTCTCGAAACATCTGCGTCGACATCGCTCGACTTTTTCGGGTTCAGCCCATCCGAATCGATCGCAATAGCATCCAGCACAAGCTCGAGCAATTCGTGCGGCATATGGTACTCCCCCGGCCCATTCGGCGGGAGGGGGATCGCCTCGAGCTCGTCAAGCATCTGCCGCGCAACGAGCGTTGTACAGCTAGCGACCGGCTCAAAGATCCGCGGACTCGCATGCGGTGCCACCCCGCGGTCCGAATGATGGTCAATGATTCCCAAGATCCTCGCGCCGTTCCACACGCTCAGCGGCAGCGGATGGTCCACAAGCACAATGCCGCGGATCACCTTCGCGATCTCCCGTGGGTGCGCAGGTAGCTCGTCGATCGTCAACAGATCGCGGTGTCCTGAGCTCATCTTGGAGTTGTCCAGAGCGACCTTGTTCTCGGGCCGCAGATCGAGCGCGTCGAGAGGCGTCTGCAGCAGCGCGACCGCTTTGCGCGGTTGCGGGTGGTGCAGCGTCGAGTGCGAGATATGGTACGCCCACGTGAGCGCCGCTGCCATAGAGTCGAGGTCGCCGCCTTCGTTGCCCATGACGATGGTCCACTCGTGTGCTTTTCCGTGGACCCAGTCCGAGAGGAAGGCGAGTTTGGTGGTTTTGGACCATTCCGAAAAGTGGCCGACGCCTTCTTCGCGTGTCCAGTAGTCCGCCGGTCGCGCTTCGCCGGAAGCGAGTGTGGTTGGGGTCGCATTGAACGATAGCGCAGAGTATACGACGTGGTGCTCTGCTGGCTGCGAAGACCC
Source organism: Sporisorium exsertum (assembly GCA_928724755.1). Taxonomy (NCBI): domain Eukaryota; kingdom Fungi; phylum Basidiomycota; class Ustilaginomycetes; order Ustilaginales; family Ustilaginaceae; genus Sporisorium; species Sporisorium exsertum. The sequence continues at coordinate 435,698 of CAKMXK010000001.1, forward strand.
GGCGAGAGCGAACGCAGTCTGCCCACCCGTACGCTGCACACCGAACACCGCCTCACTGACCTTTGGCACAGCACGCCCATGCACCACCGCCGAAGCTAGCCCCAACAGCACCACTGCCAACCTAGCCCACTGAGTCGTCTCGCTGAACAGTATCATGGCCTCGAAGAGTGGGGTGTGTGATGAGGGGAAGGAAAGACACCGCAGCAGAGCATTAACAAGTGGGCACAGATGGGCGCTGCTGCCGTCAAAAAGGGCGGTGCGTGCGTGCATTTTCTGCATGCGGGCTGACGTTTCTTCGACTCGTCCAGTGCCGCTGCTCACTGTGGAGGCAAAAGGGTGATTTTCCGTCGCTCAGAAGCTCGCTTAGTTTGGAGCTCGTATTCACCCGCTCGAACGGCTTCTGCTTCCAGACAACTCGAGCCAAGACGTTCCTGCCAAGACTGAGTTCGTCACTTCTCAAGCTCGGAAGGCCTCATCAAACTCGCAATCTGTCGTCATTCATGGAGGGAGGATCAGTTGTGGATCTTGCTGTTTGCTACAGGTACAAAGCGCGAACGCAACTTTAAAGCTACAAACACGTCCAAGCAGCACGACCACTTGATGACTACCAGCCCCACGTTCCAGCTCCTACAGAGCAGCGTCGAAAGCAAAAGGCCAAGAGTGTGTCAGTCACCGGCGTGCTGTCCCAACAAGAGAGAATTCAAGAAGGGGGACCGGTCGAGTAGGGCGCAAAATTGGGTCGAGGCGGCATGAAGCCCCATCCATTGGGCGGTGGGCCCTGCGGATGGTGACCAGGCGCAGGCCCAGGCGCAGGTGGCAAAGGACCCATCGGGAACGGTCCAGGAGGCATCATTCCCGCTCCCATCATGTGCGGAGGAGGAGGCGGGAAAGCAAATGGCGGGTTGGGCTGAAAGCCGCCGCCGCCGCCCATCGGACGGTCATAACCATACTGCGGACCAGGTCCAGATTGCGACGCCTCCACAGGCCCAGCTCGGTCCGCAGTGGGCAGGCCCGCAGTCAGGATGGATAGCAGATCGTTCTTCGGAGCCGCTTGGGACTGAGGCGATTGCGAGCCCCCAGAAGGCGAGGAGGGCTGCAGCATCTGCAAAAGCGCGTCGGCCTGCGGCGCATTGGGAGCGGGCACGGGCACATCCTGGTGCGCACCACCAAACGAAGGTGCCGGGCTGCTGCCATCGAAAGAGGCAAAGCTGCTCTGCGACACGCCGCGGTCGTGTCCTGCACCTGCACTCAGCATTTGCAACAGCTTCTGAGCTTGTCCCGACTTTTGCGGACGCGGAGCCGGCAGCGGAGATTGGCTTCGAGATGGATCGTTGAGCATGTTAAGCAGCGAGTTTGCTTGAGGAGCCGGGGGGGACGGCGCGCTTTCCTGAGTTGCAGTTGGGCGGTTCAGAGCCGCCAGCAAAAGAGCAGCACGATCTTGTGCCTCGGCTGGAGTGGGAGCGCCACTTGCTCCGCCTGGCGGCGCTGCAGCGTTCGAGTTCATCAGAAGCGATAGAAGCTGTTGACCACGCTCATCTCCAGACGCATTCATCATTTTGGCGCCCACACCGGGGAACATCTGTTCGAGAACACTGGCCGCTGCTTGGCTATCTTGTGCGCTGGGCGCAGCGGCACGAGCGGGCTCGGGTGTCGGAGACGACAGTCCAAGCAGCGCTTTGAGCTTGTCGCTCGTGGGAGGCGCTGGCAAAGGCTCGGCTTTGTTCTGCGCTGCCTTGTCCATGCCGGAGAAGGACGGGAAGAGCGACGATGTGTCGACAAACGATGGCACGGCTGCCGCGGATGCAGCTTTAGCGGCAGCGGGCGCGGGTGACGATGCAGCATGCTGCGAGTCGATCACCGGCTCCGATCGACCTGCGGGACGGTTCGGGTGCGTCGCCTTGTTTGCGTGAATCCATTGCCTCAGACGTCCGATAAAGGGCGAGATGAGGTAAAACTTGCCACCCATGCCAGCGGGAGGATCTTTCGACTTCTTCCACGTAGGCAAGTCGCTCAGCTTGAACCAGGCGATCTTGGAGATCTCCTTGCGCGTCAGCGTTTCGAACTTAGTGCTCTCCTTGACGCCGGGCACAATGTAAAGGCGGAGTCGCTGTTCTCGCATCGTCAGATCCATGTAGTCCTTGCTGTCTTCGGGTAGCAGCGGAGTGCAGTCGTATCCGGTCTCTTCCAGCACCTCGCGAATGGCACAATCGCGCTCGGCCTCGTTCTGATTGATCTTGCCCTTAGGAAAACCCCAAGCCGCCGAGGATTTCCAGCCTTTGACCAAGAGGCACTTGTCCCAGTCCTCGGCTAGAAGGATGGCGCCGCAGACAGGTACGCGCGTCTTGTACTTGAGGAACTCGTCGAAGGCCGCCTCCAGGTCTTGCTGTCCGCTGCCGCCAGTGATGTAGCGTTGGATGAGCGGCACGATCATCGAGGCTGTGTGCAGCAGGTACGACGAGAAGCGGCGCAAGCCGAGAGAGGGAAGCGAGGGATTGAGTGGGCGCAGGAAGTCTTCGTAGAACCAGTGTGCTTGCTCGACTTGGAAGCAGATACGCTCGATGCTTGACAGCTCATCCGATGGCAGATTGACGATGAATCGACTGCTGAGGTCCTCCAATGTCTCTGCAAAAGTGAGACCTTTGTAGGCGGAAAGAGGGTCGCGTTCCAACGCACTGGTGCTGGCCTCTGATGGAGCTGCAGACAGGGAAAGAGAAGCACATATCGGTGTCAACGCTGAATCGATGTGTGGAGGCTGGTAACCATCAATGCAAAGAAGAAAGCTCTGAAAGATCGGCGAGGCGTCCGAACTGGCAAGGATGCACTGTGTGGATGCGATGCGCTGAAGAGAAACGAATGATGAACACGAGGATGTAAAGCACTGGCCTGTGCTTACCCTATTGCTTGTCCGACAGAAACAAGACCTGACGTCTTATTCGCCTATGCCGAGGCGGTGAGAGCTGCATTACGGAGCGGAGATAATTGCCGATCGAGAGTCTGTGACTTACCTCCTTTGAAACCTCGATCACCACCAGTGATCTCGGGTGTGATCCACGAGCCGTCTGTTGCAAGTGAAGGGGTCGAGGAGCATCAATAAACGAGCGATCACCAAGCCGCTATATGAAGACGTGAACACTTACAGAAGTCGCCGTCTTGAGGCTTGACTTCATCGTCGTCAACCATCTGCGGGTGTGAAGCAGGAATGAAAGGAGGAAAAGTGAGCTATTGTGCTGATCGGTGCTGATCGGTGAGTAGCCTCGTTGGGTGAAGCACTTACACATTTCCATTGACCGAGGTGCTCAGGATCAGTCTGGCTGGAAGCATAGAAGCAGAGGTAGTCCTTGATTGAGGAGAAGCCGGGTGTCGGTTGCGGGTAAGACCAGATGCGACCAGTGACGACGGGGCCTTGATCCTTGCTGAACTGGAGGTCGTGGTACGCTGCCATGCCCTTCCACTCGCACATGGTGCGTCTGGCTTTGGACGGCTTGATGAGGTCCATCTTGACGCTGCTGGGTGGGAAATAGTAGGTTGGAGGATGGGACGTCTCGAGCACACGATAGCCTTGCGTGGTCTCGGCAATGACAAGCTCTTGCTTTGAGGGTGTGACCCAGATCACCCTAAGCCTGGCTGAGGTCGGCTGGAGAGCAGGTGGTCTGGGATAGTTCCAGACATTTTCCTTTGGCCGCGGAGGCATGACGGGGAAGCGGATGAGTCGATGTGAGCCGCTCACGATGATATGGTTGTTCTCGTTGGTAGTGGTGATGGTGGAAGCGAAAAGTAGCAAGTGTGACAGATGCGGATCTGGTTGAGACGCGGCGGGTCAGTTTCAAGTGGAGTTGAGACGTGCGCGAAAAGCTCATTTGTAAGAACCCGATCCACACCCGATCTGGACTTATATGCCCGAGTCAGCAGTCTCACTCTCGCCGTCTCGATGCGCACCATCAAAACACCATCGGCTGCCAAAAGAGAAGCTCAGGCCCGCATCGAACCGGAAGTCCCTTTTATGAAAGCACAGCGGTCAACGAGATAGACATGTGATACGACTGATTGCAGGGACGACTGCAAGGATGAGAGACACGGTTTAGAACGAGCATGGTGACGACGAACAACACGCGAAAGATGCTGACGGACATGGCATAGGGGGAGCACCGAGTGGCTACGACTGGGATAACAACACACATCAACAGAGACAAGTAGTGAATCCCAGAGATCAGCATTCTGAAGATGGCCGAACAAGGCGTTCAGGGAGATCAATGAAGTTTCTCTTGGCAAGGGCACAGGACTATTGACATGACGATGACGATGATCTGCGCTCAACTCTGAAAGTAGCGACAAGATCAGGGGCCACTTGAGGAAAAAATGGCTCGTACCGTAGGGAGAGAAGGCCCTTTAAGGCTCCTCCTCCCACTCGGGCGAACGCTTGACCTGGGTCGCCATGACGGACCGCTTCGAGGGGGTCTTGACCGCGGGACCGTTGGAGATGGAAGGGTAGTATCGGCAGTTGGAGCTCTGGCCAGCGGGCTGGGCAGCAGGAGTGGGCCTGACACCTTGGTACCAGGTGGAACCCGAGTAGACACCGGGCCATTGGCCCTCGGTACCGTCACACTGCTCAAAGACACCGCGGTCGTAGTTGGCGGGCTCGTTCCACATGCAGCCCATGACATCGTAGATGTGCGGGCACCACTCCTTGGCCCAGGGACCGGCACGGCAGGCACGGAAGCAGTACTCGGTGGCCGACATGAAGTTCTGCCACTCGGGGAGCTGCTCCCAGTTACCGGTGTAGGCGCGGGTGAAGACCTGGCCACCGACGGGGTTACCAGAGCCGGTGGCACCGTGAGGATCAAGCTCACCACCGTCGTCACCAGCGCGGATGTGGATCTTGGTGAAGTCGCCAGTACCAGTGATCTGGACAAACGAGGGAGTCTTGAGGAAGTGGGCGCCGTGGATGGTGCCGTCGGGGATAAGGCGGGTACCGTAGCCGGACTTCATGCAGTAAGAGACCATGACGGCCTCGAGGTCACCAACAGTGTCGGAAGTCTTGGTGTTAGGGGGACCCCAGAGACAGAAGTCCTTGACCGAGTTGATAAAGACGTTTTGGCACTTGGCCTTGGGGTTGGTAGCACCGTAGCGCTGCTGGCAGTCGTTGTAGCCGGTCTGACCGCCGTTGGCGTCGGTCTTGGCGGGCATGTGGGCAGGGTCGTAGGCAGCCGAGACACCGAGGACACCGGCGACGAGGGCGACGAATACAGACTTGGCGAACATGGCTGCTGATGAAAGTGAACGAACGGGTTGATAGGGGGTGCAAGTCGATCAGAGATTGGGGGCCTGGATTTCAAAAGAATGTGTAGAGTCTCGGTGGAGTGGAAAAGGACGAGACTGTTTGGAATAGGGAGGGGGAGAGATGGTGATGGTGGTAGAAAGAGCAAAGGAAATATGTATTTGGGGAGGAACGAGTGGGTGAGAGGTCGAATCGCTTTTGAAGGGCTTCCGGGGAGCAAGGCAGCAGCGGGACTGGTCAACAACCACTGCTCGCTGCTGCTCAGGACACGGAGAGGAGGAGCGCAGTCGAAAAAAGGCAGTGTGCGCACCTCTCTCAGGCAGACTAGGCGAGGAGAGGGCTCATATGACAAAAAAGGGTTGAGGCAAGACGGCTGCCCAGAGCCAAAAAAGAGGGTGTCGACTCCTAGGCGAGGGGTATGGTAAAGGCGACACCTCCGCCAGCAGACGGGAATAGAGAGGACGCGAAGCAGCCAAAGTTCTGCTGCTGCTGCGCAGAGACCAACACTGCAAAACAAGGCAAGAAAAGGAAAACACTCAAGTCCAGGCGAGACGAGGAGAGGGGAACCGGCGGAGTTGGAAGGAGCATGGCAAGAGAGGCGTCAGGTGTTTGACACAGACAGGCGCTGAAGCAGCGCAAGACAAGGAGGATCTGCAAGAGGCAGATCAACGGTGAGACGAGACAGTCGTAGGAAATGCGGAGGAGATGCCCCGGGACTAAGTTACAGTATACGCTCCAGAGGACGCACGCGCAAAAAAGGGGTCACTGCGCTGTGCTGCGCTTGTTTCATTTGGACGCGGGCAGCGCGCAAAAGACTAAACGCGAAGCCCTCCATTGTCAGAAGTCAAGGTTCTTAGAACAAGACTGACTATTTTGTTGTGGTCGCGGCACTGACTCACTGTGCCCAGCATTTCTCGGCGAGGCGGTTCTAAGCGAAGAAATTCGCCTGCAGTCTGCAGATCATGTCCGATGCCTTTTCTTCTTTTCCTCCCACCTTTCAGTCGACTCGATATGCTCGTCTCGCTCCCACATCGCAAGACAATTTAGCTTGCCGCTTTTGCTAAAGCTTGCAGTCGATCCCATCAAAGCCTCGTTGGCAGAACGGAGTTGGTTTGTTCGTTTGGCAATCAATGCGGCGGGGCTACTGTACACTGCAGACAGCCTGTGGGAGATGCTCGTGTCAACAGACCGCGGTCTTCCGGCTCCAGTAGCTCGTCGATGTGCATATGCATCTCGGTTCAGCTTGTCCTCGTCACAACACGCTTACCGCTTTTGAGAAGACGCGCATTGTCTTACGCAGGTTGAGTGGGTTTGACCCTGGTTCGGTGGGATTCTGCGCTCCTGGACTCGGAACTGCGCTGTTCGTGCTTGGCCCGCTGTTAACATTATACCAGCTCAGACCTTCTTCTGATGAGGCGCTGGCGCTGCAGTACTTGGTGTACCGCGTAAATCCATGAAGCTTAGGAACAGCGCAGGGCCGGCACACGCGGGTCCGAGCAGCGAAACTGTGATTTTATAGAGTCGTTCCTATTATTGACAGCTCACAAGAAGACGATCATCTCGCTTAGAGGATTGACAGAAGAAGGTGACTGCGGTGTGACTTCTGACGAGCCGCGCTCCGCAGTCCTGCTGTGGCCTTGCTTGTAAGTTAGCGACGACAACGGCGACTTCTCCGTTTTCAGGCCACACCTCCCTGCACCACTCCGTGGTGCTTCGCCGATCGCCTACATAGTGTTACCCTTGTGGATAACAACCAGTCGGCGAGGACGTCGCTGTTGATCTCGACACAGTGCTGAACTGCATTTTCATCAGCCATCAGCTATCGAGCTCGGCAGTCTATCTTCGATCGGTGCCTCGCAAAGTCTATTGGAGCCTAAGTTGGTGCGCCTTGCTCACTGCGAGAAGCAGTGTTCTGAGCCAGGAGGCTGCCGGTGATGTCCACGTTGCCTTCTAGGATGGCATGGGAGGAAGCGGCTCTCTTTTGCAATGCGTTGGTGGCCTCTGCGGTCTGGAAGGGCACGTATCGCTGGCACTGCATGTCGATTTAGCGCCTAGCGTCGATCGGAGAAATCACAGATCGGCGATTCCAGTCTAGAGCCGCTTCGATCTGGGATCGAATTACGCTCTATTTTCGCGTCCTTTTTTTCGTCTGCTTCTTCTTTTTCCTTTCCGATCAAATATTTCGTGAATCCGCGTCTAGATCCCATTCCCGATATCATCGAACTCGATTCAAACACACATTCCTTTTGTCAGCCAACGTCGAGCACGCCATTCCTGGTACAATTCCCGCCAGCGAAGTGGACGTCCCGCCGTATCACACGACAACTACCGTATCCACTGGTCCTGACAAGACCTGGTTGCAAAGAAGGTCTGTGGAGAAGCACGGCTAGGAAGACTTGGTGGTGATTGGAGCTGGCGGCGAATTGACCGGCGCTGTGGGACAAGGCCAAGCAGAGCAGTGCAAGGCACGGTCCAAACGGTCGCGAAGCACTTACTTCCTTTGGGGTTCCGTGCTAAACTCCGATACAGTACACGATTTTTTCTCTCTCTCTTTGGAGCAGCAAGACCCTGTCGTGTCCTGCCACGGCAAAAGTCACTCGCAGCCGAGGGACTACGCATTCTCTGCTCTGCTGATCTTGGGAACAAGAAGATTCGATTTTTGCCGCTCTTGCGTGATTTTGGCATCAGTGTTCGCCGCAGCTGTCCAGAATCAATAGCGCTCTTCGGATACAGTACTGCTTTGGCCCCACGTCCCGCTACGCTTCATAACTCAAGGGTCTCCACAGCCCCGACGTCTGCAAAACAACACAACTGCCCACTCCGGCGAAACAGCAAAAGGGTCGACGAGCCAGCTGCCCCTCCTCTCCCAACCACCACCACTACCACCAACCAATACACAGTCTCCGTCCAGCAAGATGACAGTTCCGTCCTCCAACGGCGCCTCCAACGACAACGGTCACGCCGATGCCCATGTCTCCTCCTCCATCGGCTTCTCCACAAAGGCCATCCACGTCGGCTCGGAGCCCAACGCAGCCACGGGTGCTGTCATCCCGCCTATCAGTCTCAGCTCCACCTTCGCGCAAGATGGCATCGGCAACCACAAGGGATACGAATACTCTCGTTCTGCAAACCCCAACCGTGACTCGTTCGAGCGTGCCCTTGCTGCTCTCGAAGGCGGCAGCCGCGGTCTTGCCTTTTCGTCTGGATCCGCTGTCACTGCCACTATCCTCAACTCGATGCCATCCGGCTCGCACATTGTCAGCGTAAACGACGTCTACGGCGGCACCTACCGCTACTTTACCAAGGTGGCGACCGTATCGCAGGGCATCCAGACCAGCTTTGTCGAGATGGACGGTCCCCAGGCCGAGGTCAGCGAGCGTGTCAATGCTGCCATCCGCAAGGAAACCTCGCTCGTCTGGATCGAGACTCCTACCAATCCCACCCTCCGCGTCATCGATATCCCTCTCATTGCCAAGCTCGTGCGAAATCACCCCAACGCCAGGAAGGACATCAAGATCGTCGTGGACAATACATTCATGAGCCCGTGGTTCCAGAACCCTCTCGCGCACGGTGCCGACCTCGTGATGCACAGCGTCACCAAATACCTCAACGGCCACAGCGACGTCGTCATGGGTGCCGCTGTCACCAACGACGAGGCGTGGGCAGAACGCCTGGCTTTCCTGCAGAACAGCATCGGTGCCATCCCATCCCCCTTCGACTGCTGGCTCGCCCTCCGTGGCCTCAAGACGCTTGCGCTCCGTATGAAGGCGCATGGCCAGTCTGCTCTGGCCATTGCTCAGTTCCTCGAGGCACATCCCTCGGTCGAGAACGTCATCTACCCTGGTCTCCCATCGCACCCCGGTCACGAGGTGGCACGACGACAGATCTCGAAGCGTGCGGCTGCTGCCGGTCCCACGGCTTCCAACGGTGCATTTGCGTACGGCGGCATGATCTCGTTCCGCATCAAGTCGGATCCTGCCGATGATGCACCGGCAGACAAGCTACTCTCCCACCTCAACGTCTTCACGCTCGCCGAGTCGCTTGGTGGTGTCGAGAGTCTGATCGAGCTGCCTTCCAAGATGACCCACGGCTCGGTCGCGCTCGAGGACCGAATCAAGATTGGTATCGGTCACAACCTCATCCGCGTCAGTGTTGGTATCGAGGAGACTGCCGACCTCATCCAGGATCTCGAGCGTGGTCTCAAGGCTGCTGGTCTTTGAAGGCTTTTGCAAGTTCTCAAATAGAGCTCCTTAAGACGATAGACTGGCGTGCTTGCTTCGTACGCCCCTCTCTAGATCCAAGACCCTTCTGCAACCTGGTTCCTCTCGATGTGCTGCTATCTCTCTTTTCATCTTCGCACGTTCCCGCTGCTCTGTACCTTTTCATATCTAATCGCAGGCGGGGCAGCCATACCGATACATCGTACTTCTTCAAGGGTCTGCGAGTGGTGTGACGAACTACCCGGGAGTGAAGAGACGCCACTGTGCAGTCAGCAAGAAATTCGCCTTTGCTGACATCACTCAGCTTCTGGCTGGGAAATTTTTCCCGAGAAAAAAAAAAGTGCCCCGCCTCCACAAGCTTAGCCAAGCAGCGACTGTCCAACAGGGCCATCATCCCGAGCTCATCGCGGCTTCCTACTTGGGGCATCTAGCGTCACTGCTACCATCACAACGACCCGCGTTGCAGCCGCACATCTCGAAAGCGAAACGAGCACGATGCAGCGATCCTCCTTCTCCACCTCGGCGGCGCGGGCTTGCTGGCTGGGCGACCAGCGTGTTGCCTCCAGAGTTCCTCGATTGGCAGCCAAGCCTCTACCGACAGCTTCGGCCTCGGAGGCGACGATATCCTCTCATTACCTTGTTCAGCCTGACGCAGCGTCTTGTGCTGAGGCGTACGCTGCTAGGCGAAGCATTTCGGAGGCTTTTGGGTTGTTGGCTGGGTCCACGGCTTCGGCGCGTACAGGGTTGCGCAACCGTCATGCTTCGACGTGGTCTCGAGCGTCTACTCGCGCCTTTGGCAGTTCGAGCTCGGCACATGATCTGAAGCAGGATGCAAAAGAGAAACTGATGGAGGAAGGCAAGAAGTTCGCCAAGGAGAAGTTCAACGAGAAGCTCAACGCGGAGGAGACCAAACAACAGGCTAAAAGCCTGTCCAGCTCGACGGGCAAGATCCTCTTCGCCGCACTCGCTGTTGCTGCAGCAGCGTACCAATTCATCGGAGGCGAGACGCACGCAGAAGAAGCGCGCACCCCTTCTTCTGGCGGGTCTTACCCAAATATTCAAAGGACCAAGTAGCGCTTCTATGCCTCGTCGGACCGTCGCTCTTCCGCACAGGCCCACCGACTCATCAAACGCTTCCCCTCCGACCTGGATAACATCGTCGCACCCTCCTCTCTCGAAGAACTGGGCCTAATCATCACATCCCGCACCTCGGGCAGCAAAACCCGCATCTCCCTGATCCTCGACAACTTCCCCACCTCCCTCGAAGACGTCCAGCGAATCGAGCATGAGATTGTCCCCATCTTCTGCTTCTCCTTCTACGACCTCCCGCTCAAAGACTTCGAACAGCGTCTACCGAGGGGCACGGGTGACAAGGAGAGAAAGAAGGTGCAAGAGCTCAAGGAGAACACCGAGAGGCTGGAGCCGTTGGTGAAGAGGTACAGGGACCAAGGGATATCTATGAGATCAGTGCGGACTGGGATAGCCCTGACGAGGTGTGGGAGCAGGTCGAGGCGAAGACTAAGCAGATTTTGGAGCTGAGGGAGATGGGTGAGCTGTAGGAAGACGACCAGCGGATTTACGATCAGTCTCGATTGCAGCGTTATCACAGTCATGAATCCAATCCATGTTGCATGCACGCCTATCGAGTGTCCATTGGGTATGTTTTGTGAGAAGTTGCCGTGACAAGACTGTGCTACGAGTGCGGTGACCTCTACGCCGCGCTTGGAGGGAGTGCCATCTCGCCGCCCTGATATTCTTTTCCACCGTCCTCTGCATCCTCGCCGTCGCCATCGTCTTCATCTTCGCTCTCGGCCTCCATCTCTGCGAGCAAGCCCGGTAACCGTCCAGGCTCTGCGCCTTCGAACAACCACGCATGACTGTTCATCAACCTCTCCGGCTCTTTCAACGCGTCCACGCCACCAGCAGAACTGAGTCCCTCACCCCCGTCCTCCACCTCATCCTGCAACTCGACCTTCTCCTTCACCTGCTCCGCCGCCGGTGTACCCACCACATCCTGGCTCGGCTGGATCGACGGCAGATGCCACGCGAGTTTGCGGCACAGATACTCGACGATGCGGTCGCAGTCTCCGAGCAGCATGATGTCGGTAGCTAGGTGGAGGATGGGCGTCTTGTTGATGAGGATGACTGGGGTCGAGTGTGGGATGTGGCCTAGGATTTCGGATACGGGTGCGACCTTGAGCGATGTGCCCATCACGATGAGGAGGTCGACTTGGTCGCGGTCCGAGAGCAAGGCGTGGTCGAACTCGTCGGAGAGCTTCTCGCCGAAGAAGGTGATGTCCGGTTTAAGGATGCCGAACCCTGCTAGGCGGGTGGGGTCATCGTCATCGTCGTCGTCTTCATCAGATTCGTTGCCCGGCCGCCACGTTTTGCCGTTCCCCAGCTTGCGCTTCTTTTTGCTTGGCTTGTTAGCACCTGCCTCGCGCGCCTTCCGCTCATCACACCGCGGACAGCTCGGCACGCGCTGCGCAAAGATCGCCTCCGCAATCTGGCTCCCTTTACACCGATATCCACACGTCGCATCCGTACAGCTCGCGCTCGCAAAGCTCCCATGGCACTGCAACACCCTCTCGATTCCCGCAATCTGCTCGAGCGTGTCGATGTTCTGGCTATAGTTCCGCAGCAGCTGGCCCCTCTCCTCGAGGAGCTTGATAAGTCTGTGCGCTAAGCTGGGCACGAAGTTGCTCGGGAAGATCCTGTGTGCAAATGAATAGAACATCGCCGGGTTCGATAGGAAGTACTGCTTGTCAAACATGTCTTGTGGATCGTCGAGTTCGTATTTACCCTCGGACTGGAGCGTGGCGTAGATGCCGTCCTTGGACCTGAAATCCGGGATGCCGCACGACACGGAGATACCCGCACCGGAGAGCACCATGATGCGCTTCCGTGTGCGGAGGAGCGAGAGCGCGTCCTCAACCGTGTTGTACTGTGGGAGTTTCTCCCGTCGCCGCAGAATGCGGGCGAGGGCGGTTTTCAGGATGGGAAGTAGCACGTCGAGGGGTACATCCGATTCGCGGATCGAGCGCGGGAGGAACACGCCGAGGGCTAGGAGGAGGTGCTTGATGCGTAGCGGTGAGGGGTCGGGGACGATATAGTGCTGGAGGAAGGCGACGATGCCGCGTTGCTTGAGGTCTTTGATCATTAGGGCGATAGTCTCGGGTGGGAAGGCGTCAGCGGCTTCGTCGAGGAGGCGGTCGATCTCGGTGTCGGACTCGGATTCGCCTTCGGCCAGCTCTTCGAGTGCAGAGAGCTCCTCTGAGTCCATGGATTGGTAGGATGTCGGCGCGGCCGCTGAGGGGCTTTCGGCGCCATTTGAAACGACTGCGGCAAGCGTCGGCCTTGACGTCGATGCCACACTTGTATTGTCGACCCTGCTTGTGGCAGCTGCAGGCGCTCCGTTCGTAGCGTCGCTCTGCATCGTTTGGTCGACCGCAGGTGCTCCAGCGAGGACGTATCACCTGCTGAGCAAGACGACGAAGTGTCGTTAGGATCCCTTCTTGGCGTCCGACATCCGTGCCTTCTTCCAAGGACTTTTCCTTCCGGGCCACCCTTCAAAGTCGAAAATTTATCTCGTTTTCCACTTTTTCATTTCTTCTCGAACCTCAGTCTGCAATTCTAGCCTTCGAATGCAACTGCAACGCGAAGAACGCACATCTGGTATATAAACACAATCTGCGCTCGCATTCTCGTTCCGCTTCCCCCCAACACACTCCCTCCTTCCTGTTTCAAGGTACTTCAAAATTGCCTTTTACCATTTTGAACCATAATTCAGGAAGGGCTATATGGGAGTTGATCCTTCAATTTTTCTCGCCTTTTCATCAAAAATTCCAGTGTTGCTTCCAGCTTTCGAGGTTGGTCCTTTCTCCGCCAAGCTTCCTTCTCCTGCACAAAACGCACACGTCGCATTCGGGATCCACTTCTTCGAAGCATCCGAATCGAATCATTAGGAAGCGTAGGCGTTCAATCGTACCGGTCTTGAAGACTTGATACCTTTTCGAGCGCATTTCGCTTCCTACGAGTTTGGGTGCAGACAGCGTTCGCAGAAGGAGCTTTGGTCGTGCGAAAGGTTCTGAACATCGGTAGTTTGGACCGCTGGTCAAGGCGGGATTGTGTTGACGCTTGCTGTGCATCGTCTGCTAGATCCTGTCTTGTTTTTATACTTCACTAGCAGCAATCCAATCGCTCTTTCCTTCAGTCCTCTATTCCCATCAAGTGTTTGTCGGCTGTCACTGTTACAGGTCTGAGAAGTCAATGTCTCTGTTAAACGTTGACCCATGCCACCCATGACCTTCCGCCGATCACTCACTCACACGCACGCCACTCAGTTCACCTCTTCAGGATCACAATCCAGCGAGAATCCCAGAGAATGCATATGATGCCATGCTTGCTACAAATACATGAATGCGAGGACGAGACTGACCCAACCCTACTTGCGACGACGCTGTTGAGGGGCGCCCTTACCGTTTGCGCCGACCTTGGGCCCTCGCTCTTTGGACTTCGGTTCGGCCGCGTCAGGTTTGCCACGACGGCTCTTGTTCTTGACGTTGGCGTGCGTGTAGTAGTTCTCAGCCTTACGCTTGCTGGTCGTCATACGGGTGCCCTTCTTCTGCTTGCGACGCGGGTCCTCTTCCTCGTCCTCATCATCAGCGGCAGGAGCAGCGCGTTTGGCGGGGGACGACTTGGCGCTGGTATCGGCCTCCTCCTCGTCGACCTCCGCTTCTGCGTCAGAGTTGCCCTGGAACACGTCGTCCCAGTTCAAGTCTTCGAGCGTGTCTCCGTCCTCTTCTTCATCATCCTCATCCTCGTCGTCATCGTCTTCCGCAGCATCATCGCTGTCGAAAGTGGCATCCTCATCCACAGCCACCTCGGGCACCGGCTCGTCCTCGTCGCGCTCCATGACATAGTCTTCCGGTCGACCCGCCTCAATGTCCTCCCGAGTGAACTTGGTCGCCACAGCGATCTGCTTGAGCGGTTGCTCAACGCCCTTAACCTTCTTCCTCTTGAGCAGTTTGTCGGTGGTAACGTCGAGTTCAGCATCTGCCACCGCTGCTGCAATCTCGCTCGCCTCGGCAGCCTCAACCTCTTCAGCCGTAGCCTTACCCTTACCCTTCCCATCCTTACCCTCTTCCGGCGAAGCAGGCGCAACAAAGAACGGAATCTTGCCCCGAATCCAATCATTTAGCACCATCTTCGCCACCGTCTCCAAATCCGGCTCGCCACCCTTGAGCAGCTTACCCATCCTCTTCGCGATCTGCCCGAGGAAATCTTCCGAATTCGACCACTTCTCCAAGCTGTACGTACGACGGATGTACTCGGGCTTGACACGCGACAGCAACGCCGGAATATGCTCCGCCGGCGTCTCGAGGTTCTCGACACGCACGACGCCTTTGAGCACAGTGCCAGTCTCCGAGTCGTGCGCCGAAACGGGCACAATACCAGGACAGTCGATGAGGTAGATGCGACGCATGAGCGTGATGTACTGCCACACCTTAGTCTCGCCTGGAATGGGCGCGACGTTGCACACCTTCTTCTTCTTGAGCGTGTTGATGATCGAACTCTTGCCTGTGTTGGGGTATCCGACGAAACCGACGCTGATCTGCTTCTTGTCCGAGTGCAGCACGCTGAACTGACGCAGCAGCTGGATGAGCGAGCCCTTTCCGAACGAGTTGTTGATCGAAGCATGGAATGCAATGGTAGGGTACTCTTTCGAGAGGATCTTGACCCAACGAGCCTGTCAAGCAGTGATTTCGGAGCAAAATGCGGAAAGAAAAGGGTCAGCATCGAGTTGCTCTTAGACTATTCCCATCGCCTCTAGGGAAGAGCGAGAAGGTAAGGAATATTGGTTCCATGACTACGAGCACGGCGTAGAAAAAAGAGCGCCGTAAGCTCAACTCATATAGGAATCCCGACGCCGACGCTCCAGGCCCTCCCGGTCTGCCCAGCCTTTATCGGCGGAAGAAGGTCTGGGAGGGGGCATGTCCCTAGCGCCTACCAGCCGTGAAGCTGACAGGGGAGACATAGCTATGAGGGGGAGATCATATCGACGCCGTTCTTCTTCCACATTCGTAACAGTTTTTGCGCCACTGATATCGCCCTCCGAAGGGACAGCGACGGCACAGTACTTGACATGATTGTGGAGTGATGTCTTGAGAAGTTGAAAGGGGGGATGAAGCGAGAGGGGAGAGCGAGATAGGGGGAGGGTGGGGCACAAAACTTACAGTAACCCACGTAGGGACGAGGTCGACCTTGTTGAGAAGGAAGACGAGGTGCTTGTGCGGTTTTTCGTCGCGGATGTGCTTCTCGACGCTGCGGCATCGGGTTCCGAGAGGGTCACGAGCATCGAGAACGTGGATGATGACGTCGGACGAGTCAATGACCTTGTAGAGCTCACCCCAGATACGTCTGGATTGACCTTTGCTATAGATGGGCTCGGATCGGCCACGAGTGACGGGGATCTCGTAGAGCTCGTCTGCATCGGCAGTGAAACCGTTGGCGGATCGATGGGCGCTGGAGCCGACCTCGTAGTCCGAGGGCACGAGACCAACACCGGCCGCCTTGGCTTCGAGTGCCGCCTGCTTTTCGTCGGCTGCGCGACCAGCCTGCTCGCTGCTCATGGCAAGCTCCTCGAAGGAGCTCATCCCGCCATCGAGACGGGGACGCTTTCGCTGTGCGCCGGGTCCAAACGTGTCCGAGTAGGGTTCGAGGGTAGTAAGCGAGGGGGCCTTGCCCTTGCCGGGATCCTGGATGAGCGACATGGGGAGCTTGTTCCTTCGCAAGAGCACCGAGTAAGGGTCGTTGACGCGCGAGCCGAGTGAGTTGCGGAAGTGGTCGAGCGCATCTTGCGAGATGACGCGGGTGTTGCCGAACCATCGCTTGTCGGGCTGGACACGGCCGGGCTTTGCTTCGCTGCTCTGGAATTCCGCAGCCTGAATGATCTTTCCGTTCTTATCACGGATGGCTTTAGAAGCAATGCCATCCTTCGAGAGAAGCTTGACGACCTTGGCCTTTTTAGCATCGCGGTAGAAGTTCTCACCCTTGACACGCTTGATGCCGGTGGACTTTGTGTTGTTTTTGGAGGGGCCTCCCTTGACGACGACCATCTTGACTTATGCGCAGAAGCTATGAGATGCTTGAGGGTATAGTTCGACAAAAAGGCAAGCACCGAGCAAAGCTAGGCTAGTCGACCGTTGGAAAAGGCCGTTATGGTAACGATGGACGTGACCAGAACTGAACTTAAGTGTCTTGAAAGAACGGCTCGTGTATCGGAACCAAGCTGGAGGTAGAAGAGACGAGATGGACTCCAGCGCTTCTGAGGACTGACGATGGCGGGAGGGATCGTCAGTTTGCAGAATGGGGTGACCAGTGGGTGAGGAGAAGATGAGAGGTGGGAAGGAGAGGAAGAAGAATTTTAGCTGAGCCTCAACCGCCAAAAAAATTCTCTTTCTTCTCGCTTTCTTGCCAAATTTGCGAAATGTTTATTATTGAATGAACCCTTCCAAAAATCCACTTTTTTTGCACTTCTCCTCTCTCACTCGGCCGTTTCCTCAAATCCAGTCCGTCAGTGACAAAGACTGCGGTCGGCCAGCCTGTCTCTCAGTCTCAGCAAAGATGAGGCAGCATAAGGCAGAAACGATTAAAGCTCTCTTTGGACCCTGAATTGCATGCGCCTCTCGCTCTCTCCTTCTCGCCAACACAGGTTCAGAGACACCCCATCTGCCTCCGTCACAGACTAACGGCCATCCCATCGTCCCGCACTTTCGCGCTATTGCGTCGAGTTGTTCGAGATCGCACGAGACCTCTGAAGCCACGACAGGATCCGAGATGCTGGCCGAAGCAAGCTCGAGCTGCCTAACCGGTCCCTCGACTCAATCCAAGCGGGACACACCTTGTCGATACTATTACCGTTCGGGAAAATGCAAGAGGGGAGACAGGTGCATCTTTTCGCATGAAAGCACACGGGTCCAAGCTCAGCCAGCCACTGAACCATCCACCTCGCCAGCTCGACTGTCTGCGCAGGCTGGCGAGTTCATGCCCGGGTCAGCTTCTCGATCTAGCTTATCTGCCAACGCGGAAGCATTCCAGCCAACCACAAAAACCGCCGGGAACGACAACGACGAAGAAACCTGGCAAGATGTCGATTCCGAACCACAGCGCCCTAGCTCGACGACGAAAGCTGCAAAGCAAATAGCAGTAATGAAAGGTGTCCCAGCTAGTGTCAGCGAAAACACGCAGCCATGCTACATTTGCATGGAGGTCCCCACCGTCTACGCTCAACATCCCAACTGCGACCATGTCTTCTGCCCTCCCTGCCTCCAACGATGGCGACGACAACACGGTCAAGCCAAAAACAAGAACTGCCCTACCTGTCGAACCCCGTCCCCTTTCACCTTCGTCACCCCGGAGCCCTTCACCGGTGGCGCTCGCTCTCTGGCTCTTGAACGCTTCCGCGAGCGTGCCGCCCAGACGCCCTGCAAGCAATTTACGAAAAGTCTAGCGCTCAGCAACAAACGCCTGACCAAACCGTTCTGCATCTTTGGCGACGACTGTCTCTACCAGCATCACATCAACGGTCGGCCGCACAAATTTGGGGCCGGTCGATTCAAGGTTAGCCCTGGCAAGACGGGGACGAGGCGTATATCTGTGAGGTTGAACGGACAGCCGCCGCAGAGAACGGCTGGCGCAGAGATCCGTGCAAGGCTTCGAGAGGTTGACGAGCAGGCGAGGGCAGCCATAGCCGAGGAAGCCATCAGCACCGAGTTCTTTGCAAGGATTCAAGACATGGATGAGCGGGTCAGAGTGTTCCTGTCCACCAGGGCAATCCTGAACGCGCGCAGTCAACGCAACTAATCTCATACGCTCCTTGCCGCACCGATACCCCGCCATCTCGCACTTCTTTCTTCGAATCGACGCCCTTTCCGACCAACAAAACCAATGCATGAACAAAGTGTGAAAACAGTACGATTACAAATGAGCACTCAAGCAATCAAAATCTCGATCTTGCGCTTGATCCACCAAGCCCCAATCCGAACCGGATCCTTGACAAAGGCAGCATATACCTCCTTACCATCCTTAAACCTGGTCGTCGCCGCCTTGCCCGAAGCAGTATACACCGTCGAGCCCAATGAAGACGACGAAAACGGATCGGCCAGGTTAACCGACGAAGCCCAGCTGCGCACCTGTGCAGGATCGATTGGCTTTTGAGACGCAATCTGCTCCTCGGAGAACAGCGTGCCGTGTAGACCGTAGGGTACACGCTGGGGCAGCTTGACGCGGCACACAACGTCCTTCATATGCTTAGCGTCGATGATCCACAACTCGCTTGCCGCTCCAGGAAGCACCTCGCCGCTCGAAGGGTGCAAACCGGTCGCCTCGTCAAAGACATAACACACAAGCCAACCATCATCCTCCTCCTGCACCCCTCCCGCACTCCGACGCGCCACAAAGGTCGTCTCCTGCGCATACCACCCCCTGGGCATCTCAAAGATCGTAATCGCATCGTCCTCTGCCCTTCCCTCCCGCTGCGCAGCAAGCACTTCCTCCACCGTCCTCGTGTCCACACTCTCCCCGCGCGCCAACCGCCCCTGCCCCCACATAGCCTTGCCCCTCCTAATCAGCTGCCCCGCATCCACCTTCACCAGCACATCAATCTTAGCCGCCTTGCCGAGCCCAGCGTCAAACGTGCCATCGCGCATGCTCGTGCCATATACATACCGCGCCTGCTGCATAGCGTACTCCTCGTTGATCGCCGGAAACTCGAACGGCACGTCCGAGAGCGCGAACTCGTGACTGATCGCGTTGATGTCTGAACGCTCGAGGTCGAAGCGCCAGTAGTAGAGCTGGCACTTTTCGGGGCAGTTCGGAGGCGGCAGCACGTGTGAGGGCGGCAGCAGGTTGCCGGCAGAGTAGACAAGCGTGGCGCTGTTGAGACGGCACCCGAGCATATTGACGCCGCGGGTGGGCCCTTCGCTTTCCTGCCGCTCGCGAGGAGTGGCAAACTTGCTATCGTCATCCCAGCTGTTGGCGGTGTGGTAGACACAACACGCCTCGGGGCTCTCGAACCAGCGCACCTGCTCCGGCGCATAGCGCGGCAGGATTCCAAACCGACTCGGCTGCGTCGGGTCGTAGTGCAGGATGGGCTTGCCGCGGACCAGATTGAGCATGTCGAGCGAGAGCGGCAGATCGAGAATGATCGTCTGCGTCGGCGTCGCCCCGAAATCGTGCATCATCTTGGGCTGTTTGAGACCGCGCACCGCTTTACCCTTAACCGTCGTCGCATGCGCCGGCAGCTGCGCCCGCTTGGATCGCGCGGGGGGGATGACGCTGACGCGCAGATACGGCGGCTGGAAGCACATGTGGTAGAGTAGCAGTTCGTGTGTCCTCGGGTCGATCTTGGGATGAGCGGTCGTGAACTCGCGAAGCATGCTGATGATCGGCGGGCCGCCGCCAAAGCCTTTGGATGCAGTCTTGCGAGTGAAACCGTTCCCACCCTTCTCACCCTCGCCTTCCTCTTCATCCTCCCCCGTGTACCAGCCAACCGTCTCGAGACCCGGGAGCATAACACGCATCGGTGGCCCACTCTCGCAACCCGCCATCGCTTTCCCGTCATGCCAGAACACGCTCGTGTTGGCAACGCTGATGCGCTTCAACTTCTGATCGCTTCTCAAACCGAGACCGGGCAGCCAGGTGAGAATGGTGAGCACAAACGTGCGGATGATCTCGCACAGTAGCCAGAAGAACGACGTGTGCGGGTTGACGAGCGTTGCGATGCTCGGCAGATAGGGAAGCCGGGAATGGTCTGGTGTCGAGAGCAGGAGATCGGTGAGGATGAATCGGTTCAGGAAGCACGGCTGGATGGTGCCTTCTGGTGTGCGGCGGAACAGAACGCCGGCGAGCATGCCGTCTGCGTCGAACCAGTGGGCATCGCGATCAAGGTCCGAGTTGGCGAGTGGATTGCCTCCATTCCGGACGTACTGGCTGCCGGCGAACTCCGGCGGTATTGTGCCTTCATAGAGGCAGTCTGTGAGCGGGCACTCCGTAGTGACGGGGGCAAAGTTGCCGGACAGATACGGATGAAAGTATTCCTTCTTGGACGTCTTGCGGCGCGAAAGCAAGGGTCGACGAGGTATGTGTGATGGTTGTGCTGTGGATGGTCCAGCTTCGGCTCGCTCCTCTTTGTTGTCGTTGTCGTCGAAGCGTAAGTGCGTTGTGGACGATGATGGTGGATAATATGCGCTCTCTTCCGCTGGCGGTGGTGGAGAGGGTATCGAGATGATCGGTGTGTAGTGCTGCTGTGACGATGACTTTCGCATCGAGCTTGAACGGCCACGGCTGTCGCGTTGTGGTCCCGCCATCTCCGCCAGCTGCCCGTCGAACACGTCGTAGAGCTCGGTGGATGAAGACGCCGGGATCGAGGTCGATGTTGGCAGGATGAGTCGATAAGTTCAAAAAATCATCAAGCAGATCGTTGGAGCTGGTGTGGAAGGACAACAATGTCAGATGTCAGCTGCAACCGTTCAAGCATGAGCAAGAGCAACTTTAAGCAGCGCGGCAAATTTCCAGCTCAGTTCATAGAATGAATGCACAAGGTGAAGGGTCCAAGATGCTCCGGCTCGGTTGCACCGACGGCCTACCGCAAACTGAGGGAGCTTTGAGGACAGTGACGGCTCGATGCGAAAGATTGCCAAAAATGACGTTTCGTGTGAGCTGCAAGCATGTGCTGACAGGCAGCCCAGATCATGGGCCAAGTAAGCGAGACTCGTGGATGGACAACGAAAAGAAAACAGAAAAGGCAAGGCAAGGCTCTCCCCGTCACGATCTCTGATTCTGCCAGAGGAGGTCACGAAAATCGACATTTGAGAACAGAGAATGCCACTCCCTCGTCAAGCTGATGATGAGGCCTCGAATGGCTTAAGGGCTTCATGCCGCTTGACGCACGTTTCAGCCAACATCAAGGTATCCGGCGGCCGTCTAGCTAATCAGGCAGACCTCCTCGCTGCTCTTTCCTCAATACGCGTTCAATCGACTCGATGCTCAACCAGCTTGACACACTTGCCATCCAATGTCTCTTTCAAGCTTGAGTTTTCGTCTCGTCTCAAGTGCTCCAGACAGAAGCAGTTGAGAAAAAAAAAAAACATCATAATGGAGCGATCTTACCCTTAGAGTAAGCGTTCCGAAATGCAGCCATCGGAGAAATCGGTGTGCAGCTGTCATGACGTCAGCCAGCATTTGCTGCATTTCTATGTCCTAAAAATCAAACAATCCTCTGTTCAGAAAAATTGCCGTTGCTGCTGCCCTGCCGCTCTAGCAGCACGCTTGCGGTTCCAGCGACGAACTGCGTCGTCGAAGAACGCCTTTTGCTCCGTTGCCGACATGCGGTTGACAGCGGAGGCCAATTCGACTTCGGTCACGTTCTGCAGTCGGGCAAGATCCGATAGGTCAGGCATGTGAGTTGAACTGCCGGCGGTGGTGGCGGCGACGTTGTCGAGGTTGACAGCTCGACGCAGGCCTTGCTCTGCCACCGCCAGCGACTGTGATTCCTCCTGTGTGGTAGGTGCGATGTCAGAAGCGGTCGCCTTGGAGCGCGGAGGCGGCCAAACGACTACAGACGTCGTAGGCTCGGACGCCTCTTTTTTCGAAGTATTCGCAGAGGATCGTGACGAGCCTGGTTGCCTCTTGCTGGTAGCACCGCCCACGCCACTTGTCGTTCTTCTTGTGCGCTGCTGACTAGGTCCTCGTGTCTGCGCTGCCTTCAGATACAGCGTAGCTTCGGCAGCACTGTTGCCCACCAGCGCTGCATGGTCATGACTGTAGGCAATGCCACTGCCTTCAAGAATGCTCCGAATAGCATCCGGCTGCACCGAGGCATCACCTTCTGCTGCCCTCTCCAAAGGCTCGACAATGTCTGCCCGCTGACTATGAGCACGCTCTGCGAAAGCTTTATCTGCACTTGTCTGATCGTCCAACGAGCCCGCCTTGAGATACTGCTCCAATGCATACGTCACCTCCGAGATGTTGCATTCGTCGATGATCGACTTCATCGCCAAGCTGCTCTCGTGCAGCGTAAACAGGTTCTTGCATCCAAACAGCTCTCCCAGACTGCCCTGATCGCCGGCCACGCCTTCGAAATAGCGTCGTTCTTTGGTCGCATTGTAGCCGATCTCCATCTGCTGCTGTTTGTACAGCTGCCTTCCGTAGATGACCTCCTCGAGAGAACCCGCCCCGATCAGTCGGTACACGTAGACATCTCTCGATTGACCAAATCGATACGCTCGGTCCATGGCCTGCAGATCGTGTGACGGGTTCCAGTGGGGATCGAACACCACCACGCGGTTCGCGGCAGTCAGATTGAGACCCGTGCCGCCTGCCGTGGTGGAGATGAGAAACACAAAGATGCTGCTGTCCCTGTTGAACTGATTAACAAGCTGCTGACGACGCGGCTGTGGCGTCGTGCCATCGAGCCGAAGGAAGTTGTGTCCTTCGCGAGCCAGGAAGAACTCGATGAACTGAAGAAGACGCAAATTGGTCGAAAACAAAAGCACCTTGTCGCCATCCGCATGCCACTGCGCGAGCAGTCCGGCGAGCACCTTCCACTTGCCGCAAAACTCGGGTTCCATGCCGTTGGCGGCGTTGCAGCGTTTGCCCTGCCAGCTATTGGGGAACATCAGCTGTACGTACGAGAGCTGACGATCGTACCTCTCCATCCGGTCGGGCTCTTTGGAACTCGCATCTTCGGGATCGGGAAAGACCAGTGCAACGTGATTCGAGCACTTTTGAAGCAGGTAGATGTACTTGAGCATGTTCTTGTTCCACGATTCTCCCTTGCTATCACGCTTGAAGCAACAGTTTTGACGACGGTACGCGAGGCCCGTTTCCGGATCCAGTCGGCCACAGTCGCAGGGGTCGGCATGTCGCTTCATCAGGTCGACCTCGTCTTCAGACAAGATGCGTTTGTACACATCGAGCTGCGTAGATGTGAGAGGGCAAAAGACGATCTTATCGAACTTGCGTGGAAGCTGGTCGGCGATCAGCGCCTTAGTTCGACGCAGAAAGAAGATGGGCAAAACATTCGTGACCAGCTTTTCGGCTCGAGTCCTGGCGTCGGCGATGCGTTCCGGGTCTGCCCCACGTCTCTGACCGTGCTTGAGCGGATCTTCGATCTCGGCGATCCACTCTTTGACACTGCCCAAAAGGCCTGGATTGGTCCAGTCGGCAAGTGTGTAAAGCTCGCGGTAGGTGTTCTGAATTGCGGTACCTGTCAGTGCAAAACGAGCTTTGCAGCGGAAAGTCTGCATAGCCTGGGTCATTTGAGAGCTAGGATTCTTGAGCTTGTGAGCTTCGTCGATGAGCACGCAGGACAGATCGAGGTCGCGCAGATGCTCGATGGAGAGCGAAGCCGTCTCGTGACTGGTGACGAGAATGTCGAGCCGACCGCGGCGGAACGATTCGAGCGCATCCTTGGCGCGCGTTCCGCTGTAGGCTGCGTGCTCGAAATAGCCCCATGTGTCGAGCTCGTGACGCCAATTGTCAATGACAGAGCTGGGACAGATGATGAGGCACGTGGGCCAGATGGCGTTGGCGCGATGATAGTCTGAGCGCTGCCTGTCGCTGCGGACGGCTTCGATGCGGCGGTCCGCATCCTCTTCTCGACCGGTCTTGCCCATGATGGCGGACAGAAATGCGATGACCTGGATGGTCTTTCCGAGACCCATGTCGTCGCCAAGCAAAGCGCCTCTGCCTTCAGCGTAGGATCGGTAGAGGAAGCGGACGCCGTCGCGCTGATAGCTTCGGAGAAAGCGATTGATAGCGGCAGGCACTTGGACGTTGGGTGCCAGAACCAAAGGTCCGATACTTTTGAGCTCTGCAGGGATAGAAAAAGATGGCCTCTGGCCTTGTGAACCGGCGCTCGGTGCGTCAGAGTTGCTGGGCCGCGCCGATGCTTTTGACGAAGGCTTTGACGCCGCGCTCGGCGCTCTCACGGCGAGAAACACTTCCTCTTCTTCGTCGCTCGTCTGACTGTCGCCTAAAGCCGCGCTTGAGCTTGGGTTGAAAATTGTCTGCAAGGATCCGTTGCCATTGGTGGTCAGGCTGAGCGCTTGTTCTGGTTCTTCGTCGTCGGTGTCGGAACCGGTGCACGGCTGACTGTGATCCAAGCGGGACCACGGCTGAGGCTCTTTGGGCCTGCTTAGAGGCGTTGTTGTTGGTAAAGGTACTGTGAGCTCGCGCGGTGCTCGCGACAGCGGAAGCACTAGCTCATCTTCTGAAGAGGAAGAGGACGATGATGAAGAGGAGGCCGATGTATGGCGTTGCCTACGCGGGGACCCCTCACCCGAATCGACCTTGTGCCTACGTATTGAGGTTGCAGGATGATTGTGACCGTTACGATGCGCCGATCTGTTCGCAATGGCGGCTGACGATTCGATATAATCGTCTGCGGCTGTCAGACCAAGCAAGTTGCGGAGCGTTCGTCCAGACGTGGCAGAACCAGCGGCAGCTGGCTGAAAACGTTGACGCTTCCGTGTTTTATGAAGTTCAAGCGCGTCGGGGAGCGTACCGAAGGATTCTTCGTCGCTACTGTCCTGTTGTTGAAGGGGCGACGACGATCTCGTAAACGTGGACCTCTTCATGGTTGCGCTGCTGCGTCGAGTTCATGTCGTTGTTTGCGGGGCGGCAGTGATCGACCTTGACGCTGGAGCCATTGTTACAAAAGACGTTCAAGGCGCCTTGCCGGCCTGCGGTGTGGCACAAGACTCCAGAGCTTGTGTGCGGGCAGATGGAAGTCGAGCATGAAGACGCGAGGCTGAGTTGTGCGGAAACAAGGGTCCTTTCGAGGCTCGGAAGCATCAAAACTGCGCGCGGTTCAGGGTCCAGTCGAAGGGTTGCTTACATAATCATAACGTCCCGTTGCCTACCTTCGGGTTCGGCACTCCACGAACGCAGCTTGTGAGTTGACCCAGTTATATGGACGATCAGAGCAGAAACAGAGCTGGCTTCTCTCGCAAAAGCTGCAGCGACTGGCGAGATGGCTGCAATGTGGGATTATGAAAGAGAGGAAAACAATGGAGCAAGCCAGCACCAAAAAAGAACGTTCGTTCTTGTCAACGTAGATCGTCCCGCATGACAGGGATCTGCGTCCGACAGCGGCGCAATGCCGCCATGCAATTTGGCCTGTTCACTGGCATTTAAGCAGTCTGCAATCAAGAAGCGAAATACTGCCCTTCAAAAGATAAGTCGGAGAGTTCTGGCTCAAGAGTCGACTGAAGAATGCTCCTGCAACGGCATCTGACCGCAGCCGACAAGATGAAACGAGCTCACACGAGACTTGCAGCCGACGTGGTTTCGAGCTTCGAGTGGACTGGAGTTGGTTCGATGAAGAACGAGCTTATCCACCTTTGGCTGGGAAGCAGTCGCACGTCAACTGCCAAGTCTCTTGCTCGGCGTCGGCTTGCAGACATGTTCTGCACGTTGTCACCCCTATCGTATGGCGCCAACGACAGCAAACTCATAGCACATGCTGTCGTAGAGGAAGCTGTGGGGCTGCAACCACCAGGTCGCAGGAACATCAAGCGATGCGGCCATCTGCTGCTGGAAATTTCAACTTGCAGGAATTGCAGTCAGCTGTGCTGCAAGCGTGCATTGCGGATTGTTCCGCGACACGCAACGCAATGTTCTCTTGATATCCGACTGCTCTGTGCAAGAAAGAGTGGGAGCAAACATGGAAAGGCCAGCAACAAAGAAACGTTTAAGAATATAATCCAATGCGATGTGGCATCCAGGATTTTTCACTTCAACGGCACTATGGACGCTAGCTCCGACCGCAGCCACATGACATAGACTCGATGTTGTGTTCCGGCCTGAAAAGCCCCTTCGACCATCAACAGCCGAAAGAACCTGCCGCATCCATTCGTCGTCCGCGGCATTTTGCTTCCGTCGAACAGCCAAAGAATGTTTTCGACGCAACGCAGACGTCTGGGCCTCTTCCAACCATCCCTGGCGAACGAAGTTTTTCACAACAAGGCAAAGGCTATGACAGTCATCTCATCGAGGGCCAAACAAGGAAGCGGGTGTGTTGACAGACTGCACTGCCACTATACGACCAACAGCCGCGTCAGTAGGAAGTCACGGCGCAGGAAATAGGAATGAATAGCAAAGATCGACAAACCCCATTCAGGACCCTCGAGATTCTCCTTTGACAATGGCTTCGAGGTCAACGCCGGAAATTCCCCTCGGTTGACATGAGCATCCGAGAGGATAGTTTTCTGTCGCGCTGCACTGTGTGGTAAGAGTCGGTGAATGTTGGCGAAGAGTCGAGACGGAGAGGGAAAGCGAGAATTTGCGTATTGGTGCATGCAGCAATCGCAAGCGGTGACTGTGCGGTCGTACTGAGTCAGTCTGTGTCTGGGTGTGTCTGTCTGTCTGTCTTCGAACGGCTCGCAGATGCCGGGCAACGCATCAAGTTGCGCAGGACAAGTTTGCTGTGCTATCTAGCCAAGTCTCTGTCTGTGTGTTTATTTGATTTCCTCAGTTTCGAAGCGCGATCCCAAATCTGGGCACTTTAGTGGGACCTCGCTTGAAAGCGCCAGTCGCTGTTCGAGCAAATTCGCTCCCTTGCCTGTCTGCCTGATCGGCTCGGCCATTTTGACCTTTGCTGCCATGGCCGGCCGCGCATCACTTTGCAAATCAAACTCACCTGTTTTTGGCGGGTGGCCAAGTCTCTCTCTCTCTCTCTCTCGCTCGCTCCCTCGTTGGCTCGTTTGCGAGCGGCGTAGAGTTGGTCCGATTCAAGCCTCGCTCCGTCCTCCTTTTCCTTTCTGTCTCGCTCAGCTCGGCTCTGCGCTTGCGCCCCGTTCTGGCCCTCCTCTCCTTTGCCGCCTGAAATTCATAGTGTTCTGCCCCTTGTGCACACCTTTCCTGCCGCCTCCTGCCCCCCTCTCCGTGAGAGTATATTATCCCACCTTTCCCTTGCCCATCCATCCGCTCACCGCTCCCATCATCTCATCCCTGCTTCATCTTTGCCCCTTGCCATCCTTCTTTCATCCTTCCCCACTTCTTCATCCCACATCTTACACCCTTTCATCGAAAATGGTCAAGATCGCCTCCGTCGCTGCTGGTGCTGCCGTTGTGCTCGCTGCCTCCGTCGCAGCTAACCCCTCGATCAACACCCCCGCTTCCATCACCCAGTGCCAGCCCACCGCTCTCACCTGGAGCAACGCCGAGGGCACCGTCCGTCTCTCGATCCTTCCCGCTGGCCAGGTTTCCGCCGCTCCCATCAAGACGCTCCCTGACCAGACCGGCGCCTCGGGTTCGTTCGTCTGGACCGTTGACATCCCCTCGGGCACCAACATCACCATTGCCGTCGGCGATGACTCGGGTACCTTCGGCTACGCTTCGCCCCTTGTCGTCCTCTCCTCGCAGAACAGCGCATGCCTGAACGGTGCTGCCTCGAGCTCGGGCGCTGCTGCCGGCGGTGCTTCGTCCACCTCGGCCGCCTCGTCGTCGGCTGCCTCCTCTTCGCGCCCCTCGTCCTCGTCGGCCGCTACCAGCTCCAGCGCTGCCGCTTCGTCGTCGGCCCGCCCCTCGTCCTCCACCCAGAGCTCGGCCACCAGCTCCAGCGCCTCAGCTCCTGCCGCCACTTCGAGTGGTTCCAACGCTGCCGCTGCCCTCTCGCCCGCCACCGCTGGTCTCTCGGTCCTCGCCGCCGCCGGTGCCCTCCTCGCCTTCCTCTAAGCGATTGGAGCTTGCTCTTTGGCATGCTTCCTCTTGAGTGAATAGGCGGACCGTTCTACTGCAAATTTACCCTAGCCATGATCACACCTGCCTTGTCCGGTCGGCCTGTTCGCTTTCGACGTTTGTTGTCACCTTTTCGCCTTCTGCATTCTTGTTGCAACCATTTAATGTTGTCTGTCCATACTTGGTCAAACCCAAACATTCTTTCATTCAGCTTTTCATCTTCTCGAGCACTGTGTGGTTTTCACCCACCCTCGCCCGGTTTCTTTCTCTCATTGCAATACCACCATGAACTTTTCCTAACAACAGCGGTGTGCAAGCAGTTGTGTGTCTAATGCACCGGTGAGAGTAATTGAGAAGTAGTCGTGGATGGAAGGGCTCTCGGAGCGGAAGCACGGGGCGAGTTAGAAGTTGAGCTGCCTCGCGGATGAGAGCGAGAGAGCGAGATGGCATGTCTCGACGGATGACGCGCCTCCGTCGCCATTGCCGCTTTGGCCACCTTTTTCTTTCTCAACAATTTCTTCTCTGCGCTTCTCGGCGCGAGCGAGCCAATCTGAGACAGCACGAAACCCTTGGACCCGTGATCTCCCTTCGTCCTTCTTTTATTTAAGAAGAGAAAAGTGGCCTTTGGCATCCTTTGAAGAGAAGAGGATCGTATGACATAGTTCCCCCACTTGCTAATCCGTTCATCGATGCTTCATTGGCGTTTTCGCCCGTGCTCGCCGTCTCGAGAGGTCAAGGCAAAGGAAGGAGAGAGGACGGGCAGCATTGCAGGGCAGGAGTATGTCTGTTCTTCGCCAATGCGAACTTCCAGGTGCCGGTGAGGCTGTGCAAAGACCCAAAGAAACCTCGCGATTTCCAACTGGTTAACCGAATTGATCGACCGGCGCAGCGCGCTGCTGAGATTTCTTCTGAATTTCTTTGTTCATGTGACGGTCCTCGTTCGCCTTCTCTGTCCGTGTCCGTCCGGTGTTAACGTTGCTGCACGGGAATGTAGGCCTCGATCGCGCGCAGTCTCATTTTGCATAATCAATGAATGCTAGGGGCAATCGATCTGGATTTTTCCATCTCCCTCTCTCGAGCGGGTGAGCGTGTGAGTTTTCATCATCGAGCAGCGGCTATCCCCGTGGCATTGCGGGGCGGCGAATCGCCGATTGGTGTGAAGGGGGGCTTCGCCGGTCGTCCTCGAAGAGTTTTTCTCTCGAAGACCCTGGAACTTGAGGTGGCCTACACGCGCTCGAGACGGAAAGGAGCCGAAAAGACTTGCACAGCTTGACAAGTACCCAGAACGAGTCCTGCAAGGCCTGCAAGGCAGCAAGGGTCCTGCGAGACTTCCCCTCGTTCGCGCTCCTCCCGCAATGCTGGCTTGGGTCACACTGCTTTCCAACTGCTTCTTGATGCGGGAACGACATCGGAATGACGGCTGTGCGAGCCATGCTGTGCAAGCAAGGAGGAAAGGCGTCCGCCGGCGAACGAGAGGTTGACATCAGGCTGTGCTGTTCTACGGTGTCTCGGTCAACTCATTGAGCACCTAGGCTGAATTCACTCCCGGCCGTCCTGGGTTGGAGCATGAATATGGACCAGAATCCTTTAATGTTGCAACATGCTCCGCATGACCTCCTTCGATCGCTTCCTACGGCTTCCATTGATGCAACCTTGAGGGCGGTGCTAGAAGTTGAATCGGCCAGTAAGTTATGCTAAACTGCAGCGGGTATCACAGAAGCCGAACGGTTTCCGTGCATTCTCGACACCCCAATAAGAGCAGCAGCGGCGAACCAGGGCCTCTGGTTCTGGCCTACATCCGCGTCCCTGCCTCAACCAGCATGCCGGACAGGAAAGCGGCACACCTCGACGCGGAACAGCGACGACGACAACTTAGAGCGGGTTTTCCTAACAGCTTTCGAGGTCTCGACCTTTAGAAGCACTGCTAGTCGAACCAAGCAGCCGTAGCTCGTCGATGAGGGCACAAGCTTGTCCCGATCAGCATCAGGTCCCCGATGCATCAGGCTCACCGTCCAGCATGAGAGATCCGCGAACCGCGTTCCGCTTCAGACCAGCAGGCGCATTTTGCTGGATGTTGGATAGAGGCTCGGAACTGCATAAAAGTACAAGAGGTCATTGGAAGTACACGGAAGCTGATTGCGGTCGAAGCGGTGCTTTGAGATCGAAAGATCGAGCGTCAAGTCAGGAGAAGAGGAAGTTGCTCAGGAAGACCGATGCTTGTCGGAAGAGTCGAGTATGGCAGAAGGACGAGGTCGCTGTCGCACTGCTAAACGGAGCTATTGCTGACGGTTGAGCAAGATGAAGCGTAGGATGTCACGACTGCAACTGCTCACAGCGTCGTAAGGTGTGCGGGCTGCTAATCGCTCATCGCTCCTGTTCGTTGGCGACATCCTCGCACGCGTCGATCCAGAGCGAGTAGACATCAATCGGTTGGTCGAGGGGGTTGGTATCGGCGGAGAACTTTTGGCCACAAATCTTGCATGAGAGGTAGCCGATTCTTGCCTTGTCGTCACTGTGCAACGAGATTGACGAAGATTCGCAGACGCTGTTGTTCAGCACAACTCGACCCAAAGCATCAATGACCTCGACTTCATACTTACATCTTGCACGAGACCGCCTTTTCGTGATTGCAGAAGAGACATGTGAAGACCGTGTCTGTATCGTCCCAATGCCAGCCGATATACTGTCAGCATTGCAGCCTCGGGGCTGTAACAACGAGTCAAAAATTGGCTACTCACCAAGCGGAGGGGGCTTTTTGGCACCGCCGGGCTTCCTACTCGATCCTTTTCGTTTTCCCATGGCGAGTGTGCGGTCAGCTGACGACAGAGGTAGCTGATGGTGGAGAGAGGGAGAGAAGGAGTGCACGTCAAAATTGATGTCGTGCTACTCCACACATTCCGCTTCCGAAGTTCCAGACATCCTTGCTGAGTAAGCATGGCATAATCCAATTTTTGAGCGTTTCGACTCGCAGACTGAGTTTCTCACAAACTTCCTTCCTCTGTAATCCTTCCACACTGCCCTCCCTTCCCACTCACAAACGCACCATACTACTCATTCGCAACGAGGCCAAGGAAAATGCCAGTACCAACGAGTCTCGACCGGACCGCAGCTGCGCCTGCACCATCGTCGAGCAAAAACATCTGGATTGCCGCAGGCGAAGGCGACCTCGAACGTGTCAAGGAGTGTGTGGACCGCGAAGGCATCTCTCCCGTCGCAGCGGACGAATTCACATATACCCCTCTCCACGCTGCTGCCTCATACGGACATCTTGATATTCTGCGCTATCTCCTCTCACATCCATCTGCACCGACAAATGCCGTCAACACCACCGACTCTGACCTCGACACACCGCTCTTTGTCTGCGAAACGGTCCAATCTGCACGCTGCCTCATCGAGGAGTTTTCCGCAGATGCAAAGCATAAGAACGCCGACGGCCTCACAGCTGCGCAACAGGCGCTGGAGAACGAACACGAGGAGCTGGCGCAGTACATTGCTTCGGTGACGGGAGAGTCGTTGGCAGACACGCAGGATGAGGATGACGAAGAAGAGGAAGAGGACGCCGCGCACGAAGACGAGAACGGCGTGCCACGATTCGACGCGCACCAATTGACCGCCGAACAGCAAGCAGAGGAGGACGAGAGACTCGACACACAAACCGATGCGCTCATGGCAAGAGTCGGCGAGATCATGACACGGGCAGAGCGCGACGGCACCGATCCAGAACCAGAGCTGCGCACCCTCGTTAGCGAGTCTGTGCTGCGTCAGATTGTCGAGGGCATGAATCAGCCCAGCTTGCACGCCGCTTCGGATGCCGCCTGATCGCCGTCTAGACCATAAGACTCCTCGACATGTATCCACGGAAAAGATCATCTGTATACCAACACCGCACGCACGACAATTCAGGAGCAGAGTCGTCTCCGCTTGATCAAAACCCGAAAATGTCAACGCGATAAGTGTATATCCCAGAGGTTGCCTAGATATTGTTCCGTTACTGGACCATGACGGATATGATGAAGGAGTGTGGAGAGACAAAGGAGAGAGTTGAAGAGCAACTCTCGAAGGAGCCTGCTGTGCTGCGAAACGGAGGCGGAGACTATCGAAGAGCGTACAGTGATATAAAGGGGGGTCAAGCTGTGCGGCGAAGCACTGCGCTAAGGAATGTCCTTTCGTGACTTGGCAGAACTGCTTGCTTGAGCTCTCGATGTCACGGATGACGGCTGTTGCTTGCTCTCTGCTCGAGGCTGATCAGAGCCCACTTTGACGCGAAAGCCAGGAGGAACAAAGCACTTTGCTTCCATAGCCAGCACGGGACCCTCCCACGAAACTGGAGCCCTTCGGAAACGACCTGTACTTTCGGACGACGTCGCAGGTCTGCGAGGCAACGCACTCGGGCTGTGCGGCATAGTGTCGCTGTGCTGCCTCAAGCTCGATGCAGACGTCATGCCAAGTAGTCGAGGGTCGCCCAGCAGAACCGTCTGCGGCGAAGCGATCTCGAGCGCTTGATCGCCACCGCCCCGTGGAGCTGCAACGTGATGCGTCGGATCGCCCAAGTGGATACCGTCGCGACGAGGCGAGTCTGGCAAAGCCGCTCCGTTCAAAGCAGTGACTTTGCCGAAAGGAGTTGTAGTGCTGTTGATCTTGATTGTGCCGTCAGCCAACATTTTCGCGCTGCTTTTGGAGACAAGTGACAGGTCCAGCGTGACCGTTTGAGGCGTTGCCAGCTGCGGAGGCCAGCCGGGACTTTTCTTCTCATCGCTGCAGGTGCTTGCAATGTATGACGAAGGCTGACCAGAGCTGTCACCGCCTACGCTGTCCTCTCGAGGAGGAGAGCCTTCGCACTCCAAGCTCGCACTCGTGGCATCATCCTTGTCGACACTTGAAACGATCATCCCTGGACCGAAATCCGGACTAGGTGAAACCAAAAACGGCTTGGGAAGCATCTTTCGCGTAGACCGAGGAGCGATGGGCGACGGTGCTTCATCCGACAGATCGACGCTGAGCGAGGGATCGAAAGAGCGCTGGAAGATGCACCAAAAGATCAACGATGCGAACAGTACCATCGACCAAGCCGCGAAGAGGTTGGTCTGCGCTTCGACGCGCATGATATAGTTGCCCCGAGCTGCCTCGTACAGCTGGAAAGCGGCCATGCCAGCCGCCGTGATAAAGCACATGACGGCCACCGAAATGCCAAAGTACTGAACCGCAAGGTTGATCAGCAGACGCTTCAAGTTGCGAAGACGACGCTCTTCTGGCATGCTTCTGCGACTTGTGGTTGATGCTTCCTTCAGCAGCGAGAGGACGCGACTGGTAGCTGTACCGAAATGGTCGTCTTGCTCCTGTTTTTCTTGCAGATCCTGTGTATCATCGAAGATGCACTCGCGTACGGCTGCCGTGGGTCGCCGCAAGGCTACCTTATTCTTGCGTTTCTCCATCTTGACCTGTCGTCTGATGCGGAACAGCACATGTCCGCCCATCGGCCTGTAGACAAGCAGAGCGACGATGGCCCAGGCAAACCAGCATGCCATGACGACCGAATAGTACCAATACGTCTTTGTCATTTTGAGCCAGATCTGCATCGCACGAGCATGAAGTTCGTCATACGCGGAAGTATTTACATCCGCTTGCAAGGCACCCCGGACGTCGTCACACCACTCACCATAGTCGGTGGAGGCGGACAAGTTTGCCCGAACGGCGAGAACGGCAGGAGCCACGAGGCTGCACACCTGAACCACGGGTCCGCCCCAACACGCAATTTTAAACGCCAACGGACTCACGATGAGCCGCTTCTGCTTGCTGTCTTTGACCTTGAGCGTCAAGGCGTCAGGAAAGGCACTCACGATGCCAAAGGCGGTCCACCAGACGCCGATCCAGAGCGGACAGAACGTGAGTGCTTTGTACACCATGTAGGTCGCCAGGAACGTGTGAAGCTGGTAGTGCCGTATCGTGACAAATGCATAGACGATCCAATTGGTTCCAAAGAATGCTTGGCAAACGAGGAATGCAATCACCGCATTCGGGATGACGAAGGTGCCGCCCGAAACGTGCCAGAGCTTGAGGAACCAGGCGCGGCCGCGGATGATGCGGTGGAGGATCATTGATGCAACGATCAAAATTAGGAGCGAGATGACGGACATGCACACGTACAGCTGGTAGACGGTGGACGTGGTAATTTGGGGACGTGCAAGGCGATCGAGGAATGCGTACAGGTGAGTGATGTCGACAGCCTTATTGCCAGATGACGGAGGGAGCAAGTGGACCGGCAGACTCGCGTTGAAAGACCGCCACATTGTTGAATTTGCGTTTCGGACAGGCGTCGTCGATACTTGACGGTCCTTCTGCCGTTCCTCGAAAGCACTTTTCCTGGTGGACGGCGAATGGTATGAGCCAGGGAGCACGCTCGAAGAGGCAGGATGGAATGAAAGTTCAAGCGTCAGCGGCGGAAGAAGAAATGAGGAGAACGCTCAAAGGGGACATCGAGCAACTTTGATCCCTCTTATAGTGATCTCGCAACCGTGGTCTCAAGAGTGGAGACGACGCACCGAGAAAGGAATCAGGACCGGGACATCTTCCCCATGGCTCCCGCTGCAATACGAGGCGGAAGGACCGCAGATACGACGGTCTACTCTAAGAAGGCGGCCCGCCCGTCTAGTAGAAAGACCAAGCTCGAACGGCGAACGACAACGATCGAGAGACACCGCCACTCGCTGCCTCTATCTCAGCGTCGTCACAGAAACTCAGCCAATTCATCCTAGGAAACAGCTTTCGATACAAGAGCATTTCTCAGCCATCGACAAGCGCCCCGTCACCACACATCACACCATCAGTGCGCAAACAAACTTCCAGCAAACTACTTTGTTGCCTGAAAAGCGTCCTGCATGGGGATATGTGTTTCGTGAAAGGTGTATGCCCTCTCTCGGCGGCGAACCAAGCGATTTAGCGCATATCGTCTTTTGTGGCGCAGGCCGGAGCAGCACTTCCTCCCAAGGAGTACCGAGCTTGCATCCACTAGACACAAACCTCCCGCCTTCAAAGTCCTCCTTGGAAGCGCATCGTGAGCAAAGAAACACTTCCTAGAAACGCACAGGCCGCAGCTCGAGGAGGGACCTCCCCCGCCATATTGAATCCAACAAAGCAGAGGGGACAGGCAAATGAACGCAGTACGCACAGATGCCTCAGCTAGGCCACAAGCGGCCTGCAAGACAATGGTCGCCCACAGGCCTCCTCACTTTCGCTTGCGCTCTAAGCTAGCATGATGTTCCGAGGACAGTGTGCATTGCGATTTTCTCCGCCACATGCAGAGTGTACGAACAGACGGCCGCCCTTGTCCGACCCGAGTGCCACTCTAAGCGCCACTCTAATCGCCTCTCAAGGAGTCTACAATCTCACTGTCTACTTCACCGCCTATCGCTCAAAACCTCACACGATCCAAAGCCAAGACTATGATGCTACCGAACTTTGTTCTTTTTGATTACTCGAACGTCTGATGAAAGTCACACGGGCTATACGAGCTGTCAAGACGCTTACGAAATGATTAGGGAAAGGTGTGAAACTGTGATGTAGATCCGAGTATTCACACCGAGGGGAAGGGAAAAAGGCACTGAAAAGAAACCTGAAGCAATTCTAAAGCTCATCGTGGCCGTAGTTGAGGGGCTCGTCGTCGCCGCCAGCAGCACCGCCCTGGTAGATCTTGGCAGTGATGGGGGCCACGGCCGCCTGGAGCTCGCTGAGCTGCTCCTCAATGTCGGAGCCCTCGGCGGTCTGGCTGTTCTCGTCGAGCCATGCCTCGGCGTCCTTGAGGCTCTGCTTGATCGACTCCTTGTCCTCCTTGTCGAGCTTGCCGCCAAGACCCTCCTTGTCGCTGAGCTGGCTTCGGAGCGAGGCGATGAAGTTCTGCAAGTTGTTGAGAGCCTCGATACGCTTGCGCACAGCCTCGTCCTGCTCGGCGAACTCCTCGGCCTCGGCGACCATGCGCTCAATCTCCTCCGGCGTGAGACGGCCCTTGTCGTTCGAGATGGTGATGGACTCCGACTTGCCGGTACCCTTGTCAGCAGCCGAAACCCTCATGATTCCGTTGGCGTCGAGCTCGAAGGTGACCTCAATCTGAGGAGTGCCTCGTGGAGCGGGTGGGATGCCAGTGAGCTCGAACTTGCCGAGTAGGTTGTTGTCCTTGGTCATGGATCGCTCACCCTCGAACACCTGGATGAGGACGGTGTTCTGGTTGTCGGCGGCGGTCGAGAAGATCTGCGACTTCTTGGTAGGAACGACAGTGTTACGAGGGATGAGCTTGGTCATGACACCACCGTTAGTCTCGATACCGAGGGTGAGCGGGTTGACATCGATCAGAACGACATCACCGAGCGACTCGTCACCAGCAAGGACACCACCCTGGACAGCAGCACCCCAAGCAACGGCCTCATCGGGGTTGATACCCTTGGAGGGCTCGCGGCCAAAGTACTCCTTGAGCATGGCCTGGACCTTGGGGATACGGGTGGAACCACCGACGAGCACAACGTCATCGATCTCGTCCTTCTTGACACCGGCGTCCTTGAGCACCTGCTCGACGGGCTTCATGGTCTTGCGGAAAAGGTCCATGTTGAGCTCCTCGAACTTGGCGCGGGTGAGGGTCTCGTCGAGGTCGTTGCCCTCGAAGAAGCCGTCAATCTCGATCTTGGTCGACATCTGGCTCGAGAGAGTGCGCTTGGCACGCTCGACCTCGCGCTTCAACTTTCCGACGGAGCGCTTGTTGGACGAGGCGTCGAGGCCAGTCTTCTTCTTGAACTGCTTGAGGATGTACTCCGAGACGCGGTTGTCAAAGTCCTCACCTCCGAGGTGGGTGTCACCGGCGGTGGCGAGCACCTCGAAGACGCCCGAGTCGATCGAGAGAAGCGAAACGTCGAAAGTACCACCACCGAGATCGTAGACGATGATCTGCGACTCGCCGTCCTTCTTGTCGAGGCCATAGGCGATGGCTGCGGCGGTGGGCTCGTTGACGATACGGAGAACGTTGAGACCGGCGATGGTGCCGGCGTCCTTGGTGGCCTGTCGCTGAGCGTCGTTGAAGTAGGCAGGGACGGTGACGACGGCGTGGGTGACCTTGTGGCCAAGGTAAGCCTCGGCGGTCTCCTTCATCTTCTGGAGAACCATGGCCGAGACCTCTTCGGGGGTGAAGACCTTCTTCTCGCCGTTGACGGTGACCTGGATGGCGGGCTTGCCGTTCTTCTCGACGAGCTTGAAGGGGAGGTGCTTGGCGTCCTTCTTGAGGTCGGCCTCGCCCCACTTGCGACCGATGAGACGCTTAGCGTCAAAGATGGTGTTTTCGGGGTTCTGGGCGGCCTGGTTCTTGGCAGCGTCTCCGACGAGACGCTCAGGGGTGAAGGCGACGTACGAGGGGGTGATTCGGTTACCTTGGTCGTTGGTGATGATTTCGACGCGGCCGTTGACCTGAGCGCCGACACACGAGTAGGTTGTTCCAAGATCGATACCAATGACAGTTCCGTATTCATGGCGCTTCTCGGCAGTAGCGGCGACGCCCATGCCGCCAGCGGAGGAGCCGGGGGCCATGAAAGCCGAGAAGGTGAGGATCGCCAAAATGGCCATGATGATGGTCATGAAGGCAGGTCGAGACATGCCGGTGGCACGAGCAGCCTTGCGGCGCTGTGCCAGCGCAGTTGTGCGTCTGGCTTGAACCATTTGGGGTGTGCTTGTACTCCGACTGTGACGACGGATCGACGTGGGAAGAATGTGGTGAGAGTCAGAAGAATGCTTTGAAGTGATGCGGGAAGGAGCCTTGGGTATAAAATGGGTGAGGCGAGGCGATGCAAGTTGTCTAGCAAAGGTCAAGCTCGCACGGCGATGCTGTTCCCAAACGATGGCAACGGGGTATGATGCAAGTGACGGTGGCGATGGCGATTATGCCCGCAAAGAGAGAGAGCCAGGTGCTGTGACGGGGAGACTATGTGTGTGTGTGTGGTCGGGAGGGAAGGGCGACACTTACGAGACCCGGTAGTATTTATCTTGAGGGGGCAAGGTTGATGGTGTGGAAGGGGAGAGGCACGCACGAAGGTGAGCTGGAAGGTTTGTGTCGCCGGTGATTGTGTCGACGTGGACGACGTGGCTCACTGTGCTCTGGCCGTGTCTGTGCGTGTGCGTCTTCCTAGAGCGAAAATCCAGCTCATCCGCGTCAGTGCAGCGTCGCTGGCTCGTTATTCTCGCTTTCTGAATTTCTGTCGCCTTCTCTCGCCGAGGCCAGCCAGCCAGCTCAGCAGACCAAGTCAATTCATTTCCACTCAGCTTGGCTCGCCACTCGGCTTCGGCAAAGTGTTGGGAGCGAAAAGCCCATGTCAAACAGCAAACGACTCGGCGACGAAAAATGCTCTTGGTTGAAGTCGGAATTGGGTCCATCATCTCATGCATCAGTTCACACCAGCAAGTTGAGCGCTGTGAGGTTCAGATGGCGAGCGGCGGCTAGCGAAGTGACGAGGGCTTTAGGCGTATCTGAGTTCACTCTCTGAGACACGTAGAAGCTCGCTCGCCTCTTCCAGAATCCTTCGTGACGTGGAAGGAAAGCACGAAAAATACCTTCCGATCGCCGATTAGATTACAAACCATCTCCCGATCGTACGCACTCTCTTGGTTCTGAGAGCGTTTTCGGCCGCGACACTGCAAGAAAAACCGAGTGATGGAAGAGGGTATCATATTGTTATACAGACGACGAGTATGCTACTAGATGACGGCTCTGACACGCTTGGCGCCAGCACCAGCGCCGGCCCTTCGCTTCTTGAACAGGTTCGCGCCTCCATTGTTGCTGCTGTCAACCTCTTCCTTTGTCGTTGCAGATGGTTGAGTCTCAGCGCTTTCTTCCTTCTTGACTGCTGGGCTCGACGGTCGTGCGGCACTCAGATTTGATGTTGTGTCCGCCTCCTTCTTAACCGCTTGCTCCTCCTTCTTGACTCCTGTCTGCGGCAGCAGCGACGGTGCTCCTTCAGCATCCAGACCATTCCATGCTCGTTTCTTGATCTTGATAGAGCCGAGATGGCTTTCGTCGTCACTGTCATCCAAGCGAGCTACCTTCTCCCTCATCCGGAACGATCTCGCCCTGTCCCGATCCGATGTCTCGTTTGCGTACGATGTAGATGCAGACGACACAGGTTGCACTTTCTCCCATTCACCCGGCTGCGCGACAGGTGGCGCTTCAGCTGCGTGCCTTGTGCTTTGACGAGCGACTAGGCCGAGGCCAGACTGCGATTTTGTCCGGAGGGGTGTTGCCGCTTTTGACGACAACGATGCCGCTGACGGTGCGGGCTGCTGCGAAGACGAAGCGACAGAGGTATCACCGGCAGCCAAATCCCTGGCGTGACTTTCAGCAGCGAGCGCTTCGATGCGCGCCATCTCCTTTTGCATATGCTCGGCATCCTTGCGTTCTTGCTCTCCTTTGCGATACAGATCTGCCAGCGCCTTTTGTACGTTTTGCTTGTGTCTCACTCCCGTTTCGTGATGCCGCCTCGACGGCAGATCGTCGTTGATCGTGACATCGCAGTACTTGCATGTCCAACGCTTTCGAGCGATCCATACATCCGCCATTGTTGTATATGAGCGAGCGTGTCGAGAAAGCTGACACCAGCGAACAAGGCGAGCGCAAGGATGGAGGAAGGATGAGAAGAGTGAAAAAGCATCCGAGCCACAAAATTGTTCGCGCAAAAGACCGAACGGCCCAATCTCTCGCCGAAAGAGCCGAGAATGTACACTGTTGCAAAGATTGGACCCTGCGCGTTCCTTGCCAACTCGGAATGCCTCGTCGGAAACACGACCGACCTCCTTGGAAGCCCAGCGAATCATCTCCGTCTGCGACAAGCTGTCATCGCTGAGCCCTCAATCCTCGACGCACTCGTCCATCGATACGACCTTCTCGATCACGTCGAGCCAAGTTTCACTTTCGACCGCCACGATTTCATACGATAGATCATCCGAGATGAAAAAAGACACGCCCTCCTCTCCCAGCAGCCCTTCATTGCTTCGACGCCTCAGCCAGTTTGTTCAGCCCGGTCAATCATCGTCGGCGGCATTCCAGCCGAGATCCAAAGGGTCTACTGAGTCGCCCTCGACACCCACTGCAACGCTACCGAATGACGATGCCAGCGTCAAGTCGCTGTGGCTCGACTGCGATCCTGGCCATGACGATGCGATGGCATTGCTCATGGCTGTCCACCATCCCAGTCTGGAGCTGCTTGGAGTCTCGACAGTAGCGGGCAACGCTGGGGGGCGTGACACTTTCCTCAACGCCGTTCGTCTCATGGCGCTGTACCGAGCGGATCCTTCAATTCCAGTCATCCGCGGCTCGGACTGTCCGCTCGTCAAGGACGTCAAGGTCGATGTCGGCATCCATGGTCAGGGAGGTCTGGGTGGTGTGCAGGGTCTGCCATCTCTCTCATCGCCGCTGTGTCAACCTTGGCTGCAACCCGCTCACCCAAAGACGAGCTCACCGACAACCGGACCGGAGCCCTCGCTGTTCCTCTACACCCTCTCGACCATCCTCACCGAGCGTCTCAACACGGGCAAGCCTCCCATCCACCTCGCTGTCACTGGTCCCATGACCAACGTGGCGCTCTTCATCCGATGCTATCCACACCTGATCAAGGGCATCGAGCAAATCGTGCTCATGGGCGGTGCTGCTGGCGTAAGAGGCAACCGAGGACCGCTCGCCGAGTTCAACATCCTAAACGACCCCGAAGCGGCTGCCATCGTCTTTAACACCGACATCAAGGTGGTAATGGCCGGCCTCAACGTTACGCATCAAGCTATCTTTACAGCAGAGCTTCACGACCGCCTCCTCTCCAGCGGAATGCGATCTGCTTCATCTCGTAGACATTCGAGAGCTGCCTTGAGCCCAATCTCGCCGACGCAGTCCCCCGGTGCTTCGCCCGTGGCACCGCCATCCGAACTTTCGTCATCCGCACAGTCTGGCCCGAGCGATCTCCAGAGGATGCTCAGCTCCACGCTCACTTTCTTTGCAAAGACATATGCGTCCGAGTTTGGATTCACACGAGGCCCGCCTGTGCACGACATGCTCGCCATCGCCTACATTATCGATCCGACGCTCTTCTATCGCCGTGTGCCCTCCCCAGGCGATGTTCCCAACGCGGCCATGTGCGACGCCGACCCGCATAGCAACAAGGACATGCACTCCGCTTCTGCGTTGGCAAGGTCGAGCAAGGCGCGCAGCGTGCAAGAAGAAAACTCGCTGGGACTTGTCAGTGGCGCGGGTGCAAGCAGTACAGAGGCGAGCGACGTTTCCGATCCGGCGGCAGGGTTGGCCGATGCAGCGACACCGTTCCAAGGCACCCCTCCCAAGCGATACCGCGTCGATGTTGAATGCAACGACGGTCTCGCGTGCGGTGCAACCGTCGTCGACTTCTGGGGCGACCGCGTGGAACACGACGGCTGGGGAAAGGGCGGTAGAAACGTAGAAGTGCTGGAAAATCTCGATTGTCCGCGCATGTGGGACATCTTCTTCCATGTGGTGGGCCGAGCAGAAACACATATTGCCTCCAGTGACCCTGTTCGAGATACGGCTTCGACGGTTCCGGACTCCGTCGATGCTCAGCCTGGCCTAAGCTCGACTTCCAGGTCGCCGACAAAGGCTTTTGCTACCATGCGCCTGGACGGCCACTCGGCCGTCAACAACACGAACTAGATGGGCATGTAGGCCACGTCGAACGGACCAGCCGCAGAATCATAAATTGCTCATTCATTGCTCCTTGACAAGCTGAAACAGAGTGCCCTCGGCTTACACCGACCACCACGCTGATGCATCGGCAGGAAGAAGCAGCGTGTTGAGCACCGCAGCGAGCCGCACACCTGCCTTTGCCAGCTGCTTGTGGATGATCTTGTCCCTGTGCGCAGTCAAGGTGAATCAAAACGAGAATGGATCAAGGTTAGCTTATTGTCTTTCGAAACATACAGAAATCTGACTGTTGAACTTACTGTTCAATCCGACCAACATACTCAGGCACGTCTAGCTCAGGCTCAGGTAGTGGCGTTGGTGAAGGTTGAGCTTCTGCTCCGCTCGTCGTCGGCTCCGTCGGCTCCCAGTCCGGCACTGGCGATGCGAACGCATACTCGCAGACCAGCGAGTGCATGGGCTGAGTCCATTCGTACGGGCAGATCGGCAGTTCCGTGTCGTCTACTCGGCGAGGGTCTTCGACCATCGAGGCAAATGCGAGCTGCCCCTCTCCACCTTGCATGAGCGTATCCTCTGGCAAACCTTTTCGTTGGCACGCAGACCAGCCTTCCGACTCGTTCTTCCACCATGATTCGTCGGCCTCTCCGCGCACCACAGGCTGCCCCAAACCCTCTTTCAGAATGTATCGGACCAAGGGATCGTAGCGTGCACCCACGAGAGCGCTCTCGATGCGACCCGAGGGCAAGCGCGTAGTATAGCCAGATAGCTCCCGGATCTGTTTATCGATGAGCAGGGTGTCCCACACCGTATGCAGGCGGGCTTTTCGACCCTCGAAATGGACCCACACATCGTTACCGCCGCGCGCACGCCCCGTGAGATGAAGTGGCTGATGCGCATCGCCAAAAAGGTGAACCATGAAGCGCAGCGCCATATCGCGCTCCCATCCGGTCTCAGTTACTACACGCGAGGTGTAATTGACCAGAGACGTAAGCACGTTGTTAGGCGACGTCCAGCCAGTCTCTCCGTACAAGCAGTGGTTGGGAGGATGGTCGTCGACGGGATTCACGTAATGCAGTTGGCCGCTCCAGGGGTAGCGCGAGCGGATGGTGTCGGGCCAGCCGGCCAGCACGGCTAGATGGCAGTGAGTATGCGGTGGAGCTGTTTCGGTGGCTGGCCAGTGCGAGGGATAGCGAGTGAAGTTGGGCAGGATGGAGCAGAGTTGCTCGCGAACCGTGGGATGCAGCTGCGTCTGCGCAATCGTCGCTACGATCTGATGTCCTGCAATTCCCCAGGCCGCAGCGCAGGGAAACAGATACAGAGCGGCTGCAGCGACGATCTGCCACCCTCTGAGAGTCATTGTAACGAGTGAGGGACGTAGCTGCGAAATGACGAGGTGATGCTGCACGAAGGTGGGCGTAACTTGGTCTCTAGGGAATTGGTGATCTCAGAATCGTCGTGGTTGTTGCTGTGCATCGAGTTGTGGCTAAATTTCAGGGTCCAGCCCCATTCAAGTCCGTGCATGTCTGCTCTTTCGCCTCAGCCGAGCTGTCACTTCTCCAAGCCCCGCACGCATGCACTCGCTGCAAGAGTGCTGTCTAATAAGTGCCGTCTTTCTTTGGGTTGTCACTTGTCAACCCCCCAACTCCTTCCAACAACATCTCCGAAATCGCAATCAGAAACATCAAGGTTACGTAAACCTGGCGGCAAAATGAGCTCCGGGATCGTTGAGGACGAATCGATAGGGTCTCAAGAAGAACGGTTCCGCCACGACCGCCTACCCTATGGAACGCTTCGACTGCCAGAGCACGACGAGCTTGTTTCGTCTTCTGAGGTGATTCAAGAGATCAAGTCGGCTCAGGGTCGCTTTCACATCCTCCGTCTCCAGTTCGCCCATCTTGGTGATGACAAGATCCAGAAGATTCTACGGGAGCTGCGCGCGCCGCCCACCCCATCCGGGCAGGCGGAGGCAGCACCTCCCGTATCTTTGGACCGAGCAGGCCAGCCCATAGCGAATAGGGGATGGCGTGGATTCCTGCCATCCCTATCCGCCTTCATCGGAACACGGGGCCGTCTAATATGCCAAGGCCTTCGAAAGCTGGAGCTTGATAACAACGAACTGACTTCTGACTGCATACCGGCCATTTGCAGCCTATTGGAGGGCAATCTGACGCTTCACGAACTCCGTTTGGCGGCGAACGACATTGATAACACCAACAATGCCCTAGTTAGCTTGGCTGAAGCTGTCGGAAAATCTGCGCTCAGGTGTTTATGCCTGTCCAACAATCCAATCTCATTGGAGTCCCTCGCAGCCTTCATCGACTCGATTCCCGCGGAGGGGACGGCACTAGTCCAACTTGAGCTTTCCAGCTTGCGCATACCTTCCAACTCGCCCTTCGATGTCTACGATGATGACCCGTCACCATCTGAACCAGCGGCGCTGGCTGCTAATGCTGTTGCCGAC
Source organism: Sporisorium exsertum (assembly GCA_928724755.1). Taxonomy (NCBI): domain Eukaryota; kingdom Fungi; phylum Basidiomycota; class Ustilaginomycetes; order Ustilaginales; family Ustilaginaceae; genus Sporisorium; species Sporisorium exsertum. The sequence goes on from CAKMXK010000001.1 coordinate 480,076, forward strand.
TTCCTAACTGATTCTCAACGCTGCCGAGGCTTGTGCGCACTGCTTCTTAACGGAAACAACTTTGGCAGTCGGGGCGTTTGTGTCATAGTCTCGGCACTCATCGGTAGCGGATGCAGCAATAATGGACAGGAAGATCAAATGGCATCGGCGCCGCCCGCGGGATTACAGACGGACCCATTTTTCCAAGCTGTATTCAAAGCAAAGTCGCGGCGTCCGAACAGAAGTCTAACGCACTTGAGCCTCAAGGGAAACGTGGAGCGTGGCTGGATCCCGGTGGATCCACAGAAAGAGATCGAACGGCTCGTCACGATCAAGCGACGCTATGCTTCAATACCACCACAAGACATCGGGGTGATTGTGTCGTTTTTGCACCATCGGGCACGGAAGCAGCGGCTGCAAGCAAAGGAGACGATCGATAACGAAGCTCCGATAGAAGTGACTCGTCGCTTGGCGACGCTCGGCGTCACTATGGATGAATGGCAGGCTGATTTTCAGGAAGCCTTCGAGATCGGTTCAGGCCTGAACCTGGCCAACTGGCAGTACGTGCTGCACAAGCATGTCTGCAAGAACGGCATCGAGAACGATCAGTGTCGCTCGGCCGCTTTGGTCGTACTTGCTGCGGCAAGGATCCTGGGTTGTCGGGCAAGGAGGCGGGCTGATGCAACAGCCACGAATGCATTAGGCGCAAGCAGCGCCTCGGTTGGGTTCCCAAAATTCCTGGATCTGCCTCCTGAACTCAGACTTCACGTCTTGCGTCAGCTTGACGCCAATGTAAGTCTCTCTGCACGTCAGTTTGGTAACGTTGTCAGCTATGCCTGCGAACCCAGCACGATAGGTTACGGGAATGACCAGTACAGCTGGTCTCGCATCCTTGACACGGGAGTCAAATCGGTCGACGACACAGAGCACAGATTGTCTGCGACGCTACCAGCGCGGCAATGGTCGTGGGCCGAGTGTTTTGCGCTACGTGCACCACCGCGAGACTGGCAGGCTGATCTTGTGGATGCAGACCTTACTTTGCGAAGAATGATCAGAATTGAACGTCAAGATGCAGCCGCGCATGCGTTTCTGGAATCCACACAGACACACAGGTCGGAGTGATGCGCCATAGCATTACGTGGACCTCTACTCTGGTCAATCATCATGGGCAGCATTCCAGCTTGTTCAACCTTTTCTTCTGCATGTGAGACCGAGTAGCCTTAAGAAGTATCAAAGGATTTTGTTGAGATTCTGCACCGACGCGAGTGCTGAGCGAACAAGGAAAGTGCAATCTAGTGACCAGCGTGCGCGTGCTTGGATGTGTCGAGCTTGTAGCCGACGAGGGATCTGCGGCCGATCATTTCGCCGATTGTAAAGATGCCGTACGCCTCAACGGCGTAGATGCCGACGCGCTTCCATTCGCCCTTGGTGAGCAGCTGGGACCAGTAGGAGGCGTCGCAGACCTTGGAAGAGATTTGGCGGTAGGCCGAGGTGATCGAGTGGAGCGAGGTAGGAGGGGCGAGCGCTTCGGCGACGTATACCTGCTTGGCGATCGCGCCGGCGACCGAGAGGTTGTACTTGATGGGCTCCGAGTAGCCTGTCGGAAAGCGAGAGTAAAGTGGATAGATGTGTTAGTGAATCTTGCTGTAGCGAATGGGCGTGGCACAGCATATGGGATGTTGTGTAGCTGGCCGAAATGCGACTGAGGTGCGCTAGAACAGCGCACCTACGACGGCGATACTTCTGGAAGACGCCGCCTCGCCGGAGCTGTATGTCCCAACGTTGTGGAACATCCTGATGCATCGCATTCGAAAACCTACCTCCAAGAAGACCCTCAACACGCTTAACGACGGGACCTCCGAGCTCCTGCGCCTTCTTGGTTATGTCGTTGAGGGCGGACGAAGCCTTTTCGGGCGCAGTGGCGCGGCTGGTGGAAGTCGACGAAAACTGGCGACCCTGGCGGGCGATGGCGCGAACTGCTGTTGACCTTGCGAAGACCATTATGAACAATCACGATCGAGGTACGGTGTAGGGACTAGAGACGTGAGGAAAGGAACGGGAGGAAGCAAGAATGGATGGTGACAACGACGACGACGACGGCGACGTGGGGTTCGACTTGCCGTTGTGGATTTGGATCTCGGCAGCTGTGAGCGGCAGTTGAGTGAGTCTCTGCCTAAAGAGGTGATGTGCCTCAGACACTTCGACTTTCTTCTCAAAATTTCGAGCCTCGACGGATCCGACACAAAGGGTCAGAGGATCAGCAAAATCAGCGGTACCGGGCTCATCCGGGCTTGCGACGGACAGATTATTTTCTCAACATTGTCAGATCACAAAAGCGAACACTTGCATCCGAAAACTGTTGGGTCACGTGTGACACGCTGCAGCATCCGCGCTCGACTGCGCAAAAAAAGGTGTACAGCAGACAGGCAGAGGAGAAAAGGGGCTAAAATGCACTCGCGCGTCCCTCTGAAAAGTGTTGGTCTGCGACAGGGGCAGTTGGGAGCGGTTCCCACTGAGCCCCTTTTCCTTGAGCAGTAGCAAGGCGCAATGCTGAGAGAGACGCCAACCAACACGCACGCAACGGGACGCATGCACAGCCGCTCCCAGTGGAGTTGAAACCTCTCGTCGCCATCCAACATCGACCATCCTTTCAACACCACCCCCCCAAACTTCACCCTCATCGACAATCTTTCACAATGGTAAGTTCCGCATGCAAGGCACCGTCTCGTCACCCTTGACTATCCACACACCACAGAAGCACATCGATACTCATCTGACCCTCATCTGCTCCTTTCTTGGTTCTGCGCTCCACAGTCTGACGCCGAGTACAAGGAAGCCTTTGCGCTGTTCGACAAAAAGGGCACGGGCACCATCTCGCGCGAATCGCTCGGCGACCTCCTGCGCGCTCTGGGCCAGAACCCAACGCAAGCCGAAGTGGCCGACCTCGCCAACGCCGCACCCAAGGAGATCGACTACCAGTCGTTCCTCAACATCCTTAACCGTCCCAACGGCTTCAAGCCAGCGGGAACTCCGGAAGAGTTCATCCGCGGCTTCCAGGTGTTTGACAAAGATGGCAACGGGTTCATTGGCGCCGGTGAACTGCGATACGTTCTGACCAGCTTGGGCGAGAAGCTGAGCGATGACGAGATGGATGAATTGCTCAAGGGGGTTCAGGTTCATCCGTAAGTATTGCACCGCGCTGGTGTGATGTGTTCGGTAGAAAGGCGGACAGGAATGCTTACATTCTTTCCGCTCTTGTTCTAATGCTCAACACAGTGACGGCAACATCCACTACGAGTCGTTTGTCCGTCAGATCCTCAGCCAGTAAAACCCATTCCGTCACGTCTCTTCCGCTTCCTCGTTATCCACAACCTTTCTTTCTCTTGTGCAGGGCAGCTGTGCCTCCCTAGCCCTCCATTCAGCATCCTCACCCTGTCGAAGATGCCAACCCAGGTCATCCGTGCCTTGCATCAAGGCCAGTGCTAAATAGGTGCACCACCGCCCGCTTCTCGTCTCGCTCCCTTCTCTTTTGCTTCTCTTTCGTCGAATCTACACTGTATCAACGTCTTTCTCCACTCGGTCCCCGCGCGAATACCACTGTTGACCCGCTGACTTGCAGACACGATCGACGGTGCAGAAGAGCTGTTGCGCACGAGCTTGCGTTTTGAGGTGCATTGTTGGCGGGCTTAGCTCAGAGCACTCATCCGGCGGTTTCGAGGATATCCGACGAGCTTTCACACACAGCTCCACACGTCGCACACACCACCCCGTGCAGCGTTCACGATGAATGGTGTGCAAAGTATTCCACCTCACAACGCAGATCATAGATACAAACCAAACCAAGGAACGCATTTCCAGCCACGACTTTTTTTTCCAAAAACCCAAGCATCGTCCCTCGCCGCCCGCCTTTCAAATCGCTTGGCATCGCCACCTCAAACCGCACCAGCACCGTGCGTCGACGTGGAAAACGCAGTATCCTCCTCGGAGCTGCGACTCGTCTCATCGACCTGAGCGAACTTGCTGGACTCAGACGCTCTCGGACGCGACTGCGAGCGGTTCTTGGGCGAATCCTTGCCGTTGCTGCGCGAGTCGCGTGAACGGGACCTCGAGAGCGATCTCAGCAACTGAACCACAAAAGAAAACAGAGAGACAACAGAGTCAGCGCCGATTCACACGCAAAACGCCTTCACGCAGCACACATCTCGGAAAGCGGCCGCAGAGAGAGGGGGAGCGAGAGACAGAGAGAGTGCTGAGATTTCCAGACGTTGTCGAACAGGTGACATGTTCCATAGCGGTACGCGAGCAGAACTGTCTCGACCCCTCGTTGTTACATGACGGCTGAAGGAGGAGAGGGCGTGCTGCAAATGGTCGCTGCTCGAAAGACTGAAATCCAGGCTCTCCGCTGCCCATCAAAGGGTGTACGGAATTGGGTATCGGTAAAATCACCAGGAACGATCCTGGAAAGAAGGAGACAGTCGAGGGGGACAGGCGCATATCATTCGTCACTTACACCTGCAACACCTCCACCAGTGCTGCTTCCATTCGAGTCGCGGCCACGTCCACGCTCTTCTTCGGTAGCAGCGATGTTGCCGGCACCACCACGGCCGGTCGAGTGGACGGCCTTGACGTCTTGCTGTCGGTACTCTTCCTGCAGCTTGTCCTCGCGTGCCTGCGCTTCAGCGGCCTTCTTTCGGTCGAGTGGGTCGCGCGAAGGGGATCGGACGTTGCCGGCGCCACCTCGACCGCTCGAGATCATGTGGTGAGGCAGCGAAGCAGCAGCGACGGTCTCGGGGGGGATGGCGTTGCCCGAGCGATCACGAGAGCGCGAGGGAGAGCGAATGATCTGTTATTGACGGAAAAGTGAATGTGTCAGCGACGGCCGCCATCAAACTCCGGGATGAAAGCGGCTTCCTATGTGCGCATCCTGCGTCCTGGGTGCTTGTCTGAACAGTGAGGGTTCTGCGCTCTGCTTTGTAGGCTGGATTCGACGCTGCCATGGTAGGCTGCTGAAGACGAATATACTCACGTTACCCGCACCACCTCGACCGGTGGCGATGAAGGGGTCACGTCCTCGCTCGTCGCTGTGCTCCTTCTGCGAGTGGTGGGTGTGGTGGCCGAGTCCGAGAACCATGTTTGGAGAAGACGTCCAAGGGGTTTACAAAGTGGAGAATATGCAGCGTTGCACTGTGTGTCGCTGTGGAAGATCGGTGTGGGTTGGTATGCGTCGAACACGGTTAGATAGCCTGTTTTGCTATCGGGTGTTTAGTAGATGGTGGTGGAGAGGAGTGAGAAGGTTGTCAAGGAGGTAGACGGCGGATGACGTGAATGAAAGCAGCAAGCAATCTGGCTCGTGGTCAACGAGGGGTGCGACGCTAATGTGCGGCTACGCAATCGGGTGATAGACCAGAGAGCAGAGAGAGCCAAAGAGCCAAGAAAAATCGCGATCTCGAAGCGAGACGAGGAAAAGGCGTGATAGCTCAAGATGAAAATGAAAAATCAGGCACACGGCCAGAGGCTGTTTAGACAACAAGAAGTGGGGAAAGACGAGCCAGCATCAGCGCAGTCTCTCCCCATTTCCCCCCGCCACCCACACGCGACAGGTGCCATTGCAGAGATAACGAGTGCAGCTCTGTCTCTCTGCATGCTGTGCCCATTGGAGAAAGCAACGTCATGAGATGCCCTTTTTACCATCGCATCTTCAAATGGTCGACCTCAATTGGAACTGAGCTACAAGACCACCAGCCAAGCCAGAGCAGCTTGCGGCCATGTTTTGTTTGCTCTCTCGCTCGGCTCGAAGCGGACAAGTTTGCCAAGACCAATATCTACCAGAGGGGGCGCCAGTTCTCAGGCACACGCATTGCCCGATACAGATGCCCTCTTTTGGTCCTTTTTCGTCAAAGAGGAGAGAGAGCCTGTGAGCTGAGATCGAAAAACTCGATGCCCCTCGTGCCGACCGAAAGCAGAGAGCTCACAAAGATAAGGAGTTCCAGATAAGCTTCTGCTGCTCCTACTCCGGCACACGCACAGCTCTACCCAAAAGCAACGTGCATTGAGATGCTGGTCGCTCTGCCGGCATCGACGTATTGACCGCTGTGCCTGACGTAGCTCTCACCTCTTCTTCCTCTTGATGATCGTCAAAGTGGACATCGTTGCTTATCAACAACCAATGAGCACCTCCCAATCGATCTACCATCGTGCTCTTACCCCTTGTTTGTCCGCCGTCGTTGCTCTGTCGGGAAACTGCACGCGGCCTTTTTGCTTGTCCGCCTCAGGAACGCTCTGCTTTCTTATGCAAAGACTTCTTCATGCATAGTTCTAATCCGATCCGATCATATGTCTGCTGCTAGCGTACAGCTCCGACCAAGGCTCTTGGACGAGGAGCAGAGGCTGATGGTGAGGAGTTATTTTTGGCGCAAAGATGTTAGAGTTCACGCTGAGCGATTCGGTGTTACGTCGCCGAGTCGTTCTAACCTCCACAAGCAAAAATTGGGCGTTCAGGGTTCGCTCGAACAAGAAGATTTTTCTTCGCTTTGACCGATTTCGCTCCTTCTCATCGTCCATCTCTCCATCCTCGTCTGCACCATCCACCACTTGACTCCCTTCACATTTCGCCCACAATGCCACCAGGACAGTCACTAGAGCCCTCGGTGACCGAGTCCGAGTTTACGCTCTCTTGCCTACAGAACGGCGTGCGCGTCGACGGACGCTCATTCCTCTCCACGCGCGACATCAACATCTCCTTCGGCGAGGAGCTCGGCAACGTCAGCGTCAGCATCAAAGGCACACGCGTATCCACCTCTGTCAAAGCGACACTAATCCCGCCTCGCTCCGATCGCCCTTACGAAGGCTTCCTCTCGATCACAACCGACATCTCGCCGATGGCGGGGGTGGAGTACGACACGACGGGTGGGGGCGCCAACTCGTCGGCTCGCGGGAGGGAGGTGCTGTTCGATCGGCTGATTGAGAAAGCTGTGCGGAGGACGGAGGCGGTGGATCGGGAGGCGCTGTGCGTGGTCGCGGGGGAGCAGGTGTGGAATGTCCAGCTGACGGTGCATTTGTTGTCGGATACGGGCGCGGCGTTGGACGCGGCCGTGCTGTGCTCGATGCTCTCGCTGCGGCATTTTCGAAGACCGGACTATTCGATCGAGAATGGGAACCAGGTGCATCTCTACTCGGTTGACGAGCGTGTGCCCGTTCCGCTGGCGATCCACCATACCCCACTCTGCGTGACGTTCGCCATCTTCAACAACCTCTCCCCCAGCCCCTCCTCCATCACAAAAGCAGAAGACCCAGACTCCCTCATCGACCCCTCCTCCTCCTCATCCTCCACCACCACCACCGGAGAAACAACAGTAGCCCTCCTCGACCCAACACTGCTCGAAGAGACGCTGGCAAACTCGAAACTGACCCTGGTGCTCAACGCACAGCGCGAAATCTGCGTCCTCGACAAGTCGTACGGCAGCCCCATCGCGCCAAAGTTGTTGCTGGATCTGATCCAGGTCGGGTTGGCCCGGATCAGGGCGTTGACGGAGAAGCTCGAGGAGGCGTTGAAGCGCGATGCTGAGACGAGAGTGGTTGAGGTGGTTTGATCGCACACCTTTGGGTTTGTGTCGAGAAAGAGACACGGTTTGTATTTGTATCCCCCGTTCGAGCGCAATCTCATTTCGAATGCTGTTTGAGCACTCCGCACACACACACTGGACACACAAAGAGAGGCAGAGAGTTTTGAAGGGGTATCATGTTTCCAAAACGTCACGATCTTTTACGCAATCGCAATGAACCCAGTGGCATCGTAGAAGCCCATCAACGCCGTAGCTGTCGCATTCGACTTTGACCGCGAACGCATCTTCGAAGGGCGTGTCGGCGGTTCGGCGATTCTCACGCTCCCTCCTGCTGCTGCTGCTGGAGACAAAGTGGCTGGCATGCTGACAGATCGTGGATCGCCTGCCGCCGCAGCCGCCGAAGGAGGAGGACGGCTACCCAGACTCGCGGCCGTCGTTTCGCGTGTAGCAGCAGCAGCAGCAGCAGTGGGCGCGGTAGGCGACGCAACCGCCGACGTCGGGCTGACGGGTCTCGACGCGCCTCCGGCGTTCAACCGATCCTCGTCCTCCAGCCCGTGCGAGTCGCGCTGCGTAGCGGCGTACGCTGCTGCGGGCGAGACATCTGCCCCTCCCGCCCCTCCTGCTGCCGCTTTCGCAACCGGCGCCGATGCGTGCGTAGTGATGGGCGGAGGCCGAACCTCAGTCTTGCTGGAGCTGAACGACGATCGATCACTAAACGATTTACTGCCCGAGGTTTTGCGTGCCGCCATGATCGCTCCTCCGCCGCGTGAGGACGCGACGATGCTCGCCTTTGTCGCGGGGCCGCGGAACATGCTTGCCGGTTCGGTGGCGGGGGAGGAAGCGAACGCAAAGCCCGCCATGAACGCCGGTGCGTCCGGGAGCGGGATGGGTTTGCCAGCCGTTGCGCCGCCCGCCGCTCCGCCTCGTCCGAACGTTCGCACGCGGGAGGGTGCAGTAGAACCAAAGCTGCTCGGAGAGGAGGAGCCGACGTTCCCGCTGCTGCTCGGTCGTTTCGACTTTTTCTTCTTCTTGCTGCCATCCGTGGTCGCTTTGCTACTGGGCTCGTCGATGTGCGAAACCGTCGGTGCGTCCGGTGCAGACGCACGGGTGGTCTGAAGCCTCGCAGGCGCCTCATGCGCATGCGTCGTCGAAACGGCAAATGCCGACCCGCTCGACGGGCTCACCGACACATCACGCCCACCACCCGCCGTGGCCACGCTCGCCGCCAACGAATCCTGCCGTCCTCTTACATCCCCCACCCCCTCCTCCAGCACAAGCCCATCCAACCCCAGCGCAGGAATCGCCGCCGACGACGTGCTCATCTTCCGCCTCCTCTCCGCATACTTCCTCCCCTCCACCGTCAGATCGTCATGCGCCGCTTCCCACCCCAAGTACTTCTGCAACAAGTGCTCCGTATCCGCCGACGCCTTGGTCGCCTCGATCCACGCATCCAAAGCCCGGTAGAACGCATCCTTCGTCTTCCACGGGTGCGCAAACGGCTTCAACGCCGCCGGATTGCCCTGCCCAAATCGGCGGTTGCTGTCCATTTTGGGTATCTCGGCTTGCGGCTGGCCCTGGAGGCTGCGCTTCTCTTCCTCGGCTTCCGCCCAGACGAGCTCGCGACTCGATGAAAAGTGGTCGAGGTGCTGGAGGATGATGAAGGCGCTAAAGAGGTCGCGGTCGGTCATGGCGAACTGCGAGTTGAGCGGTTTGCCGATCTGACCGCGGCTAGTGAATTTGCCTTGGCGTTTGCCTTCGTCTTCGCTGGATGTGGCGTTGGCGGATGAAGAGCCGGGTTCGTCACCGGCGGCTGCGGCTGCGGCCGCGCGTGCACGTGCACGCTGTGCGCTGGATTCGGCGTAGACGGGGATGTGCCGAGGATTGCCGTTGGCGACATTGGAGAAGCCGGGCAGCAGCAATGCAGACGGTATGACCGATAGCGGCGTGGGATTGATAAAGCGTCGATGCATCATGCGTTCAAAGACGACCTCGATCGCATCGACATCCGACGAGTCTGAATCGTTGAGCACCTTGAGACGTTTGGGCAGTTTGATACCGATACCTTTCCTCGCCGCAACGCGTCCCTGCTCGAGATCCCTAAGCTCCTGCGTGTCGACCCAGCTCGGATGGCCGAAGAACCCATAATTACCCTCGACCAGCTCGAGCACGCCTCCGGGCGCCAAGATGCGTCTAGCCTCCGAAATCAGGTCGACCCACTTGTCTTCGGGCACACCTTGCAAAATGCATCGGATATGAACATAGTCGAAGCTGGCATCCGGGAACGGCAAAGGTTCGAGGAAGTTGGCCACGACCCAGCTGACGCGATGTTCGAGATCCGGGTCGGTGAGCGAAGCCATAGGTGGTTGGATGGGCACAATGTCGAGCCCGACAAACTCGGAGTTCTTCCATTCGCGCGCCATGTCCAAACACCAAACGCCCCTTCCACACCCGAGATCGAGCACACGGCAGGGACGCGATCCCTCGGGGAAGTCTCGCAGCGTATTGCCGTGCAGAGCGGCATTGACGTTGAGATGCGTTGCCATTTCAGCTTCCATGGTATCGCTGCTGTAGCCGTGCCAATAAGGAACGACCGAGTACGGGAATGCGTGGTAGACGAATTGGCGCATCTTGCCTTTGACGCGCGATCGTGTTTTGGTAAAGTAGGCGTCTAGATCCCAACAGTCCGGTGAAGCGGGAGGTAAACGAGGTCGCGCTGAGGAGACAGGAGCGTGCTTGGAGCTGCCAGAGTGACCAACAAGCGTCGAGGCCGGGAGACTGCTGATGGAGCTGCTGACGCTGGCGCGATGGGGCGAAGACGAGGCGGCACCAGGCGAGATGGGCGAAGGGCTCGACATGGAAAGAGCAGGGGCGGCCTTTGTGTTGAGGCTGAGGCCTGAGGCTTCCGACAGATCTGTGTTTCGACGTTGTAGCGACGGATTTGCAGAAGTTGTGGAAGATGACACCGATCGCGATGCAGACGATGCAGGAGGTGGCGTGTAAAAGTAGTATCCATGCCCGACCCGCGCTTTGTAAGTCATCTCGGACGGCGGCAATCCATGCGAATGAGAAGGAGGAGCCAGTCCCAAACGAACGGGAAGCTGTTCGCCCTCGAGCGACTCGGATTCCTCAAAGGTGAGCGGGAGGTTGAACGAGTGGGACTTCTTGGTCGAGTTGCTGCCGCCACTGACGCTTCGATCGAGGACGGCAGGAGCTGCACCGACGACCGTCGAGCCCGGTGATACAGCCGAATCTGGACTGACGGCGATACTGCTTCTTCGCCGGCCATGGCTGAAAAACTCCGAGGTGCGTGGATAGAACTCGGGCATCAATGGGCTGCTCTGACGGAAATGTTCGAATTCGGGCAGTTTGTGAGGAAGCGACGGCGCAGCGGCTGTGGAAATGGCATTGTTGGCAGAACTGCTAGACGACGAACCTGCAAGGCTGACCTTGGTGGCACGATCGGTGGAAATGGTGCTCGTGGGAGAGAGAGTGTCGCCGCCCAAGTAGGAGCTCTGCTGGGATTTGGAATCGACCGAGCTGCTCTTGGAGGTGGCTGCGGGTGTCGTTGAGCTGGATTTCGAGTCGGACGCCCGCCGAGCGCTGGACTGGCGACCGCCCATGTAGATGTGATATGGATCGATCATGGTGTTTCGCTCATCCGGATGGACATGGCTAGTCGGGGTATGACGGAGTGGGTGACGTCCGGGAATGACTTGAGCAGATCGCTATCCGCCTTGTCGCGACTTGCGAGTCTCGGTGCGTTCAAGCCTGGGATGGTGATGGTTATGTTGCAGTATCAGGCTGAGCAAGTTTGAAGAACAACGCCAAAAGGCGAGTCAAGTTGGAACCCGAAACACACTCTAACACGCGCTTCTACGCCTGTCAAGCTCAAGCATGCACCACAGGAGAGAGAGATTACTTTTTAATTATGCATCTTCATTGCTGCCAGTTGCTGTTGCATCGTCGACTTCCGAGTCTGAGTTACGCCAAAAAACGCTTTCTTTTTTTTTTTTCCGTCGAAAACACACACACACCCGAGCATGCAAGGTGCACTTGAGACAGCATTTCAGTCAGTCGATTTGTAAAAATTAGTCAGCACTCTTGAATTCCCGCATGGACCTTTTGGTCTAGATCGGTGTAAGACAAAAAAAAAAAAAAAAAAAAAAAAAAAAGGTGCACTTGAGCACGCTTTCCAAGCTCGCTCTGCAACAGTGTCAGCACTCTTCCAAAAAGTCGGCAGCCATCAATCTGTACCAGAAGGTAGAAGGTAACACGCAACATCAAACGAAAAGAAGAGCGGGACGTCAGTCGTCGCGAGCCCAATCCTCCTGCCCCGAAACACCACTCCCTTGCAACCTACAGTTCGAGCGCAATCTCCGGTGGGATGCGATTCTTGAAGTCGGGCACGTCCATGTCGGCCGCCGCGCTGTACTTTGTCTTGAAGTGCAGGTATTCGATGACCTTTTCCAGCACTTCACCGCTGTTAACGACAAATCGGGCAATAGGATCCTACGATGTAAGCATGCAAGCGAATGTCTGACGATGGTTGACCAAGGGTGCCAAACGTACCGAATCTGCAACCGAGCAGTGTTGCTTTCCGCTTCGGCAAATCCTCCGCCTTCGCCCGTGGAGAGCATCGTCTTGAGCGTCGGCGACGCCATGATGATTGTGTTGTCCACGAGGAATCGGTAGCCGTCCTATCGAAGAAGGCGTAGAGCGTAACGCAAGGTGGCGGGTGAGGGTATGTTGGAAGAGATGAGCTTTGTGTCAGTCGACTCGAGCCATATCGTCGTCGTGCAGGGGAGAACAGCGTACCTCGCTGACCAGTGTAACCCATTGAGTGGGCGATGTAGCGCCCGTGTCGACCTGTATCCCTCAAACGAACCGAATCGACAGCAACGTCCAGGTCAGCCATCCTTACAAACAAGCGAGTCGCCACTTGAGAGCATGCAGTCATGACTTACCGACATAGTGCGAGCGAGCTCTTCAAAGGTCTGCTCTCCAAGCCGAACCAGAAAAATCTTGCAAGTGTAAAGGAAGTCGGAAGGATGCGGTAAAGAGTCAACCTGCTTTTTTTGGCGCCCCTCCAGTGAGAGATGCTCATCAAGAGGAATTTACAACCGTGCGCCCCAATCTTTCTTTTGATGCGCAGCAGCTCATGTGTACTGTACGCCTTGGACCCTGCTTTCTTCGCATCCTCGTGTGGAGGCAAACAAGATTTGCAGCTCTCACCCTTCGCTCACACCATTCAACATCCCGTCTTTGCTCGTTTTGCTTTCGACACACTCTGACCTTGACTGGGCGTGCAAAGCGGTATTGATACAATCCAAAGTAGTAAGTGGAGCGGTAATAGTACATAGAGATACTGAAATAGTGTACACATACTGGCGTACTGTCCGGCTACAAAAATGTCTAGCGAGCCAGCAACACCTCTACTCGGGGGTTCGGCCAGACGGCTGCTGCTCATGTCCACGCGGTCGATGCGGGTACGGCCAGTACCTCGCTGCCGGTTCCTCCCCACTAGCCCCTGTCCCTCTCGCTCCAGAAACGCCACTGCGACCAGGAGCAGGGAACGACCCCAAAATCGGCGGCAGCGAACGCCCAGCAGCCCCCAACGACGGAAGATGCGGTGCACCCACATTCCCACCGCTCGCCGCCAGAGACGGCAACGACGGTCGCGGCAGGCTCTGCGAAGGGAAGCTCGAGTACGGGCTGTTGGACGATCGATAGGCGCTGCCGGTTGAGTAGCCGCCGACACCGGACGACGTCGTGTGAGCTGCACTTGCACCTGCTGAGGCCGAAGACGACATCGAAGGTCCTGGCGACTGCGAGTATCTTTGCCATCGTTGTTCGTACGTGGCTCTTTCCGTCGTTGCCGGCAGAGGTGCTGTAAGCGGACCGTTGTGAGGTCTGTTTCTGGCAGCCAATGCGCTCGACGCTGCCGCTGTGGTGCTTGGATACAGGCTGCCAACGCCCGTAGATGCGTAGCGGCTCGTGTACCCGTGACTCGTGCTAAATTGTGCACTTGTCGGCGAGATTTGATCGCCATTGCCGGAGCGACGTAGCTCACCGGGCACGGCGGGAGGCATGCTGTGTGATTCGTGCTCTCGCGGGCGACCCGATGCGCCGTACAGACCATATCCAGCAGGGCCACGCTCTCGATCTCGCTCGCGTTCCCGCTCGACCTCGGCATCTTCGCTCGAAGACAGATGACCCTGCATGGGTGTTACCGATCTCGCAAGGTGACCAGAGCTTGAAACGCTGCTGGGTGGCATCGAATAGCGCGATGCTGGCACCCCACGCTCGGCTGGATGCGAAGGTGGAGCCATGGCTGCATAGCCTGGCGAAGGCGAGGGGCGTCGACGAGCCTCGTACGGCGACTCGTACGTCCAAGGTCGCGATTCGGCGCCTTCATCGCGCGCATCTCGCCCGTCGACGGCAGATCTATGCGGCTCGAGGCGCTCGTACGCTCGTGCTCGCTCCTCATGGTCTTCTCGCATGCTTCGATCGTCCGAACTGAGAGGGCGAACCGCTTCGAGACGGTCTGCGGTAATCGGCCTGCGTTCCAGATCGTGCGCCTGCCTGGCAAACATCGACGGCGGCACAGAAGCGTCTCGGGCCATGCTCGCATGCGGCGCCTCTCCACGTCCTGCTTGCCAGTCGTGCAGGGACGACCTCCTTGCGACACGGCTGCTTGCTGCATCGTTGGTATCATTGAGCAGCGAGTTGATCTGCAAGCCACGACGATGCACCGGAGGCTCCGGCGACTCTTCGCGCATCTTGACATCCGTCGTGTCAGCTTGGCTCGCAGAGATGCCAGGCGGTGTTGGCAGATGAGTGGCTCGAGAGGGAGTCGCGCCAGCATCGCCGCCAAAGCCAGGCGTAGACGATACCGAAGATGGAACACCACCGGCCCCGGCCGAAGGTATAGCCAGCGTACCAGGAGCAGAGTTGCTTGCAAAGCGTTGACGAACAAACGCCAGCGCCAGCTTCTCGCGCTCTGCCAGAGGCGCATCGGCATGGCTGCGTGCCAGAGCTGCTGCTTCTGCAAATTCGATCTCGTCCTCGTTTCGGGCGAAGTAGTTGCGCGCCTGCGCCGTCGACTTTTGGGCCAGCGTAGACGACACCACTTCCCATCTGGGTCCATGCACCGCCAACGCACGGAGGAACTCGTATCGCTCAGCAACGGACCAGTAGGATGATGTCGGCTGCTTTCCTCGACCTTTGCCTCCAACCACTTCGCCGCCCTCCTCGCCCGGAGCCGCGGTCTTGCTGCGGCGCTTCTTTCCCACCTTTCGACCGTCCGCGTCTACAACGTCCGACAATTGTTGAGATGCTGCAGCGTCGGCCCTGGTGCTTGCAGCTTTTGCATCACTTGGAGCTGGACCGCCAAAGAGACCTGCAAGCGCTCCTAGAGCCTCGGCTGCAGCCAAGTCGCTGTCCTCCACCCTTGCTACCGAGGTTGCTGCGGCCGCGGTACCAGCGACTCCTGTCAAACCCGTCGGCTCGGACGCCTCCACCTTGGCACCTGGCAGAGCTGCGGTCGGGCTGGGAGGCACGCTCGCCTTTGCCTCGTCCAAGGTGGCGTTGTCCTTCTTGGCACTAGGCCTCGACTTACGCGATTTGTCCGTTGCGCTTGTTCCATCCGACTTGGCACGCTTCGATTTGGGCCCGGGTTTGCGTTTGTCCGACGGTTTTGCATCAGCGCCTTTCGCCTCCAAGTCAGTCTGATCAGCTTGTCGTTTGCGGCCGATCGTGCCCTCTTCCGAACCAGCACCGGAAACGCCATCCATGACCGGCGGGACCATCCTGCTGCGACCGCCTCGGCGGCCATTGCTGGACATGGGCGTATTCGCTGTGGCTGCCGATGGATCCACCGCCTCGACGGGCGAACGCACTCCCGATCCATCCTCGACGTCATCCACCTCTTCGCCCTTTGCCGACTTCAAATCGGCCATGAGAGCACTGCCCTTCGCTTTCTTGGGCTTGACGCGTGCCTTCCGCTTCCTCTCCCTGTTTCTTGCAGCTGCCAGAGCCTTAAAGTCGTTGCCAGGCACCTTCTTGTTGAGGTAATAGTAACGCACGCACTGCGCTGGCGTCTTGTACGGGAGAGCCTGTGCGATCTTGCCAAACTGCTTGGGCCACAGAGCGTAACGACGCGCAAAGATGGCCTTCTCTTCCTCGGACCAGACGTCTGGGTCAAATTCGTCGAGATAGAAGGCAACCGGATCTGCGACAAAGCCGTTGACGTCGTCGTAACGCAGCTTCATGAGGTGGTCCGAGTCGGGGTCGATGCACATGTCAGGCGCTGTGGCAGTGGTGCGCGCAGCACGCATGTTGGGATCCTGCATGTCGGCATTCTCCAAGCTGGCAAGAATCTCGAGGAACTCAGCCTCGGACCTTACGGCATCGCCAAATCCGGCAAATCCTCCAGCCTGGGCGCTTCGACGATTGGCTCGTCCCGTGGTGAGTGAAGCACCAAGCAGGCCTCCACCACCAGCGCCGCCACCGCCGCCTGACGACGCATCCTCGACACCAAAGCCACCTGGCGTTCCTGCTGGCGTGTTGACCTGCGGCCTGCGCAGCATCTCGCGACGCTCGGCGCTGCGGTCGAGACGCTGGCAATGCAGCTTCCAGTCATCGTTGATGCTGCGGTAGCGTTTCTTGAGTTCCTCGATCTTTTCGTTGAGACGCTTCTTGCGGTCCAGCAACTGAGTGAACAGGTAGGCTTGCGTTCGCTTGACCTGTTTGTCTTCATCTTCGAGCCACAAAGGTTGGTCCGAGATGACGATCTGTGGGATGCCATGTACTTTTGCTTTAAGAACGTCCATCGTTGTCCTCTGCGATATCGACTGATTCTCCCTCACAATCCTCTTCCAATCGTCCTTGTGAAGTAGGTCTGTTGCAATGTGCTTGCGTACGGCTGCTTGAATGGCTCGCTCGACCTGCTCCTGAGTGGTGGGCGTCATCAACGGCGGTTCGATTTCCTTGACGGCGGCTTCGTCAATCTCGGCGATACGCAGAGAAGGTTCGGCTTGATCAGCCGCAGGCATCTCGACTTCTTCGATCCTGGCCGTTTCCTGCTGCATGAGATCCTGCGCTTGCTTGTCATCTCCATAGTCGACGTGAGGCAAGGTAATTTCTTGTGTCTTGTTCTCGTTGTCGATGGTCGCGGTCACGAATTGACCCGAGACCTGGATCTGCGACGAGGTTGGTGGCACCGCATCAGCTTCGGCTGCCTGTGGCTCTGTCGCAGGAACAGCTTCGATGTCGGCCAGTTTCTCTGTGTTAGCAGCTTGAGCCGCGTGCTCCACGTGCGTCTCGGTCTTGGTCTCGTGCTCCACGGCCGTGTCGAGCGGCGCCGACTCTGCAGCAGCCTCGGTCATTGAGACGTCACTGATGTGTGGCACCTGTTCTTCCACCTTGACGGCGACTTCCATGGATTGAGTGCTGGGTTCTGAAGCCACACTCCGCACTGCTTCCGTGGCTTGCTTGTTGGGCTGGACGGATGTTGCCTCGACGATTGCATCTGCTTCAACCACCTCGGGTGGCGCAATAGGTGCATCAGGCTCGTCGGATTGCTCTTGAGGAACAGATGCCTGCTCTTGCGTCCGCACGGTGTCTGCTGCCTCGACAGCTGCGGTTTCGACTTTGTCTTCCGTTGGCTTGCTTTCCGTTGGTTGAGTCTCCGTTGGTTGACTTTCCGTTGGCTTGCTTTCCGGTCGTTGAGTCTCTGTTGGTTGACTTTCCGTTGGCTTGCTTTCCGGTCGTTGAGTCTCTGTTGGCTGACTTTCAGTTGGTTGACTTTCCGGTGGCTGACTCTCCATTCGTTGACTTTCCGTTGGCTGACTGCCCGCTGGCTGGATCTCCACCGGCTGACCCTCCGAAACGACAACAGCTTCACTATCCTCCGCCGGCTTGGCGGGCTCAGCAACTTCGCTGGCCCCAACTGCTTCACCTGACTCTACCTCCATAGCTGCCGCTGTCGGAGCGCTCGACGCTGCAGGTTGCTCTTGCTCGCTTGTGTCTGCTACTGCTGGTTCCTGCTGAGGCTCTGCATCTGGCATGTCGACATCGTCAATGGCTTCCTTTGTCGCTTCGGGTGCGTGAGCAGGCTGGACGGGCGCCTCAAAAGCCTCAGTCGTCGATGCTGCGCCCTCTGTGAGAGCTCTGCTATCAACAAGAGATTCGCCGCCAGCACCAGCGACGGGCTCCTCGCTTGCAGGTTCGACAGGTTCGACGGTGACGGCTGTTTCGACCTGCAAGGAAGTACCCTCCGAAGCCTCTTCGGACTTGGCGACTTCCAATGTGACCGCAGCAGGCTCTGCGGCGGGCTCTGCGACCGGCACCTCGTCGCTCCGCTTCTCAGCCTGCGGTGTGATCTGAACCGGTTCTTCAGCTTCGACCTGCATCGAATCGTCTGGAACGTCTGGGATGGTCGGCTGCACGGTGGGGCCAGAGGGTGCGTCGTCGTTGTTGGGAGACGCCGATTCCTTTGCTGTGGATTTGTTGACGGCCTCGATTGGCGCAGGCTCTTGAGATGTAGCGTCCGTGTTGCGTGTGTCTTCAATGCCATTGGAAGTGCTCGGCAGCTGTGCATCGACCGGGACTGACTGCGTTTGGGCATCTGTTTGCGAGGACGGCTGTTCTGGGAGAACTGGTGCGATACCCGGCTCAGCCTGACTGACTTTCGTCGCAATCTGTGCCACCGGTTCCTCGTCTGTTCGCACTTTCTCATCTTCCTCCTTGTTGTCCTGCACGTCTGCACTGGCTGATGGAGCCCGCGAAGCAATCTCGCTTGTAGCCTGCGTCACATCTTGAGCATCGCTAGACGGGGCAGCTTCTGCATCGGCCGCTTTGCCAGCAGCCAGGTCGCGTGGAGGCGATCGCGTCGGGTGAGGAGACAGGTCTCTGCTTCTCACTTCGCTCTTCTCGGACACACGATCGGATCCTATCGGCTTTGTACCTGTTTCGCTAGAGCCAGTAGGCGGTGGCGTGTTGTTGGAACGTGAACCGGACTGCCGTTGCGATGTGTCAGAGCGTGCATCGTCCGAAGCTGGACGACGAGCCCATCCTCCATCGGACGGCTTGCCCCATTGTCGCATGCCGCCGCTTGCCCAGCCTGAGCTCGGTGCTCGGCCGCGCTGATCCCGCTCGCTGGGGCGATCGCGATCCCTGGACCGGTCTGCATCAAAGTCGCGGTCTCTGCCCAAGGTTGCTGAGGGCGATGCGGGTCGACGGCCGGCAAACTCGCGATTGTCGAAGCCGTATTTGCTAGTTGCGGGTGCGGGATAGGCGGAATGTCGATATCCGTCCCTCTCACGCTCTCTTTCCAATGCGGCCCAGTCTCTGTCCCGGTCGCCATCGCGGAATGAGTCCCAGTCGCGATCCCTGTCCCTCTCGCGTTCACGTTCGCGGCTGGCTCCTGGACGGTACGTGTCGGATCCGCGAGGAGCGGCGGTCGTAGGTGGTGGATACCAGCCTCGTCGACTGTCTGCACGAGAAGTTGGTCCACTGAAGCTGGTTCTGGGGCCAGGGGCGTATGACTCTGGCCAAAGAGACTCGCGGTAGTTTGCCGGGTATGGATATGCCGAAGAAGCGCTATACGAACTTTCCGCTTCTGCAGGATAGCCAAACCGTGAGCGCTGGGGTGCATAAGACGAAGACGGTCCAGGCGAAGTCTCGAGGTTTCGATCTCGGTCGCGTTCTCGATCAGAGGAAGTATGTCTCGGAGACACGTAACCGTTGCTGATGGAGCTGGATGGCGCATCGTTGGGCTTGGTCTTGAGAGTAGAAGGATCCAGAAGCAGCGGCGTGACACGGTCAGCAAGCGGAATGGAATGCCCGTCGGTGGTAGGACGAGACTGGCTCACCTGATGAATGGCGCGTTCATCTTCTTCGATCTGACCCTCTTCATCCGCTTTGAGCATCCCCTCTTCTTCGTCGTCGTCGTCTCGGGTGGCGGTGCGTGTTGCGCTGGTCACGTTGGTGTCTTTGGGTATTGGTTTGTCTAGGTGCTGATCTGAAGGAGGATGCGATCGTTCTGTCGGCGCAGTCGGATCGGCTGGGCGATCAGACGCCTGACCCGACATCTTGGCTCGCCGCACTAAGTAACTGCACTGGAATGTGGCTTTCAGATCATCCCAGAGGCATCGACAGGTCGGAGTCAAAGGACGTTTATAGTTGGTTGTTGGGAGGGCGCGTTAAGCGTTACTGAGCTGTGATGCTGACGTTGGCACAGGTATCGAAGGGTATCGCCCCAGAATGCAGCATGTGGCGTAGCACAATGGCTGGTTGGTGAGAGAAAGGACCGCAAAGGGATGGATGGATGGAGAAGAAGCATGGATGATGCCAGAGAGCTGTGAAGGCTCTTTTGGCGGACTGTCTCTTGCTCAAAACCTCGAATTCGCACGCGCGACCGACTTGAATTTTCGGAGCCGATCCAAACTGCTCATTGCTGCTGCGCTTTCTTGCGACATTCTTCAATGCTCTCAACATGAATCAGGGCTTCCGCGTTGCGACAGCCGCTTGAAGGTTCAAGATGCAGGTGGCAGCGAGTGCGGAAGAGTTCGGGAGCCAAGTATTCACCAGAGCGGAGAAAAAGCCCGCATCAAATGCTGTAGGCTCAGGCTTGCGCTCGCGTAGAGCCTGCAGCTTCTTGCATACAACCGTCTAGAGTGGAGAAAGAGGACCTCAAAGGTCACTCACTGAAGGACGACAAAATACACACACGTATACGTCTCAGCACATCCCACTCTCCCCATTCGCCATCATACACATGTAGCCGGATCGCCCTATTCCAGCCGGGAAAGGGATCTTTGGCGATTCTGGTTGTTGCATGAATGGATTGTGGAAGAGTATGCTTGCGAATGCACACGGTCGTATGAGGAAAGTCGGTATGCAATCGGACGGAACTGGAATGCGGAGATTTGCTTTGACCTGGCTGTTAGCAGCTTTACATAGCGTATCTGTTTGTTGGCAATGCGAGGCAAGGATGGAGGCGAAAAGGTCAGTATGAGAAGTGTACGTGCAAGCACGGTATAGGCAGGTCTCGCGGACACTTACTTCCTGGTCCATTCACGGGCGGTGCTCTCGTAGCGCTGACGATCGGTCTTGTACAAGTTGGCAATCTCGGGCACGAGCGGGTCATCGGGATTTGGGTCGGTAAGCATGGAGCAGATGGAGA
Organism: Sporisorium exsertum; assembly: GCA_928724755.1. Taxonomy (NCBI): domain Eukaryota; kingdom Fungi; phylum Basidiomycota; class Ustilaginomycetes; order Ustilaginales; family Ustilaginaceae; genus Sporisorium; species Sporisorium exsertum. The sequence goes on from CAKMXK010000001.1 coordinate 500,803, forward strand.
GCAGCACCTTGGAGATGGTGAGTGCTGGACTCCACTGGTCCCTGAGGATATCGAGACAGATGCTGCCGTTGCTGTTGATGTTGGGGTGGTAGATCTTGGTGGAGAAGGACACCTTGGGCGGCTTGAACGGGTAGTCGGTGGGGAAGGTGATCGAGAGGAAGAAGACACCGCCAGCGTAGGGCGAGTCCCCGGGGCCCATGATTGTCGCTTGCCACTGGAACATGTTGTCGCCGGTTGGTCCAGCGCTGCAGGACGAGGGAGGATCGCGGCCGAGATCGGCGAGCTCCTTGTTGATTCTCTTCATAGCCATTTTCTGGAGTTGGCGGGAGACAAGTCGGGTGAGGAAAGGCGACCGAATCCAGAAGGAAGAAGCGTGGTGCGGATGTTACAGCGTAGAAGAAGCAGCGGGAAATGTGGGCGAAAAGGAACCAGGAGAAAGTCGGGGGTCAGCATTGTTCGTTATGATCTGTCGACATGCGGAAGAGCGGCCCGAGGAGCTTATGAGGCAGCCGCGATGGAAGACGACGCCAAGGGAGATATAGCACCTCTGACGATGGCTGACACCGCTTGATTGTTTGCTCTACGTGGCCTTTAAATGGTGTGATGTCCTATAGCGGCCTGAGGAGCTTCGTGCAAGTATTGATCCGGCTCTGTCTGATCAGAAGCAGTCGACTGCTTCATACAGACACGAAAACCGCAACACCACCAAGTCGCATCGTAGGTGACGTTTCTAAGCGCGGTGTATGCCTGTGACTTCCATCGATGCTTGCTAGACCTCCATTCGTGGCCAAGTGCGTATAGTCCCTTCGCTATAGAATGCTCCTCGGTTGGCGAATGTGACATGAACTTACTGCAAGATGGTTTGCCTGGTCGAGGGCAGATGTTGTTGTGGTGGAGAGTTGACTGCAAGGCTCGTATGGAAAGTGACGATCAAAGTGTTAGAGAGAAGCCGAAAACGGGATCGAGAGGGTGAATGCTGTGTTGGTTGTTGGTGGAGATAAGCTGGAGCGAAAGACCGAACAATTGACAGAGCCAGACGATGTAGACCGACCGGACTGCCACGCAGCGCAGCAAAGGCCTGTTTCCGAAAGAGACACACACGCAAAACGACACAACGACACTCACCCTCACACTTCCCGCACTCGCCTTCTCTGTCACAATTTTCGGCGGCTGTGCAATTGGTTGGCTCTGCCTGCTGCTGCTCTGCTGTCTCTTTTTCCTCGATCTCTTGGCCTGAGATATTCGTAATTTGGTCCCTTTCTAGAGTCACATCCCCTTTTTGAATTGAAACAACGAAGCTCGACAAGCTTTTCCGCAAGACTCAAATTCAAATCCTATGTCGTGGTCTGCGCAGCCAAAAAGAATTACGACGAATGTTAGGTTCTGTATCTGAGAATTCGAACGAAGGTTGAGAAGGAAGGCGCAGGTGCTTCTTGTCGGCCGACTGAAGCCCCACTCGCGTTGCCTTCATAGGGTGACAATTAACCTTTGCATCTGCCTCTTCCCGCCTCCCACTCAGCCATGATACGGACGCCACCATCAGAAGCTGAGCCTGGGCCAGCCACATGGAAGGAGTAGACCGTTGAATGTGGGACGCCCGATGGGAACGCTGTGTGCCGTTCACGCTTTGCACGAATGACGGCAGAGCGTAGATGGCCATCTTTCGTGGCACGACCGACAAGCCTTCCTTGCTCATATGCACAGACTAGATGTGCGTGGTTATGTATCTTGTGTGATCATACGAAGCAAGAATGGTACAAATACAAATGAAAGGACAGCCTTCCTAGGATAGGCTGCGGCTGCAAATGCGACAAACGACGAGTACGCTGCAACGAGTGTCACTGCGTTAGGAACATGAGAAAAGACTGGAACGACGAGACTCGTTTGGCTCATCAGCAGCCAGCAAGGTCCTTGGCATCCTTGATGCGGGCGGCGACGTTGGACCAGTTGGGCTCGCGAGCAGCAGGGGCTGGCGCAGAGGCGTCAAGAATCACTTGGAGTCTGTCGAAGCAAGAAATGTCAGAACGTTGAAGGTCAGCTTGCATGCTCCCTCTTTGTCGTAGGATCGTCCTCCAGCGGCGAGCAGCCGCAACTTACCTGTTCTTGGACCAGAGACGGCCATCGAGGCTGCGCAGGGTTGTGGAGGCCTTGACAGCAGAAGCAGCCGAGGTCTTGAGACCAGCCGTGGTTGCGGTGGAAGCAACGGCGAGCGCGGGCTGGCGGCCAAGAGTGGCGGAGAGACGGACGGCGGAGGCGATCATTGTGTCTGAAAATGTTCTAGGGCGGAGACGGTGGAGAGTAAGATCGAGAGGATTGCTGCTGGGCAAGTGTCGGTGGGCAAGAAGGCCTTGCAACGATAGCAGGAGGCGCCGGTATATATGCTTCACAGACAAGCTTCCCAGTCGGGAGGAGTAACAAGAAAGGGCTCGTCACAATCGTACAGGCTGCGGGGCGAGACAGACCTACTGCAAGCACGAGGCACACATACCAACCACTCGCCATTTCATCTGGAGGAGAGAGGCGGGACCCACCGTATGGCCAACTCCCTCGTTCATCTGGCAGAGGAGGGCACCAAAACCATCACAATGCGTGACTTGCGTGTGCGCGAGACTCTACAATAGCGACTGCAGCACCATCTCGATTAGGCGAGCAACACAATGTTCCTTGATCGCGACTAGGCGAGCTTGCGAAGCGTCGAGCTCGAGTTACAGTAATGGTGGGTTGCTGGTGTGCTGGTGTGCAGTAGCCGCAGGCTAAGCTAGTTTAAGCTCAGGTAGTGACACTGTCTCATACTGCGACTGCACCCTCGTTTTCGTAGTGGCAGCGAGAGCAAGCGGAGCTGCAGCGATGACGGCACTGAGCAGACGACGCCCTTTTCCACACCCTCTGCCCTGAAATCCACCTTTGTTTTTTCAAAAAGTTTTTTTTTTTTTTTTTTTTTTTTGGGCGATTTTTCATTTGTGCTGGTCAAGTGCCGTTGGGATCGCTTGATGGGGACGCCGGAAAGTGGTGAAATTAGCGCGATTCCGTGATGCACCGAATCGATACGCCCTTTCACCTTTCATCTACGACAGGCAACAGCAGCACGGCATCCTCGACTTGAGTTTATGCTGTATGGCGCGCCTCTGCCGTCGGCGTGCAAATATGCCCTTGCACGCTTATCGTCAAACGGGTCTAGCATCGCGCTGGCCAAGCCTCTACCGAACGCCAATTTCCGAGAAAGCTCCTTCGACACCAGCGTCACCTTTCTCACGCGCTTCCTGGGGCAAGCCATGAACACTTGCCTCCCACGTCCTTGGAGCTAACTTAGTTGTCTGTCTGCAGCGCTTGATCACAATGCGTATTCCTCAATGCACAGCTGCACAACGACCTCGAGGGGACGTACAGCACGTTGCATTGGTCAGAATGCGGCTACAGCACCCTCAAAACCAAGTCTGCAGCACTTTGAACTGTGTGCGCGCATTCTGGGCCGGCAGAAGACATACTGTATGCAGGTGAGCTGCAAGGCGCCTTTTTTCTTGGTTGCAGCCGGTTCACTTTGAAAAGCAGTCTAAACGCTGAAGTCACGTTGGGTCGGGCATGAAGCGAGTCGAGCTGAAAGGGACGGCGCCAGCGAGGTGTGGCATGCAAACTGCCGCGATACGATCACGGCTTGCTGTTTGAGCAGTGGTTGACAGGATAGAGATTGATCCCTATGATAGCTCAACGAGCTCGTCCGCCTTGACCGCTGAAAAGGCCTTGAACGCGAAGCGAGCTTCACTCTTGCCTGGCGAGGTCTCAAGATATCTACAATGGAAGCTGCCCATACGCTTTTCTCCTCAGCCGACAGAGATATGTGGGGAAGGTCGGCAGCCGCTGAAAGTCGTCGCGAATCTCCTTGCTCGCTCGCTACGCACCATCATTCCATCCACCCTCAAGCGAGGCGACCTTGCAAAGAAAAGCGGGGCAATCGAGTCGCATCTAAGCTACCCACTTTCTCACCATACGCGAGACGCAAAGCCTTAACTTACACCGAACAATCCAAGCCGAGATATGGTGTGCGAAGAGTCGTGCCCAGCATGTTCCCCACAAAGAGCGACCAGCACGACGACGTAATGCTCTTTCTCATGCGAAGGCGGTTTCTGACGGCGCCGGGGCCAATACGCCGTTTTCTCTCGACAGCCGGCGTCTGAGTGTCAATTTTCGTATCCCCGCTCTCGGAGGATTTTTCCTTCTCGTTTCAGCCTCGTTTGATTTGCTCATGACGATCTAGACCGTGGACCGGGACGTGTGAGAGAGAGCTCTTGCGGATCACAGATGCAAGCAACCCATGTGAGAGCTCTTGCACGCAGCTTTGTGTGAGGAAATTGACATTGTCGAGAGTCATCGCAGTTCGTTCCAAAGTGATAAAGGCGAGTCCAGGAATCGTTCTTGCGTTGGTCGTTGGCTACAAAGTTTTTATAAAGTTACAGTGCGTGTTAAGTAAGGAATCAGTCCGCGTTCGACGAGCTCAGAAGCGGAACAGCTTCGGCCAGTCAAACGACCTACCGGACGTATCAGCCTCTTCCGCTCTCTCCTCAGCCTCCTGCTGCGCAGACTCCAAATCACCCGCTCCCTGCGCCCAGCTGAACGACGCACCCCTACTGCCACCTTGCGCAGCCGCCGCAGCTTGGGGCGATCGGGGTGGTGTAGCTCCTCCTGCTTCCCCTGCGCCCACATCCCCTCCTCCCTGCTGAGCTCGTAGCAACGCCGCCTGAGCCTGCGCCGCACGCCGCGACGCGCTCGTAACACGTGGCGAGGGTCGCCAGGTCGCAGAGGCGGGAATGCCCGTCGTTAGGTGGGAGTCCTCGGCGGTGTCGAGGTCTGCTCTGCTGGTCGAGCCCAGGGAAGGTGTGGAGAGCCAGGGTGCGAGTGCTGTTTGAGCTGGAGCAGAGATTGAAGGCTGCAAGGATCGGATTCGACTGCGTTGAGGTAGCATTTGAGTGCGCGGGTCGGAGGATGAAGCAGTGTCTTGCTGTGGTGGCTGGGAGTCTCGGGCGGCTGAGCGGGATACGGCTGCGCTGAGGGTCTCGCTCGGATAGTGACCGCCTGTGGGAAGGGATGGAGCAGCAGGCACGGCTTCATCCAAGGGATCAGACGATGTCTCCTGCACTTCACGCAAGCTGTCGAGACGACTCAGACCGTCCCAACTCGAGCTGCGCGGTCGTTTGCGATTGTCCAGCAGCGCACTGCTGCCTCCCGTCGCTCGACTACTTGCGCCATCCGCTTCCGAAGCTACACCGGCTACATCCGCAAAACTCGACCCGTCACCACTCCAGCGAGACGCATGGTACGTAGCGTTGCCAGTGGGGGCCGTGCCATCGCGCGTGCTCGTCGTGTTGCCGCGACTGAGAAGACCAGAAGGGCTATAACTCGCTGCACCAGTAGACGCGCCACTAGCCAGACTGACCTCGCTGAGGGCGCCGCCGGATCTGCGGCCAGTACCGCGGTTGCTCGATCGGTAGCCGGATCGCGAGGAGCCGCTGCTCACGCTTTGCGAGCTGAGCTGTGCGACGGCGCTGAGACTGTCGAGTCCCGAATTGTCGCTCGTCGTGTGCCGGCCGGAGGAGTTAGAGTGGCTAGTAGCGTAACCGCCGCGTGAACGCGCACTCGAGTTCTGGCTGGACAGGCTCGGGTGCGAACGCTGTGTTGCGCCTTCTGCGTTTCTGACTTGCTCGCCGCTGCTCCCAGAAGCCTCCTTGGACGATCTCGGGGGTAAGCTGCCGCTCGTGTGGTGTCCGCCGGTCGACGCGCCGTATACACTTGCCCTCTGGCTCCTCACCTCCGGTGCTAGGCCTGCTTCGCTCGACTCGATGCGAGAGGCACGTCGTTGATGTATCAGCCTGCTCGACTCCTCGGAGACATTGCGATGGGGATGGTCGTGGCTGATACGACCCTCGAGGTCGTCTAGATCGCCGGATGAGTCTCTGTGAGACGAGGATGCGCCTTGGTTTCGTGACGGTGAGGCTCCAGGTACCCAGGCGTACTGTCCCATCGTCAACCGTCGCCATCCCGCTGCAACGCCTCCCAGGATCCCGGCGCTTGCTACGCCTGCTTCAGCCAGCTGCGTTCCATCACGTCTGCCAGGATCGTTCGTCTCTACCTCGTCGTCGAGATTGCTATCGCCATCGTCGTCAGCATATCTCTGCGCTTCCGAGCTAGGCCGGTGGCCAAGCGTGTTACGCGGCGAATCAGGGGGCGTAACAAAGCGAGTTGCCGCGTCCGTATCGCTCTCCCGTCTGGGCGCGTCATGCACACTGTAATGCGGCAGATTCTCACCCGCCTGTAGCTGCTGCACCTCGTACTGTGGCAAAGGTGAAATCACCCGTGACCTCGCTGACGAAGCACCCAGGGAGCCCGAAGCTGCACCTACCGACGAGAACGGCTGCGACGAAGCTGTCCGATGCGCACTGCTCTGCGTGGCCCCCATATCGGTATCGCTGCTCTTCTCGCCGAACTCGCCGACGCTGCGGATGGTGGATAGGCGAGAAGCACGCGGGTATGCTGAGGTCGCCGCGCCACCCAGTGTTCCGGCTTCGGGAGGTGCGTCTGCAGAGGTGTTGCTGGCGTCGAGATCGGGGGAGGGCTGGTAGTTGGGGCCGAGCAGGTTGCTACCGGTGGAGATGAAGCGGCTGTAGCGTTCGGGATCGGTCGAGCGCAGGTGGTGCAGCTCCTCGGCGGACAGCTCGGATGTGTGCGATCCACGCATCTCTGATCCACCTACCAATGGCGGGCGGCGACGAGAGTACGTGCTGCCGTCGCTGTCCCTGTGGCCGGCAGCTAACGCGGCTAGCCCGCCGAGTGCCGCTCCTCCCAGCAGCGCAGGATGGGTGAACCCACCATCACTGTCTGTCGAGGCGGCGGAGAAGCGCGGATCAGCAGGAGAGGGGTACGGTGTAGCTGACGAAGAGGGCTCGATGTTACCGTACGTTGTCGTGGGCGCAGCGGCGGTGGCGGCGGAAGAACTCTGTGGCGATCCACGAGGAGCCCGAGGAGGCGGTGGCAAGCTCGTACCGCTCCCACTGGTCGTGAACCCGCCGGTGCTGTTGCTGCTGCTCATGTTGGTAGGTCCACCGAATCTATTGGAAGCTGGAGAGCTGCCTGTGGCGCCCGTAGCGTGACTGCTGGATCCTGAGCCTGAAGGGGCGCTGGATGTAGCACGCGAAACGCTCCCCGCTCCATAGCCAGGCACGACCTGCCCTCTCTGCGGACTCCCACTGCCAGCGGGCTGGCGTCGTTGACCAGTAGCACCTCCCGCCATTGCGCCTCCAATTGCAGCAGCAGCACCAGTCACCCTACTCGGCGTAGCCTCCATCATCTCGGCACCCGAGTCATCTGCCCCACCACCAGCCAAATCATGAAAAGGCATCAAACCCCTTCGCTCCGCCATACTCCCATCACCGCCTAGATCGTCATCACTCGGATCTTCTTCGATCTCCACTCGTCCGCTGGGTTTCTCCCTCTGGCGGCCGAACGCGGCCCCCACGAACCCGGCTGCTGCGGCAGCGAGGCTTGCAAATCCAGCGGTTTTGGCACCGCGATCATGGATGGAGGCGGAAGGAGCGTTGTTGGCAGCGGAGTAGCTCTGGTAGTTGTGGTTGGTGGATCTGCGGGAGGCAATGCTGGCACGGCGGTCGGGTCCAAGACGTCGACCTCCAACGACAAAGAATCCGGGACTGGAGCCGCCGCCGGTCAAGTGGTCCTCCTCTGAGTCGTCGCTACCGATGCTGCCTCGACGGGCCGCGCCTGCAGCAGCGGCACCGGTGGCAGCACCAGCAGCCCCTGCTCCGAGAGCGGCGTAATTGCCACGCGTACCACCAGCCGCTTGCGGTCGCCCACCAGCGCCTCCTCCTCCAGTGGCTGCTGCAAGCACCGCACGCTGCTCTCGCCTGCTCTGTCGTCGCCGACGTAAGCAGCATAGTAGAAGCAAGAGCAGCAGAAGGAGTGCGAAAAAGGAGCCTAGAACTATGCCTGCGATCTGACCACCAGATAGACCGCTGCCGGCCAAATTGTTGCTGGGATTGGGTAAGCCAGCTGCTGTTGCTGAAGGGTTGCTGGAAGATGTGCTGGTTGTGTTTGTCGGGCTGATACTCGTGGAGTCAGGGATGGTGCTGGTGGGAGTGGAGCTGTTGGAAGGCGTGGTTGTTGGTGGAGATGTGAACGTGGACGAAGCTGATGAGGATGGTTGAGCCGAAGTTGGTGATGTGGTTTGTGTTTCGGTTGGGTTTGACGTGGTGCTTTCCGGTGGTGCTGACGAGGGTGCAGATTGAGCTGTCAAAGAACTCTCCTGCGTGGAGGCTGGCGTAGGTGCAGAAACGGTCGTATCAGGTGAAGCCACTGTTGGTGCAGTAGACGCTGAATTTGAAGGTGTAGCAGACGCCGATTCTGTCAAGGTTGCAGTTGGTGCAGCGGTCGACGCCGCAGGCGTACCACTCGCTCCCACACTCCTCGTTGGCGTTGCACCCGTCTGCTGGCCAGGCGTGGTATACAACGACCCCAAATCTGGCGCCGGAAACGGACCCGTATACAGCAGCGGCACATTGACCACCGAATAATCCACCTCGGTCGTCGTACCGCTCACAACGCTGATCGTCTGAAAGGGCGCGAACCCGCCTTGTGGGTCGTACACCACCTGAGTAACCGTCGAAGTGTACACGACCGTGTTGGTGGCAGCCGCAGAGTACGAGAGATAGGAAGGCAGGGCCTGGGCAGTCGGGCCGGGCCCTGGAGCCTGTTGTGGTAGCGTTGCCATGCTCTGAGACTGTCGAGTCCAGCTCGGCTTTAGTAAGGGACCGGGCACAGCCCGGGCCTAGGGGTACCGTGTTGGTGGTTGCTCAGCCCTTTTCCACTGAGACGACATCACAGGTGAGATGGAGTGATCGGGTGGTGCGAGGCCATCATCAGGGTATCGATAGATGTCGTTCGATGCCGTTTGGACAGGGAGGGGTGAAGGGTGGAGATGGTGTCAGCTCTATCCGTTGATGGCGAGGTAGTCTGTCAAGCCACCCCTTGTGATGTTTCGGGAGTGCGAAGCAGAAAATGGAAGATGAGGTGTGCCAAGCACTGTATGTCGACGTGAGAAGGTGTCTGCCTCAGGTTGCAACCGGCAGCGAATTCCACTGTACGTCGATTGGAGCACCCAATATGGCAATACCAGAACGGACCAGTGTCGAGCCTCATCCCAACTTCTGACTTTGAAAGAGTACTTACCAATCAGAGGCTCGGCAAGGCCTACTTGCGTGCCACAGGGACGACTGACCGTGGCGTAGTGTGCCTTGACGTGGCCGAGAGCCGGTGCTAACCCAGTAGGGCGCAAGGCTGGGCTGAAATTGCAGCGTCGCGGCAAACAAGAGCGATGAAGAAGAAGCGGGAGAAGAAAGATGAGCCATGCGTCTCGAACTCGAGGAGGCCCATCGGATGGTGTGTCTAGGGAACAGGAATATGGAGGACAAGAGGATAGAAGTTGGAGCGGAGGTGTTACACGAGCTGCACGCCTTTCTGACCAGAGTGGGAGGGGAGCCGGAGCAACGAAGCGAAGGGCAGAGAGTGAGGGGGGAAATGAACCAGACGTGCAGCGGCGAGTAATGTCTACTGAGGACAAAAGAATCGGATGCCCGTTCGGGTTTGTGCTCGATGCATGAGATAGATGTGTCACTTTCTTTGTTCTTCAAGAGAGATCTCTTTATGTTGATCGCAGAGACACAAGATTCGACCGGACAGGCTGATGACGCTTTCTCATCATGGCGGTCTGCATGGCCAGGACCAGAAGATTAAAGGTTCACTGTCATGGTACCGCCCAACTGAGAGGGAGAGGAAGAGATAGCAACACCGAAACAACAGCTGTGGCCCGTTGCTACGCCGCGTCCAGCTGACTTCGGGGCTGAAAATAAAGTTCAGGTCTGGTTAACGAGAAGCCCCTCTCTCCAAGATCTTTGGTAAGAAAGGAAGAGAGATAGGGGTGTGAAACACCGATGAGGAAAGAGGGGCTGAAGCATAGTAGAGTCTATATCAACAAGGCAGTGTTTGCCTGCAGAAGACTCCTATTCGCGCCACGTCCAGAAATAGGCGCAATCTGACGTTTCCAAAGGCATTTGACGCGTCTCAGCGACGATTTTCAGGAACTGCCTGCCTCCTTGGCTTGGGGAAACAGACTGCATCGAGCCCCTGTCCCTGTGCTTCCCGACTTGGGGAAGGTGCGCTAGAACTGCATCGCTTCATCTACAATCGCCGCGAATCGGGAAGGGTCGAAATCGGGAAACGGGGCGCAAACCGCACTGCGAGCCCTCTCCACGTCGCTGGGTAGCGTAGCCTCTGACCCCACAATGAGAAAGTTTTCCTTCCCCAAAGCTTGTGCCAACTCCAGCTGGTGATTGTCCATCAACGATGTGTTGGGCACCACCACCAAGCGGGGCGCTTTTGGTCGCATCCTCAGCGTATCCAAAATCGTGCCGGATCCAGCGTGACTGATGACAATGTCGGCGGATTGGATGTACGATTGGAGATCGGGAGCGAACTGGAAGAGCTCCAACTGGATGCCGTGCTGTGTTTCGGCGTGCAGCGTTGCTCCCTGAACGGCTGAGTTGGCGATGCTGCTCGTCAAGCCTTGCATGGCTTTGGCCTCGTGGACTATGCGGTCGAAGATGCTTTTGCCTACGTGTCTGGCGTCATCTGCGCCTTGTGCATCTTGTGTGGGAGTGCGCAGACGCAGACCGGAGATCGTGCCAGTTAGCCCAGGATCAAGACCTTCGATGTTGCCTCCACTCTGGTACACGCGTCGCCCGTTGACGATGCGCATGCCTGGTTCGGCGACGATTTGGCTTCCTGGATCCACCGACGCCAGCGCCGAATTCGTCAAGACATCGGCGATGGAAGAGTTGCCGTACTGCACCACGACTTTGGCTCGAACAATGTCATCTGACAAGGACCGGGGAGCGAGTCGAGCGAGCGCGTCGAAAAAGGCATGCGAGAGAACGGCGCGGATGAGCGAGTCAAAGTGCGTAGTGCCCACGGTGACAAAGATGTGCAGTTCGCCCGCTTGTGGGTGCTTGACTGAAGATGGTGCTGTGGTGGTGGTAGCTACCATTCTAGTCGATGGCCTCTCCGCTCGGCCATGTCGGAGCGACTTGAGCGACTGGCAAGAATCGAGGTGGTGAGATGGTCAAGGTCAGCAGCGCGGAAGACGGGCATGGAAAGTCGAAGGCTTGGAAATCTTCGGCAATGCTCCGCGTGCACGGTCCCGCGCTAATTCATATCGTGAAAAAAGGAAACATCCGTCCGAGAAGCCACCCCAGCAGCCACCCGGGGTGGCTGCGAGGTGCCTCCTTGTAGCAGCCACCCCGGGAGGGTGGCTCCTCGGGTGGCTTCGCGGACGGCAAGTCAGCTTGAAATCAAACACACAAACAAAAACACAAGCCTGTACGATTCGACGGAGCACAATGCGACTGATATTGCTTTGATAGACGAGAAAGCTGTTGTGAGATGAGTGAAGAAGGTCAGCTTGATGTCAGAGCGCCGAATGAAGAGCGTCGAAGACTTACGAGAGAGCGGCCCGGCCGAGCGAGTGAGCAAAAGAGCCTTAAGGCCCGTCGGGACGATGCTGGAGTACAATCGAGATGTTGTGGCCCTCCCACACTGGCATAGAGAGCACACCACTGAGCCTGACGGCTGGTAGACCGGTTTCGACCGGGTGTAGGATGACGGCGAGGCCTAACCGAGCAGGCTTGTATGTCACGCCGATCGTGAGCGGATAGATATCCGCATGGAACTCGAATAGAGCAGATGTCTTGCTGAGTACGACGAGGCAGCGCGCCCAGGCTGGTTGATTGGGCTGTGCCGTCGTGTACAATGGCAGGATCGGGAGAGCAAGGGTTGGCATGGCTGCAGGCATAGCTGGTATCGCTGGTATCGCAGCTGCTGCGCAAGCTCGGGTGTTGCTGGCGTTGCGAGTGTTGTGGGTGTAGCGGGTGCTGTGGGTGCTGCGCGAGCTGCTGGTGCTGCGGGTATCGCGAGAGCTGCGGGTGTTGCTGCTGCTGCACGAGCTGTAAGAGCTGCGGATGTTGCTGGTGGTGCGCGAGCTGCTGCTGCGGGTGTTGAAGTCTAGGAAGACGACGCAGCTGGTGATGGTGGTGGTCCGGGTGACGGTGGTAACGGTGGTGATGGTGGTGATGGTGATGGTGATAGCGATAGCTTCGATAGCGTCGACGAAGATGATGATGAAGAAGACGAAGAAGACGAAGAAGACGAAGAAGACGAAGAAGAGTTGGCTGTCATCCGCGTGATTGACTTCAAACCGTTAAGGTTTGCTCCACTCGCTCGCGGCTTCACGCCTTTCGTGACCTAATCGACGGGCTTCAAGCCGAGCACACGTCATCCCATTGCTTGGAAAGGCACGACAGCAAGCTGGCAATGCAAGCTGCTGAAGTCCACCACCACCTCTTTGCCATAGTCGCCATTGTTGTCGATCGCCAGCTGTATACCCATGCCAGCAATGAGGTCGAGGCTGGGATGATGGGCACCAAGGATATCCAGAGACACCTCTTCCAGCAAACGTATGTGCATGAACGTCTGTGGTACGGTGTCAAGCATTGTGCTGGATAGTCGAACCGCCTTGCTGAAGATCCACAGGATCTTTGCAGCCTGTGGCCTGCCATCCACTGACACCAGACACCAACAATTCGTTCGATTGTCTCGACCACCTTGCCCTACACCGCCGATCTTCACCTTGTTTGGCATACGGCTGATGGTTGTGGTACGGGTGAACTCGGCAGTCGTGTCGATGTGTGCAATGGCACTGGATGACGTTGTGTCCCAGACTGGCGTGTAGCACGGCAGCAGAGACGATGCAATGGCGTTGGTGGAAGCGCCGCTGTCGGCAAAGGCTCGATCTGCACGGCGGTTGAGATGGGCCAAGAGCAAGCCGAAGGAAGTATTGTCAAGCTTCCTCTTCTTGAGACGAGTGTCGAGACTTGGTAAGACGGTGGGCTCAGGGCCCTCGATCTCGCCTAGCAGTCTCGTCCTCAAGAAGGGCTCATCACTCTGACCCAGCAGCCGTCGCAGCTCGGTCCTTTGGGCGGCGTTGCGCATTATAGTGGCCTCCAGCATACCACCCTTGTGCCCACTGGTCGGGATCGTGCCCATGAGGCCATCATAGCGCTCAAATGGCAACGAAGAGAAATGCCGAGGTGACCCAAACCGTCTGATGAACTGAGGCAGGTGAGTGATGTTATGATTGTTGAACGTCAGCCACCCGGGTCCCAGCAGCTTGGCCTGACTACGGTTGAACTTGGTGATGTAGTCGGCCAGCTTGTCGACATCAGAATCGGTCAGGTCACCGCTGACGAGCTCGACAATGCTGCAAAGAAGCATCACAGACTTGAACACGCTGCGTACGCTCTTCACCCCAGGTAAAAGTCGTCGCTCGTCTTGTTTTGCAACACCTTCATCAACCTCAGCATCGTCTGAATGAACATCGTCCATATCAATGACATCAGCGAGCGAAGCGGCGTTGGACGGTGGCAGGCGATGGCAGGTAGTTGCGGTGGTAGTGGCAGCAGCGGATGTAGGGGCATGATCAGAAGCCGCCCGTGGTATTGATGGACCTAAGCGAGGCCCACCAGGCTTAACGATGCTAAAGTTGAGCTCATCGTCATGCATACCACTGAGAGAGTGACTCCAGAGCTGCATCAGCACGAAAGGCAGCAATACTCTGAAGAGAGTCTCCCATTGCTCGGCCATCGGATTGCCACTGCTGCGACTGCCTATCAGCTTGTTGGGACCTTGCACCTGGCTTGGGAGGAGGGCATTGGCGATCACCGACTGCGCTTCAGGCAACCGCTTTCCAATCTCGTTGCAGGACTCGATCAGGAAACGATGCCAGAAGCACTTGCACAGTCCAAGGTGGATGGCGTGCATCATGTCGGGTGGGCAGCTATCAACGGCATTGAAGTACCTGAGCTGGTCAATAGCCACTGATCGAAACCCTGCTGCCGTCCGTGGAGCTGCACGGCGCTGGCTCCCAACAAAGCTCTCATCATCCTCTTCCACATCCATCAGGCCAAGCCTTTCTCCTTGCTTTGGGCAGTATGCGCAGATTGTACCCTTCCGATATTTGAGGGCAAACCCAGCAACCTTGGCCCGAGCAGGTGTGTCTGCGACAACAAGATGTAGTCGCGCTTTGACGAGCTCGCCTTCCGGATGACCCGCCGTCTTGATGACCTTTCCATTGTCGTTGAAGCCCTTCAGCTCGTCGACGATGAGCTGGAGGAACTTCTGCAAATTGGCTGCCGTGGTATCCTTGGGCCCAGGAAGCAGTCCAACAAGGTGTATACCAAGGCAGCGACGATCATAAGTTGTCAGTCGGGCAGGCAGGTTGTCGATCCTCAGCAATATCACGCCAGTCGAATGCCATTGATGAAACTTTCCCTTGTGCGGACCGAACCAATCCACAGAGAGTGTGAGCTTGAGATTCAGTCCGGTCGCGACAAAGGGGGCGTGGCCAAGTTGGCAACGATATCGACAGGCCTCTGTGCTGTCACCACAGTCCTCCAGCCAGGCAGACCCCGAGGGAATCTCGTTGTACTGAGCGTGGTTGGTGGTGGTGGCGGCGACATGAGCTTCCTCGGCAGGCGACGACCAGTCCTTTAGGGCATAGTAGTACTTTGCATCCATCAGCACGCTGGAGAGAATGGACTCTAGCGTGCGGTGGCAGTACAATTGGACTGGACGGCGACTGGGGTTGCAAAGCAGCTCTGTGCCGCAGGCGCAGAGCACCTCTTGTGTTGAGGAAGCTTCGACACCTTGCCACAGCATCAGCTTACCGCATTGAGGACACACAAGGTACTCATCAAAGTCGCTGTGCATACCCAACCGCGATCGAACCGATGCCGGAGTGACCAACATTGGAAGAGGTGGTGCGGGCAGCGGTGCGGGATGCAGCGACGATGAACAGAGAGTTTGAGGTCCTGCAGAGCTGAAAAACGAGTACGTGTCACCAGACACTTGTGACTGTATTTGCATCTGGGACAGGGACTCGGTATGGCTCTGCGCTGGGCTGGTGGTGGCGCGAGGCGACAGCTGTGGTGGCGTCGAAGCTTGCATCGACGGTGGTGGTGGATCAGCAGCAACGGGCAATCCAGAATCAACAGCAAACGCACAGAAGCGACTCAACACATGCAACACAAAGGAGAGATAGAGTGTTGCAATTGTGTTTGACAGCCCGTGGAAGGTCATGAGATACATGACAAAGATGTAGTTGGCCATCACAAATCGACTGCGCTGTTGCTGCAGAGGATCCATGTGTGAAAGATTGTAGAGGCGAGCGAGGTCTTGATGTCGATCAGGAGATCGGCGGATCTAATGTTCGATGCTCCGACCGGTGATAGTCGGTGCCAATAATAGATGACCTTGAACTGGAATTGACAGTCTCGGGCGCGTCTCACTGTTCTTATACCAGTGGCCTAGTAACGCGGGGAGAATGTATTCCGAATGCCTCGTCCTTATTGAAAGGTCTAGGTAGCTTGGACCTAGCAACTTACCGCTTGATGAGGGGACTCGTTGAAGGGGTCGACTGTGGGTTATCGGCGCCTACAATGAGTTTATAGTAGAGGAAATGGATGATAGATTCGATGAGAACTAAAACGGTGAGGACAGTACATGGGCGTCATATATATACGCATTCGCGGTCCCTTCTATCCATTCTGTCCTCCTAGGTTCTCCTCTTGTCCCTTTCGTGAGGTGAGCTCCCTTGTCCTCCTCGTTCTCCCCTTTTCCGGCGTTCGTTGTTATGCGTACACCTTCAGTCGTGTACGCGCCAGAAGCTCCATTGTCAGTACAGAGAATGCGCTCCTTGCCCGGTATCCTCCTTATTCCCGAAGACGTTTGCGAACGTTTGCCGGTAACATTGTCCTCTGACTCGAGTATCCCTTGTCTCATTGGTTGCCTCTCCCTTCGCCACCCGATTGGTCGATGCGTGAGTCCGACCTGACTCGACGCTGCCCAATCGTATGGCTCCAGACGTGTCGTCTTGGTGTCCTCGGAGGATCGTATGGATGCTCCGCTCGCTGTCGTGCACCTCTGGCACGATATTCCATTGTCGACGCCGACAATGGCCAATCAGCGGCGTGAACGCCACCCATCGCGTCGGACCCTTCCGGACCCTTGATTGTACTTGTCTCCTATTGGCTAATGCTGTTGGGTATTGCCTTCCGGTGGCTAGGGTCGGCTATCGTCGGCCATTATACGTTTTCGGCCAGTACTTCGAGTGTTCTGCGCGTCTGATGCATTGTCCGCACCGATAATGCAAAGTGTGTGGTGAGACCAGTTGACGCCAAAAAAGGGTGAAGGTAAATCTTACGATTTCCAACACCATGACAGACTCTTCCACGGGCTCAATGGCAGATGCGTTGGCTTCGAGCGTGTTGGCGTCAATGAGGAGAGCCCGAGCAAGCGCAGCACGGCTCGCCTGCGACAAGACAGAGTCGTGGTCTTCCACAATGGCGCCAGAGCTACCGAGAGCGCTGCTGTTGGCATTGGTGCTGATAGTGCCAGGGATGTGGACCACCTCATCGGCAGGTAGGTCGGGATAAGGAGGAACAGCGTCGCTGTCATAGGCGTCGCTGCCATCCAGCTCCCCATCAGCATCCACAGCACCCGGCGAAGAGGCCACCAGAGCGCCGCCATCATCAGCACCAAAGGCAGTGGGAGTGTTGCCCAAGCGTGGCTGCGTACGTCGCTCCTCTCCAGCATCAACGTCAGCCTCTCGGCGGTTGCGAGTCTCGACTGGCTGAGACATCACCTCATTGACGTTGTGCTGCTCTTGCTGGTTCTGATGCCATCGCCACTCCTCGTATGAGAAGACCCGGCCATCTTCGCCGCAATCCTCGCAGTGACAGTGTCGAGGCCGACGCCCCCATTTGTCACCCAGGTGATTGCTCATATCGATGGCAAAGAGAGGCACCTAGTGAGAAGGCAGTTGAAGTCAAGTGCTTGCTTGCTGCTCGTGAGGAAGAGACAGCCAGCACGGAAGCCTTCGACACCAGGGGATGTTGCTGTTGCTGCTGATGATGGCGGGAACAAATCCTTTCAGCAAGCAGACAACAGAGTCACAACAATGCGACTGGACGAGAGCATAGACACCAGAGCAAGGGCAACGCGAGGATGCTTTATGCAAAGGAGCTGCCATCAACGATCAATCCACGTCAGTTGATCCTGCGAGGCTGCTGTGGCTTATCAGGAATAAAAGGGGAGTTGTCGACAGGTTGGACGCTCAAGACTGCTGTTCGCCGACAAGCAGACCACCGCACGAGGGTGTTCCCGGTGTGTCAGACCAGGGGCGTGTTACCTGTGTGCAAGGCCTGCTGGATGAAGTTTCATTACAATGTCAGTCGTGTCGAGCTGTTGCTGGTGGACTGGATCAGTGGTCCACCAAGGGGCGACCAACCCCCAAGGCACAGCTTTGTCGGACTGCAGGGCACAACTCCTGCAGTGGCGTGCTGGTGGTATTTGCCCCGCTCGCCAAGCCGGGGGACCACAAGTCTTGACCAGGACGTGCACCTGAAATCAAGAAGTCTTTAACGTCCGGGGATCTAGCCAGACGGTGGATCGTGGAGGGCCGACCTAGGCATACTTGTCCACGAGAGCCACGGCGCTACGCAGAGCACAGAACCAAACCAGAGCGAAAAGGTGCATGTTGATGCCCGGCGCCGACCAAAGTGGATGGAAGTGATGGAACGGCGCGTCTTGATGCCCGGCGCCTATCGAAGTGGATGCGAGAGATGGAGCCACGCGTCTTGATGCCCGGCGCCTTACGTCGTCGTTGCCGTTGAGCTAGACGAAGAAAAGTAGTGTTGATGGTGGTGGTTGAGTAGCAGGATGACAGGTTTCAAAACGAGTGCAGAAAAAAGCTGAGTCGAAATTTTTTTTAAAAGAATGTTAGACCCTGGCCTCCTCAAACCTCGATCATCCTCGTCATACATACTCGCCGACAGTACCAAGGAGTAGCAACACTCAGTCAGATCATGGGACAATCGAATAGCATTGACGTATGAACAAGGCTGGGGCTACAAGAAGCGGTCAGATTCGACGGACTGAAGATGAGATTCAACGATGACGACGACGACGAGACTGAGACGGCGAGCTGCTGGGTCCAGCGGCTGAGAAGCGCTCTTCACCAGCACCAGAGCGAACCGACCTCTCAGCACCAGGTTCTTCGACATCGGAATAGAAAGCTTCGCTGCCAAGGAAAAGATTCGGATCAAGGTGGTGATTGATATCGGCTTCTTGTCGTCCAAGGTGGTGATGCACGCTGTACGGAGGATGCTGCCCCCATTGCTTGGGGTCTTGAACAACGCTGCTCTCGTCGTTTGGAAGGATCGTATTGAGCGAGATGCTTCTTACCGCTTCGGGGTAGAGTCTTGCAAACTCGAGGCTGACCATCCAGCGCTCGATGCAGCTTGGCAAAGGTGAGATGGCCGCGTCCAGAGGCGGGTACGTGACTGGCAGCGGGTCAAGTCGTTGTCGAGACTGCACAGGTTCGACTGGCAGTGCTGACGATTCCAGTCTTCTCGTGGTATCCAGGTCAAAGAGAGCATTGTGAAGCTCCAATGAACGCCAGTACGGGATGATCTTGCGCAGCGGCAGCGCTCAGTTGCCATCATCACCAGCAAGACGACTGGTGAGTTCAGCTTCGTTGTTGCCTGGCTGGCTTGTGGATGACTTGGAATCGGTGTGCTCTGGGCTGGCTGCATCGGTGATGGTGAAGTCGACTCCGTTGTACTGTCGCCGCAGAGCTTCGTTGCGAGCAAGAGCAGCGTGACGCTTGGCACACTTCTTCTTGATTCGAGCTGCTCGTCGACGGTAGGCAGCTCGGTCACTCCTCTTGACGGGATCAATGATGTCCCGCTCCTGCTGCCTCCACTCTTTGATGAGTCGGTGAAGAGAGGCAAGGCATATCTGGATGGCGGCCTGATGTCCACCGATAGCAGTAACCCTCTCCAGCGTCTGGGCGTTTTGCTGTGAAAGCTTGCTTACCATGCTACTTACAAGTTCTGAATAGCTTTCGGCTTCCTTGCTCCAGTCGATTCGAAGGACAGGAGCTCCATGAAGAGTTGGAGGGCTCGGATCAAAGGGAGGGAGCAAGTCCTTGGGTCCGATACCCATTCACCTCCGAAGCTCCTTCCGGAATGGGCCTTGGATGTGCTTGTCGCGTTTCCGACCGCCGCCACCTCTACGAGGAGGGTGTACTGATGGGAGGCTGGGTTGGGTGTCCGAGATTGCAGAAGAATCGATTTGACGAATGGCTGTATCGTGGGAATGAAGGACCTGAACGATAGCTCGGCAATCAGCAAGACCTTCCTCCAAGGCGCTTAGCCGCCTCATCGTGGCTGTGAGCTGCTCTCGCAGACTGGCAGCCTCGTCGAGAGTGAAGTCAGCGGAGGCATGCAAGGACGCAGTGGCTGTAGCATTGTCGTGGCGAGGGCCAGTTGGCTCGGCGAGAGTAAAGTCGGCGGAGTCATGCAAGGCCGCAGCGTTGTTGTGGCCAGCTGCAGTTGGCTCCTCATGAGCAGTCGGTTGGCGAGAAGCGTTTGCTTGGTGAGGAGGTATCTGGAGGATTGGCTCGGAGCCCTGCTCGCGGCTCTGCGTTGAAAGCTGACTAGAGAATATGCTGTCGGGTTGATAAGAGTCAGCTTCCAAAGAGGTGATGCTGCTGACACTGTTCTGCAACTGTGCTTCTGCCAACGCCGTAGCCTGACTGACGCGAGAAGATCGTCTCTTTGAGCGTGCCATTGTCATTGTATCAAGCTCGATGCTCTGGATTCGATGGCGTTGAGACGGTATGATAGAGAGAGGTGGGCAAGGAGCATCCGATTGGGTAAGTGAGTCACCAACCATAGAGGCCCGAGCGCAGCGCAGCAGTTTCATTAACTACTCAACTCAGGCTTTTGGCCTTCCTTTCATACTCCATCCATCCACTTCATCCATCTAATCGATCCATCCAAATGCTCTACCGTCAACACCTTGTATCGGTCGGACCTCCTTCAACAACATCGCTTTTGCATTTGGACAGCCTCAAGATGCAGGATCCACATTTTCACCGCGACGGTAGCAACAGACAATCGCAATGGCGCCAGGCATCAAGATGATTCTCACATGGTGGTCATTCCTTGAAGTCACGGTGGCAACTTGCTCTCAGGCGACTCGCTCTTACGTCCATTCAACATCGTCGATGCTTCACGATACCAACTCTGAACTCCGCTTGCTCTTTGTTCCTGCACAAAGAGAGCGGAGCAAATCCAAGCAAAGAGCCACAAACGAGTGGTTGCGTCTACACCATCACCTGCTCTACATTCTCGCAACCAAGCATCTCACAGGCACCGATCAGGATCTTATCCACAAAACGCGGAACTCAGTTAGACATCATCGATCCACTCCTAGCTTACACCAGGACCACCACAGAATGGTCGCCATCGAAATCATCTCACAATGTCGACCCCCAGCGGTCCGCCCAGTGATGCCGAGATGCGTGACGCTGAACAGCGAACGCCTCTCGCCCCAGCATCGCTCTCCAACTGAAACCCAACAGGCGCCTCGTCGCCGCTTGCGTTCCCTTCCAGCAGCCCACTCAAAAGCCAGCCATCAGGCGTGAGAGTGCCGCCAAGTTCTCTAGCAGGTATGTCGATCTCATGTTCATGCATCTCTTATTCGCTGCCAATACTGACTTTGAGTTCTTCATCTCCTGCCCGCCAGCCTCCTCGCCATTACACTTTCCCACTTCGTCCCCATCGGCCAGAACATCAAGGGGCCAGAGGACACCCCTTGCCTCGGCACGACGCAGGCAAAACGCAGAGAACCGCCTTCCCTCGAGCAGCAGCGGCACCTCTCGACTCGACGAGCCGCTCTTCTTCCCCAGCTCTGGCGGCACCACCCCACGCCACCAGCGTCGTGGCGAGATTCACTCGTCTGTTGCCCTTTCCTCGCCATCCCTGCTCAGAAGGAATCGATTCGACAATGCTGCCGCGGGCAATGCCAGCCATACGCCAGGTGCACCTGCGCATGCTTCTTCTGTGCTTGGTGGCAGTCAGCTTACCACCGATGGTCACAGCGATGCCTTGAGCTTCTCGCAGCATGGGGTTACCAGCGATGCCTCTGCTCCTGGCCAGGACGGTGTCTCCAAGGTCATCTGGGGTACCAACGTGTGTCCATCGGAGAGACCATGGAGATGTTCCGATCCTTCCTTCACGGCTTCCGCCTCAAGTATCGATGGGCCCACGCGAAGAAGCTTGGCCAACCTCTTCCCCCTGCTGCCACTGGCAACCCAGCTGAAGGCGAACGTCTCGTCTACGAGGGCTACCTGCGTCGCATGAGGATCACCGACCAAACCAACCTCAACCTTCGTATCTCGGACCTCGAAGCCTACCCTCCTTCCAAGCGTCTCAAGATGCAACTCATCCGCTACCCGCAGGAGATGGTGCCCATCATGGACCAGGTGCTCAAGGACAAGATGCTCGAAATGGCCTACGAGGATCAAAAGGAAGGCCGCGACGGCATGGGCGGCGACATGGGTCTCGCCGAGATTGAGCTCATGGAGACCAAACTCTACAAGGTGCGCCCTTACGGTGCTGAGGCCATCAACATGCGCGAACTCAACCCCTCGGACATCGACAAGCTCGTCACCGTCCGCGGTCTTGTCATCCGAGCTACTCCCATCATCCCCGAGATGAAGCAAGCCTTCTTCCGCTGCCTCGTCTGCAGCCACACCGTACCCGCCGAGATCGACCGAGGCCGCATTGCCGAGCCTGACCGCTGACCTCAACTTGCTGCCAACACTGATCGCTTGCCAACATTGCCTTGCTTGCTACCAGCTTGGACAAACTTTGGCCGTTTTCTTGACAGACACCATCTTCGGTGCTCGATCTTCTTGGCATCATACGTAAGTACAGCGTTGTCAGGCATTGCTGCAGCTGTTCTTGCTAGCGCTGTATGTTGCTGACTGTGGATTGTATTGTATGCTGCCACCAACTACCCTGCCGGACGCTCCTCACCTAATGATGATCTCTATCGCCACAACCCTCAACGTGCTGAACATTGACGCCTCCGCTCACGGTCGACACACACAAGTACATGTATGCTTGCGAGCTGCCCTCATCAATGCTTGCAGGCTTGGTAGGTACAGCTGACTGGATTGCGTTGCTTAGCAAGTAAGTGGTGACTGACCATACTTTTTCTTTCTGTTGAGGGACTACTGGGCTGGGAGGACGGTCGAGGAGGACGATTCGTGATTGAGGCGCTACTGGGCTGGGAGGACGGTTGAGGGGCTGGCTGCATCAAAAACCACCTTAAGCAGCCACCCCCGGTGGCTACTAAGCCGAAGCCACCCCGGCAGGCAGCAAATCGGGTGTACCTTCGGGGGGTGGCTTCGGCTCAGCAGCCACCGGGGGTGGCTGCTGGGGTGGCTTCGCGGACGGATTTTTCCTTTTTTTACGATGTGATTTATTTTTCGCAACGCTGCACGCCTCGTTCTGACCCTGCATACCACCATCATCCGTCCACGGCATCCACCCCTGCTGATCCCCTCCTCCTCCTCCTCTCCACCTCGCGACTTCAAGAATGGAAGCAATTTCACGAGCCGGAAGGGCCTTCCTCAGCTCGACGAGCGACATGCTCCAGAACGCACTCGTCTCGTCCAACTCATCTGCCGCCAACGCACACGCCGACTCGCTCACCAAAGACCTCGTGGTCAAACAGATCCTCATCCACCCGATCAAATCGTGCCGCGGCACCTCGGTCCAAGAAGCACCCTTCGACCACCAGGGACTGCAGTACGACCGTACGTGGCTCATCATCGATGCGACCACCAAGAAATTCTACACTGCACGCGGGCTGCCCAAGATGGTGCTGATCCACCCCAAGATCGAGCAGGAGATCAACAAGTTGACCATCGAGATCCCGCAGTCCGAGAACGGCGTGGCTGCGTCGACGGTGCAGGTGTCGCTGCAGCCGTCACAGGAGGAGATGGCAACGTATGAGGTCGTCGACGGCATCTTTATCTGGGGCGCCTACGTCGACGGGTACGCTGTCTCCAAGGAAGCCGACGAAAAGCTGTCGGCCTACTTTGGCAAGCAAGTCCGCTTGGTCCGCAAAGGCCCTTCGCCCCGAGAGAGTGGACCGACCAACCCGGATGGCTCGGTCGAGTGGGACGACGCCGTGCTACGATACCAGGACTTCTTCCCCTGCCTCGTCGCCTCCGCCGAAAGCCTGCGCGACGTCCAAAAGACCCTCACCGCCTCGGTCTACCCTTCCATCGCAGAAGACGCCAAATCGTACAAAGTGCCCCCTTCGCTCAACCGCGAATACTGGACCCCCGAAGAGCTCGCCTCGCTTCCCATCACCCGCTTCCGCCCCAACATCATCATCGACAATGCCCCCGGTGCTGCCACCGCCCTCTCGGCATGGGAAGAAGACGGCTGGACCGCCGCCGAATTTTTTTCTCCGTCTGATGAGGACATCCCCCTGGGCGCCGAGGCAGAGGGCAAGGGCAGAGCCGGGATCTACATGCTCGCCAAATGCGCACGGTGCATGGTGCCCAACATCGACCCCGAGACGGGCGTGAGGGACAACTTTTTGCCCTACCGTGTCCTGCAGGAGTATCGGCAGGTGGATAAGGTCGCCGCGACAAAGGGCAAGCCGTGCTTCGGGATGTTGAGCGTGCCAAGGGAGAAGCAAGGGGTGGTGAGGGTGGGCGATGTGTTCAGGGTGACCAAGACAACTGATCCTGAGACGAGGCCTTCTCCTGTGTAGATAGTGGCGATTCAGATCGTTCGTATGGTCGTGACGGCTGATGAGAAGATATGTTCGCGTGACCAAGACATAAGATACAAAATGATACAAAGAAACCTACACCCATCGACTTTTTCACGAGCACTCCCCGTTCAATGCCTCGCAGCTCTCTCCTCCCTTGAACGAATCTTGATCCTCGCCTCATCGGTCAGCAACGCCTTGCGCGTCTTCTCGTACCACTTGAACAGCATATTCCTGTCAAACCGCAACGCCTCCAGCCACTCCTGCGGGACCAGCTGACTGTTGAGCAACTCGCTGTCGCGGTCATCGTCGATCTTGGGCACATAGACAATATCGTCTCGCGTCTGCGTCTTGCCCGCCGATGCGCCGGTAGCGTTGATCTTCGAAGACGATTCTTCCAGATCCATGAGCACCGAGTAGTAGTCTTCCTGCGCAAAGATCGCCTTGAAGCGGCGGAAGGGCTGGTGCGCATCGATGCGTTCCACGCCTGTGACCACGAGGCCGGTGAGATCTTCGTACAGCTTGCGCACTGCTTTTTCGTCTTCGAGCGCTGCGAGCGACGCGGACGCTGCCGACGTTGTGGTGGCTGCAGAGGAGGTTTTGGCACCGTTGGCTTTGGACTGCGCGATTTCTTGCTCGAGCTGCAACTTGTACGCGCGAACATCCTCCTCGAGCCGCTTCTGCGTTCGAAGTGCTTCGGCCATCTCGTTGCGATGCTGCTGCTCCAGCTCTTGGATGCGGTGGTCTGCGAGTTCTGGTTGGACGCTCTCGCGCACACTGGCATTGAGGATGCTCATGCTTCGGTCGCCGCCACCCGCTGCGGAAGCACTCCCCTCTGCCTCCTTGGCCCGCTTCTCCGCCGCTTCCACTTTGACTTTCAACGAGTTGATCAAATCCTTGTCGTGTCGATAGCGCGCCTCTGCGGTCTTTTTGAACTCGTCCAGCACCTGTTCCGGATCAGTGTATCGAAGTTGTCGGAGCTCGTCGTACTGCGCCTGGATCTCGTCTCGTTGGGACTGCAGGCGTTCTACGCGCTCCTCGAGCATCTGTTCGCGTTTCGAGGTGAGCTTGGACAGCTTCTTATCGACGTAGTCACCGAACCCGCGCGTGTCCATGAGCAGCTCCTCGGACAGAGCAGAGGCGGCGCGATCATCTCGCTCGACTTCGGAGTTTTCTGCGTCGTCGCCGTGTCGTGCGGCTCTTAGAGAGCTTCCATTCCTGTGTGTGGATGATCCACTCTTTTTCACCGCCCGAATCTGATCGTAATCTGGGGCTACTTCGTCGCTCGGACGCTTGGAACGCGACAGTGCGCTTGTAGACGGCTTGTGTACGCTCGACTTGCTCGGGACTGCAGATGCGGCGGTCTTTTTCGAGGCACGGTAGTGATTGTCCGCATCTGAATACTCTTCTTCGTCCGACGCTGCTCGAGCGCGATTCGCATGACGCGAAGAGGCCGACGAGGAGCTCATACCGAATGCACGAGACGGCGCCATGTTTTCGTTCTTCGCTTATTGATGAGCTTGTGTGGTGGTGGTTGGGGGAGTCGCGATATGGACAATGTCGCTGGTGGTGTTGATTGGTAAGTGATGGTGCTGAGTCTGGTTCAGGCTGCAGCACCAAGGCGAGCGAGGGTCGCAGCATGTTTTTCAGAGTCCAACACCTCCTCCGCGTCTTGTTGCGAAAAAGTCGCGTCTTGAACCTGCGTGCGGATTTTCCACGAGTGCTAGATTCGCCGCCTCTCCACAACGATCAAATTTCTCCTCACAAACACAGATCACGTGGCGCCATCAAAACAAGGCTGACTTAGGGCCAAAGCGGAGCGGTTGCGCTCAACCGCCACACGACAAAGACACGTAGTCGTGTTCGAAATCGGTGCCATGAGCAACCGTTTCGTCTCAGAAAGCAGGGCGAAAAAGGATATCATTGACCACCAGAGAGGAGCCATTTTTGAGCGAAAACGAGACAACAAGAATGACGCGCGGACGGAGAACAGCGGGATAGATCGTCGACATGCACTCAGCCGAGGGGCGCACAAAGGCAGAACAGCCAAGCAATCCTGCATGCTGTAGGCGCCATCCGTCAATCTGCACAATCGAAGGGCGCACAGAAACAATTAGCCTGGCGTCGCGTGAAGATGGTTTCGAGAAACAAAGTCTATGCTGAAACGGAGGTCCGGACGATGACAAAGGGACCAACATCACAGCGCTGCGCTAGAGCACCACACAACCGCTGCAGCATCCCTTGGAGTGCGAGCCCTCTTCCGTCTGAAATCGCTCCATGCCACCTGACCCGGTCGCAGCGCCCGTCGCACCTGGACGGCCCATGGTCTGCTCCTTGTTGTATCTTCGGATTTCGCGCACGAGGTTGCTGAACGCCTCGTCGACGTTGATGCGCTGCTTGGCTGATGTTTCGATGAAACGGCATCCAAAGTGTTTGGCCAACTCGCGTCCCTCATGGCTTCCTACTTGCCTCTCGTATTCCAGATCGCACTTGTTGGCCACCACAATCACGGGGAACGAGTCCTTGTCCTTGACCCGCAAGATCTGCTGGTGGAATGTCGAGATCTCGTCAAAGGAATTGCGAGATGTGATGCTATACACTAGCAAGAAGCCCTCGCCTGTTCGCATGTACTGTTCCCTCATCGCGCTGTGAAAGCGCAAAGCCAGCGAGGGTCGCCAATATGGAATGAGAGTCAGCGCTACATGTCGTTGCTTGCATTGAAAAAGAACCGCGGCGGCACTTACCTGTACTCCTCCTGACCTGCTGTATCCAATACGTCGAGTAGAGCCACCTCTTCGTCAATCACGCATTGTTTGCGGTATGAGTCCTCGATGGTGGGGTCGTATTCGTCGACAAAGTGGCTCTGGATGAATTGGATCGTCAATGCCGATTTACCGACACCACCGCCACCGACGACGACCAGCTTGTATTCTCGCAAGAATTGTGCCTTGGACATTGCCGATTTTGAAATTGGCTTGCTACCAGCTAAGTCGTAGCACCTAGTACTTTTCACAGTGAGGCCTTGTTGTTGCCTAAGAGTAGAGGAAAGCTAGAGGCCGACAAAGAGATGCGGTCCAAGTAGAGGCAGCTCGTGGTGATCCGCTGTACTAGATTACAAGTCGCAGATGGTCCGTGTTTAGGTGAAACTTGTCGTGGCCTGGAGATGCAAGCTGGGCTCGTGCTTTGATACAGGAGCTTTGGCGAGATGCGAGGCAGCGAATGCAAGGCAGGAAAGCAAAGAGCAATGCGATGATGCGATTTTGGCTCGAGCGAACAGTAAATTAGCCGGTCAAGGTACTGGATCCAGGATGCAAAAATGGAACCGAACTTCGGATGTTGATGAGAGCCAGCGGGAACGAGAGCGACGCGGACTGATTACCGGTGTCGATAGTGTCGTTGAAGATCAAGAAAGGGAGGAAAGGAGGGTGAGGTGCAAGAGACAAGATGAAGAAGGAAAGGAAAAGAGAGAGCGAAGATCGGAAGCGGACCCGAATCAGCAGCGGCAATTTGGTGTGAGGATGAACGACGTCTTTGACGAGCTGTGTGTGCTTTTCCAGAAAGCACTACGACGGCGAGACGGAGCAACTCAATCTTGGCTGCCTGGCTGGCTGGCTGACTGACTAGCTTGCGTGCGTGCGTGTGTCCACCCTGTGCCGTGCTCGCGGATCCAAGCGCACCAGCAGCAGCTTTAGGGGCAAAAAGCAGCAGCAGCAGCAGCAGCAGCGAACAAAGCTCGAATTCAAGCCCCCTTTTCGTGCTTGTGAATACAAGGGGTAAACCCTTGAAATGGGATCAAATTTGAGCGCCCGAAATCTATTTTGAATGGGGACTGTTTTGTATTCGAGTCTTGTGCTTTTTGGAATTCACGACTTTGACCCCGGACAGCGGTGGTGAAATTCCGGGAGGTCAGTCTGAAACGTAGCCGCTCGACCTCGCCATGGTCAGAACATCTCGATGAAAGCGGGCCTGAGATCATCAAACGGCGACATCAATTCATACTCAGCACGAGTTTCATTCCGTCCTGCTGTCAAGAGGGTTCCTGTGTGTGTTTGTTGTCGGTCGAGTCTCGGGACATGTCTCAATCCAAAGCTCTAAAATGACGATCGTCTTCGGCAAACATCGAGCACTCAGAGAGTTGATTTGCGAATTTGACTACGAAAGCACGTCTAACAGCCTCGTTTCAGCACGATGACATGGGCGAGCGTGGCTGATCGGCCGGTCACGTCGGAATCACTTTAGATGACTTTGCCTCCAAGTCGTTCATATATCCGCAGCTCGGAGCACAGCATCTTGACTTCACAGAGCGTGTGATGGCTGCCTCAGCGTGTCAGCCGGTTGCGTTCGAATGGAAGCGGGGTCAACCAAACTAGGAAGCTGATCAGGGCAGAGAGGTCTCGGACAACGGTTCGAGCGGGGGCCGGATGCTGGAGCAAGCCGGTCCCGTGAAGAGGGAGGCGAACGATCTTGGCCCTTCTCGCTGCGGTCAATCAATCGATCGACGGATGGATGAGCGATGCCATCAACAATGATATGAGCTTTCACGCTGAGCGGGGCTCTCTATATTCAGCCTGAGGGTTTGGGTGGTTGCCACGTTCGGATCGGAGTTGTGCTGTCCGATTGCAAGGTGGTGACGAGGGTGGCTTTGGGATCCCACGGTCGCGTTGATTGCATCGTTCGACTACGGCGACTAAAGATTGGCCCTCCCTGCGTGTTTACACCGCCATCCTCAGAGGGGGGTTCCTCGGTTATGGAGAGTCGACTCTACGTAAGGTGCGTCGCAGATCGCGAGCAACGATGCAGCACGCGAATCCCCTCGGCTAAGGTATCCTCTGCTCGAGCAGCCGCCTTGGCCCTTTTCTCCGGCCACACATGCTCAGTGGCCATGCAGCTGCGCCCCGCGCTGTCGCAATCGCAATCGCAACCAGCTTCTCCTTCTTCCATCGAATCGAGGCATTGTCCGTTGAGGCTCCAAAATGGGTGAATCTGGTCAGGAAAGAGAAATGGCTATGATTGAGTGCCTGAGCCTCTCAGTTCCGATTGCTTTGGTGCGATTAGGCTACGGGAACGGACTGAGACATGAGAGGATTTGAGAGCTACAGTGAAGTGGCGGTGCTAGAAAGAGAGAGACAGAGACAGAGAGGTGAAACCTTTGTTTTTGGCCTCGGAAGAGCGCGAACTAGGGACATACAGTGAAGAGTCAAAGGTAGAATTCCGGTCGACTCCGTCCGACGATGCGTCGTGCCCTTCCAGTTGTGTTGTGGCTTTACGGCTCCAGTCTCGTTGGCGTCGTTGTGTCGACATTGACCTGGTGAGCGCGGTTCGATGCATCCGACTATCCCTTCTACTTTTTGGTTAGAACGTCTACCAAAGGCAAGAACAATAGCACAACGTCGAGCAGAGTGGTGAATAAAAGAGCTTCGACAACCTCACTCTCGGCAAGTTCACTATCGAAGGAGTTCTGTTAGGGGCAGTCGACGACGACAGCGGTGTTTTTTTTGTGTGCTCGTTCTCCACGTTCTCACCAGCCTCGGTGATTTGGCCGAGCTGGCTGTGCTTGATTTGCCCCGTTCCACACTCGCGGTTCGCTCTCCGGAAAAGGGAAGCGATTCGCTACCACAATTTGTCCCGGTATGAGGCTCTCCTTTTTCTTTTTTTTTCTTTTTTTTTGGAGACTGCTGCACCTAAAGCCAGAAGGCTCGGAGCGTCACGAACCGCAGAACTTTTAGACCGCCGTGCCGCGCCCCGCCCGCGTTTTTTGGCTTCTGTTTTGAATGAATTTTCGTTGAAATAGTTTTTTTTTATTTTTGAATTTGGCCATCTCAGTCCTGTGGGTTTCTGCAGAGCGAAAATCGAGCTTCGTTGAAAGTGCATGCAAATTTCGCCGACGAGCACGCACACACGCACGCTCCCCCGCCGCCGCCGCTGCAGGATTGCGCTGGCCCAGCCTCTGTTTCTGTTTCCGTTTCCGTTTCCGTTTCCATCACTCCGTCGTCTGGCTGCGGCCGTTTGCTGTTCCCGCGTTTGTGCTGCTGTAGACAGCCAGCTGTGCTTCCACCTTCGGGCTTGCCGACTTCCAAAACGTCTCTTGGAGAAGCTTCCTCGGATGTCCCTCGTCGATTGGGACTCGGCCTTCCTCTCTTCTCTCTTCTCATCGTCATAGCCACCATCCCTTCCTTTCCTTTGCCATATCGCTAGCAAAGACTCCTGCTCCGCGTCGACAGTGCATTGTCACTGACTCCGAGTCTTCGCCGAAGCAACGCATCCGCAGCAGCACCAGTCGTTCGAAGTTGCACTCTTTCGAGACCCCTAGCTTCACCACCTTCGCGGGCTACATTCACAACCTTTCGCCGCGTCTCACTCCGACTCGACCATCCACCACATATGCACCAGTGACCCATCATTAGTACGGCTCTGTTCGCGGCGTCCTTGCCGCCATCTAACCTGGCACATAACCTTCTCCTTCTCGCGCGATCACGATGAGCTACCCAATACAGGGATCGTCGTCGCAGCCTTACGGCGCCTACACCTTCAACACACCAGTCAAGCAACGACAAAGACGGCAGTACGTCCAACCCTCAGAGCAGCAGCAGAAGCGTCAATCGCCATCAACACACCTCGCACGACGAGAGAACGTCGTAGACGCCTACACCTGGAATGCCGCTGCCAAGGCAACCAAACCTAAGCTCAACGAGTCGCCGCTCAAAGATGCTGTTCCCGGCGCAGCGCAGCTCGATGCACCTGCCTCTTGGCTCGAAGGCCGAAAGTACGCCGTTCTCATCGACGCTGGCTCTTCCGGCTCCCGCATGCAGGTCTACTCCTGGAAGGACCCCAAGCTCGAGCGTGCTTTGCGAGCCAGCAAGGGTCTAGACGCCAAAGTCCTTCCCAAAGTCGAAAAGGGTACGTGGGAGAACTCGGGCGTAGACTGGAGTCTCAAGGTCGATCCTGGCCTCTCCTCCTTCGGTGACCATCCAGCCGATGTCGGCAACTACCTCAAGGCGCTTCTCGACCATGCCGAAAAGATTGTGCCCCCTTCTGCCTGGGCAGAGACACCGATCTATGTCATGGCAACAGCGGGTATGCGCTTGCTTCCTGATCGCCAGCGAGAAGCCGTCCTTGCTGAGACCTGTCGCTATATCCGCCAACACACCAGCTTCAGTCTCGACGGGGAGGGATGCAACGAGCACGTCCAGGTCATCAGCGGCGAAGAGGAAGGCCTGCTCGGATGGATCTCGGTCAACTATCTCATGGACGGCTTCCACATCCGCGGCAAGAAGACGTCGCTGGACGGCGAAACCGACATTGTGGAGGGCAAGTCCACCTTTGGTTTCCTCGACATGGGCGGTGCCAGCACGCAGATCGCCTTTGAGCCCAGCAAAAAAGCACTCCAGGGTGAAGGCGCAGCTGCCGAAGCAGACCTGACCACCGTACCACTTCGCATGCTCGACGGCACTGAAGTCTCGCACAAGGTGTTTGTCACCACTTTCCTCGGCTACGGCACCAACCAGGCGCGGCAGCGGTATATCGATCTGCTCCGCTCCGATGCGGCCGAGGCGCAGGACTCGAATCAGCCCTTGTCTGATCCTTGTCTACCCAATGGATTGCAATTGGCCCATGTCGATGGCAAACCGGATGTCTCGTTGATAGGCGCAGGAAACTTTACTGCCTGCCTCGAATCTATGCATCCCCTCCTGGACAAGGAAGCCGTTTGCCACAAGCCGCCATGCCTCTTCCACGGTGTTCATGTGCCCAAGATCGACTTTAGCGTGAACCACTTTATCGGCGTCTCGGAGTACTGGTTCAGCTCACACGATGTCTTTGGATTGGGTGGTGTTTACGACTTTGTCGATTTCCAAAAGGCCGCCGTCGACTTTTGCGGCAAGCCTTGGGCCGAGCTCAAGCAACATCTGGATGCTGGCGACTTGTTTGGACCCGAAGTGCAACTCAGCCGTCTGCAGACGCAGTGCTTCAAAGCTGCATGGATGGTTACTGTTCTGCACGAGGGCATCGGTATCCCGCGTATTGTCGACCACAAGGGTGCGGGCGATGGCACAGATCACGCTGACGAGGCGCAGGGCAAGGGTGAGCAGAAGAACCTCTTCCAGAGCGTCAATGACATTGACGGCTTCTCGGTCAGCTGGACGCTGGGCAAGGCTGTATTGGAGGCGAGCCGCGACATTCCACCTGCGCCTGGATCGCTGCCTTCTCCCTTTGACGAGCTCACCAAGTCCAATTCGAAGCTCGGACAATGGGATCCCTTCCGACCCAAATGGCCCACTACAGGTGAAGGCTCGGCGTTCCCGCCCGCGCTCGGTAGTGCAAGGCGACACATGAGCCCTATTTCGCTGATTGCGATGGTTGCCGTTTTCCTAGTGCTGCTCGTCACCTGCGTTTGTACTCGCGGTCGGGGTCCACGCGCCACCAGGAGGCGAGCCGCTATCAAGGACATGCTGCCACCACCTCTGGGTACGCTCGGCGGCATGTGCAGCACGAAGCGCGCCGGTCGTGGCGACTACGTTCTGGCCAACATGGAAGAAGCTTCCGGCGATGTCTCGAAGCGCGGCTTCTGGTCCAAGTTGGGCAAGCGCGCTGATGTCAAGGACTACAGCCCGACCATGGAGGCGGAGTTTGGGTTCAGCTCCGAGGGCAGCTCGGAAGAGAGCAGCAGCGGTTCAAGTGGCTCCGCTGGAGCAGGCTTGCGCACATCGTCACGCAAACGAGCCACCACGGGTGTCGCTGGGGTGCTGGGCTGGCCAGTACGTCGAGTGGCGCTCGCTTTGACCTCTACATTCCCATCGCTCCTGCCACGGCGCACGACGCGGTCCAAGAAACGCAACTCGAGCCTGCCTCTGAGTCGAGACGGGTCGGCCTCGGATGGCATGATGGGCCACGGTGCAAGGATCGCAGCCAGGAGAGGTGCTGCTACTCCTACCACGGTGCGAGTGTCGCGTCCAGCATCTCCTAGTTTCGCTGGCATCACCACGGGCACCGCCATTTCACGACCAGCATCGCGCACGTCTAGTCGAGCGCCTACGCCTGTACTGGGACATCGTCTTACCTCGGCGACGCTTTCGACTCGCTCGGGACTCACTACACCTGGCGGCAACGTGAGCGGCGCCTTGTCGCCCAGCGGACCCGGTTCGCCTTTGGGTGAGCGTACGATCCGCCCTGGGTTGTTCTCTGCTTCGCTTAGCCGTGTGCACTCGGTGGCAGACATGTCGACCGTCGAGTCTGGCTCGCTACTTGCGCCTACAACACGTGCACCATCGAGACAAGGCTCGCCGGCGCCCCCTCACCTCATCAGCCCCATGTCGGAGCTCCGCAATGGAGATGGCTCCCCTGGTGTATGAACATTCTACTTCATTACTGGACACTGCAGTTTTCGCACTTTTTCCTCACGCATACCTTTGGCCCGCATCTTGCAACTTTTTCCGACTTCTACACGAGCTCTCTTTGTTTTCGGTTTCTATCTGTTACACGCACCCTTACGAACACTCTTATTGATGATTTTTTCATTTGCAATGCCATGCGTTTGTAATTCTAACTGTAACCGAAGTGGGTTGTGAAGCGTTGATTTGCCAACGAAGCAGAAGAAGCGTTGACGGTTGAAGCTGTCGAGCGAGAGACGGGCAGATGCAGTATGACGAACGAGCCTGGTGATCGGGGCACCCGATCGAGTGGGGAAAAGTGAATAGAAAAATTTTAAAGTTGGAAATAGAAGCGAGTACAAAAGTCTGGTTGAGGTGAGGTTACAAAGGTTTAGCGGAGTGAGAAGAGGCACACGACTTTTTTGAGAATGTCTCGTCCCTTCCTCCATCTTTTCACCGTCTCGAACCGACAGCTTGGTCACCTCGCATCACTCGTTTCAGCTGAAGCTGTGGTCCGCACAGTCGCTGTAGCCGTTGTCTTTGGGAATCACGAAGTACTCAACGGATTACCACGGAGCAGCGATCGACGAAGGAAAGATAGCTTTTCGAGCGCCGAGGAAAACAACTGCATAGCCGGTGCCCTCAAACATTCTCGCTGGGCTGGTTGTTGTATAGCGAAGCACGGAAGCTTTTCTAGCGCCGACTCCAGCGCAAGGCCGCATATCTCACCAGTCTCGATTCCTTCAGAGCCCCAGTGCAGCACATACCTCTACCACCATGCCACCAAAAGGCAAAGACAAAGGCGGCGGCGGCTCCAAAGTGGCCGTTGACAAAACGTTTGGCATGAAGAACAAAAAGGGCGGCAAGGGACAAAAGCAAGTCGCGCTCATCCAGTCACAGCAAAAAGTCGCCGGAAAGAGCAAAGAGCAACTGGCCAAAGAAAAGAAGAAGGAGGAAGACAGAAAAGCCGCGGCTCTTGCGGCCAAAGAACGAGCCGCGGATCCACTCTTCAGCATCGTGCAGCCCAAAGTGCCGTTTGGCGTTGATCCGAAGACGGTCACATGTGCGTTTTGGAAAGCGGGGCGGTGCGATAAGGGTGCAAAATGCAAGTATGGGCACAGCAATGATGCGGCGCGCAAGACGGAGAAGAAAGACCTCTACGTCGACATGCGCGACGAGACCGAAGACAAGAAACTCGACACGATGGACAAGTGGGACGACGCAAAGCTCAACTCGGTCATCCTGAGCAAGCACGGCAACCCCAAGTCAACCACGGACAAGGTGTGCAAGTTCTTCCTCCAGGCCGTCGAGGACGGCAAGTACGGCTGGTTCTGGGAGTGTCCCAACGGCGGGGAGAAATGCATGTATCGCCACCGCCTCCCGCCGGGCTTCGTGCTCAAGTCGCAGAAGAAAGAACTCGAAGCACTCGAAAAGGCAAACGAAATCTCACTCGAAGACTTCCTCGAGACGGAACGCCACAAGCTAGGGCCCAACCTCACTCCCGTCACCGCAGAGACGTTCGCTGCGTGGAAAAAGCAACGCATGGACAAGAAACAGGCGGAAGCAGAGATGCTGCAGAAGAAGAAGGAGGCACAGGCGGCTGCGAATAAGATGGCCGGCCTGAGTGGAAGGGAGATGTTCTCCTTGAATCCGGATATGTTTGCCGATGAGGGAGATAACGGGGATGAGGATGGGGAGTTCGATCTGGTGCAGTACATGAATAAAGATTGGGAGCAGAGGAGACAGGAGGACGAGGAGCAGAGGGGGATCAGCGAAGATGAGGGGGACGACGAGGTGGCCAATGGGGTGGCGAAGTTGGCGGTTTGAGTGCTAGGTTTGCTCGATACACACACACACACGCGCGGCGCTTCTGCATTGCAATCTCACTTTAAGCATCGAAAACGAGTTTGACTCGATCGTGAGTGTGCATGATGCGAATTGCATCCACCCGACACCTCCGCCGCTTCTTCGACATCAAAGGAGAGCACGAGCCGAAGTGTTGTCCCAAGGCGCATCCTCCGCAGCATACGCCTGCAACGGACGGTGGTACACCACCGCGCGCAACCCCACCGCCTCGACACCCATCACCTCCACCTCGGACGCATACACCGGCAGCACCACCCCCAACTCCCAATTCATACAGCTCAGCGTCGGCCTACTCGCACTGCCACTCACAATCCCATGGGCAGCACGGGTGAAGTTGGAACTGCCGAGGTATGTCCAGCCGACCGGCTGTTCTTCTGGGGCTGGTCCTGTCCAGCTTGATGCGTTGTGAAGGGGTTGGCGGGTTGGTGTGCCGGAGATGTACGGATCGCTAGCGTTGGTGAACGCTTTATCGACTAGAGCTTTGCCGTTGGGGGTGAGCGCGAGGATGGATTTGGCGTGCATCATTATGTCGCCACGACGGCTTTGTGGTGTGTGGTAAAGGGGTTTGATGCTATTGGGCCGGTAGGAAGAAGTCAGTGAAGGCGCTTGAGCAGATCCAGTAGCGAGTACGGGAAGGGTGGGATACTTACGACGACGCAGCGAAGGTCTCAGCCTTACCGAAAAAGCTCAACGCCCCCATCGGCCCTTCCACCGTCCGCTCCTCAACATACCTGTGACTCGGAAAACAGATCTTGACCGGCGGTAGCACCCCTGCCTCCCTCCCCGAAATCCTCGCGTACTCAACATGCATCTCATTCCCCTTGCCCTTCAACGGCAGCTTGCCCCTCGGATCAACACCGGACGCAAGCAAGTGGAAATGCTCGATCCACTTCACGTCATGGTTGGTCAGACTCGACCCTTGACACTCGACCTCCACCTGTCCTCGCGCCGCCGTCGGTTTGATGCCCAGGTCACGCACGACTTTGCCCAGCCGCCCCAGACCCTGCGTCTCGATGCGGTCCCATTCGGTGAGACTCGAAGCTTCCGGCCAGCTGGCGACGATGCGTGCTCGCGTGGCGCGGGAGAAATTGTACTCGTCCAGCGCGCTGTACACGCTGTGCGAGGAAGGGATGCTGAGCGAGCGTAAAATGCGGACGAGCTGCGACTTGAAGTCGTTGTTGCCGGTCTGCGTTCGACTGATGCTCGGCTCAGCGACGGTTGAAGCGCCGGCAATGAGCGGAAAGTCCTGGATGTACGCCGTATTCTCGAGCCGCTCCCAATCGATCTGGTTCAGGTTGCCGGATAGAATAGCGACGCGGAGAAAGCCCTCATGAACAAGAATGAGGAACTTCATGTGCTGCGTAAGCCACCCTCCTTTCGGTTTATGCGGTACGCAGATCTGCCATCCTGGACAGCGTGCGAATTCGGCGTTAAAGATTTCGCTGGGATGCAAACCAGGTGGTGCAACAGCCGGATCGGTGCGATAGTCTTCCTTTGGTGGAGGCAGGACCAGTGTTACAGGTAAACCACGCGGGAAGAGCGAGTAGAGCCAGTGCATGCGCAGATCGTACGTAGCCAGCACGGCAAATCGCAGACCATTGCGGCTGGAGGGAGTGGCGGGGAGCAGCATCTGCGAGACTGTGACGCCGGCGCGAGATTTATCGGCATACTTGTTGTAGCCGTGCTTGACAGTTCCTGTCCAGAACCGACTTGTCGGATCGATTGGGTCTGTTGCGCTTGAGAAGGCAGCAGTGGTGGCGGGAGCTGATGATGGCACGGCGTGCTTGGAGCTGGAGATGTTGCTGGTGGAATTCTTTGACGTGAGGGTTTGAATCCGCGCTGATTGTGACGCGGCAGACAGGATACTAGCCGTACGTACAGCTGGGTTGATGCTGCTTTTGCTGCGCTTGGTCTCGTCTTGCGTCTCATCATCGTCACTCGACTCATTCGGCAGATTCTGCTCCCGCCTTCGTTTGCGCGCACGCTCCTGTCGTTCCAGTTCGAGCTGTCGTCGATTAGGAAGCAGTCCGAGCAGGCCTGCTGTGGACGGGCCAGCTGCAGCTGGGACCGTGTTGGAAGTGGACGCCTCGGCTTGCGAAGAAGCTGCAGTGTCCTTTCGAGTATTAAGCGGCGCGTTTGCTTGGGTGGCTCGTTGCAGAGTAGGTCTCTCTGACTCGCTGAGCGTGTCCGAGTCCGAGTCGGATATGACGATGGGATCCGTGCCTGCCATGTTGCTACATGCAGAGGATGCCAGTGATAGTTGCTGGAGGGAGTGAGAGTGTGGAAGCAAAGCGCGGCTGAATGTTTTTCAAGGGTCCTGATGATGAGGTTTTTGACAGGTACCCACTGCAAAGCTCAGTCGCTCCTCCACACTTTCCCAAAGCCCGGACAATTCACCGAGAAAAAGAAATCAAAATCGCAATGCCTTTTCTTCTCGTTGACTTCATCCTTCCACTTGTTTGAGCTTACCGAATCGCTCTGGCGCAAAGCAGCATGGACACCACAACACACCCTTTACTGCAATGGTTCGCATCCGTAGGCATCCAACTTCACCCCAGTCTCTACCTCGAACAAGACCCGTCCACAGGCCTATCCTTCTATACCGCCCAGCCGCTGCCTCAAGATACTACCGTCATTCGCGTGCCCACGCAACTATGC
The DNA here is from genome assembly GCA_928724755.1 of Sporisorium exsertum. Taxonomy (NCBI): domain Eukaryota; kingdom Fungi; phylum Basidiomycota; class Ustilaginomycetes; order Ustilaginales; family Ustilaginaceae; genus Sporisorium; species Sporisorium exsertum. The sequence goes on from CAKMXK010000001.1 coordinate 538,503, forward strand.
ATTACCTCAACATCCGCGCTCGAGCGAGTACAACTGCTATTGCGCACTCGCTCTAGCAGCTCGCTGGAGCTTGATCCCGCCTCGCTTCCCGCACCCGATTGGATCCTGCTCTACCTAGTGCTCAGCAGGCTCGCTGAAGAGTACGTTGCGTTTCAACGGAAGGATGGAGATATGGTGGAGGAGGTGTTTACCCACCTGCCGTACGTCTCGCATATACCTAAAACGATTACGACACCGCTGCATTTCTCGACGGCCGAGCTGGCGCTATTAGCGAATACGCCCTTGGTCGGATCGACGGAGCGGCGGCTGCGCGAGACGCTGGTCGACTACGAACGCGCGCGGTCGCTCGTCCTCTCTCACTTGCCCTCCGACTCCAGCGCATACAGCTTTGGAGCGTTTCTCGCCCAAGTATTGCAGCCGGTCCCCTCGGAGCGCCTGGAAACTGACCCGCAGATGGCACGAACGTTCCACAAAGCGCTCGAGCTGTGGCGGTGGGCAGAATCAGCGTTTACCTCGCGCTCATTCCCGCCTCGCCTCCTTGGGCTTTCCGACGCCGCCTCTTCTCCATCCTCCTCCACCGCGTCGGCACCGATCCTCATCCCAGGGTACGACACGTTCAACCACGCCCGAGCGCACCCGGTCACCTGGTCCACTTCTTCCCCCGACAACACGGTGTGCATGACGCTCAACTACCCGCTCCCTACGGCTCGCTGTCAGGTGTACAACAACTACGGCGGCAAGTCGAACGAGGAATTTCTCTCCGGCTATGGCTTTACGCTTGCTATGTCGACAGAGGATACGTTGGCGCTCAAGCTGGCCGATCTCTCTGACGATGCGCACAGGGTCAGCGGGAGGACGCACTACTGGCGCATCCCCGCTCCCTCCACGCAGGGGCCAAGCCCGATGCAAACCGAAGACGGCCGCTTCGTCGAACCCACCTGTCCAGCTCCCGGGCTGCTAGACGACATCCGCAGGGGCTGGGGGTTCTCCAACTCGTCCATTTCCGACGCCCAAGTGTACGCGAGCGTGATCGAGGTGCTCGAAGCAATGCTGGTCCATAAGCGCAAAGCCTTCCGCGCGAGTCAGCGCGTTTTTGACGCTTTGCCAAAATCACACTTGACAAACGCCGCGTGGAATCGAGCAGACACAGACATGCTGAGGAAGGACGTGTATGCCCACATTGCCCAATACAGAAACGGTCAGTTGCGCTTGCTCAACCATGCTGTCAAGTGGACAAGAGACGTTCTGGAAGACGTGGCCGAGGTGTTGGATGCGGAGGAAAAGTTCAATTCAGATAATGGAGACGAGGAGGGTTTGTCCTCACATCTCCTCACACTGCCGAACAGGGCAATCTGAAACCAAAACCCATCAATTGACACTCGAAACCCTTTATAACTTAGTGATACACAGTTTGCCCATCTACCCAGCCCCGACCCACCCATCACCGTCCTCGCTCGCCCGGGAGCGCCAACTAGTCAAACGAAGGCAAGACATCCGTCAAGTGTTCGACCTGCTCCGTCTTCTGAGCCGCCCTCTGAGCTCTATGCGACAACTCTGGTTCGGCATTCTGAAACGTCTCTGCTACCTTTTTCGCCTCCTCCTCATCCCCAAATCTCGCAGCTAGCGCGAGAGCATTGCTATTCGATCCGCTGACACTAGGTGTGCGGATAGAAGACGCAGATGTAGAACTGGAGGGTCGATTGCTTACCGTCCCCGACGTGGTACCGTTGGCGAGCTGTTTCGCCTGCGTCTCGGAGACTGGCGAGATGACGCTCTGGCGCGAAATCGAGAGTTGGTCGTGGTCGAGCGATCGGAAGGGCGGAGACATCACTTTTTCTTCCATCGCCGCTTCCGATTGAGCTGCAGCGCCGGCGCCGGCGGAGGGAGTGCCAGTGGTCGAGAGAACAGAGGCACGCTTGAACCAGCTAAAGCCTTTGAATGCACTTCCCGCCCCGACTTCTTCTGCGGAAGGAGACCCGACTCCGAGTCCGACGTTCTCGGACGGAGGCGAGTTCGAGGTCGTGGCAGCTGCAGCACCAGTTGTGGAAGCGGCGGCTTCATCGGGTGTGGTACCTGTTGCAGTGCGGCTGAGCAAGTTGCTGAAGCCGGCAAAGCTCGAGCCGATGGATTTGGCCGCTGGTGCCGGCGCAGATGCAGATGCTGCCCCAGCCGAGTTGCGAGGGGACAGTGATGCGACTCCAAAGAATCCTCCCCCTCCTCCTGCTGCGTTTTCTGGTGAGGTGCCGGCTCTAGCTTCATCCGAAGGCGTAGGTCCGTTGGAAGTGCCTCCGCCGGTATTTGTGCTGGATGACGTTGCCTTGCGCATCAGAGTGGGCAGTTTCATACCCCAGCCTCCTCCTCCTCCGCTGGTCGCCGCCTTTTGTGGACTCAAGTGCGCCGCTTCCTCGTCATCGTCAATGTCGTCCGTGGGCAGAGGCGGCAATTTGACTCCCTTGAGCATCCCGGCACCCACGCTGGCACGCTGCACGATGCGATCCGCGTCATCGCCCATCTGCCCGTTGGCATCCGCGTCGGCGTCGTGGTGGGCGATGAAGTCACGCAGCGCTTTGAGACACGCTTCGCTCGCCTTCCTCGCCTCGACAGCTTCTTCCATCGACATGCGCATGGCGCTCATCTCGCGTGTGAGGCGTTCGATTTCCACCTCTTTGGCTCGAAGCTCGCGATCGTGTGCCTGGAAGTGCATGGACGACTCTCTCGAGGGCAGGTTGGGCAGCGCCTTGGCAACAGTTGCAGCGATGCTTGGATTGGTCTCTTCTTCTTCATTGTCTTCCATGATGGGCGACCCGACGCCCACCGAACTGGCAGCGCCCTGCGACAATGCGGGCGAGCTGAGCAGCGACGAGCGCTGACCACCCAAACCTGATGTAGGCACCGACAGACGGGCGCCTGACGAGGATGGCAAGTCGGCCGAGTCTGGTGCAGCAAGATCGGTAGGAGTGAGCCTTGGCGACTTGCCTGCGTCGCTGCGGAACGAGCTACGACGCGAGTTGGGCGCTGAGCTGCCATTGTTGTCATCGCCGCCGCCGTTGGGTGCGACGGGCGTCAGCAGTGAGCTGAATGTGCCATTAGAAGCCCCCGTTCCGGAGAGTCGCAAGCCGCGAAGACCATTGGCAAAAGTGGGGCTCAACGGCTCTTCCGAGTCTTCGGCCTCGCCCTTGGATGCGCCCGAGACGCTGCGACTGCCGCTGGCGGTGCGTCGGTGGCCGTAGCCTTGACCGCTTCCTGGGCGGTTTGCGAGGTTGAGGTTAAGTGCGTTGGGACCGAAAGCCAAGCTTGCGCGCTTCGACTTTTTGAGCTCTGCTTCTTCCTGTTCATCTCGGACGGGGGGCGGGTTGGTGGCACCGGGCACCCAGCTGCGACGATTGTCTGCTTTGGCTTTTGCGCGAGCATCGGACTGCTCTCCTTGGAGGCGCATAATGGCGCGACGGCTCTCTTCTGCACGAATGCGGAGGTCCTTGACGCGATCCGACTCGGCTTCCTTTGCTTGCCTTTCGTTGCGTACTTCTTCCTCAAGCTGAGGCACACGCAATCGCAGTGTTTCGAGCTCGTCCTGCCATTCCGCAGACCGTTGCAGGACGACAGAGTGGGATGCCTTGACTTGGTCGATTTCTTCTGAAAGTTGGGCGATGGACTGGCTCTTTTTGGAGAGTTCGAGCCTCATGGTGCCGACTATGGCCTTGAGCGCAGTGACATCGGAAGGAAGGTGGGTGTAAAGAGACTCGAGGTGGTCTGGTGTGAGTTGGTCGGCGACGACTGCGGACGACTTTTGGGAAGCCGAGATGGAGGCCGCTTCATCTTGATCCGACATGGTGTGAGCGTAGTCAATTCGTTTTTCGGTGCCAGGCGCGCGGTCTGACTGGTATGCGTGCACGACCCGGTGGATGTTGTGCGCCTGCGCGCTGATGTGAGAAGCTGATGATCTTTGTCTGGATCAGCTCTGGATGCGGTCCTGTCTGATGGAACGTCGATGGTCTTCTCGAGACGTTCGCCTCGCGGTGTGTCTGGTCTGTGCAAGACCCAGCCGAGGTAGTGACAAAATGGAAAGGCCTTTGGTTCGGGTGCAGCCGTAGATGGAAGCAGTGAACGTCGTAACAAAGGGACCGGTCGTGGTGGCGGGTGAGAGCAAAGGGGATTGCACAAGTGTGAATGCCGCTTTGACTGATTTGTCGTCAAACGAGATGAAAGTGTGCGTTGGAGGCTGGTTGGTGGGCGTAATTCTGCGACAGCGAGCGGCGCGGCGGCATTCATGAGCAAATGAGACCAAGAAAAGTGACACACAGGTTGCTTCTTTTCCTGGTCTGATCAGGCCACGCTGAGCTTTGATTGTGTGCTGTGCTGCTGTGATGTGCCGCTGCAGAGCCGGGATCTGCTAACGTGAATTTGAGAGAAAGTGAGAAAGAGCTGGCAAAACCTGGGCCAAACCCCGCTCTCCAGCTTGCATGCCGCCTGCGCGTCGCTGCGACACTTACACGTCCCGCTTGCTGTAACTCAGCTTCGCGACAGTCGCTTCTCCTGCTTGACACATCTGACAGATGCACACCCGAGTGACAGAGTGCCAGACTTGATCCGCGCTGAAGAGCAGCAGTGCGTCAAACAAATCGACAACTTCCGTCTCGATTGCACACTGTGTGCATGCAGGCGTCGGTCAGGGCATCATCGGTCAACAATGTTCCTGGCGTTGCCTTGCATACAATGCACTGGCTGCACCCTTGCCGATCTCTACACTCTCCACCCTTCATCTTCCTCCTGTTGGGCAATTCCATGACGCGGGCCCTCGTACCATCACGCACTGAAACCACCACTTTCAAGCCATGTCCTCCAGCAGCTCACACTAAACTGCTGCTCGTTTCACAGGGTGTTGAAAGAAACATGATCCAATTTGCAAAACGACAAGACAAAACAGAACGAACAAGATGTGCCAGAGGGCTGAAACTAAGACAGGATTGCGACAAGGGAACATGAAAACGACATCAATAGAAGAGGGATGGAAAGACAACAAAACGATCAGATGCGGTGACAGGTACAAACGGTAACAACGGCGATGTAGAGACGATCGCGGCCCGTAACAAAGGAAACTATGACAGAACAGAGCGAGTGAAACAAGTGGGAACCCGCGTCGGTGACAACTTCCGTGACAGAGCTGAGAGCCCGAGAGAGAGAGAGAAAGATGCCAAGATTCGTGACAGGAACAACAGAGAGGGAAAAGATCAACGAACTAATAGAGTCCGTGGCTTGTCATCATCTGTGCTCTTCAAGAGTCTAGATGATGCTGCGGCCTAGCGCAGAAGTGTGATTGAAAGACAACACTTGTCCTTCGAGTCGAGAAGCCTTTAAGGGGCCCTCAGACAAAGTATCGTGAGTTGAGGTCGGCAATCTCGCGCGCGAGGAAGCCCCACGTCAGGCGTGATACCTTATAAGACAGGCCAGTCGGGCTGCCAGATCCAAACGGCATCATGGCCGCTTGCGACATGTCCACGCCGTGAATGCTACCCGCGCCAGCGCCAATTTCGACGCCGGGTAGGTGGTCTTCGCCCCATTGCTGCGTGCAAGAGCCTACCACAGCGTCCACCATTGGCGTCGTGCTCTTGGTCACAGGCGAGCCTGCAGGCGACGACCATGCAGATCTATACGAGCCCGAGCCCGAGTCACTACGAACCGAGCCGCCGCCGCCGCCGCCGCCGCCGCCGCCGCCACCGCCCCGAATCGAGAGCGCCGAGAGAGCGTTCGAAGCCTCGCGAGGGAACTCGCTGCGCGCCACGTCGGGAGAATCGAGTCGACCGCACAAAAGCCTCATCTGAGCTTGCTTGGCTCTGTACAGGAACACCTCCCATCCTCGTAGCTCCCACAAAAACAGCAAATGCGGCTGGATCACAATGTTGAGACGGCGGCTGCGTACCAGCAGGTAGCTTTCCACCAGACCCAAGTCGAGGTGCGCCATCACGTACGCAAGCACAATCGTAGTGCTGCGACTGACGCCCACGCGGCAGTGCACCAACACTTTACCGCCAGACAGCCGTGCTGCTTCGATGAACTGCACTGCCTCGCGCATCGTGCCTCGCAAAGAGTCGATGCCGTCGTCCGACACGTTGCGCACGTTGAGCACCGTAACGCCCTGCGCTTGGTACGTGCATGAAGGCACTGTCGAAGGATCTTCGGCCAACGCGGCCTTGGCAGACGCTCGCTGATAACGGCTGCGTCCCTGCTCCTTACGCGAAGAATTAACCTTGGCAGAGATGTGAGCAGGCGGTTCCAGCGCCGTCTCCCCCACCGACACCAGGTGCGTGATGCCCAACACCTGAAGCATGCCGACGTTGGAAGCGTGGTCGAGGTTGCCGAGGTAGAGGAACGGCAGGATGCGCGATGGGAACGAGCCGTCAAATCGATCCGCGTTGAACCAGTCGTGTGTCTCAGGCGCGGCGCGTGCATCCACGTCGATGACACTGGTGCGACCTTTGATAGGGGTCGGCGTCGGCGTCCGGCAGATTCCGCCGCCCAGCTCAGTAGGCGAGTTGCCAACACCCACAAGACCGCTGCTCGTAGGCGCAGTGGCTGACAACGACGAGCGACGATCCTCGGTGCGGCGTCCGCTGGCAATCGAGGGCCCGCTGAACGACTTGGAAGGAGTATGACGGCTTCGGCGCACGTCTGGACTCACATCCATGGGCTCGGGAATGCTGGCGCGACGCGCGGCGCGGGTGCGCTGCAACAGTTGGTCCACCGCCTCGAGCAGCGCCACGTCGGCGGGATACACGAAGAACGAACGATTGGCACGCAGCTGAAGGTCCAGGTACGCCTCGGGCAGGCTGAGCTCGCGAGCATACATCAAGTACGACAGCGCCAGTGTCGACGTCTCGGTGTATCCATCGTGACAGTGGAGCAAAACGCGTCTTGGTCGTTGCGCCGTTGGGCTGCGTGCTTCATCTCGGCGGTGCGAGGTGCGCTCGCGACCGTGGCTGGGCGAGAAGGATCTTGTGGGCGATCTGGCCGCGTCTCGGAAGGTTCGCAGCGTCGACGAGATCGAGTTGAACTTGGGCGCAGCACGCTCCGATGGAGGAGGTACTTGAGGCGAGGCTTGCTGGTGGATCCAGACGCACAGATTGACGAGCTTCTCGGCCACCCTGTCGTTCCAGACCGGAATGCGAGGGGCTCCGCCACTTCCAGACTGAAAGTCGAGCTGCACGGGGAAGTTGGCGCCAATGCGGAGCACGCCGTCGTCGTCGGGATTGTTGCGAGCAGCTCCGAGGCTCGCGTTCGAGATCTTGGTGTGCATAAAGTGCGAGGCAGCAGCGTCGGTGCCGACGGGGATCGATCGTGGTTTCGGCGTCCAGCCGTTGGGGCCGAGCACGATGGATCCGTCTCGAGAGGTTGAGTTGCGGAAACCGTCCTCGACGCCATCAGAGGCCGCGCTTCCGTCGATAGGGAAGAGCTGGTCGCGATGGAGGCTGTTGAGAAGCTTGTCGGTTTCGCTGTCGATTCGCATGGATGCTTCCACCGAGTCCAGATACTGAGCCGCACTGCGCAAATCTTTGGGTGTACATCCGCTCGTCCACGGAAGACGATCTTCGGCACAGTCGATGCAGATGGAAAAATGGTGCGGATTGCTTTGCTCGTCGCGCTCCTCGGGCGTGGCAGGCGCACTGTCGTCTCCGCCATCGGGTCCCCAGGGCGCCCGCTTGGCGAGGTCAGGGCGATCAAACGTGGAGCCGAGCCAGACATTATCGTGGATCTCGGAAGCACGCGCCATCCGCTGCATCTCGTTGCTCTCGCGTTCTACGAAATCGATGCGGTTGCGGTCCGAGCCTTTGCTGTCAACCGCGACCAGGGTGGGAAAATGCTCCTCAAACACTTTGAATGGCTCGGTGACGACAAAGACATTGTACTGCAGGCCGCCCCAGCCGCGAGACAGGCGCTCCTTGCGCAGCGACGCCTGTGCTTCCCTCACCATGCTGGCGAGCTTCAGCACGCCAGAGTGGTAGCCAAAGGGACAGTAGATGACAATGTCCGAGATGGTGGCGTACTTTGCGTTCTGGATCTTGAAGTTGCGCAAGCTCACGCCCGACGCCTGCGGCGGGTTGACAAACGTGGCGCCGATCCTGCGCACTGCAGACGTGTCGCGCCTATCGCCAAAACCCGTCTCGGAAAAGTCACTGTAGATGTTGCGTCCGTACATGGTGCGGGAGAGGCTGGGCGGGTTGATGATCTCTTCGGGGAAGACGGTCGAGTTGAGCAGCGAGGTGCTGGGCTGCAGGTAGGAAGGCGTTTCGTACGTGTCGAAGTCCTTGCTAGCGGTGCCATCACAGTCGTCGGCCATGTCGCTGACCGTTGAGACGCTGGTGCGCGAGCCCGAGCTGTAGCTTTCGGACGTAACAGAGAAGAGCGAGGGTCTGGAGACCTGCGAGGATACGGTCGAGGCGGTGGAGGGCGACATGGAGGCGGTGGATGTGACGGATGCGGGCGAGATGGGCGCTGGATCAACGAGCGTCGAGGCAGCAAGCTGAAGCGCAGATGGGCTCTTAAACCCGTTGGCCCAGCTTGGCTCAAAGCGGGCCGACTCGTCATCGTCGGTGTCGGGAGAGCTGCCGGAGGACTGGGTGGTGACGCTGGAAAAGGTGCGACCGCGTGCTCTGCCTTGGCTATAGCTGGTGTTGGAGGAGGCAGAGAGACGCTTGGCCTCTTCATGGGAGGGCATCTCGGCGCGGACGATGGTGAGGCCGCGATAGGCCGGCGTGGGCTGACCGCTCAAGGGTGCGCCGAAGAAGTGGTTTTGGGCGGGGATGCTGCCGTCGACGCCGTGAAGGTAAGGAAAGACAACGTGGTGGGGCACGTCTTGCTCGACATACTGGTCATGCAAGCGAGACAGCTGTTCTGCCGACATGAGGCGGATGGGCGCTGCGAGCTTGCGTTTGGAGAAACGCGATGCACGAGGACTGGAAGTAGATTGAGTGGATCTTGTGTGACCAAAGCCATCGTCCAAGGTTTCGTCGTCGTGGTCGTCTGGCTCATCGTCGCTACTACTGTCGGATGGAAGCGGCTCCTCGTAGATGACGGGGTACATGTCGAGATCGGCGTGGTGGATGCCATAGGTTGATGGCTCGGTAGATGTCTGGGCCGCCTGCGGCAAGGACGTGGGTGAAGGCGAGCGTGGGGGTGCTAGGCGCGACCATTGATGTTCGGGGGAAGAGCGATGGAGGCGGGGAGTGCCCTGGCCATCTTCGCGATCTGATGGCTCGTCACAGGATTGTTGGTGATGGTGGGAATCAGGCGAGGGAGGAGGGACGGAGACGAGCGTGGACGAAACAGTGCCATGGCGGGATGCTACGGGATGCAGTGAAACTTGGGCATGGCTGATGAAGTGCGACATGTCGTGAGAGAGAGAGTGGTTTGGAGTGCGTGGCAACGTGGGCTGCTTCTGATGCTGCTGCGGTTTGATGGCGGATGGCAATAAAGCTTAGAAGTTGGGCAGGCCTGATGGTGGAGTCGAGATGGTGCGGGCAGCGATGGAGGGGAGGAAGCAAGCTGAATGCGCACTGGAGGGAGAGTGTATTATAAGATGATGGTAGAAGTTGGCAAGGGGGAATGGGAGCTTGCACGTTGAAATGCGAAAGGACTGACGATCGAAGAGTGGCTGTATGCGCTCGAGATAGCGCTCGACGACAGACGCCGATGAAGAGCAGCCGGGTGAGTGGAAAGAGGCTCGAAATGAAGTGGGGGCCCTGAACAAGGTTTGGCCGACGCGCTACAGCGTGTCCCGCTTTTGAATGCGGAGAGGACGGGTCGCGCGACTGGTTCACGGGTTGCAGCCAAGCAAGCGGCCGTCAACAACACGGAAAGCAGCGATGCACAGGCAGCGAAGCGAGGCGGGGGCAGCTGATGGTGGGCGGTTGTATGCGTGTTGGTACGCGGGCAGGCGGGTAGGTGGCCAAGGCGGGATGAAAGGGAGGATGAATGCGCCACGCAGACGAGCTGAGACGAGGGATGGTTCTCTCGGCAACGACGAAATGCAGTGAATAAGACGTTTCAGCAAGCAAGAAAGTCGGAACCAGATGACGGCATGCTCCAAGGGGCTGGAACGGGAATGCTGTCAGTCGATGGTATGGTGTGGGCTTGCAGATCCGTCGTCAAAGGTCGGGTCGCTGGATAGGGACGGAAGGTTGGCGAGAGCCGTGTGCGTCGGTCAAGCAGGTCGTCAAGAGCTGAGTGGGATCGCTACGTCGAAGCCTGACCACGGGTCTCACTGCAGCGAGACCGGAATGCTGTCAGAGTGGTGGCAGTGGCAGCGAGTTGATGGAGACGAGAGTCGTGAGGATTGCCAGATACACACGATCGGGTCAATCAACGGGACGGGCGAGAGTGAAGGAGAGGGAAAGAGGACGTAGCGTGGACGAAAGGGTGACGGGAATGGCTGAAACAGAGATTGGTATGGTATGGTATGGTATGAGGACGGCTCAGCCAGCCAGCCATACGCCGGCGCGGCCAACCAAATTGAGCGGGGGAAAGGCAAAGCCAAAAAGGCCGTCGTCAATGCAATGGAGCCGTGTGCAGTGTGCACTGCATTGCACTGCAGCGTGGAGAATCGGCTCGAGACTGCGACAAGAGCACGCGGGCCAATGCAAGACCAATCTGAGGCGTGCAGGCTGAGAGAGGCTCGTGGAATTGACCATCTATCTGCTCCTGGACGGATAAAAGATGAGAAAAGGCAGACATGCGCGCTTGAGCGTGAGCTCAGGTGTCAGGCAGAGCTGACTGTCACACTTCCGTCTCTCGTAGGCGAGCCCATTGCTCTGAAAATGGCATCAAGGCAAGAACATGCTTCCGTGCCTGCTCTCTCTTTCTGTCCCGTTTCTGTCTTCTCTTCTTTCTTTCTCTGTCGTGTGGCCAACTTACGCTCGCTCGAAAAGGAAATTGTGGGAAAACGATGGGAAATTGAGATTACCACGCAGGGAAACGCACACCAAGAAGCGTCAGAGCGAGACATGCACAAAAGCCAAGGCAAGAGGCGCGTCAAGGCGGCTGCAGGCTGCAGCACCACGGCAACCAAGCGCAACCCGCCCACAGAATTCACCGCTGCGCTGTCCAAGAGGGTCCTGTCGAGGCTGATCCTGCTGCACCTCTGCCGTTCCATCGCAGCGGCAGGCCGCAATTCCACAGCTCTCACCACCCGGAGCGATGCTACAAACCCAGCTTTCCGCTGCTACAGAGCAAGCATGGCACTCGTCAGGCCGCGTGTGGCTGTGATCACGGACGGGAGGGGAAGAGGCATTCTGACGTTCCAGGCAAAGATTTCAATCTCGGAAGCCACAGGATGAGGCTTTGGCGCCTCTTTCCATCGAGATCACATCAAAAGTTTGCTTTTTAGACGAGATTCGAATGACTTGAGTTCGCAACGTCGCTTTGGAGCAAGTCGCAAGCGGTGGCTTCTTAGGCGAGGCGGCGTTATCTCTCCACTCTTGCTTCGCGTCGCATTGGTCGGAAATATTAAAAGGGGTAAGCCGTGGGAAGAAAGAAACGCCAACATGAAGCGGAGATGGAAAAGTTCGATATTGGACGGGACGTTGGACAACAAATTGCTGCTCATCGCGGCCAAGTGAGTTGTAGCCAAGCAGCCTCTCCTCTCTTTCTCGTCGACAACCTTTCACGCCCAGTCACCGTCGACAGCAGCATGGTTGCAAGCAGAACCGTCACCGGCCCACGTTCTTCGTCGCTCGTTCAACCCCGCGTACTTGAATCCCAACGTTCTTCTTCTTCTTACCAAACAGTTTCAAGTCGCGTTTCCACTATTTACATTCTTTTGCGCGATCTATGTTACTTCTCGAGAATATAGTCCCAGGCCTCGTGAGCGAGGCGCTCAATCTTGCCCTTGACCTCGTTCTCCATGTCCTCCATGTACTTTTGCATCTTGTCCAGGTATGACGGGTCGGCCGCGCCCAGAATGCGCACCGCAAGCAGCGCTGCGTTGGTGCTGTTGTTGATGGCCACCGTGGCGACAGGAATACCACGTGGCATCTGCACGATGCTGTGGAGCGAGTCGACGCCGTCCAGCGTGCTGCCCCTGACCGGAACGCCAATGACGGGCAGCGCGGTCTGGGCAGCCACCATTCCCGGCAGATGAGCCGCTCCACCAGCACCGGCGATGATGGCCCTCAGACCGCGAGCGGCTGCGCTGCGGGCGTACGTGCGCATGCGGTCCGGCGTGCGGTGGGCACTGACAATCGTCAGCTCGAAAGGCACCTCAAACTTTTTGAGGATCTCGGCGGCAGCCATCATGACGGGCAGGTCGCTGTCTGAGCCCATAATGATCCCGACCAATGGCTGCGGATGAGAAAAGTCGGCTGCCGACTTGGGCGATGGGGAAGCACTTGACGATGAACTAGTCGAGGGAGCAGACGCGAGAGCAGATACGACACCGGGCAGAGTGAATTCCGAAGGAAGCTTGCCGCCCTCTTCCGCAAGCTGCGTAGCCCTGTCGAGAGCCTCATCGACCACGCGCAGACGCGATCGCACCTGAGCGTCGTTCTGACCCACAATGGTGATGTGACCCATCTTTCTTCCCTTGCGGCAACCGGCTTTCCCGTACAGGTGGCAGGTGGCGCCGGGAACGTCGAGGCTGACGACGGCAGGCACCAGCGTCTTGGCGACGGCATCGTCGTCCTTGTCGGAATCGGCCAAGCCGAGAATGTTGATCATGGCCGCAGCCGGAACCTTGAGCGCGGTGCTGCCCAGTGGCAATCCCAGGATAGCTCGAACGTGATTTTCGTACTGGCTCGTGTCGGCGGCTTCGATGGTATAGTGGCCCGAGTTGTGAGGCCGTGGTGCGATCTCGTTGATCAAGAGCTCCCCGTTGGGCATCAAAAACATCTCGACGCCAAAGACGCCCGCCCCACCAAACGTGGCTACTGCCTCTTCGGCAATCTTTCGCGCGCGCCTCTCGACGCCCGGGTCGGCGGTTCGAAGCGGTGCAAAGACCGTGTGGCAGATGCTGTTCTTGTGCACCGTCTCGACGGCAGGGTAGGCCCTCACTTCGCCCGTGGCGCTGCGCACCACCATCACAGCCACTTCGCGCTCGAACGGCGCCCACTTCTCGGCATAGAGACCGCGCTTGCCATCCCCGAGCGCGGCTACGGCGGCAGTGGCCTGGTCGGCGGATCGGACGACGTAGTTGCCCTTGCCATCGTATGCCTGCGTCCTCGACTTGAGCATGAGCGGGAACCCGAACGTCTTGCCAATGTCGGCGACAGCCTCGATCTGTGCAGAGCGCGCCTGGGCAGTGTCGGTGACCTTGGACATGTCCTCGGGACCCGCAGCGACGTACTCGGCGAGAGGCAATCCTTTGCCGGCAAGGTGCACCTTTTGAAGGTACTTGTCTTGAATGAGCGCGACGGTGGAAGGCAGAGGGTGTACCGCATCGACCAGCTTGTCGTCGAGCACCTTTTGCAGCTGAGTCGCATCGACGTGCTCGATCTCGATGGTGAGGACGTCAACCTGAGAGGCAAGCTGGCGGATCTTTTCAGGGTCGGCAAAGCTGCCATCGATGTGTTGCGACTTGCCGTCGGGACCGGGGAGATAGTTGATTTGCTTGGCGGGCGCCGTGTCGCCGACGTCGAGCAGCTTGACTTGGACGTTGAGTCGAGCCGCTGCTTCGACAAACATGCGGCCGAGCTGGCCGGCGCCGAGCACACCTACGACCCTGCGTTCCATCTTTGAGCGGTCGTTGCTACGGAGAGGCGTGTTATGACCTGATCAGCGCGAGTGAGGAAGTGATGGCGGTTGTAGGCTAGGAGGAGCTCGCTGAAGATTGGCTGTCGCTATCACGAAGATTTAGAGTGTCTGTGTGGAGTCGAAAGAGAGAGAAAAAGAGTCATTCCAGAATTCTAAATTCGGAAGACGGACAAAACAGTCACGTGCCGAGAAATCACTAGTGTTAGATCTGGATAACAGCGACTCTTCATGCCGGATCCTTGCAGCGCTTCTCTGTGCATCGAACCGCCGCGCATGCGTTGAGCTGCATTCGAGATACAGTAACCACCTCACATCACCGAGGGCTTGTCACTGGCTCCATGGCTGCTTCTGGAAAGGAGACGGCGGTGCGCACCCTTTGTTACACTCAGTCACCCGTTGGCTGATGGTCTTGTCACTGTGCGGCTTTTTTCGGTGGTCCAAGTGAGGCTTGCTTCGGCTCCACATACAGTATTGCCGCATCGCAGCCAGATGCTGACACGACGGCGGAGACTCCGGCCAACAGACACAGCCACTTTAGCTCCATGTTTTGTCCAATCTCCGGGAAGGGGGAAGTGCCCATGGGAAATGTCCATCTCCGGAATCATGCAAACGAGGCCTTTTCTCGCCTGCATCAGTCGCAAGCGAAAAAGCGGGGCAAAGAGCTTGAAAGGGTCCAGAGCTTCGGAGCAACTTTCTGGGCCGTTCGCACTGCTTCAAAGCCCACTACGCACTTTCATTCCGTAGTTCTTTCACCAGCAACCGGAGTCCAGCCATTCCTTTTCAACGCTTCTGCACACATCTTCGCAGTCGGCATCGTGGCGCTCAAACCTTTTTCCCTGCAAATGCACGACAAAGGCCCTGCATAAAGAACATACAGATTGTGCCCTCCTGACCTGGAACAGCGTCAGCACGCCTTCTTCCTTTCTTCTGCTTCGCTTCCTGGTCACGAGAAGAGAGCGGACAAGAGCTTGACTCAAGCTTTCCTGGAAGCGAGCCTGTGCCTGCCATTACTGCAGGTGCAGTAGTTGCTTAATGAGGATGCTCATTGCTGTTCCAAGTTATCACAGGCGGCTCGAGCGCGGCCCAGCCACAGTTAACTGGGTGCATTGTCTTCGGCTGCCGTTCAGGCGGAGTTTGGAACGCCCATGCAACACGACGCATCAACTGCCCTTAGCCTGCTTGCTCTGCGCTTTGGTCCCTGCCTTGCACGCTCGTGATACTGGAATTGCTTTTCTTGCTGCTGCGATCCGGCGAGATTCTCGGTCGCTCGTGAGCATCCGGTCAAGCTGCTCTGCGTTGCAGAGGCGAGGCTTTCAGAAGTCATTCTGCAGCAATCTCGTGTGAGAGTGTGCCAAACCGTCTTCTTTCAAAACGATATGCTGCCTCTGCTTCTTGGCATTGCCTTCCGTCCACCATCTCGACTCGACATCGTGCAGGTAATTATACAGATGGTCGAGCGATGGAAGTCTTCCTTGCTGTCCATTGATAAAGGCTCGCTTCACCCTTGCCACCCTAGAGCGCTTTCCCTTCCGACAGCTACACCGCAGGCATAGCCAGGATCGTGGAAAGCTTGCACACGGCCACCCAGCGAAATCTCACCTCGGAGCATCCGTGCTTCCACTCGTTCAAACTTGTCAACGAACCGCATTCAACAGCCGGAGACAAGCCGACACGCTCAGCTCCTCCTGCAGACCATGCACACGATGGCACTGCCTCAGACACAGCCAATCTCGATCCCCGTTTTGTCCTCTCCTTCCTCCTCTTCGCCACGAACCCACTATTGCAGTGGCTCCGATGCTGGCTCCGACCTCTCCGTCACTCTACCGCTGTCGGCAACCACACCCTTCCCCTTTTCGGCTGCTCACGATCCAATCGCTGCGTTCCAGCTCCAGCAAACGTTAGCGTGTTTTTCAGCCCAAGATATCCTCTTTTGCAACACCAACTCTCATTCGCGCCTCGTCGTACTTCCCGACACCGTCAGCATCGAAGCTGCAGGCGAACGACTCGCTGAAGCCGATGATGGAGAGACATGGATAATCCTCAAGAGAAGCGACGGCAATACCACCGCCCCGTCTACTGGCGCATCCAAGCTTCGAACTTCGGACTGTGCCGGTCTGCTCGGTCTGGAGGATCTATCCGCGTTTTTCGCTGCTGTATTCGGCCCACACTTCTCTAAAGGTGTCACGTTGCGTTCGAGCGGCGGCGTAAATGGTCCGGTCTCCCCGCCGGCATCTCCAAGCTTGAGTTCTCCACGCCTCACTCTAAAAGACACGAATGCCCAAATCGAGGCAATTCGCGCTCGACTCGATTCAAAGGAACCTGTCACTGCCGCCCTGGTATCGAATCTCTCGGGCAGCAACCATGTTTGCCATGTGTCGATTCAAACCTCGCTCCAAGACATTGTCAGCGAGCTGAGCCGCGACCAGGTAAGCTGCTTGGTGGTGTCAGACCTCGAGCATGGCCAGGACGGCACCGTCTGCGGCATCTTGACCGCAACCGATGTCCTTGCTTTCCTTGTGGCCGAAGCCGAAAACGACAGCACACTGGCTTCCTCTCTTGCCAGCACACTTGATGTTCTGTCGCCATCGTTGCTGCAGCAGTCGACCGCTGTCATCTCGGGCGACAAGAGCACCGTCGACGCCCTCGTCCGCATGCGGTCGGAACACGTGTCGGTACTTGCCGTCATGGATCCTTTGGGCGGTCTCATCTCGCCCATTTCGTCGCGCGAACTCTCGCAGGAAATCTTACGATCGTCCTCACGCAAGATTCTGACGACTCCTCTTTCCTCTTTGGTCAAGGATCTTCGCTCTAGGCATCCACAAGGAAGCGATGGAAAGGACGTGCATCCCGCCATCTCGATCAGCAGCTCCTCATCGATCGGCAGAGCTGCCTCAATGCTGCTTGCGACCGAAGCTGGTGGTGTTTTTGTTGTCGACGAGCCGCGCGTCGTCATGAGTCCGCAGCTTTCATGCGTCTCTGCATCGCCTGCCAAAGAGCTTCCCTCCTTCTCCCTTGATGCAGATGTAATGCCGCTCAGCCGATCGGTCAGCTTCACCCCAACGCCGGCTCAGAAGCATCGTCGGTCTTCGACGCAGTTCTGGACCACACCGCGCGCGTCCATCAGCGGTGCATCCGGCGAGGCTGCAGGGGCTCGTCCTGCTTTGCCCAACTTCGCGTTCGGCAGCAGTGCTACAGACACGACACTCACTCGCAGAGCCAGTCTGAAGCCGGAGTCGTGCCTGTCGTCGTCGGTGAGCTCTCTGCCAGCCAAAAGCACGGGTTCCGCCATGCCCGCTCACCTCCGCACGCCCTCATTTTCACGTACGCATCGACCGCGATCGCTGTCGCTAGCCCACTTCTCGATGGACGAGTCGGCCATGTTGAGACAATTCAGCGCTCAGGTAGCGCTAGGGAGTCAGGGAGCATGGACGCCTTCGACGCTGACCCCGAGCTCGAGTGTCTCGTCGGCAGGCTCGCCATCTTCTCCGTTTGGCAACATGCTCGTCTCGGGCTTCTTTGGCGAGGTGATGCAGAATGGCATGCCGAGGCGTGTCGTGACGATGAAGACGATCTTGCGCTCCCTTCTAGCAGCCACAGCCACTAGTGCTGACGAGTTCGCCATTGCCTGACCGGCCCTGTCTGCCAATGTGCTATCACTCATGATAGCGGATCATTTGTCCGCTTCGTAAGGCCATCCTCCTCTCGCCCGTCTGTTTCTGCGTTTTCGCATTCATTTCCGACACATTTTCCGTCGCCTCGATCTCTTGTCTCTTTGCCCGTACTGTTGCTGCTACTGGTCTCTCGGTGTCTTGCCACGGTCGCATCCGGTTTAGTTTGTTACAGTCATCGTTGTTCGCAATATCTGTTAAAAAAGTAGTCGATGTCCCATCTGCATTGCATCCTTAGTCAGGCTTGCGGTTTGCTGTGAGAACGAGAGTGAAGCGCAGCATGAGAAGGGATGAAGAGTTTGTGTTCAACGGGGTCTTTGTGATGACTTCGTCACCTGCGAATAAGCCCGTGGGGCAAAGGCATAACTTGTCGAAAAAAGAGTGTTGGTTCTGCGCTTTATGTTGTTCAGTTTGCAGGAGAACCCACGACGCGTCTTGAACAACACTTTCGAGAACACTGCTCAAGTGCCTCACAATTACTGTAGGAGCGCGTCTCGAATCTGAGGAAAAACATGTGGGCGAGCTCATTCGTCTCTTCCTCCTCTCAACCACCATCTTGCATTCCATTTCTTTCTCCTTTGCGACCTCCATACACTGGACGATCCGCACCGAACACACACACCCCACGGTCTCGGATCGCATCGCTTGCGGACTCGCCGCGGACACTAGTACCCACTCGTCTCCACCCTGGATTTGGACAACGGCGACTCATACTTTCGATATGTCGCTACATCCACGTCAATCGCTGCATCCAGCAGCCATGAATCACAATGCTGCGCTGCCTCAGCAGCAACATTCGGTCACAGAGCAGATCATGCAGCTCGACCAGGCCATCACACTCACACTCCAGGAAATCGACCAAAACTTTGCAACCGCGCACCAGATCGTCACTTCCCGCATCCTCCCTGCTGTCAAAGAGTACGGCGTGGCAAGTGCACGTGTCTGGCAAGGCGCCAAATTCTGGAAGACATTCTACGAAGTCTCGGCCAACGTCTCACTTACCGCCCATACTTACAACGAATCCGAGTTCGATGCCAACTCCCAGGGCGGCGACGTATCGCAGAGCGGCAACGATTCGCGTGAGAATGCCACTTTCACCAGCGACGACGACGGACGCAGCCCACGTTCCGAGGCGGGCTCCATCATTTACACCGGCATCGATTCATCGCTGGCATCCAATGATCGCGATGCAAATGATCGCGATGCTGCCGACGAGAGTATCCAACAGGCGCAAGCGGATCGTGCGCGCGCCGCTTCTCCTCCTCGCTTCAGCAACGCATCCATGGCCGCGGCGGCGCGAAGAGAAGCAGCACAACGCAAACAGCAAAAACCGCACGATCGCGAAGACCAAGAAAACATGTTTGATACCCCCGAGTCGCCATTCGAGCGTCTGCGTCGCGACATTACCACGGGACTCGGAAAGGGCATGACCGATCCCAGCATGGACCAGAGCTCCTTCTTGGCCAACAGCAAAGCAAAGGGCGCATTTGGCAAGGGCGACACCGAACGCGACCGCGCCGCTCTGGCGCAGGGCATCGAAAACCTGGGATCGACCCACACTGGCCGAGGTGGACGCGCCTTTGACCCTGACAGCTCCAATGTGTCGTCGGTGCACGACCTTCCGCCGTTCAAGTCGACAGCTACGTCTGGCGGCCGCATGAAGACGTCGTCGACGCCCAAGAAAGGAGCGCTGCTCAACAAGGTGCTCGACTCGGAGCACAGGCGCAACAAGGGTCGTCTCAGCTACACCAAAATCCAGGCGACGCCTCGGGGCTCGCAGTCCAAGTCAAATCCGTTTGCTCCGCCCAGCGTGCGCATGTGGGACGGAATTGTAGATCTGCGCAAGACACCGCTCACGTCCAAGATCAAGGGGTCAAAATCATCGTCCAAAACGGCGACGAGCAGCAAGGGCGGCGCTTCGAAGCACCACGGCGCCGAGGACGACGCAGAGTGGGACTCGGACTCGTCAGACAAGGACTCGCTCGAGTGGCCCGCTGGAATGTCTCCTCCCGTGACGATGCAGTTCTCAGTGCCGCAGAGCCGATACGCGCAGACGCCCGCCAAGGAAGCCGCGAGGATGATGGTGGACGATCTGCTTCGGAGCGTTGGCGCTTCGAGCCCTGCCCCGAGGGTATGGCCGAAGAGCGCAAGTAGGCCCAAGGGTGGTGAGGGCGCAGGCGTGCATGTAGCCAGCTCTCGCAAGCAGCCAGTCTCCACGCCACTGAGGTTGGGTCGTAAAGAAGCGAGGCAGCGCGACAGACAGAGCGGTGCAGGACGACGACGAGACTCCATCCCCACACCACCGACACTCACCAAGCGTGGTCCCAGTCTGGCGCAGGAAGCTACGCCGAATAGCAGCCAGGTAGGCGGCTCGAATGGAGGCATGTCTGCCAACGCCAGCTCGGCTGCCCTGTTGATGGATGCCGATGAAGGGCTCGAGCTGAACGTCGCCGATGCACCAGGCATCTCGTCGTCCGAGTTGCACCATCGCTTTGCTGGGCTCCCGCTTGAAGATGACGACGACGACGATGATGATGACGATGATGATGAGTCTTCGGACAGCGAGTCGGACGATGGTGGGGACAGCATCGCCGGCTCGATGCTGTCGTCCGGCGCCAAGTTCTCCGTGTCGAGCAACAGCCGCAACGGCGGGGCTAGCCAGAACGATAATTCAGGCTGGACCAGCTCGACAATCTCGTCGTTCAATCAGCCCAAGCAGGCGGGCCGCAGTATCGAAGACGACACGTTGTTCGGTGTTCGGGCGCCGCAGCAGCGTGCCGCTGAGACGCAAGGCAGCCGCAGTCAGCCGGGGGCTGGCGCCACAAGCGATGGACAAAGCAGGGCAGCGGGCGCCAAAGGCGACGACGCGCGAGGCGAGGAGTCATTCAAGGTGTGGGGACATGTGGACGAGATGGGCACAGTGCACGGCGGACGGCCGCTCGTGGATCGAGATGATACCTACAGCGCACCTAGCCCGACGCCTTTCAACATGAATGTGGGTGTCGGCGCTCGTAAATGAAGCCAGACCGCAACAGCAGCGAGCAACAGCTTGATCCGCCGCTGCCTTTGTACGACTAGGATTTGACCTTTCACTGTAATCTATGTGTATTGACACTGACACTGTTCATCTAATCTTCGATGTGAAGATGTCTGACCACTCGAGAGTCTGTTACGCAGAGGTGAAATGCCTGGCCGAAAATGAGGCCTCAAAAATGTGGACAAAATAACGATCTTCAGGGGTTCTCTAGCTGTTGATGCAGCACACTGCATTCGGCCTACTTGCTCACCGCAAACGCCGAATCGGTGTCGCCTGCGTGTGTGTTTCGGCAGCTCAGTTCGTTAAAATTAGCCAAAGTGGAGTGCATAAACACAGTCGGCCTCGCCTGGCCTCTACATGCTCCAAAGACCCTTACCTCGGCGAGCCAACTTGATCTTCCAACACCATCAAGCAGCTCTTCGACACGGTCAAGAGATGTTCATGATCTGCACTGCAGCGCCAGAATGAGCGCACCGGCAACCACAACCGTCTCCACCTGATTCGTCGCCGACACGTCTCGACAAAGCAGCCATTGCCATGGTCGACACCGACCCAATCGCTGCTGGGGCATCGGCTTCGGCATCCCCACCGCCTCGCCTACAACCTGCTCCCGTGAGACCAACAGCGTTATATCCGCTGCCAGAAGGTACCCTCGTCTTGCAAGATACCCGCTCTTCCACCGATAGACTCCCAGCTGCTCGAGACACCACCGATTTTGCTCAACCCGACGACCATCGACGCCATCTTCCACAGCGTGCAGCAGATGAACATGCGCGAGCTGCC
The DNA here is from genome assembly GCA_928724755.1 of Sporisorium exsertum. Lineage (NCBI taxonomy): Eukaryota > Fungi > Basidiomycota > Ustilaginomycetes > Ustilaginales > Ustilaginaceae > Sporisorium > Sporisorium exsertum. The sequence goes on from CAKMXK010000001.1 coordinate 559,728, forward strand.
CGCGACAAACTCGAGCGCATTGCAAAGGCACAGCAGACCAAGCGTAACTGGGCCAAGTCCACCGGCGTCACCTTGATGTTCAAGGCATTTGGCCGCAATGATCGTCGCCAACGAAAGCGCAGACATGGCCTTTCATCGGATGAAGACAGCAGCGACGACAGCTCGCAGGAAGATGCAGAGAACAGGAACAACATGGACGAGGTAAAGCTCATGATCACGGGCAACCCGGTCGTCACCAAGGTCTTTGACGCTGCCAATCGCGCAAGAGGTCGCTTCCGCGGTCATATCGAGTCGCCCGATGCCTCGCCGCAAGTCGAAGACGCTTCCTTCCGCTTCTCCATCAGCAAGACCGGAAGTTCATTGGCAAGGCGATTCCGCCCCGCATCCGCCACTCCGCCGCCGCACGAGGCTGCTCGAAAGAGCACCAATCTCTCTCCCACCGCCGAAGTGCCACCTCGGCTCTCGAGCGACCACACTGCCGCTATCTCGGATCGTCCAAGGTCCAAGATCCGATCAGACCTCGCTCCCGAACTGTTGGTCGTGGATGAAGAGGGCCATGCTCATCAAGGCGCCGAAGAGCCTACGCAAATGCCCGCTGATCGTACAGCCCTCCCCTTTTCGAGAAGTCTCAACAACCACACACCAAACAGCTTTGCATCCAGTGATCCCACCAGTTATGCCAACACTCCAGGTCAAGAAGTCGATCCTCAGAAGCAAACCCAGCATCATCGCTCGAGCATCACAGGCGGTTTCATCCACGATGAGCCCGAAGCCCATGATTACGGTCCAGCGCAGCGCGGGCCATCGCCTGCCTACGCTTCTTCGGCCTCAGACGTTTCGAGCGATGACGAGCTCGACAGCAGCGCGCTGCTTTCAGACTCGGACGAGGACGAGGACGGAGACACCATACTCAAGCTCAACCGTCTCAGCCTCGAACACGGCGAATCGCTCACGAAGAAACAGCTCAAACGTCGCAAGAAACTTGTCCGTCGCGAGATCCAGCGCAGAAAGGCTAACGGCGAGCCCGTCGATGACCTCATTCACCTTCACGGGAAGCTGGGACAGCTCGGCCACAAAGTATCGACCCGTGTCTCGAAAGGCATCCACTACGGATCCAGCCACAACCGCAATCGCCGTGCGATGGATCGTTATTCGCCGCATCCCGGGCAGCTGGCGTTGCAGACTTCAGAACTGCCACGCAGCACTTCTGCACTCAGTGCAGGCGCTACGACCCCCTTCTCTTCCATCACACCCTCCGTCTCTCGGAGCAGCAACCACTTTGGTCAGAGGCGGGAGTCGGTCGCTACCGCCGCTAGTAGCCGAAGGAGTTCCATGACCGTCGAGGAGGAGGAGGACGACGATCTCGAGGACGGCGACGGCGCAAGCTTGTCCCGCAAAATGAGCATGATCGATCGGTCCATGCTGAGCTCGCGCAACAGCATCCGCAAATACCTCCACGCGCCCAACGTGATCAAGCGTCGACGTCGCAAAAAGTGGGAGGCCGAGATGGCGGCGTTGGAGCGCGCCGCGGACGAAGAAGCTCGCAAAGCCGACCCGGACGCCGAGCTCGATGCTATGCTGGCCAAGTATGCGCAACAGCAAGCTCCCTCGGATGCCAGCAAAGTCAAGTACGAGTTTGACGTGCTTTACGAAAACCAGCGCGGCCTGCTCGTCTTTGGCATTCCCAAGTTCAGCCCGCGGACGCTCTTCCAGTGGGATCCGTCTCCCTGGACATCTGCCAGTGGCAAAAAGTCGGCCTACAACATTGCCAACGCGCAGCTGCCCGACCCATCGTGGGAGTGGGCGTACCCCGAGTGGCTGATCGATATGACCGGGGATGTCGACGAAGCAGGATGGCAGTACAGCGGCAACTTTGGCCGACGCTTCTGGCCCAATGTCCACTTTCCTCACGGTAGGCTTGGTCTGCCCAAGACGGGCGCAGACGGCATCCGAGAGATGAACGCGCGGCTTGCAGAGAAGGAGAAGAAGCGACAACTAAAGGAGAACACAAAAGAGGACGACGGCTTTGAAGCCATCAAGCGTTCGGCGCGCGCTCGCTCCAGCAAGTGGACGGGTACGTCGGATGCCTTCACGTTTGTTCGCCGCCGTCGCTGGATTCGTCTTCGCCGACGCAAGCCCCTGGCCAGCGCCACCAAAGCGGGCGAAGCGGTAGCCACGACTGGAGCAACCTCATCCCCAGCTCATGAACTCAAGGTGCCAGACGCGGCCGCAAAGCCGTCGCTGTTTATGCGCAAGAATGGCGTCAAGCCTGGACAATCCGACGACGAGCGTGACGCAGAGAGCTCGCTTGGTGGATCCGACGAGTCCGACTCAGCCTCGAGCGAGGACGATCCCATGTTGTACGCATCTGCCTTTGATCGGCCGTCCGGGTTTCTACCGCGTCGACTGCCAGGCCATATGGCCAACGGGTCGCATCCTGCCAGAAACAAAGACCCGATCTCCAGACGAAGAGCGCGGAAGCGCGCCAAGGAATTCACGGGCACCATTCGTGAGCTCAAGAGCCTACTGCCCAGCATCATCGCCATGGATCGCGAAGCCAAGGTATCGCGCACGCCGACGGGAGTCATTGCCAGTCAGAACTCTTACAAGTGGGCCATGCTCAAAGTCAACAAGGTTGACGCGCGCAACCCGTTCATCAGCTGGCACTTTGTCAAGCAGCGACTGCAGGACGAGGACATGGCTTTTGCTGCTACGACGTTGCGATCGCTGGAACGCAACTTTCAACAGCGGCAGCTAGCTGCAGTCCGCAAGAGTGGCGATACGGCGCCCAAGGGCTGTGGACAAAGTTCGCATCCACCGATCCCATCGAGCTTTGCGGCCCAGTCCAAGAGCATCCGTTTCGACGGCTTGAGGCCGACGCCTGACGATGCTGAGACGTGCACGTCGCCAAGTTCCACAGGAAACCTTGGTGCGGCGACGACCAGCGCCAGCCCATCTCGGTTGCTGGAACCTTTTGCCGCGAGCCCTCTCGAGGGCCATGAGCTTTCACGCCAGGCTCTGATCGAGATCAACTTTGCACGCGTGCTGCGCGTGCTACGCGCGTGCAAGGTGGATCGACAACGCATGAGTTTGTGGAAGCTCTGGCTGGGCGTCGTGTCGCTCGAAACGCTGATGGAGACGGCACGACCAGAAGATCTGGTTGCGCTGGGCTTGTCAGCCGGCGCCACCGAGCGTACAACGGATCCAGCTATGCCTGCCGGTGCCTCGTTACCGGCCGCGGATGCACCGCACATGAGCGGAGGCAGCTCGTTTCGATACCGTCAGCGTGCAGAGCGTATTCGAGCACGCTGGCGGGCTTCAGTGCCAACGCCGGATGCGTCGGATGTGTGGGACGTGTTGGAGCGCAAGCTGGATGATGTACTGCTGCTGTTCGAGTTCCAGAGCAACCGAGCGCAATTTATCCGGCTACTGCTTGACGTCCACGAGAAGCTTCATCCGGATCACATCTATCGCGATCATTCGTTGCGGGCAAACCCACTGGAGTTGTCGCCGATGCATGTGCATGGTGATGCGGCAGAGATGGAAGGTGGTGCCGGTGGAGCCTTTGGATCGCGGATGGGTGGCTGGAAGAGGGCTGGGCTGCCTCGACTTGAGTTTTACTCGGATTTGCAGCGGATCTTGGCCGCAACTCCAGGCAACGACGCATCTACCAACTCCGAGTACATTCTCGGCCAGCCAATGCAGATCGAGGACATCGAGCCTGTCGCCATGCCATTGGGGCATCACAGCAGCAATGCGCTGATCGACAAGCTCGAGGCGGAAGCGCTATCCGATTCGTTCCTCGATCACGAGATGATCGCCTCTGGCAGCGTGCGGGAGGACGACGAGAGGGCAAAAGGCAAGCAGCGCACGAGCACGGATGGTGGCCGACTGGGTGTGACGACGATGGAAGTGAGGAGCTCGAGAAGTCCGTCGCCTATCTCGCGTGCGCCGTCGGTACCGCTTCCGTACCGCCATTCGCCGCTGACTTCGGCCTTGCCACTGTCACATGGCTCCCTCTCGACGCACGATCGGAGCTCGGTCGATATTGCGAAGAGGACGGGTGGGTCGGCTGAATCGACACCTCCGTCCTCAGCTCCCGGTGGAGCGGAGCAAGACGATGAGCCGAAGCGAGGTCTGCTGGAAGAGGATGGAGAGGCGGTATCAAAGGATGTTGCAGGAGCGCCTGCTGTGAAGGAGAGCGATTCGTCGAAGGGTAAAACTTTCACCGTGGCACCAGAACAAGTAGCTGCTGGAGAGGACAAGAAGGACACCGTGGTCACACCGACCGTGGAAGCGGCAAAGCAGACTCGTACTGGACCGAGGCCGCCCATTCCGGTGCGAAATGGCTCTGTGTCGCCGCAAAAGGATGTCCGGGATCGCTTCTAACCACGATCCGTCAAGTTTGGGTTGAGATTTGTCGTTCACACGCAGCCCAGTGTGTTCACTGTTGCATTTGGCATTGCATCCATGTTCGCTTTCAGTCTTTTGCATTCTACCATTGAACAGAGGTCGACCATTTGCATTTTAATCATGTTGATCTCGTTTTGTGCTACCCGTTGGACCGTTGGATCTGTGCGTTTGCAATCTCTCGAAGCCTTGTCAACGATCAACTTGCGCTCATCCATTGTGAACATTGTCGATCCTACTGTATTTTGCACACGTAGTTCAACGTTGGACGAAGGACGTACTGTTCGCATTTGATCGTCTGCTGATTTGGCACATTGCATGTGTTTCGCTCTCTTAGCATCTCACTATCTGACTGCACGTTTGTCCATGATACGGTTGACAGAGATCAAGACAAGTTGAACAGTTTAAGGAGGTTGGCGGTGCGGGTTGGTTTTTACAAAACGATATCGTCCTGGTGATAGTTCTCCTTGACCAACCTGTAGACGTAGCTGGGCGGGTGCTCGCCGACATTGGTGATAAACACATCCACCAGATGAGGGGGCACGTAGTCAAACGCATTGCTCACAACCTCGGCGTTCTCGACGATGCTGCTGCTCGTTGCGTAGTCCAACAGCGCGGCGGGTCCCAGTGCGCCTACGCTCCCCGAAGCATTGGCAAATGTCTGAATGCTCGACCACTCGGGGCAGATCTTGTACACACCCGTCAGGATCATCACGGGCGTACTGTGTTGCTTGGCCGCCAGTGCGGTAGCGTACGAGCCCGCGGCAGAGATGAGCCCGCCATTGGCCAACACCGCGTGTGCGCCGAGAACGACCTTGGACACGCGCGGTAGGACGGCAAAGATCGACGCGTCCGGGATGAGGAGTACGGAGATGCCCGATTTGGCGAGTGCGCGCACGAGGGTGTGCCCGGAGTACGAGGGGGCGGTTTCGGGGACGATGACGGTAAACTTGCGGTCTTTGGCCGCCGAGCTGAAGAAGCTCTGGACGGTGGTGGAGGAGCCGAGGGTGAGGATGACTTCGCCAGAGTGGATGTGATCGCGCGAGACCTTGGAGATGTTGTCATCTACGGTTTCGAGTTCGTCGATCAGGTCTTGAATCGCTTGGATGAGCAAGGGTTTGAGGAAGTACGCTCCGGCTGACTTCTTGCCCGTGATCAACTTGGATGCATCCACCTCGTCGTCATCGTCTTCATCCTCCGCCTCGTCATCATCTTCATCCTCCTCCTCCTCACTGTCACCTTCCCCACCACCTCCCGGCTTTCCACTGTGCATCGCCTCCTCCGCCTCCGCCTCTCCCGCCGGATCCTCAGCCAGACTCACGCCAGACATCTGCTGCGACAGCTGTGCCAGACTCGAATCAAACACCCCCGAGCCTTTGCGCGACAACGATCCGCGCGGAGTCGAGACGTAGCTTCCGTCGGCAGGCGTGTGTGTAAGGCTGGACGACGTGGATGTAGCCATAGCACCTGCGGCTACGAGGTCCGAGATGGAGAAGCTGCCATGGACGAAAGCCGACGAGTTGGCCGGGGTGGTTTCTGAGCCGGCGCGGAGCGGGTAGGGTCCTGGGCGCGTCATAGGAGAGTGGATGTTGGCGCCGGTGGACGACGAGCTGGACGGGAATTGGGAGTGCGAGGTGCTGCTGGCGTTGAGGCTCCTATTCGCGTGGCCGGCGTGGCTGGAAAGTTGGGGGATCGAGTTGGATGAGCTTGACGCGGAGCCCGAAGCAGGAGGCGATTGCGACTGCATCACATGGGATGGAATTGCAGATCCAGCACCAGTCCCACCAAACGCAGATACAAGGTGCAGATCCGAGATCGAGTTGCTCAAACTATTCATACCGCTACCCGACCCCGCACTTCTCCTGCCCCCATTCCCGCCCATCTCCTTCTCATGCGCTTCCAACAATGCAGCCTTCGCTTCCTCCCTCAAAAGATGCACCACCCTCCTCGTGATATTGCCAATCGACTGCTCCGCTGGTTGCGAGAGCTGCAAATGTCGTCCTGCCGCCTTGATAATGTCGATGAGCTCCTGCATTGAGTTGTATTTTGCTGAAGAAACAACGCTACGCAGCGCCTTTGCAGTAGCCTCAGAAACGGCTTCGGGCCCGGAGATCTGGCCTCGACGCAGGCGGAGCGAGAGGCTGATGATGAGCTTTTGCGAGGCTTTGTCCTTGATGATAGTTTCGAAGGGGGCTTGGTGGGCTAGTCTGGGAGCCGACAGACCGTGGTCTGTCAGCGAGGTGAATGTGTTGGCTGTCATGGTTGGCAACACGGGGGCGTTGACGCAGCTGATGGTGAGGTGAAGGTTGATATGAACGAGTCAAGAGGGAGCAAGGGAAAGAGGAAGCAACACCTTTTTGGAGAAGCACTTTTTTCCTCATCTCAACACCGTTTTTCGTGCGAAAATTGGCCGAGTCGAAGTCGAGCTCGAACTTAACACATTTGCATTTTTCGCCTCCACTTTGCGCTTCATGCACGACTCAGCACTTTTGATGCTGTTCTTCCTCCCTTCTTCGCCGCCACCACTTTGACCCCATCTCCTTCAAGGCCGCCGTTAATCATGGACGACATTGATGCTGCATTCGACGATGCATACCGCAGTAATCGGATTGAGGCGGGTGACGATCCGAGCACGCTTCCGAATCCTTACTCTCGGCCTTCACTCACGGCGGCTACCTCGAAGAATCCTACTTCTGAATCAAATGGCACAGGAGGAGGCGGCTTCATTGTAGACGAGGATGACGCCGGCTCTACATCCGGAGGCGGAGGCTTCGTCGTCGATGACGCCGATGATGAGCCTGCTGGAGGTGGATTCATCATCGACGATGACGATACAGCCACGAGAGGAGGAGGAGATGGTGGCTTCATACCCGAGGACGAAGGCACCCACGCAGGATCATCGTCGTCATGGGCTCGAGATGCGAAGGATCCAAGACCGAGCACGATACCTCTAAGCGCCATCCCGGAGGCGCTCGCTAACCTAGGTCTCGATTCTGCCGACCCCTCCGTGCTTTCCCTTTTTGCCGAAACAGCCTACGTGCCCTCTTCAGCATCACGGAGGCGACTAGCTCCTGGTGACAAGCCGGAAAAGGTGGTGGGGAGGCAAGAGTTCCAGCAGGTCGCTTCGATCCTCTTGGACGAGAGGCAGAGTCGAGGCTCGTCGTCCAAAGGTCAGAAGCATAGAGCGCACGATGATGCAGAAGACGAAGAGGACGATTTGGATCGATCTGAACGGAGCGGTCGTCGACGGCCAACACGCAGAGCTGCAGTACAAGGTCGACGAAAAGCTGCCGAGACTGTTGGTCAGGATGACGAGGATGATATTGGCGCTGGGGGAGGAGGGTTCATCGTCGACGAAGAAGCAGACGACTCGGAAGAAGACTTCGAGGCTTCGAGACAACGACGACGACGACGAACGAACAAAGCGTCTGCATTGGACACTGGATCCGACTTTACCAGCGAAGATGACGACGACAACGAAGCAGAGGTAGCAGATTCAGCAAGACGCCGACGCGGACGCGGTGGTGCACGTGCAGCCACCTCCCGCACCGCCTCACCCTCATTCGACGATTCCGACGAACACCTCCGCAAACGTCAACGCCGCACGCGCAAATCCCCTTCCACACCCACCATCCGCTCCACCACCCACCTCAACCCCCTCCAACGCACCACAGCCTCCGACCTCTACCAGCTCCTGCTCGACCGTCTACCCGCCTCCACCTTCCCCGCCGCACAACGTCGCATCGGCACCACAGAGCTCACCGCCATCCTCTCGGCTATTGGCGAGAAGATTCCACCCAAGGAGATCGAAGAGATGCTCGAAGAAGGCGCGAAGCTGTTTGCGCCTGCTGGTGCCGAGGGGGTGGGGCTGGGTGAGAGGAAGTCGACTCAGGCGGTAAAGGGTGTGGCTGCAGCACAGGGGATTGTGGGTGCCAGTGTAGGGTTGGATGAGTTTGCGGGGATCTTGGTTCACAATCGACTGTTGTAGGGCGAAAGTAGCGTATCGCATAGGAATGAGGAACTGAATCAATCGCATGGAATTGCAAACAGTAGAGGTCGCGAAACAGAAGCGTAGCAAAAGTGTGAAATAGAAACGTCGGAACGGAACCTCGCTCTGACAGAACATCCGAGCGCGAAACGAAAACCTGAACCAGCTGAGGAGATATCCAAAATCACATTAGTGAGAGCGTCTCTTCTCAAACGAAACAAAGACAAGGTTGTACCTCTCGAACTCGTACGCGATTCGATCGGTCCTCTTGTACCCTTTGAGCGTCAGAGCGTGCAAGATATCCTCATTCGTGAGAACAGGCTTGCCGCCCACACTCTCCACCTCCTCCTCCTCGGACGTAGACACGAAGAGTGTAACAGACATCTTGCCCGGCTCGAAGATGTCCACCACCCTCCGCACCAACGAAGGCAGATTCGTAGGCAGCTCCAACGTCGTCTGCTCCTGCTGACCCGTCGCAGGGCTGTTGGAGCACAGTGCGACGTTGGTTTCGAACGACGCAAACGACGAATCCTCTTCAGGGGTAACGTGAATCGTCCAGTAGCCCGCATTGTCGTTCTTGCCTCCGCGCGGCATGACGGCGTTCGCAGAGAAGCCGCAGGGCTCGAAGGCAAAGGCATCGATCTCAGTCTGCGGGAAAAGGTCGGTGAGGCCAAGCTTGTTGGAGAGGGCAAGGCCGAGAGCGTGGCCCTTGTCAAGCGAGGTGGCGGGTGCCGAAGCTTGGTTACCGGTCAGCTGCTTGCGCGGGTAGCATTCAGCAACGGTAGGGTACGGGAGCTGTTCGTCAAACACGAATCGAGCGCACGAGGCGGACGAAAGGTGCGTCATGAGGATCTCGAGCGTCTGATCCTCGACGCAGGGAGCAGGAAGAGCCAGAGGACGCTCCAGGGCAGGAGCAGCGGCAATGAGCGGCGCCTGGGCCTCACGCGCACCCTCGCAGCCCATCCAGAGTAGCCAGTGGTCGCCGTTCATCTTTCCGACGGTGTAGGCAGAGCCGTAATGGAAAAAGCGGTCGAGCACAGCAACCTCGAGCATCCAGTCGCGGTGAGGACCTTTCTGACGTTCGGGGAACATGAAGCTCTTTCGACTGTAAAAGGCATGCTTGACGATAGCGCCGAGCTGGCGTTCCTGGATGAAGCTTGAGTCGGACATGGCGGTGGCGGCCTCGTCGTTGTCGTCATCGTCGGAGGTTGGGCTGGGGCTGGAGTCGAGAGCGGAAAGCTTGACAAAGCTAGCAGAAGAGTTGAGACCGGCTAGAGCCTTGGCAGCAATGGCCAAAAGCCTCTCGAGGCCGAGCAAAAGCGTGGTAGTTCCGCAGGTCTTGAGGATGAGCTTGTGCGGGAAGACAAACATGGACGACTCACTGAGCAGGTAGGCGTCGACGTGAGGGCCCTGAATGACGCTGAGGACCTTGCACTTGACAATGTCGAGCATGGTCTCCCATACGGGCTTGGGGACGGAGCGCAAGCCGAAATGGCCGGGGCGAGCGTCCGGTTGGGACCATCGACAGGCGCTGACCTCGGCGGGTTCTTCGGCAAACCAGAGTTCGAGGAGCTTCTCGGGGCCCTCAAAGGGACCGCAAGGGTCGTGGAAGTCGTCGACGACCTTTTCGGGGCTGCCGCTGTTGGAGTCGACGGCGGTGGTGATGCTGGAAGCGTCGTCGGTGAGCTTGGAGCGCAGAAGTTCGGCACGAGCATCCATGATGTCGAGCGTCTTGATGCGCTGAGCTTCTTTGGCTTCCATGAGGAGGTCGGCGGTGTCCTTGTGGTGGATATGGTGCATATTTTGGTGCTGCATCTTGAGTGCAGCAGGGGTGTAAGAGTCGAGACGGTTGACAGTAGCTTCAAGGTCGATCGCGGGTGTCATCTCGGTTGGTGGTGAAGGTAGAGGGGTGCAGAGGTGAGGAGGTTTAGGGCGCTAGAAAAGGGAAGACGGAAGTGATGTTGAATCTGTGAGGGGAAAGAGAGAGCGGGAGGCGGATCAGGAGCTTTGGGAAGTGGGAGGAGGATGTCGTGAATGGCTTGGAAGGGGAGTGGGGTCGAGTCGAGCTGTACGGCGGATGTCAGGAGTGAAGATGGATGTGGTCTAGAAGAGGAGTGTGAAGACGTGTCGAGTATGCAGGATCTATTATTACCACTACTATCGTCTGAATCGTCTGACGGCATGGAAGACAGAGGCTTGGGTGAGGTTCAACAGGGTTGCTAGCTCCTGATTTGGGCAGGAGTGAGATGAACTGGTGCCGGCTGTGGGCGGTTGGTCGAGAAAGCGTTTGGTTGGAGTTGTGGTCCAGAGGCAAGCGTGTAATAGCTTGCTGAGAGCGGGTGGTTGATATGCGATCGAAGCGATCAAGGCAACGGGTGTATGTGCTTGGTACGGATAAGAAGGAAGAGAAGATGGACGAGGACGAGCGAGCTGTGAGCGGGGCAAGTTTTTTCTGTTGACGGCAGACTCTGAGAGCAGACGAGCAAGCGCAACTTTTTTTCCGTTTTCTTCTTCTCTTCTAACTCTGATTCGCATGCATCATCGCGCCAAATTTGTCAAAATCGTTTCAAAAAGAAAATCGCGCTCTGCAGCAGCCTCGAGAGTCAACTCGAACTCGCCTTGGTCTTGGTTCCAATTTGCACCGCACCGCGATGCGTTCCTGGCTAGAAATCCCTCTGTGCCGGTGCCCTTGAATCAAATTCGCAGTGCCGTTTGCTCGCGTGGGCGCATGCGAAATCGTACGGATGAGAGACCTAACACTATCCAATTTTCGCGCCTTCCGTCGCCAGGGTCCAGATCCGCACTGTCTCGCTCGCATCTGTTCGCCTCTGCACACCGACGCCCAACTCCTTCGCCACGGCTTCCTTCACTACCCCTTCATTTGACACGACTCGCTTACGCCCTTCGCACCATAAAGACAACAAGATGAATCGACTGGACCAGCCGCTCTCCTCATCAACCTCGCGCACTTCCGGTGCTGCAACTCGCAACTCACCCTACAACCGCTCATCAAGATCTTCCTCTGCCGCAGACAGCGCGGAATCCTGGAAGCATGATCGCTACAACGATGCCGGCTCGCGTCGGGGTCCGCGCATCGGCCGCGCACCCATATTCTTCGCACAAGACAAGTCCGAGGTAAACGAGGTCAAACCCACCGGCAAGCTGACCATCGAGAATCTGCACTGGGACGTTTCGCAGCGAGACCTCGAGGATCTCTTTGGGTCTATTGGTCCTGTCACCAAAGCTTATATAAAGTACGATCGCGGCGATCGGTCCACAGGTGTTGCAGTGGTCGTGTACGACAATCCCAACCACGCATTGCAGGCCAAGAACGAGTTTGACGGCGCAAAAGCCAAAGGCCAGGTCATCAGCATCACTCAAGAGATGCGTGCCGATCGACCCAAAGCCGTCCGAGCCTCGCAGCGTTCGCTCCTGTCCCGCTTTGATCTCTCTTCCAGGCTCAAGGACGGTGCGCAAGCCGAAGAAGCAGGTGGGGCGCACAGCTTCGCCGATCGTCTGGGTCCGGTGCGCAACGGAGGTCGCGGAGGTGGACAACGCGAGAGCAATCGGCCGCCTCGCAATGCTGCTAAACGCGAAAAGCGCAAGCCTGTCACTGCAGCGGACCTGGATGCCGAACTCGAGGCTTTCATGAATGCTCCCTCGTCGTCGACCAACTCTCAACCTGCCGGCGAGACTCAGCCCACACAAGCGACATCCACCGCCCAGGACGTCGAAATGTTGTAGAACAAAGTTGACTCGTCGCCTGTCACATCACTACTCACTCGTTTGCTAAACCTGGACTCTTTCCGTCGACCGCCGGAATCTTTGTCAGTCAACAACCATTCATCGTGCCATGAGCCAAGTACATGAGTGCGGAAAGATGATGTGTGACGAGAAAGCTTCCTGGCTTGCGGCTTTTCCTCCACTTTTCTTGCTTGCTTCCGCTCGCGTTACGACAACAAGGTACTGAGTCTCATTCAATAACTCCCCCGAATTTAGTTGATACACTGAGCTGAAGCGTATTGTATTCGTACAGCATTTGAAAGCGATCTGTCGCAAGGATCTTTTTCTTTCATTTCAACTTCTTCTGACGAGCAAAGCACGCGCCACTGTCCCACTCCCGTCATCAACATCCTCTACCTCTCCTCCCTTCCCTTCCCTTCTCACCACCACTACGACGGGGTCGCAAGCTCCTTCGGCTGGAGTCTTTCCATCTCTCCTCACGCCTCCGACGGAATCGTCGCAACTCACCACAATGTCTCCGATAGCTTCCTCATCCTCCTCGCACAACGGCCATGCTGCTCCGCCCGCCCGCTACGCCCTCGCACAGGCTATTCTAGGCAAAGACGCTTTCCACCGCACCAATACTGCCAAGGTTCTCGTCGTAGGCGCGGGGGGAATCGGCTGCGAACTGCTCAAGAACCTCGTGCTCACCGGCTTTGGCAATATCGAGATCATCGACCTCGATACCATCGACCTCTCCAACCTCAACCGCCAGTTTCTCTTCCAGAAACAGCACATCAAGAAGCCCAAGTCGGTCGTAGCAAGGCAAACAGCACTCTCGTTCAACCCGCTCGTCAACATTGTCGCTCACCATGCCAACATCAAAGAGCCCCGCTTCGGTGTTGCCTACTTTCAAAACTTTGACCTCGTCATGAACGCCCTCGACAACCTGGACGCGCGCAGATGGGTCAACAAGATGTGTGTCGCTGCCAACATCCCGCTCATTGAGAGTGGAACTACCGGGTTCAATGGACAGGTCCTGCCCATCCGCCCTGGTCTCACCGAGTGCTACGACTGCACCACCAAGGAGACACCCAAAACATTCCCCGTGTGCACCATCCGCTCCACACCCTCGACGCCGATTCACTGCATCGTGTGGGCCAAGAGTTGGCTCTTCACCCAGCTGTTCGGCGCCGATGACGAGACCGAAGACGCCGAGCTCGACAAGGCGGTTGCGGATGGCGAAGATGCACACGAGATTGACGAACTCAGGAGAGAGGCTCGCGAGATGCGCGATATCCGAGCTTCCTTGATCGAAGCGGCCAAGCAGGGGAATCAACAGACGCTGCGCGCCGTCGTAGAGAGGATCTTCAACAAGGTGTACAAGAACGACATCGAGCGGCTGCTGGGGATGGAGGACATGTGGACGCATCGCCCCGTCAAGCCTGTTCCGCTCGTCTTCCAGGATGCGGTCAACGGTGTTTCTGCGCACGAAGGCAATGCTGAATCGAGTGACGCTGCTACTATCTCTGCCGCCTCTGCGCCCGCAACCAACACGACCGCAAGCACATCTGCTTCTACCCTTAAAGACCAGCGCATGCTCAGCCTGAAAGACAACGTCGAGCTCTTCCTCTCGAGCGCAGCAGCTCTCGCCGTCCGCGCCGCCGCCGACCTCGGCAACCCGCTCTCGTTCGACAAGGATGACGACGACGCGCTCGACTTTGTCACCGCCTCGTCCAACCTGCGCTCCATCGTCTATCACATCGAACGCAAAACGCGCTTCCAAGTCAAACAGATGGCAGGTAACATCATCCCTGCCATCGCCTCCACCAACGCCATCATCGCCGGCATGCTCGTCTTGCAGGCGCTACACATTCTCAGCGGCGCATGGAACAAGGTTCGCAACGTCACGCTTACGCGTGGATCGGATCGATATGTTGCCGTTTTCCCGCCAACCGCGCCCAACCCGAAGTGCGGCGTTTGCCAAGATGTTTACATTCCCATCGAGGTGGCGAGTTTGGAAGCGGTTACGTTGGCGCAGGTGGTGGACGTGGTTGTGAAGGAGGCGCTGGGGATGGAGGACGAAGAGCTGATCGTGTACAATGGGGTCAAGATCTTGGCGGATCCTGATTTCGATGAGTTTTTGGAGAAGAGTCTCGCCGAGCTCGGGCTGCAACAGGGATCCATGCTGACCGTCACGGACGAGGACCTGACACTGCGGCCTGTCAACATCATCATTTCGGCTGCTGAGGGGGAGCAGGCTGAGTCGATCAAGATCCTCGCTACAAACCTAGCCAAACCGGGACCGAGATTTGTCGAGCAGCCAGACGCGGCCGAAGAGGAGGATGACGACGACGACACTGGGTTTGCCATACTGGGTGGAGCACCCACAGAGGCTCCTGACCCGACCAACACGGTCGCTGGCAAGAAACGCCCCCACCCCGACACTGATGAGTCCCCTTCCATCGCAGCATCGTCGGAAAAGAGCTCGGAGAAGAAGCAAAAGATCAAGCAGGACGGCTCTAACCCCGACTCCGCCATCTCGCTCGACTAGACGCCTTGTACCTCGCCTGCACGCCATTCCTTGTACTCTACACACGCACGAAAGTTGAGCAAAACTCCCAAACCTACACAGCCACGTCTCTAAAAGCACGCTCGACACGAAGACGAACGTGAACGATAAAAGATGAAATGAAAACAAGCGCTTCTGACTGACGTGCAATTGAATGGTCTACTTGAACATAGCGTCGAGGTCTGCAAAAGGATCGTTTGACTTTGGTTTTTGCGCCTGCTGCTGTTGCGCTGCTTTACCATTAGTCGAGTCAACGGCGTTCGAAGAAGGTGTGAGAGTGTCGAACAAGCTCTGACTCGTCGTCGCAGCCGCCTGTGCAGGCTGAGACTGGCTCTGCGGAATGCGTGGAGAGGTCGATGTCGAAGTAGCCGTAGTGGGCAGCTGCAGCGCACCCCAGTTGCCCAGCCCTGAACCCGGGTTGGACGGCGTACCAGTTGCGTTGGATCGAGGCGTCGACGACCCGCTGTCATTAGAGAACAAATCCGCTGGGAGACCGCCCAATCCCGTCGTCGTCGTCGTCGCTGCGGGTGCAGGCGCAGCTTTGGACGCATCGTCGAATGTCAACGATGCAAAGTCGTCCATGATGTTACCCGAGCTTCCCCCAGCCTGCTGCTTCTGCGCTGACGACTGCGACTGCGAGTCGTCGTCGAAGCTGATCAAATCTGTGATTTTCGCGGTGGGCACAGCATCCTCACCCCCTTTACTCGGATCGATACTTGGATCGATGTGCGCCTGCGCCGAGTAGTTGCCCTTTGTGAACTGCTTGTACCTCTCCACCACCTGATTGATGAGGTCATTCACGAGCAACAGCCTATCCATGTTGTCCGCCGCGCCCGCTGCCGCGTCTCCGCTGCTGCTCTCCTCCACGTCCCCAATCCACTTCTGAATCCTGGGCTGGACGCTACGCAGATGACTGGCGATCTGATCGTACGCATCGCCCTGTGCAAACTTCTCGCCCACCTTCGCATTGTTGAGCATGTCATTCAACAAGATAGCGCGCGACTGCACCTTATCGAGCTCCCTACGCGTCTGCTTGGTGTAGTCGGGCTTGTTCTCCGGTTCAGCCCCAGACATGATCTTCATCAACTCCTGAGCTTGCGCGAGATCTTTGGGCGTTCCACGTCGGATGAGTTCTTGCAGCTTGGCCCCCTGTGCGGCACGGTCCTCCTCCTCGAGCTCTTCGGGCGACTTGAGGTTGTTGTCCGAGTTCATGACGCTAGCAGCGCGCGAGTCGACGTTGGGGAACCGATAGCCCTTGTACGTGAGCAGACGGTGCATGTCGCGAATGTGTACCAGATCTTCGCGGTGCTTGCTCGTCACGCAGAGTGTGAGCTTCCACTCGTGAATAAGCTCCAAAATCTTGCTCTGCACCGGCGAGGGAAACGCGGGCGGCCGCTCGGGAAAGCGTTTGACCATCTCGTTCAGGAACTCCTTGGTCGCAATCTGCAAATGCAAAGGATAGCCGCAATTCTTGACGAGGATGTCCAGCAGCGCTAGACCGAGCATGCCCACGTGCGGGTTGCGCGAGTTGACTTTCCGCACCGTTTCAAAGGCGGCTTCGCGAGGCGTGTTGGCTTTCTTCTGGTTGACGTAGTCGGCAAGCTCGAGGTTGAGCGCCAGATTGGGCTGGCTGAGCGCCGGGTGGCAGCATCGCTCGACGTAGACAGAGACAGGCGAAGTCTGCATTTCTGGGTCTAGATTGCGCGCTGCCCAGTCTGCGAGCGCTCCGAGTGCGCCTTGCGGTGCTATCGAGTCCGAGGCGGATGCGGATGATCTCGACCCAGACCCGCCGTATCGGCCTTGAGAGTGGTGGTTGTACATGCTGTCGTTTCGGGCCGTGCTGGCGTTACTTGCAAGTGGTGTGATTGTGATGTCCCCGCGCCAGAGTTGTGATAAATGCTGGCGCTGAAGAGGGCGGGATCTCCAGCAAGCAGGAGTGGGTGGCGATCGTAGGGCAGATGGGGTGAGTTCGACGGGAAGGTGGCATACGGGATCTGGAAGGTTGTCCTGTCTCTCTCTCTCGCCTCGGGGTCGGCAGCCCGAGTGTTGATGCACTCACAGACGGGCTTGCGTGTCAGTTTCTTTGGCTGGCTGGGCCCAGAAGCACACACAGCCGCGATATTCAGATTTTCGAGGCGTTGAACTGTCTGTCGCCTTACTTGGCTCGAGCGGCATCAAACTCAATACACATCGGTGTGAGATGCTCTTGGAATCGGGAACACGATTCCTCCACATCAGAAGCTTTGTCCGGGCCCAAAAGTAACACACACGCTCGTAGGCTCAGCTCGCGAGACGAAAGGGTGCAGCTCTGCGACTCAGTCAGTCTCGCCTGTCTTTCGTCTCTTCATCCACGCCTCGTTTTGAGCGACCGACAGCTTGCACTCCCCCTCTAGCGGCTCGTCCGAGAGCTGATTGCCGGTTCGATCACCAGCAAGCACGCCCCAGTCTATCTCTGCTGTTTGCGCTATTGCCACCTCGATCCACTACCATTTCCCACATGGTCCACACGCAGGAGTCGAGCTCATGTGGCTGCTTCAAGGTCGCTTCGCCGAAGACAGCCGTCAGGAGCTGAGCAAGGTGCTCAAGTACGGCCAAACTTACACTCTCGGTCGCAAGATCCCAGCCGACATTGTCATCGATAGCAAGTTTGTATCGCGAACCTCTTGCCACATTACCGTCGCCTCCGAGGACACCATCGCAGGCCAGGTGGCCACCGTCTCCGATCCCGCGGCTTTTCATAGTAATGTCACTCTACGGCCCCGAGTCACAATTCGTTTCGAAGCCAACAAGAGCAGAAAGACGTTTGGCGTAACGCAGCAACCGGACTCGTCGCGCAGAGCCTCCGCCTCGGAACCGACAGAAGTGCAGGTGCCTGCCGACCAAGACCATCCCCTCTCTGATGGCGACTCTTTTGCACTCACCACCACGATCTCTCTGCGTTTGGTGTGGAAACCCATCGCCGTCTGCTTTGCTGCCAAGATCAAAGAGACCGCCATCTCACCCTTACGCAAATCTGCGCTCCAGCTCGGCATCCACTTATCACCCGCCAAGTCACGCTGGCGCGATGGATACACCCATCTCTGTCTCGCTCAGGTCAAACCTACCGAGTCGGTGCTGTGTGCTCTGCTGCAGGCTCGACCGATTGTCACCATCGAGTATTTCAACGAGCTCTTTCGCCGAGCAGAGCTGCCTCGTCATGACCCAGCTTCGCTCGAGACATCCTTCGAAGAACTCGACTATGCCGCCTATCAGCCTGGATTCGACCAGCAGGAGCTCAGTGACCTGCCTGACATGCAGCAGAAGTTGCTTCCGCAAGAGCGCCGCACCTACATGCTCAGGGGCACCACGTGTGTGCTGTTTGCTCTGCCCAACGAAGAGTCGGAGCTTGCCATCTACAAAAGCATCCTCTCCGTAGCTGGTGCCCACGTCTTTACGCACAATCCTCAAGCGGAGAACCTGAACACAAAAGCCGACTTTGCGCAGCTGCTCATGCCGTACAAGAATAGTGCACTCTCTTACTGGCGCAATAGTGGAAGCAAGGCGCGCAGCGAGGCACCGGATGAAGGCCTTGTGGTGCTTGTCGGTGCTGTACACGATCATACGCCGTGGAAGGATGCTTGCACCATTGCATGTACGAATCTCCGCATCGCCATGCCTGCAGGCTTCCACGCTATCACCAATGCCGTCTTTGCTGCAGATGTAAGGGCACATCTCAACTTGATTCCGAACGTGTCGGATGGACAGGGGGAGACGGGTCGTGCTGCAGAGCCCGCCCAGACAACCACGCAACAGGCTGCTGAGGCAGACGCGACGGCGATCGAGCGTGTTGCGGAACAGACATCGCCGTCGGCAGCTGCTCCAGTTCCAGACGAGACCAGCAGAGTCAGTCCAGCAGAACGTGCAGTAGAACAGCCTCCCACTGCGGTCGTGGAACCCTCCAACGCCTCGGGAGAAGCGCCAAGAAGGCCCCTCACTCGTCGGACACGCAAGCATGCCCAAGACGACGAAGAAGCGGATGCACAGATCAGGCAAGAAATGCAACAAAGCGAAAAGCAACCTGGAGTGGGCACCGCCAGCACGCAGGTTAGCGTCCGTACAACCGCCGAGCCATCCTCCTCACAGCTCACCCGAGCGGAGCGTAGCGGGTTGACCAGACGGACGGGCGCGAGTCGTGCCAACGCGAGGCGGTCCGACATCTTCGACGCCATCCTTCAGCACGATGGGAGCGCTGCTGATGAGGTGGGCGACGGATCCGGATCTCTAGCTGACGACGCTCTCAACGCTGGCGGTGCATCAGTCGATGGAGCAGTGCCAAGGAGCAGACGGTACAGGATGGATCTTGACGAAGAGGATCGTGCCCAGAGCGAGTCGATCTTGCAGACGCAAGGGCTTGAAGCGAGTCAGGGCAACGGCAACAAGCGAAAGTCTCCACCGCAGCGACAAGCGTCCAACGCCGATCAGGTCCAGGATCATGACTCTGAAACTCGAAGCCCAGCCTCCAAAAGGGCGCGCACAGATGGTCCACATCCCGGGGTGGACGGCGAGCCTGGCGCACATCAGTCGCAGCTCGTAGAGCCGGCACGTATCGTTCGCGCCGATGCCACCAACGAAAACGCCGGACTGTCCAATGGCGCAACACCGGACTCGGAGCCACAATTCCTGCAAGCGCTCAACACCCAGCGCGCCAGGGGCAAAAAGATGGACGATTTCGACGTCGAGTTCAATCGGCTTCAAATCGCCAAACCAGGCTCACAGGCTTCAGGCTCGCTCGACCAATTCATTGGCTCTCGATCCGGCAAAGGTGCGCAGCAGCAGAGGCAGACGCAGGGCTCTAATGCCGACTACATTGACGAAGACTATGAAGCGTTCAAGCAGATGGCTGAAGAGGAGCTTCGTATTCACGTCCGAGGCAACTTTGTGCAGGTGGACTTTGTGCCTTTGGTGCGGGCGAAGAACGCGGTTGATGAAGGAGCGCAGGCATCACGGGCTTCAGAGGACGACGTGCCGAATTTTAAGAAGTTCCGTCCGAAGGGCGTAGGCAGAGCTGCAGCCAAATCAGTTGCGACGAAACCTCAGATCGCATTGACGCTGCCAGAGAGCAACGACTACGGCTTGGGCCAGTCGTACTGGGAAGATCAGGGAGGTGCCTCTGTTCCAGCTGCAGACACTCTAACCAGTTCGCGGGGCGGAAGATCGTCTTGGACTGCGGGCAGGCAGAGAATCGGATCGGACGACCAGAGCGAGTCGATCAAAGCGCCGCGAGGCAAGGTCGCATCTCGAGCACGAGTTGCGCTCGATACAGCTTCGGTCGAGGACGCCACCGTCGATCTGAACCTGGATGGTCTCGACTCGATGGAGTCGGAAGACGAAGCTGATATGACGACGATGTTGGAACGACGGCATGGTTCTCGCTCGCAACGGTCTGGAGGTAGCAAGGGCGCTACGATAGCGGTGGGGGCGGCTGCTCGTGGACGAAAGAGAGCAGTAGCATTGGTGCAAGATAGCGATGACGAGATGGGCGCGTCTGTTGCTGCGAGTCGGAAGAAGCGGGCGCCTGTAAGACGTGGGTCGACTGTGACCATGGATAGCGACGACGGCGGCGGTGAGGAGGACGACGATGACGACGATGATGGCAACTTTGCTGGGTTTGGGAGGAGTACGTCGACGAGGAGGAGACGCGATCCGCCCGCATCGGGTAGTGCTCGAGCTCGAAGATCGGTGTTTTGACGTGGCAATGATTCTGTCTAGGACTAAGTTATGCATTCGAGGTCAATGAGGAATCTTTCTTATTGCGGCCTTTCACCAAACTTTGCACCTCTGAACAGCCTCCATGACAGCAATAAAGCGATTCCTCTCTTCCTCGCTGGTCAACAAGAACGAATCCGCCTCGTCATCCTCATTGTCACCCCCATTGTCATCCCCTCCCTCCCTTGTCGTCCCCCTGGTCGCACTCGGCTTGAGCGCAAGCGAGACGATGAGCGGTCTTGCGTCGCCACCTGCGTCTCGCTTCACAATACTGGCAATCTGAGCGACGTAGAGCTGGTACAGCGCGGTATAGGCCGGACTCGGCTCGGTGCCCACGAGCTTGCTCACCGACGTCGAGGGTAGCGGTGGAGGCAGGTCAGAGCTTGACCTTCCGTCAGCGACGGTGTCCTCCATGTCGATGGAAAGCGCAGGGTTGGAGGAAGTGACGGCTTGGTAGAGACATCCAAACTTGTTGAGCTGCGTGATGGTGACGAAGATACGATCGGTGAAGCTCTGCGTGATCACCGTGGTGGGCGAACCGTTGATGGTTTCGGTGACGGTTTTGGTGGGCAGCACGGGGGGGGAGGAGGCCGGCAAGGGGGTTACTTCGATCTTGATCGCTGAGAGACCTGTGGCTAGCGCGGGGCCGCTCATGATGTTGTACGACTGCAAGGATGGAGGTGGTTTGCAGGATGCAGGCGGCGCAAGCGTTCGAATGTGGAGAGTGTTGGTCTTTGCTACGCTTTGCGCTTTCTTCTGACGACGCGCTGCCGACTTCCGAGATTAGCGTTTCAAAGAGAGATTCGGCTTAACAGATCGAAAAAAATCGCCCACGCTGATCGATAGACGGTGCTTCTTCTTTCATCGATTTCTTCTTGAGGAGGGATGGACCACGCGCAGCCAAGTGGTGCGTAACGCGCCGAGTTGACACCGCTTTACCCAAAACTTTCCCGCTTGATTTTCCATAAAATCATATTTGCCTCGTTGCAGTCAAACAGCAGTCAGATGACCCAAATTTATCCTGCCCCAAAATCAGCTTTTGAGGATGCAGCTGCGATGCAGATCCCTTCGTTTCGTTTTAAATTTTAGGAGAAGGACCCTTTTGGTCGCGTCGGGAAAGGGACCTTTCCGCAAGTCCGCGCCACCACCTTTTCACGCCTGCAGAACCTCTTCGCTTGTCGACTCGTTCGAAAGCGTTGTCTTGTGAAACGGAGAGCAATGTCTTCTCAGCAATGAGCCGGCATGGACAATCGGAGGCTGTCATTTGAGAAAAGAATGTGGCCAGCCAGTGGAAAAGGCGATGCGGTGTGGATACAGCTCGGTGTCAGGTCTCGGAAAAGCGCCGTGGCATTGCAAAGTGCGAACGAATGCTGGTCGTGTGGCGTGTGGCTTTAGAGTCTGTCTCTCGAGCGAATCATATCAGGCCTATGCAAGCCGTGCATGGTGCGAAAGCAGCAGCGGAGCTCGGGAGATCAGGCCACACTCTGACTACGGACCGACAACCTTCTGGAACTGGACGTGGCTCACGGACGAGCTGCTTATACAGCTTCACACCGCGTCACGCTAACGACGGAGGTGACAGGTGTGTTCGGCCAGGCCCGAGGCTCAATCGGTGGTGCAGGGTAAAGGTTGATCGGGGGCTTCTCATTCGTTGGGGAGCCACGCTGCGTGCATGCCGAGGAAGGTGGGCTGATCTCTGCGCAAGAACCATCTGAACTCATTCAGCGTCTCTTGCAAGCCAGAGCGTCAAGCGTCTCAGTGCCAGATATAGCTGCACGCCGATGTCGTAACACTTCCAAGCCAGAAGAAAGGCGCCAAGGTAATGAAAACCATGCTCTGTACTGAAATAGGGATCACTAAGTTTGGGATGTTACGAGACAATAATCGATTTCGCAACACCAATAACCACATGATCAAAAAGCGCTGTCAGGCTGTAAGACCAGCAGAGGGCCTTTCCACGTGAGCCTGACGATCCGAAACGGAATCCGCCTCAGGATGAGGACAGAGCTGGCTTCCAACGCGTAGATTTTCAACAATAATTATTTTCTAATTCCTTCTGACCAAAAAAAAAAAGCCTTCTGCATGCCATATCCTCATGCTTGGGGCTGTGAGTGGAACCATTTGTTGGACTCGACGCAAAATGCAGCAAAAGCGCAAATGATGGACAGAGCGCGAAAACTTGGTGGCGCTGTTGAAAAATGTGTTGGTCTTCGCTTTCTCGACAGCCTGCGGAAGAAAGTAACTCTGCTGTGGCCCGTTCCCTCTTTTTTTTTCCCCTTCAAAAAAAAAAAACACGCAACACACGGCGGCCGCACTTCTTGAGCTGCATGTCCTTCTTGTTGGGCTCAGCTCCGAGCAAAGTCGGTTGACTCGGTCGCCTGGTGCGACGTCAAGCCAGCGTCTCCATCCTGTTCTCAGCCAGACTCTTCGCGCTTGTGAGTGGATACCTGTGCGCCACTCGCTTCCTTCCAGCTTGGCCTGGTTCGCAAGGTATACACCTTCTCGACCCGTCTCCGTCTCCCATCATCACCACCAACCACCCATTCCTCATCACCCCGCTGTTGTCGAACCCCTTTCTCTTCACTCGCTCCATCTTCCTCTCTTACCTACAACCCGGTCCGCGAGACACCCCGTCGTCTTTGAGTATCTAGCCTTTACTCATCGTCGTCGCCGTACATCGCCTCGTTCTCCACCTTTGCACAAAACGAGCTCTCTCTCTGACTCCGTTGCAAAGCTACGGATCAGCCGCGTTCTCGCATATACATCTGAACTCGTTCGCCCAACATGTCTTCCAAAGGTACGTTCCTGATGCCGAAGTCGGGTCGCTTTAGTTGCTGTTTCGCAGGAGAGAGCGAAGGAATCGGCGCCTTTGAAGCTCGACTCCATGTCTGCGATTTTCAGGCTCAGACGGCACGGGTCTGAGACTTGGCCCCAAAGACGCTGCCGAGCAAAGAGCTTGTGGCTGACTTTTCTTCATTCTGAACTGCATTCTGGCCCCTCCACAGCCATTCGCGAGTTTGACGCCAAGCTCCTGGTCAACTACTGGTTGCCTCGATCGCCTCTGGCCCACGCCGACCTTAAGGTCAATGCCGACTTTGTCGCCCCCGCTCCCAAGGTCGCCCAGATCGCCTGGGACCCCACATCCAACACCATCACAGACGCTTCCCAGCTCCCAGCGTGGGTCCAGTCGTCCAAGCTTGTCGCCAAGCCAGACCAGCTCATCAAGCGTCGTGGAAAGGCCGGTCTCTTGAAGCTCAACTGCGACTGGGCTGACGCCAAAACCTGGATCCAGGAGCGCGCCGGCAAGGCACAGAAGGTCGAGTCCGTCACCGGTACCCTCAACAACTTCATCGTCGAGCCCTTCTGTCCTCACCCCGCCGATACCGAGTTCTACGTCTGCATCAACTCGGCGCGAGAGGGCGACTGGATTCTCTTCACCCACGAGGGTGGTGTTGACGTCGGCGATGTCGACGCCAAGGCGCTCAAGCTGCTCATTCCCGCCGACCCTGCCGCTCCCTTCCCCAAGCGTGAGCAGTGGACCAGCACCCTCCTCGGCGGCGTGCCTGCTGCCAAGCGCGAGGTGCTCACCGACTTTTTGATCCGCCTCTACTCGGTCTACGTCGACCTTCACTTTGCCTACCTGGAGATCAACCCGCTTGTCGCCACCGACGACGGCCAGATCGCCTACCTTGACATGGCTGCCAAGCTCGACCAGACCGCCGACTTCATCTGCGGGCCCAAGTGGGCCATTGCCCGTGACCCCTCCATCTACCTCGGTGCTGCCGCTGGCGCTTCGAGCAGCAAGGGCGAGGACCGCGGCCCGCCCATGTACTGGCCCGCTCCCTTCGGCCGTGACTTGACCAAGGAGGAGGCCTACATCGCCAAGCTCGACGCCGGTACTGGAGCCTCGCTCAAGCTCACCGTGCTCAACCCCACTGGCCGCATCTGGACCATGGTCGCCGGTGGTGGTGCCTCTGTCGTCTACTCGGACGCCATCGCCGCCCACGGTTACGCCCACGAGCTCGCCAACTACGGCGAGTACTCGGGTGCCCCCTCCGAGGGCCAGACCTTCGAGTACGCCAAGACGCTGCTCGACCTCATGACCCGCGGCGAGGTCAACCCCAAGGGCAAGCTGCTCATCATCGGTGGTGGTATCGCCAACTTTACCAATGTCGCTTCCACCTTCAAGGGTATCATCCGTGCCCTCAAGGAGTACAAGCTGGCGCTCGCCAAGCACGGCGTCCGCATCTTTGTCCGCCGTGGTGGCCCCAACTACCAGGAGGGCCTCAAGGCCATGCGCCTCCTCGGCGAGGATCTCGGCGTCGAGATCCAGGTCTTTGGACCCGAGACCCACATCACCGACATTGTCCCCCTTGCGCTCGGCGTCAAGACCTTCGAGGAGGTCACCCTCGCCTCGCAGAAGCAGAACGCAGTGCCCTCGGGTGCTACCACCCCCAACCCGGGAGCCGCCAACGGCTCCAAGGCTGAGGACAAGGCGATCGGCACCGTCGACCACGCCACGGGCGAACGTGTCCAGCCTCAGGACCAGATCGTTCACTTCGGTGCTGGCTCCGCCACCGGTGTGCGCCCCGCTTACCGCCCCTTCGACGCCAACACGCGCTCGCTCGTCTTTGGTCTGCAGCCCCGTGCCATCCAAGGCATGCTCGACTTTGACTTTTCGTGCGGCCGTAAGACCCCATCAGTTGCTGCCATGATCTACCCCTTCGGTGGCCATCACATCCAGAAGTTCTACTGGGGCACCAAGGAGACGCTGCTCCCTGTCTACACCAGCATCAAGGAAGCCGTTGCCAAGCACCCGGACGCCGACGTCGTCGTCAACTTTGCCTCGAGCCGATCCGTTTACTCGTCCACCCTCGAGGTGCTCGAGTGCCCTCAGATCCGCGCCCTCGCCCTGATCGCCGAGGGTGTCCCCGAGCGCCACGCCCGTGAGATCCTCCACCGCGCCGAGAAGGCCGGTGTGTTGATCATTGGCCCCGCCACCGTCGGTGGTATCAAGCCCGGCTGCTTCCGTATCGGTAACTCGGGTGGCATGATGGACAACATCCTCTCGTCGAAGCTCTACCGCCCCGGCTCGGTCGGTTACGTCTCCAAGTCCGGTGGTATGTCGAACGAGCTCAACAACATCCTCTCGATCACCACCAACGGTACTTACGAGGGTATCGCCATTGGCGGTGACCGCTACCCCGGCACCACGTTCATCGACCACCTGCTCCGCTACGAGCAGGACCCCGAGTGCAAGATGCTTGTCCTTCTCGGTGAGGTCGGTGGTATCGAGGAGTACCGCGTCATTGACGCGGTCAAGAAGGGAATCATCAAAAAGCCCATTGTTGCCTGGGCCATCGGTACCTGCGCCAAGATGTTTACCACCGAGGTGCAGTTCGGTCACGCCGGTTCCATGGCCAATAGCGACATGGAGACCGCCTCGGCCAAGAATGCCGCCATGAAGGCCGCCGGCTTCATCGTCCCCGACACCTTTGAGGACTTGCCCGCCGTCATCCGCGAGGTCTACAACAAGCTCGTCGCATCCGGTACCATCCAGCCCAAGCCCGAGCGCCCTGCTCCCGCCATCCCCGTCGACTACAAGTGGGCCCAGGAGCTCGGCATGGTCCGCAAGCCCGCCGCCTTCATCTCAACCATCTCGGACGAGCGTGGTTCGGAGCTCATGTACTCGGGTGTCAAGATCTCCGAGGTGTTCGAGTCCGGCATGGGCATCGGTGGTGTCATTTCGTTGCTCTGGTTCAAGCGCCGCCTGCCCGACTATTGCACCAAGTTCATCGAGATGGCGCTCATGCTCACCGCCGACCACGGTCCCGCCGTGTCTGGTGCCATGAACACCATCATCACCTCGCGTGCCGGTAAGGACCTCATCTCGTCGCTCGTCTCGGGTCTGCTTACAATCGGCGACCGCTTCGGTGGTGCGCTCGACGATGCTGCTACCGAGTTCTCGGCCGCCTACGACCGCGGTATGACCGCCCGAGAGTTTGTCGACAGCATGCGTAAGGGAAACAAGCTGATTCCCGGTATCGGACACAAGATTAAGTCGGTCTCAAACCCGGATTACCGTGTGCAGGTGGTCAAGGAGTTTGTGCTGAAGAACTTCCCATCGCACAAGATGCTCGACTACGCGCTCGCTGTCGAGAAGGTGACGACGGCCAAGAAGGATACGCTTATCCTGAACGTCGACGGATGCCTTGCGGTCTGCTTCGTCGACTTGCTGCGTGACTCGGGTGCATTCACTATTGAGGAGGCGCGCGACTACCTCAGCTACGGTTTCCTCAACGGTATTTTCACGCTCGGTCGATCAATCGGTTTCATTGGCCACCACATTGACCAGAAGCGTCTCAAGGCCGGTCTCTACCGTCACCCTGCCGACGACTTCCACATTGAGATGGCCACGCCGGCTCGTGTCATGGGCACTCTCAAGAAGTAGGGTGGACAATAGCAGCATCTTCGGTTCTTATGGGTCTCTTTTTTTTCCTCCGTCTTTGTCTCTAGTGTACACTTTTTTGTTTCTTTTCCGGTCATCTGCTTTTGTTTAGGCGTGGTGGCTCGCTTTCGGGCATGCAGTTTCGAGATCGTTGCTCGGCTGGAAAGGCTAGTCAGCCGAGCATTGTGGGTCTTTTGAACCGGTAGCGAGGCCACAATATCAAAACAGTCAATCATCGTTTGCTGCAAAGCCTGTGTGCGTATGTGCTGGTTTGTGATGGATGAGGAGGGAATGATACTGTACAGAGAGCCCTTTCACACAAGGTTCCGGTGGAGAGCTTTCGGTCGACGCGCCGGGAGCCAAAAGTGATGCCTAAATTCCGCTCTTGCTGACCTTGAAGCGAAAGAGGTATATATTTCCAAATTTCTTTACACGTCGGAATTGGCGAATTTCTTAACAGGGGTATCATAGGCGTACTATTTTGAAGTGCGCGTTCGGAACGTCGGAAAACTTGGAATTTCTGGGGAATTTCTGCGGGCCGGAAGGCAGGTTTAAATACATTTAAAGGTTGAAGGAAAGTAGTGGGAAAGCTTCTACCACGGAAACTAGTGGAAGCCTTTGTTTCCATGCACGCGGTCTGCGACGCGTGTTGTGCATCCGCAACCTCCGTTCCTTTTTCCTTCCTGACCATCATCCACCATTGCCTCAATCTCCACAAGTATCCACATTCGGAGATAGCCACAAGGACACAATGACGTCGAACGTTGCAACCAAAACTGGTGGCGGGAATACTGCCGTGATGTAAGTTCGGGCTTCCAGCAACGATGCATACGTAGAGCGAAGCGAGAAGAGGGAAGAGGTGACATCTCTATCTCACAATGCAACTTTTGTATAGCCTGGGAGCATCCGGAGCGGTAGGTAAGCCTTTGCTGTCACTGCTTGTTTCTCAGTCCTCCCCCTACTCGACCGTCTACTCGGTTGCCAGGCGACCTCATCCGTCCCCACCCACCGTCTCGCCCAATGTTGAGTTTAAAGAGATCCTCGTCGACTTTGAAAAGATCTACAACGGCGATGCCACCGAGACCGCCAAGCTTTCGTCGATCCCGCCTGCTTCCGCCGTGTATGTCACGATGGGCACCACACGCGCTGCAGCCGGTTCGATGGCAACGTTTGGAAAAATCGATCGAGGCTACGTCCTCTCCTCTGCACGTGCGCTGTTCCACGCCACATCCCCCGCAACGCTCGTCTACTGTTCCAGCGTCGGCTCCTCCAGCTCCTCTCTCTTCCCGTACTCCAAGAGCAAGGGGCTGACCGAGGAGGGCCTAGCAGGCATCTTCCCGCACACCATCTTTATGCGCCCCGGCTTCCTCAAGGACGCACAACGCCCCGAAAGCAGACTCACGGAACGCCTCGTTGAACCTCTCTTGGGCCTGCTGAGTAAGGTAACGGACAGCATCCAGGTTCCTGTGAGCGACGTAGCCAAGTCGATGTTCAAGGCGGCGCAGTTGGGTCCACAGGCGCTGAAGAGTCAAGGGTGGGCTGAAGCGCCGGCGAAGAGTTTCAAGTTGGAAGAAGGCAGGGAGAGCGATGGCGTTGCGGTTATGAACAATGCGGATATGTTGAAGTTCGCCAAGGAGTGAGCTCAAGGCGCAGCGCTGTGGAGATTCGAACGGCTTAGGGTGTGAATGTATACGATTGATGCTGAATGATGAACCAAGATCTTTCTATGCGAGCTTAACCTTGTATGCTACTCTAAACAAACGAAACACCGGCCAGCTCCCAAATCGTCCTGCACTCATTCGTCTCCGCCGCTCCCTCCCGTCTCTCCTCAACCCTCCCAACCAAAAACTTGGCCAACCCCACCTCGTCCTCCTTCAAATGCGCCCCGGCATTACGCAGCAACCTTGCCGTGTTCAGTTTCCCATTCTTGCACGCCAAGAACAACGGCGAGTGTCCACTGGTCACATGTCGCGCATGCACGCTGCATCCCGCGTGCAGTAGCACCTCGACCACATCCGTAAACCCTTTCGCGCTGGCAACGTGCAACGGCTGCATCCTTTCCAGCGGCGTCGTCGAGTTCGCTGGGTTTGCGACGTTCTCACCCACCATGTGTGAGGTTGACGCGGAATCGCCGGTAGCGTTGATGGAGGCGGGAGGATTGAGTGAATGCTCCTCGTCGATCGAGATGGCCGGGACGGTTTCGAGTTGGTTGAGCGCGTAGAGATGCCATTGGAGGAGAGTGAGGTCGTTTTGCGAGGCGGCCTCGTAGATGAGATATGGCAAAACGGCGAGTGAGGCGGCGGAGACTTCGTGGGTGGAGCTGCCCCACCCGGCGGCGGAGGCTGGGCCAAGTGTGCAATTCGAGTCAGCGTCGAACTCTGTGCCGTCGGTGCGCTGTTTTTT
Source organism: Sporisorium exsertum (assembly GCA_928724755.1). Classification (NCBI taxonomy): domain Eukaryota; kingdom Fungi; phylum Basidiomycota; class Ustilaginomycetes; order Ustilaginales; family Ustilaginaceae; genus Sporisorium; species Sporisorium exsertum. The sequence goes on from CAKMXK010000001.1 coordinate 589,017, forward strand.
GTCGGGAAACGTCAAGGCAGATGTGGATGTTTGCGCCTTGTGCGGGTTCTGCAGGATGTGAGCGAGCAGTGTCTTGACGTCGGCTTTGATGGGTCCCGCACCGGCCGGGGTCAACTCTTGCGGCACCGTTGCGGACCCACCGCGACTGCTGGTGAGCTCGCCTCGCAAAGGCCGACCCATGAGTTCTCGGATCTCTGCAGGCTCCAGCTCTTTCGCCAGCAAATACGACAGCTTGGCGAGCGCGCATTCGGGTGTCATGTCTCCTCCAGCCACGACACCAACCGCTTCCAGCTTCTTACCGACAGCATAGATCGCCGACACTTCGCCCTGAACACACTGCGTGATGTTGACAATTACACATCCGCGGTCAGAAGCCTCTTTGAACACATCTAGCAAGTCTTGGCGCGACGGAGCGTTGCCCGCACCGTACGATTCGAGCACCACACCTTCGAGCGGGGGTGACAGGAAGTTTTTCACAGTGCTCGTGGGTAGACCGGGGAATAGACGCAAAAGAGCGACGTTGGGCGACATACGGTTGTGCGCGCGGAAGCTTTGCAGCGACGTCGAGCGCTCGACGAGGTTCCATGCTACCTCAATATTGATGCCCACACGCGCGAGGGGAGCCATGTTGGGCGAGTCAAATGCAGCCAGTGCGTTGTTCGACACCTTGCTGGTTCGGTTGCCCCTGTACAACGTCGATGCAAAGTACAGCCCCACTTCTGGGATGATGTACGAGCCTGCCAGCATGAGCGCGCCGAGCACGTTCTCGATCGCATCGTTCCGCAGTTCCGACAGAGGCACTTGCGCACCCGTGACGATGACCGACTTGCCCAGGTTCTCGAGCAGCATGCTCAGCGCCGAAGCGGTATACGCCATTGTGTCTGTGCCGTGGAGCACGATGAACGCGTCAAAATTCTGGTAGTTGAGCGAGATGTCGGTGGCGAGGCGGATCCAGTCGGGGATGTCCATCTCGGACGAATCAAGCAGTGGGTCGTACTCGAGCACTGCGTAGCGGACGCGTTTGCCGTTGGCGCCGCCGCGGGGTGTGATGAGGGTGGGGAGTTGGAGCTCGAGGTGCTTGCCGTCAGCTGACAGGGCGGACGAGTGGGCGTGATGCGTTGATGTTCCTTTGGGCGCTGAAGAGCGGACCAGTACAGGGTGGCCGAATGGCGGTGCGCCTGCCGGCGTCGCACCCGAAGGAGAGCGGGCAGCAGTGTCGGCGTATAGATGGTCCAAATGCGTCTGCGTAGATGGAGTCAGCGGTGCATTGCTCGAATCGTGATCGCTCTTGCGCTTCTTGTTAGGCAGCGACGATCCGTTGACATCAAGCTTCACCGCCTTTTCCGCCACCGCTGTCGCAAAGTCAGGCCCGGCAGGGAGCGGGTTGGCACACTTCAATGGAGTGGAAGCACCCGAACCAGGGCGAGTGAAAACCTCGCTCCACGCCTTGTATCGATCGACCGAGTCAGACCACGAGAAGATCGAATCACCGTGTGGATCGTGGAAGCGTGACTGACTGCGGAACGTCTCGGTGAGGAAAGAAGGGTACGGCGCGAAGCCGGAAGAGGCGTCCTTGCGAACCATGCCGATGGTGCCTCCGGCATAGAGGCAGAGCACGAGCGCTTCGCCCGAGCTCGACATGGTTGCTCTGCGGTATCAAATTCCGTGCTTTAAGACTGAGTGAAGGTGGTGGTTAGGGGTCGGATCGAGCCGATGAATATATGTACGCAACGAGGCAGCCTCATTCAGGGGTGAGAGAGCTGCGGGTGAAGGAACTCAACGCCAAAATGTGACTCCGAGGAATTGACCGAAAAAAGTGTTGGTTCGGCTCAACTTTTTTTCCCTCGATTCGTACGTGGGGTCAGCTGATGGCTGCGTTTCGGAAGATGCCGAAGCTCAGATCAGTCAACGAGACATGGTCGGCAAGCTGCCGGCGTGCCAATCTAGCCACGGCACGGGCTTATGCAACGTCAAGTTGAGCTTCATGTTGTTAGACGAGGGGCCGCTCAGTTGTCAGTTGTGTCGGATCAGAAGCTTCAGCAGAATGACTCGCTGCCAAGACCCTGAGTCCCGATCTGGTGTAGTTGCAACCTAACAAAACGATTTGCCAAAAAAAGCCAGGCGCGTTGACTTGAAGCTTCGCGCTCGCTTCTGAGGTCGACAAGCCGAATCTGTCGAACTCCCATCCTTCTTCCGCTCGACCATCCAATTATCCTTTCACGAGCGAGGCTTACCGACATGGCGCGGACAAAGGGAATCACATTGAGAGTCCGCAAGGCGGCCGAAGATGCATCCGCTGGCCCCACCACAACCGATGCCGCGGAAGCACCAGGCCAATCTTCCACGGCCAAACACGAACAGCCGGAAACGCAGCTAGAAGACGAAGAGATGGCACCCGCTGATGCTGCACCGTCTCGATCAAGGAGTTCGAGGATCTCCAGGACCCGCTCGCATGAGGAGGCCTTTGGCGCCGCATCCTCATCCACTCGAGCTACTCCATCACGTCGCTCGCGTCGCCAACCGACCAAGCAAGAGCAGCAGGATGACATTGACATGGGCTCTCCACAGCCTACAGGAGATGCACAGGGCGGGGATGCCGAAGCAGACGATGCAGAAGCAGACGATGCAGAAGCGTACAGCTCCACTTCGACACCACGCAGCCGTCCCACGCGCACACGTGTCAAGACTTCCGCAACGCCCGTACCTCAGACTCCATCTGCCGCGTCCCGAAGCAAACGAAGCCCGAGGAAAGCGCCTAGGATATCCGTGGCGGGCCGAAGGGGCGCTGGTCGAGCGAATGGAACGCCAGCAGATGATGATGACGTGGATGCGCCGGAGCAGCCTGTCGTCGAGGCAGATCTGGAAGGAGACGGCGATGCTGACGACGCTAGAGCTGAAGACAACGCAGAAGTAGATGAAGGCGAGGGAGAAGAAGACGCCGATGATGATGATGCCGACGCGGATGCTGACGGCGACAACGACGATGAGGCAGGTGTGGATGAAGAAGGGCACAAGACCATCACCATCAAGGGCACCAAGTACCGTCTCGAAGCGGACGAAGAAGAAGTCATCCTCCCCTCCGACCCTGACGGCGATAAAAAGGTCGACGAAAAGGGTCGATTGCAGGGCGGCCGACAGTACAAGGCATACAACTTCACTTCCGAGCACCGCTCCGACCCAGAAAAGATCTACATGCTCGCCATCGATGCTGCTCGCTCCGCAGGCTATCGAGACTCGCTCTACTTTTTCCGTCGCAATCCTCAGATCTTCAAGATCGAGCTCTTCCAGGCCGAAAAGGAAAAGCTCATCGACGACGGCCGTCTCAGTGGACAGCTCAAGACGCGTAATGTCACCATGGTACCGGCTCGAAACGTGTACAAGCTCCACGGTGCGCGCTTCCTCAGCGGCGGCAAGGCGATCATCGACGACTACTACGAGGCCGAAGCGCGCGCTTCTGGTGTCAAGGAAGGTAAGACCGTCGGAGGCTTGTCGACCGAGGAGCAGGAGAAGCGTCGAGAGGTCGAACGCGAGCGCGAACGTCCCAAGAAGAAGGCCGACACGTTTAGCTACACGACCATTGATCCGCAGGGCGACCCTGTGGTAACGCAGTTTGGAGATGCAGGTCAAGCGCCGTGGGTACGAGCGGGGAATTGGCAGTCGCGCAAGGCAGCGTTGCAGCGCATGGATATCACCGAAAAAAATTGGATGCTGGAGATGGCGCGAAGCGTACGCGGCATGAACACCGAACTCAACGAGACGCGCAGGGACCGATTTTCCGCTTTCCCGCGCTTCAACCGCTACCTGGACATCGAAGACGTTGCCAATGCGGACGAGGTCAAAGAGGAGGCTGCAGATGGCGAAGCCGAGCCAGAAGATGATCCAGAAGCGCTCAACGATCTCCCTCCCTGGGAGCGTGAGAAGCGACCCGCCGCAACGGCAGAAGAGCTCGAAGAAGGAAGCAAGAAGCATCAAGCGTTGCTGCAGGACAAACTCGACACACAACGTCGTCGAGGTCCACCCATTGGCGTATACGAACCCAACACGCATCTCCCGCATTTCAGTGTACTGACACAACCCACCCGGGCATCGTTCGTCAAGCTCGCCCAACGACCCGCGTACATCGAAGACCCGTCGCTAGCAAGAGGAGACCAAAGACCTATCTTGGGAGGGGACAAGCTTGGGTCGGCAGCCTGGGGCATTGCGAGCGTTTCGGTGGAATGCTTGCCACCCGCACCGTTGCCTGGATATGTTACTGTTCCCGCTGGCGAGAGTGTGTCGAGCGAGTCAGTATGAGGATCGCCTAGGCTGGGCTCTGTATTTCTAGTCAACAATTTCATGCCAGCACTATTGTCGCCATTGCGGTGCGGGTGGAAGTGATCAACACGAGGTGTCAGTCCACCTTCGTACGAATTATTCAGATTTTGTTAGGGCCAAAACTCCAACAAAATCTCTCCTGCCTCCACATGCTGAAAATGCGCACCCGCGCTTGCTGCGCTCAGGCCACGAGAGCTGAGCTGGAAGGCCGCGCGGTGATCGATACCGCCGCGCAATTTGGCTGCTGCGCACAAGTGCATTCCGCCACGCATTTACTGGGGGAGCTGTTTCCGCTTCTCCCAACTTCACCACCACCATCCACTTGTTTCAACACCCTTCAACCGTTGAATCATGTCCGACCCTGCACCTTCCAACGCACCCAAGGCGCCTCCCGCCGACGACAAGGATGAGGTCGCTACCGCCATCCTTCGACAGAAGCGCAGCGCCAACAAACTCTTTGTAGAAGAAGCCACGAGCGACGATAACAGTGTGTTGTGCCTCAGCCCAGCTAAGATGGACGAATTGGGGTTGTTTCGGGGAGACACAGCGCTCGTGAGGGGCAAGAAGCGCCGCGATTCGCCTCTCATTGTCCTCTCCGATGAAACCGTGGAGGACGGGAAGATCCGACTGAACAAGGTGGCGCGCAACAACCTGCGCGTCAAGCTGGGCGACATGGTGTCCATCCATGCCTTGCACGACATCAAGTACGGCAAGCGTATCCACGTTCTGCCGTTTGACGACAGCGTCGAGGGCCTCACCGGCAACCTCTTCGACGTCTACCTCAAGCCGTACTTCCTCGAGGCGTACCGACCCGTGCGCAAGGGCGACACCTTTATCGTGCGCGGTGGTATGCGTGCCGTCGAGTTCAAGGTCATCGAGACGGACCCTGCCGAGTACTGCATCGTGGCCCAGGACACGGTCATCCACACCGAGGGCGAGCCTGTCAAGCGTGAGGACGAGGAGTCCAACCTCGCCGACGTTGGCTACGACGACATTGGTGGTTGCCGCAAGCAGATGGCCCAGATCCGCGAGATGGTCGAGCTGCCCCTCCGCCACCCGCAGCTCTTCAAGTCGATCGGTATCAAGCCGCCCCGCGGTGTGCTCATGTACGGTCCTCCCGGTACTGGTAAGACGCTAATGGCCCGTGCCGTTGCCAACGAGACTGGTGCCTTCTTCTTCCTCATCAACGGTCCCGAGATCATGTCCAAGATGGCCGGAGAATCCGAGTCGAACCTGCGCAAGGCGTTCGAGGAGGCCGAGAAGAACAGCCCCGCCATCATCTTCATCGACGAGATCGACAGTATTGCTCCCAAGCGTGAAAAGACCAACGGCGAGGTCGAGCGTCGTGTCGTGTCTCAGCTGCTCACGCTCATGGACGGTCTCAAGGCCCGCTCCAACATCGTCGTCATGGCCGCCACCAACCGTCCCAACTCGATCGACCCCGCTCTTCGTCGCTTCGGCCGATTCGACCGTGAAGTCGACATTGGCATTCCCGACCCCACCGGCCGACTCGAGATCCTACGCATTCACACCAAGAACATGAAGCTCGCCGACGACGTCGACCTCGAGCAGATTGCTGCCGAGACGCACGGCTACGTCGGTTCCGATATGGCTGCGCTCTGCTCCGAGGCTGCGATGCAGCAGATTCGTGAGAAGATGGACCTCATCGATCTCGACGAAGACACCATCGACGCCGAGGTGCTCGACTCCCTCGGTGTCACCATGGAGAACTTCCGCTTCGCTCTCGGCGTCTCCAACCCCTCGGCCCTCCGCGAGACCGTCGTCGAGGTGCCCACCACCACCTGGAACGACATTGGAGGTCTCGACAAGGTCAAGCAGGAGCTCCAGGAGACTGTCTCGTACCCCGTCGAACATCCCGAAAAGTTCCTCAAGTACGGCATGGCTCCTTCCAAGGGTGTTCTTTTCTACGGACCCCCTGGTACCGGTAAGACGCTGCTTGCCAAGGCCATTGCCAACGAGTGCCAGGCCAACTTCATCTCGATCAAGGGTCCCGAGCTGCTCACCATGTGGTTCGGTGAGTCGGAGGCCAACGTGCGAGACGTTTTTGACAAGGCGCGTGCTGCTGCGCCCTGTGTCATGTTCTTCGACGAGCTGGACGCCATTGCGAAGTCGCGAGGCTCTTCGTCCGGTGACGGTGGAGGAGCAGGCGATCGTGTCATCAACCAGATTCTCACCGAGATGGACGGTGTCAGCTCGCGCAAGAACGTCTTCATCATCGGTGCTACCAATCGACCCGACCAGATCGACCCCGCCATCCTGCGTCCCGGTCGTCTCGACCAGCTCATCTACATTCCGCTGCCCGACGAGCCTTCGCGTCTTTCCATTCTCAAGGCGACGCTGAAGAAGTCGCCCATCGCCGAGGACGTTGACCTTTCCTTCCTCGCCAAGCACACGCACGGCTTCTCTGGTGCCGATCTTGCGGAGATCTGCCAACGTGCCGCTAAGCTTGCCATTCGCGAGTCGATCGAGGCCGACATCAAGCGCGAGCGTGAGCGCGTGGCCAACAAGGAGGCTAACGCTGATGGTGAGGTCAAGATGGAGGAGGACGCGGCTGCGGGCGCTGCCGCTGAGGAGGACTTTGAGGATCCCGTGCCCGAGATCACACGTGCGCACTTTGAAGAGGCGATGCGCTTCGCACGTAGGTCGGTGTCGGATGGCGACATTCGCCGCTACGAGCTCTTTGCACAGAACCTCCAGTCGGCACGCTCGTTTGGTACGTCGTTCCGCTTCCCAGAGGGACAGAACCCGGCGCAGACGGGCGGTGCTGGTGGAAGCGGTGGGGCCGCTTTCGGCAACGACGACGCCGGCGATGATGACCTCTACGCTTGATACCGTTTTCCCTCCTGTTTCGTAGATCATATTCACTTGATCGTTGTGGGTGCACAAAAGACACGCAGAAGAGAGTAGTCCAGTTTGACGTTTTATTGATCAATTTGATTCCGCATTCCTGTACCAGCCTGCCTTGGAGCCGGACGTGAGCACGAGCGTTATTGTTCGTTCACCGAAAGGTTGTTGACAGAGAGATCGAGACTTGGTTGTGCTGGATGACCTGATTGGGAACTGGGTGAGTTGTGAATGAGGTGCTGTGGAACGATGACGGGACGCAAGGCAGAGAGCGCTGTGGGGGACAGAGCAGCATGGAAGCGACGAGACACGAGCACAGAGAGCAGCAAAACAAAGGGCAGGGCCCGCCCAACTCACGAATTGACACAAGCAAGCAAGCTCACGATGAAAATTGAAACCCGTTGTATTTACAAGGAACTCTACAGATGCAACACTCCTACCGACTGCCATTCAATGCTTTCTGTCACTCAAGTTGTGCATTGGCAAGGAGGAGCCGTTTGATGACGAGCCGCCATTGGAGCTCTTAACAAGCTTATCCGCCTCGGCCTGTTTGTTCTTACCAAACGCATACACGAGACCGGCGAAGAAGCCGACGGTGATGGCGCTGACGCTCGAGAAAGTGACAGGAGGGTCGTGGAAGAACACCATGCCGCTGAGAGCGACAGGCAACTTGTTTAAAGCTCCAACCATGCTGTAGGTGGTACTGGAGGTGGCACGGATGCACCAAGCGGTAGTGTAGCTGATAAGGATCGCGCAGGCACCGGAGAAGACGATGGCCGTGATTAGTTTGGCCTGCCTGTCGTCCGGGAAGTTCTTGTGCAGGTTAGCGGCGGACCAATCCTCAACGAGGAACGACATGATGAGCAACACAGGAATGCTGAGGAAGTTGTTGTAGAACATGGTGTCCCAGTCTTTGAAGCCGGTGATCTTGATGCGCTTTCGCATGAGCAAGACGTAGGTGGCACTGCAGATGCAGTTGAGCGCCATCCACAGGTATCCGCTCGAGAGGAGACCGTAGCCCTGGAAGCCCTCGAGGACGTCGTTAGCCGAGGCGCCCTGCATCTTGGCGTTGATGCTGTCCTTCTCGGCTTGGAGCGGGTCAAGCACGGGCACGAGTGCGCCGGTGGCTGGGTCTTTGGACATGCCGCTCATGATCGAGTCTGGCGTGTGGGGCATCGAGAGGTTGCCGATGGTGAAAACGTTGGAGATGTCAGACCAGGCTGCAATGATGGACGAGAGCACCATGAGGAGGAAGCTGGAGAGCACAATGCGGGTGACACGACCTCCGAACCACATGACTTCACCGTAGGCGATGAGGATAATGGTGAGATTCTTGAAGATGGTGTAGACCGAGATATTGAGATACTGAAGCGCCTTGCTGCCGGTCCAGATGACAAAGACGAGCATGGTGCTGAGCGGCATCCAATTCCAGGCATCGCGAGAGTTGAGGCCGCGGAGCTGGATGAGGCCAGCACGCTCGGCAATGACGACACAGGTGACACCGACGGTGGACTGGATGAGGAGGACGAGAAGGTTCATGTTGAAGCCGGCGCCGGATACGGTGAACTTGTTGACGACGGTCATGGTGATACTGGCGGCACAGTAGCTGAGGATGGGCGCCAACGCCATGATGCCGACGGCAGGTTTCTCGGAGTCACCGCGCAGTGCTTTAGCGCCCATACGCACGTCCTCACGCGTATCGTTGGCAGAGCCGTTGAGGAAGGGAGCGCGGTCATTCTCGGAAGGACTTGCTGGCCGTGTGACGTCGGGAGTCTGCTGGGTGGCACCGTGCGGAAGCTCGACCCTCGTCTCTTGAGGAGCGAAGAAGGACCTGTTGCCCGAAGACATGATGCCGGAGAGGGGGGGAGGTGGCCACGAAGCTTGGTACGACGCCTTGTCAATGGATCGAGATGGTGGTGGGAAGAGGAAAAGTCGTCGGTGCCTTTTTGGTCGACAAGAACGCAAAGTGCAGGAGATCGACAGGGAAGGTTGTAGGCTGAGATTGACACAGAGACCAGCTCGTTGAGGTACAGACGGCGGGGGTAAGTGTTGCCACGAGGCGATAGCAGACTTGCAAAATTGTGGTGCGATCGGAGTTGGAAGAGTTGCAGGAAACGGGAAGGAAGGTTGCTGCTGGCTGTGATTCTTTTCCTCGTTTGTTCTTACGGTTGGGCGCAGCGACAATGGTGACCAGGAAGTCACGGAGATGCTCGCAGCAAGCTGGTCGGCGTAAGGGGATGACAAGGTTGTGAGTGCAGCGAGACACTCTTGGTCCGGGGTATGCTCGCGAGTAAGCTGTAGGTGTGGGCGAGCGCATTCCGCCTGGATTAAGTGCGAGACGAGCCGTGCGTTTTTGTCAAGAGTCCGGCGCGTCTAGACCGAGCCCGCCACTTTGCTTCCGAGGCATCATGCGGAGTCCGCCGAGGCTGTCCAGCAAACCTGATTCAAGAGATCGGGGTGCCACACACGATCGATTCAACCCTTGTTTGGATTCATGTACTAACATCCCTTTTTTTTAATCCGCCTGTCTCTGCAAGCACAACACAAGACTGAAAACTTCGACGTGGCCAATGCCAACTTGTCAGCATTTGTCGGCTCCGTCCGAACAAGAGTGCACGCACCCTCCGAGCTTTATTTTGGGCCTCAGCGGTCAAACGTATTCTCTGCTTCACTTACCTCCATCATCAACACGCTTCCCTTCCATCAACGCATCGACGTCACTCCAGCACCATGTCGACTGGAACTTTCGACGCCAACAAGGCGCAGAACCTGCCCGAGATCGAAAAGCAGATGGCCGTCCGATGTGTCGAGCACGCTCAGACCTACTGGAATCTCTTGGAGAAGATCAAGCCCTCTACGCTTCGCTTGACCAAGTGAGTGTCATCGCGTCATCGCCCAGCGATCCAGTCGGTTCAACCGTGACTGTCCTCCTACATGAGCCGTCCAGATGCAGCTCCGACTAGAGCCGCCCTTCATGCCCATTAATGACAACTGACTGACTGACGGCTTCCATCATTGCCCCCTCACCGCTACAAAAGGCTCGATGACGAGATGTACGAAGACTTCCAGGCCTCGTTCCCAGAGTTTTCAGAGTCCACCGACCCCAAGTCGGTGCTCAAGATCGACGAGGAGGCCATGAAGAGCCCTGCTGGCAAGGAGAAGTGGAGGGTCTTCATCAACAAATACGAAAACAAGGGTGAGCTATTTCTTTTAGATCCAGGAGCAGTCGTTCATGGTCAAGGTGGCATTTCAGCCACAATGGAGGACGTCGCCGAAGGAAGGCTCAAGGCTTTGAATTACGTGTTGACCAAAGACCTTTCTCCCCCTTTTGATTCGCTTTCGATCTGCTTTCTGCCTTCAGTCGCCGACTTCAACTTTGGCACCTTGATCCGAACCGACGCTTCCGACGAGTACACTCAGTTCAACACCACTTTTGGTACGTTTTCGCAGCGCTACCTTTACCTCCCTGCAGTCAGAGACAACATCTTCTGACCAAGACTCCATCTTTACCTTTACCGTCGATTCACCTTGCGGGTCCTCGACGGCATCTTCTACCACCGATTTGCGTCATACCTTTCGACGTCTCCTCTACCCGTCGTGTGTGTCCTTTCACAGTCACGCGGCTCCAATTCTACGTCTACGAGATTGCACGTTGCCGACGTGGTCTCAACGACTGGGTCTACGAAAAGGCGCAGAAGGAGGCCGCCAAGGAGAAAGCCAAGCAGGCCACTTCCGGCTTCAAGTAATTGACCTCCCATCAACAAAATGGCATGCCTAGTCTAGCTGCGTTTGCCGAAATACCATGCAGCACACGTCACACCATTGTTGCCATCCCAGCCATACCCTGCTATGGAGGCCAAGAGGAATGTACAAGTGAGGATTGCGCTGGGAGTTGTGCCCTCCACTTTTTCTGAACTCCGTTTGCTTTTCGGCTTTCGCGTCATAGACTGTTGCTAATGCAGAAACAAGGCAAAGTTGCTCCTCATGTGGCCGCATACGCCTCCGCCTGCGAAAGGGGGTTCCTCGGTATAGGGGAATTTTTGCTGAAATTTTGTTAGACCTCCAAGCTTTGAAAGTTGACCGAAAATGGCGTCGAGCGTTACGCTGAGGACGGGCAAATTATTTGCCGAGCTGCCATTCGACGCGGGGGGAACGGTTCTTCTCTGTGGGGAAACGTCTCGGCGTGATGTGAGCAACAACACCGAAACCTCCTTTACCGGCCAAGCCACGATCAACTCACCGCCGAGGCTCGGGTACAGCGAGAATCCTGTCAAGCGGCCAACGTTCGCTGATGCTTGCTTGCTAAATCCTTCTTAAGCAGTTTGCTCGTCAAGATCTCTCTTCCTTCATAACCATTGCCTTCATACCTCAGACCATCAATAGTGGTGATCTGATCATGACGCCAGCACAACGTCTCTCATCACGTGTGCGGAGCCTGACTCGCAATCATGTTTGCAGCACCTCTGCACCTGGCCGTCGATTCCTCACTTCTTCGGCTCGTCGACAGAACAGCTCGAGCACACACGGTACAACCTCAGCCCAGTCCCCGGCAACAAGCACATCAAGCACACGCAACCTCGCGCTCGGTCTTCTCGCCATCGGTCTGGGCGCCAACGCCTTCTACCTCTCCCGTCAGCCCAATAGCAGCGACAGCAGCAAGATCAGCCTCAACAGCCCCGCTGCCGCCATCCGTGGCGGCGACTACTCGTACGACGCCCCGCGCCTCCCCTTCTCCTACGGCACCAAGCAGGACTTCGAAGCGGCGATTGAAGAGCTCAAAGCCTACTTCACCTCCCAAGGCGAAGATTGGGACCACCACGTCACTACGGACGAAGACGAGCTTGAGCGACGTGGAGTCGACGAGAACGGACACCGCAGCTCGTCTGAAGGCACCAAGCCGTCCGTCGCCGTCTACGTGCGCGATACACCGGACGTGCAGGCGGTGATGCGCATCGCAAACAAGTACCGCATGCCCATCGTCCCCTTTTCTGGCGGCACAAGTCTGGAGGGGCACTTTGTGGCGCCGTTTGCAGGCATCTCGATCGACATGACCCGGATGGACAAGGTGCTGGCGTTCCACCCGGAGGACGGCGACATGGTCGTACAGGCAGGCATTGGGTGGGAGACGATCAACCAGTACTGCGAGAAGAACGGCAACCAGCTGTTTTTCCCGCTGGACCCTGGACCGGGTGCGACCATCGGCGGGATGATCGGAACGGGCTGTTCGGGCACCAATGCTGTACGCTATGGCACGGCACGTGGCGAGCATTTCCTCGACATGAAGATCGTGCTCGCCAACGGTGAGGTCATTTCCACTCGCGGCGGCGGTCGTGCACGCAAGAGCTCCGCCGGCTTCGACATTGGGAAGATCATCGTCGGAGCGGAAGGAACGCTGGGGATTGTGACCGAAGCGACGGTGCGATTGGCGCCCAAGATGCCCGCCGACGCGGTAGCCGTTGCGAGCTTCCCCAACGTCGAAGCAGCCTCGCAGACGGTCAACGAGATTCTTCTCTCCGGCATCCCCGTCCAATGCATCGAGCTGCTCGACTACAAGATGATCCGTACCATCAACCAGTCCAACCTCTGCGGCCGTATGTACGACGAGAAAGACTCGCTCTTCTTCAAGCTCAGCGGCGGCGAGGCTGCAGTCGCCGAAGCGAAAGAAGCCATCACTCGAGCCTCGGTCAAGTTCGGCGCGGAGAAGGAAAGTGTCGAGTTTGAAACAGACAAGCAACGAGCGGCCAAGATCTGGGAAGGCCGGAAAGCGGCGCTGTGGGCGATGGCTGCTACCAACGACGCCCCGGGCGTCAAGGTGTGGACCACCGACGTGTGTGTTCCCATCTCTGCGCTCCCCCGACTCGTGCGTGAATCGCAACAAGATTTCCAGAACTCCGGTCTCACTGGTACCGCCATCGTCGGCCACGCGGGTGACGGAAACTTCCACGCCTTTATCCCCTTCAACGCCGACGACCCGGAACAGACGCGCATCACCACCGAGGTCGTCGGCAGACTCTGCGAGCGAGCGCAGAAGCTCCAGGGCACCTGCACGGGCGAACACGGCGTGGGCATGGGCAAGATCGAGTATCTCGAGAAGGAGTTGCCCGCAGGAACCGTGCGTGTGATGAAGGCGATCAAACTGGCGCTTGATCCAAACAACTTGCTGAATCCGGGCAAACTGTATCCTACTCCAGACTTTTCTCCTCCTCGTTGATCCTCTCTCGCCTCACCCTAACTCTCACTTGTAGCACACATACACAACCTACCGCACTTGAACTTGACCGGGAAAACCAATGAGGACTGTACTGCATGTTGAACGAGACGACGAGGGTTGGGATACAAAACAAGCGTTGAGCTGTGGGCAAGAGAACTGTAGCGAATGGACACAACGAAACAAGGGGAATCAAGGAGCACGGGGTGAAGAGGGAGACTGAGGAAAGATCTAGTGGTGGAAAAGACGTAGGTTGGTCCTGACGACGACCATGTTGTACTTGTTGGCCGTAGCGACGCAGGCGTCATCCATAACCGATCCACCAGGAGCAACAATGAAGCTCGTACCGCTCCTTTTTGCCCGGTGTACGTTGTCGGGGAAGGGGAAGAAGGCGTCACTGGCGCACACAACACCAGTGAGCTTGTCGGCATGCTCCTTGCGCTCCTCCGCGCTCAATGGAGCGGGAACCTGCTCGAACACAGCCTCCCACTCGGCCTGCTCCTCGGCTGAAAGGTTCTCGGTGCCCTCCACGAAAAGATCGATGGCGTTCGACTTCTCCGGTCGCTTAGTGCCCTTCTTGAACGGCAAGCTGAGCACGCGAGGGTGCTGACGCAGCCAGAAGTTGTCCGTCTTACTTCCGGCCAACCTGGTGCAGTGGATGCGCGACTGCTGACCCGCACCAAGACCGATCACCTGGCCGTTCTTGGCGTAGCAGACCGAGTTGCTCTGGGTGTATTTGAGGGCGAGCGTAGCCACCATCAAGTCAAGCTGCGTGCCTTCGGGCACGGTCTTGTTCTCAGAGACAATGTTGGTGAAGAGATCCTTGGTGATCTTGACGTCGTTGCGGCGTTGTTGCAGCTGCACGCCGTAGACGGTGCGCGTCTCGATGTCCGAGGGCTGGAACTGTGGGTCGATCTCGAGTACGCAGTACTTGCCGCCCTTCTTCTTGGACAGGATTTCGAGCGCCTCGGGCTCGTACGAGGGAGCAATGACACCGTCGCTCACCTCGCGCGAGATGATCTTGGCCGTCTGCACATCGACGGGGTGCGAGAGACCGATAAAGTCGCCGAAGGAGGACATGCGGTCAGCGCCACGGGCACGGGCGTAGGCGGTGGCGAGACCCGAGAGTTGGCCCAGGTCGTCGACGAAGAACGCCTTGGCCTCGAGGTCAGTGAGGGGCACGCCGACAGCAGCACCGGCGGGCGAGACGTGCTTGAAGCTGGCAGCAGCGGGCAGACCGGTCGCCTCGGCGAGCTCGCGGACAAGCGCCCATGCGTTGAGCGAGTCGAGGAAGTTGATGTAGCCTGGCGAGCCACAGAGCGCCTTGACGGGCATCTCGCCGGCGGTAACAAAGGCCTGGGCGGGCTTCTGGTGAGGGTTGGCACCGTATCGAAGAGGAAGCTGCTGAACGAGGTCGGTGGACTTGGAGGCGAGGCCGGCGTACTGCTGGCGGTAGTAGTTGCTGATGGCCTCATCGTAGTGGGCAGTCTGAGAGAAGGCCTTGACAGCGAGCACGTTGCGATTGGCCTTGGCAACTTCGGCATCCTTCGAAGCGTAGTTGTCAAGGAACTTGGCGTAGTCCTTGGGGTCCGAGAGCACCCAGACGCGCTCATGGTTCTTGGCAGCGGCGCGGAGAAGGGTGACTCCGCCAATGTCGACCTCCTCGGTAGCCTGAGCGATGGTGGGCTTGGGCTCCTTGGCGATGGTCTCCTCGAAGGGATAGAGGTTGCACACGACGACATCGATGGGCTCGATGCTCTGCGCCTTGAGATCCTCGACGTCAGAAGGCTTGCCAGTCTGAGCCAGGATACCGCCGTGCACGGCAGGGTGCAGCGTCTTGACACGACCACCGAGCATCTCCGGAGCCTTGGTAATGTCGGAAACATCTCCGATGGGCAGGCCAGCCTCACGGACGAGCTTGGCCGTACCACCGGAGCCGAGCAGACGCACGCCGAGAGCGTGAAGGCCCTTGGCGAGGTCGAGCAGACCGGTCTTGTCGTAGACCGACAGGATGGCGATGGGTTGAGAAGCAGACATTGTGGGCTGAGTGTCTGTGTGAGGATGAGGGGGTGGTGGACAGGTGGAAGCCGTCGAACAAGTGTGAGAAGAACTTTGTTCACGATGCGCACTCCTTCCGAAGCCACTACTGTATGACTTTCTAGGCGTGGAGGAGCAGCAGTAGTCCGTGCGGAGCGAACCTTTTTCTGATTTTTTCTGGTGTGTGGCCAAAAAGCTTTCTTCTGGCTGTCCGACTGACTCGGGTCTGCCAGGGAAAGAGCGGAAAAAAAAAAAGAAAAAAATTGCCGGAGACGGCCAATCAAGAACGGCAATCATTGAGTTGTGAATGAACGTCGCGCTCTGCAGCTATGCTTCATACGTCTGATCGGGTGGGTGCCGATGCGTTGCCGGAAATTGCGATCTTATCGCGATGTGTCGCTTCCACCCGATGACGACCTCCTTTTTTGTGGTTTCTTTTTCGTGCCACATTTTCCCGCCTCTTTTCGGACCATTTCCGCGAAACAAAAGTCCGACGCTGATGGTATTGCGTTCTCGCATCGTTGTGCAATGCCTCCTATCAGGATGCTACCGCCACCCGGGAATGCAACAGCTACAGTTAGACCCAGGGTAGCGGGGTGGGCAAGTCGCTGCTGGTGTCTCTCAGGGCGTTGCTCAGGAAACACACAGGAACCAGTGCTCCTTCGTGTCGACACAACTGACGGAACCATATAAAATTTCTCAGGAACGCCGTCAAGGGTCCAACTCATGAGGTCTGCAGCTGGCTTCCACCGGCGATCGTACCTTGCCCTCTTCGCGGCCGTTTTGAAGCGAGCACAGTTGAAGGGTTTGGATTGATGATGGACGTGTAGCTAGATATAGCTAGATACAGGCAGGAATTTTCTGAAATTTCCATTTAGTGGGGCTTGCCTCCAAAATCCATTTTCAGCCAAATCAGAGGCAAGCCCCACCTGTCTGGAGATTTTGGCACGGACAGGTGGGGCTTGCCTCTAGCTGTCACCAAATTCTCGAGCGCGAGGCAAACCCCACTTCAACTAGCATGGCTTTCTTCATCGGACAAGCATCGGGTCATCCGCAAAACACCACGAGCAGATTCGTCAGTGTCCGGAGGAGAGTGGGCCGTTTGTGACGAGGAAAGCCAGACGACGAGGAAAACGTGAAAACCGCGATTCGCGGCTTTTGCAGAAAGAGGTGGACGGCGGTAGAAGAAAACGAGGGTCTGTCTCAGATCCAATTGACCCTGGCCAAGACAACTTCAGCTTCAGGTTCTTCATGGCGAAGCGGCGTTCAACATTTTCCACGAGAAGCCGCCACCACATACTTCTTGGTTGCAAACGGTAACCGATAGAGGCTAAGTTCGCTTCCATCGGCCCGTGGTCCGGCGAATCCAATTTGAGTCCGAAACAAGCTTCCATGTCGTCACGAAAAGCACACGTGGGACCGCGCAACAGCGTCCTCGAATCGGGCGAGATGAATCCTGGGGGATGCACGTGAGTGACTCGCTCTCGCTCATACCCAAACCCTACCCACTCACGCGCAAGGGCTGCATTGTCGACGGCATACCTCCCAGAATGGGATGGATGTTCTAGCTTGCCGAAATCAACGTCTGCGACCTCGAGGATCGATGAGAGGGGCGTCGGCACTTGCGTGCTTGGCCCTTGAGCTGCCCGCGGCTGCAGCGGTGTGCACAGAGACTGGACTGGCATCCGGCGGCAACCAGCTGTTCTCTGCTATCGGGGCAACCGACACCGCGATGGCGATGTCGCTCGCATCGTATCGTGGCCATCCTTGGATGCATGTGATGTCTGAGAGAGCTGCGGGAGGATGCGAGCCGACGACGAAAAAGAGAAGGAAAACCTTCGGTTGCAGCCGATTTTCTCAATGCTTTCAACAAACGCAGCTCACACAGGAACGCAATCATTAGAAAAAAGGACGGGCTGAATGCCCTGATGGGTTTGAAATTTGTATTCCTACTGGTGATTGCAGGCCTGTCCGGCGGGGCATCCCGCCACACACCGCCGCTCTGTGACCGCACGTTGCCGTCGTCACCGACACGCCAGACACTGCAGCTTTCTTTGTGATTTCAAAATTGGAATCGAGTCTTACGTGGGCATTGAAGCCTGTTCAAATTTGAAATGCATGCTGCCACTTTTCCTGCCGCCCCTCTGCCGAAGGAACCAGACTCGCTTAGAGTGAGATTGTTGATCCTCGGGTGATCTGCATCGCTTCGCCGGCGCCATGCTTAATGCCAATTCACCTTGGTATTTTCTACTCAAGGCAGTCTTTCACCTCGAAGTGAGTTCTTGCAGGTGCTGCCGTGCAAGGCCTCGGTAGGAAGGCACGCTCCCCGATGCGCCTCATGTACTTCTGCATCTTCGCTATTCCTAACCAGCAAGGGGTCCGAGACGGCTGCAAAGGTTATTGTGCTGTGCTGGATGTACCAGCGATCCGTGCATGTTCTTCCACTCGAGTCCGCATCACATCCGCATCGCATCTGCGTGCAGGCCAAGCTGTAATGTCGCGCACAGAGCGCCGATGCTCCGTCAGCAGATGGAAGGAAGCTTGAGGCAGGTGGAAGCGGTCTCGACGCGGAAATCACATGAGGCAGCATGAGAGGTATGTGCAGGTTCGACCTTTGACGGAACGTTCTGCCTTGGGATTGCTAGCTCTGCTATTGTTTGTCCGCGCTTTCGCTTTCGACGGACGAGCAAGGCTAACACTGCCTAGGCTCTAGCTCAGGGGGCCAAGCGTGAGTAAACAATCCTCTGGGATGGTGCTCATCCTGCAGCATCGATCCAGGACCCTTTTTTCACTAGAGCTCCAGTGTCTACCACCACCGGCGGCTCCTTCGACGTTGACCCCAAACACCACTGCGCCCAGAGTAAAAATTGGCGCCAAAGCCACATTGCGAGTCCGCAAACTTTGTAGAAGCTACCTCGATCCTAAGTTTCCCTTGTTGGTACACAATCGAAGTCGGCATGTACTGTACAGTGAAGCCAGAGGATACAAAGGCGAGGAAGCACAAGGCGTTCAACCAGTGTCCGAGTGTACTGTACGCAAGCTTCGGCTCAGGGACAGTCAAGACAAGCAATGAGGCCGTTATGTGGACGCAAGTTAGTCAGTGAAAGGGAACGCCTATCCACCAGGAGGCTAAGAATTGTCCCCCGAATCAACAACATTTTCAAGGTTCGAGCACGCTGAGACATTTTGGGAAGGCCCGACTCGCTCTCCTTCGTCAAACAACAACTTTTTCGGAACCTCCGCCACACTCCTCTTTTCATCTCCGCTCCATCACCACCCTCGTTTCCGTCATCACCACCCTAAATTCTTGTTCCACCTCCATCCTCCTCCCTTGCTCTCTCCTCTCTCGCCTACGACCATCTCACTCCTTCCCCATCTCGCTTGCAGCTTCAGGAGTCCGGCACTACTACGAGCTCGCTTCACAATCACTCACCACACTCTTTTCAGAGACCATTTATACAATTCGTCTTCCTGTCTTGTCTCGACACCATCACCGCCTCGACAACCTACACCATCTCAACACACTTGTCACCATGAAGCTCTCCTTTGTCGCCATCCTCGCCCTCGTCTCGGCCGTCGCCGCTGTTCCTGCCGTCATCGACGCCCACGACTCTGGCCTCCGGACACTCGGCGAGCGCTCGCACGAGCGCAAGGCCCGTCACGTCGAGGCTGCTGCCCGCGCCGACTCTCTCGAGACCCGCGACTGGGTCTCCAAGTGGGGCAAGGTCACCTGGTACGCCGGCGACCAGCTTTTGAATCCGGCCTGCGGAGGAAAGGCACCGACAGACCAGTCTCACATCGTGGCGATAAAAAAGGGAGCAGGATATGGAAAGTGTGGCGAATGGGTCCATTTGCACTACAAGGGCAAGATGGTCGCGGCCAAGATCGTGGACTACTGTGCCAGCTGCGAGTGGGGGCATTTTGACGCAAGTAAGAGCGTGTTCGAAGCGCTCGCTCCCCTCGACCAGGGTGTCATCGAAGGTATCCACTTCAAGTTGTTCACGAAGGACTAAGCATGTATGGTCGCTTGATCGCGAAGGCGGCTTAACCTATTAAGACCGAGCCGACGTTCGTTCCGTCTCACCGCAACCTACGCGGGGTCGCCACGAGCCTTTCTTCGCATTCCTTCGATATCGCCTGGCCCTGCTTCATCTCCCTTTGGTCCTTTTGCAACGTATCCTTGAATCTCCTCTCACGTCACCGACATCCCCTGCACCTCCCCACGCTTCGTTTCATCTCGCTTTTGCTTCGCTTCTTCAGTCTTTTGCGGCATTTATGTTGCGCGCGCGCCTTGTATCTTACATTGGCTGTATCCGCTGCGCCACGTTCTCCTGGGGAGATCGTCTTTTTCTTCTTCTGTCGTCGTTTCAATAACGATTCTTGGTTCCTATCGCGCTGTGGATTGAAGATGGGTTGTGCTGAGAACGAGTCTGGTGTTCAAGATACGGTGGCTGTGGGGGATGCGTTGCGATGTTCCTACTCGGTGGAACAGAAGAGCCCTGACGCACTCCTTCCGAGGGCAATCGAAGCGGTCCAGGTGTCTCACTCGATAAGACTGCCGATGCGTTGTAGAATTAGCCTCATCAAGCGTCCTATGACTGCACAACGCCGGATGCAAACTGCACATCGACCACATCCGCCATCATGACCCAGAACTCATCGAAACTGCACACTTCCTCCTCATGCAGCCCATTTCGCACAGTAGCAAAATGCAACTTGCAGCACAACACGCAGGAGAATCGACGAGCACATGTACACACGAGTAGGCGAAAGGACGAACATGAATGCATAGAATTGTACTGCTCGAGAAGATGCTTTGACGACGTATGTGTATGAAGATTGAAAGACTGTGTGTATGGATGCAGAGAGATGCTTGAGAATGTATAAATGCGATGTGGGAAGATGCAAAGATAGTATCGTCCATGGAGTTGGCGGAATGCAAGATCCTTGCAATGCAGTGGTCTGTCCAGACCAAATGTGAAGGAGTCGGTCCCTTACTTGTCTCCGTCGTCGAAGTCGCTAGAATGGATCGAGTTGCCACAATCGCATCGTTCGCGAAGGGTGCTGTAGGCTTCAGGCGTATGCCGAGCTCGCGGCAAAGGGCGGGCTCGCAAAGCGGGTTTGCCTGGGTCAAGCTCGTGACCATGATGGTCGTGCTCGCCGTCGTCATGATGATGATCATGATCGCAGTATTCTGTTCCACTCCCACTGCTGTGATCATGGTGATATGCGTGATCGTGGTCATGCATGCAGCTGTACTCAGAGTCGTGATCGTGGTGATGATAATCGTGATCGTGATCGTGGCTGTGCTGACAACCAGAACCGTTGACCTTGGTGCCCGCCTTGTTCTGGAGCACGCCCTTAGCTTTGCTCTTAACCTGGCTCTTCTTGTCGACCAGCTTCTTGCGATTGCGACAGGCACGCAGCATGAGCGGAGTCTCGCCGTAGTAGAGCTCGTACTCGCAAAAGAGACAAACCCAATCGTCGTCGGTGAACAGAGCAGAGCCTGTCCCGTGCGGACGACTGTTCCCATGTGCGTGACCGTGCTTACATGCAGCGCCGTGCTTGTGTGAAGCCTCAGCAGGCCGACGAGCCAGCTTTCGGCGATCGTTTGTTGCCTTGGTGGTGCGAGGTGATGGAGAAAAGGGCGTTGCTCTGGGAAGAGCAGGTGGGCGGGATTGCCCGCTTTGCTGCTTAGGCGTCAAAGTTCCGTTGCGAGCGGGATTTGCCAACGCAGGCGGAGATGGCTTCTCATCCATGACGGGTCGGTGAGTCTGACGTGGCTTAGCAGTTTTCCCCTGCTCGGGGGATCGAACTTGATACTCTAGCGCGCGGCGTGCCCCGGGTGGGATATAATCAGGATGTTCATCGTCTTGACTCGTCACGGTGCTCTTCAGCCCATTCTCGCGATGATCTGGAGGCAAATTGCGGACGAGCTGCGATGCCTTGGCGATGGATTGCGAGTCTCCTCGCCTGTACCCGAGATCGCGGGCCGCGGCGTCGAGCTGGGACCGCATCTCTTGAAGACGGTAAGTGACGTCAGATGTCATTCGGAAGTCAAAAGTCGACGTCGGTGCCTGCAGCTTCGATCGTGATAGTTCCGGCTTTTCTGTTGATGAGCATTCAGCTGCTGTTGAGGAGACAAGCGTGCTATCCTGTTTCTCCACACGACCTCTAGGCGATGTGCGTGCAGCGCCTGTAGAAGGAGACGGCGACGAACTCGCCTTGAGGGCCACGGAAGAAGCGCTCGAAGACCCTGTGGACGCAGCCGCAGCCTTTGCGCGAATCTCTGCGATGGTGATCGGTTTGGCAGGCGAACCGCCGCCTCGAATGGCCTGCGCTCGCTTGCCCGCCTTGGAAGTGCGTCTCGCGGTTGTCCGCTTTTCGGATGCAATTTCTGCCTCGTCCTTGACTGGCGCGTTGTTGGCGTTTTGCAACCCCTGATGCTCTTGGTTGATTCGATCCAGCTCTTTCACTCTGTCGAGCATCCTTTGGTGGAAGATGGGGGCTAGGCGAGCCCGGAGACGCCGTCGGATCGCGGAAATGTGCCGCTCGCAGCGGGTTTGTCGTGGTGGCAGGCGCACAAATGAGTGACGACGGCCCGTCGACGTTGCAGGCGATGCAGTTGCGTCCTCGTGCTTGTAAACGGGACGGACGGAGAGCTGTTGAGATGAATGATGTGATACGTTTGTCTTGTCGGCAAGTGCGCGATTCTGTGTGCCATGAGCATTGCCTTGTGCTGAGTCCCTTCCATGAGGAGAGGGCACAACATCGGGCCGAACGCTGATTGAGCCATTCTGCGCACTTTGCTCAACGTTGCTGGCGGGAAGTTGGGGTGGACTGGTATGGCGAGAGCTCTTGCGCTTCTTTTTGTTGCCAAGATGGGCGGTGCGACAAGCATCAAAGTCGAGATACTCGCTCTCGTTATCAGAAGCGGTGTGTGCGTGGCGAGGCGAGTGAATGCACTCATTGTCGCCGAGCACAGAGCAGCTGGAATTCTCCGCAGCTTGCTGATCCGCATCCTGACCGGCCGTTCCGCGTTTGATACCATCTCGAGATCTGGAAAGGTAACCGGCATCTCGGTCTTTCGTAAGGGTGGGGTCCATGCAAAAGGAGAGACGGCGGCATATGGACAGCTGTTCTCGGCTGGCCCATTGACTGTAGAGGAGGATGAATTGGGCTGCACGTTGACGAGTGTGGAAGCTGTTGTCGGTCAAGTTGGTGGGCAGCGACGGAAAGCGAAAGGAAGAAGGCGAGCATGAATTGTGCTGTTCTTTGGAATTCGCTGCACTCTGCTGCTGCTCTGAGTTTGAGGCTATGGGTCTTTGCGCCTGGTCTTGATGGTGCTCCTGCGCCGAGACTCGCAACTGCTCAAAGTATTGCGCGAGCAGTTGCGAATTGAGCGAGCCCGACGAGGCTTGACTTGTGAATGATTCGGATGGTGCCAAAGACCGGCGTAGGATGCGATGAGGGGGTGGATCTGATTGGCTTCTCGACGAATTCGTGTCTCCACTGGCGACGATCGCGTCGGGGAGTTTGGCCTGCGACTGATTCCAAGCCGCTGTTTTGGCTGCCAAGGAGGCAGCCGAGCAAGTTGCAGACAGCTTTTTCTTTGGCATGCTTCTGATCGTTCGACGAATCTTGTCTGGTGCTTGTAGCTTGGCATCTATGGAACCCTCTGTGAGCAATGGATTCGATGCGAAGCCAGGCAATGAACCGTCTGCACCGCGGGAGGGCAACGGGGGAGCGACATGCTGAGGAGAGGGCCTGCTTTCGTAGGTCATTAAGCGGCGAAACACATCGGGTGTGATGTCAAAGAATGGAGGCGCTGTCTTGAATGCATCGGGCGCTGCGGATTGCTTTGATGGGCGCCCCTGGCGAAGGTCAAGATGGCCACTGGCCTGCACCGCAACTTGATCGCTGCGAGGCATGGGGATAGTGGGACGTGGGTTTACGCTGAAGAGATCATGGTGTCGTGGATGACGCCTTGCAGTTGACTGCGGTTCGGACGTGCTTCGTGTCAAGATGATAATGGAAGCGATTGCATACAAGTCCTGCGAGAGTAATGGGGCAGCCTTTGAAGACCTTGAGGTCGAGCTCGAGGGGTTCTTGACCCTAGAGGTGAAAGCGCCGTGGCAACGTCGATGCAATAGACCTGATTTGAGATAGTAGTCTAGGCATAGAAGAGTCAGGAGAGCAGCACGAGAGCAAGGGAGATGCGGAGGACATTCAGCCAGACCGAAGCTGAGCTGCTCAAACCTGCCCTTGCTTGTCCTGTCATCGCACTCCGAGCGAGCGAGAGAGGTGGTCGGAATTTTTTGCGAGGCAGCTGAGCCAGTCAAAATTTAAACTACTTGTTCTTCCCATTCGGCCGGTCGGTCTATGTCCCTATATTCGGTTCTCGTTTGTGGTTCGCACTGACAAAACCTCGCAAGGCCATCGAAGTGTCTTCTACGCCGAGACTGGCATCAAGACTGTGGTCGCCTCAGTGGCTGCCTCAGAGGGGTCACGCGTGTGCTCTGCAGTGTGAAGGCTGTCCGAGCTTGAAACCCACGAACGCTCAGATGAGATTGGACGAGATTGTTCCAGATTGTCTAGATGTAAGGCAAGTCCTCTTTGTATCTGCCCGCCAAGTGCAACGAGCGCCTGACGTGGGCTTCTGATCAAAGTCGGAGATTCACGCATGGCCTCTGTCAACTTCACACAATCCACAATGCGTTGAAGCAGCAAAGTGCCTGTTCTTGGTGAGCGTCGGGCCATTTGCGGCAAGATGTGTCTCTGTGAAGAAGAAAAGAAAATCGCCGATGCTAAAGTGTTTCATGTGGAGAAATCGGATCGACCGACCGACCGAGCTTCGCGCTTTTTTGGACCCTGACTTGTAGAACACCGCTCCGGTTAGAAGCAAGAAAGAGCTGCGTCTAAGAATCCTGGCTGAGTCGTAGTACGATATCCCTTTTCCACTACGCCTGCTATCGCGTTTTCAGCTGTCCCGCAGCACACGATCATCGCTGCTCCCGAATCGCATACGGATTCAAGGTGGGACAGTCATGAACTACGCAAGACTCCGCAACGGTGGCGCGTCCCACGAAGAGGAGCGATTGCCTCTGTTGCATGATGCTTCGTTAGCATCCGCGCCTCGGTACAGCGCCACGGACAACACCGAAGACGGCAACGCTCACCGTCCATTGGTCTCGAGGGCAAACGACCGCTCTCCTTTTGACCATATAGATACCTCTTTGCGCAGCGGACAAGCCTCTTCGGATCTCGTCGTAGGAATAAAAGCAGTGTGTCCCAACATTCACTGCCCCTCGTGCATCTTGCATCTCTCGAGTCTCGTGTCGGGTCTCGCGATCCATGATTCTCACACGCGTATCACCAACGTCGATACATCGCTCATCGATCGCAGCATCCACTTCGACCTCGTCCTTTCGTCGGGTCAAGTACAGTCCAATGCCGGCACATACATCAGCGGCTCCAATCCGGCTCGAGCAGCTTCGAGGCTCGTCAAGCGTGTCGTCAAGGAAATTGCTTCAATCCTCACCCAAGATGGCTTCCCTGTAGATCACTCGCGCTGCAAACTGGTATCAGCAGCGCCGTCACATCGCCGCTACAAGGATGCGCTTACTTTTGTTCTGGATGCACCCGATCTCTACGAAAAGGCTTCTGACACTCTACCTCCTTCCAGCCTGCCAGACCGTGCTCCAACAGCTACCAGCTACGAAGCATCCAAGCCCGGCTCCATTCTTGGCAACTTTCCCTCCTCTCTCGGATCCTCGCTTCGCAATGCCCTCTCAAGGTCCAACCCTTCCTCCCAAGAGTCAGCTCGCCTCCAGCAAGAACGATGGCGCAGGCACCTCGAGATCTGTCAAGCTTGTCGAGACGATGTCGCTAGCAACGGCGGCAAGCATCCAGGCACTCCAAGACGCCAATCACACGAAACCGGCAAGCGCAGCGCTGTCACGGATGACACCGCATCCAGGGTGGTCGCAACCCTGTCCATCGGGGGCATGACGTGCGCATCGTGTGCCGAGTCCATCACTACGGCGCTCCAAGCAGATACCTCGATACCGATAGACTCCATCCAAGTTAACGTCATGTCTGCTTCTGCCACTGTGACGACGCACCCATCAGCAGTGGACAAGGTCGTCGAAGCCATCGAAGACGCCGGATTCGAGGCTCAAGTCGTCAAGACCGAGCCTGTACAGCGTCCTGCTGCTCGAGACGCACCTAGTGTCGAACCACACTGGATGGGAAAACTCTCCATTCAAGGCATGACCTGTGCAAGTTGCGTTCGAAGTATCACCTCAGCGCTCCAGTCGTACTCGGACCAGACCAATCCAGACAACGACGTCAAAATCTTAGGGACCTCGGTCAATCTCTTGGCCAAGTCCGCAGACGTCAGGCTTTCAACCCAACCGGCGAGCTCTGTCGGTAAAGTCGAGGTCGAGCAAAGACTTCGACAGGTTGTGGGCGAGATCGAAGATATTGGCTTCGATGCCGAATTGATCAGCGTGCAACACATGCAGAACAAGAACACTTTGCACAAGGATGACGAAGGCTACAGAGGAACGCATGACGATGCCTCGCAGCAGCGCTCCGTCCGCATCAAGGTGGACGGCATGTTCTGCAGCCATTGCGTCACCAAAGTCCGCAAGTATTTTGAGGACAAGCAGCAAGATTATGCCGCAGATATTGAGATCAATGAAGAGGACCTCGAAGCCTTTACCTTGTCCAAGCCCTTCGTCAGCTTCAGCTATATCTCGGGACCCAACTCGAGAATCCGTCTGCGTGACGTGATCGCCGACCTCAATCAGCTCGACCCCGCTTTCGAGACTAGCTTTGCGCCGCCTGCTTCACTCGCCTCGCGTTCGGCCGTGTTGGCGCGCAAGGAGCTCCGCGATCTCTTGATCCGCCTCAGCATTTCTGCCATCTTTGCGGTTCCGTCGCTCGCCATCTCCATGATCGCACCTGTACTGTCGACAAGTCACCCACTGCGCCGCCTTTTGTCTCGGTATGTGGTCGGATCCGCTACTAGAGGCGAAGTGGCCATGTGGATCATCTCGACTCCAGTGCAGTTTGGCGTGGGTTCCATCTTTTTCAAGAAGGCGTGGCGTAGCTTGGCGTCGGTATGGAAGAGGGGCCGTTCACGCACCGATCGCTTCCTGCGATTCGGTAACATGGACGTCCTGGTAGCTCTCGGAACGCTTGTCGCCTACACATCTTCGCTCGCGTTTCTCATCATCGATGCTTTCCGCCCACTGTCAGGTCAGTCGACGTTCAGAATCTCCTTTACGGGCCAGGATGGCGGCTCGATGCCAGACGAAATGGGCATGACCTACTTCGAAGTATCTGTATTCCTCGTCTTTTTTATTTTGCTCGGTCGAGCACTCGAAGCCATTAGCAAGAAAAAGACGGGAGATGCCGTTGCTGATTTGGGCAAGATGAAGCCCTCCTCCGCCTACCTCGTACTTGACCCTTCGAACCTCGCCCAGAGCAAGACAGAGCTCGTCGCCGTAGACATGCTGGAGATCGGCGACCTTGTACTCGTGCCATGCGGAGCCTCACCGCCGTTGGACGGCACCTTTGCAGGCACGCCGACTGGCAAATCAGATGCCGTGGGACTTCTGGACGAGAGCAGTCTTTCAGGTGAAGTGCGGCCTGTCAGCAAGAAAAAGGGCGACTCGCTGTTTGCTGGAACCATCAACGTTTCCCCAACCGCCCTCTTTGCGCAAGTTGCAGTGATTCCAGGGTCCTGCATGATCGACGACATTCTCGACGTCGTGCAAGAGTCCGCAGGCAAAAAGGCGAGCATCGCGCAGCTCGCAGACAAGATCACGGGCGTTTTTGTCCCCGTCATTGTCTACATCTCGCTGCTCGTTTTCGCCCTCTGGACGCTGCTGCTGCATTCGGGCGCTCTAAGCGAGTCGTGGCAGGCGAGACACGTGCCGCACTATGGCGAGCCGGGCGCAAAGCTGCTCTGGGCGCTGCAGTTCGGCATATCGTGCTTGTTGGTGGCGTGTCCGTGTGGCATTGGCCTTGCTGCTCCTACATCGCAGCTGGCAGGGATTGGTCTTGCTTCTAAGCACGGTATATTGGTCAATGGGGGAGGGGAGGCGTTCCGGGCTGCGAGTGCGGCTGCACGCGGAAGCGCCGAGCTTGTGGTTGTGTTTGACAAGACAGGTACGATCACTAAAGGTGAAGCTGTCAAAGTGACCGCTTTCCGCTTTTCACAGGCGCTCGCGGCGAAAGCAGACAAAGGGGAACAGGGCTTGGATGAGGAGACGTTGCTCCGTTGTGTTGACCTGGTTGAGCAGTCCAGTACCCATCCCTATGCAGGAGCTGTGCGTGGATTTGTAGCGGAGCAGCTTAAGCAGTCGGAGGCTAGCACTGCACCGCCACTTCCGAAGCTGGTGGATGTGTCCGAAGTCGCAGGCAAAGGCCTTCGAGCCACGTTCGAGACCGATAAGGGCAGTACCTCGTTCCTATTGCTGATCGGCAACAAGCGGCTCGTGGACGAGATCGACGGTGCTCACACGCGCATGGACCCGTCGATCAAGAGCGCCGAAGCCGAATGGTCAGCAGCAACCCACAGCGTTCTGTATGTCGGCTACCAACCGTCTTCGAAGTCGGGAGAGATCGGTCTTGTTCTAGCGGTTAGTGACGAGATTCGACCGGAAGCTTCGTGGGTGATCTCGCATCTCAAGCAGCGGTTTGACGCCGAGGTGTGGATGGTCAGTGGCGACAATGAGCATACTGCGAAAGGGGTTGCTTCTCAAGTGGGGATTGCTTCTTCTAATGTTGTGGCTGGAGTATTGCCGGTGCAGAAGAAGGAGTGGGTGGAGCGTCTGCAGCTGTCTACTCGGCAGGACGATTCCGAGTCGACTGTGGCAGCATCGTCAGACACGAATCAGAATTCAGGCCGCTGGTGGCGGTGGTGGTGGCCAGGCAGCACCTCGACCAAACCGCGAATGATCTGCTTCGTCGGCGACGGCATCAACGATTCCCCTGCGCTCTCATCCGCCTCCCTCGGCATCGCCCTCGGCTCAGGAAGCTCCATCGCCCACTCATCCTCGGACTTTATCCTTCTCCGTCGCACGTCGCCACTCCTCTCCCTGCCGCTGCTGCTCAGCTTGTCCAACGCGACGTATCTCAAGATCTGGAGCAATTTCGCCTGGGCATTCGTGTTCAATCTCTGCCTCATCCCTGTTGCTGCTGGAGCGCTGGTTGGGGTTGGAGTGGGGCTGGGGCCGGCGCTGAGCGGGTTGGCGATGGCGTTTAGTAGCACCAGCGTGGTGGTGAACAGCTTGACCCTGCGGTGGTGGAGGCCGGAGCGGGAGGTGCGGCGGATGATTGAGCGGTGTGGGATGGATGGCGAGTCGACGGTGTAGGCCGCTCATCCTTCACGGAGATCACGGACATGTAGACGCAATACCACGCAATCAGACGAGTTTGACAGACCTTGTTACAGCAGCACCTACAGAGGCCGAAAATGTTTCAGCGCGGCAGCCCATCCGCACCACCACTGAGCTGACTGTACCCCTCCCCAGCACCACCACTCTTCACACGATCCCAAACGCCCCTCAGATGCACCTTGGTCTGCTGGACCCCGCCCAATTTCCACACGCCGCACGCAGCCGCCACACCAGCCACGATGAGCAGCAGCAGGAAGAATGACCCCCCGTTGTTAGCGCCATCAGCCTTATCGCTGCTTCCGGATGAGGAGGATTCGATGACGGGAACGGGGGTCGGGGTTGTGACAGGAAGCGACGGTCTAAGGTCTTGCTGCTTTGGGGGCTATTTCACGAGAGAAGAAGGGGAAGAGAGCTGATTGTATTTCAATATGCTGTTTCTTTGGACATTGGCAGAAGGAGCGATGGGATGTGGGTGGAATCTGCACACGACGGCCGCGCGCTATCGGTGACGAAGCTTGCACTTGCCGAAGCGCCCTTGGAGGATCGTGCCAAGAGGTAGGGCCAGGGGTGAGGTGCTGAATGCGCTTGGAAGAGGGATGGGAGGGAGGATTTAGAGCTCGTCCTTCACCTTTTCGTTCGAGTTTGCAGGCAGCTCTCCGGAGTCCTTGATGATGACATCGTGGACGGGCTTGTCGCCATAGCCCTTGGGCACTGACTCGATATAACGGACGACGTCCATGCCGTCGATGACCTTTCCAAACACTGTGTACCATCGCACACGCAAAGCAGACCTCGAGTCAGTACTCCACGTCTCCCTCTCTGTACACGATGCGTGGACGCTTGCTACTTACCGACGTGTCGTCCGTCCAACCAGCTAGTCTTAACGGTGCAGATAAAGAACTGGGCGCCATTTGTGTTGGGTCCCGCATTGGCCATCGACAACACACCAGGCCCCGTGTGCTTGAGCTTGAAGTTCTCATCGTCGAACTTCTTCTCGTCATAAATACTGTAGCCGCCGCGACCATCGCCGCGCTCAAAATCGCCGCCCTGGATCATAAAGTTGCTGATGACACGGTGGAACTTGCTGCCCTTGTACCCAAACCCTTTTTCGCCCGTAGCGAGCGCTCTGAAATTTTCAGCGGTCTTGGGCACGTCGTCTCCGTACAAGCCCAACACAATGCGTCCGACATCCTTGCCGTCGTGGCTGATGTCAAAGTAGACCCTGTGAGTGACGTGCGCTTCGGGGTCGGTGGAAGCGTTGGCTAACGAAGGCATGACGACGAGCAAACTTGCCAGTGCTGCGACGAGGGTGAGGAGTGTTGCGAGCGAGAAGAGAGACTTCATCTTGGGCGACAGTGGAAGCAAAGGCGTTCTCCCCTCTTAATATAGGTGAGAAGGCAATGGACAAGGGGATCGGTGGATGGTACGAAGGAAAGGATGAAATGAAGTCGAGCACAAAAAGGCGACGTGGAACAACCGTGCGCGGCCACAGTCGAGGACCGGTCCCACATTGGGCAGAGCAGGTGTGAGAGACACCGCCTGTTGGCGGGTTTTCTCTTTTCCTTCTCGCCGAGGTTTAAAATAGACTTGGGCTGTATCTCGCGCGGGAGAATTTCTTGAACCTTCACGCTGTCAACTTGCGCAATCACGCCCTTCACTGTCACTCGAGCCTTCCTCAAACGCCTCACATCGTATCGAGAACCCGTTGTGTGTGTGTGTGTCATTAAATGAACATGTACCATGCCATACATAGCCTCCTCGACCATCCGCTCACTCCTCCTCGGCAAGATCAGATTCGTCCGCACTACTGCTCTCATAAACCCCGCGCTCGTCCTCCTCGCCAAAAT
The DNA here is from genome assembly GCA_928724755.1 of Sporisorium exsertum. Classification (NCBI taxonomy): domain Eukaryota; kingdom Fungi; phylum Basidiomycota; class Ustilaginomycetes; order Ustilaginales; family Ustilaginaceae; genus Sporisorium; species Sporisorium exsertum. The sequence continues at coordinate 619,700 of CAKMXK010000001.1, forward strand.
CCTGACTGCGATCGTCCCAGCTGTGCCGGCTCTTGCCATGCCACGTCCTCAGCCTGTGATGAATCGGCGAAGACCCGAAGCTCGGCCCATGATGACCCCTTGTGCTGCTATCACCTCCATTCCTGTGCGCGCCTTCCGACTGCATCGCAGCGGAGAGGAACGGCACTTGAGCTTCCCCCTCGTAGTCGTCCTCCTTTGCTGCTGCCGCTCCCTCGTCTGTGCGGTCGAAATCTTGATCCTGCGAGCGATCGAGCCACTCGCGAACGGCTCGGTCATGCTCCTCTTCTTGAGGTTCATCGCTACCTGCTGTACGCGATGCGGAGCTCTGCGTGTCGATGAGATATCGCGAGTAGGTCGGGTATGGTTTGGGACGCGAAGGTGCGCTTGCTTTCGGCGAAAGCGGCTCCTCTGGATGCCCCACACTGTTCGGCGTGCCGATCGCCGCGTCCGCAAAATCATTCCTCGACGCGGATCCAGCGACCTTAGTCAGACCCAGCACCTCCTTGCTCGTGAAGAAATCGTCGTTATCCGTATCGCTCGGCAACGAGGTCGCGCTCCTAGGGCCCACGCGCGCTCGGGAGAGACTCTCTCCACTAGTCCTCGATCCGCCATCGATCGCAGGCAGCGGCTGGACGGTATTGCTTGCCGGCGACCGCTCCATCTTTCCATTGCTGGCTCTCGACGCCCTCCTGCACGCCTTCCTCCCCTGTTCAATCGCCCTCTCCAACCTGACCCTATTCTCGATCATGTGCAGCTTGGGAAACGTAACGCTCTTGCCTACGCTCATCATCCGCGCTAACTCCTTCCGATCCGGATCCGACAAGATCCTCACCCAGTCCCACGCCCTCGTCTTTGGCAGAATGGTGACCGCTCCGCCAAAACGCTGCAGGAACACACTCGACCAATCTTGCCCCAAGATAGCAGGGAGCAGATCGAGGTCGCGCAAGATCTTGAAGTTCATCGAGAGATTGAGCTTAAGGATGCGTTCGGAGGCCGAGAGGATGAATCCGCCGCGCCAACCTTTGCCTTTACGGTGTGCGGTGGGCCGACCGGGCGAGCCTTTCGAGCCGAAATGGAAGAGGTGCACATGCGGATTGACCTGACTGACAATGGGGTAGTTGACATTGAACAGCGCATGCAGGTCTTGGAGCGGGATATCGACTCGAAGGCTGCCATCCTTGAACCGGTGGCCCCAGTTCCAAGGAACGATCTCGCCTGTACCTTTGCGCTTCTGCATCAAGCAAACTGGGTTGAGAATGCCCGGCACCGCAGCCGACGCAAGCAAACTGCTCCAAATAACACAGTCGGGCGCGGTGACGTGGTTGAGCAGCTTGACCGGCGAGTGGCGGTCGGCCGGAATCACGGAGATGCACAAAACTTTACCGGTACGCTCATACGCCTCTTTGAACGTCATGCTGCCCATGGTGAAGAAAGTCGCCTTCTCCGCCCACTTGACCGTATCGAAGCGCGCTCCCGTAGACCACGCACGCCGTGCCCATACCGAGATGGGCTCTTCGCATGCAGTGATGCGATCCGCTAGCGCGGGCACGAGCATCTGTCTCAGCTCCTGGTCCGTTCGTGTGCATGTCAGCGCAGCAATGAGCCCACCCGCCGAAGTTCCTGTAACCACCTTGGGGAGCAGGTTCGCGTCCAGCAAAGCGCGCACGACGCCGATGTGGTAGTATCCAAAGCTGGCTCCTCCGGACAGGCACAGCGCGCTGCGGCCGAGGTTCTTGCTGGCAGTGCGGTAGAAGCTGCGCTTGGTTTCCAGCGGGACCTTTTCCGTGTTTTCGATGTACGCTAGTGCGGTCTCGATCTCGGCCAGATAGCTCTCGACGAGGTACTTGGTGCCCAGGTAGGTCTCGGAGTAAAGGCGAAAGTTTTCCGTGCCGGCAAAGTTGTTGCGCAGGCACAGATCGAGGACACCGAGCAAGTTCTCGGCGTCGTCCTTCTCGCGGAAGTTCTTGAGCGACGATTTGACTTTTTTCACCAGGATCCAATCGTAGAAGCCACTGGCGTCTTCGGTCTTCCACTTTTCGTAGCCAAGAAAGTCGTCTTGTTCGAGTGCTGCTTCCTTCCACTCTGCATAGTTGGTTGCCGAGCGCATACGTTTGCGCAGCTGACCCTTCTTGCCTCGCCACGCTATCGAGTATTCGATAAGGTTGACGAGTTGGCGTACGAGCACGTAGAGCAGAAATTCGAGGCTGATGACGGTAAAGATGCCGACGAGGAGCGGCCATCGAAGCGTGTGGAAGACAAAACCTTCTCTCGTGCCGGAATCGACGATGCTGCCCTTCTTCTTGCTCTTGCGAGAGATCTTTTCGTTGATGGGGGCAAAGTCGGAAGCAGCGGCGATTCTGCCTACTTTTCGCGGGTTGGAAGCGCGCGTTCCGGATGGCTGGGCCATGAGTGGTGATTGGGGCTCTGCGAAGGCGGCGGCAGGTGCGGCTGCAGCAGATGCTCGACCTGTCTCTGTGGGTGGCTTGGCTGTATTTCCGTATCCGAACACGTTCCAGGAGGTGGAGCCGGTATAATGCGAGGAGGAAGTGGGCTGGTACTCTTGTTGTCCGAGGTCTGTGGCCAGTGCGTCACGGAAAGCCTCGATGTGTTCTGGCACGACGTAATCTTCGGTGAGGAGCGGATCGAGCTCTTCGTCGGGTGTAGGTGGGAACAGCCGCGGAGAAAAAAGGGAGCCGAGACTGCGCCGACGTTTGGATGTGGCCTTGATGTTGGAGGTCTCGGAGCTGGATCCGATAGGCGGTGGATGATTGCGAGCTCGTCCAGAAGATGCCTGGGGTGACTGTGTGGAAGGCGGTCTGGCCATCGCTTCTTCGAAATTACTCGATGTTGAAAGCGAAGCCGGGTTGGGCTGCTGGCGCCGCCGGAAGATGGATGCCATGGTGATGAGAGGTGCAGACTGCTGGGAGCCTAGAATACGATTGCGCCGATGGACAGTAGCATGTCCACTTGCTTTGCTGATCTGGTCGAGGACGTCTAGTTCTTGTGCGGGATTGTAGGTTCTTGATGATGGATGATGATGGTGAGAAAGGAAGGACACAGAACTGTGTTCAGAGAGAGCGGTTTGTTGCCCCAACAATGTCAAAAAAGCTCTCTGTGTTCATGCGAGGCTGCATGCAGCTCACTGCGTCATTGGTGGTCACCTGCGCTCATTGCCTGGCGCTTGCGCTTCCGGCATCCGTTCACTGCGATCGGGTTGGTAATCGGGTGTCGTTTTATTTGCTCCACATTCGGAACTTTGCGAGATTTTTCTATTTCCTTTTTGGAATTTTGAGACTTTTTCTAGATTTTTAGCTGGAGGACCCTTGGAACGATTTGACGACTTGTTCTTTTCCACTCTTCACTCCTTACTCCAACCTCCTCTATCAAGATACCCACAACCATCCTCGAGCTCGCCATGCCAAAGGAAAACAAAGGCGAAGCTGCCGTTCGAGGTGCAGGTGCTGCGGACTCTCCCGCCCACAAGAGACCAAAACCGTATCACAAACGATCTGTTCCTCCCACCCCAAAGGATGGCGCCTCCTCATCTACAACCAAATCCATCCCACAGCATCCCAACAAGAAGCAGCGCTTCGAAAAGCCGCAATCCTCGGGCCCATCATCCGGTCTCCCAGGTGCATCTAAGATCAAAGCATCGATCCGACAGACAAAGCGCTTGCTCGCCAAACCCAACCTCGCGCCGGGCACCAAAATCGAAGCAGAGCGTCGACTCAAGGCTCTCGAAGCGGATCTGGAGGTGGCATCCCGCAAAAAGGTCGAGAAATCGCGTGCTGCCCGCTACCATCGCGTCAAGTTCGTCGAGAGGCAAAAACTCGTCCGTCGTATTGCGCGGTGCAAACGAAACCTCGCACGGCTCGAGAGCGGTAGGCCAGCGGAGGACTCAGATTCAGAAGGCGGCGCCAGCGACGACGATGACGCTGATGAAGAATACGCCAAGCAGCGGGCCAAGGAGTCAAACATGTCCAAAGTCGAGCTGACCAAGCTGCTCTCATCGTTGAGAGAGCTGTTGCAGTACGTGGTGCAATATCCCGCAGATCTGCGGTACGTGGCCTTGTTCCCAAACGCAGAAGAGGGTCCGAGTCCACCCGATGCAAATGAGAAGGATAAGAGCAGGCAGATGGCGTTTCAGCACCTTGAGAGGGTCAAGAGGGCGATCAAGGATAGACAAATTAGCGATGAACCAGAGGTCGAGTTGAATAGCAAGGACCGCACGCTTAAGAAGCTGCCCAACAGCAGCATCAGCAGTACCGGCGCAAGCAAGGCAAATCTGGAGTCGAGCGGCAAGCAAAAGCCAAGTAGGAAAGCGGACAAGGCCGACAAGAAGCACAAGCAGTTCCAGCAAGGAGGTTCGGACAGCGACGATGACGGAGATGCGCGTGCAACTGGAGGTGTCAAGGACGACGACTTTTTCGCACAAGACTCGGACAACGAAGAGTGAATGTCACAATCATACTTTTCACATCAATCACAGTCGATCGTGCGTTCCAATGCCTGTGTTGATGGAAGCTAGATGGTTTAAAAACTTGGCCCTTCCGAGTGTTCCTTGATTCGTTTCTCCCTTAGCTGAGCTTCGAGCTCGCGGATGGCCTCTCGATCAGCTCTGATTCCCTCGGGACTCTTACCCGAGCTATTCCTCCTCGTCGCCCACTGCAGCCTCACCGGTGACTGACCATCCTTAGCCTGTCCCGTTGCTTGTGCCCCATCCGCCGCAGCTTCTGCCGCTGTCGCATCGCTGGTCAAGTCAACATCATTAATATGCACCAAGTTCTTCTTCTGCACACAGCCCTCACCCTCGGCCTCCAAATCGTCAAACGCTGCATCGCGCTCCTTCCTCCTCGCGACGGGATCCCAAAACTCGTGCACCTCGGTCTTAACTCCGTACGCCTGTGGCAGGATCTCAATCAACTGACCCTCCCTCACCTGTATGCGCGGAATCTCGTGCGGCTGCAGTCCTTGGAGGTAGGCAATGAGACATCGCAGCACAGAAGATTGACCGATGATGAGCACGTCATTCCGGGTGCGCTCGAGCTCGAAGATGATCGGTTCCAGACGCACCGACAGATCGTGGTACGATTCGGCGCGTGGGAAGCGGTGCGAGTAGGGTTCGCGCAGCTTGCGCTCGTATTCATCGGGGAAGCGCTGCTTGACTTCGTCGACCGACATGCCGTCGACCACGCCCGGGTTCATCTCGCTCAATTGGCTGCGTTCAATCACCTTGTACCCCTTCTCGGCGAGAGGGTAGGCCGTGTGCGAAGATCGCCGACGCTGCGAAGTCCACACTTCAAAGGCCTTGCTGTCTTGCTCCATGAACTCGTCCTTGCTACTCGCTGCCTGCTCTGCATCATCGCCCGTTATGGTTGTGGCAATGGGTGGGAGGCCGGCTTTCTTCCGTCGCAAGTTGACCATAAAGTGGGCCAGCTCATCGGCGTAGTCCCAGCCGAGCGACGAGAGATCTGCGTCGGCCTTATACAGATGCTCGACGAGAGCTTCGCCGGCTCGAGCGAGGTAGATGGTGCGTTGTCGGTTGTGGATGTTCATGAGGAAGAAGACGATACGAGATTGCAGATAGCCCTGGATGTTGTTGACCACCACCTGCTCTCCGACGTTGATGAGCTTAATGTACGGGAAGCTGGGATTCTCGATGGGCTCGTACGTCTTTTCATGACCCGCAATACGCTCGTAGTAGTTCTGCATCGCCTTCTCGGGGTCCCAATCGACATAGTCCGGACTGCTCAGCTTGACGCTTCGAACATTAGCCTCGACCACCTTGGGATCTGTGCAGATGCTCTCGAGGAACATGACGTGGACGCCCAACTTGCCGTACTTTTCGCGAATGGCATATCTCCTACTCTGCACCGAGTTGTTGGCATCGTATACGACAACTTGTCCACCTTGATTGAAAAAGAAATCGATGACGGTATCGTCGAAGTCGTCGAGGATCTGCTTGCGCAGCTTTTCCGTATCTTGGCTCTTGGGACCCGAGACAAAGTAGTCAATGGGGATCTTGTCTGCACCTCCGAGCACTTTGCGACGATGATCGCCGAGCGAGAATACGCCCGACTTGACGCCAAGCCATGTGAGATATCGCTCGATGGCGTGGGAGAGATGCGTCTTGCCTCGGGCCGGTAGACCAACGGTGGCGATGAGAATTTTACCGGCGTGGTAGAGTTGACCCGAGGCGGTGGTGTAGAGCGGCGCCGCCATCTTTGCGCGCTGTTGGGGGAGATCGAGGAAGGGGTCAGGTTCGTGTCGGATAGAGTGGATCGGGAAATAGAAAGAGAGAGAGGGGGGTTCGATGTAGTGAGATTGGGCATACTTGCGGATGGTTGAGACACCAGCGACGCACAGGCCTCGATGGAGTTGTGGAGAAGATAAGTTTGCTTTTGGCGGACAGGACGCTGCGATTTTCGTGAATCATGAACACGTTGAATTTTGCCCGCCATTTCTGCATGTTAAAGTCATCGCCACGTCAGAACAGCTATTCGGCTCGGCTGGGATCATCTCGACGCAACTCAGCGCGTCCTTGGCCAGTCCTATCGAAGGTGAGCACAAGTGCCAATGATCTTCTGAGTGTGGATTGGGTTCAGGGCCCTCAGCTAGCGAGGGCCACTCAAAAAAATGTACATGGCATAGGAGGCACTCGTACCATCAAATGAAATGCTGATGGGAATGGTGGGTATATGGCTGGGAGCGAAAGCGAGATTAATGTCTGGTTGCACCAAACACTGCCATAAGCTTGCGGTGGTCTGCTGCTCTCGCCTGGATGTAGGCATCGAGCTCCTCGTAGCTGCGCCCGCCCGTATAGCTCTCGAACCACGTACCGTCTCGGTAGAGCTCGAGGGATGGATAACCGTCGATGTTTTGTCGTTCGCAGAGATCGCCCTGTGCGATGCAGTTGACGCGAGCAATGTGGAAGTTGGACGAATCCTCGAGATGACGGTTGGATTCAGCAATGTCGTGGAAGGTGGGTGCCAACTTTTTGCAGTGTCCGCAGAAGGGAGAGAAGAACTCGACAAACCACATGCCGTTGTCGGTGGAGCTAGTAAAGTTGCTCGCGGTCAAGGATTGGACGCATGGGTCGAAGCTGGGGAGAGGTCCAGCCATGACGCAGGTTGCGGTCAGGATGAGAGCCACGATGGCGCAGATCCAACGCATCGTAGAAATCATGTTGGCCAGATGGGCGAGCGACGATAAGAGGGTGCACTACTGAGCTGAAATAGCGTCTGATAGCGATAAAGAGATGGACAGACCCGCTGCCCAAGCAGAACAATGTGTAAGGAAAGCTTGGTCGAGATCGCTTGGTGACGAAGGTAAAGACAGTTGCAGCGTCCGTAGCCCTGCTGATGAAGCGAAGATGGAGGAAATAGTGGTGGTAGCGAGCGTGGCCGACGCGGATGCCCTGATCAAGATGTAGAAGTATAAAGGGGAACGCTAAGGGCTAGTCGGCGAAGGTCCAAGCTGGACGGAACCGCTGGGAGAAGATCATGGTGGAAGATGCAAAGGACCAAATGAACGCAACGCGCCAAGAAATGCGACTGCGTAAGGCAAAGCTGCGCCGAGTTGCTGCACGCGCCTTTAAATCTGCAGACCTCAGCACCGCTCCCTCTCTCTAACTCGCCGACGCCGGCCAATTCGGACAGCAGAACATTCCAGAGCTGTGAGATAGCTGGACGGCGCCTGTGTCTGACGCAGCTCGGCAAGTCGGCCAGGAACCAGACAGTTTGTGCTGCTTCTCCTGCAGCATCAATTCAAACGCAAGGGGTTTTGCTCATCGCAGCAGAAGCATGCTCTGCCGACAGCAGCGACTTCGAGGAAGGCGTAATTTTTGTCGGCTGTGTGTTGCATATATGAACCTAACAAATACAAACCGAAAAAAGAGCTTAGAGGTTCTCGGATCTCGGTTGGTGGATGGTTGGGGAAGAGCTGTAAGAAAACACTTTCTTTTTCGTTCGTGTCGGCCGTTGTTGGTTGCTGAGTTGGGTGTGCAGTCAGGCCTTGTCAGTTGCTGCGTGCGCAGGGCAGAGACAAGTGTGCCTCAGTCACTGAGGCAAGCATTTGACCAGCGTTTGACAAGCTCGAAACAGTGATTCCTGCGCATTGATCGGATCGGGTCCAACTGAGCTTCGCTGCTTTGCCAGAATCCCACCTCATTGCCACGCCTTCCCTTCACCCACAAACTCGCCCCTTGAGACCTCATCAATCCTTCCTCTCTCCCTTGCTCTTTTACTCGCTTCACCTCAGCATTTCGCTGTTCACCACGCACGCTGCTCAGCCTTTCGATCCAAAGCCGCGCATCGGTGGATATTAGCATTTGCTTGGCTTGACTGCTCATCTTGGCCTCCGGCAAAGGTGCTTTCTTTTCTCATCTGTCCCTGCATATACACAGTATCTCTTGACGCCTAGCCCAACACCAGCCCCCTTCTCGATACACCAACTCGCATGTTTGACACACTCAGCCGCATTCAAACATAGCCTCGAGAATCTCGGTCACCAAGCCTGGCCTCATCTGCAACTACCCGCCTCAGACCTTTTCTCGCTGAGCAACACCCAGACCTTGTTCACAACGGTGGAGCGAGTAGCAGCAAATCAGCTCGATTGCTCTTCGCTCCCCGTTTGCCGTCACCATGTCGGCCTGGTCCTCCTCCACAGGCAAGCCGCAGCTCTCCTATGCTGACCGCCTCCGTCAAGCTTCCAAATCCACCGCAACCACCAAACTGGACCCTTCCCCTCCCATCTCCTTCGCCACTCGCGCTGTGCCCCGAGACGCCTCGCAAGCAAGCCCTCCGTCTGCGTCTTTGAGCGTTGCCGCCGCCGCTCCATCCAGAACATTATCCAGTACTTCCTCTGCTGGTGGTCCTGCTGCTGCCACTAGCTCAGGGAGCGCACCAAGACCATCCGCAACTCCCTCGGAGAACAGGTCTTCACCCGCTTCTGCCAAACCGAGCGCGACGCCGCTTGCAAGCAGCGGTCCTCCGGTCAATGTCTGGGAAGCACGTCGCAGGCAGCTCGCTGATCGCGAGGCTGAAAAGGAGCGAGAGCGCCAGGCCGCGCTAGCCCAACAGAGGAAGGCATCATCAGCAGCGCCAGCACCCTCAAGTGCTGCCGTCACGCCAAACAAACTGTACAAGCAGGCATCTGCAATGCCAAGGAAAGCTAACGAGCGTCATTCCAAAGGTTCAACAGCCTCGAGCCAGTCCGACCGCAAATCCACCAAGCCGGCAAACCCATCCTCCAGCCACGTTTCCAACCCGGCATCAATACCGTCATCAACACCGACAGCGGCGGCACCGATACCTGGCAAGGTCAACGCGACCTCTGCCTCCAAAGCCAATCAGTCTGCACCGCCGACCAAGGCTACCGAAGACGACAACGCAGTCGCCGGAGAAGCTCGCTCTGTAGCTCAACCGGATGAAACAACTGGTGCTGCATCGTCAACGCAGTCGACGGCTCCGAGCAACAGAACTTCGAGATTTGAGGTCGACGATGATGTCCCGATCGCTGACGCTGAAAAGGCTCCATCAAAGCAACAGGACCAGGCGGCGAACGCGGCTCCCGCTAAAAGCGCAGCAGCCCAAGTACCGCCCTCCTCGGCTTTGTCTGTGCACACCGGCTCCGCACAGCCCTTCATTCACGATGATATCCCGGGAAGCCCTGCCACTGTCGCATCGGCCATCGAAGAGGTACTCAAGAACGGTGGCGCTCACGGTGCACAGACCGAGGAAGACGATGCGTGGCTCGCCAGAATTCATCTTCTCAACGGAGGTCAGAATATGCCCAAATTCGGTGGCTTCGGTCCCAATGGGGTTTCAGGGCTCAGCGACGAGGCAGAGTCGCAGGCCGCCAAGGAGGCAGAACGCGCTGTCGCCGCTGCCTGGGGCGCTGGAAAGAGTGTCTGGAACAAGTCGCAGCAGCAGCAACAGCAAGATCAGCAGCAAATTCAAACAGACGGTGGCAAGGATGCTTCGTCAGACGTGGTAAAAAATCCAGTTACCCAAGGCACATCGGAAGGTGACAGTCCAGGCAGCAAAGATGGTGGTTCTATGGCGCCTTCGACGACTGTAGCCGTCAATGGCACTTCTCCCAGCGCCAAGGAGACCCCCGCTTCAGCTGCGAAACCATCGCAAAAGGTCGCTGCAGTCTCCGGTAGAAAGCCTGACGCTTCTGTTCGCAATGCCTCTGCGAGCAAGCAAAAGTCTCGCGCCCCTGTGGACCAACAAAACTCTGGCAAAGGCGCAGTCGCGCAGTCAAAAGCGGGCGCAGCGACTGTGCCGCCATTCGAGGACGTCAAAAACTGGCCGAGCCCGCTGGATGCCGGCAAGAAACTTGCAGAAAAGCAGAGAGCGGTCGCTGGTCCTAGTGACCAGAACAAGTCAGAAGTCAACAGGACCTCGCAGTCAAAGGCGCCAAAGAGCCTGTACGAAACGCTCGACGAGTTGCAAGTCCGAATCGCGCCTGGCGCCAACCCACAGCAGGCAGGAGGCGCTGCAGGGGCAAGAAAAGGGAAACAGCAATGGGTGTCGATCCTGCCAGAGATCACGCACACTTCGACACCTGCTTTGGGCGCCAAGGTCAATCGACCTGCACCCGATGCCAAAGCGGGCAAGGGCGCCAACAAGCAGCCACAGCAGCAGCGCAAAGACGCAAACAAAGGCGCTGGCCAAGCACATCAGGGTGTCCAAGGTGCCAAGAAGGATGGTGCCAACAAGCCGAAAGCCGCTCGAGGCGAGGACAAATCACAGGCGAGGGAGGGTGCAGTCGATGCTTCAGCCAGCACGAAAGCATCTGATGCACGAGGAAAGGACAGCAATTCGTTTGCGACACAGAGCGACAAGGCTGCTGGTGCTGTCAATAAGGCGAATGCGAGATCGTCGGACACAAACAGTACCCCAACCAAGCATTTCACGCCAACCTCGCACAGCCATGCACATGAAGCCGAGCAAGCCCAGACCCATAGCGCCGCCGAGTCCTCATCTGCTAGCACTGAGACGCTGGTGGGCTCGGCACCTGCATCCACTCGATCCGCACGTGGTGATCTGCCAGCCAAGCAGCCACAGCATGTTCAACAAGCACGCACGAACCTTCGTCCCAACCTCAACGGCATCTCGACGTCTTCGTTCCAATCGCATCCCAACGGTGTAAAGCCGCCCAAAAGCGGCGCCTCTTCTGGAACCGGTACACCCGTCACCAGCCGAAGCTCTCCTCGTGGCTCTGTCGCGTCCTCCCCCAAAGTCCACGCCCTGCCACGCGCTGCGGCGCAGCTTGCCAACGACCCCATGTCGACACCGTACGCTGCTCAGCCGCTCCCGCTGTTCTACGGCCCATCTGGCGCCGCCACACCCATGCTCTCTACGGGCCCGACCAACTCGCACACGTCCCACGGCGGAGCAGCCTGGTTGCCGTACAACCCGTACGCTCGACCAACCGCATACATGTTTGACGCTACGGCCCAGACGGGCGCACCGCTGCCCGCAGGCGTGCTGGGCCAATTGCTCGGCCAGATCGAGTTTTACTTTTCACAACACAACTTGCAGGGCGACTTTTTCCTGCGCCAGAAGATGGACGCGCAGGGGTGGGTCGACATTGCAGTGGTGGCGGGGTTCAAGCGGGTGCAGGCGGTCACGCGCGATTTGGGGATGGTCAAGGATGCGTTGCTGTGCAGTGCTGTGCTGGATGTGGATGAGCAGGGGATGAGGGTGAGACGAAGGTATGGGTGGGAGTTGTATACGCTTGCGCCGTCGTCGACGTCGCCGACGGCGGCGACAGATACGGGGAACGCCGTTGAGGAGAAAGAGGTCGACAAAGGTACGACGGGTGGCGAGGAGGACGAGGAGGCACTGGGCATCGTTGCGGCTTCTGGATTCGGCGGTGCGCTTGACGCGTAATCCCCACGCGGGCACTTCTTGCATAACCTTGGTACACACTCTCTCACACAGTCACCGGTCGTCGAACATCAGCATTCAGGTCTACAGTACATTCTCGCCCATAAAGTATCGCATGCATCCAAACGCCCACATACGAAAACACGAAACGCACTTTTCACATTTTGGCACCTCATCTGTTGGCACACTTGCCTCGCGTCTTTGAAACGGGTGTTGAACCTCGAGCTGTGCACCTGAAAAACGCTCAACCTCATGCTCACACAAGCTCTGGCACATCGACACAAACACAACCCCGCCACGACAGTATCAGTACGATGATGATAAGAAGTTCCTTGTTGCGAATACCCAGTACATGCAGTGAAGACTGCTAGAAGATTCGTATCACATCAGCAAGCAAGCTATCCAAGCTATCGTCAATATCGCCCAACTGCCTGTTGATGCCGTTGTAGGCCTCCCTGACCTTCTTATCGTCGACGAACGGCATGGCGGGAGCAAACAGTCCTCCTGGTTCGGGTTTCAGTGCGTCCTTCTCATCCTCCAGCATGAGCGAGAGCTTCGACGCTGCATTCGAGAGTTTGCTGCCTGGTCTCGAGCCTGTACCGCCGCCGCCGCTGCCGCTCACGCTGCCAATTAGAGCCGAGCTGTTGAGCACGGGCGAAGCAGCCGACGAGATGGAGCTCATGCTGGCGTGGCTGAGCAGCTTCTTGCGCGGATCACGACGTGCAGCCGCTTCCACGATGGTGTAGAGGTGCGACAGCGACGCATCGTCTGCACCAAAGGACAGTGCTGCGACGGAGGGATATGCGGAAGGCGTGATCGATCGCGAGCCGCTCGCTCCTCCTTCAGCAGCGCCCAACGCACTCGTTGAGCGCATGTCGGTCGGCTGCCGCCCCGCTACGAACGTGGACAGAGGCGTCAGCATGGTGCCTGTAGTGTTGGTCGCGTGCGTGGCTGCAGAGCTCGTGCCCACCGTGAGCGGGCTAGACGTATCGCGCGAGTTGGAAAACTCGGATCCGGCCGAAAGCTGTTTCTTGTGCGCAGCCGCTGCTCCAGCTGCTGCTGCAGCACCAGCTGTGACAGGTGCAGCCTTGCTGTTCTGAACGTCCGCCGAGTTTGATCGCGTGCCATCTGTATTCGGCGCCCGCGTCGGAGCCCCGACATTCTCCTTGGTCGTTGACGTGGTGGGCGTCTGCACACGATCCAGCACGGCATTGATCCTCTCTTCAACATTCGCAGCTGATTGACTGCTCCCACGCATGAGCGAATCCAGCAAATCGCCATTCGCCGCCACACCCTTGCCAGCAGCCTCAGCACCCACCTTGTTTGGCTGCTTTCCAAAGGCAAGCGGAGCGACACCGCCGTTCAGCTGAGAAGTGGGCGAGGGACGGACTTCGAAATTGACCTCGTTCAGACTGAGCGGGCTTGTTGCACCCGAAGAACTTCGAGCGGAGGCGTATTCTTCGGTGGTGAGGTCGCTCTGCATGCTCTTCTTGGTGCCGAAGGGGGGTCGTGCATCGAAGGGTCGGAGACCTGGATCAGATGAAGAGTTCATCTGCGAATCCTGCGAGGCCTGCATCTGATCCCGCATCACCTCTTCGATGATGGAGCTGATGTCGCGCTCCTGGCCATCGGCGGGCACATAAGAGTAGCGGAACTTGTTCGAAGGGCCCAGCTTGGAAGATCGGATGCGAGCTTGGTTGGACAGCACCACATCGACGCCCTGTTGCGTGTTGCGCTGGGCTCCGAGCACGGCAGCGTTGCGTTCTGCCGCCGCCGCTCGCTGAGCTGCGATGATTTCTTGCGGCGTTCGGGCGGCATTCGACTTGACCTGAGCCTCCTGCACCAAATCCCTGGATCCGCCCAGTGGAGGGCTGCCCAGTTGTGCCTGTAATTGTCTTGTCTCGTGCACTGTCGCAAGCTTGTTGTCCGTCGGACTAAGCGCTCGAGCGCCGACGGCGCTGGACATGTGTGGCCGTGCCTTGGATACCGAGTGAGCGTGCGTGATTTGACGCAGCACAAACACAGGATCGTGCACACCAACATCGTCCGACGCGCCGAGCAAGGCGGCGGCGTCAATGCTGCGACGCTTTCCGTCCACAGACCGTCGGTTGCCGATTCCAAGCTTGAATGCCGGTGGCGAGGGGTAAGCGTCCAGCACCTTGCTCGTAGGTGCCAGCGCGCGCTCGCCGTCGGCTGCCTGCACGGCAAGGCCGTACTTGACATGCAGCCTGCTCTTGCGCCTTGAAGGTCTATCCTCGACATCATCACCGCCTTCGACAACACCCTCTGCGATACCGAAGCGATCCAGACCCTCCTCGACAACTTCGGCTACCGTCGTATTGCGCGGGAACGTGAGGATCTTTTCGCGGAATCGCGGCTGTGAAGTGGGCTCTGCCGCGGCATCTGGGCGACGGGATAGCCGCTCACGAAGAGTGGCAGCAGGTATGAGCGCATTCGACTGTGGATCAAAAACGACTCCTTCTGGAAGGTCCGAAGCATAGATAATGAGGCGCAACGCAAAGCGAGCCGTGGGACTCTGCACCGTCTCGCCAGTCTCGCCCGTGAGGAGCGAAGAGTGGCTGCTGCGAGCCGCGTCATCACCATTCAGGCTCAACGAAGTCACGTTGCTGTTGTCCTGCGACACCGAAAGATCGGACACGTTACCGGATCGACCCGATTCGTCCGCTCCGTTGAGATCGATGTATCCCTGCAATCGGTCACGCCTGCTGATATAAAACTTGACGGCATGGTCATCGCTGAAGTCGTTGCCGAGTCGAGCGATGGCTGGATGCGTGCTGAGGTTCGACGAGATAGACGAGATGGAACCGACACTTGATCTCTTGACGCTCGGCACGGTCACTTGACCCTGCTGCAAGATGTCGGTGAGCGTGTTGAAGAGTTCGAGCGGATGCTCATCTGCATCCAGCGGTCGCTCGTCCCCCTCCAGACGCTTGATCGTCAAGACGTACTTGTCCATGTCGTGCAGATTGACTCCGAAACGCTGCAGTGCTTGGCGCTGCAGATCGGCCGAGCGCGTGCTGTCATTGAGCAGGACCGTCTTAAACGTTGAGTCCGAGTCGACGCCTTCTCCAGCAAACACTCGAAGCACACTGAGCATGGGTGTCGAGCCGGATGGCCCGATCAACGAACCGGGTCGTTGGTGCAAGCGCTTCTTGTCGGTCAGGCCCGTCGGGCTCGCAACGTTGTTCGAATCGTAGCTGCTGTTCTGCGGAGACAGGAATTGCCTCTGGTACGCCTCCTGGGTGGCTCGGTCACGCTCTTGGACGGCGCGGCCCATGCCGATGCTCTGACCAGGCTGCAGACCAGCATTGGCGGCCTGAACGGCGGGGTTGACGGTGACGGCACCAGCGGCAGGGCTGCCACGCCCTCTTGGAGCTAAGCTATCTTCGGAGCTGATGCCCACCATGCTATCTCGGTCGTCAAAGTTGCCGCTCTTGCGATCCTTCTTATCCTTTCTCGAGAACAGGCTGAAGACGCCGGAACGCTTCTTGCCGGCCTTTTCTTCGCTCGTGTCGTAGCTGTCATTGCCCTTGCTGATTCGGTTGCTCTTCCGCTTGTCCTTGTCGGACGATGAGGAGGCATCGCCTGCAATGATGGTAGAGCTGGCGCTGGCATCCGAACTGGCACGCTCTCGCTGGATCTGCGAGGGCAGGAAGCCGCCGCTGCTGCTGGAAGTACTGTTCCTGCTCATCGCGATGGACGTGGGACGTCCATTGGCGTCGTAGCAAACGGAGCCGCTGGAATTGATGCTGGAGACGGAACGCTCCGCCGAGGTGGTGCGCATGTGCTCGCCAGGGACGCGACCCAATCCTAATTGACCATAGGTGGTGCCGGCGACAGAGAGTTGTTGCGAGGATGTCGAGGATCGACCATTGGCGTACATGTGCGCATCGCCGTTATTCTGGTGGGCAGGTGCGTACGGCTGTTGCGATGCTGGGTGCTGATACTGAGATGGCTCCTTAGCTTGGGAACCGTTAGTCCATTGAGCCTGGTCTGCAGATCCTTGTGATGATCCAGCAGGTCCTCGCGCGTACTGTTGCGAATATACATGCGATGCCATCTGCTGCTGAGCTTCGACGGCTTGCTGTTGGATGCTTCTCCCTTGCTGGTGATCTTGGCGCATGACATCTCGACGTTGCTGCTGGATGCGCTCGGCTTCCTGTCCGTCCCATTCCATGCCATCATCTGGCTCCATCTTGTTGAAGCCAATGTTGCGGTGGTGGGCTTGACCATCCTTGTCAACTTGACGATTGTCTTGGCCATCAACTTGCTCCTCGTCCTCGTCCTCGTCCTCTTCGTAGACAGCGTCCGGATCTTCCTCATATTCGAGATCGTGCTCTTCGCCGTCTTCGTCGTAGTCAGAATACTCATCACCGCTATGCTCGAGATACGTAGATGGGCCAAAAACGACACCGCGCTTGCTGCGGATCTGCTCCTTGGTGAGAGGCGCTGGAGCACCCTGTGCACGTCGGGAAAGGGCAGAGAGCTTGCCCGAGTGGAGTGAGACGCCAGCGGTGCCGGTGGCATGTCTGGCTTTGACGAGATGGCTGGTGAAGATCTTTTCGGGAACCTGGATGTGATCATCGTCGGTTGCCGAGGTGAGATCGACATTTCTGTGCTTATTGAGACGGGCGAGACGCTCAAAGGGGGTCTCGATGTTCTCCGCAGGAATGTAACCAACCTCCTGGGTGCGAAGAACGCGGACGAGCCACCAATAGCTGTTGCTGTCGTCGAGCAAGGTGAGGCTGTTTCCCTTGTTAACGGTGGCCTGGCCTTCGACGGTCGCGACAAAGTTGTGCAGAGCATACACGAGATCAAAGTCGATGTTTTCGTCTGGGATGGAAGGGCTCGAGCTGAGGTCGGACTCGTCGTCTTCGATCTCTTCTTCCTCATCTTCGTCCTCGTAGACCATCTCGTCGCGGATGCCGTCAGCCATTTGGTGGTGTTGATAGTGGCCGTTGGGGGCATACTCGTCGCGGCCGTACACATCGTAATCGGAGGAGTTGGATATCCGGTTGGCGTCACGCTGCTGTTGGTATTGGGCGTGCGCAGCTGGATGAGCATCATCGCGCGTGGCTTTGGCGCCGGCACTCGCGTTGCCAGCCCTCAATCTACTGGTTGCTGCTGCGTATACATCCTGTGCATCTTCGTCGCTGCTGAAGCCACCGTTATCAGGCTGCTGTTCGAAATTGTCGTTGTGAGCATAGGCGCGGTCGTGGTTGGGGCCCTTATTGGATTGGGGGCCAAAGGTGGACGCGTGGATTTGGTTCTGGATCTTGTTGTTGACTGCGTTCTGGTGAGCGCGCGGCGTGGTGCTGGTGCCGGAACCGCCGATGCCGGTGAGGCCAGAAGAGCCCAAATTGACGTCGAGCGTCAAGGTCGGTTTGACCTGAGTCATGTTGAGAGCAGTCGAGCTAGCGTAATTGGATCAGCAGTCGATTCGGTGCGATAGATCGGGAGTGAAGATGCGGAAGATAATACTCTGCCGTGTCTAGGCGTGAGAAAAGCTCACAGAACCTTTCTGACGAAACTATGCTACGCGGGAAGATTGCGGCATGAGTTGCTTTGTGGCCCGTCGATAACGTGGGTGCCAACGAAGTGACCGCCTAGTTGCTACTCGAACACTTGTGGGAAGAAAGCGGATGAGTGTGGACACGTAGAGCGTCTCGAGATTGACGATGAGAGCGGATCAAGTGCGAATTCGGCGAGATGCCGAAACACAACGGCAGTCGGAAAGGCCGGATGAGTCGGTGGCTGGATAAAGGGAGCCCTTGCTGAGCCGGTTGAAGCTCTTGATTGTGATGGTGAGATGAGCTCAAGGCTGGATGGTTCGAAGACAACGGGCAACTTGCAGGGCGATCAAGGCAGAAACAACAGCCGAAAAGCAGGTCGTGGGCGTCAGTCGGCTACCGAAGGCGTGTGTCTGCCTGCGTCTGTGAAGGGCGAGCGTCAAGAGAGCCAGCTGCAGGCGAGCGAGAAAATAGGCGCGAGGTTTTGGCGTTTTGCGAAGCGTGACAGAAGTTGCAGCTGTAAAGGGAACAACAGCCAGACAGCCAGCGGGAGGCCTGCCGATATCGCAGAACAGCGAAATTGACAGGCAGGCAGAGCAGCTGTGAAGGCTGGAAAAGTGCCTTCCTGCGCCCAAATCCGAAAGTCTATCGAGCGAGGCCGAAAATGCTTTTTCACAAACTTGTCCCGCTCTCTCTTGCGACCCCTTTCTTAGCTCGGTCCCCGATACGTGCTTGAACTCCTCTAAAAATGAAAGGGCTGCTGGGACATTGCGAGGGGGAAAAAGGGGGACCACGAAGCGACGCGCTGGCGTGCAGTCTTTGCGCGTTGGCAGCCTGAGCTAAGACACCCGGTCCCAGAATCGGGCTGATTAGGAGCACACATCGGCGATCAATTTTTTAACTGCCGAAGCTGCACCTCTTTCTTCCTACGACTTTCGCAAGGGTCCACAGTTTGTCAAGTGCACATGCCAACACCATCAGCGCAACCGACCGATCCACAGGCACCGCATTGCGCTCGACTCTCTCTCGAAAGAAGCTTGGGGCGACGGACATGAAGCTCGCTATCCAAGGCTGTAGTCATGGCGAGCTCGACGCCATCTACGCCTCTCTTCTTCGCACCGAGCGCGAGCAGTCTCTACAGGTCGACGCACTCTTACTCTGCGGCGACTTCCAAGCCATCCGCAACCATTCCGATCTACACGCACTCGCCGTACCGCAAAAGTACCTCCGGCTTGGTGACTTCCACTCCTACTACTCAGGCGAAAAGGTCGCCCCCATCCTCACCTTGGTGATTGGCGGCAATCATGAGGCGAGCAACTACATGCACGAACTGTACCATGGCGGCTGGCTCGCTCCCAACATCTACTTTCTAGGCGCCGCCGGTGTTGTCGAGCTCAACGGTCTCATCGTGGCGGGGATATCGGGCATCTACAAGGACAAAGACTACAAGAAGGGGAGGTTCGAAAAGCTGCCCTACGATGCGAGCACGATACGAAGTTGCTACCATACCAGAGAGTTTGACGTAGCCAGACTCAAGGCGTTGACGGGAAATCAAGTGGATGTGGTCATGTCGCACGACTGGCCCAATACGATCGAGCAGTGGGGCGACACGAAAGCTTTGATCCGCAAAAAGCCCTTCTTCAAGGACGAAATTGAATCAAGCACGTTGGGGTCACCACCGCTGATGGACCTTTTGCAGTGCTTGAAGCCCGCCTTTTGGTTCTCTGCGCATCTGCACGTCAAGTTCGCTGCTCTCTTCAAACATGATCAGGCCTCGGCACAGAATGTCGCGAGTACGTCGGCAGCAAAGGCAACAACGACAATAGCAGCAGCAGCAGCAAATGCGAACCCTGAAGCTCTCGACATTAGTCTCGACTCTGACGGGGATGAAGAGAAACAGCCAACGACGCAACTTTACTCCAGCGGAACACAGAATAAAGCAGAGCAGACTGAACCCAGTGCCTCTGCTTCGACCAGATTCCTCGCCCTGCACAAGTGTCTCCCGCAGTCGTCCTTCCTGCAGATCATCGAACACCCATCGCCCTATGACGCCGCGCTGGAAGCACGCAAATCGGCGCTCAACTATCAACAGCGCATCTCACCGACCTTGCGGTACAACAAACGGTGGCTTGCTATCACACGTGCATTCCACGGCCACTTTTCGCTGCAATACCGCCAACCTGACCTACCGGTCCCTTCCTCGGCCTCATTCCTCGAGAAAATCAAGGCAGAAGAGCGATGGATCGAGCAGAATCGCTTGACACGTGGTTCCACGAGGAATAGCGTTAAGCGGAAGCAGGACGAGCTCGATGGTTCCAGTGCAGCCACTCCGCAAGGAAGGGAGGAGGGGCAGGGCGAAGAGGATCTAGACGTCTACAGGGTGCAACACTTCGTTCGTACGGCGCCGGCCCCTTTTGAACCAGGAGGATTATCCCAAGCTCCCCCGGCGTGGTACACCAATCCTCAGACCGAGGCATTCTGTCACTTTGTGGGCATCGAGAACAAGATCAACCCGCGTCCTCAGCAATTCGCACCCGCGGGATTCCATCCTCCGCCCCAATTCCTTCCTCACGAAGCTCAAGAAGTGATTCAAGCAGCACAAGCGCAAAATCATGGCGAAGTGCAGCGCAACGCGACAACGTCGGATCCGAACGCGCTTGCAATCGACATGGACGACCTCGACAGCGATTGCGATCACGAAGGCGACGGAATCGCTGCAGCTACACAATCGAAAGACGAGGCAGCAGACGACGGCAATGGCCGCGGGGTATTAACTTTGTCAGACGAGGACGAGCTGCATGCTCGTTGGAAGGAAGGCACCGGCTGAGGCATTCCTCGCACCTAATTCAAGCAGCGTTGCAGCTTTGGGAATCAAGCTCACGTTTCAGCCTTGCTTCGATCGTTGCATCGGATGCGCGCACACACACATTTTTGCCTGATCCAGCGTTTGACGTTTGACATGAGCATTTTCAATCCTAGATGTGCGCAGCACACGAACCATCAGAGCGACGAATACGTCTGTAGCAAAGGCTCGACCTTCCTGACGAGCGTGTTGCTCTTCTCGCGGTCCACACGGTCCATGAACCTGTAAAGCGTCCGAACGGGATCCAGCTTTTGGCCGGAGAGCGGGTCTGTGAACTTGTCCTGGCCTCGGATGGCGACGTAGCTGAGGGTGGTCGAGAGGTTTCTGCTCAAAATCGCTGAGCGCTGGGCTGGGGAGACGGCGCTAGGCCCGGCGGGAGAGGAGAGGGAGCGCTGGGCGGACAAGGTGAGGAGCGAGACGAGTTTGTCCGTTCGTGCGAAGATTTGGGCGAGGAGGGGGTTGGTGGCGGTTCGGCGACGGTCCGAGATGAGGTTGAAAGTTTGGATGTATGCTCGGGTGAGGTACGAGATGAGGAAGGGGTCGAGTTGGCATGTTGGCGAAGAAGGGGACGCGGAGGACAGGGTTGCCGACAAGGAAGCGAGGATCGACATCCGGTCGATGATGGAGAGTTGGGCCCTTGCAAGAGGTATATCGAGTTTGTGGCGTGCATCAATAGCTTGCGCCTTTTCACCTTCCTCCGCACCTTCCCCGCTGGCTCCGCTTTCCGAAGGTACAACACCGAGCAAGTCGCTCTCCTGCACCGGTGCACCTTCGATCTCTGCACTCGCCAAAATCTCTTCCCTATTACCTCTGCCCAACTTTCTCACCAATCCCTCCTGAACCACGAGCAGACTCTCCAAGTCATACTCGAGTCCGTACGCATATCGGTCCAGGAACGCATTCAACGCCACCTCGGGCAACCTCTTCTTGCTGGCCCGCGACGCGAATCGTGCTCCACTCTCAACACCCAGACTGCCCACCCTGTCACGGTACATCTTGGCCACTTCCAACAGCGCTTCGAACTCTTGCTTCTCACTAGCATGTCCAGCCAGGTTGCGCCATCGCGCAAGGCTGGGGAACTGTCCACGGTCGATCGACTCCCATTCGAGACTGGCACGGTAGTCTTCCACCGCCTTGGCGAATTCGACGCGCGACATGGACGCAGTCGTTGTGCTGGCAGACGAGCCAGAAGGAGCACTGCTGACGTCCGAGACTCCACCAAAGAGATCGTCGTCGTCCTCTTGAGCGAATTCGTCCTCTTGCTGCTGCTGCTCGGAGAGCATGTCGTCTTCTACAGCAGCAAAGGCGTTCTTTTTGGATTTCTTCTTGAGATCCACCCTGCTCGAGCTGAAAGATCGCAAACTTGAGCTGCATGGCGAGGTAGCAGCAGTTCGCAGGCTGCTTTGGACAGCAAGGCGCTGAGGAAGAAGGTTGAGCGATGTTGAGCGCGTGATCTGTTGTTGCGAGAAGGCATTGTTGCGTGCGGCGCTACGAAGCACCGTCCTAGCAAAGTTATGTGAACGCATCTTTTCTCCAGGACTTTAAGGGCACCGATCAGAAAGGGCTCTTTCCAATGCCGTGTAGATTATGCTGAAGGGAAAGGCGCAGATGTCGTGGTCGTGGTTGTGGTCGTGGTCGAGGAAATGCTGGTCAAAGAGGAGGATGTTGGAAGAAATGCTGATCCAAGAAGAAAAATGCAGTGCCTCGCTACCCTTTTCTTTTCTTCTCGAGCCATTGGTCTGCATCACGTGGATACCCGCAATTGTCCCCGATTCCAATCATTTTCCCGATATCCCCTCGATCGGTACGCTCAGAAAGACAGATCAACGAATCGATGATTGACAGACGGCGGAATGTGCTGAACGGTAGACATACATAGGCGGCACGAGACGTAGGATATGATAGTAAGAGAGATGAACTGAGCAGCGAAGCAAAGGAAGACATTCGTCAACTATGAGGAAATGGAAAAAATGCTGGTAACAAGTACGAGACCGGTATACAACGCCTTACTGGGCCGCAACCTAGTGACCATTGCCATTACCGTTACCGTTTGGCGCACCGCTATGGTTGCTTAGCGCCGCATCGGCACGGTCCAAATCGGCGCTGGACAGGAACTTTCCGCCTCCCAGGCCTGGTGTGCTGGCGCCGCTCATGCTGCCGACCGACGTGCCTCGCTGACGAGACTTGATGACGAGCGGATATCTGTACGCCTCCTCTTCGTCATCCGATCCGTGCTGACTCATGGTCTTCCAGAACTGCTGGTGACCGCGATAGTCCGACGTCGACAGGCCCTGCAACTCCTCGGTGAGCGTACCAAACTCGCCGGGCGTCTTTGCGCCAGAAGCGAAGCGCGGCGAGCCAGGCATCGAGAGCGGTGGCGGCATCTTGCCGTCGTGGTGGATATCGTCAAAGTAGCTATCGATGGTGTCGTCCTCGTCGAACGAGTCTGGGTAGGCACGGCGAAGGGCAAGCTGTCGTGCCTTGGCATATTCAAGACCCAGACGCTTCCAGTCGAGCAGCTCGGACAGGCGCTCGGTGCGGTTTCGCTGGTTGATACGCTGTCGGCGCGTCTTTTGGCTGAAGGTGAACATCTGGTCGGTCAACTGGTTTACCGAGTCCTCGACGCTCTTCATTCGTCGGTCTACAATGTAGATGCCGTAGTCCTCGCCGCGCTCGATCGTGTCTTCCATGAAGCAGCCGAAGCCAGACAAGTTGGTTGTGATCGACGGAACGCCCATCACAGTGCACTCTGCGGGCGTGTAGCCCCACGGCTCGTAGTACGAGGGGAAGACACCCAAATGGCAGCCTCGAACAAATTCTTCGTAGTCAAGACCCAGAATGGGGTTGTTGGCGTTGAGGAACTCTGGGTGGAAGATGACCTTGACACGGTCACTGGTGCGGTTGAACAGCTGGACACGACGGATCTGGTTGAGAATCGGATCGTTGTCGTCGTCCTGCATGTTGTGCGTCACGACGGGCGGCAGCGAGTTGCGCTTGAGCGCAAAGATGCGCTTCTTGAGTGCGATCTTGTCCGCATCCGAGAGCAGCGTCGCGGGGTCGATCACGTCGCTTCCGTTCTCGCCCTGATAACGCGCCATCTTTTCGAACAGACGCTCACCGACACGCGCCTGGATCTGCTCGACCGTGTCACGCAGCTGCTTAGTGACGGCCTGGCCCTTGAGCGCCTCGATGGTGTACGAGTTGGTGGCGGCGGGCATAATGATGAAGGCCACCACCGTGGTCTTGGAGCCGCTCTTTTGCAGCTTGTAGTTGAGACGGGCGAGCGACTCGATGAACATGTCGACACCCTTGTTGCGGTATTCGTATCGGCCTGCCGTGAAGAAGTAAAGCGTGTTGTCCAGGTCGAAGTCGTAGTGACCGTAGAAGTGGCCCTTGACAAACTCGTTGATCTTGGCCTTGGATACGGCGTGGAGATTTTGGAACTCGTGCATGGCCGAGAACTTGACTACGTTGAGACCGTTGGGAAGCACACCGTCGGGCTTGCGCTTGAGGAGGTGCTCTGATTCGTAGGCGGTGATGTGACTGACGGTGGTGAAAACGTCGGCGCAGTGGGCGGCGGCACGCTCGACGCAGTATCGGTGGTAAATGCCACGCTTGCCGGCCTCGTGGTCGACGTCAAAGTATTGGAGGTTGTTGTAGAAGTCGACGCTGCCTGCGCACAAGTATCGACCAAGAAGAGTGGCGTGGGTGGTGAAAATGGTAGTCACGTCAATGTGACGCTTGCGGCAGAGCGGGATGGCGAGACCGGCTTGCCATTCGTGGAAGTGGGCGATGATGGCACGCTTGCGCTCGCGGTTCGAGTACTCGCCAAGGAACCATGCAACGAGGTAGCCAAAGACAAGCGTCTCGTTGGTCTCGTGGTCGTGCTGCGGCGTTGGGATGCCTGCGAGGTTCCAGAGATCGCCCTTCCACTCGTCCATGCGGTGGTACATGCTGGAGGTGTCAAAAAGCAGAACGCGGGGCGCACGCTCGATGAGCCACCGTCCGTAGAGGAATTTGACGCCGGCATCGCGCATGCTGTCGAGCGTCTGTTTGAGGAACGGGTCTTCGGGCTCGAGCGCCTCGACCTCCATAGGAGCTGTCTTGTAGGAAAGCGGGCCGATGAGGGTGTAGCGGTCGCCATATTCTTGATGCGTAACAGGGGCTTTTGTCTTGATGACGGTATAGATACCGCCGACCTTGTTAGCGACTTCCCACGCAGCCTCGAAGAGAAGCGGGTTGTGGACGTCCCTTTTGGGAGCAGAGGACGCCATGCTTGCTAGTAGCTGCGATGACAAGGTCCTGAAGCTTTGTTTCGTCCTTGAGTGGGGTGAAATGGATCAAGCCTCGAGTGTCAAGTGCGTCGATCAAGGATGAAGCCCAGTCGAAGCGTGAATAACGAGGGTATGAGATAGGATGATGTGAGGATGGCGAGGTAAAAGGAGGCAGAAAGGAGGTAGGAAGGAGGTAGGACGTGGGATTGAGGGGAAGGCGCAGACACCGGTCAGCTGTTCTCACTGGGAGCAGCCAGACGGGAAGAGTTGAGAGTCTCACTCAGACGTAAGACACAGATGCAGCGGCAGAGAGAGGCAAAGGGAAAGCGCTCATCAGGCACCTAAGGGCCACGGACCACTGTGGAAAAAGCCGAAGGAGCAAAGAGAGTGGAGGAGTGAACTGCGATCTGCGCCACTTGAGTGTGTGACGTCTGCGAGCCAATAGGATTTGGGCGCCGCAGAAGAAAGTCGCATCCTCAACGCATTTGGGGAACCCACGAGCCTGGGCTCTCATTGTGATTTTTCTGGAGACTCCGCTTTGAAAGGAACACAAAGCGGGCGAGTGCATAGACGATCAGCAGCACTTTGACCGGCAGGCAAGGCACATTCGGGAGAGTCAGCTAGCCACGCCGCACTCCATGAGAGAGAGAGTCACGGAGTGGCGAATCACACAGCGCATGCAGACGCCAAAAAAAGTAGAATTTCTCGCCGTTCGTTCGGTCGATCCCCAAAGGCGCAGCAGCGATGGGAGTGAGTTCTTCCGTGCACAATGTGGGGCAAGAAGGGGCGACCTTGCTCGTCCCCGGTCCTTGCGCCCACGCTAAGTTAGCTCTTCCCCGCCTTTGGTCTGCTTAAGACCGAATCGTAGCTTCGTCACTGCCAACAAGCTCTGAACAAGTCCGCCACATCGATTATACCTCCCTCGTTCCAGATCTGATCCGTATCGAGCCAAGGTCAAGACCGCTTCTGGAAACTCGTTCTGAATTTCTGCAATTGCAGACGGCGACGGGACAAAATTTCACAATCGATCGGCTACAGTCACCTCTGCAGCTTCTTTGCATCTTGAAATTGTCGTGCCAAGCAAACCGATCTGCGAGTAAAATTGATTTTGTTAAACCAATGTAATCTGTGAAAAGAAAGACGGCCGCCCGATAAGCCTCGGAACCCGATGTCTTTGCTTCGGTCAAGCTCAGACATTTTGCAGAATCTGGGCCCCCGCACTTTTTTTTGTTGGGCTGCTGCGGGGCTGAGTTGACCCAAAGTCGCCACGGCAATGTACCGCACGGACCCCCGCCCGGCTTTGATCCATCCGATTGTCAACTTTCGCCACATTCCTCTCTCAACACCACCATCATCCCTATCTCTGTCGCAGCTCTTCCATCCTCGCTCCCGCCATTGCACTCGATAGAGCATCCAATACTTACCAACGAAGAAAAGCTCACTTGGACAGAACAAGTCGCAAGCGGATGCACAGCCCCACCATGCAGTCAATTCTCACCCGTCAGCGAACCCTCTTTGCCGCCTCGGCCGCGGTTGTCGCTGCATCCTTTGCCGTCTTGTCCGCTAGGAGAAGTGCACAGATTGCCAGCAGGACTGCTGGTGGTCGCATCGTCTGCCCCGAGAGGAGCGGTGGCGGCATCTAAGCATGGACTGCTATTCAAGCCACCACCGCACACTAGAAAACGAACTTCTCGATTGGCCGTTGTTTGGCTGTCCGAGCCAACAAAGCTTCGTGCCATGCCTTCCCTCCACTACCTGGTCAATTCTTGTCTCGAACCCTTGGGTCTTGCTCAGCTGCGTAGGCCGACTTGCTATCCTCTCATCTGAATCTCACGCCTCTTTCTTGGTCACCCGGATCAGCCTTCTCAGCGCTTCTTGCACAATGTATACTAGAGTCTGCTCAAGCCACGCCGTCTTGTCGAATATAATTTAATGTTTTTACTTTCACAGAACCTCCCTCCCGCAGCGCCATCTCGCACACGCCCTTCCGTCAAACCATGGCCAAAATTCCTTCTACCGCCATCGCCACCGTCGCGAGACCATGGTATTGAGCAATGGTCTGCAGCGACTTGAGCTTCTTCAGCGTCTCCTTGCGCGTCACCATGAGACCAAAGCTACCCGAGCACTCGCAGTGCGACTGCAAGTTGGTCTGCTTGAGCGCACCGCACTTGTTGCAACGCAAGTCTTGCAGATGGAACGACTCCAGATAAGACGTAGCAATGTTGATCAGACGCATCTCGAGATGCGCAATGTTGTACGGGAAGGCACACTTGGCGCACTTCCACTTAGGCGTCGTCGTTGCTCCGCCCCCCGCTGCTTCAGGCATCAGGTCGGCATCACGACACAAGTCGAGCGTTCGATCATCGTTACAGAACGTGCAAATGACCAGTGGTAACTTGAACGGCTCGCAAGGGTTGCGGAACTCGGCCTCGGACGAAAACTCGCGCACATTAATCATGTCGAGCAGGTTGCGCTTCATGATCTGCACCTCGATGGCATTCTCCTTTGCCAGGGACAGAACGGCTGTAGTGGTCTTGATGAACTCGAGCAACGGGTTTGACAGTGCGAGCCAGGTTCCGGGAAGCTTGGGGAATGACCACATCCGTCGGTGCTCGGTGGTGAGCATGTCGATGTACTCTTCGTCTTCATCGCGAGCGACGGCGGCGTTGATCTCGTCCGACGACGCCTGCATGGCAGTCTTGAGCTCCGAGAGCTGCTTGAGCATCTTGCGCGTAATGGTGTGGTTGATGAGGTCCGTCGCAAACTTGGCAGCCGGAGGCAAGGTCGATGCTGGAGCACCTGATTCGCCCTTGCCGCCATTTGCCTGGTTACTGTCGCCTGGCGTCACTGGGTTTGCGGGTGTGTTGGGCTCAATGACAGCACGAAGGGGCGTGCGCTCGTGCTCTCCAGCCAGAGCGGCCCGACGCTTGTACTCGTACATGCTGTAGATGAAGGATCCAATAGCCACCGAGAACTTTTCCTGCACAGCGAGCGGAAGGAATGTCTGAATGTTCCAGTTCATCTCGACGTTGAACGTCGGCGCAACCACATCCACCCTAGAATCCCCTTCTGTCTGCTCCTCCGCGGGCGCCACGAGCGATCCTGCATCTGCAATAACACCACCAAAATTGGCCGTGTCCATCCAGAGCAGGTACTCCCAGTAGTGGATGATGTCGAGCTGGATGTGCTTGAAGAGCTCGCGACTGGTGACCGCCGAAAGCAGGTAGCGCGAGTACGCCATTGCATTGGCTGCAGTTGGCTTGGTCGTGAGCAGGAACAACCGATTGAACGAGGCGTAGACGATCGAGGCTCCCAATCGCTTGAACTCGGCCAGCAGCTGGAGAAGCGTCTTCTTCATCAGCCCGAACAGGAAGCGCTGCAAGGCTGGCTCGAAGAGCGCCGAGCCATCGGACGATGCCCAGCGCCAAAAGTTGTCCGAAAGCAACGCAGCGTACGGCGAGCGGTTGCGCCGTTTGGTCATGTACCACGCCTTGACCATGCCCTTGACAGCGGCAAAGACGGCCGAGGTGAGGACCGAGTCGCCCAAGATGGTCGAACTCTCCACCGTGCCTCTGGAGTACTCGTCCAAGTTGTGAGAAGCGCCTTCGAAGGCAAGACCGGACGTGCTGCCTTCCATCTCGTTGACGGTACCCGACTGGAGAACTGAGTCGACAGCTAGGTCCACGAGCCCAACTTCGAGACATACGGTCGAGTAGGCGCCCGCATGACTGATCTCGAGCGATTCCTGCTCGTCCCACCTGGATTGGGCGTGGATGTCCTGCTCCCTGCCGCCGAGGTCCGGCTGAGGATGTGGAGACCACCACAACACCATATCCTGCTTGACGAGACGACGAGCAAAATCAATGTCGGCACCAAAGAGCGTAAAGTCCTTTCCCATGTTGCCCAAAGGCAAGTCAAAGTGGCTGGCGAGATCGATCCAGCCCCGGATCCAGGCAGAGGCTCGCAGGAAGCACTGCAGCATCCTGCGCGCCGAGTAGAGCTGCCAGCCGAGGGTGGGCAAGTCATCCTCGAGGGCGGCGGCGGCGATCTTGATGATGGGGAACTCGGCGACGCTGGGGATGCGCGTCTCATAGTACGCCTGGTCTTTGGAGGTGCACAGCGCCAACATGGCCGAGCCCTGCTTGGCGGCCTTGAGTGTAGCAAGATCCTTGGCAAGCGCCTTGAACGCGCGCGAGGCCGAAGTGTGAACGCGAACGTCGGCTCGCAACGTATCGGCATAGTCAAACACGCCGCTCCCCTCTGAAAGCTTGCCCCGCTTGCGCATGTGGGCGACGCGGTCCGCGTACATGGTCTCGAGATTGGGCATGTGCCGTAAGCCTGCGGAGTCGACAATGTGCACCTTGAGCTCGCCCTCGGGGCTGAAGAGACTCATCACATGGCGGCCATCCTTGTTGGCATGGTACAGGTAAAAGTAGCGGATGCCGACGCCTCCTGAAAGATACTTGTGGCTGGGCGAGATGTCGACCGAAGTGGGAGTAGACAGATCCTGCAAGCGGAACCCCGTGTCGAGTGCTCGACTGAGCTTCTGCGCCTGCGAGCTGCGGCCGTACACGCAGGTGGAGCCGAGCTGGATGAGCGCTCGCACGTCGAGCGGCAGCTGCTTTTCGTAGACGCCTTCGACGTTGGGGTGGTGGATGAGCTTGCTGAAATGCGCCTCTTGTTCCTGATACACGTCTTCGTCCACGGTAATGCGGTAGAGATGTCGACAGGGGATATCTCGTGGGAGCGTCTTGACCAGCCGCTCGGCCTGATAGACGCCCAACAGGAAGATGGCGTCGCTGGGCTGACTCTTGAAGTTGACGTAGAACTGACGCGGCACTCGCAGCTTGAGCGACTGCAGGTGCTGATCGATCGAGATCCACATTCGATACTCCCCGGGACGCGACGACGGGCAGATCTGCACAACGTCCCAAACCGCCGTGGCCATGTTGGCGGAGCGCTTGGAGAAGAGCAAGCCGACAGTGCCCTTGCCGAGCGTCGATGAGCCGAAAGTATCGCCTCCACTGGCTCTTGCCTTGCGCTCCTTGGCCCTCTGCAATCGCTGTTTGCGCCATTTCCTCTTCATTACCGCCACCCAGCCAGAGTAATCGACGCTCATGTCTGGTGCCACCTCTTCCACCTCCGGCTCAATCTCGGTGATGGTCGCCGCTGCCACTGCTGCCACTGGTTTCGGAGTGGTGCTCGCTTCGGTCGAGGTTGGCTTGCCAGCTGGGCGGAAGACGTCGGTGAGCTTTCTCTGCTTGAACTTGTCCTCACGCGCAGCGACACGTTTGTAGAGCCAGTCTGGGTGACGCACACGCGGCACCGGGTTGGACACCTTCTGCATGGCGGCTGGAATGGTGATGAGCTTCTGGATGACACCGCCGAAACGCTCAATGTAGTAGTTCCAGTCCAGGATATTGCGGATGTCAAAGTCCGTGATCGAGTTGTCGCGGAGGAATTTCTTGAGGTAGTGCTGCTTGACGGAAGGCTCGGCGTTGAAGAGCGCCACAGGCACAGCACGCTCGGTGACGGGCGCTCCAAAGGGCTTGGCACTGATGATAAACTTACAGGCGAGGCCCTTGTCTTTGATCATCTGAGCACCCAGGAAGTCGGCCAGCCGCTTGGCTGTGGTGATGGCGGTCGACTTTTGACTACCATACTCCTGCAGCGTCTTGGACATGGACTTGTTCTCGGCGATCAAGTCGATGAGCTCCTCGTCGTGGAGCGTGGAGCCCTTGCTGTACAGCACATCGAGCCACTGGTTGGCGACCTCGGCGACGGCAGCATAGCATTCGTCAAGCGTGGTGCCGAGCAAGAACTTTTCGAAGATCTGTTTCTGGAAATCTTTGATGAGCTGCAGCTCTCCACGACGCTTGACCTCGAATCCTTTCAGCTCGGCGAGCGAGCCGTCGGGGTTGAAGACGGCGTAGCGCTTCTTGAGCAGCTTGTCCTCCTCTTTGGAGGAGGGCAGAATCATGGCCTTGTAAGGCCCGTCGAGCTCGAAAAAGATCGAGTTTTCGCTGCGCACCTCGTACTTTCCATTTTCCTTGTCGACCAGCTCGTGGTATTGGTGATTGGTGAATTTCTCGTGGACGAGATGGTTGAGCATGGTGCAAGGATACGAGATGCCAAACTTCTTGCCGCCCTTGACCTTGAAGGTAAAGTTCTCGGGAAAGACGCCGGGAAGCATGCACCAAATACCGTCGGTGTCGAGCTCGAGCGGACGGCCGATGCGCTCGACGAGCTCCTTGGCCATCTGAATGATGGAGGCGCCGGTGAGACACGTGATGCCGGCCATCTCCATCGAGTACCAACGAGCACCCTTTCGCATCACGTAACCATAGAACGAGTTCAAGATACACTTGTGGGCGAGTTGCAGCGAGTCGTAGAGCACAATCATCTTTTTGGCCTCGATCGTGTCGTTGAGCGAGTCGGCCTTGTCGAGGTTCTTCTTCCACGTCTTGTGCAAGCCCTTGTACTCGTATCGACGATCACGGAAATCGCGCACCGTGTTGATATAGAAGGGGTTTTCGCGCTGGCAGATGACGGCTTCACGAATAACGGTCTTGGACTCGTGCGTCTTTCTGTAGACCTTGCGCGAATAGTCTCCGAGTCGCTTGTGAAGCAAGGCGGTGCGCTCGTTCTGCTCGAGATCGTCGTAGGTACGTCGAGGCAGATGCGCCGCCTTGGGCGGGAAGGTCTCGTTGGCGAGCGCGTTGCGGATCATGTTGACCTCGTCGCGCTTGGCTGGGAAGTATTCGCCTCGCCAGGCCCAATCCATGCGCTTGTCGCACTTCATGCCTGGACGGTTGTAGTCGCACGTGGCGCACATGGCTTCGCTCACCATGGAATCCGGCTGGAGCCGGTAGCTAAGCATAATGTTCGGGTACATGGCGGCGACGTCGAGATGGTAGATGAGCGGACAGTCTTTGCGACTGGGATGGTCACGCATCACCTCGAGCATGGTGCGGATCTCGGCCTTGATTTCGTCGTAGTTCTCGATGTCATCCAGAGCCAACTTGCCCTCCTCTCGGATGCTGAACTGAAGTGCGGCATCGAGGTCATCGATGAGCTGCTGGATGGCTGCAGGATCCACGCGAAAGTCGGTCTCGATGTCGGAGCGAAAGACACCGGCTTCCAAGGCTTCGACGTGTCCACCGACGTAGGTTTCCGACTCGAGAAGATGGCCCTTATAGGTGTTGCCGACAGGGTCTTCGTGACGGTTGGGCATGATGATGTTGCCCTTGAACGCTTGCACCATGAGGAGCGTCTCGCACAAGGTGCCGGAGCCTTTGCGCAGCACCTCGTCCGGGTTAAGAGGGATGATGTTGCAAAGCGAAAAGATAAAGGGGTGCACGTACTTCATGTAGAGGTAGTAGGTGGCGACGGCGTCGGAGACCGAGTACTGAGCCAGTGTCTGGGGTTGCTCGATGGCGTACGGTGTCATGAGCTCGGGGTCGAGCTCCATAGGGTCGTAGCCGAGCTTGGCCACGGTGACGGCCTTGAGACCCTGCGAGCCTTGCGGCAGGTACGAGTCACGCTGCACCCATCGGAAACAATCGAGATGAGCGGTGGCGCGCGACTTGTACTCGCTGTCCGAGTCCTTGGCGAAGCCGATCTCGGTCATCATGTTGAGGCCATGCGCGCGGGCACGGGCATCAATGAAGGGGAAGTCGAACGAGTCGCCGTTGTACGTTGCAACGACGGTAGGTCTCGCGTCGCGGAAGTGCTCAAAGAAGCGTTCGAGGACGGCAAGCTCGTTCTCTTCGTTGAAGATCATGAAAGGACCTTCGTACTCGTCCTTGGGGGTATAATCGAAATTTTCAATGTCTTCCGAGACGATTTCACGGTTGGTGATAAGGTAACCCTGGCCGTCGATCATGTACGAGATCATCATGATGGCGTCTGTCTCGGCATCGGGAAATTTGAGCGGCTGCTTGGTGGTCTCGATGTCGAAGGCCATGACGACGGGGTCGGCACGCTTGACGCGGTCGGTGACCATGCGGAGGCTAACGACACCATCTTGGAAGCTGACATCGTACCAGAGACCGACTCGGACATCTTGATCGATGGCAACGCGGAGGTAGTAGGGGATGTCGTACTCTCGAATGTCGACGAGACACTCAGCAGGATCCAAGGCGCTGGCTGCCGCTCGTTTTCGGCCTCCTGTCCAGCCGTCGTCGCCAACGAGGCCAGCCGCATCGGCACCCGTCTCCATCTCGATTTCGACCGAAGCGCTTGAGGCGGCGGCCGAAGCGGCACTCAGCACGTCGGCGTAGGTATCGACTGCGGAAAGCTTCTTTTGCGCTGCTTTGGCGATGGGCAGAAGCTCCTTGCGGACCGAGAGGAGGTCCTGAACGTTGAGGAAGGTGAGTCGGAGGTAGAGGCGCTGATGGCCGAGCAGGTGGTTGGGAAGCTTGAGGTCCTCTTTGCGATCGCGCTGTATCGACTGGATGAGGCCTTCGAATCTGCGACGGAGCCATTCCTCGACGGAGCTTTCGGTGCCGGGTCTGCACCCGACGAGAAAGTAGGGTTGATAAAGCACAGTTGCCTTGAACATGCTTGCGTCGTCCTCGATAAAGTAGAAGTCCACACCGCTCTTTCCTGTGGGGTGATCCGGATCGCGCAGAAGAGTGGGGTGCATATTGACGAGCCATGCTTGCCTTGTTTCGCCTTGCTCTAGACGATGAAAGCCGAGTCTTTCGTCAATCGCGTCTCGCTCCTTGACTTCTTGGAAGCGCTCCTCGACGGCGGAGCCATCCTCGACACCCTTGACCAGCTGTGCAGCCGCATTGGCGATGGCCTTTTCGGTGGCACTCTTGAAGGAGCCAGACCTTGGACCGCCTCCTCGCTTGCGAAAAGCACCGCGAGAGCGGACATTGGATCCGCGGCTTGTGAGGCCAAAGGTGTTTGGCATTGTGTGAGAGGAAATCGACGGACGCCGACGTGAGACAGATTGATGCAGGTGGGTTGGTGCTGTAGTATGCTTGCTGGTCCGAACAAGCGACGTTGTTGATGTGTGCTAGAGATGAATTGGCTGACTGTGTGCGATGGAAGAGTCTTTGCTGCTAGAGGAGGGTCTATGGGTATGTATGTGGAAAGCGGAATGCAGATGCAGTGATAATGTTGGGACAGGGGAGCCGGGGAGGTTCCTGATGCTCCGTCTGGGGCTGAGCTTGGAGGGCGGTATACAGATGCCGAGACGATGTCGAACGAATTGATAGAGAGATGTAGCCGAGCTGGAAAGAAACAAGAACAAGAACAAGACGATGGCGAGGGTGATGGTGAAAGATGGAAGGAGCTGCAGCGAATGTCTTCCTCCAAGTGGTCCATAACTGAGCCAGCCCCTCGCTACGAAATTTCAGGATTGAACCAACACCGATTCGAGCTGCATGTAGAGCGAGCGCACACGACGCGTCGCCTCGTGCTGTGTTGAGAGTTTTGGCGTTGAGTGACGCGTCTTTTTTGACCTCGGAAATGAAAAACAAGAAAATTGGGACACTGAGCTTGACATGGACATGCAGAAAGGTCAAGCCTGCCCTGCCGCTCAGGCGTCGCCTAGTGTCGCTGTCTTTGGTGGAGACAATGTTTGGGACAGCGCTTTCCGCTTGAGTTGAGTTTGGCTTCATTTCTCTATCTACTTTCGACAACCAATCACATGTGAACGTCCATCAAAAGATCCGATGCATTTGGCCAAAGTGACCAATGATCTCCCATGCTCACCCGCTGGCAGTCAGATCGCGGCCGAAACCAAAAGTGCCTGATTCGGCTAGAGAAACAAAATCAAGCTCGGCCGTCTCATTGAGCTTGTCACGTTGCAATGGTGATGAGGTCGTGACAGATGATGGCAAAGTCGGACGTAGCGACTGAGTCGAGGTGCGTGTGTGAACGCAGTGGCAAGCTGAGTGATACTGTACGCCTGCAGATCTGCGCTGCAGTGCAACTTTTCATTGTGGGCGAGAAGAAAAGCGGGACCAGGGAGAAGGCTCAAGCGCTTTGGCCCTTTGTCGTTCTTCCGCACCGAACCGTCCGCTTCTGCTCCTACGCCACGACGACAGCAGAACAGCAACTGCTCCTCCAGAGTGAGCGGCAAAGCAATCTTCACCGTTTGAAGATCTCTTCGAGAGAATTCACAGACTTGCAGCGAAAGACCAGTGTCAAGGATGCCTCGATGAAGCGGCCGAAACTAGGTCAGGCAAAGGCAAGTCTGAGCGATTTCTGGAGAGGAGGAGCATACACATACCTCGACCAGTTGCTCGTCTCTGGTCCCGCGTCGAACTGTCTCTCAGCTTCCACTCCGAACCACAATCGACACACGCATCGGCCCGACTCCAGCATGCACCAAGACGACCCAGACGCCCGCACTTCAGCTACGCCTGACCCTGCAGGCGCGTGGGACTCCGACTTTATCCCAGATCGAGTGCCTTACGGAAGCCCTGCAGAAGGCAATCCGAAAAGCAGCCTCAACGTCAACGTAACTGAAAGCGACATCGATAGCGACATAGACAGCAACAGCGACAACGACAACGACGTTGTAATGCAAGAAGCACAGGCCGACAACGGTAAAGTCCTACTAATCGGACGAGACGGTGTCGAGTTTCAGTGCAACCACGCGGACATCGAGAAGCGATCGACGGTTCTGTTCAACATGATCACATGGCGCGGCAGACAGGCCCTCATCAACCTGCCATGTCCCAAGAGCGAAGTCTCCCTGCTCGCCGACACGATGAACAGCTCGAATCTGCTCAGGGGCGGCTATTGGCATCACCGTCCGCTCGATTACCTGGTGCGAGCCCTCGAGCTGTACCACTTCTACGGTTGTTTTGGATGCGATTTAGGCGGAATTCAATTGGCGATCCTCAACCGGCTCCAGGACGGATGGGGCGACCCGCATTTTGACCTTAATAATCCCAGGTTTGCTCGCAAGCTACGCGGACTTGCGGCATACCACGATTTGGACTGGCTCTTGTCCTTCATCAACCAGAAAACTCCCGTACACATTGGCGCCGCCTATGGAGACGATGACGGCGAACGACCGCGCAAGTGGCGCAAGATTTCGAAGAGGTAAGTGGCAGAATCCAGAGCTCGAAGGAAGCACGGTAGATCGATCCTAACTCGCTCTATGCACTCGTGCTCTTCTCGATCTATAGTAAGGCAGTCGAGGCGGTGAAGGGGAACACGATGAGCGATGAGCTAGGTCTGCGGGGCACAACGAGTTGAGCCCCAATGGCATAGGAGAAACCCGCTTCCTACCACGCAGATGGAGTCGGATCGTGCAAAGCAAAAGGCGTGCGAGAGACACAGAGACACAGAGAGAGGGTGAAAGAAACCGAATCTGTATTGACGTGCTTCGTTACTGTCTTTGCAGCCGAGAACTAGGGTACAATAGTGGCAACGATCTTTCGCTTGTGAGCTAATTTTCGGAACTCGCACAGATAGATCCCTTGCCAAGTGCCGACGTTGAGGCGTCCATCAGTGATTGGGATGGTGATCGATGGGCCGATCAAGCTTGCCTTAGTATGCGAAACGGAGTCATCAGGGCCTTCGTCGGTGTGTTTCCAGGGCAGGGACTCGGGGACGACCTTGTCCAAAGCCTATCGATGCGCCACGAGTCACGATAAAGCGGAAGTCGGTGGGGAATGGAAGATGGAAAAAGATATCGGTCAGTCAAACCACATCGAGCACAACCCGTTTGCACGGTCAAGCGTATCGTCGAGGGAAACACTCACCATATCCATATCCGTTCGAACGTCGCGGTCAAAATTTTCGTTCAGGCTCAGGGCCGCCGAGGTATGCTGGATGAACAGAGTCAAGATGCCGATCTTGACGCCCTTGAGGCCCTCCTCCAAGTGGGGCATGACTTCGTTGGTGACGAGGTGGCATCCCTTGCTGCGGGAGCCGAGGGTAAACTGCTTCTGCCACGGCATGGTCGCTTTGAACGCTACAGATGATGCTGCCGAGTTGCACGCACAAGCCGTGTGTCGTCGTCTGGAATAAAGGTACTCGAAGATGCCTGGGATCGGAAGCAGCCAGTAGAGCAAAGCAAGGCCGAGCACGAGCAAGGTAATGTACGTCGGATCCGCGTATTGACCGGCCCTGTGCTGCGCTTTCAGTCTTCGACGAGCCTCCCGTTTATCGATGGGCGCGTGCGGTGACAAAGAGTAGAGCGTTTCGCTGGCGCTTGGTGTAAGAGGCGGTGAAGTGCTGCGAGACATCAAGATGGAGGTTGGCGGATGAGCCCTGCGACCAATGCGCACCCCGCAGCACACTTGGATTTGGCTGACCTTCCAGCCGCTGCAGCTCGTCGTGACGTCATCCCAACCACAACGTCGATCTAACACTTTGTTTCTCCGCAGCATCGAAGGCCCTTGCTTCCGCCATCACATCCCGCAAAAACTTATCGTCGATCAGCTCACAGGTAACCCACACGCTCACGGGGGCAGCGCATCGAGACCCACACATCACGCCGGTCGCTGGAACAGAGTCAGATTTGGTATAAAATTGTCGTTACAAAGAGATCTGATTACATCGTCAGCTCATCACGGCCGAAGGTGCAGCTTGGCTAAGGTGGTGGTGTTGGTGCTGCTGGTGCTGCTGAGATTCGCTGTTTTGCTGCTCGTATTGTTGGTTTGAGCCGGCGGCACCGTTTTCGACCCAGCTCTCATTGATTGGCTCGTCGGGGATGCCATCCATGTCTTCGTCTACAGTCCTGTGGCTTAGACTGCGTCCTTCCAGACCGAGCAGCTTGTCGGCTTGGCTCTCGCGGTACTGGACGCTGTTGCGCTTGTTGCGCTTGGCATTGTCCAGGCCATCACCATTGAAGCCCTGCTCATTGATATCGACGGTGGCAGCCTC
Organism: Sporisorium exsertum; assembly: GCA_928724755.1. Classification (NCBI taxonomy): domain Eukaryota; kingdom Fungi; phylum Basidiomycota; class Ustilaginomycetes; order Ustilaginales; family Ustilaginaceae; genus Sporisorium; species Sporisorium exsertum. The sequence goes on from CAKMXK010000001.1 coordinate 657,123, forward strand.
CTCCTCGATTCGCTTGGGCGCTGGCTCGCCATTGGCATCAGTCTCGAACACGGAGTCAAACTCAGTGAGGAACAGCGCAAAGACGCCGGCACCAATGGCGAGGGTAGGGCTAAAGACGATGCCGACGTTGCGCATCGTCATCTTGTTGACGCCCGAATGCTCGATGATCTTGATGAGGTGGCTGCAGAGCGTGCGGAGGAGCGAGTAGTTGGCCAAAGGTAGCTGCGAGACAAGATCTCCTAGCTCGTTGATGCGCTCCGCACGGTCTTGCAGCTCGTTGACGCGCATAAAGTCCATGTGCAGCTCGCGGGTCAGAACGCTGGTAGGCAGTTCGCGCAAAAAGGTTTTGAGCAGACCAGCGATGGCGTGGGGGTCGTAGTACTGGTTCTCGGCGAGTAGATCGACGTCACCCTCCATATTGAAGCGATCCTTGAGCGTTTTGATGACCGCAGACGAGCCAGAGAGACGGTAGATGCCCTCTTCCATGAACGCGTTGCGCTTTTCAAGATACTCGATGCAGCGGTAGACGACCGAAGGCAACGCCAGGCCCTCGTGGATGCTTGAAATTGCGATCGACTCTGCGAGGGGCACACCAAAGACGGGTCGAGGCTCCCTATTCTGCTTGTCGTGGCCACCAAAGGCTCGGAAACCTTGCCAGAATCGCTTCTTGTCGTCCTTCTTGTTGTCGGGAGCTACATCGTCCCTAGCACCGAACTTGTAGCCGGCGGGGATGGGTGCGCCGTTGATGGGTCCGCTGATAGACGCCTTGCCGCGCCCGAGGGACTCATGGCGAAGGCCAGGCGAGCCGGGAGGATCTGGCAGATCGGCGTTCCGCATGCTGGCGGGCGACCGTGGCTCATTAAAGCTGCGGTACGAGGCGGATTGCGGCAGAGAAATGAGAGCGGTGGAGGCGGCTTGTCTGCTGGTGGATGTCGAGTCGAGACTGTTCAAGCGCGTAGAGGTGGCCTTGCCAGGATCCTGGCCAATGGACGCGCCGCGATCTCCATCATGGTTGGAGGACCGCGACGGGAGGTCTGTAGACGGGCTCAAGGTAGCATCGGGCAAGTGACCGCTGTAGCTGCCATCTCGACCAGGCGTAGATGCGTTCTGCGAGAGCGACATTTTGCTCATCGCCTGGGTGGGGGAAGCAGGCGAATCGTCGACCGAGTTACTATTGAGCTCGGCAATGGCGGAAACCAGAACATTGACCCAGTCGTCTCGCTCCTCATCGCTTTCAGCGCACAGCACGTGTCGAGCGATGTGGGCTGGCTCCTCGTGGCTAGCGTCCCTCTTCTCGAGGATGAGGAAGGCGTGACGGTAGGCATTCTCGTCCTGCTCGCTCGCGGTGCTCTTTTGCTGTCGACCGATCTGAGCTTCCCTGATGTTGATGCTTCCGATCTGGGCTCCACCGCGCGTCTCAAAATAGCTGAGGTACGAGTTGCGGAGCACGTAGAAGCGCGTGACCCATCTGCCGAGGTTCTGGCCCTTTTTGGTGAGGAAGCCTTCTTTGCTAGACGAGGTGGGGTCACGGATGCGGTTGGGGACGACGTCGGTGCAAAGGAAGGTGCAGACCTCGTCCTTGTCCGGCAGCTCGAGTACCATGAGGCTCTGAAGGTAGATCTCGAGCAGCGCTTTTCGTTGGTCTACCTTAGCAGGCGCATGATCCTTGAAGAGAGCCTTGTCGGGCAGAGGCGCCAGACGCTGCGACGCCTTCTTGCCCACCTTACTGCGGAGCTTGGCGTCGAGACCGACAATGTCGCTGTAGCTCTTTTCGATGGTCCACGATGTGGGCGGGGTGGGTTCGCCGGACGACATGCTGTTGAGACCCCAAGAGGCGGGAGGATGGAGGATGTCGACGGTGATGAGAAAGGAGATGGACTCCTTGCCTCGATCAGGCGAACGGTAGTTGGTGCCTTGAATCTTGACGCTCGCCACACGCAAGAGGGACGAGTCGAGACGCGGAGCCAGCACGCGCTTCTTGGCATCGTCCTTGGATCGTTTCGAACCGGGGCCTCGCGGGATGCGATCGTCCGTGACCATCCTCGAGGCGAGGGATCGAGTGCTGGAAGACGACGGGATCATGGCGGGAGTCACCTCGGTTCGATTACGGTTGGGACCGGACGCCAGCAACGACCTCTCTTGCTCGGCACTTCGATCGACCTGTGCTTGGTAAGGAGAGGCGGTGACGCCGGGGGGTGAAGAGTAGCCTTGCTGGTGAGGAGTGCGGAGCCTGTCTTGGACGGGAGTGCGCGGGGCCGTTCCGATCGGGGGTGAGTTGTCGTCGGTGCCCGAGGATGAGCTGCGCTCGATGGCTTCAAAATCTTCGTGGCTGGCAGGAGAGCCGGTCGGCTCTTCGGCACCCTGGCCTGGGCGAGCGAGCGACATGGACTGGGCTTGCGCCTGAGCAGCGGCGCGCTGCTGCATGATGGAAGCCTGAGGACCGTTGCTGACGCCTCGCTCCGCGCCGGTATCGACAGGCTGAGTGCTGCGCGAAGGGCCCTGGTCGACACTGGTGATTGGGCTGTCGTAGTTTTGGCTGTTGCCGTTAGCATGAGAGCCAGTCGGGTTCTCCTCGTAGGTAGCAGCGGCGGATTCGAACGATGGCTGGACGGGCTCAGGTGGGCTTCGGTAGGCTCCGACGGCGGGGTGGGCGGGTGCAGAATCGGAACGAGAGCTCTGTCGGACGTGACGAGTCGAGCTGAGAGGGCTGCTCGACCTTTCGCCGTCGTTGGCATAGGGAAGTCGTCTGCGATTGCCAGCGGGCGAGTTGGGTATCGCGTTGGTGGCCGAGTTGAGAGGCGATCCCTTGGTGGTGGCGCTGTGTGCGATGCCGTGCGCACGTTCGAGCTCGGCCAGCTTCGCCTTGAGGCTCTCATTCTCCTTGCGGATACGACCCATCAAATTCCAGATGCGCACATTCTCAGAAGAGAGCTTGGCATTGTCGAGGCAAAACTGATTGCGCTCAGCTAAGACCTGGTCGAGCGCTGCGACGTGGTCATCGTTGGATCGAGCGAGTGCGTCGGCCAGTGCTATCGGAGCCGGTGCCGGTGTGCCGGTGGAACGAGTGCCGGCAGCGGGGTTGAAGCGACTGGACGAACCGTGAGAAGCGGTAGAGTTGGCGTCGGCAGTGTAGCCGCCTGCTGATGGATCCATGGCGGGATCGACGCCGTAGCGAGGTGGTCTCGCTGGCACGTTCGCCATGCTGTGATGTTAGAGGAGGGTGACCGTTTGAAAAAAGGGGACCTTGAACTTGATCCGAGAGTGGCTCGATGGAATGAGACGTGATGAGAAAGGGTGGCTTCTTCAAAAGAGGGGCGTCGCGAATGAAGAGGTTGCCAGGTTGGGATGGGGAGATGCGGGATGTCCGAGCGTGCACAATCAAGGCAAAGAGAGGAGTGGCAAGGCTATCTCAACCGAGCAAGACGATGGTCGAGTCCGATGATGGTTGAGGAATAGGGAGGAGGAAGGAGGGAAGGACTGGAAAGAAAGCGGCCGACAGTGCACAGGAGCTTCTGAGAGGCAGCGGAAGTCAGCCAGCCACATGCGACGAGAGAGACACGCGCTGCACGGTGAATCGGCAGAGACAACAGAGGAAGTGCAAGCAGGGAGAGAGACGCAGCGAGACGCAGCGAGACAATGGAAAAGGCGCGTCAGCACGTAAGCCAGACACAGCCGTCATGGTCGGAGAACAAGCAGCAGGCGGAACGGAAACAGCCAAAATACAAAAAAAAGCCAAACCGGGTAACTGAAGCTGAGCGCGACCCAGCAAGGCATCGAGCGTTCCATCTCTCTTCCCCTCTCAGCTGGTCCGTCGCCTGTCGGCTTTTGCCTCTCCATGTCTCAGAGGTGAGTGCCAAATTTACACCAAAAAGATCCACTGAACCTTGAAGCACTAACGTCTATAGCCCAGCGCGACGGGCTCTCTTCGTTGATCGTCACAGGTGCCAGGACCCAAAGATGGACTCTGCGACTGTCCATGGGGAGCAGCTAGCCAATCACAGGCCAAAAGTCAGAGTTCAAGGGGGCAGAAGGCATCTCACCGTTTCTTTGCGTCAGTCGATGACAAGAAAAAGGTGGCTGAAGCTCGCCTTTCGTAGTCCGACCCACCAACTCGTGTCGCATGCAGAGTAAGACTAGATAAATGAGGTTTGGATCGCCCTAAGTCAATCGTCCACACGAAGACACAAACAAACTCGCGCATCGCGGCCTTTCCTGTCACAGACTCATCGACTCGAAAGAGGATCATCGGCCTGGAGAAAAAAGCTTCCCGATAGTCTCTACTGCAGTCGATCGAGTGAGCGATGGTCGCAGTCTGCGGGCCCCCTCCGTGAGTGTTTTCGAAGGGATGTCATGGCCCCATGACGGTCTTGAGCAGATGCCGTAGGAAGCAGGCCATTGCCAGGAGATGAGAAGCAGCAAGGACAGAGCTCGCAAGGTTGTCGGTCTGACGTGATGCGCGTGGGCTTTGCAAGCACCACAACTGCTCGGGCGCATGAACAGGCGTGCTGCCAGTCGCCTTACAGACTGCAGACGAGCGTCAGCCTATCTTTTCAGTTCCGTCGCCCGCCCCTATGCTCGGCGCCTCTACCAGACAGGATGAAGTGAGCCAGTTGAGTTAGTTTGCGATGCCGTGCGTCTCGTCCGCCTGCGTCGCTTGCAACGCGTGCAGCGTGCCCACTTGGTCGGCAAAGCAGCACTGCAGGGAACAGGCAGCTTTCCCTCTGAGGAGACAGGTCTCTTTTTTGCGACAATTTGTTAGGCTGGACCAAACGAACACGCCCAGACGGAACGTGCATCTTTGAGCTTTTGGACCCTGAGATTTTGTTGCGCTTGTAACTAGATTTTGGCGCGCAGCACATGAGTCGCTTAGGAGCAAGGCATTTGGGCAGTATATGCTCCTCCACAACAAAAGTGCGCAGCTGCAGCACTGGCGGCCGATGCTGCTGCTACCGCATCCCGGCCCACCGCCTTTCCTCATGATCAACAACGACTCGCGACTCGGTCTCTAGCATGGCTGCGACTGCAAAACAAATGTAGCACACCTCATCCTCCAGCAGACTAGCGTCCTTTTCGCCACCATGAGGAATCGCAACCAGGCCGGTCCTCTGTACGGCTGGACGTTCCACCAATCTCACGATCAGGCTACCGTCCTGTTTCTCATTCCGCACGCAGTCTCGGCCAACGACCTCGACATCCGCATCGCCACCGACCACGTCTCTGCGTCCATACCCAACCATCCGCCCATCCTCCATGCCAAGCTGTACGGTCGCGTCAACACCGAGACTTCCACATGGAGGATTGCGGATCGAGATCGCGCGCGAAAACGCCGAAGCAGATCCTTGGTTCGCTCCTCGCAACCTACCACAAGCACGTCCGGATCTGGATCTGGCTCAGCTGATCGCCCGGACAGGCGTCGAACACAAGGGGCATCACGCCAGACTCAGACCGCCGAACCGTCGGAAACCGTTTCATCGGGATCGCGCGCCCGCCTCGAGTCCTCGACCGCATCGCAATCCAGCTTGTCCGCGTCCATCGTCTCGCTCAACTCGGGCTCCAGTTACGAGGTCCTCTCGCATTCCACTCCATCGACGCTGCCACTGCATTCTGCCGGCCCTTCCACCGAATGGTCGAGCGGCTCGAGCGACCTGGGCTCGTCAGACTCTGCCGAAGCAGGCCTCATCCAAAGCGTCGTCCTGTCCGATCCAGGCGACCTCCGCCGTCTTGGCGACGAAGCCGCTCCTTCCTTCCAGTCTCCAAGCAGCTCAGATCTCAGAAGGTCGCAGTCCATCTCTGATCTAGCCTCCTCTTCTTCCCCTACATCCGCCAATCCATCCGAAGCGCCCCATGCCTCGCCTCACACCGGCCCTCCAGAGGTGCGACTGGTCACAGTGCATTTGGACAAGATCGACACCGGTATTTGGCCGTTGCTGGTTGTGGGTCCCGCTCCGCTGCAAAGCTCGGCGCTTCCCGCTCGCTTGGCTAGGCTGCTGGAATCCGATCTGCCTCGGAGTGGCTTCATTACCGAATCCTTCATACACGACCGCATCTCACATCGTCGCAACGTCCGGCACGAACAACAACAGCGCAGCGCCGCTCAACTGCAGCTCAACCAAGCGCTTGAGGAAGCGCTCAGTGCCTTCGAAGGAGGCGATCGTGTACTCGCTGCCATCCGAAGCGGGATCGATCCCATTACGTATCACACAAATCTCCGTGCGCGTTTTGACGGCGCCTCTCGGAACAGCATGGACAGCGACGAAGACTTTGGCCCGAGCACCAGCACGCTCAGCATCAACACCATCGGCAGTGACGAAAGCGCCACTGTCCTCGGCAGCCGAGTCGCCAGTCTTTCGGGAACGTCGGTGGATCTCCATCGTGCGCGTGCCCATGCTGCCAATGCCACAGAAACCGACGCGGATCGAGAAGAAGATGACGAAATCTTAGAGGCATGGAGGGAGCTCGAGGTGCTGGCCAGATACAACATGGATCCCACCACGCTGTCGTTGATCGGGCTGCAGTTTGCCAACGGCTACACCACGCAAAGAGCTTCCAGCCTCTCTGCACAACTCAGCAGAACCCCATCTTCTGGCATTCCTGACGCTTTTGAATATTTTGCACGAGCGTGGAGAGCCGCCGATGTCAGCTTGGCCACCGAACGATTGGTGCAGGACTTTTTACCTCTGCTCCCGTCCACATTTCATGGTGCAGGGTCGCCAGACCTGGGCGGCCAGCATGCTCGCATCGCAGAGACACTCGAAGCTTCTTTGGATGTAGCTGCATTGCCACCGACCACCGATGTGATCGTAGATGCACTGCGCGACGTATTGCATTCCCATTCGTACATGTCGCATCGACAGCGGCTGGTCGCATCGCTTGGCGGACCAAAGTCACTGGCACGTCTGTACATGTCGTACGCGAGGCTGCATCTTCCCTCCCTTGCTTCCAACCGTTCCCCCCTTGCCTTCCCGTATGGTCAGTTGACGAGCCCTTTTGTCAGCGGCGGACATGGTACCACGTCCCAACCCAGCCATCCTCGAAGAATTTCTAGCCGAAAGCCGACCTCGTCGACATCGAGCCGCACTCCTAGCTTGGCCTCTGTGACATTTGGTGGTGTCGAAGGCGACGTCGCTTCGCCTGCCAAGGGCACTCGAGCTCCGAATTCCCCTACCATTGCAGAATCCAGCAGAGGCGTTTCGCCGGACTATGCAGCCGGCCACGCCGACGCCGGGCGACTCGATTTTTCCGATTTCCACATGCAGACTGACCACAGCACAGCGAGTCAGCCGCCCGCCTTTTACTTTTTGCGCGAAGCTTGTCTCCTCGACAGTGATGTGACGGATCAAATCAGCTCGGACGAGTGGCGCGAGGCATTTAATTTGGCCGCTGAGCACAAACACCGCCGTTTGGCAGAACGCGATGCGCTTGCGCAGGCAGAAGAGATGGGCAGCATGGCGGGCGACAGTGAGAGCGGCGAGCTCGCGTTTGAAAGCGATAGCGAAGCGCATCGACGCCGGGCGCAACATCGGTCCAAGCTTCGGGCTGCGCACTCTTCGGCTTCGTCGGCGAGCGGGAAGGGCGGGCTGTTCAAGCTCGCTTGGCTCAAGGACGCAGATGCAACCGAGTCGGGACGCAAGCGCAGTGGTAAGGCTCCTCGTAGGACCGAAAAGAGCAAGCGTCGCAAGGAGCGTTCCAGTCGTGCGCACCAGGATGCTGGCGTGATCAACTTTGTCAGTGGCGCCGCTCTGCTTGGTGTAGCTCTGGCCGGTAGCGTGGCTGCTCTGGGTTGGTGGAGGCGCACCTCTGCTGCACTGAATTCCTCTGCCTAGGCACCATCCTGTTCTCTTCCAACTCGCACATTTGCCAGCATCGCCACACTAATCCCAAATCATGCCCGCGTTGTTCTTCAATGTATCCATACCTTTGTTTTGTCATGTTCTCGTTTGCATTCGCATTTTGCTTCTTCAGCTTGTTTCTTGATCAGACACGGCATGCTCTGCGTGCAGGGTGTGTGTGATTGCATTGAATTCATGATGGATGGTGATCGATAATGTCAAAGACCGATCCAAGAGCTGCGTCCTCCCGGATTATGCAGGCGGGTCATACCGATTTTGACCCGCGTAACGGGAGTCTGGGGCATTGCGCTTGCCTGCAAGCCACCTGCCGCAGGCGTCGACGACTCGACCGGATGCTGCGACAGCGATACGCTTGGAATCCTGGGTGTGTTGAGCGCATTCGAGAAGTTGCTCGCTTCCGCAGCGGTACCGTTGGACCCAATCGACGAGCTAGCGTCCAGAGACACGGGTCGCTGGTGCAGCTGTCTCGCCGCCTCCAACGTGCTACTCGATAGCGGAAGAAAGGCTTCGGCAATCCACTCGTACCACACTCGATCGCTCGACGTGAGTCGCCACATGTGCACCTCCAGCTCCGAGTTGGGCGGCAAATACAGCGGTTCGCGAAAGGGAAAGTAGATGGGGAACCAGCTCAGCATGTCCTTCGACCCACGAACAGGGTCAGGATAGATGCTGAGCGTCACATTGTCGTACAGATGCGCCTCAAAGTAGCCGGCGAGACCGTGGCATGTGCCTGCTTGCGGGATGTGGAACGTGTGCTTTGCTGAGCGGATGTTGTGGCCGTTGGAGGCTGGGAGGCCTTGCTCGTTGTATACGAGGGGCGTCATGGCAGATGGGCGGTGTTCAAACGTCCAGGATTCTTGCACTTGCTCCCAGTTGAGTCGGCCTCCTCGTGCAGCGAGCAGAGCCACGTTCTGGAACAGGACGACGTACGGGGTTTCGGACGCTTTCTGCACGGCTGATGGCAGAGCGGTGTTGGATCCATTGAGCACTTCGGTATGTAGCTTCGATGACGAAAGAGGCGACAGGAACGCTGTATAGGACGAAGGAATCGAGATACCGTTGGGCTTGAGAAACCGCATGGCTCCATCGAGGCATTCCGGCGACAGCTCGTTGTCGCCAAAACTGCCCAGCAGTTCGCTGACGACAATGTCGGGTCGCTCTGCCATGCTCGAGGGCACAGAATATCTACGCATGTCGCCATACTGCACCTTGACCTGATCGCCCCATTCGAGTGCCTGTCTTTCCTGCAACGTGACGAGCGCGTTTGGATTCTTCTCCAACGCTACGAGACGCACCGCTCGCCCGGCTCGGTCTGCAGCATTGAGACAACGATCGACGAGGGGACCCCTTCCTGCACCACAGACCCAGATGAGCGTGCTCGAAGTGACGGGTCGATCGAGCAGCGCCTTCCACACGGCTTCCTCGTACAGAGCGTACTTGACCGGATCGCGCTCGAACACCTCATACGTCGTACCTTCCAAATTGTCCATCAGAGGCTGCAGCGGCGCTTGGAGCCAGTCGGTGTATCCGCGGGCAAACGAGTCGACGGCTCCATCCGGTGGAGTCGCCTTCTCCAAGTGGCGCACGTATTGCAAGTAGGCGAGCGGGCCGCCTCTCGAGTGTGTGGGAGGTGGGGTTTGAACTCCGCTGAGCACGATGGTCGGGTTTTTCCTGAACATGGAGCGGAAGAAAGCCTGGGATGCTTTGGAGAGGACGGGGAAGCCCTTGGCATTAGCGAGGTAAGACGCGCTCGGCACCCACAGCATGCTGACGGGCTCAGCCATCCAGCGCGACAGAATGCTAAGAGCAGGCAACGGACTGCCGAGATCGAGTGCGACGTGTAGACGTGTGTTGTACGAGCAGAGCTGTCGAACCTGCTCCCATGTCTCCCAGGCCCAGTCGTCTTCGGCTCGTAGCAGCGCTGCGGACGAGGCTGCGCTGGCGTGAGACGCTTGCGAGCTTGCTGAAGCCGTGCTGCCGGCTGTGGTGGACGCAGTGAGGCCATGTCCGTTCTTGCCGTTCTGACGAGAGAGAACCTTGTTGAGCATGTGAGGCGAAGAAATGGGAAGCTGGATGGTGAGCGTCATCCATGATCCCGCAGGTGCGGTCTCGGCGCTACCGCTGGTGAGACAAGAGTTGATGGCACGGGCGTAGTCGGCCAGGAACGGTCTGCGGGCAGGATCAGACGATGGCGGGGGAATGATGACGTTGGAAATGCCAAGGTATGAGGCGTAGGCGAGCTCCTGTCGAAGGGCCAACTCGCAATCGAGCCGAACACCTTCGTCCGGGGAGTCGAGCTCGATCCATGGACTAGCCAGCGCGATGACGCCCTCGGTCTCTTCGAGTTTGGTCAGGTTGACCTCAGACCTTTTGAAAGCGGGTGCTGTTCGCCATTCCTCAGCTTCGCGGGCGATGGTGGCGAACGTCTGTGCTGCACTGCTGCTGGCCGCGGGCGAGGGAGACTGCCTCACGCCACCGGCAGAGAAGCTGTTAAGACCCTGTCGACTACTGCTGCGAGCCAGAGACGCTGGTCCCGAGGCCATTGGCACCGATGTCAGTGGAGGAGGAGGCTGTGCGGCCGAGGAAGCAGATGCGGAAGGCACATCGGCTGGGTTGGCAAGGCAGAGCCTTTCCCATCGCTCCTTCCATCGCTCATTTGCCAATTCCAACACGATCTGGTCGTATCCCTGTGACCGCGAGAGAGCGAGCGTCTTTTGTGCTGGGCTGAGTCCGTTGAGCGCAGCTGCTGTGGTGGCATCCAGGTCGGCGGCGGTGAGTCCGAGTGCTGCAGGTGCAGGCCCTGTGGCTGTGTGGAGTGCATTGGCATGTGATGCTTCGGGCAGCGTCGGAAGCGCCTGAATGTTTTGCTGGATGTGAGAACGTCGATTCGGGTTGCCCGATAGAGGTGCGGCGTTACCCTGTGCTAGATGAACCTGGTCCACCGCCGAAGTTGGGACATGCAATGCCACCGACAGAGGCGGTCTGGCAGTGCTCTCGGTTCCATTGGTTTGCAGCGTCGCCTCCACCGCTGCCATGCTAGAGGACGGCATCGCAAAGGAGATCAATGTCGGTCAGATGGTGGGCCGATGCGATGATGATGATGGCGATGAGCGGGAGACAACGTTATATGTGTGATGGTGTGATGGTGTGACTGTGCAAAGTCATGCCAAGCAGTGAAACACGCCTTCTTTTCTTTGCTGTCACGTCGCTGCGGAAACGAGACCAACACCCAAAAAAGCAAAAACATGCTGTTTGCAGCCGAAATTTGTGCTTTCCCCTCGTCAAGCCGCGCAAAAATACAATCGCGAGCAAAATTGCCCCAGATCTTTTTCCAAGTAATTCAGGCAATTCACCAGTGTATACCAGCATGACCCTACCTCATTAGATTGATCACCATCATATACAAAAAATTGTCAGAACATTTATCTGAAACATGGTACTTGTAGATGCTATGCAGAGCTACAAGTTGCTCTGCAACTGTATGCTGAGAAAAAATCGAGCAAAATGCAGTAGCAGTGCAAAGATAGACCTAAAAACGGTCACCTCAAAATCGAAATTTCAACAGCACAGCACAGTATTCAAAGTTTTTGGGTCTCCCAGTAAAAACAAATATTGTCTTAATATAAATGTTGATGGACATAGCTGAAAGTCGGTATACATCTAGTTGCTATACTATACTAGCAATCTACCACTTTGCAAGCCGATACAGTCATCTGAAGGTAGGGGGAAACGCTCTTAAAGTTAGAGCATATTTAAAGCCTTAAAAAACACGTGCATGAACATGCATGAAGGCACTTGAGCAGTCAAATTCGCTTTTTTGGGTGTCCCTCACAAAATTCATCCTCTGAGTTGCACAAAAAATGCTAGATTTTTTCTGAAAGTTGGTGTCTACAGATCAAGTCCAGGCCTATAACTCTTCCTGCAAGAGTAGGAGAGTTTCAATATTGAATGGAGTGCTATTGAAGTTGGAAGGGACCAATTTGATTATTTGGGTAATTAGACAGGTGTGCTGCCTGGAAAATACATTTTAGGATCTGGGGCAATTTTGCTCGCGATTGTAAGCTGTAGAAAAATCAAAACGAATAAAATTAAGATCAAAAAGACAAACCATCACATCGGGCGCGGGCCTCGTCTGGCGCGTCCTTTGGAAGCAGTTCGTCACAGCTCAGCCCGATTTCAGCGCACCAGCCTCTTGAAGCTTCGGCCACGTTGACCGCAAACAAACGGAGTGGTTCATTCGCCTCATCTCGCTCTCTCCATGTCTCTCATCCTCCCACTTCAGCCCGCTTGTCCGCGACAATTCCGATCGCATTTGCCCTAGGTCAGAGGGAGTGGTCCCGCATCCTCGATGCTGCCAGCAGACATCTGATCGCCTTCCAGCTATCTCGACAGAGCGCGGGCGGCCGCATTGCTCACTTCCGCAGCTGGGCGGAATCGGCAGCCGCACTCAGCACGACATACATGTATATCGCCCTTGCTGCGACCTAGAAGCACGCGCGTCATGTCGAGCTACGCCAAGCTCAAGGAGATGGCTCTGAAGAAGGCCGAGGAGGAGCAAGCCGCGCTCAGCAAGGAGCGCGAGCGCAAAAAACGAGAGGCGGCAGCCAAGCTGGCCGCTAGAGAAGCGCAGGAGAGGGAGCAAAAGGAGCGCGAGCGCAAGATCTTAGTTCAGCGCATGGCTCGTCAGAAGGAGGTGGAAGCCCGCGAAAGGATGCGCAAGGAGTATGCCGCCAAACTAGAACAGGACAAGGTGGCAGACGATGAGACTACAGCCAGATCCATGTCCGCTTCATCTTCCAAGCAATCTTTGTCTGGACCAGCCAAATCCAAAGCCACCAAGCCATCCGGATCCACTCACAAGGTAGACCTCTCTGATCGTCTCAAGGCCAACTCGAGCAACGGCAATGCGACGCGGAGGAAGCGCAGGGTTGATGAGGATGACTTTGTAGGCAATCGCTTGGACAAGATCAACGGAAGCAAGACGGAGCGCAAGCCGTCCGCCGCATCCGCAGGTGCTCCAAAGAGGAAAGCGGTCCCCATGACGCGCGAGGAGAAGCAAGCCATCAAGCGGGCCAGAGAGTTTGGCTCCATCCCCAGGTTGCCTCCCATCGGCCGTCTCGGTCCAAGCTCGGTATCGTCGAGGTCGAGCCCAAATTTGGGTGCCGGAGACGAAAGCGCAAATCGACTTTCGGTACGCTCGCACCTCGCCAAGGACAACGGGCTCGTAGCGCTGGGTACAAAGAAGCGAGACCATCGCTCCATTGACGAGATTGAGCGTGACCTCCGAAGGCTCAAGGAGAGCAAAGGACAAGGAAAGAGTGATGGCCCCTCACAAGCCGAGCTCGAGCGCGAAGCTGCGCTTCTCCGAAGGCAAAAGGCTATGGAGGAGAAGCGCAGAGGCGATCTCGAGGCTAGAGAGAGAGCAGCGCTCAGGAAAGAGAACCACAGCGCTGACGATTTGAAGGATGATCTCTTCGGCTCCGACGATGACGATGAAGCCAAGGCTACGAACCGCTCGAAAGCGGCATCATCCAAAACGACCAATAAGAGCCAGAGCCATGCACCCGCTAGCGATGCTCTTCCGAATGGCTCGAGTCGTTCTCCGCCCACAACACAGCCAAAGGAGCTCAGGCCAATCGCTACACGAGCTCCCGGCGGCATTAATCCTGCCGATTTCCTGCCTGGCGCTCCTCTTCGACCTGAAGCGATGGCACGTCTCAGTCAAAAAGCACGGACTGCGTCTGGTTCTGCTCCTGCTAGCAAGTCGCCCGATACGGATCCTGCGTCCAAGTCGAAGCGACCGCCATCCGATTCAAAGGTATCGTCGACATCCACCGCAGCAGCGTCTCCACCGGCTGCTCCACCGAAGAGAGAGACGGCGCGAGATCGTTTCATCCGAGAACAGGAAGAAAAGAAGAAGATGGCGGCAGGTCGTGCCGACGACGGGGATCGTAAGGGTGGTCGACGACGAACTCGCTCGCCTGACGAGCACGACAGCGAAGAAGACGACTACGAGGATGAGTACGACAGCGAGGGGATGGATGATGACGAAGAGGACGGCGGCGGTGGTCGAGGAGGCAGTCAGAGCTATCGCGACGAGATCTGGAAGATCTTTGGCAAAGACCGCAAAAAGTATGCTAGCCGAATCGTGGACAGCGACGACGATATGGAGGCGGACGCAGCTTCGGTTTTGCAGGAGGAGCTGAGAAGTTCAAAGCAAGCGCGCGAAGAGGACTTGCGGGAAGAGCAGTTGGAGAAGCAGCGCGAGCGCGAAAAGCTTCTCCGCAAGCAGGCCATGAGGCGTGATTAGCGTCATCCAGCAACGAGACATTGTCGGTCTGACCGTCACCCTTCATTTCTCATACTTGCATACACTCATCTCGAAACAATGGACATTAGCATGCAAATTTGCAAGTTCTAGTGTACAAACAGCCCGTGTGTTTCGAACTGAGGAGGAAGGAGATTGATGTCAAAGCCTGGCTGGGCTAGGGCAAATGTGGATGGTGTGACCCAGAGGATTGGCTCGTCTATTTGAGCTGCAAGACCCACGCAGAGGCGGGCTGGATCCTTCGATAGTAATTGTCTATTGTCTCCGCCACCTGGAAGCCAAACTTTTCGTAAAAGGCTCGCGCCTCGTCGTTGGACGTCTGCACATGGAGGTAGATGGATTCGACCTTGACCGGGTTCTTAATGGGTTCCAGTTTGGTCTCCTTGCCGGTTTTGTCCTTCTTCGGCTTGGGAGGGGGTACATCCTTGTCGGTGGTTTGGATCTCTTTGCCTGGCTTGACGTGGTCGAGCACATGCTGCAGCAGTGCCGATGCGATCCCGAGGCGTCGATACGGTGCCAAAACGCCGAGGGTCATGATGTAGATGCGTACCGCATCCTTTGAGACGGGCTCCAAACGACAGCAGATGGTGCCCACTGCGACATCGTTGAAGAGTCCCAGCTTGCACATTTCGGCGGCATCGGGATCCAGGACGTCCTTGTAGAAGCGTTCGGAGTATTGCACGGGGAAGAGGACGCTGTTGAGTTTTCGAAGCTGGCCGAGATTGTTGGGTGTGAGCTGCGCTACGTCGATCCTCTTTGGCAGCAAGGACCTCACGGGTGCAGCTGGCCGCGGTTCGTAGCTCATCGGGGGAAGCGGCCAAGACGAAGAGGAAGAGGAAGGAGCAGAATTAGTAGTGGCAATCATAGCTCGATCGATGATCCTCTGCGTTGAAAACGGAGCCGTGATGGATGAGGAGGAAGACGAGGTGGAAGGGTTGAATTGCTTCGCGCTTGGCTGTTCTCTTCTCAGCAAAAGGCGCGCCACGGCCGAATGAAAGGGCCCTTTTGCAGACTCTGCTGCTGTCCAAGCGGGAAAAAAGTGGTGTTGACAAGACACAGAAACACCCAAATTGACTTAGCGAGCTGCAGTTCCTATATGCACGAGCCTGCTCAACTTCACCGCCAACCAACACCACCATCATCGTCACCGTCGCTATCCTCACATCATTGAATCAGCTCCACCGTCCACTCTCGGTTTCTAGGATGGGTATCGACCTTTGAACACACTCTACGTGCACCTCTTCCACAATTGTAGACTCAACGAGGGCACCGTGTCGCACTGCTGACGGCCAGCAGGCAAGACAAACTCGTGACATCGTTCAAGTCTGCGTCACGCTGCCCGCCATGTCGAGTCAACTACCGTATGACCATTACGGCGCAGGCTATCCTCAGTCTTCGCAGCCAACATATTCATACGACTCTTCATACACCACCACCCCGCAGCCTTCGGATCCGTATCTGACAGATGCTCGTACGCCCTATGGGCCCTACGATCCTCGATATCCCTACGGTCAACCTGGTCCACCTTCACAGCCACGTACTCCCACCTCTGTGACGCCTTCTCGTGCTTATGAATACACCCAGCAGCGCAATCCGTCCTCTTCGTCGTCCTACTCAGCAGCAAGGGCAGCTCAAGCGAGCGCAGACCAATCGAGTCGAATGCAAGTTCGAAATGACGCTGCGTATGCATCGAACGGCACAAGCTATGACTATGCTCAGCAGCAGCAACAGCCTCAACACTACGCCGTCCAAGTGGATCCGAGCTACGGCCAGAAAGCCGGCCAGCCTCTGCAGTACTCGAAACACGGCGCGCATCCATACGATTCGCGTTCGTATTCTCAGACCTCTGCACCTTCGCAAAGTGAAATAGCCTCAAGGCAAGACGGTCGAACGAATCCGCACTACCCATCCTCGCAGAGAACCGAGGCAGCGAGCCCAGCGGCGCTGCCCCCGGCCACCTCTTCCCATGTGTCCAGCGCGCAGCAGTATTCCGCAAATCATCGCGAGGCGGCTGATCGACCCGTCTCTTCTTCGGCCAGCGGGATCATCAGCTTGTATACCGACGATGCTGGCACACCGCTCATGGACCACACGTCGAGCTTTGCGTCCTTCTCCATTGACCCTTCCGTTTCGGCTGCGGCTCCCGAGCAGAGCCGACCAACACGTCAGCCTACACAACGAGCAGGTCGTCCACTTCCCGTTACCCCAGCCGCAAACCATCCGGAGCAGCTTCCATCACGCAGTACAGGCGCCTTGCCTCGATCCACAAACCTGACTGCTGCAGCCGGATCACCTTCACCAGCCTATCGTGAGCGAGCTGATGGCCTCGAATCACATGCACAGCAAGGCTTTTACAACTCTGCATCTCCCCAACCAAGTGCATGGTCGCCACCCGTCACTCCTTCTGCTACCCAGCACACTGCGGCTCCTTCCGTTGCATCCGCTGGCTATCCTGTGCCATCCTGGAGCCCATCTCCGACAACGCAGGGCACCCCTGGCAGCTCCTACAGCCATCGTCCGCTGCCGTCCACAGCCGTATCTTCCGATCGATCTTTTTCACCGCCTCCCAGAGAAAGTGCGACCGCTTCGCCACTTTCAGCTTTCCGTTCACCCTCCTACACGCAACCCAGCGCTAGATCAGTGTGGTCACAGGCTTCTCAACGAGGCGACTCGGATCACCGAGGCTACCGAACGACATCTGCAAGCCAGGCGCACACCGTCGACTCTGCTTACGACCCAGACAACTTCGGGATTGCTACCCCCGAACGAGGCGCGAGCCGTCAACGCACGCGCAGCGAAGCATCCGATCTGTCGCTCAAGCCGAGTCGATCTCACCGTCAGCCATTGCCGCCCATCCCTAGCTCCGCCGTCCCTACGCAGCCAAACGATTCCTTGGGTTACGGCTATCCCTCAAATATCGATCCGGATCGGCAATACTCAGTACCTGACCAGCACCGATCCCGAGTTCCCTCGCAAGGCTCTATCCAGCGCCAGCCCAGCTATACCCCCGCGCCAAGTTCCGTCTCGCGGCCACAAGTCCAGCAGAGGAGTGCGAGCTACAAGAAAGGCGATAGTAGCGAGCTCCCTCGGACGTACGGTCACGAGAGGTTTGATTCGCTTGCGTGGGAACCTGTCAACAGCCCGCGCTCGAATGTCAAGCAGGTCTCTCAGCAGCCAGCTCGCACCGATCGCTCTCAAGCGGTCGAGTGGTCTCTGCTCTCCACCGTTGCCCTGCTTCTTCGCGCCAACATTCCGCGCGGGGTTCAGATCAAAGGCAGCATCGACTATCCGAACAGCTTTACGGGCAAAGACGTAGTCTCGACGCTCCAAGATCTGCTCTCGTCCGATGCTGTGGGGTCTCGACATGCCCTTGTCGCATCAGGGGACTCGTCGAGCGTACGCTACGTGGCTCTTTCATTGGCAAAATCGCTCAAGAGCCAGCTCTTTTTCCACGAGGTAGACTGGGGAGGAAAAGAGCTGACCGACGACGTCGACGAGGTCTACACTTTCCTCGAAGACAGCCTCGCAGATATGGGCTCACCTCAAGACGATCCCGATGACTGGGCCGCTGGTCTCAATCATAGCTCAAATTTTGACGCGAATCTGCAGCTTTCCCTGGGAGGTGTCGGCAGAGCCATGGCGAATGGCGCTGGCCAGAGTCGCAAGTCAGCGCGTATGACTGACCTCGACGACCTTCCAAATGGCGTCTTTACTCCCCTCACACAGTGCTACAGTCCGCTCTGCAGTCCTGGCCGATCCACCTCGTGCTACAGTCCATCGTGCCCCAACTCCGCATCGAGCCCCTTGCGTCTGACGGTCACCGATATGGAGAGCAAAAGCGCCGCGCTCGGCGGTGTGCTGGATCACGGCCCGTCTGCCGATCAATCCCAGAAAAAGGCGTGGGCGGAGATGGTTCCTCCCGAACTTCTCAAGAACATCCCTCAGGCCGAGATTGCACGACAGAACGCTATTCTCGAGACCATCCAGAAAGAAGAGGAGTTCCTTGCAGATCTCGAGTTGCTCGACACCCTCTTTGTGCAGGGGCTGCAGAGGCCCAGTGATGCCGGTGACCCTCCGCCGCTGCCTATCGGGCCGGAACGCGATGACTTTATTCGCGAGGTGTTTGGAAATCACCGCGAGCTGGTGGTCCATATTCGCGCCTTGGTCGAGCGTCTGCACATCCGCCAGAGGGAGGAGAACCCTATCATTCAGACCATTGGAGACCTGTTTTTGAGTGCATCTCTCGACTGGGGGGACGCGTACACGACGTATCTCGTCAACTATCCGCTTGCCATCAGCAGAGTCAAACGCGAAATGTCGATCAATCCACGCTTCAAAGCCTTTGTCGAAGCATGTCGACGCCATCCAGCAGCACACAAGCACCCGCTCGAGAACTTTCTCTTCAGGCCACCCGCGCGCCTGCAGAGGTACCACCTACACCTCGAATCCATCCTCAAGAAGACGGAGGAGGGCAACCACGACCGCGACAGCCTACAAAATGCCATCGACATTATCAACGATCAGTGCAAGACAGCTCAAGCCGGGGTTGAGTCCGCCGAGCTCAAGGTTAAGATTCGTGACTACGCGTACAATCTCTCGGCCAAACGCAACAAGCATACCATCGACATGGATCTGCTCAACCCGGAGCGTCAGCTTATCCATCAAGGCAGGGTACTGCGAAAGCCAGATGCGTTTGACTTCGACTGGACCGAGCTGCTGGCGATCCTGTTCGATAATTACTTTATCGTCACCAAGCAGAAGCGGATCACTGAAGGGGACGATGACAACTCCAATGTGGCCACCTCGTCCTCAGCCGCCGGCGCTCGCTTCGTGCTTGCCAAGCGACCGATCCCTGTCGAGATGCTCGAGATCAGTGGTCTGACCGAATCGTCCATCTCGCGATCCATTGGACTCAGCAACTTCCACATCAGCAGAGAACGAGAGGCGCGTGACTTTTGGCCGTTCACCATTTCACATATGGGTGGCAAGATCGAGCCCATCACACTTTACGCACCTTCCAAGGCCGCACGCGATCAGTGGAAGACCAAGCTAGACGAAGCGATTGGTCTGCGCATGGCGGTCCAGGACAACAGCAAGGTCTTTGATCAGCATATACTGAGCGACAACATCTTTGCCATCGCACCCACCGCCAGCTTGGAGCCAGACAGGCCCGTGGTGGGCGTCGACCCGAGCGTCTTCCATGGCCGTGTCACCTGTGCTGTTCCCTTTGTGACCGCGGATGGCCGACGTCTCGTGGCGGTGGGATGCGCCGACGGCGTGTGGATTGGGCTGCGAAGCGATCCCAAGTCGCTGCGCAAAGTGTTGCATCTCAAGCATGTGACGCAATGCGCGGTGCTCGAGTCGTTTGGCATATTTGTGGTGCTCGCCGACAAGGTGCTTATCTCGTACAGTCTCGAGGCGCTCGTCCCGACGACGGCCAGCAGCGCTTCGACGCTGCGCCCGCCACAGAAGCTCAGCGGCAATCGCGACGTGCTCTTTTTCAATGTAGGTGTGCTCAAGGACCGTACCTTACTTATCTACATGAAGAAAAAGGCCAACGAGAGCGTGTTTCGTGCGCTCGAACCGGTGCTCAATGCACCCCGTGGCACCGAGGGCAAGTCGGGCTCAGGCTTCTTTGGCAAGTTTGGCAAAGACTCGAAGAATTCGGATTGGTTCCGCATCTACAAGACTTTCTTCATCCCATCCGAGGCGTACTCGATCCAGTTCCTCAAGTCCAAGCTGTGCATCATCTGTGCCAAGGGATTCGAGATCATGAACCTGGACAGCCTGCTTCCCGGAACGATCCCGGACTTTGTGCACGCGAATCGAGAAGACATCCGTGTCCAGCAGTTGCAGAAGCGGGTCGAGACGGCCAAGCCTCTGGGGATGAACAAGACAGCCGACGGCGACTTTTTGCTCTGCTACGACCAGTTTGCATGCTTCGTCGACCGCCTCGGCGAGCCGACACGACTGGACCAGATCATCGAGTGGGAGGGCTTCCCCAAGCAGGTGGCGTTCTCGGGCAACTACGTGCTGGCGTTCGATCCGCGCTTTGTCGAGGTGCGCGATGCACTCACGGGACGGCTGGTACAGATCATGCGAGGCATCGACTTCAACTACGTGTCTGGCAACAGCACCGTCACCTCGTCGTCGTCCGAGAGTGCGCAGACGGCAGCGCTCGACGCCGAGGCGAACCCGGTCATCTTCACGCGGCGCGAGCGGGTGGCGGGTCGCATCCCCTTTGACTTCCAGAGAGTGGTGGAGCTGACGCCGACTCGCTCAGCTGACGTGCGGGCCTATGCACCGCCGTTTCAACGGACGGCGACGGTTTTGTCGAACGGCAGCAGCTTCAATGGTCGACCGTCAGGCCGTCCCTCTGTGGCGAGCTCCAATAATTGGATTTGAGTCGGAAGCACTCGGTAGCAATTCATCTCAAACTCGCTATGCATTTATAGATCTAATTGTCGCTGTGTGAGCGTCTGTCTCGGATTCTGAGACCGTATGATCGCCATTGGGAGCGATTCTGATTCGATCTTGCCGGGAGTATTGAGAGGTTCGGGCGAGCATAGCAGCCTCCACCACTAAAGCGGAAAAAGAGCAACACGCCCGCACGCGCCACCGAGACCCTGAATTCGCATTTGGCTCAGCCGCGCTGCACATCGACGATCTTGCTTCCAAGCTTCCATCCTCGTTTCGCTCGCTTCGGCCTTCGATCGGTCGCCATCATTCCTCCTCAATCTTGATTGGTTACCTCGAGCTGCAGCGCAGCACCTCGATCAGCAGGTTGCTACTTGGAATGCGCAATGACCTGCCGTCATTCATGAACTGACGACCGGTCCTCGGCAGCAACTCGATACTCGCACCCATCTCCACGATCTGGTCGCAGCATCGCAGAGCATATCAATCTCGCCACTTTGCCTCTTCGTCAGCGCTGTCAGTTTGATCATTGGCACATGACAAGATGGGCAACACGCACTCCAACCCAAATGCCAGAATGGCGGGCATCGGCAACCTCGTCGCAGAGGTCGGCAACGACATCCAGTACGACAAAGGTATCGGCAACTCACGCTTCCTCCGCGCCGTCCGCGCCAGGCACAAGCTTGGCCCAATTGTCGTTAAAGCTTTTGTGAAGCCCGACCCTTCCATCAGTTTGAAGAGCCTTGTCAAGCACATCCGCATCGAACGAGAATCCCTTGCAGATGTGCCCAACGTTTTGACCTATCAAAAGGTGGTCGAAACCGAGCGTGCTGGCTATCTGATTCGACAATGGCTCCATAGCAACCTGTACGACAGGATCAGTACGCGGCCGTTCCTCAGCGCGGTCGAAAAGAGATGGATCACCTACCAGATGCTGCATGCCATGCGAGACACGCACGATCGCGGCATCGCGCACGGCGACCTCAAATGCGAAAACATCCTTGTCACCACCTCGTTGATGGTCTATGTCACCGACTTTGCATCCTCCTTCAAGCCCACCTTCTTGCCTCTAGACGACCCGTCCGACTTTTCTTTTTTCTTTGACACTTCGGGTCGAAGAACGTGCTACCTTGCCCCCGAGCGCTTCTATGAGGCCGGCTCCAAGTACACGTCAGGAACGGCAGGAACGGCAGCGACGGGTGCCAACGACTCGGACGCGCTCGACCGTCTCGGCGGTGTCCAGGCCGACCTGCTTGGCCTCGGACGACAGAGTGGCAAGGTCACACAAGCCATGGACGTCTTTTCGCTCGGTTGCGTCATCGCCGAGCTCTGGCGTGAAGGTGCACCCACTTTCACTCTCAGCCAGTTGTTCAAGTATCGCGAGGGAATGTTTGATATCGACTCAATGATCGCTGGCATCCCAGACGACCCGGTCCGAGAGCTCGTGAGAAGCATGATCGCATTGGATCCAACGGACCGCAAGACGTTCGATCAGTATTTGAAGGACGGTCGAGGAACTGTCTTCCCATCGACGATTCCCGACTTCTTCCACGAATACCTCGTCGAGCTCCAGCGCACCTCGCCCGCTTCTCTCAGCAATACGAACGGGGCTGCAGGCCCATCGTCCGTCGACAGCACAGCGAGCGGCTCCAATGCATCCGTCACTGCGGTCTCGATGCGATCGGATGCTGCTAACCGACAAGCACAGCGAGCCGAGAGCGACGAACGCATCGAGAAGCTCTACGAGGAGTGGTCCGATCTCGTTCCCTTCTTCGACGACGCGCTCAGCCGCTCCAACACCTCGACGCTCTCGACGAGTGCAGGGGGAATCTCCGCACGCTTGGATGGTGTTTTGGGACGTTTTGCCTTCCGTTCAAGCTTTCAACAGGCAACAGAGGAGGACATTCCAGAATCAGAGCGTCGGGGTGCTGACGACTCGGAGGACGTCTACCCTGTTCATCTCTGCATCCCTGGCATCGCACCGCAGTCAGCTTTGCTTGAGGAAGGCGGGGCAGACGTGGATGGCACAGCGCAACTGGTCCTTTCGGTCATTCTCGCTAACCTGCGCAACTGTATCCGACCATCATCAAAATGCCATGCGCTCGAGCTGCTCATTCACCTCTCCGTTCGATGGCTCACGGACGAGACCAAGCTTGACCGCGTCTTGCCCTTTGTCATGTCGCTCTTTGACGATCCGTCTTCGCAAGTCAGGATGGCGGCCATCCGTAGCTGCGTACAGACACTGATGCTGGTCAAGATCGTGACGCCCTCAAATACGTCCATCTTTCCCGAATACATTGTGCCCAACATCAAGCAGCTCGGTCTCGATCCATCGACGCCGGTCCGATGCACGTTTGCGGCCTCGATCGTGCCCTTGGCGGAAACTGCGGAACGCTTCTTGCAGATGTCTCAGGCAATGCGAGCCGAGGGCCTGTTTGCGGTCGAACGAGATCTCAACGGCGGCTTCATCGACGACCAGCCGAACGAATCCAACTACGACGAGCAGCTTCGAACGTTCCAGACGCTGCTGCAGGAGATCATCGTCACTCTTCTCACTGATCCATCTGCGTCGGTCAAGCGTGCGCTTCTGGCCAGCATTGCGCCTCTCTGCCGCTTCTTTGGCATGGCCAAGACCAACGATGTCATGCTCAGCCACATGATCACCTATCTCAACGATCGAAATTGGCTGCTCAGAGACGCCTTCTTTGATATCATTGTCGACGTCGCTCAAGTGTCGGGAAATCGCAGTCTCGAAGAGTACATCCTGCCGCTGATGACGCAAGCGCTCTCGGATTCCGAGGAGAATGTGGTCTACCGCGTCATCAACGGGCTCCGCACCATGACAGAGCGCAATTTGCTGGATCGTGCCCGGCTGCTGACGCTGCTAGAAACCACCATCGGCTTTCTCTGCCACCCGAACCTGTGGCTACGACAGGCCTCCGCAGGTCTCGTTGCGGCCGCAGCGGCAAAGTTGGACCACGTCGACGTTTGGGCGATATTGTATCCATCTCTGCGTCCGCTGCTGCGTACAGACGTGCAAGATTTGACTGAGGTCACCCTGCTCGATACCGTGAGGGCGCCTCTTACTCGTCCTGTCTATGCAGCCGCACTCGTATGGGCCTCTCAAGCGTCGAATTCGGCATTCTGGAAGAGTCAAGAGGAAGGGAAGGATCAAGCTGGTCTCAAGAATGGACTTGCAATCGAAGGCGTGGGGCTTTTGCTGGGCAAGAGCGGTCGCGAGTTGATTGTGCCCGCTAGGGGTCGCACCGAAGAGGATGACCGCTTCCGCGACAAGCTGAGGAGCATGGGCATGGAGGACGAGGACGAGATCAAGCTCGTGGCTCTTCGTAGCGTTGTTCGACGTCTTTCGAAGCAGGGCTCCAAGCTCAACTCTGCGCATGCCGACTGGGAACTAGCGGGTGCCGCAGGCAGCGCTGGCGGTCCAAACGGAGAAGGCGCCCGCTCTCATCCGAAAGCCGTCATCGAGCCGCAATCTTTGGACGGTATCACGCCGCAGACCATCTTTTTCAGCACCAAATCCGACCAGCGAGCGACGCCTGTCCCGTCCGAGGGCGCCAGCACGTACACGGGCACGTTCCGCTCGCAGGACGATGCCTCGTTCTCTGCGCAAGTTGCCAAGCGGAGGCTGCTTGGACACCGATCCTCGAGCGAGAGTTCTTTTAGCAGTCCGATCGCCGAGCTGAGACGGCGCGTCAATGCGGGCAATGCTGCAGAGTCACAGCCGTCCACCTTCTCTACACGTCTGTCCAGCTTGGCGGAGGAGAGCGCACAGAGCAAGCATCGTGGAAATGCTGGGGCCATGCCTCTGAACTCCCTTTCTCAGCAGACGCAGACGAGACTGGGAGTCGGAAAGGCGAGTGCGGCGGTGGCTTCGACATCGCTGACGGCGACAGGAACAATGACGGAGGCCTCGGCGCGGGCTCGTGCGCAGCATGCAGCCACAGCTCAGAGTTCGTCCCGACCCACACCGGCTGGGTCTCGCACATCGACAGTGCGAGGGTTTGGTGGGGGAGGCGACGCTGGAAAGCTCGGAGCTGCTGCTGGTGTGGACGGCGGGTCGAGCGTCGGCTTTACGAGTACCTACGACGGCAATGACCCGTACATTCGCGCCCACCTCGAGGCGGTTTACTTGGACTCGTTCCGTGAACGTTCTGAGCTAGGTCCCAAGGTGCACGCTGGTGTGGCTCGGCGAAAGAGTGGTGCGCCGTGGAATCGCACATCGACGCTTCCACGTGCTCCCACTTCGAGTGCGAGCAAGCGTCGACCCGAAGGACGGTTGATCGCCTACTTCACCGAACACTCGGCTGCGATCACCTGCCTTGCGCTCTCGCCGGACCACGCCTACTTTGTGTCTGGCTCGCAGGATGGGACTCTCAAAGTGTGGGACACAGCTCGGCTGGAGAAGAACGTGACGTCCAAATCGAGAGCGACGTACTCGGCGCAGAAGGGAGCCATTACCGGTGTGATTGCGATCGAAGCAAGTCACTGCGTCGCCTCGACGGCCACCGACGGCTCGCTGCATGTTTGGAGGATCGACTTGCTCCAATCCACGTCCTCGGTGCCGCGGTACGGCCGACCCAAACTTGTCTCGAATTTCCAGCTCAGCACGCCGGACGAGTACGCGACGTGTTTGGTGCAGAGCAGCACCGAGACCTCGTCGCACCTGATTCTGGGCACGACGCTGAGCCGGCTCACCATTTTGGATTTGCGCACGATGCAGGTGCTGCAGACGCTGCGGAATCCGATCGAGTTTGGGCCGATTACGTGTCTCTGTGTGGACCGCAAGAAGACGTGGTTGCTGGTGGGGACGTTGTCGGGGGTGGTGTGTTTGTGGGATTTGCGGTTTGGGCTTCGTCTGCGTGCATGGCGCGTGGGACCGGAGGAGGCGGGGACGCTGTATAGGGTTAACCGGATCGCGATCCATCCGTCTAAGGGCAGGGGGAGGTGGGTCCTGGTTGCGTTTGAAAAGATCGGCGAGGGGGAGCATAAAGAGGATGGGGTGGAGCAGCCGGAAGTGCTTGTCGAGACATGGGATGTGGATCGCGGGATGCGACTCGAGACGTTTGAAACGCAGCAGGAGGGTTTGCCGTCCGTTCCGAAAGCGACGCGAAGTACGAAGCTGCGACAAGTGCTCGACAACACCGATGCGAGGAGGGAGACGTCCAAAAAGAACACAGAGATGGGCGACAGCAGCGGCTCCAACCGCACCGTCCCGGCATCTATGAAGAATGGGCACAATTCGATCCTCACTGGAGCAGCAGCAGCGATCGAGAAATTGCTCCAGCAGCAACAGAAGCAGGCACAGGCGCCACTGGACGCTGAGGCGGAGGCAGATTCTCCGACCCCGGATCCGTTCACTTCCGCACCACCCAAGGTTGGCAGTTCCAGCACAGCTCGAGTGCTGCAAAGCTGCGCGGTCAAAGCGCTGTTTGTCAGTCTCGAGGGATATTCCAGCTCGTTGCTTTCGAACGCCTCTTCCGGGACAGCGACTGCAGCGATTGCAGCCAAAGCGCCAAAGACGGTCGATTCTGCAGCAGCACAAGAAACTGCCACCGATACGGGCGATGGCACGGAAACGATCCACGCAGAAACGGGCGGTGGCTGGCTCGACGTCGGCAAGCTCACACGTGGTACGGACCGCATGTCGATCGCCCCCTCCCCTGCCGCGCAATCCTCTTCACCTGCAGCAGTGGCTGGGGTGGGCAACGGAGGAGGCACGGGACCGGGCGGGTACATGATTTCCGCGGGGTCCGATGCGCGCTTGCGATTCTGGGACCTGGGCAAGCCCGAGAGAAGCCTAGTGTTTGGCATCGCGCCCCGCGTTGTCACCTCACACCCTCGATCCGGAATGGGCGGAGGAGCAATGACAGCCGTAGAGCCCAGAACGGAGTTCCGCGCACTTCCTACTACCGCTGGTGTGCCGGCGAGAGTGGTGCACTCCATGTGGTACGGTGAGGACGACGACGGTGGCAGAGCAACGACGGGTGCGGCGAGGCTCAAGTCTCCGCTGTTGGCGAATCAGACCGCGCTATATGCGCATATGTCGAGAGCGCACAAGGACGCGATTACGGATTTGGTCGTGATCGAGGCGCCGTTTAGGTGTATCGTTGCGGGCGACAGGAGCGGGTGTATTCGTGTTTGGGAGTGACGGCGTGGTGCGCCAATGCATGCGTTCTTCACTTGTTTTGATTGGGATGCCGTGTGAATATCGTGTGAGAGCGTGTGAGTGTGTTTTGTGAGCAACTGGCTCTGCGATGGGAGTGCTGGATTGTAAGCACTGCGTTGTGAGAGATGGATGTCGTCAATGGACCGTTGAGGGAAGGATCCCGCGTGTACGAGGTCGAGACAACACCTCTCTATCCTCCCTCTGCTCAGCCTGCGCACACTGTCACCTCGAAAAGCTCTCCAAAGCAGCATCGATACAACTCACACAAAGCCCACAAATCCAAAACAAAACATACACCATTCGAATTGACACTACGCTCTACACAGCCGCAAATCTACCTTCCCCAGCGTCACCTTCACACCTTCCACCGCCGCGCCAGCGTCCACGTCTTAGACACTACCAAAAACGCTAAATTTCCTAACAATGCTCGGCCCATGCTCCTCGTAGTCCTGCTTGTTGTAACAGTAGCTGTAAAAGTCCGGCAGACTACCCAACAGCGATCCACCATACCAAACCGCATACCGCTGCATCTTGTGGCTGATCACATTGACATCCAATCCGGATGAACGCATCAAGCTGCCACTGGCCGTCTCGCTGGCAGCAAGACGCTGGTCAACGATGGCCCTCAGATCCTTCTTAAGCCGCTGTCCGAAGTGCTGGAACATAGTCGAACCTCCGCTAAGCACAATGTTCTTGTACAGTCCACGTCGGACGTCGATGGGCGATTGCTGGATGACGCCGTCGACGACCTCGGGGAGCGGGGTGAGGAAGTCGGAGGAGGCGATTTCCGGGTTGAAGAAGATCTCGGGGGCGAGGAAACGTTCGTACCCGACATCGACCGAATACTTTCTCCCCGTAACTGTATGCTCGCCCTCAAAGCGCTCAAAGTACTTGTACGGGTCTTCGTCGTAGCGTCGGAACTCGCGTACGATGTCCTGACACACGTACGAGTAGTCCTCCTTGATCTTCTCGGCAACCCTGCGCGAGTCCTCCGGTGGGATATTAGCCGCCTCACCGCGCTCACGCAGCAGCTGCTGGACGAAGTAGGTGATGTCGCGACCGGCGATCGGAATATGCTTGATCGCCGACCCGATAACGTATCCCTCCGCAACGGGAATCACGTGCGTGACACCATCACCCGAGTCAATCACCGTACCCGTGAGCGTGCGGTCGGTCACCTTGTTGCTCGTCCACGAGGCCGCCAGTGCCAGCACGGCTTGCACGGCAATGTAGAGTCCCTTGATGTTGAACGACTCAAACATGATCTCCGCTGTGTTCTCGCGGTTCTCGGGCGGATTGAGCGGCGGTTCGGTGAGCATGAAGTAGTGATCCTCGGGTTCGGCACGGAGGTACTTGAAGATGCACTGTTCCCAGAAGCGTTCCATGTGATCCCAGTTTTCGATGAGACCGTGACGGATGGGCTGGTCGACTTGGTAGGTTTTCGCGTTGGCATAAGCCTCGTCTCCGATGAAAAAGTCGAGGTCTTCGATGCCGCGTTTCGAGGCGAGCGAGGAGGAGGAGGAAAGTCCGCCCGGTTTGGAGGGGACCGAGGGGCGCGAGCCAGCACCGCCCGAGGATCCAGCCGCAGTCGTGCGGGTCGCAATGGCAGTAGGAAACACAAAGGATGGGTCCGAGTTGCCGGCGAAGCCCATCTTGGTGTATCCGGTACCATTGTCGAGCACGATGACGTTGGAGCGCGACATGTTGTAAGCGACGGTAAGTGTGGTTCGTGGGGAGAATAGTCGATTTGATGATATGGGGTTGTAAATGTGTTCGATCCCAGGTCCGAGCTGCAACGGCAATGATGAGACGACGCCTTGCAAGTGGACGTCTAGTCGATCAAGGCCGGTGGAGAATCGAAAGAGGCGAGGATGATAGAGGTAGAAGGTATGGATGGATGGGACAACGTTGAGTGTGGTGGAGAATGGCTGTGCTGCTGCTTTGGCCCATTTGCAGAGGATGAGCCGTGCGCGAATTGAGCGTTGGTGCAGCAGATCGAGAGTGACTTCAAGTATGCGGCCATGTGGCTTAGCGTCGGCTCCGATGATTTTTCTTCAGGTCCTGATGAAGAGGACGGTGTAACATTTGGGCAATTTTGCAAAGTCCTCTTTCCGTGAACTTGTTTTTGTGAAAGACTCCAAATTTTGGGGAACCTGTGCATTTCCGAAGCGTCCGTGATTCGATTTGCGGCGCACTCGGCGTGAAACGCGGGTCAATGACGCGTGGGGGCTGAAACGGAGTCTGCGACAGAAAGCGGGGTTCGTGGTTGCCACTCATACAGAGCATGGTTGTGTTTGCTTGCCGATGCCATTCGTGCCTCTCTTTTCAATGATTCGCTGAGCGTTTGAATCGCCGCTTTCAACAGAAGTTTGCACGCCAAAGGTCAATGGTGCCTGTGGTTCCGGTTCTTCCACCTTTGCCACCCGCTACGATCAAGTCTGATCGCCACCCTTGCTTCATCTCTCCCATCCAGCCGCCATTCGGCCGCACTGTCGATCCGCACTACAACGCAATACCGACAGCTTCCATCTTGGGCTCCGTACAAACTCGCAGCACGGGGCTGCATCACCACACGTTTTGAACGCCTCTTACCATGACAGCTACCGGTCCACATGCACAAGGCGATGACCGGAGCTTGGATAGCTTGGCCGCGTCCTCGTCGGGAGGCGCACCACAACGTCGCAAACCGCAGGGCATCCGATTGCCGCAAATGACCAAGGTCAACCGCGATGGAGACGACTCGGACAGCGACTCTGCGGATGAATTCGCACGATGGCAAGCCAATTCAGGGCCGACCACACCCAACATCTCCGAGACGGCAGCACAGCTACGACGCAGTCTCAGCGTGACCGGTCTGCAGGAACTCGCACACACGCCGAGAAGCCAAATCCGGAAGTCGGCCGTCAACAAGGTCTGGCGTCCGCAGGATGAAGTCGCTCGCATCCCAAGCGACTGGGAGAGGTTGGCCGTCCACGTAGCCAGAGGCGGTCTCAGGGCCGGCAACCTCGCTTTCGCGTTGAGAGCTACGCTCATGCTCGTGCTCGAACTGGTCAAGTCGATGCGCACCCGCAAGTTCAAAGGCAAGGCGTACGGCATTGCGCTCTTTGGACCACGCAACTTTCGGTTTGCAGCCATGTTTGCTATCTGGGCGTCACTCTATAAGGCAGTGCACAACGCGCTGCGTTTGATGACCCCGCCTCCGGTCAAGAGACCGCGATCGCGCTCTGCTTCCGCTGCAAACACCGCCACGTTCACCATCGAAAAGGACGGCAACACTTCGCCCGATGAAATCACCAGCGGAACGGCCACACCTCGTTCTGGCAGGGCCGCGTTGGAAGGCAAGTCGCCCGAGGAGAAGGCCAAGGAGAAGGCGAAACAGAAACGACGTGCTTTCATGCCAGATCCGCGCTCCAAAGTGTGGCATGCCTACGTCGCCGGTGCCGTCTCAGCGTTGGGCGTCTTGGTCGAGAGCCCGAGCAACCGAATCTCTTTGGCTCAACAGCTCTTCGTTCGGGGCCTCGAAGGCTCATATAACGTCGCGCACGAGCGAGGAATTGTCAACATTCCGTACGGCGCCGTCATCACCTTCGGTCTCGCGTGTGGTCAGATCATGTGGGCTTGGCTCGAAGTCCCCGACTCGCTGCCAAAGGGCTACCGGAACTGGATCACGCGAGCTTCGCAAGTATCTCCGCGCGTTACAGAGATCTACCGAGACATCAAGTTTCAGGGCAAGGCCGATGCCGACTTTGCGCTCAAGTGGTTCCCAGACGGCAAGATTCCAGAGCCCATCTCAGTCAGTCCGCTCCGTTACCCGGATGTAGCTCCAAATTCGATGAACCGTCGCGGCATCAAGGGCAAGAATGTGCGCAAGATCGTCGAGTGGATGGACCGAACACGCAAGGGCGACTGCGGCGATGTGATCGACTGTGCACTCGTCCACCCCTGGGAGACGAGTCACTGGCGCAGCCCCATTGACCGCTTCATCGAAGTCACACGCTGGATCTTGCCCGTCTATCTCACGCTTCACTTTGTGCCCGCCATCTTCCTGCGTCCCGGCAAGTTCCTCAAGAACCCGCTCAGTGCCACGCTTCGTTCGCTTAAAGGCTCGTTGCGCTCGTCGTCGTTCCTGGGCGTGTTTGTCATCATCTTCCAGACGCTCTTCTGCGCGCAGCATTCGCTGTACAACTACATCCAGGCGAGCGAGACCTTGAGGCGCTACGTGCCCAAGTGGTTCTCGCGCATGCTGATCAGCAGCTGGGTCAAGTGGGTCACGGGCTTTGCGACGTGTTTCTCGCTCTTTGTCGACGACTCGAGGCGTCGCGCCGAGCTCGCAGCGTACGTGCTGCCCAAAGGTATGGAAAGCGCTTGGTCGGTGCTGAGGAAGAAGTCGTATGTTCCGTTTGTGCCCGGTGGCGACCTACTGCTTACGACGGCGGGCATGTCGCTTGTGATGGGCACGTACGCTCAGAACCCCGAGCATCTCTCGGGACTTGTCCGTCGAATCGTCTATCAATTTGTTGGTCGCAACTAGATGCTGCCTATGCTCAATCAAGACGTTGCCTTTGCCACCTTGATTTCCGATTGTGATATTGCCCGATCGCGAGACGGATCAGGACCGAAGTCGACATGCTAGCTGAGACGCACGAGCAGGCTTTCGACGGGCGAACGCCCGGGCCGGACTGGAGCGGAGTTGCCACTCATGCTCTGCTGAAAAAGCGAGAAGATCGCTCCAGGTAGATCGAGCAGACGGTGTGAAAGGACTGTCTTGTTGAGGGAGAGCTTTGGCCTGCATGCACCCTGCATGAGCGGAAGAATTCGGGTGCCAACAAGGCAGTTCCGCTCCGCCCTCTCTCGACTGTCGCCCCTCTCCGCAGGCTGCCCCGCTTTGAATGTTATGCCTCCGGCAATGCAGTATCACATCGGAAGCCACTAAAGCCGAACGCTGTAAACTTGGGTGTCTTTCCGTCCCGGAATGCGGGGGAATGATGCAGAGTTGCTTGTGAGGGCAAATCAAGATGGTGGGGCATGCGCTGTTTGACGCTGCTACATCCGCTCCTTACATGACTGTCCTTCGTTCCCTGTCAAGTAAACCCCTTGAGACTGAGCTTTGCAGTTCCTGCTCAGTAGTCGCGCCCCCCCCTACTGGGCCTGCCCTGCCGCCGCTTTAGGGCTGCGACGGCAAAGAGTGAAGAAGCGAAGCTGGAGATACACAAGCCCGAGCATTTGTCCTTTCGGCGAGGATCAGGGCACGAAGCACGAGCTGTAGATCGGTCTTGACTGCCCGATGTCGGAACGATCTCACAATACATCTAGTTTTGGCAACTGACCCACCAAAAGCCAAGCCGAGGCGGGCTCGAGTCACTGATGACGGAAGCACGCGCACGCATCAGCCGAAAGCAAGGCAAGGCCGCCTCGAACTCACCATCGAATAAGATCACCGATCCTTCCCCGTGGAACATGCAGCTCCGGAAGGCGTCTTATGTGACATGGTGACTTCTCGCGGACCGGTCTCGAGGATTGGGTGCAGATATCGCATCGGTCTGGACCAATCAAATAATGGAGCTCGTTGGTGTCGGCTTTCTGTACAATTCACCCAAGGACGTCACTTGTTCGCGGTGGGGCCGATCGATAAACGGCATCGCGGGCATGCAACCGCTTTTTTCTGAGTGCCATCGTTGTGATGTAACTTGGTCGAGAGCTGGTATGATCTTGATTCGTTATCAGTGATGTCAAGAAGCCAGATCGCATTCTCCGAGCCGCCTCGCCAATCACCGGCACCCAGCCAAGAAAGTGGGAAGAGAAGTTGTCAATTTTATTCTTCTTCGGCCTTGCCAGGAAATGGAGAAAGCGCGTTTTCAGCGGGCACCTGCACGAGGCACTGCTCATGCAGCTGCGATCGCTCGCTCGCTTTTTGATGCGTCCGTGCACCAGAATTGCCCAGAATCGAGCCGTGAAAAAGGTACTCTCTCCACAACGCATTTTTCTCTCGCCCTCAAGCAAAGACCGCTTTGGAGACCGTTTCCCTTATCGGTCTGTCTGTTGTCTCAGCTGACCGGGCTCGCTTGCTTGCTTGTCGCAAGTGCCGGACAGAGGATGTTCTTCTGCAACAAGAGGAAAAAAAAAAAAAAAATCAAAGTGAGGAAGAGGGAGAGAGAAGGCATTGATGGCGAAGCTTGCGCTTGATCTGTGCTTTCAAAGGCTCTGCCGCGGTACCCAGCGAGATCACCCAGTCGAGCAAGTTCCATATCTCTTGTTGCGGCATCGATGACAGCTTCCAATTTTGTCTGCTCGATTTCGAGCAACCATCAGCTTCGTTTCTCACCATCATCGCACTCCTTCCCTCTTCTCCCGTTGATCCTTGACGCCCTCTATATCCTCTCGTCAAAGGCTCACTCCTGCTCCTCTAGTCTTACCCCCTTGACGAGACAGAGCATAGCATCCCATTTTGCGAGCACTCCCATTCTCGGTCAAGAGCAAATTCTTCCCTCCACACACCTTCCCAGCTGTGCACAATCTTGTGCTGTTTTCAGCGCGGCGATCACTCACCTCTAGATATCGACTCGTCAAGCAACCATGCCTGCTCCTGTCGAGCCCGAGACGGCCCAGGCCCCCCAGGGCGCTCCGAGGAGCACCTTTGTCGACACCTTCGAGAGCCAGCCCGGCACTCCTGGTGAGAGAACCGGCCACCTCTTCCCCACCATTCAGCGCATCCGAAGCAGCATGACTGGCGAGGCAACCGGTCCCTTGAAGAAGCTCATGGTCGCCAACCGTGGTGAAATCGCCATCCGCATCTTCCGTACCGCCCACGAGCTCGCCATGACCACCGTCGCTCTCTACTCGTTCGAGGACAGGATGAGCGCACACCGATACAAGGCCGACGAGGCCTACCAGGTCGGTGCCGGCCTCAAACCCGTCTCGGCCTACCTCGCCATCGACGACATTGTTCGCATCGCGCTCGAGCACAAGGTCGACATGATCCACCCCGGTTACGGTTTCCTCTCCGAGAACCCCAACTTCGCCAAGAAAGTCGAAGAGGCCGGTATCGCTTTCATCGGCCCGCGTCCAGAGACCATCGACGGCTTGGGTGACAAGACCAAGGCCCGTGACCTCGCCCGCAAGGCCAACGTGCCCATCGTGCCCGGTACGCCCGGTCCCATCGCCAGCTACGAGGAGGCCAAGCCTTTCGTCGAGGAGGTCGGCTTCCCCGTCATCATCAAGGCTGCCATGGGTGGTGGTGGACGTGGTATGCGTGTCGTCCGCAAGATGGAGGACTTCAAGGAATCATTCGAGCGTGCCGTCTCCGAGGCCCGATCCGCCTTCGGTGACCCCACCGTCTTTATCGAGCGCTTCCTCGACCGACCCCGCCACATTGAGGTTCAGCTGCTGGCCGACGGTGAGGGCAACGTCGTCCACCTCTTTGAGCGTGACTGCTCCGTGCAGCGTCGTCACCAAAAGGTCGTCGAAGTCGCCCCCGCTCCCAACCTCCGCGACGACGTCCGACAGAGCATTCTCAACGACGCCGTTCGTCTTGCCAAGACCGCCGGCTACCGCAACGCCGGTACCTGCGAGTTCCTCATCGACCAGCAGAATCGCTACTATTTTATTGAAATTAACCCGCGTCTCCAGGTCGAGCACACCATCACTGAAGAGATCACCGGCATCGACATTGTCGGCGCCCAGATCCAGATCGCAGCCGGTGCCACCTTGGCCGATCTCGGTCTCAGCCAGGAGACCATCCAGAAGCGTGGTTCCGCCATCCAGTGCCGTATCACCACCGAGGACCCCGCCGCCAACTTCCAGCCCGACACGGGCAGGATCGAGGTGTACCGCTCCGCCGGTGGTAACGGTGTGCGTCTTGACGCCGGTTCCGGTTTTGCTGGAGCCCAGATCACGCCCCACTACGATTCGTTGCTTGTCAAGGTTTCGTGCCGTGGCGCCACGTACGAAGTGGCCCGCAGAAAGATGCTGCGTTCGCTCGTCGAGTTCCGTATCCGCGGTGTCAAGACCAATATTCCCTTCCTGTTCCGTCTGTTGACCCACGAGGCGTTTGCTACGGCCAGCACCTGGACCACCATGATCGACGACACCCCCGAGCTCTTCAACCTGGTTCAGACCAAGAACCGAGCCCAGAAGCTGCTGGCCTACCTCGGAGACGTCGCTGTCAACGGCAGTTCCATCGCTGGCCAGGTTGGCGAGCCCGGTCTCAAGGAAGAGATCCAGATCCCCACCTTTAGCGACCCCAAGGACCCCACCAAGGCGCTCGACACCACCAAGCCCTGCACCGAGGGCTGGAGGAATATCATCGTCAACGAGGGTCCCGAGGCGTTTGCCAAGGCCGTCCGCGCCTACAAGGGTACGCTCATCATGGACACCACCTGGCGAGACGCCCACCAGAGTCTGTTCGCCACGCGTCTGCGAACCATCGACATGGTCAACATCGCCAAGGAGACGAGCTACGTGCTCAAGAATGCCTTCTCGCTCGAGTGCTGGGGCGGTGCCACTTTCGATGTTGCCATGCGCTTCCTCTACGAGGACCCTTGGGAGCGTCTCCGCAAGATCCGCAAGCTTGTGCCCAACATTCCCCTCCAGGCGCTCGTCCGCGGTGCCAACGCCGTCGGCTACACCGCCTACCCCGACAACGCCATCTACGAGTTCAGCAAGAAGGCCGTCGAGTGCGGTCTCGACATCTTCCGTGTGTTCGACTCGCTCAACTCGCTCGATTCGCTCAAGCTCGGTATCGACGCGGCCAAGAAGGCCGGCGGTGTCGCCGAAGGTACCATTTGCTACACGGGTGACGTTGCCAACCCCAGCAAGCACCCCAAGTACACGCTCGAGTACTACCTCAACCTCACCGACGAGCTCGTCAAAACGGGCATCCATATTCTTGGCATCAAGGACATGGCCGGTCTGCTCAAACCCACCGCCGCCAAGATGCTCGTAGGCGCCATCAGGAAGAGGTACCCGGACCTGCCCATCCACGTCCACTCGCACGACACGGCCGGTATCGCTCTCTCGAGCATGCTCGCCTGTGCCGAGGCCGGTGCCGATGTAGTCGACGTGGCCATCGACAGCATGAGTGGTCTCACCTCGCAGCCCTCGATGGGTGCGCTCGTCAGTGCGCTCGAGCAGACCGGTCTAGGCGCCGGTATCCGCCACGAGGACATCCAGAACCTTAACTTGTACTGGAGCCAGGTGCGTCAGCTCTACCAGTGCTTCGAGGCTAATGTCAAGGCTTCGGACTCATCGGTGTTTGACCACGAGATGCCCGGTGGTCAGTACACCAACCTCATGTTCCAGTCGCAGCAGCTCGGTCTCGGCACTCAGTGGAAGGAGATCAAGAACGCCTACGTTCAGGCCAACAAGCTGTGCGGTGACATTGTTAAGGTGACGCCCTCGTCCAAGGTGGTGGGTGACTTTGCTCAGTTCATGGTGGCCAACAAGTTGTCGGCCAAGGACGTCGAGGAGCGAGCCGACAAGCTCGACTTCCCCAGCTCGGTCATCGAGTACTTCCAGGGCTTCCTCGGTGTACCCCCTGGCGGCTTCCCCGAGCCGCTGCGCAGCAAGATCATCCGCGACAAGAAGCGCATCGACGGCCGCCCCGGTGCCAGCATGGAGCCCATCGATTTCGCTCAAGTCAAGAAGGACCTCACTGCCAAGTACGGCCGCGCCATGAGCGCCACGGACGCCATCAGCTACGTCATGTACCCCAAGGTGTTTGAAGAGTTCCAGAGCTTCCTCGACCAGTACGGAGACCTCAGCAACCTTCCCACGCGCTACTTCCTGGGCAAGGCGCACCCAGGCGAGGAGTTGCACGCGTACATCGACCGCGGAAAGCTGCTCATCGTCAAGCTGCTCGCGGTGGGTGCGCTCAACACCAACAACGGTACGCGCGAGGTGTTCTTCGAGCTCAACGCCGAGCCGCGTGCGCTCACCATCGAGGACCGCAGTGCGGCCGTGGAGACGGTCACACGCGAGAAGGCGTCGTCGGACCCGGGCAGCGTCGGCTCGCCCTTGGCCGGTATTGTCGTTGAGATCCGCGCCAAGGAGGGCCACGCGGTCAAGGCGGGCGACCCGCTATTCATCATGAGCGCCATGAAGATGGAGACGGTCGTCTCGGCTCCTGTTGGTGGACACGTCAAGCGTGTGCTGGTCGAGCAGAACGACTCGGTGTCGCAGGGCGACTTGCTCTGCGAGATTGAGCACTAATGCCTTTGTAAGCTAAAACGAGAAAACAGAAAACCCATAAAGAGTTGTAGAACGTCGACGAGTAATGATTCCCGCGATTGATTCGCGTTCCCTTGATGTTGTGTGTGTGTGTGTGTGTGTGTGTGTTGTTGAATTGAGCGACAGACTGTGAGTGTGAACCGGGTTGTGCAGCGCAAGGTGATGGCGATGTAAATGTTGGAATATACGGTCGCCCAGGACTTCGCGGGTTGATCTACCCGATCCCGTCTCTTGATCGGGCAGGTAGATCATAGGTCAACACAGTCTCACGCACTTGCTAAGCAGTCAGCGAGCGGTGCAGACCAGGAACACAATGGATGGAGCCTCGTCACATTCCTGACAAGGCATCCATGGTGCTCCGGGGCAACCATACGTGTTTACCATGCTGGTTCACACGATGCGATGCTGTAGATACTCATCTGGATATATACCACTGTACCACACACTTGAATGCTTCCCCCTTTTTCCCAATTGAATCATTCCTTACTTTCCGTCCCTTCAAGTCTGCTTATTTCTTCTCTTGGTTCTCTCCGAGAACGCTAACGTTGTGCTGTACTGGTAATACCACCTTGGTTCCCTGCTGCCTAACACAGCCGTCCCCCGTGGTTACGAGTCGTAACTGGACTTGTTGGATTCGACAATGCGAATCTGAATTCGTCTCCCACTTCGGCATTTCATTCACGAGGTACTTCACCCACTAACGGGTGTTTAACTCCGACGGGACTAATTCAAGAGGCCGACATCGGGGAAACTTTCGGGCCAACTGGAAAATACCTTTACGCATGGCGCGCAGATGGACGCGCTTATTGGTTCGTGGACCTCACTACCCGACAATGGGTGTTGAGCGATGCCAGCGAATCACATTCTACCTCAACGCAACGATATACCTCTCGACCAATGACAAGACTCGACGACGAGTGCTTGCCTCCGAGACCTGCCGATGTCGAGTCATCCAGGACAACGGAAGAAACTATGGTCGGACATCTATGTACCGGACCAATCATAGGACGAGAAAAGGAAGAAAACGGGATGTTGAGAACTCGAAGGGAGGCAACACCTGACGTCGGGCGTTGCGCTCCATAGAGGAAGGACAGGTTCCCAAACGTTGTATAGGGAGACTTCGCTGGAGAGAGTAGCACGACTTAGTGTAAAACCAACCAGCGACGCATGTGTATATAAGGTCCAGTTTTGTAGCACCGAAGAGCAGAAATAGAATTATCGAATCTTCCACCTCTCTAACACATCCCTAGATCCCAGAGCGATATCCCACACCCATCGTCGGGTGTCTATAGTCTACGGTTGTACCCCAGGCTTCCAGCCGACTGTGCTATCTCACTACTTTATATTATCTTTGTCAAGGACGGATCTTAGACATCAGAGTCGGATTGCCCTTGGATATTGGTTTAAGATCCTTGCAACGTCCTCCCAAGATCGCAACTTGGGAAACAAGGTACTGGGTATCAACACCCAGCATCGGATGTTGTAAGTCGTATACAAGTATTGATAAAACTAACGTTGCCTTCGTATTAGTCGACGTGGTTTCAGCTGCTATCATCTAATAGGACTAACGTAATATTAGATCTAGCTCTACAAGCCAGCTCACCACTCGCGGAGACTATAGCGAACTAGCTACTCGCTATCCGTTTCATTGACTTGTGTCAAGGACCTTTTACACCCGGCAATTGATTGCCTTCGGTCGCTACAATTGGCACCCTCAGTTTCCAATAGTAAATGAGCAAGAGATTGCCGGCCCGAAGCTGAGGTGAGACCGAGACAGCTCCAGGTATGTGGGTTCTGGGCCGTGCTCTGGGCCGTGCTCTGGGCCAGCGTGATGCGTGACTCGCCTCCCAAAAAAATCAAAAGCGTAGGAATGCGGAGGATCCTTCTATGTATAATCACTCCGCATTGATTGACTGCCACAGCGTCACTCAGCTGTGATTAACACAGCAGTGTTGGTCGATGGTGTGACTTCTGCGCTGTGGACAGACGTTTTGATTTTGCGCTGCGATCCGGACACAAAATGCGCCCGAGCGCCCGTGAGCTGGCGCAGCCATTCAACGAGCCAAAGCTACGACGACGATGAGCTAGCCATGCCAGATGGGCCGTCTCTGTGTTGGCTTCACCAAGTGAAACCGACATTCATCTCGCACTCAGAGTTTCTCGCTTTATGAAGCCCAACACTCAGCCATGAGTGTTGGAACCAATCAAAATAATTCCGGCATTTTACCAGAGTTCTTCTGAACCAAGCTGGACACAAATTCCCCCGCGTGCAGTCGCACAAATGGACGCGACTCATTGGCCATCAACGAGAAAAGGATTAACACTCAGCACTGGGTGTTGATCGTTGTCGGCCAATTACAGGCCACAGTTGTGCAATGAGGCCACCCTCGACCAATGACACACCCCGACGGTAAGTCCTCCCTCCCCAAAGTTCCACCGCGGTCGAACTGCACACCCAGCGAACTAAGGGAGCGTTGGACCAAGGAGGACCGAGCCAATCAGGGAACGACAGCAGACGATGAAGAGTTCAGGATTAACGGTGAAGGGTAGCGACACTCAGCACTGAGTGCCGCACAGCCACCGTAGAGCGATGGGACCTATGATATCAGACAAAGTCCCACGACCGGTAGAGGGAGGAACGTCTCATGGAAGGGAATAATCACTGATCAAAGTGTATATATAGACCGGCTTGCGCACACAAGAGAACTGAAATATCATCGAATCTCTAACACATCAAAGGTGTCTCTAGATTGTCGAGCGACTGCTAACACTCAGTACTAAGTGTTGGCTCTTGACGGTAAAACCTTAGAAGCTTCCAACCACTGCGCCACAATCTCCACTCGATATTACCACACTGAGAACGAGTCTTCGGCATAATAGCCTGGATCGCTCCCACGTGTCGGCTTCGGAACCGATCAACGTTCTCCCAAGATCGCAACTTAGGAATCATAGTACTGAGCCTAAACACTCAGTACTGAATGTTGTAAGTCATATACGAGTGGTTGATTAACTGACGTCGCCTTGTCCACACAAGCTCTGTCTTAGTACTTTTACTTTCTAATACTCTGAAAGTGGTGTGATTCGGAGAGACTTTCGTCAGCTCTATGAACAGACTACAGAAATTCGCAGACCGTCAAGCGGTAACCCCTTTGTTCAAGGGGCCGGACAGCAGAGCACCGGTGAATCTGGACCTGAAGGTCGCAGAAACTGTCCCTTTTTACAAACGAGATTTCACAGCCCATGCGGCATGGGCCATGGGGTCCTTCTGTATCAGACCCGAATTGGTTCTCGTTGTATGCGTTAATAGCGTGTGGTCTGCGGACTTCGAATGGCCTTAATGAGCATGTTGATGTTATGCCCTTGGGGTCTGAGGACCTCCGGGGAGAGCAGTGGGTACGAGTGAATGGGATTGAATGTGTCGGATCTCCTTGGAGGCCAAGGGTAGTGCGCCGGATGCTTGGAAGTCCGGGGCGCCGTCGACCACAGTATTGGAGTATGAGGTTCTCAGGAAAGGTCTTGGATTCCGTCCTACAGTGAGTGTAGAATAAAATACAATCGACGAAGCTCTCTAAGGATGATTGGGGCGTCCGGGGCTCCTCTTGGCTCCCCGACACCCTCTGGCCGGAGCTCTGGGCGATGCCACAGTCCCCTCCGGCCCCGCCAATCGCCCCGATCTACTGGCCTCCACCGGGGGCCCGGGTCACTCGGCCGGGAACCAGCCGCCCTCCCGGGGTCCCGATCGCTGCTGCCGCAACCGCGAGCTCCATGCCTAAACCCACCATCCCGAGCTTATAACACCCTGCTGATACTCGTCGTGACACCATCGACAGGGCTCTCGCCAACCGGAAGGCCATCCTCACCCGCTTTTGGAAGATTCCGGTTGCTCGGCATCCCCCCCATCCCCCCCTTCTCACCATGGCCACAGAGGCTAAGGACAAGCGCTTTGGTTTCTCACTGGGGTTTTCACAAACTGCAGGAACAATCACTTTCCTGCAGGACGATGCTGGGTATCACAGCCTCCATCTCAAGATCTCCCCCCAAAACGTTGCTGCTGCAGCCAAGAAGCAGAAAGGCTGGCATAAGGAAGATGCTCTTGTCACGATCAAATTGCGCAGCCAATCTCAACGTTGCTTTCTCGTTGAGAATTGTGCAACCAGAGGCAAACGAAACGATATCTATGGTCCCGCTCACGATTGGAGAATCCAGCTGGACCGCTACGGCCACTGGCAGCTCCTCTTCCCCTTCGAGGTTGAGCAAAGTCCAGTGCCAAGCACTTTTGCTGGAACCATCACGGTTCAAGGCTGCGATCCAGGCATTGTCACCCCCATCTCCATCTTCAGCTCAAATGGCAACATCACCGACATTGGGTCTCGAGAGGATGGCGCCCACCTGGAGAAGCTTCGTGTACAGCATGACAAGCTGGCCAGTCGGGCCCAGCAGCATCAGAGACAGATCGCTCCTCTTCCCATACGCCACCAGGGTCGCCCACCCCATCTGAACCATCAGCAGCGAAGACGGCATCTTCAGCGCCGAGAGGTGCCCGAACAACAGCCCCAGCAGCCGAGAGACCGCCAGCAGCAGCAGCGCCTACTGCAGCGACAGCTGCCCCAGCCTCGCACACGCAGTTGGCACGCTCTACCCTTTGCCTTGTCTGCAAAGAAGCGCCGCGGTCTTCTGCAGCGTGACAGAAATGTTTGCTCGCACCTTCACAACCTCGTCACAGAATATCACTGCCGTGCTGCCAACTACCTTGCCCTCAGCTCCGACATCATCATCATGCCGCGGATGGAGGTCCGAGCCATGATAAAGCGGAGGCAAAGCAACCTTGGTCGGCCCACAAAGCGCAGGCTCATGGGGTGGGGGCATTGCTCTTTCTTGAACCGCCTTGCGACCAAGTGTATTGACATAGCGGCAGATCGTCGATACCCACACAAGCTCCAACCAACCGTCCTGCTGGTTCAGCCAGAGGCTTACACATCCAAGACTTGCTCTCGGTGTGGTCACCTCAATCAGACTCTTGGCACCAGCAGGACCTTCCGATGCCCGACTTGCCCTTACACTGCCGACCAAGACCACAACGGCGCATTCAACTGTTATAAGCTCGGGATGGTGGGTTTAGGCATGGAGCTCGCGGTTGCGGCAGCAGCGATCGGGACCCCGGGAGGGCGGCTGGTTCCTGGCCGAGTGACCCGGGCCCCCGGTGGAGGCCAGTAGATCGGGGCGATTGGCGGGGCCGGAGGGGACTGTGGCATCGCCCAGAGCTCCGGCCAGAGGGTGTCGGGGAGCCAAGAGGAGCCCCGGACGCCCCAATCATCCTTAGAGAGCTTCGTCGATTGTATTTTATTCTACACTCACTGTAGGACGGAATCCAAGACCTTTCCTGAGAACCTCATACTCCAATACTGTGGTCGACGGCGCCCCGGACTTCCAAGCATCCGGCGCACTACCCTTGGCCTCCAAGGAGATCCGACACATTCAATCCCATTCACTCGTACCCACTGCTCTCCCCGGAGGTCCTCAGACCCCAAGGGCATAACACAGGGCAGTCCTTCATGAAAGCCCTCTTTTTGACGAACGCACTGTTGTTGTTGACCAGTTGCTTGTACAATTTGGTGTCTTGAGGAAGGTCGGCTTCGTGGTCGATCTGGTTAAGCCTGCGTATGGCCTCGTTGTACGTTATGTTGACGTAGCTGCGCCACTTTTGGAGGATGTGACGCAGCTTGGGCGGCACAGTCAAATGAACCTTGCGAGTTCTGATGGCCGATGGCTGAGGCTTCTCCACGGTGGCATCAGCCACACCAGGATTGCGGAGCAATGCAGGCGTTTCTGGCCCAAGAACCTCAACGAGCTGTGCCCCCAAATCCTCTGCTTCCAGGTAGCCGCGGTTGGAAGGCACAGTGTTAGATGAAGCTCCGACATCGACAATGGTGGTCGGTGCAAATGGCCACGAAATTGGCTGTCGGGAAGGTTGGGTGATGGTCGCCATGGTTGCAGAGGTCCATGCGTGTTGTAGTGCCGTGCCTTCGAAAGCATTTGGCGTTGACACAGACTAGAGCGAGAAGAGGAAGAGAGTAGATAGCGGATGCGATTGCGTGCGGAGATGGTTGTTGGAAAGAGAAGCTGACTCGGCCGAAGGCTGAGTCTAGCTCTCGCGCGAGTGCTAACTAATTACAGAATTACGGAACTCGGGGAACGAACAGGAGCGCGCTCCCGACTCCCGGGACAGCGTTGGCAAGCACTGGACATGCTGTAGACTCGGTGGGTGAAGGGCGTTGTATGTTCCAGCAAGGCCGGCATCGTAGAATGGGTAAACATGTGGTCCCCTGTCCAAGCCCCTGCGGGGCATGTCGAGGTGCGG
Organism: Sporisorium exsertum; assembly: GCA_928724755.1. Lineage (NCBI taxonomy): Eukaryota > Fungi > Basidiomycota > Ustilaginomycetes > Ustilaginales > Ustilaginaceae > Sporisorium > Sporisorium exsertum. The sequence goes on from CAKMXK010000001.1 coordinate 700,487, forward strand.
GACGTTGGACAAGACTATCGGACCTGGCACCTGCATCTGTATTGGTGGTGGTGGTGCCAGAACGAAATCGAGTGATGGTCAGTCGTCGAGCAAGAAAGAGGATTGACAATATGGAGACAGCTGACAGACTCAAGAGGGCTCATATGTATACCACCTTCATGCACTCATCTTGGCCATTGCTTTCTTGCGGTCCTGGCACTCGAAACTTCTCAGGCATTTCGACAGTAAGAGAACGGTCACATTGAGAGATCTTCGGCTTGCTGCTCAGCTCCCAGCGTCATGGAAGCTGAGGAGACTGATAATGTAGCAAGGTTGTCAATGCTGGACACAGTTTCCAAGAACTCAGCTTTTGCACAGGCATCGTGAGAACGCGCTGTGCTGAAATGCGAGCAGCGTCTGTGTTGGGGGTGCAAACAGAATGCAGTCACACAGTAGCCAAAAGAGGTCGGTATAGCCGAAAAGCAGTTCCCAAACAGAGTTGCATTCGATATAAGTCACAGAAGCACAGCATGGGTGAGGCACTTGACCTGAGTCGGATGAGCCGACAATGCGTGTCGATGCGAGTGGCTAATTTGAGAGCAGTCAGAGGGCCAGCAACTCCTGCCAAAAAACTGGTATAATAATCACGTTACCCTTACAAACGCGCTGCTAACATCTGCGGCCATAGAATCTTGAAAGCACCGCGTCTCGTCCGATCCGCGAAGCGAAGCAAGTATCCCGCAGGAAGCCACCTCGGTGCAGCAGTTCCCTTCCTTTTTGCCGCCAATGAACAACCAACTGAGATCAAGCAGGCGAGCTTCGCGACGGGCAGCGATACTGATCAATGGGTTGCGGTGCCTGACATTACCAGAACGATGCCGGCGGCAAGAAACAGAGCACTCGAGATCCGTAACACGCTTATGGGCTCGCAGGCTTACGGCTCCGGTCAGAGTCTTTCGCAATTGCTTTGGCTTTCGACCAGACACAGAACTCCCCATCGCCACCCTAAAGCAAAACGTCCCATTGCCACAATTACAACTACATGTGATGCATGAAGGTCCAGTTGGATACAACAATAGAAAAGGTACGAGTCGTCAGCCATGACCCGCGGCCCATCAAGCTTTGCGATTAGCCTCTGCAGTCAACGTCGTCGCCCTCGACTCGAGCTTGGCCCGCCGACGCTTCTCGCGCTCCTCGACCATCTGGAGCTCCTTGGCAAAGGTACTCCTCTTTCGAATCGTAGGTCCGTACTTGTAAAACACCAGCGGAATGACGGAAAGCGGTACACCGATGAACGCGAGGATGGAGCTTGCCCACTGGTAACCGACGTTGTGATACATGATCTCGGCGATCAGCGTGAAGCTGCCACAGAAGAGCTCGCGCAAGAACGACTGGGCCGCAATCGCCGATGCTGCGTAGATCGAGTACGAGCTCACCGTGTAGTCCGAGACGATGAGGAAGAGTGTATGCGACGAGACGCCGAATAGGCCGCCTGCGATGATAGGCACGATCCAGGGCACTGGCGGCTTGGACGTCCATGCGAAGAAGAACAGGCTGATGGGGAACAGGAAGCCGCCAGGGATGCCCCACAGAAGCCGGTCCTCTGGGGTCGGAACGCCGCCGGGCCTCTTGCTTCCCGCGTGATTGTACCACCTGATCTGCAGCTCGAACAGCGCGAACGCGACAAGGAAACCAACTAGGACGCCGATGAAGGTCAATCCTTGTTGTCCAACATCGAATCCATATCGGGAGAACACCAAGGGATAGGCTTCGAACCAAATATATATCACCGAATAGTTCGCGGCGTCGAACAATGTGAACCAGAACACGATCGGTTCGAACAAGAGCATGTATAGAGGTCGCCCCACCGTCTCCTTGAAGAGGTTCTTCAAAGTCCGCTGCGACCTGAGTTTTTCATGGCTGGCGTGGTACCTCGAGTCCTCGCGACGCAGCTTCTTGGCTCTCCTGGCGAGGATGACACCCGCCCTCGTCTCTGGCACGGTGAGGACAAAGACGGCAAGGAGGAAGGCAAGTACGATACCAGATACACCAAAGGTCCATCGCCAACCCGCATCCTGTACAACAAATGCTCCCACGATCGGACCGACGGTGGCACCGGCTTCTGCAGAGATGGCAAAGGTGTTGACATCCCAGCCCTGATGATCCGAGTCCCAGAGATCAGACACGGTGCCGATAGAGTTGAAAGCAACGGCACCAAAGCAGCCGCTGAGGAATCGTAGGACGATGAGCGTCGCAAGGTTCTGGGCCAGCGCGCATCCGACTTGGCACAGAGCCACGATGGTCAAGCCGATCACCATGACTGGGACCCTACCGTAGTCCTCTGAGAGCGGAGCAGCACCGACTGGGCCAAAAGCGAAACCGAAGAGGAAGACGGCAGCAGGCAGCCTGGAGGCGACGTTGCCAACGCCAAAGTCGCTAGCCACGCCGGACGCACCAAAGCTGTAGATGGATGAGATGGCGTTGACCCAAAACTCGAGGAGCATGGTGACTACCAGGATTTGGATCTTCCGCCATGTTGGGAAGGATCGTGGGTCGTGAGGATCGTCGTGCTCGAAGTTGACCAGGAAGGGGTCGTCGTGGTCGCCATCATCATCTAGAGCTGCTGCCTCGGGCGAGCGCTCGCGTGGCGTGGAGTTGATGGAGCTCTGATGCTCGACATCAAGTCTCTGGTCGATACCAGCCGCAGCTGGCTTCTCGAGCGTTGGCGACATTTAAGGCAACAGAGTGCGATGGCGAAGGGTGGAGTACATCAAAAGAGAACGTGGGGCAGGTTGCGGTTTCAGTGGATGTCCCGAATCTTGAAGCCGCCAAAGAAAGCCTGGCGCTCGAAGCTATGCCGGAGTTGCGTGAAAAGGGTTGGATGGCTTGTCGCAGTCGACATCGAAGCGAGCGATGCAAGAGGCGAGAGAGACTGTGCTCTTGCAACGAAGGACCGTTGCGAGATTTCGTGTGACTGAATGGAGGGATCTTGGGTTCTGTGACCAGCGGAATCAGTTCTGATTATACGTTTTGCTTGCTTGGCTTGCGGCGGGTCGGAGCAAGATGGCAGGAAGAAGCGTAGATCATGCGAAAATCTGGCTTTCAATCAGTCACTCGGAAGGATGCCGATCCATTCGAACGCATCATGATCACACTCAAGCGAGCCTGTGACTGAATATGCAAAATGACAGCTTCAAGCTGTCAAGCAGCGAATTCTTGGATTACGGCATTCGGAAAATCTGCCGTAACCCGTCGCTTGGCGTGTCAACAGGTGCGCAACCGCAAGTACCGCTGAGTGAGCGACTCGCCAACATGGCCAAGCGAAGCACGACATTCCCGGTTCATTTCCGCTTCGAATGAGATTCCTTCTTCGACGTGCACAGTCTGATGGCGATACGCTTTGCTGACTGCCAAGACCAATCGCGAGTCATCCAGTTCGAACGAGTGTGCATGCCGCGGCGGGTGGATGTGAGCATGTACTTTGTAGCTTTCTTGCAAATCCTTTACGTACCTGCGATGTCGACACTCGAGGGTCCTTTCTCACCCCCCGACGCAATGGCGAGGAAGACCTCCACAAAAGGTCTAACATCGCAGAAAAACAGCAAGGAAAAAAAGAACTGCAGCACCTAGGATTCCCGCGTGGTCCCCCACCGCAGTACTGACTAGGCGATACCTTGCTTAACTTCGCAGATCGGACGGGATGCGGTGCTTTCAAGGTTCTATGGCCGCAGATGTCTGCTGTCTTCAAGCAGGGATATATGTGGGCAATCTTCCAAGCAGAAGTAAACAATGTCAACACACGGCTCAGTGGATAACCAGCAGTCTTCGCATCTTCGCACGCAACGCACCGGTCTGGCAGAGATAGACAGTGCTGCAAAGGCTGCTCCTGGGACGTCTCTACTGTTCAGTTCGACGAGGTGGTGCTCAGCCTGCTGTCATTCGTCGATCTGCGAGAATCTGTAAAATCGCGTCCAAAAAATGCGCATCAAAATTGGAGTTGCGAAAAACCCAGCTCAAGGCAGGATGAGAGCGGGGGGAGCCGATGGTCTCCGCTCGGCCGAAAAGCCGACGTTGCGGAACATCGTCATCGTCATGCGAGCTGTAAGCATTGACGATAAATCGATACTGACAGTGAAGGTGGCCAAAAGGAGGCCGCAGCACATCGGGGCAACATCGATCGATAGTACTGGATGCGTGTTAGAGCGACACGAGAAGTCATGTCTAGCACAGCGCTGGAAGGTTTCTTCCTAAGAAGGTCGGCAAACGCTTGACGTAAACAACTTGAAGTGATCAGCGCACTTCGATAAAATGTCGGTCGGAACTTGAAGAGCCGCTCGAAGCGCGGCCTGCGGCGCAGAGAAGTCGGCCAGGTACGAATCAATCGCATCGTTTTCATTGGTTGTCGGCCCACCTTTCTCCGACACCGGCAAGATGATTATTTTTTTCCCTTCACGCCGAAGACAAGAGCTCGGCAAACAAGGCGCTTGGCAAGGGCATGAAAGACGGAGATGCCCCACCGTGAGATGCCCCCCGTGCTCCCCCGTGTCGAACGTTCGCCGTGGCTTGAAGTGGCTCTCTAGGCCACCCCCACGGAGTTGAAAGTTACGTACAATCATATATAGCAGGGGCTCACGGCTCTCCGTCCTCGCAAGGCGTTCCCATCTCCTGTTATCCGTACCAGTTGCCCTTCTGATGACGACGGTGTGGCCAAGCAAGCACCACCAACGTGGAACCCGAGGCTGCTAGGGGAGGGTATCGAGCCGACGGCAACTGGAAGAAGAAGGACGAGATAAATTGCCGGAATGATAGCCAGCAGCCCGTTTGATCCGACGTTTTGTTCGGTCAGCTCACGATGACATTTGTGCAGCAATCTTATTGGACGGAGAAAGTTTTCGCCTCTTTGATCGAGAAAGGATTTAGTTTCATCAGTTCATCTGACCCAATCAGATTACAGACCCACACAGCCCACGATTTCGCTCGCTTTGCTACAATATTCGGGTGGAGCTAGCTCATCCCCTTTGAATGCGTCCAACTGCTTGTGCCGTGGCTCCTATGCCATCACTGCTGAAGTAACTTGCGCTAGCGTACCCGCTCACACGGAAGGGGTTCGACGGGCCGACAAGTCCAAGCTAGAAGGCTGCCGAGACAAGACGATTCGCTGTTGCAGTAGCCCGCTTGCCAATTGAAATACAAGATTCGCTTTCGGGCCTTCTTTCGAACGACGACCGAAGTCCGGGTCGTCGCAGCCAATGCCGTTCCAGTCACTCACTTAGTTCTCTTTGCCGACGTCGACTTCCACAACGCTGAAACGATCCTTCGAACTTTCCAATTCGAGATCTGCGAGCTGGGTGAGTCCAGGAGGCTTGAGACCATATACTGTCCACCGAGGAATGTTGCTCTTTGGCATCGGAAAGGAAACGTCCGGCTCCAATCGCTGCAGGGGCTCTCGTCTCTCTTTGTCCGCAAATACAGCCCATTCGTTGTCTAGGCTAGCACGACAAGAGGCCTAAGAGCAAGGAGCTCGGGTTTTTTTTTTACATGCCGCGGCGCCATTCGAGACAATTCCCAGATAAATGATTGATTGCGCGGCGCGGAGAGGGCGAGACCGTTATCAAAAGAGCCATCAATCGTGGAATTTCGTTTTTTTTTCCCCCCCTTTTTTATCGGCGCTCTGGCTCAGCAATTTTTCCGCTGTCTTTTCGCTGGCCCCCACTCGGTGGCTGAGCGCATTGGTGCTCAGCTGACCTGAAAGCTGTCCGGTCTCTGGCAGATCGCGTTCGCTCGGTTTCCTATCAGCGGGATAGGACGCCTATCTATGTCCAAGACCATTCCCCTTTCTTTATCTTTTCCACCACCTCCTCCGCTTCCTTCTTATCTCTACCATTGCCCACGGCACAGTAGCCTCCCCCACTCCGCGGTGTTGCCAGCGCACACACACACGACGCAATCAGTACAGCCGACCACTGCCAAAACGAAACGCGATCTAAACGAGTTTAGGGCCCAGCTCAGCTGTGATCCCCCTTGTCAGCTTTCTTCTACCGACGGTTCTGCAGTGTCCAGCGTAAGCACACATACACAGTCCGCTTTCTGGCTGATTGCGTACTTTCATCGCCTCCCGCTTACTCACACTCCACCGCTGTAGGACTGGCTTTGGGACTCGAGATCGCAGTCGACGTCGCTTTCGACTCGGCCGCGCGGGGCTGCACAGCTCGCCTTTCTGCTCGACAGCACACAAGCCAGATCGTCGCTCTCGCTTCGCCGTCCATTTGCAGATCGCGCCATCCTCTCGGCAGCCATCTTATCTCTTTGGCCGTGCCCGCAGCGCTTTCTGGAAGTGTTTGAACTTCCATCGGTTCCCTGCCTGCCGAAGTTTTTTTTTCTCCTCCTCTTTCCCGAAGATGGCGCTCCCTCCCGTCAAGATCGCCTCGCGACCTACTTCCCCCACTTCTTCTCACCACCAACCAGCACACGCTTCGACGTCGTCGTCGTCCTCCTCTTCCAACCCACCACGCATCGCAGCTCGTCCCATCGCTCCCGCCGACCGTTCTCCAGATCGCCTCTCTCAGCATTCACGAACCGGCTCCAGTCACGAGGCTGACAACTTGCCGCACATTCGTCCACGAGGCTCGAGACCACCATCGCCTTCTGGCTACGCATCGTCATCCCATCACGACACTTCAGCAGGCGCACCATTACCCACAAGAAGTACCGCTCGCAGTCTCTTTCGCGATCCACGTACCTTTCATCCTTCTGGTCGTTCTCAATCACCCATCGCTGCCTTTCGAAACCGATCGCAGAGCTCCGAAAGGTCGCATCTCGCTCCTTCTCGATCGCAGCCCAACAGTCCGCTGCTCCGCCCTTCGTCGTTCCGCCATCCGAACGAATCGACTGGCATTCACCTTCCCCCCATTTCCTCGCTGTCGAGAGAGTTGACCAACGACCATCCAGACGCGCTCGCACATCATCGCCGCACGCCCAACACCTCGCCTCGCCCCTCGGCACGCTTGCACATGGGCAACACCTTCCCTGAATCGAGCCCAGCTCCTGACATGGGCAGCCCCGCCACCATGCGTCACGATTACCCCGCTTACCGTCACGAACGCGCAGCCGAGGACCGTGTCAAGCCCCAGCACTATGCCGACGAGCATCCTCGAGCCATCGCGCCCGCTCCCAGGGCAAGCTACGAGCACGACCCGCGCGGGATGCCCTATCGTGAGATTCACTCCGGCTCTTCTCGATCCACCGACGCCTCGTACCAGCCGAATGGTGCCAGGTCGCTCGCCCACGGTGACTCGCGCACCAACAGCCCTCAGCATGTCCCCCGCGAGTCGTACGACCCGGAAGGCGCCGTCTCGCCTCGTTCTGCGCAGCACGCAGGCATGAGATGCTCCAATTGCGGCGTCACATCCACTCCACTCTGGAGAAGGGCTCCGGACGGCAGCACCATCTGCAACGCCTGCGGTCTCTATATCAAGTCGCACAGCATGCATCGCGCTACCCCGAGCCGTCCTGGCGGAGCCGACGCAAGCCCACCCACCAGCGAAGCCCCGCTTGCCGGCGCCGGTCCTCGATGCTCGCGAGATGACGACCCCAAGTCCGGCTCCTGCCCCGGCGACGGTCTCTGCAACGGCACTGGCGGAACTGCAAGCTGCAGCGGCTGTCCAGCGTACAACAACAACCTCTCTCACGCCCTTAAAGCCAGCAAGCGCGATCCACGAGCCAGTGAAGATATGTCGCCCACTCGCCCAGCAGAGAAGGCGGCGCCTCACGAGGACAAGAAGGAGGATGACAAGAGCGCGGTGGGCGCACTTCGCTGCACCAACTGTCAGACGACCACCACCCCGCTGTGGAGACGAGACGAGGACGGCAACAACATTTGCAACGCTTGCGGTCTCTACCACAAGCTGCACGGCACGCATCGCCCGATCGGCATGAAGAAGACCGTCATCAAGCGCAGAAAGCGCATTCCTGCCAATGCGGCCGCGCAGGCTGCCAACCATCCGGACGTCGTGCCTGTTCAGATCAACGCCAATGGCCAGCCCGTGATTGCACCCGCTACTGGCCGAGCAGGCGGCGACTCGACGCCCGCCCCGTCTGAAGGCAAGCGTACATCCAAGAAGGCTTCCGCCTCGACGTCGGAGCAAGCCATGCGCGAAGCCCGCGATCGCGAGGCCGCCATGCTATTGATGGAGGTTGGTGCCGGCGCCAGATCTCGCCCCTCGATGCACGAGGATGAGCGTCTTCACCAAAATGGTTCGTCCTCGACTTCGATGCATCACGACATGCACTCTACTGCAAAGGCGGGTTCGCACGCAGACGACAATCGAGCCGCCAAGCGACCTCGCAAATCGTACACGCTGGCTCCTCGTGAAGCGTATGATGAACACGATGCCTCTGTTAACGCCTCTACGGTCTTTGCAGAGGCTCATGCCGGCGGCGTTCCGCGTTCGCAGCGATCGCCCGTCCATGCCTCATCGTCCGATAGGACAGGTCGCTCTGACCTCCACCACGAGGCGCTTCACGGCTCTGGCATCGCAGCCGAGCATGCAGCACGCACTGGCGCTTCGGATGCCACGCGAAACAGCTCAACCGCGCCGCATCACCATCACCACCATCACCACCATCACGCCAGCCACACCAGTCACACTACGCACGCTGCTCATCATGGACACCATCACCACCACCATCACCCCGTCGCAGTGAGTGGCAGCGCTCACGGCCACACAGTTCCAACGTCTAGCGGTGGCGTCAACCTGGGCGACTTTGAGCGACTGCGAGACGAGCTGCTGTTCGAGCGCAGGCGACTCGACGAAATGATTAATCGCGCCGAAGCTTTCCTCGCTTCAGCTCGTCACGGCAGCTACGCAGCCGAGATGGCCGCCCCGCCCAACCATGCGCTGCACAACGGTCACCGACCCTCTCGCGAGTCTCCTCCTCAGGCCGGATCCGCTCGAGGCAGTCCTGGCGTCAACAGCCACGGCGCCAGAACAGGCGACCCATCTGTCAAAGAGGAAATCGCCGACGTTGCATCGCGACGCTCGCAAGGGTACGACAATGGCAGTTCGTCGAGCGAGAGGAACGAGCTCGAGTCGCCGCCTCCTCCCGTCGTGCATTCGCACCGACAGTCACCGTCTAAACCGATGCTCGCCTTGTCGTCGGAGGCACACCCTAGCTCGCGACGCAACAGCTTTGAGCAGAGAATGGCGTCGCTACCCGTGATGGATGCGGTGCCTCTGAAGCGCGGTTCGCCCCCGAGCACTGCCTCGACGCCGGCCGAGAGTCGCTCCATCTCTGCAGCGCCGTCGGTCGCACGCAAGGCGACTGCGTGGGGCATCGATGCGCGAACTACGCCCGTGGCTTCGGCAAGGCCAGCCGACAAGCGTGGTCGCGCTGAGGACATGGACGAGGACGAAGACCACTGGAACTGGGACAACCTGTACGGCAAAGCCAAGCTGGAAAAGGCAGGTGACTGGCGTGGTTTTGCGCGACCTGCTGAACAGGATCACAGGAGCCAGTCGAGGAGCAATGGTGGTAGCATCCGGAGGGATACGCCGACGAACGTTGCTGCGAGGATACCGCCCGCTTCGAGCCCTCCCAAGTCCATCATCAGCACGCCGCGAAGCTGAAAAACCCAATCCCCAAAAGATGCTTGCTTCTATCAGCGTCACAACCATGCTTTCAGCATTGAATACCATGACTTTTTGTTCTACTTTGAGATCCTTGCCTATGTGTCTGAAAAGTCGTGCAAGTCGTCGTGCGACCCTGGCTGTGGTAGCAGCCGCAAACAGTAACTTCGGATGACAGAAAGCGGAAGAGGGAAAGCGCAAGCTGCGAGCGACTCAAGCATCGGCAGCCGATTCAACCCGATCTGGTCGATGCTGCTTTTGATTGTGACGGAGGCGACAAGCGCGTGAAATGCGAGCTAAAGCGCTGCTTCGGTAAGAAACCAGGGCGAAACACCGGCAGCCGCGCGGGGGCCACAAAAGTCAACGCTCCCTGCAGGAAGAGAGAGCTAGACAGAGGGGGCAACGCAGTATTTTGCTGGCTGAGCTGCTGTGTATTCCTCTTGCGGGGAGTTCTCAACACTTAGCTGGCAACTGAGCGGCGGACTTTGCAATTCTCGCTTGAGACTCCAAGGGGCTTCCGGCCTCGAACCAGTTGCGCGCTGCTGTGCTGTGTCTGCGTTTGAAGCGGCAACACCCACATCTCTACTTTTCTTCCTGACCACCCTAAGCTCCCTTCATCTTTCGAGCGAGAACCTTCCTACTTTCGCCTTCAAACATGTCACTTTTCGCAAAGCGGGTCGTAGCCGGCAGCAGCAGCCTTGCCATGGCCTCGGTCAACAAGGCCGGTATCATCTCTGCCGCACGAGCAGCAGCCGCTCGCGCCTACTCTACGCCCGTCGAGAGCTCCGGAGTGTCGTTCGGGCTCAGCGAGGACCAGGAAGCCTACCGTGATCTCGCACGCAAGTTTGCCCGCGAGGAGATCATCCCCAACGCACGCCACCACGACCAGACCATGGAGTATCCCGCCGAGATCCTCAAGAAGGGCTGGGAGGTGGGTCTGCTCAACACGCACATCCCGGAGCAGTACGGTGGACCCGGTTTGGGTCTGATGGAGTGTGCGCTCATCTCGGAGGAGCTCGCTTTCGGCTGTTCGGGTATTCAAACTGCGATGGAGGCCAACGGTTTGGCTGAGGCGCCTCTGCTCGTGTCGGCGTCGCACGAGATCAAGCAAAAGTACCTCGGCCGTATGACCGAGGAACCGCTCATGGCTGCGTACTGCGTTACGGAGCCCGGTGCCGGTTCTGATGTGGCTAGCATCGCCACCAAGGCCGAGAAGCAGGGCGACAAGTGGGTGATCAACGGCAGCAAGATGTGGATCACCAACGGCGGCAAGGCCAACTGGTACTTCGTCCTCGCCAAGACCGACCCCAACGCCAAAGCGGCCAAGTCCATGACCGGGTTCGTCGTCGACGCCGACACTCCCGGCATTCATGTCGGCAAAAAGGAAATCAACATGGGCCAACGCTGTTCGGACACGCGCCAGATCACGTTCGAAAACGTCGTCGTCCCGGAGGAGAACGTCCTGGGCAAACCGGGCGATGGATTCAAAACGGCCATGGGCGCCTTCGACATCACCCGCCCGCTCGTCGCCGCCGGAGCCGTGGGACTAGCCCAGCGTGCGCTCCACGAAGCAGCCCTCTACGCCCAGGACCGCAAAACCATGGGCAAAGCCATCATCGACCACCAGGCCATTGCCTTCCTCCTCGCCGACATGCAGATGAACGTCGAAGCCGCCCGCAACCTCGTGTGGAAGAGCGCGTGGGCTAAGGACCAGGGCCAGCGCAACTCGTTCTGGGCATCCATGGCCAAATGTCGAGCTGGTGAGGCGGCGAACTTCAACGCGGATGCCGCGGTCCAGATCTTCGGTGGTCTTGGGTTCAACACCGAGAGTCCCGTAGAGAAGCTGTACCGCGACGCTAGGATCTTCAGGCTCTACGAGGGCACGGATCAAATCCAGCGCCTGATCATCTCGAGACACATCAAGGAGCTCTTTGCTCAGTAAACAGCGCAGCGACTGCCAGCTTGTCCTGTGTTCTCCCAAAGCATGTATATCTTCATAGATCGAAATCTGATGCATGAACCTCAAACCATCCGTCACGAACAAGGACAGCCAGAGCACACAGTCAAGCAACTCAAACAGAGCAAGCAACGAGCGAATGGGTGAGCGGGCAAGCAATGTGATTAGAAATTCAAACCATCTAGACACGCCAGTGTGATGTTGAGAAAGTGAATTGAGAACGTAACTAGCCGGCGCAGCGCCACGACCAATCACTGAAGCATCAACAGCCGCACAACGTCGGCCTCCTCGCCTTCCCCCAATGTATACCGCACCTCCGACCGGCGGATCCCATTGAACGTGCTGGCCGCACAAATCGTGTACGCGCCCATATTCTCGTATACCAACCAATCGCCTACCTTGAGCCCCCTCGGCAGCTGCACCAGATCACGCACGCAGTCGATCGAGTCGCACGTGGGGCCCCACACGCTGCACGGCTGCAGCGTCTTTGCGTCCCTCTGCTCGACCGTATCGTCCTCCGAAACAGCCGCAACGCCGGGGGAGGCGATAGCGGGTTCGTACACATACTCGTACCCGAGCGTGAGCACCTTCGGGTGCACGGTAACGTGGTCGAAGATGACACAGTTGAACGAGCCGTACAGGCCGTCGTTCTGGTAGTACATGACTTGGGGCTGGGTGGGGGCTGCGGCCTCGACGTACGGGGCTGCAGGCGAGGGCTCGCCGCGACGAGCGGCGATGATGTTGGTAGCCAGCGCAAACGCCGAGTGAACGTAGAACCGACCAGGCTCAGCAATGATCCTGAGCCCATTCGCCTTGCCCACAACCTGCTTTCCGCCAGGCGCAAAGTCCTCGTCCGGGAAATAGTTGTCAATCGCAGGCCCCAATACACCCGCAACCATCTCGAAGTTATCATGGCCAAACCCACCGCCGACATCGAGCAAGTCAAACGTGTACCCAGCCGCCTTGCCCATCTCGAACGCACAGCGCGCGCGGTACACAGCATCCCTGAACGAGTCCGGATCATAACATCCCGACCCAACATGGAAACTAACGCCCACAACATCGAGTTCCAACTCGCGCGCACGCTGCAGCAAGCGAGCCACCGAATCCAGCGGCGCACCAAACTTGAGCCCCAACTGACACGCGCTCTTGGAGTCATCGGTCAAAATACGCACCACCAACTTGCACGAAGGATGGTAGCGCTTCATCTTATCCAGCTCGTCCATATTGTCGAACGTGGTGAGACCGACATTGTGGGCAGCGGCGTGGCGCACAAAGCTAGCCGCCTTGCACGGATTGGCATAAATGATGCGCGCCGGGTTGATGCCTAGCTTAAGCACTGCCTCGATCTCGCCGTTCGAGGCACAGTCGAAACCGGTACCGAGCGCGGCGAGCAGCTGCAACACGTACGGGTCCGGGTTGCACTTGACGGCGTAGAAGGGTACAATTCGAGGAAGGGCACGCATCCAGCGCAGGTGCTGGCGGTAGACCTCCGAGAGGTCGGCTACGAAAAAAGCATTCTCGCCGTTGGCTTCGCAGCCGTGGATGTCAATGTCTTGGAGAACGCGCTTTAGCTGCGAGTCGAAGCTTCCGTAGTAAATGGGCTTGTGGCCGTCAAGGGGCTTGATGAAGTCGAGCTCATCGTCGAGAGGAGGCGTGTCCGCTCTCAGGCGCTGCTGGTGGGGCAGGGCAACGTAAGGAGCAGCCATGGGCGCAAAGCTTTTGCAGAAGCTGTCGATCGTGGTCGACTGGTGGGAGTAACGAGACGGACCTGGAAGGTTGAGGTCGGGAGGTGGCATGGTACAGCAAGTCATGTTGAAGTTGCAGTCGAGGAGTTGAATGGGATGAAGAAGGGGCAGGGAATAATGGAGGAGACGGGGGGTCAGCTTGACGAACTCTCGAGCGTGGTCCTTTTGACCGTAACTACCAGACCAGGTGTGAAAACGTACCTAAAGCTTGGCGCTTTTCGAAGACGGGTAGCGACGAGGGTTGGCTGTGCTATACCGAGAGAAAACACAAACACGGTGTACCAGAGGCGTGTCGGAGCGGATGTGTACAAGCCAATAATGCATGATTAGCCGTGATGAGATGCGGTGGCGATCCATCACATCATCGCGATGCGAGGCACGAACACAAGCAAGGGTCGAGGGCACGAGGAGGGTGCAGGGGGTAAGAAAGCAGGAGATGAAGAGCCGGTCAGCGAACAGATCCAAACTCCAATGGAGCTAAGAGAGTGCTTAACGAGGCTGAGAGGCGTAGATCCCGAGCAGGGAGGGCAGGAGGAAGGCGTCGAAATGATCGGCGACCAGCGAAGCGAGCACTCATGTGCGGAGAGGACCGCGGGTATGAGAGCGCGCCTTAACGAGGGACATTTCACTACCTGCGTCGCCGGACACTCTCTAGCACGCCTGTAGCAACCGACGGAAGAGGGAGGGTGGCGATGAAGAGGGCGCAGGGGATTTCGGTGTTGACAGGTGACGTCTCCATCACCCATAGCAATAGCAACATCGAGTTCTGGCAGGCTAAGGCAGTGTTTGGAACCTCGCACAACTGGACTTGACTAAGGGTTGCGGGTGAGGGAGCGAGCGAGCGAGGCAGGCCAGGGTTCAGGGGGCGTCTGCTTCGGCCACAGGAAGTCCGCTGTCTCGATTTTGGTCGACTTTGGGAAAATCGAAGAATCGAAAATGACGCGCCTTGCTTGCCCTAAGCTGACTTTTCTTTGGGCGCGAGAATCTGAAGCGGCCGTCCGCTGCTGCTGCCGATGCTACGCGCCGAGATGAAACGACCGGAGCCGATCTGAACCAATACAACCAAAAGCTCATCGAGCTCGAAGGTCGTCGAGTGACAGACAACGTTCGACGACTCGGGCGCCTGACAGAAGGCGGTCACGAATCCTTCTGTGCCCCTGAAAGGCGTTTGCCAAGCTGCGTATGTGTGTGCACAGGATTCGACAGAGCTATGGCGCACCTCGCGATGCGTTCCAGAAAGATCTGAACTCGTCAAGATCTGCCTTTCGAGTCGAGATACACCGGTTGCAGTCCGCAACCAGGGTCAAGTTCGTGCTGACCTATCCTCCCGCAGCGCCCTCAAGTGGGAAATGCGCCTCGAAAGCCATCGAACATGCGAATTATCGGAGAGGAAACAGCTATACCAAGGCACCGTGAAACTTACCTTCAAGGGTCAGGTATGAGCGAGCTCGGTCGTTCAGGTTGGGTCGCCAGCTTGTACAGCCAGGCGGCCTTTTCTAAGATTAGTTCAGGATGTCTTCGATACGTTGCTGTGAGAGCGGTGTTAGGGTGGTCTGTTGACGGGTTCGACGGGGTTGCAACGCAATGCAATGGACAAAAGTCAGCTGAGGTGCTCCGTGCTTCGACAGGAATGCAATTCGTCGAGAAATCCCGCAAATCAATGCTTGCGATTGATGTTGTAGGACGTGCTCGCGAGCAGGTACGACGTGGTTTGGTGTCACTGCGGTGAGTACCTCCAGGACTGTCGAGTGTTGGGTCTACCAGTATCTGTTGCTCTGCTGGACGTGACACCGAAACTTACCGAGAGCTTCCAGTGAGGAAGTTTTTGGCCGCGGCCTTCAGGCGGAGATCGACAACTTGGCGTGGAATGGTGGGCGGACGGAGCAGGTGCGTACCACTGCTCCTTGTGAGATTCTATGCAGGATCAGAGGCTGATGTACCGAAATCGTACCGGCTCCCAGCTTGAACTAGAGGTGGTCGAGAACAGTGCCCGGACGGCGATGTGGATGTGATCGAGGTTGGTTGGTTGTGGTGGGTGAGATGAGGAGATGAATGGCTTGTCGAAGAAAACCTGACACGAGCAGGGCAAAAAAAGACAAGCCGAAAACGAGGCCAAGATTTTCCTTTTCCTCTTACTTCTCTGAACCAAGTCTGTCAATCAATCAGGCACGGAAACAGCGAAATACAAACCAGACTCGTTGTGCCGTTTGCATGAGCAACGTCATGCATCACACATCCAGGTCTTCTGCAGTCACGCTAGACGCTGCAGACAATGCCATGCCGGATATACCACGTAGTCATCAAAAACGATGTCAAGCCTAGCTTCCAGCTGTGGTCCTGACTTTGACCCTGGAGACTGTGACAACTGGTCTGCGCAAGGGAGAGCGGTCCTCGGATCGATCCGATTGAACTGCTTCATCCCGATCTAGCGCTATTTCGTGCGAAAAATTGTTTCGAGCTGAACTTCGGTTTCACAGCATTAAGAAATTTCTCGGGGAAAAAAGGGCTTCTCTCACTTACAGTACCGCCCCAACTTTCCTTTATTAAGGCTGATCTAGTGCCAAGCAATACTTGACTTACAGTACCAGGGAAAAAAAAAAAAAAAAAGTTTTTTTTCTTCTGCCGAGGCGCCTCTGGATGCACGTTCAATTTTGAGACATTCAAGTCCAGAAGCAAGCAATTCAGCCAAGGAAGATCCTGATTGACACGCGAAACCTGGCAGTTCGAGCACGAGCACTGGCATGATTCGCTGGTCCCTGGCGGCGGCGATGGCAAACTTTCTGAACGCATTGTTCACCTGTCGACGTGGCCATCAACCGAGCCAGAGCCAGAGCCAAAGTCTGAGGCGGAAGAGGGAGAGGATTCCGATTCGACCCCGTGCCCTTTCCCTATGTTCACTTCGCCGGCTCGGCCGCTTTGCTCGAGGCAGAGAGACTTTGTTGAGCCAGCGGAAGGGTCGAAACGACCAATCACGAGCTTGCTAACAAGGCAGCATGCAGCCACCAATTCTCTCTCATGAAATTCGCGAGCCTCGCATCAAATTCACAAAAACCTTCTCAGACTTATCGCTGCTGCCGGTGCAAACTCGGCGTCCGTCTCTCTGGACATGGTGTGGTTGGTGTGCTTTCGATTGGCAGGTGAGAGTGGCCATCATGATTAGGAAGCATTGGATCGTGCGCTTCCCCATGCACTTTTTTTTGCCTCTCGAAGGGTGCCACCGAAAGCACCCTTTGCTCTGAATGCTATTAATGCCTCGTCCCATCACATCTCCCTTTCTTCACGCCACAATCCTGTCACTCCTTCATCCTCCTCGTTTGTCTCCCCCTCCATCCTCATTCGCTCTCTTCATCAGTCCGACCAGTAGACATGTCGTCCGCTGTCGCTACCAACGTCACCGCTGCTGGTCAGCGTGCTGGCAAGAAGGCCGCCGCCGCTCCTGCTGCTGCCGCCACCAAGCCCAGCAAGACCGAAACTGTCCGCTATTCGCACCGCAAGGCTGCCCCCTACGATGAGAAAGACATTCCCACCTTTGACGTGCCTTCGTTCACCGTCAAGGACCTTCTTTCGGCCATCCCAGCCCACTGCTTTGAGCGCTCCGCCTTCAAGTCGTTCACCTACGTGTTTGCCGACTTTGCCATGATCGCCGCTCTTGGCTTTGCCGCCAGCTACATCGACCCCACCGTCGCTAGTACCTTCTCTGGCCTCAAGTCTAATGCTCTTTCCCCTTACGTGTCGCTGGGCGTCCAGTCTGCCGTGACTCGCTTTGCCGCCTGGTCCGCCTACTGGGTCCTTCAGGGCATGGTCTTCACGGGTGTCTGGGTCATTGCCCACGAGTGCGGCCACCAGAGCTTCAGCACCAGCAAGACGCTCAATAACGCCGTCGGCTGGGTTCTCCACTCGGCTCTGCTCGTCCCCTACCACTCGTGGAGGATCTCGCACGCCCGCCACCACGCCGCCACCGGTCACCTGACCCGTGACGAGGTGTTTGTTCCTCGAACCCGATCGCAGCGCGGCCGTCTTCCTCTGCAGCCCGCTCCCAAGTCGGGCGATGACTCGAACGACGAGGACGCTGTCGAGAAGGAGGTTGGTGCTGTTCACGTCGAGGAGACTTTTGGCGAGTGGCTCAGCGAGGTCCTCGAGGACGCTCCCCTTTACAACCTCACCTACATCTTCGTCCAGCAGCTCCTCGGCTGGCCTCTGTACTTGCTCAAAAACGCCTCGGGCCAGCTCCACTATCCCAAGTACACCAACCACTTCAACCCAGATGCCATCATCTTTGACAAGCGCCATCGCATGCAGATCATCGTCTCGGACATCGGTATCGCTGCTACCCTCACCGCCTTGACTGCATGGGGCATGCTTGCCAAGGGCGGCTTCTCTGATGTCTTCCGCTACTACGTCATTCCTTACCTCTTTTGCAACCACTGGCTCGTCATGATCACCTATCTCCAGCACACCGACCCTGCTCTTCCCCACTACAAGGCCGAGGCGTGGACCTTCCCCCGTGGCGCTCTCTGCACCATTGACCGCGACTGGCTCGGCCCTGTCGGTCCTTACCTCTTCCACGGTATCGCCGAGACCCACGTGCTCCACCACGTCTCGAGCAAGATCCCACACTACAATGCGTGGGAGGCCACTGAGGCGCTCAAGGCCCGCCTGGGTCACCACTACGTCAAGAGCACCGAGAACGTGTTCGTCTCGCTCTGGAAGAGCATCAACACGTGCAAGTTTGTCGACGAGAATGACCAGGTCGCTTTCTACCGCACCGTCGATGGCGTCCCCCACCGTGTCATCTCGCCCGACAGCACCTACGCCTCGGACTCGGGTATCGCCATGTCCGAGTAGAAGCGCATGCGAAATGTTTCTTCGAAGGACAGGTCTTTACCTCTCAAGTTACTCTACTTTTCGAACACACCCTCGTTTACATCTAGATAGCACCTCCAAAGTGCTCGTTGTTGTAGTGGGTCAGCTCGACCCAAGATTGTTCTTAGCAAACATTCCGTTTGTAAATTGTCGCCTTTGCCGAACGTTCTCTTGGACCTGTATATGTGTTGTGCGGTAAGACTCAAACCTCCTCAATGAGTCTTGATTCTGCCTCTTGTGAGGCGATTGATCTGTTGTTTCTTGCATAACGTGAACTCGATTAGTTTGCTCTGAACAGCAATCTGATAGAGCCTGCTCAAAGTACATCCTTTTCGGCCGATAATTTGGCAGCCGCCTCCACACCAACACTTTTTGCGGCGCTTTGCACCTTTCCGCTCTTCCTTCTGACCGATCTTTTGACACAGTACCATTAGCATCTCTGCACCGGTCTCGACAACCAAGGATGCCATCTATTTACGCCTCAATCTAGCGAAGCAAGTTTCAGAATGGCCACCGATCGCCTGAGGCGCAAGCTTCGCGATGCGGATCCGGACGAGCTCTCGACGCTCACCGAAAACTTTTGCACCATCGGTACACCTTTACCCTCGCTCAACTCGCACAAGAAGGACCAGAACGAGCTGAAACCGATATGGCAGCAAGAAGCACGCGATGCGCAAGGAAGGAGGAGGTTTCACGGAGCATTTACCGGTGGATGGTCTGCGGGATACTTCAACACGGTGGGGTCCAAGGAGGGCTGGACGCCTGGATCCTTCCGGTCGAGCAGGAAGGATAAGCTCAGCGGGACTGGGGGGAGGAATGCAGAGGAGACACGGGTCGGGAGTAGACCGGAGGACTTTATGGATGAAGAGGATCTGCAGGACTGGAAGGCTGCACAGCACGTTTCGTCGTCGTCCTCGTTTGGGGCGACGAATCAGGTGGCTGGGCTGAGGGGTACAGATGATCCTTTGACCGGCGCTCTGTCGGATGGCGTTGATGTTGGCGCGTCTACGGATGACGAAATTGGATATCGACTTCTGCGGCGTATGGGCTGGAAGCCAGGTCAAGGCTTGGGACCGAAGGTGGATGCAGGCAAGAGAGCGAGATTGCTCAGATTAATCTCGGCTTCAAATCAAGCGGAGACGGTGGCCAGTTCGTCCAAGGTGAAAGTGGAAGACACGATGCTCTATTATCCACCTCCAACGCCGCTCCTCACGCCAGCGATTGGACACCAAGGGCGTGAGTCGAGGAAAGGGCTGGGCGCGCAAGACAGGCCAACGCTCGCACAGACTCTGGCGAGAAACCACCACAACGCAGCTACAGATCCAGCATATATAACCAACGAAGACGCAGGTGTATGGCCGGATGGTCGACCGCTGCTGCCTGGCTTTCGTCTCGCTCGTCAGCCTCTGCCGGCCGAACCCGTATTCGAGAACGAGCCAGTGCCAGAAGGATGGCAGCCGGATCCCAGCAGAGTGTGGGCCCGCTACGCCGCTCCCTCTAGCGACAAGGCAAAACACATGACACCTGCAACACGCGGACAGCTTCTAGGAGAAGCCAAGCTGCCCGGACCACCGCCTAACATCGGCGCCTTCCTCTCGGCCAAAGCTCGCGAACGGCTTGCTTCCGCTTCAGACGTAGCTCTACCCTCGTCAGCATCGACACAGCCCACACCGCCCACAGAGTACGTCGAAGCTCCTCGACTCGATGTCGCCAGCGCCAAACAGGCTTTGCAAGGGTTTGCCCCTTTCGGCACCGATGCGGCCAAGCAAGATCGCTACCTTTCGTACCTACGCGGACAAGCGGACCCGAGATCTGAGCAGGCGACACGCCTACGTGTGCCTCGCGAGCTCTCGGCAGAGCAGTTCTCGAACGAGCTGCGAGAGTTTGCGAAGAGCGCATCCATGTTTCGTCCGATGAGCTCGGCGATCGCCAGCCGATTCACCACGGCGAGTGCTGCGGGGATGGAGCACGAGACCAGAGCTACTACTGCGACTCCGGGATTGCGACATCCCGCACCCGCCTCTGCGTCCAAGGATCACGACCAAAGCGAGTTCACCACGGCGGGATCGGAAAAGGAGCTCACAACAGCGCAAAAAGCAGCCCAGATGGGCAACTTTGGACATCTCACTCGGCAAATCGAACCGTGGACACCAGAGAGACTGTTCTGCAAGCGATTCGGCGTACCTGAACCAGCGGTCTCTCGGAAGCGACGTGGCGAAGAACAGGATCAACCTCCCAACGCTCGGCCAGACATGGGCGACGATCCCGACCCTTTCTATGGCTCGACTCGCTCGTCCAAATCCAAAGCGTCCACCGCGATTCGCGTAGACCAGCACTGGGAACGTAGCAGAGAGCAACTCAAAGCCCTAGCCGCTGGTCCGACACCGCTCTCGCTCGACGCGCAGCTCTCCACACGTGATGCTGCTTCACACACACCCAACGCGACACCGGATGTGCACGAAGATGCGATTGGTATGGCCGGCGACGACCGCCAAGGGCGCGATACACTGAGCTACGTCAAACCCGCGATGGATGTATACAAGGCGATCTTTGCTTCGGATGAAGAGGCGTCTGATGCAGAAGACGAGACGGTGATGAAGCCAAAGATGCAAGACCCGGCTTCTGGGTCTGGTGTAGTGTTCCAAGCCAGATCGAAGCGGAAAGATGCCGGAGATGAGGTGGACAAGCCGGCAAAGGGGTCAGCGACGCCAAAGGTGCAGAGCGACAAGAAGCGGAAGAAGGACAAAGCGGCGAAAAAGTCGCTCTTGACGTTTGATATTGATGATGGTGACGCGGAGGTGGTTGAACCAGCAGCGAAGGGTGAGACGGCGAAAAGCAAGGTCAAGCCGAGAATGAGGGCTTCGGATCTGTTCTAGCTGGCTTCTGTGCTTTGTATCTGTTTCTGAGAGCTGCAAGAATGGATTGCAGACGAGCTCTACGTCGATGTTGAAATCGGCCGTGTTCTGGTGTGTCTCCTATGCGGGAGTGATGCTTGTACGTGCACTTCTTGTGGGAGAAAATGTTGACACTGTGAGAGCCAAAAGCGATCCAACTCGGCATCGAGAGTGCATGCGATTTCGAGCAATGGCGGCCTGCACTCATCTCGCTCGTCGGCGCCGATATCCCAATCGCGTTCAAACGTGCTTGATGGGCGGCTGGGTTGGATGTCCGAATCGCCGCTGACCCAATCTATACCGTCACCCTCCTCCTCGCTACTTGGCGAAAAAACAGACAAAAACGTGTACTCCTGATCAACAAACCGTGCGAACCACTCGGCGTCGAACCGCGAGGTATCGAAACACCCTTCCTCTTCCACTCTCACCATTAACCTCCTTCTGACGCACGAAAACTCGTCTGCAAATGATAGACTCGAAAGCGGCGAGGGCAGCGGCGACTTTTCACAAGATCTCGCTTGCTCCTCGCTGGGAAGCCGGCATGAAGACGGCGAGCTGTTCGAGGATTTGCTCGACTCGCTCCTAAACGAGGAAGAGATCGAAGACCTAGCCACGGTTGCGGTTGAGGTTGAAAAGATGCTCCTGCTCTTGCTGACAAGGTTCTTCGCTTTGCCGAAGCTGGTGGATCCATTGGAATCTCTGCGCTTCGGCGTCGGCGGCTTCTTGACGGGTTTTAGCAGCAGCACGCGGCTCGGATCGCTGTCGGTCAACGTCGTTGCGTGCAGTGTCGCGATAAAACCCTGTCCGTCCATGATGAAGCGAATGGCCCAAATGTAGCGCTAAAAAGGAGGACAGGTCTCGCTGGTAAAAGAGGTGGAAAAGTGAGGAGGGGGAGGAAGGGGAGAGATGGTCCTCGGCGAGACCGTGCACTCCAGCACCGACCGGCTATTTAAAGGAGGGTTTGAGAGCGGAGTTGTTGGATGGGATGGGACCTTGTAGCGCTGAGATGAAGCTGCGCTCGAACGAACTCGGCCTCTGAAATGAGTGCATAATTGAATGCAGACATGGGCAGGTTACCCATCGGATACGGTTTCCTGCGAAAAAAGCTGTGCGGTAAATAGCGGTGTCCCCACTGGGCTCGACCGTGAGGACGGAAGCGGCACAGAGCTACTGTATCCAGGCGAGCAGAGAGGTGGGCATGACGTGAATGAGCTCGACCAGAAGGGGGGTGCGTGAGAATGAAGTTGTGACGAGGACCGTGTTCGCTGTCCGACTTCATTTGCTCTCAACTGGTGCGCTACGATTCGTGTTCCTCACTCGTCGACAAAAGAGAGCGGGGCGGGAGAAGTAGGAGCCCCACACCTTTTGCTCTTTTGTCCCTTGGGTGCACCATTCCCGACGGTGTCAAGTCGCTGTCCGCTCCCCACCACACAATACGGGTCTGCGCTGTACAACCTTTGGTTCGAGCCGTATTGAGTGCGCCGGAATGGATGAGGTGTGTGACACATTTACGTGAGCCTCAAGCTTCGTGCGTGGGAAATGGATGAGGCGAAAACACGACTGTCGACGATGCGAGACGACGCTTGGCGGAGAGAGAGAGAGAGTGATTGAGATGTACTTTGGGAAAGTTGCGAAAGAGGTGAAGCCTCGCGCACAAATCGACAGCACGGGCTGGCTTAGCCGAGTTTCCCTAGAAAGCGATTGAAAGCGCCACTCTGCTGGAACCTGCGCAGATGGTTCGACGAGCTGCTCCTGGGGATAACTATGCTGCGCACACACAAGCTCAAGCTCAATCGGGCGCAGTGGGTTATCAGCTCGACAGAAGGCAGACAGGGGCGAGAAAACCTAAATATCAAGCTTCTCCTCGCTCGAGCTTGAGGGTAGCTCTTCTGTGAGTTTGAGTTAATCACTCTCTGGTGCGGCGTGATCAAACGGAAAGTCGAGCTACAACAGATGGTGATGCTTCGACTTGCATCGTATGCTTTGGAATTGTAGTGACTCTGGCTGAATCTGGCAGCAGCGTTGGTTGCCTGCATCTTGAATTTAGCGCCGCTCGATTGTTTAGCGAGCCAAAATGATCAACGAGGTGCATCGACTGGCCTTGTGCCTTGTGCCTTCTGGTTGGCACGCACGCAGAACGCAGATCACAAAAACGCAAAACAACGGCGCAAGGAGGCCCAAGCCACGCCCGATACTGGACTGCTGCTGCTTTGTGCCTGTCGGTCCCTTGCTCCCGGCATCCTCGTCCTCTCTTGTAGGCAGCTAAAACAAAAGAGCAATGAGTTGCAATCCTCATTGCGGACCCGCGAGCAAGCCGACTTGAATCTGCTACGCCCAGACGCTCGACAGAGGCTTCCAAGCCCATCACTCTGCTTTGCCAACAGGCGCAGAGCCGATAGAAGCTACCACCGCGCTTAACTTAGCCTTGAATAAGGGCAGCTGTCTCCTTGTCCGCTTCTCACCGTCATCTTCATCACCATCTCTCCTCCTCAACTATCGACAAGTTACTCTATTCTAGCTAAACCAGCGTACGGACTTCCCCTTGATAGAATAGGCAGCTGGCTGCCCTGCGAATCAACTACTCATGCACAACTCCATCTCGACCCGCACGCTCGATGCTGTGTCACCTTAACGATCGACCTGAAACGACTAGACAGCATGCCCGCTCCTACTCGTTCGATCAGCGCATTCGACGCAAGTGTCCGCAACGCCATAGGCCAGCTCCAGCAGCAAGACTCTCGATACGACCACGTCATCCTTGCCACCACCGAGGGCAGCTCTAGTCGAGCCGCCCCCTTCCATCTGGTCGCTATCGCCGCTGGTGGCCTCGACGCACTCCGCACAAAGCTCCACAGGCACGAGACTCGATTCGCCCTGTTGCGCGTGCAAGCGCGGATACTGCTCGTCGTATCGCTCGGCCAAGGCATCACGGGTCTCAAGCGTGCTCAAGTGCTGGTGCAAGGCAGAGCACTCCAATCCTCGCTCGGCGCAATCCTGTTTGCTGCGCTCACCATCGCTTCCACCTCGCAACTCACCCCCGCCCTCGTAAGCTCCAAACTGCAGCTCGAGGGGTTTGCTCATGTGCCTTCTCCCGATCTCAACCAGGATTTCAGGGCTTCGTGGGCGTCGACTTCGGCAGCTAGCATCGTGAGCCGAGCCAGGCCAAGTGCGCCGTCATCGCCTGAGGAGGTGGGGCATGATGCAGCCTCGTGGTCTCGTCCGATTTCGGATATTGGGCCGTTGCAGCGTGCGGTTGCGGCACCCTCGAGTACCTCTCGAGCTAAGTCGTTGCTGGTCTCTACCTCAGAGCGTCCCTCGTCACAAGGGATTGTCATTGATCTTGCATCGGTGATTGAGTTGCCGCACCCGGCGACCCCGACGCTACCAGCCCAAGACAAGTCCCCACTGCTACCAGCCGTGGATTGCAGTAAGAAGGAGCCATCATCGACCTCGCCAGCCAGTCTAAATCCTTCGTTGACAAGGCAACACTCAGGCACTCCAAGCGATCCGGACAGCCCTCGCATCCGCCTGTCTGCTGACGAGCGGAAGCGTCTATCGGACGAACGGGATCGATTGCGCGCCGACGAGGCTATTCGAGACCAAGTTATGAGGAAGCTTCGAGCTGAACAGCAAGGTTTGATCAAGTCGCCGGCGCCTCGTACTCCTCGGCTTGCCGTGGTGCCGCCACTGGCACCGCCTCCTCCGTTCGCCCCACCTCCGGCTCCAACTTCCGATGCAGGGCTCCTCGGTTCTCCTCGAAGGCCAGGTAGCGTCGCGTCGCCGCGAGTAGCAGACAAGCAGAGACTGGAACAAGAGACAAGTTCCACCACTGCACTAACGGTAACCGTCTCGGAATCGCGTGACGGCAAACCGGTCGACCCGAGTGAAGATCTGCAAAAAGTGGAGCGAACGATTGGTGCCGGACCGAGGTCGTCCGAGAGCCGCGAGAGCATCCGCAGTAGCATACAGTCGCTCAATCTGTGGGAGTACGCCGAAGCTGCGTCTCGACAGGACTCTTTCCTACACCTGCCCGCGCGGGCGTCTACCTCCATGCCCAGCAAAACGAGACGATCCGTTTCGGACAGTGCCACACCGTATCACGTTCGCAGCAGGCAAGGGTCCGGAGGCGAATCCGTCGCCTCGGTCGAGAATCAGCCATGCACCGCATCCAGCTCGAGAGGCAGTGTAGCAGCGTCTTCGCTGTTCGACAAGGAGCTGCCTGCGTTGCCCTCTGACATGGACTCTGCATCCAACGACGGCGACGAATGGATAGGCGACCTTGAAGCTCACGACTCTGCCACGTACGACGCGACCCCCTCGATGCGGCCCATGACAACAGGAAAACCCACAGGCCGCCCGGAAAGCGTGGAGGAAGCACTGCTCCAGGATCTGCGCGAACGACTCGTGCAAGCCGAAGCCAGAGCCAAAGCGGCCGAAGAAGCCGCTGAGCTCGCCGTGCGTGAAGCGCAAATCGAAACGCGAAGGCTAGCCGAGGAACTGGCCAAGGTGGAAAGGGGGACACGCGAAAAAATGGAGGCGGAAGCGATTCGACGAGCAAAGTGGGCACGGGAGCAGGTGGCGCGTGATCAGCTGGACGCTTACGAGCGGAGCAAGCTCGAAGCGGGCGAGAAGCGACGTCGGCGGGCAATCGAGGAGCAGCGGCGGCTCGAGTGCGATCGAGCTGCCCGCATCAGAGAGGAGCAGAAGTGGCGCGAGCAGGAAGCCGAGCGCATGAAGCGCGAGTACGAGCTGCGTATACAGCACCTCGCTGAGCGTGAGGCGAAGCTCAAAGCTGAAGCACAGGAGCGGGAGCGCCGAGAGAGGGAGCGCAAAGAACAAGAGCAGGCGAGCGAACTAGCCCGCCAACAGAGGCTGGAGGAGCTCATCACAGCCATAGGCAACGGAAGCGACGCGGTCATCCTCTCAGGATGGCTCACCCTGCACAGCGACGACGCGGTACAGTGGAAACGACGCTGGTACGAGGTGGTGCATCGTCAGCTGGTCCTTTCGAGAACAGCGACGGACCGCAGTGCGATGACAGTTATCCCGCTCGATCCGGCGAGGTTAGTGAGGGTGATTGAAGACGAGTATGGGGACTGCTTCATGCCGTATGCGCTGCGGTTTGAAGTGAGAGGGGAAACAGAGAAGACATACATTGTGTCGACGGATACGAATGCGGCTAAGAATGATCTCGCTCTGGTTGTCGAGGCGGTTGCAAGGAGTGGCGGGGGGTAGCGATGGGGATGGAGAGGGTTTGTATTCTAGATTTGGATGACTTGACATTCACGCTCCTTTTTGCACAACATCCCTGATTGAGCAGCGGCTGTGAAGGTGTTGGAAGCAGGTGCAGTTGTAGGAAGTAACCGAGACAAGGAGATCACGTGACTCAACGCGACCAAAACGCGTTTACCGCGACGCATAGATTAGGCACGACTCAGAAAAATGCTAAACTCCTTGCAGCACAGCATACAGCGTCGCTGGTGATCTGTTGCCGTCGGAAGATGGGTGAAGCGAGGAACAGCAGTAGGTCATGCCTTGTGCTTGGAGAGCAAGTCGGCGTCATCTGGAACGCACTTCGGACATTCCTCGACACTCTCAAGGCACGCACGCACTCGACACCCACGCCCGCTCGCTTGAGTCGTCGTTGATCAGAGCTTAGTTCGGGGCCTTCTCCGAGAGCTGGACCGAGCGGGAGATTTGTCTACAATAGGCGATCCAGAGCGGGAAGAAGAGAGAGAGAGAGAGAATGCGGCTTGAGCCGTTTCCTCTGCGCTCGGCGGGCGGTGCGCTGCGTTTCAGATTTGGATGACGGTGACGGCGACAGCAAGCTGGCAGCAGAGTCAAGTTGAGCGCGGCTGATAACCAAAGAGCAGAGCAGACAGCGAGAACTCTTCATGCGGGTCTTCGTCGTTTGGCTCGGAGACCTGCGCACGCGCATCTTTTTCAAAGTCGAGGCTCGTCAGGCACTTTTCCAGTGTTTGTTTTTTAACCCCCTCGTATGCACATCCAACGCCGAGCCGCGATCCGTTCAAGACAGACCGCGAGCGAGGGAATCAGGTTCGATAATAGGGCTCTGACGGGTGTCGATCTTCAAGAATAGGCAGTTCAGCAAAACGGCGATGTCAAACGCTAGTTGAATGCAGTCAGCAGGTGACTGAAGCTGCCTCATTGAACAAGTGTATGCAGTTGTTGCAACCACGGGCGGCCACTCTGCGATTTTGTGTCCGCTTGTTACTGTCGCACCTTGGTCTGCTCTTCTCCTGCTCAAGCTTTGGCGGAGCAGAAAGTGGGCAAGGGCAGTGGTTTGATAGAGAGACTGTTAAGCTGTGCCGCAGTTGAAAGGCCGACTGTGTGAAGTTTCAGAACAAAAAAGAGGTTGCAGCTCTCTTTCTGAAATCACGGCCTGCTGGCTGGCTGTCTCGCTCGCTGCAAACTCGAGTCGCGCTCTCCCAAGATTGCCCTTCCGCGCTGAGCAGTCACGCGTTTTAAATCGGCGTTCCTCCGCTGCACCGTCAGTGTCTCTCGAGTCTGCCTCGTGCCCACCACTCCGCTTTTCACTCTGCATCGCTCGTTCATCTCGACTATCACCCCCATCGTCTCTTCCCCACTACTTGTCCGTCTCGATCACACCCATCGACACGCTCTTCTTATCATACAAGACACAGGGACACTTCCGAGCACATCCAGGTCATCCCGCGACACCGCGATTCAGCTTTTATCACTCCCGCGCGTGCCGAGTCGTCCTTCAACTGCATATACCGTCCAGGTCTCGACGCGTCCAGCCTCCAGTGTCATCTCTACAGTCTCTCGCTTTGCTCATCACCAGCCAGCAAGACAAGCCCTCACCTTCAAAACCGCGCTCGTGGCGTGACTCTCTGTCTACACCATGACGACGCCGTCCCATCCACGCTCGTTTGGTTCCTCGGCCTATCCACCAGCCTCGTCCTCTTCGGACTACTCGCCCACTTCCACTAGCACACCTTTCGCAACACCTGCCACGCGTGCCACCAGCATCGCTCCCAGCACCTTTTCGCGTTCCGGCCCTGGAAACCGACGCGCCAAGTTCTCCATGCTCACCAGCAACGCTGCCGACGGATCTCCCATTCAGGCTATCCATGCCAGTCCAACGCCCACCGGATCTCGCTCGGCCACTCCTGCAAGCATGGACGACTCCGCCACTGTCTCATCTGCAAAAGAGGATGCCTCCTCTTCCGCTTCCACGTCCTTGACTTCGCGTCCAGCAGCTCGACCGGGCGTTCGAAATCGTCCCACCGCGTCGGTCGCATCCACCAGCACGACCTCTCCATTGACTTCCACCATCACCACCGCTGCCAAGGAGGTCTCCTCTGCCTCGACGACAACAAGGCCCGGTAGCACCGCAACTGCATCGGCGTCCACCGCAAGCCCAGCCATGACCAAGGACGCCGAAGACTTTTTCGCTAGAGCACAAGCGATGGGTCTCCGTCTTACACGCGAAGACTACGAGAGGACCAAAGCCGGCGTCGCTGCCTTTCTCAAAGCCGAGCGTCGTCCTTTCACTCCCACTGCCAACACACCTGGCGCCACTTCCACTACTGCGTCATCCTCCAAACCCAGCGACCTCAAGACATTGTCTAGCAGCCAGAGCACGTCAGCTACAATCACCAAGGCCTCTACTT
Source organism: Sporisorium exsertum (assembly GCA_928724755.1). Classification (NCBI taxonomy): domain Eukaryota; kingdom Fungi; phylum Basidiomycota; class Ustilaginomycetes; order Ustilaginales; family Ustilaginaceae; genus Sporisorium; species Sporisorium exsertum. The sequence continues at coordinate 729,212 of CAKMXK010000001.1, forward strand.
CCGCTGAAACTGAGACCGAGGCTGCTAAGATGACCGATGCCAAGTCGAGCGCCTCGCAGCCCCGTCTCGCGGGCCCATCGCCCTTGACGCGTCCAGGCGGTCCTTCGTGGTCTCGCAACACCAGCAGTCCTGGGTTGTCTTTCTTCACCGCCGTCATCGAGCCTCAAGACTCGCCTGGATCGCCCAAGATCCACCCGAGCCTCGACCAGGTCGGCAACGCTGAAGAGAGGCGTCGTCTCAAGCTCAAGAAGCAAAAGTTGCGTGAGCGTCGCGAACGCGAACGCGCCGCCCTCGCTGCTGCCAACGCCGCCGCTGCCTCGTCATCCAGCAAAACAACATCCCACAATCTCCTTGCTACGCCCGACTCGACCATCGCCCAGTCCTCGTCAGAGGCAGGCTCCAGCTCCGCCTTCCAAACGCCCCCAACACGGACACACGCGAAGAAACGCAGCTGCAGCAGCGTCAAGTCGGCCACCCGTGTCGGTCTCGGTCTCGACCTCAACAGCAGCGATTCGACAACGAGCCCAGACCCTTCCACACCGCCTGAGGGCCTGTCCAGTGCCTTTTCGCAACGCAGATCCCGCGGCCGCACCGTCTCTTTCGAATCTTCGCCCGTCGTTCGCGTCACCGACGAAGTGCGCGACTGTGCATCCCTCGACGAGCTCAGTCGACGCGCATGGGTCAGTCCTCGTGGAACACTGCGGCTGCTCAAGTCGCCCATCGAACACAATGCCGTCTTCTGCAGTCCTCCTGTCGATGTCGACGACTCGGGCCTATGCTTTTCCATCCATGAGCCGGCTTCCTCTGCAGCTGGTAGTCGAAGCGGACCTCTAGCTGCCGATGGTTGGGGCGCGACTCATAACAGAACCCACTCGACCAGCTCCACTGGCACCGCTGCACCTACCAATCTGGATGGTTTGGACGCCAAAATGAGCGGACTCAGCTTTCTCGACAGGGTCATGTCCAAGCAGACCAGCCCCAGGCGGCTGTACAAAGCGGAAAAGCTCAGGCAAAAGGAAGCCAAGCAACGCAAAGTCGTTGAGGAACAGGTCAAGGCACAGTTGGCCGCCCAGCAGATGGCCGAAGAGGCCGCTCGCGCAGAGTACGAGCAGAAGGAGGCGGTCAAGGCTGCCGCAGCCGCCGATGCCATCAAAGCTGCCAACCCGGACTACGCTTCGCTCGTGCTCAGCACGCCCAACTCGGGCACCAAGACGCGCAAGTCGCCCGGTTCGGTTGTACGTGCCACTCCCTTGGAATCCTCGTCGTCGCGAGCCTTGCGCTGGACCACCATTGGAGCCAGCCCGGGCAACATGCACACGCGCATGACCACCCGCGAGCACTATGACTTTACCATGCACGGCATCTCGCCCAGCCAGCCCGGCTACGACTCGCTCGACACTCTCTGCAACATCCATTCTACACCGGGTCCCATCACTTTCCATGCTTGGGATGCCGAGCTCTTGACGAGCTTGCGAAGGGGCATGGACGCGAATCGCTCGAGCATGCGAGGCAGCTCGGCCATCACTCCCGCTGCGCACTTCCTTCTGGGCACAGAAGAGCATCGCCCCGAGCTCATCGGCGTCAGTCCTTCGGTCGCGGGCCTCTTCCACGCGAGACAGCCAAGCGCTCAGGCCTCGGTCAACTCGTCGCTCATGCGTGCTTCATCGCAGGATGTTGCTGTGCTGTCTCCGCTTTCGGGGCGTCTCGTTCCTGGCGTTGCCAGCCGAATGGGCGACCTCGACTTTGACGCTGATGACGACATTGGAGTTCACCATGAGGACGCCAACAGCTTTGGCAAGCCTTCGGCCTTCAATGCCAAGCGTGGTCTTCTCTTCTCTGTGCCCGGTGGTACTGCTCTCGACCCACCTCCGACGTCGTCGCTTGCCGAAGCCGTTCAACTCGACGACGGTGCCGGCAAGGCATTCGCGTTGCCTACTTCGTCGCCCATGCGCCTCGGCCGATCTCTTCGAGCAGGCACACACGGGGATGAGATGATCGGCGGTAAGCTACCTTTCGCAAGCCCGCGCAGCGCCCTCGTCCGCGCTCAATCTGGCACTGCCATCGACATCCGGCGCGACCGTCAGCCGTCTGGCAACATCCGCGACTTTTTGGGTTCCGGACCGAGTGGCAACAGGCACAGGCGCGGTCTGTCGCGCAAGGTTGACACCATCAGTCCCGCTGATGTGTTTGGCTCCGGCTTGCCGCGCACCGTGTCTGCGCCCAACGTCGAGACGAGGCAGCCGTTGCCTGAGCCGAGCAAGGGCGTTCGCGACGCTGTTGACGCGCCTCTCGCCGAGTCTCAGGATGACAGTCAGCTGGTCTCGATGCAGAACCGCAACAGGAAGGGTAAGAAGGTGGCAGAGGTGCGTCGTGTACAGAGCGACTCGCCGCCTTCGCCCAGCAAGCAGCTGACAGCAGGAAAGATGGCTGGGAACGACTCGACGATGCTTATGCAGCCTCCTGCCGAAGTGCCAGGCGTTGCTGTCAACGTGGTGATGCCAGTAGGGAGCGGCGAGCCGACGATAGCGCTCTTTGGCGCCACTGCGGGACCTGAACAGCTTGCGGTAGACGCTGCTCAGCCCCCATCGACGAAGAAGTCGAAGAAGGGCAAGGCCGCTGCTGGCTCTGCCTCGGACCCTACTGCGTTCAAGGTCGTCGAGCTACCCTGCCAGGACTTCGAGCGCATGGCTCAAGCGACTCCCTCGGTGCAGAACGGCGACGAGATCGGCTGGGACCAGCCCGACGGAAGCCGCCTGGTGAAGCTCGTCTCGGAAGAGCTCAAGGCGGCGCTCGACGCCGGCACATTGGTCGAGGAGCCCGCTGCGCGCTACTACCTACTTCCACCCGGCTTCGGACAGTCCAAGGCCAAGCCGAGCTCGGTGTCGTACGCCGGTCTGATCGGTCAAGCGATCAAGTCGTCTTCGGACATGCGCCTCTCGCTGTCCGAGGTATACGACTGGATCAGCTCGACGTATCCCTTCTTCGAGAAGGGCGACCGCGGATGGCAGAACTCGATCCGCCACAATCTCAGTTTGAACAAAAGCTTCATCAAGATCGAACGCGAGGCCAATATGCCTGGCAAGGGTGGTTGGTGGGGCATCAAGCCTGGCCACGAGGACCGATTCCAGAACGGGCTGTACAATGCCGTACCGCAGAAGTTTGAAGCGGCTAAGGCTCGACAGCAGCAGCAACAACAACAGCAGCAAATCCAGGCGAACAAGGCCATGGACTCTCCCGACGCGGTCGAGGGGGCTTTGAATGCGCCGGATGCCGACACGATGCTGCCGTCCTCGCAGACGAGCGAGATCGCGGAAGGTAGTGCCAAGAAGCGGAACAAGGCCACCAAGCGCAAGAAGGCGCAAACGGGCGAGGCGGCGGCGGAGAGCGGCGACGATACGGACAAGGAGAGCGGTCGTCCCTTGTCGTCGAAGAAGGTCAAAATGGCCGATCGTCTGCCGCTCCTCGAGACACAGCCCCAGAGCGGTGGTGGTGCGTTGGGAGGCGCTGCGATGGCAATCAATGGACTCGACTCGATCACACCGGTTCGTCCGCACGTGGGCTCGTCGGTGTACAGCAGCAGCCTCGCCGGCAGCAGCTACAGCAAGACAATTCCCGGTCTCGTCGACAGCGCCAGCAGTCCTCCGAGTAGCCCATTGACGCTGATGCCGCCGCCATCGATGCAGGCGACTGCCAACCACAGCGCGAGGAAGCGCAAGTTGGCTGGTCAGGGCAATGGACAGCTTGGCTACGGTTCTGGCTTCTCTCCTTCGCTCTACGCCATGCGCGGGTCGGCGCTGGGCGGCGCCTTTGCATTTTCGAACGGGATGGACTCGGACACGTCGCGTGGCTCGCCGTTGCGACGACAGACCAAGGGGTCGACGGGCGGCGGCGACAATGGTTCGCAAAACTCGTCGGTGACGTCGCCGAAGCGTCTGTGGTCAATCAGCTCACCCATGTCGTCGATGCGCGGACAGAAGGGGCACGGGGAGGAAGGGATGCGATCGCCCACGTCAACGGCGCGCGTTGCCGCTGCGTTGGCTCGCTCGCCCATCCGAAGCTCGCCCCTAAGAAGCGGCGCTGCTGGCATGCTTTCTCCCAACTCGAGTGCCAGCCTGCAGATGCAGCTGGCCATGGGTAGCGGTGCGGGCCAGTTGGGTTTCAATGGTGCTGGCTTTGGTGCTGGGCTGGGCATGGGATCGGGCCTGGCTCCCGGTGGGACGCCTGGCTCGTTGCGCTTTGCGAGCGGCATGTCTCCCGGTCGACGCGGGTTTTCGGGCCATGGACAGATGATGGGCATGAGCCTGGCGGGTACTGCGCCGCAGAACATGCAGCAGGCGTGGTACTTGGACGATCCGTTTGAGATGCAGGCCAACCTGACGCAACAGCATCAGCATCAGCAGATGGTGCAGCACCACCAGGTTCATGCTCAGCCTGGTCACGGCGGCGGGATGGACGCGCACTATGCTGGATTCAGTAACGAAGGTCTGCCTGCTTCGCCGCTGCGTCAGGCGTGGAACAGTATCCAGGCGGCCGGTGGCATTCAGGCGTTTACGGGTGGCCACGGGTTCACGCAAGCCCGACAGTGAACATTCTCTCCGACGCTTTTGTACTATTATCCAACCATAGCGATCCTTTCCAGCATCTATTGTATCATATAGCATCTATCACACGGCGACTTTCCACTGCTGTCCCGAACGTAGGACCGAGATCTTTTAGTTTTTCTTCTCTCGCGAATTCGGCGCTCGCGCTTGTGTTTATGGCGTGTTGTGAGACGAGCGTAGTGGGAATGATGGCCGGCGCAAAAGCAGCGTCAGCTGAACAGTGCGAACCGTCGGTCAACTTAGTGGCGAGCGCGGCTGTCGCGGCTAAGAGCGATACTCGACAGCACAACCGAGTGATACAGTAGCAAAAAGACCCTTTCCCTCCTTTTTGGGTTAAAAAAATCAAAAAAACAAAAAACAAAAATCGAGATGGTCTCGGCCCAGGCCTGACGAGCTGCCGCGGTGGCTCTGACGAGCAAGCGCCAGGGGCTGGAGAGGAGCTGCAACCCGAAGAACCCATAGAGAGAGCATGGCGAAAATGACGGCGTTTTTCCGAAAAATGCACTCAAACCACATCGAACAGCACCAACGGCTACAGTCAGCCCGGATGTCGAACACTGCAATTGTGGCTCTTGAGCTCTACACACTGATAAGCTTTCTTCGCCCTCTCCCTCCACACTCATCACATCGTCGAATCTCTTCGCGCACATTGTCACAGCGAGTCACGTCGAAACAGCCACTTTTTGCATCCTATCGACAACCTCACGGCGAGCCAAAAACCATGCGTGCCTTGCTCACGTCTCCACCTATAAAGAGCTCCTTGTCGAGGGTCTCTTTCTTGCCACCTTCCACCACCTCTTCTTCTATTTCGTACGGTTCCATCCACCCTCGACGCAACCTTTCCACCTCTCTTCCAAATCCACGCGCATTCCGCCCCACCATGCCCGCCGCCGATTTTGACGCCGCCGCGTTCGGCGAGTCGCACATCACAAAGGGCATCGGCCGCCTCACCAAGCATGTCTTCGAGGACGGCAAAGGCAGCTGGATCACCACGGACAAAGGCGTGAAGCTGCTCGACATGACGTCGGGTATCGGCGTGTGCAACTTGGGCCACTGCCACCCCAAAGTCACCGAAGCAGCCGCCAAGCAGTGCGGCAAGATCACACACGCACAGGTCAACATTGGGTTTTCAGCGACGCAGATCGAGCTGATCCAGAACCTGTTGCCCATCTTGCCCCACCCATCGCTCGATACGGTTTTCTTCTGGAACTCGGGTGCCGAAGCCGTTGAAGCCGCGGTAAAGCTCGCGCGCGCAGCGACCAAGAAGCAGAACATCATCGTCATGCAGGGGTCGTACCACGGTCGAACTGCCGCCACCGCTGCCATGACGCGATCCAAGACGATCTACGGCGAAGGCCACGGTCCCCTGATGCCGGGCGTCTTCGCCACCTCATTCCCGTTCTACTCGCACTTTGGTCTGCCGGTGGAAACAGACGTGGAGGAGCTCGTGCGCCAGTCGCTCCACCAAGTGCGCCTCACGCTGCAGCAGCAGACCGCGCCCTCCGACACCGCTGCGATCATCATCGAACCCGTCATCGGCGAGGGCGGCTACGTCCCCGCGCCCGCCTCGTTCCTGCACGGCCTGCGTCAGATCTGCGATGAAAACAACCTGCTGCTCATCTGCGACGAGGTGCAGTCCGGCTTCGGTCGAACGGGCACCATGTTTGCTGTGGAGGAGTCCGGCGTGCGTCCGGATGTGCTGATCTTTGCCAAGGGTATTGCCAACGGGTTCCCGCTGAGTGGGATTGCGTCGACGAACGAGTTGATGTCGAGGCAGAAGCCGGGGTCCATGGGGGGCACGTATGCGGGCAATGCGGTGGCGTGCGCTGCTGCTTCGGCGGTGATCAAGGCGTTCAAGGAGGAGGATGTGTTGGGCAATGTTGCGCAGCGATCCGAGCAGCTCGTGTCGTTCCTCAAGCAGCTCAAGGCAGAGTCCAAGCACGGACACTTGATCGAAGACGTGCGTGGACGTGGCCTGATGATTGGCGTACAGTTCAGCGCTAGTATGCAGACGAACGGGGGAAGCCAGAACACGGCGGCGGCAGCAGGAGCCAAGGTGCAGCTGGCACCCAAGGTTGTGGCAGAGTGCTTGAAACGCAACATGCTGCTGTTGAGCACTTCGGTGTTTGACGTGCTGCGGTTTATTCCGCCGCTGACGATCAGCGAGCCCGAGATGGCCCAGGCGTGCAGCATCTTCAAGGAGGCGTTTGAGGCTGCGGCTAAGGAGCTTGGTCTTTGAAGGGCGCGTATCATACTTTGTCGAGTCCCCATCTTGAACAAGCGTTTGCGTTTGCCAGACAGCACAGCAGAGTGGAAAGGATGCGGAGCAGTGATGTCTGATGCATGTAATTGAGACTGCTTTTTGAGGACTGCTCAGCTGGCAACCCTGAGCATCTCGTCAACGGTCAGAATCTTCTCCCTGATCTTGCCCAACCTCTCACCCCTCCTCTTCTCCTCTTCATCGATGGCCCTCCAGCCGTCAAATCCTACCACTGGACCGCTACCTTTCCTTGTCAACGTGTCCAACAGATCACTTCCCATGTCCACCTCCCTCTCTGGCTCAGACTGCATATCCGCCAAAATGACATCAGCCACGCTGTATGCGTCCATCATCGTGGTAGCGATGACGCCGTTGGGTCCGCGGGCGAGCCATCCGCTAACGTACGCTCCCTTGATCGGATTTTGGGTCGAAGGATCGATGATGCGCCCTCCGACGTTGGGTACGATTTTGCGAGCTGAGTCGAAAGGGAGCTGGACCAATCTGCCATCCTGCACTACACCGCGTGAGGGCTGTGAAGAGGAAGAGTAAAGTGGCTCGCTCTGATATCCGACCGACGAAACGACCATATCCGTCTCCGTGCGCACCGTTGTCCCAGTAGCAGCACTCGTAGCGCTTGCTGGCGCAGCATCGCCCGGCCCCCATGCGGCCTTCTTCGGATCCGCTGCATCCAAGCCCCTCACCGTAGGCTGTCCACTCTGCAAAGCGGTGACATTCCACTTTACCCCACCTACACTTCTACCACCGTCGTGTTTGGCCAAAAACTTGGCAGGAGAACGGAAAAAATTCAACCCCCACGTCTTGACCCCTTGCCCCACCTTCGCCTTGCTTCCCTTCGCGAGCAAGCTAAGCAACCGCTTCTTGACGCGCACCTCGGACGCAATCTCGTTGGCCCGCCCCGCATCGCTGCTTGCCTGGGAGGCAGCCAACTCGTCCAGCTGTGCCGCTGCCGAATCGAGCACTTCCTTGTACGGTGGTCGCAACGCAATGCCTTCGAGGGCGAGCATCTCGCGCACCTCTTTGTTGGTGAAGGCGAGCTGTGCAGGTCCCCTGCGGGCGAAAATGTCTACGTCGCGCACTTTACATCGTGCGAGTTGGGCTAGTACGGGCTCGGGCACGTCTGTTTCTTCCAGCGCCGCTAAGCCGGGTGCTTTGTTCGAGCTAACTCTAGCGCTGGATTCGAGGAACGGCGTCGAAGAGCGGAGCACGATGCGCGCTACATCTAGCGCGACGTTCCCCGCACCGATGACGGTCATGTGGTGCTTGTGCGCCAGGTCGACATGGAAATGCTCTGCCACCAGCGCAGGGTCGTGCGAGGCGGGATGACCATTATACCAGTTCACAAATTCCAGCGCCGAGTACACGCCCTTCAACTCCCCCGCCGCGGACCCGGGAACGCCGAGACTGCGCCCCGTCGACGCGCCATACGAAAACAAGATGTGCGTATAAAATCGCGACAGCTCCTCCAACGTCACCTGCACCGCCTGTGGATACGGACTCCTCTGCGCCTCAGCAACGGCGCTTTGGACCACATTGACGTTGCCCGCAAACCGCAGCCGAGGATCGAGCGAGACAGCGGCGAACTTGTTTTCGACGTTTTTCACGTCCGGGTGGTCCGGTGCGACGCCGTACCGAACTAGGCCGTGGGGCACGGGAAGGCGGTCAAATATGTCTATTCTCAAAGGGTGGGATGTGCGTGAGAGGAGGCGCGAGGCGGCGTAGAAGCCGGAGGGCCCGGCACCGATGATTGCGATTCGTGCTGTGCGTGGGAGAGTTGGTGAGGAGGAGCTACTGGTGGCAGATGCCGAGGTCGACTCGACGGCTGCTCGAGCGAGCCTGGTGTAGCGCATCGTTGCGACTCTAGCCTGAACCGGCACGGTGTGGTGAGGAGAGAAGGTGGGTGAGAGGAAAAGAAGCAGACTAGGATCGTGAGTGACTCGTTCGACGGTTTTCAAGGTTCGTAGGAGAATGTCGTTTTTGGCGAGCTGCCCAACTTGGCCAGATTGACAGTGGAGGTTTCAAATCGGGCGAATCGGGTTGCGATACGTGACAGCTGGTTCGTTCCTCGCGTTCTTTGGAGAGACTCTTTTCCCTTTCTTCCATGCATTTCTGCCTTTCACGCTTGGTTCTGCCGCTCTCCAGCACCATCGCTTCCTTTCTGTCCGACTCTCATCATCACCCTCGGTCTCGCCCAAGCTCACCACTCGCATTGCCCTCAAAGATGCTCGACTATATCCCCCCGTCGCGCATCCAAAACCTGCATTCGTACAAGTACAGCGGCACCGACAAGTCGCTCGTCTCCAAACACATCCTCGGCCCTTACTGGAACTGGCTTGTCACGCTCTTCCCCACCACCGTCGCGCCCAATACCATCACTCTCTCAGGCCTGCTTCTCGTATGCATCAATTTTGCCACGCTCGCATACGTCGATCCCGGCCTGCAGTGCGCGACGCAGCTCAAGCTGGACCCCGCTGCACACACGCGTGCGCTGCACTCTGCTTTCCCTGCGGATAGCTCGCTGCTGCCCGTAAACCCGCTGTTTTCCAATTTCGCCATTCCGGGCGCTGCGGCCAAGATCGATTTCGCACCTAGGGCCGATACGGCGGGGCGGTGCTTGCCGAGTTGGGTGTTTTACACCTGGGCGCTGTGTTTGTTTGCGTACCAGAGTCTGGATGCGATCGACGGCAAGCAGGCCAGGCGGACGGGGATGGCCGGGCCGTTGGGTGAGATGTTCGATCATGGATGCGATGCGTTGAATACGACGCTCGAGTGCGTGCTGTGCTGCGCGGCCTTGAATCTGGGTCGTTCGGTGTGGGCGCCTGCTTCGCTCGTTGCGACCCTGTCCAACTTTTACCTCACGACATGGGAGGAGTTTCACACGGGCACGCTGTTTCTGTCGGCGTTCAGTGGGCCTGTAGAGGGGATCCTGATGATCGTGCTGATTTACGCCCTGACGGGTTTTGTCGGCGGACCGCTCTTCTGGGACCGCGGCATCCTCAACGTCCTCGGCCTGGCAAAGTTCGACTTTGTCAAGCACAACTTGTCGCGCTTCAACCTCCCGCTCAACGACGCGTTCTTGACATTCGCGCTATTCGGGTTGCTGTCCAACATCGCCGGTTCTTATTCGAACGTTGTCGCCGCTCGCAAAGCTCGTCGGCAATCTGCGTTGACCCCCTTGCTCGGCCTGACCCCGCTCATCGTCCAAATCGCAGCAAACTGCTTCTGGATCAACGCCAATCGCGCCTTTATCCTCGCCGACCCGCGCGCGTTTCTCCCGTTCCTCTCGTACTGGGGTATCACCTTCGCGTATAATGTCGGCCTCCTCATCGTCGCGCACGTCACCAAGGCCCCCTTTCCCTACTGGAACGTGGGGATTGTCTCGTCGGTGCTGTTGGCGGTGGACGCCAACTTGTCAGAGTCGTGGCTGCAGACAGGACCGGAGAGACAGTTGGCGGTGATCTGGGTCAGTTTGGGGGCTGCGGCGGTGCTGTATGTAAGGTTCTGTGTGAACGTGATCACGACGATCACGGGCGAGTTGGGGATGGCGTGCTTTGTGGTTCGGCCGCCGACGAATCTTAGGCCTCCGAAGAAGGAGTAGGCGAAGGGAGCATGCGTTTCAGAGACAGCAAGGAGTGTGCGAATCTGTGCTTCAATCTGTCCCTTGTTAAGCGTATAACTTACATACAAGCGTTTCTCATCACACAACGCACTTCATAGACCTTTCCCTGCACACGGCACAGAGCGAATCTGAACAAGAAATGTAAAAATTGCGCTTGTCATTCACCCACCATTCGGCACTACAACATGGACAGGCCCACAGCAACAGCGGCGATCCAGTGGCGCACCTTGTTGAACTCCTTCTTCACCACGGCAGCGGGACTTGCGCTGTTCGCCGCTCTCGCCGACTGAGTGTTTGCGTCGCTCGTCTGGCTGTTTGTCCCGTTCCCACCCGTGTACGCCGGCATCCTCTGCACGCTGCCGCCACTGCTCACGAACTCGGGCAGGCCCACCGCGGGACTGTAACTGTACGATGGCGTCGTCGTATTGGTCACGCCGTCCCAGCACCATTTCTGCAGACACTGGGTGCACACCTCGGGGCGCGGGGTGCCACTGCGCTCAAAGCCACGCTGGAGGATGGCACAGCCGAGACACGTGGGCCACTGCGCATCGGCGCCCGCAAGCGTCGCGACGTCGACCGAGTTGTCGATGACCGCTTGCGCTTCGGCGTTGGAGTAGTCCATCTTGTATGTCGACGTGTTTGCCAGTGCCGAGTACGGGTAGCTGGGCATGTAGACCACGATGGGGGTGCGGGTGCCGTTGAAGGCCGTGTTGGCGTTGGTGACGTTGACGGTGGGGTCGCAGCCGTAGAAGACGGGTCGCGTGTTGAGGCCGCGGTTGACGACCGTGTTGGTGTCGGGCATCCGCGGGAAGGCGTAGGCGCTGTACGACGGGTTTTGGGCGCGCAGCGAGGTTTGGTAGAGCGCAGACGAGTTGGGCCAGTTGGTCACGTCGGCTGAGCTGTCAATGGCGATGATCACGTCGAGATCCCGCGCGGGCTCGACGAGCGGCCAGAGCGGCACGTTTTCGTTATCGAGCCCGCCATCCACCAAAGTGATGTTGTGCAGGTCGGTGATCTCTACAGTGCCATCGCCGCGGTAGCCGTAGAACGGGTTGGGCACGAGCGAGATATCGTTCTGCTCATCCGATACTGCCTTGGCGATCTCCTTGAGAGCATCCGTAATCACATTGTCGCTCGAACTCGTCACCAGCTCGACATACAAACCCGAAAACAACGTTGCGCTTGTCCCCGTCACCCACGCCACCGTCTCGTAGCCGCCCACACACTGTCCGCCGGGCAACACGCTCGACCCGTTATCCAGACTCGACCCCAGGATCTCGATGGGGATGAAGCTCGAGACGTTGGGGTTCCACGAGCCGAACTCGTACGGGTTGAATTCCCAGATGGTGGTGTTGCGCGGGATGATGAGTTCGCCCGGCTCGCGTTCGTCTGCGATGATGAGGGGGAAGGGCATGGCGGCGTTGGTGAAGCTGGACGTGTTGCGCACGTCGCTCCACTCGACGCTGTACTTGTTGCCGTACGTGGAGCCGTTGAGGATCTTGGTGGCGATGGAAAGGCCAAAGTAGTCGGTCAGACTGGTCTGATACCCCTCATGGCGTTTCCCCGCGACCGCAGCGAGGATGGAGGCGTAGAACGACACTTTACCGTCTTCGGGCACGAGCAGGTTCGACTCCAAGTCCCACACCGAATCCTTGAGCGACTGCGTCGTAGCCCAGTTGTTCATGCTCAGCGCGGCAGTGGCCCAGGAACCCCCGGACAGCCCGGCGACGTATTCGGCCAACTGGAGCAGCCCGCCCGTCCCGCGCTGGTTGGCTGTACCATTCCTCCCATCAAACCCCTGCAGTGTAGCAGAGCCGACGAGCATCGCACGCAGCCCACCGCCGCTCAACGCAAACCCGAGCCTCGGCAGCCGGCTCGTGGATGCGGTATAGTTGCTCGCACCGCCGGGCAGGGACGATGCCAATTTGGCCGAGTCGGACAACCACGTCGCCCAGCCCGCCTGGGTGTTGCTGCGTCGACGCGAGATGTACTCCGCCTCGCCGGCGGAGAGCTGCTTGGTGTAGGCTGGGCGAATGAAGCCGGGGCCCTGCTGCGAGGTTCGGTTGGGACACGCCATGTTGGCGGGCGCATACGAGCCCGACGGCGACGCACGTTTTGCCAAGGCATGCTGCTGCTGCTGCTGCTGCTGGTGGTGGTGGTGGTGGTACTCGTAGGCGGTGCGGATCTCGAGGATCTTTTCTGCAAACTCAACCTTCTCCGCCCGAGACAGTTGGCTGATGCGTGCGATCTCGTCGTCCGTGAGTTGCGCGGGGATCGAGGGGTACGCTTGGACGAAGGGGGTTGCTGTCAGCGCGATGCCGAACAGCACCGTGGTGACGAGGGTCAGCTTCATTGTCGTTCTCGATCCACCGCCTTGCCTTCCGTGAGTTTGTTGGAAGTTCTGGAAGAGTTGGGAGGGCAAGACGGCACACTGAGCCCAAAGAAGGCGGTCTTATATGAAAGTAGTCCCACCAAGAGTAAGCTGGTTCTTTCATTTAGTTAGCGTCGATCCAAGGAACGGGTGAGCTGACGTCGTGCAGCCGAGCCACGGAGATTTTACACCGAGCACAGCCTAAAGCATGCAGTGCAAACAAACGGATCGCGCGACCTGCATGGCGGGACACAAAGGCCGGAATGCATTGATTGGCATTTACCCACCACCTCCCACTTCTGACTCATAAGAAAAGAGAGTGGACCCATCGCCCCGCCCCAAAAGCGCTGACCGAAAAGCAACGAACGGTGTAAGACAAGAAGAGTCAGCCTGCCTACAATCGCACACCACAAAGTCGGAAGAAATAGAAAGGTTCAGGAACCGATGCGTTCGACGGCTTGCTTAGTGGCTGTGTGCGTCAGGATCTACATTCCGAACGCGCCAATTCTCTTTCTTCCATTGTGGGCACCGCCCGAGCTTGTCAAACGGTCCCGCCCACCCGACCCACATTAACCGAGAGGCTTGGCGATTGTGGGACTGACTCGTATGGGTTGGATTCGTGCTGTGAGCAGGCCAACAGACACGTCGGCTGCTTGGGCCTCTTTCTCTTCGTTTGCCCATAGAAGCACGAAATGGGCAATTCCACGAAAATCAAGAGGTCATCGTCGCAGTCATACTCGCGCCTTTCGAGGAGCAGGCCCAGTCAACGTCTCGTGATGGGTTCCCATCTCGCAAAGGCGCCAACGTTTGCATTCAGACACCCTTCAACGGGCGCGCACACACAACTACGAGCACAAACAGTAACGCAATCGAATGAACCCTGCATCAGGTCATGCTTACATAATCATCTTCATCGAAAAAAGAGGAGGAGACCTCCGAAGAGGTCTCCTCCAGTTCCAAGATTCAGGCAAGCCTCCCCCCAGAGGAGAGAGGCGGGAGGACGTCGGCGGTAGGACAAATCGGGTGGCCGTGCAAGCCCACCGACCCCCTCTCTCCAGCCCCCATGCTTGAGCGAGAGTGGAAATGCCAAGGTCTATGGAACGGTCGACAGAGTTGTCAGCCATCAGTGCGAAGTGGTAAGAAAATGCAAAGCGACAGAGACAGCAACAAAGAGTCAGGAATCTGTTGCCAGATCTAGTAGCGGCGCGCATTCGAACATTACGACCTCGCAGCACAACAGACGCAAAAACGACGCTTGCAACGAGCCGTGCTAGACGACGAGCCCAGTGCGGAGCGTATGCTGTCTGCGTATGATATGCTGTGAAGTCCTCGTCGATGCTGAGGCCAGTTAGGGGACAGGGCAAGAAAAACTTACAAGTATGAGGTTCAGAAGGAAGGATGCCGGGTCGGTAAAGAATATATACTCTCCCCGGCCCCCGCGCACGCCAAGCGGGTCTGTGCAGCGGTCCAAGCTGCGAACTTCCAAGCCAACACACCGACGCGTCTGCTTTCCTCGCTCTTTGACTCAAAATTCGAGTTTGAAGGGCCGCTCCTAAAATCCTCGCTGCTTGGCGTGTTGTGAGACGAGCTGCTAGAGACGCTTCCATTCGCTCGCAGGCTCATGCAAAGCCTTCCACAAAGTGTTGCTTTCCTCACCGCTGCTCGTCTTGTTCTCCTCAGCGCTCAAAGGACAAGACTCAGATCGCAATCATGTCAAACACAATGTTGAGTAGACTAAGAACGACTCGATTGCCGACTTGTGACAAACGCTTGTTTCTGCTTCACCCTGACCAATCCTGAGACATAGCACACCCGGCTCGACGCCATCGAGAGCTTCGAGCATCGCTGGCAACGGCCGGGCTGACAGTGTCGAGATGGCGGAAGAAGAGAAAGGAATGGGTGCCAAAAATTGCCAGGCCGTCATGGTGACAGCATGGACGTGCAATATAGGTAATTTGCAATCAGCAATAAGCTTCTCCTCGGTAAAGACCTCACTGGATGAAGCGCCTGCCTCACTGTGTGGATGCGCCAATGTTGCAGAAGAGAGAGAAAAGGTGCATCGGCGGAACCATAACGGGAAGAGGAAAGAACGCAAGCGAAACAATCGAATGGTCAGCGTCTGTTAGATTGGTAATGCATGTGCATCGTCTCCAGCCCGCCAAGCATCATCGCCGCTGAGCGAGACAGACGTCGAATGATGAATCGAAGAGGCGAGAGAAGAAGAAAGGTTGGGGTCACGGCGGTACTTACGAAGATGGATGAGGAGCAGGAGGAACAGGGGCAGCCGCCGACTGGATTATATCGCATTTCCATTTTGTCGACTCAGCCACGAAGCGCCGTCGTCGCGTGGAGGCGGTCCGAGCGGAGAATCCATCCGCATCTCGAAGAAATCGGGATTTTTTCGAGGCGTACTGTTAGAGCAACGAAGATGTCGCGGCCTCGAAGTGAAAAAGTTGAAAAGCGCTGAGTATCGGACCCGTGAGAAAAATTCCCACGCTTTTAATTTGGACAGCGCTTTTTGGCTTCAAAATTTTCTAGAATCCCGGGCTGCACGTGATGTAAAGCGGACAGCGCTACTCTGCACGAAGAGAGAACAAAGTCTAGGCGACAAAGAATCTCGAGTTCAGTGCTTGCAGACGGCAGTCTGGAGTGAGCGAGAGAGCGAGAGAGCCAGTAGGCTGGAGGCTGAATGAGAGAGAGAGCGCTGCTGACCGTGCAGTGTCGCTGGTGATAGCGAACCCGCGAGCGTGGTTGTAGAGTGCGAGAGCTGACCTTCTTGTGCCTCTAACCCTCACGCTTCTCGTCACCATCAAGACTACATCACATATCGCCCAAAATGTCTCTCGTACCCCCCGACCCGTCGCAGAACTTCGCCTTCATCTTGCGGTGAGCATCCAACAGCCTAGCATACACAGCGACGAAAGAGGTAGCAGCTTCGATGATCAGCACAGCAGACCAACAGAGCCGTTTCAGCTAGGCAGGCAGCATGGTGTGAATGGACACCAGCAGAGCAGCATACACAGCATAGGCGTTCACTAGCGCAGCAGGCCTCGCATATCTTCGGCATCGTCGTGGCAGTCACTGCATTCACAGCACCGGAGAAGCGCATAGGAGGTGCACATTCTGGATCAGGGTGTTGGGTCAGCGTTCGTCACGAGTCTCATTCGGGAGATTGCTTTTTGGGAATTTGCTTTGATACTGGAAGAGTTGGTGGACTACTCGTGATGGCAGAAGGATGTGATTAACGTGCTATAGCTTGGGGTGGGAAGTTGGCAAGTCGGGGCTACCACTCATGTCAAGGATCTCAGTATCTACGAAGAACGGTGCTCGTCCCGCATAGCAGATGAAGAATGTCGGCTTTTTGTGGTTCAAGTCGGTGCACAATGGTATCCAGAAGTCATCGATGGTCCAAGGCTACTCCTAGGTGGAAAGTGTCAGAAATGCTTCGATTGGGCGTTCCCTGTGGTCGGAGTCAGGCCGCTCAGCTCCAGCATCAACCTTAGAGCCATCACAGGATTGGTCCGACGCCAATATCGCAGCAAAGATTGCTACACAACCGACTTGCGACTGCACTTGTCATTTTGATATACTCGACCCAGTCCAACCACGCTGCTGCTTTTCTGCGATCCACGATCCATTAGTGCCCACCAATGCTGGTCATCGAGCTGCTAGTCCATTCGTCGAGATCTCTACGACATTTCGAACTTGCCATACTGATTCGTCTCCTCTTCCCGTTGTTTACTCCCACAGTCTGCTCAACACCAACGTTGACGGCAAGATCAAGGTGCAGTACGCCCTCACCCAGATCAAGGGTGTTGGCCGCCGATACGCCAACATTGTTTGCAAGAAGGCGGATATCGACCTGGGCAAGCGTGCCGGTGAGCTCAACTCGGATGAGCTGGAGCGCATCGTGACCATCCTGCAGAACCCGGCCGAGTTCAAGATCCCCTCGTGGTTCCTCAACAGGCAGCGCGACATTGTGGACGGCAAGAGCAGCCAGCTGCTGTCGAACAACATCGACTCGAAGCTGCGTGATGACCTGGAGCGCTTGAAGAAGATCAAGGCGCACCGTGGTATCCGTCACTACCTCGGCCTGCGTGTGCGTGGGCAGCACACCAAGACCACCGGTCGCCGTGGTCGCACTGTTGCCAACAAGAAGAAGTAAACGGACTCGCGTTTCGTGTCGCTTCTCTGTTGGTTTCGCAGCATTTCTTCCCAGCCCATCACTCTTGCATCATCATGGTGTTGTAACATTTTCCAGTCTCTTTCATATCATCCGCCTAGCTGGGCAGTGAGGGGGCTGTCCCGGTGGGATCTTGATGGCTTTTTTGTGCGGTCTAGAAGCGTTCCTCGGATGTCATCCGTCGACGTTGCCGTATCATCCATGCCCATCATTCTCTCTCCCCTACCCAAAAATTCTCAAGTGATTGGCCTTGTGCGAGGATAACGAATCGATGCTGGTCTGTTTTCGGCGTGTGGTGACCAGAGTTGCAATTGAGAAGGTTTACGTGCATCGCCCTGACAGGGGCCAGGCCCGCACGGAGTCATGTTGCAGGGCAAAAGCCGTTGGATCGCGAGCCTGACTCCACCGCAGTTCCCTTGGCTGACAAGCTGATGAACAGCTTGCTTGTTCAGGAAGTTGCTGGTCTAAGGGAGCCTAGGTCGGGTTGTCGCCAATTGCTTAGCGGGATGGTCAAGCTTGATTGGTTCCTGTATTAGATTAGACGGCTTCTGCCAAATGACTCTCTCACCGGCTCAGCTCGGCGTTCGAAGGGGTTCATTTATTCAGTGGATTTTTCAAGTTTCCTTTCTCCTTTTCTTCCGAAGAACATTGAGCAGCAGCGCAGCTCAAGCCAAATTTCAAGATACACCTCATCCTCGTCATCTATCATCTCGTACGCCGTCAACACATCCACGATCCAATCGGGTTCGTTGCGCTCCAAGAAGCGTCGCAAAAAAGGCACCCGGCCTCGTCCTACTGGTCTATACCCTGGCATTACAATTGCCCAGCCCGACTCGAGGAGCGGTATTGTGATCGACAACCACGTCGTTCTTACTCCACTCAAGCACCGAAACCTCGCATCGTAGCGACGACACCGGCCGAGTCGCATTCCCACCACCAGCGCCGCACACCGACTGCACGTTTCCATCCGCATTAGCACAGCAGACCGGATCGTACGACCAGCCAGCATCGCACAACAGCAGCAGCAGCGACAGCAACAACGCGGCGCCATCTTCGCGCAAAATGAGCGACCGAGCGGTTCCAGCGGTAGAGGAGGAGCTCGACTACGAAGGGCTCGGCGACAATGTGCCGCTGCACATCAACATGATTGCCGGATCGCTGGCGGGCATCAGCGAGCATGCGGCCATGTATCCGGTCGATGTGATCCGCACGCGCATGCAGGTGCTCTCTGCGACACCAGCTGCGACGTACACGGGCGTGATACAGGCGTTCAACCGGATCAGCAGCTTGGAAGGCATGCGAACGCTGTGGCGCGGCGTGGCGAGTGTCATCATGGGTGCCGGACCGGCGCACGCCGTGTACTTTGGCACGTACGAAACTGTGAAAGAGGCGACGGGTGGGAATCGCGAGGGCCACCAGTTTGCCAGTACCGCCTTCGCCGGCGCATCCGCCACCGTCGCCGCCGATGCCTTCATGAACCCCTTCGACGTGATCAAGCAGCGCATGCAGATGCACGGCTGCCAGCACCGCACCGTCATGCAGTGCGCCTCGACGGTCTACAAGCAGGAAGGGCTGCGTGCATTCTACGTCTCGTACCCAACCACTCTCACAATGACGGTGCCCTTCACAGCGGTGCAGTTCTCGGTGTACGAGTGGGCCAAGAAGGTGCTCAACCCAAGCGAGAGCTATTCGCCCCTCACGCATGTTTCGGCCGGTGCCTTTTCGGGTGCCGTAGCAGCAGCGGTGACCAACCCGCTCGACGTGGCAAAGACGCTGCTGCAAACCAGGGGCAACAGCGCCGACGCACAGATCCGAAACGCCTCGGGCATGTTTGAGGCGTTCAAGATCATCCATGCGAGGGAAGGGTTGAAGGGCTTTGCACGCGGTCTCTCGCCAAGGGTGCTGACGTTCATGCCCTCGAATGCACTCTGCTGGTTGTCGTACGAAGGATTCCGTTTCTTCCTCAACGAACAGGCCAAGGCATCCGTGTAAGAAAGCCTCGCAACAGTCTCGCCCACCATTGTAGACGCATCCCACTTGGCGCAGGAGTTCGCACTTACGACCCTATGCGCCTCCAATCCGGGCCTCGCCCTTCCACCTCATGCTAATACCGCGCACCAATCGCAAAACATGTACGCTTTCCCGCTATCAGCACAACAAATGTCACTCATCTTTCAGTCATCGTTCCACATCCATTCGGTCTCTTGCAGCCAGGCATTTGCGCCACTCAAAACGCTTCTCCAGACGCACTCAGGCTGAGCAGAGAGTGTGAAAATGTCAGATGACGGTGGGTAAAAGTACAAATGCTACAGGCGGATTCGTTTATCTTTCATGTTTTGATGCGAATCACCGACGACCGCTGGACCTGCCGAGGTACTGATTGCCCAAACTAGAAATCGCATCGACCATGAACGTGCCCCTGGGCCAGGGTATTGAGCTCCCCGCTGTTCCCGGAATACTCAAGTTGAGCGAGGCCGGGTTCAGCCCTGCTAGTCCGGCCCCTGCTGCCGCCACGCTGCTCGATTGAGCGACACTCGCCTTGCGCGCCCTCGCCGTCGCCTGCGCCGCGGCCACAATCTCGTTAATATTCGTCTCGACTACCAGCCCGCCCTGGATCACCTCATTGAGTATCGCGTGCACTTCGTCAAAGTGAAAGATGAGGTCCAGCTCGCAGACATTCTCGAAACACCGGTCGAGGCTCTCCACGAACACCTGAATCAAATCGAGAATGCCGAGCTCAGACTCGCTCGAGTCGACAACGAACACAAAGTAGAGTGTGGCGTAGTGGCGGTAGATGACTCGTAGCTGGTCCTGCTCCTGCAGCGCAGTCGAGGAGGAGGAGGAGGGATCCTGTTTGCGGCGAGTGAGAGGCGACGTGAAGCGCACGGCGTCAGCGGGGGGTGGGAGGAGCGCAGTGAGCTCCGTGGCGTCGAGAAAGTTGCATACGCCATCCGGCCGTTTGGAGACCAGGCGGAAGATCTCTTTGATGAGTGCCTGTTGGCGCGAGGCGGGCAGTTGGGTGTAGAACTTGGTGAGACGTGGCTTGCCGTGGTTGTTCACGATGAGTGCTGCTCGTATTGTCATTGTTGCGATGGGTGTTTGTGTATGGTGTGAAGGATCACTGCGCCTAGGCAGCTCGTAGATGGGGCGACTTGTGCTTTGCCAAAACGTGAATTCGTGGTGCGTGGCGAGCCAAGTATGCTCTTGTGGTGGTGAGGAAAGGTGTTGGAGTACGAATTCGAACGACCCTGAATGTCGAAGTGGAGAGAAAACTTCGGACTCGGCGCAACCGTGCGCTCCGTGCTCAGTTATCATCAATTGTCTGCTTCTGCAAAACGACTTTTTTCTTCTCATATTCTGTCCCTTTACCGCTTCTTTCTTGCTCGCCTCCATCACCGCCTCCTTCCGCGACCTCACCTCGATCCATCCCAGCCTCTCTCCAGGCTTTCCCTTCACCATGGGTTTCCGCAGCGGCTTCGTGATATCATCCACCTCCTTTCTATTCGGCGTGATCTTCATCGCCTCGATCTACGACTTCCCCCTACTCTACTACTCCAACCTGTCCGACACAGCCGTTGAAGCCGCCGAACGCTTCTACCTCTCGCTCTTCCACGCCCCACTCGCCGTCACCGCACTGCTGCACGGCATGATGGGTCTCGGCGTCATCGGACTCATCGCCAAACTGCACCGGTGGAACGAGATGGCCAAGTACTTCGACGGCGGCTCCCTCGCGCTCTTCGTCGGGGCCATCTGCATGTATCTCGGCGTCTCCGTGCCCAATCTGCGGCTGATCGCCGATCCGACCAACGAGAAGCTCGTGTGGAATTCCGCCATCGCCACTCAACGCCAGTCGCAGTTGGACGCCTACAACAAGGGCGAGAGCTCCTTCAAGCCGCCTGAGGGCGCCATGACCCAGGATGAGAAAGTCGCGGCCATTCGCATCATCAGCGCTAGCAACACCATCTCTATCGTCCTATTGACTGGTGTCATTGTGCTGCAGATCAACGAATGGTACTTGGAGCGACAGGAGGCGCTGGAGGCCGAAAAGCGGAGGAAACAGCAGGCGAAGCAACTGGTGGAGGCCAAGAAGGATAAGTAGGTCGATGAAAGGGGTAGTATCGTTTTCGTGTTCGGTGGATGTACTTTCTTCTGTATTCAATGCGCGATCCCTTGCGGAATCACCTTTCGGCGGCCAGCTCGGCTCAGTCTCAGGAGCGGTTTGTACACGTACCTCACGCATTTTGATCCGACTTCTGGTGCAGCCTAGCTCGATTAACAATGCAAAAAAAGGGTGCGACATACGGCGTTGGAGACACTGGCTACGAATCCTGTTCGGCGACCGCTAGCGAAAACAGCAACTACGATTGACTCTGTTCTTGGGCGACGGCGTCGATCCAGGCAACGAGCAATGTGGTGAGCATCTCCTGCCACCCTGCTTCCTTGCGTGCCACCTTGGCTGGATCAAAGTCGATCTTTGAGCTCGACCCAGAGCCACTGGACGACGTCTCCGCATGCGATTCCGACGCTGCTCTGGGCGCGTGCAGTGCGAGCTTGCCCAGACCAAGACTGCCGTATGTTGGACGCGTCGTGCTGGATTTGGTTGGCACGGCCCTTGTCGCGGTGGTCTGGATGTGGTAGCGGAGCTTGAGCGCTGCTGCCCAGTGTCGAAGGTTCTCGCTCTTGCGGAATGTCCAGCCTGGTCGATTGGTCAGGGTGTCGGGTCCAGTTGCCTTGATTGCGATCCCGCTGTCGTCTGCGCTTGGCGCATCTTGACTCGTGCTCCTGCGATTGGCGCGCGTCTGAAACTTGACCGCTTCGTCTTCCCGTGCTTGCTTGGCTCGCAGAACCTCCTTTTGAAGCATGGCCGCTTCTTCTGCCTCTAGATCGTGCATTTCGTGCGTCGAAATGTAGCCCCAAGGCTTGTCGGATCTGCGCACCGCTTCGTTGAATGCTCGGCAGAGCAGATAGCCATCCGAGAGAAGCGGCAGAAGCGCCTCCGTGTCGTCTTGAGCCGCTACGAGGCGGTCCAGTCGCGATGCAGATTCTGCGCCGACGCTAGACTCGCAATGGTCGATCATAAAGCTAGAGACACGTTCGGCTGCGGTCAGACCAGGCGTCATCCATTTCTGTCTCGCTGACGACGAAGAGCTGGTGTCGGCCAAATCTATGTGGATCGAAGGTGTGCTGGTCGACGTTATCACCTTATCTACCGTTCCCAGCCAGCCTTGCAGGATCTTTCGCTCTGCGGCAAAGTCAGAGAGCAGCAAATCGGACCGATAGAGATAACCAGTTCCGGATGTGGGATCGGCGAACGCGAGCATGGAATCATCTGGTTCAGGGGATGCTGCTGCTGATAATGTGTCGTCAGCTTTGTCAGCCGTCGGAGTAGTTGCTACGCTCTGGTCCGCGTCACCACCCTTGATGCCAAGAGTCGCGATCCGACTCTTCTCTTCCATCTCTTTGAGAGCTGAGAGCATCTCGAGCGCGGCTTTTCGAAGCATTGCAAGGTGATCTTCCTCGTCTTCGCCTTGTATACCAGAAAGCCGCCTGCCAAGAAGCGGCGCAGTCGTGGGCATCGACAGGCGCGCCTCTCGGCCGGAGCTGTTGCCGAGCGCCAAGTCAGGATGAAGGATTTCACTTGTCCTGGTTGCAACAGGCGTGCCGACCTCACCCGAACGGGGGACACCACTAAAACTCGACTGGCGCTTGAAGCGGTCTCTTCGGCTCGGCTCGAACGTGGTCGGGACTTTGGAGCGTCGCGGCAGGGCAAGGACATAGCTGCGCACCGATCGGATCGCCTTTGTCGTGACATTGATGAGCTCAAGAGGATCCGCTGAGCGAGAAGTGGTCGTCTCTCCAGAAGTGCTGGGCTTTGCAGACAACAGCTGTTGGATGGTACGCACCGCTGTGTTGTGTGCGATCCATTCGGAGAGATCCCAGACGCTGGAGAGACGATCCAGATCGGTGATCAATTGAGCCCGGAGTGCTTGTGTGTCCGCCTCCAAGGGTCTGGCGACATCGAGGTACTTCGGTCGTGCGTAGCTGCCTGCCTTTGGGCTGGGTGGAAGGGGAAGCTGTTCGAGCTCGGCGTCCTGCTCGCCGGTCTGGTTCGACACTGGCGACCTCGTCGTCGCTGAGATCGGGCAAGTCTCGTCGCTCGACTGGCCGGCGTTGCTTGAAAGCATGGCTTCACCAGCAGGTCCGATGGCGAGAGTCATGGCGCCTTTCGTCACGGGTCGATTTCGATTGGCAATGCCTTGCTTCGTGTACAGGTGCTGAAGGTATCCAATGCTGCCTAGGGCCATGATCGAGTCTCTCTTGGCGGCGCTGCGAGAAAAAGGCTGCTGGTTCGATTTGGCAGCCAGGCCGGCCGATGGGTAGAAGAGAGCGGATCGTTTCTTGCGCAGCGTCTTGCCGTCGCTTGCGAGCACATCGCGATCTTCCTCTGGATCTTCTGCTGGGAATACAAGCGATGCAGGGGTGAGAGGCGCCCTCGTCGAGCCTTTCGCAGAAGAGCTGCTGATGGCGGTCGACGCAAGATGCCGCTTCGGAGCGGGATCACCATCAGAGACCGAAGAAGAGTTCTCCTTATCTGCGTCTGCCATTCGGGACCTCGTGCCTGTACCAGAGCGTGTGTTTGGGCTGGAAGAGACTTTCCTATCGTCGAATCAGCGCTGAAAAGGCGCAAGCTGCTGAGTCGTTGGTTGTTCAGCTCGATGACCGTCGCTCTAGTCAGATTGTGATGGTGAGTAGGAAGGCAAGGAGCGGCTCAGGCTCTCGTCGTCTTTGAGAGTGTAAGGGGAGGGATGACAAGGAAGCATCACCGGCACACCTCCAGCACAACCAGCAGCAGCGGCAAGAGGTGCGAAGGCCCGATTGCAGGCTCGACCCACACGCACGCGCCTGCAACTGTTCCTTACAATTCACGGTCAAGGCGCTGTTTGTGATCAACCACCTCCTCGCACGTCAATCCCCCTTCTCTCCCACTCACTCATCACTGTGCAGATTCGGGAATGCCTTCTCAAGTGTCCCACGCCACCGTCTGAAGCGTGTGACGGAACAGAAAAAAGGCGTAGTGTTGGGGCAAGTCACATTCGAGGAGCGGGATATCCGACATGCGACCTACTGCATGTGGCTTGGAGAAGGGTTTCGGCCAAAGTGTGCATTCAGCAAAGAGAGCAACACCAAAAGGGACCTGAAACACACACACATGCAAGATGCACAAGAAAGCCGCTTGCCTTGCATGCATGGCTTTGCGCGTAAACCGGCAATGCATCTCGTGCGAGACGGCAAAAGCGTTAAGGAGCTTTCTTCGAGCACTCGTTCGCAACATGCTCAACCTTGCCGTTACGAATTCACTCTACGCCACTCATTCTGAGATAACCAGACTAGACTGCAGAGTACGTAGAAGAATGATAGCTTTGTCCCGTGACTGACGTGTACAAATACAAAATGTAGCCCGAGAGGGACATGGCAAGAGTCTATAAAGAAGTGGTATATATGTTGCAAGTGCACGGAATCAGAAGGTGGAACTGAAAGCAAAGCTAGGCATGCTGGTCGAGTCCTCTTCCGTCTTAAGCTGGTGTGCGGGATTGTTGGTGGCTGATGCCGCTGCTTCGGTGGAAAAGGCGTTGAAGCTGTGGAGAGCGTTGTTGAGCTCCGAAACAGGCGAGAGCAGAGGCAGCGACGTCGACCAAGCTCCCTGCGACAGGAGCGAGCTCTGCATGCCGCTGCTGCTGTTGCCCGACGAAGGTGAGAGCGCTAACGGCGACATCTCAAGCGAAGCATCGTCGCTTGGGAAGTACGGACGATCCAACACAGGCACTTCGGCAGTGAGCGAGGCGGTGTCGGCGGTACTCGAGCTGACGCTGCAAGACGAGGTCACGCTGATCTCCTCAGCGCCAAGCTCGGCTTTGACCAGGCCCGAAGTGAGCAGCGCAGGTGGGGAGAGGGTATCGAGACACAGAAGGCCGTCCGAGTTGGAGCGGCTGGTTGGCATTGTGACCGGAACGTACTCCGAGGTGCTCGCCAGCTGCGAAGGTGCCGTATCTCCAGCAGAACGGAAGCCAGTCCACGAAGCCATGGAAGCAGGCAGCTGCGACTGGACGTGAGCGTTCCATGCCACAATGCCGGAAGCGTCGGAAGTCAAGAGGTCGTCGGTAAGCTGCTTGATGTCCGTGTCGACCTTTTCGGTACGCTTGACAGCCACTCGCTGCATGAGGGCAGCCGTGGCTACCTCTGCCACCGATGGCCTCCTGAAGGCATCTGCGGTGCCGACGGGCAGATGGATCGAGCTGCGTCTGCGCAACGAAGCCACGGGAAGCTCCAGCGAGAAAGTGTCCTGCGTGGGAAAGGGGATGCTGGCAAAGTCAAAGTGTGCGTGCGGCGCTGGAAGGTCCACAGGTCGGACGTGCGCCGACGTCGGCACCACCATCGGAACACCCGTCATATCGATCATGCCCAAGTCGAAGTCGGCCTCGGTGGCACTGGCGCAGCCAGAGGGAACTTCGGGAATGGAAGACGACGAGCTGAGTCCAATAAGATCGACGACCTGAGCCGATGTCATCATCTGCTGGGTATGAGCCACAGCGGGCGAGGACTGAACTGAACTGAAGAAGGGTGCTGAACTCGCGGGCGGCATCAGTGGCGCTGACAAGGGACCAGAGAAGATGTCGGCAGACATGTCGTGCTGCACCGGCGAGACGGCAAGAGACTGATAGTAGCGGTAGGCCTGTGCAGGTGTCGGAGGCTGCGAGACAGATGCCTGCTGATAGGCGGCGTCAGGCAAAGGAGACATGAGTGGGCCGAGCCTCTGGTGCATGCTGGCTGCCTGCGTCTCAGAGATGCTGCGACGACGGCGAGGACCAAACTGTGACTCGACAGTGCGGTTTTCTGAGTGGGGGTTAGGTGTCGACAGAAACAAGGCCGCCACGTTCTGTTGCGAGAGGTCGCCGTAGAGAGCGAGCGGAGCTGATGGCAGGCCAAGCATCGTGGCAGGGTGCAGCATCGAGAGAGGCGACTGGCCGGCAAAGATGCCGAGAGAAGCCATGCGTGCCGCCTTCTTTTCCTTGTTGCGTCGCTTACGCTCGCGAGACATGAGGTTCTCGTACTCGGTGACGGGCTCGTACTCGCACTCCCTGCGCAGGCGAACGCAGGTAGCACAGGCAGGCTGCGCACCGTCGCATTTGATTTTCCTATGATAGGGTGCGAGACAGCGACAGAAGCGAGTCAATACATGCGAAACGAGGGAGAGGATGTGTATGAACTTGGACGTCAAGACGTACCTGTGACGGCAGTGGATGCAGGCCATGTTGATGCGTGCCCTCGTCTTGCCTTTGCCATCTTGACTTCCGGAGGGTGATGCGGGATCGGTGGCTGCCTGCTCTGTCTGGACCTTGTCCGAAGTGCGCTTCCGAACCAGCACTGGCCGAGAAGAATGCGTCAAGTCGTACGGGGAGATCATGTCGAGAGATGGATCTGTTCACGGCTGTGAGGTGAATAAGGGAGCGATAGCACAGCAAAGGCGTCGAGACGAAGGACAGAGTCTAGATGGTGGGCCCTACAGTTGTCGTAGCATACAGCGAGAAGATAAGCAAGAGTTGGAGATGGACAAAGCAGCGTTGTTACGAGTGTTGATGTGAAAGCTGGTGTAATGGTCGTCTGGGCGTAGACGAAGGAGGTAAAGGCAGCGGCGTAGAGAGGAGGGCGGACGGACAAGTTAAGGATGGTAGGGTGAGGGAATCGCTGTGGCGCAAGCTTCCAGCGGAGGCTCTATATACCAATCTGCTTTTAGTGCCTAATCTTAGAACCCTCGTTTGGCTTCCAGAAGGAGGGGCGTTCGAAGGTGCTACTGTCCGGGAGAGGGGCACTCAGCACCTAACAGATTCCGACGGGGTGCCAGAGCTGAAACCAGACCCTAGGGTTTTTTGGGCAAGGCCTGGATCTCTGCGGTGGTGCGGGCACCTGGTGCACGGAAGCGACAGCGGTTCCATCAACGTGGCTCGACGACGAACCTCCGTGATGTTGCTTGTCTTGAACCGTAAAAATGGTAACGAATGGCTTGCAGGATACAGTGGAGCAATACATCAGACCAACTTTTGCTGACAGAGGATGGGAACCAGGTGGTAGGCAACATGCACGATTTCAAGCACCGATTATGCGAGAGGCAGGGACCACGAGGGTGTAATGACAAAAGATAAATCCGTCGCTCGCGTTCTTGTGACGAGAAGCTTCTCTCCCTCTCTCACACACCCCGACGCTGAGATCCTGTGCCGGAAAATCCATGCTCTTCAGCTGTTTCCCGAGCGGATTCGTTAGGGGCTGTCTTTGGATCACGACGAAACAGGATGAGCGTGAATGAAGCAACCTCGCAAGAGAATGATCAGCATATTGTCAATCCCTGTTGCAGATTAAAAGGTGCACTGGCCAAGAACAAAAAGGCTCGACCTTACGTTGCCCCTTTCCGAGCTGAGACCAATTGGCAGAAGAGCGAGCTCTGAATAAACGAATCAAGGGCGGAAGCTGCCGAGGTAAGGAGAGGGAAGCAGAGTACGGCGAACAAAGGAGTTGGTCGGAGGACAACAACATGTGAGCGACAGAGACAGGGAGGCAGAGGCAGCATCACGTAGGAGTGTGTCCAAGACGAAAGCGAA
The DNA here is from genome assembly GCA_928724755.1 of Sporisorium exsertum. Lineage (NCBI taxonomy): Eukaryota > Fungi > Basidiomycota > Ustilaginomycetes > Ustilaginales > Ustilaginaceae > Sporisorium > Sporisorium exsertum. Next base: position 756,916 of record CAKMXK010000001.1, read on the forward strand.
GCAGGACGAATGAACAGCAGTAGCAGCAGCACAGCAGCAGCAGCGGCAAGCCACTTTTTCCAGACTGTCGAACAGCGGCGTTCTGCGTGCGTATATAGGCAATTGAAGGAGGCAAGACAAGCAGCAGCAGCAGACGGTTGGTTCGCATCTGAACCGTGTGGTAAGGCGAAGAGTGCAGGAGAGCCAGATTTCTGGGTCGAAGCCCAGGCGAAACGAAGTTTTGGCGTGGGGGATCCGGAAAAATTCGACCTACTGTATCTCTGCCTGCCATTCACGCTTTCCTTGGCGGTGCCTCACTTCGACCATTGGCGAGACTGTCCCGTTCGTGCTGGATGCAGAGTGATCCCATGTCGAAGCCGTCCCGATTGAACGAACAATGATGACAGTTGCAAGCAGGGCTCATGTGACTATGATTCTGCATAGGCGGCGCGGAAGCAGACCCGAACGGCAAACGAGAGGTTTGGGCGCCCAAAATAGAAACTTGTTTATCTCGACTGCCTCAGCCGAGCAGACGGACGCTTGAAAATCAGATTTCTTACACGTGAGAAATGCAACCCAAGGCAGAGGCGCGACGGTCGTTCGGACCAATCTGCACACTTTTCCGGGTCTCGGTGCTGCAATGCATTCACCATGTGGGAATGTGTGGGTGACACGCCACTCTCAGGAGATAATGGGATTATAAGATCTTTATTGTCTAGGTTCGCTTGCTGCTGCTGCTGCTGCTGCTGCTGCTACATCGTCTTTGAATTTCAGCCGATATCTGCAATGTCAGCGGATCCCACATCGACACACTAGCAAGCTACAGGAAGCAAAGAGGGTGCGAGTTGGATGAGGCAGTCGGGGTTGGCTGACTTGACCCTCCTCCTCCTCATGCTACATGACCAGAGACAGGAGCTAACAGCAGGTCGCCGGCCTCCTTCTAGGTCGGAGCGTAGCGTGAGACTGCACGGAAGACTTAGCCCTGCCAGCTGCCCAAGCATTGGAGTTGTGTACTATGCCTACATGTGAGTAGATTAACCCTGTTGTCGCGCTGGCCACAGATTTTGATAACAAGCGAGTTCATCAATGCAAGGCGATAATCCATCAGACGCCAAGTAAATTGACCTCTAGCTGGCACATTGCACCTTGTTTTCCTGCTTTGCCGTGGAAGACCGACCTGTGATTAACGGCGACTGGAGTCTTGAGACATGGTTCCTTCCGTAAGGCGTTTCTCGCAGCCAACGTTAGCCGAATGAATCTCGAGCTAAGATCATCCTTTACAGTGTGAAATGTTCGTGAAACCAATCCCGCGTCCGTGGTGCCTCATTGTGGACATCGTTGCTGTCGAAGGTTACGAGCCAACCCGAGCCGAGGCGGGCGTGTGCTGAAAAGAATTCGCCATCGGTGTCTGAAAGTATGCGAAACGCGGCGAGGCGACCTCCTGCTGAACGTATCGCATATACAGCTTCGTCGCCTTATCCGTAGGATCCTGAGAACTCTCGCATCTTTCCATTTTTGACGCCATGACGACTCGGCAGCGGCGTCGTCTGCTGGAAGCGAGAAGCAGGAAACCGTGGATCGCTTTCATTTGTGTGTTGATTAGAAATTTGCTCTGATTTGCAAATTCGATGCCGGTCAGCGTACTTGCCCTTGTCTTTCAAAACCGCCCCCTGATTGTGATTTTGGCCCTACTTTGACGCAAGAGTCTCAAGACTACCCCTCGATCAAGCGACCCGAGACACCGCTTGATAGCCTCGACTGCTTGCAAGAATCAGGCCACAATTCTTGGAAACTGTGATGGTCACCTTATCCTTGATTGGAAGCGAGAACATGGTCGACTCAAAGATCCGATCAATTTTGAAGAAGCGGTGGTAAAAGGTGTTGTGCGACTTGGGGTCCAGGCTCAGGTCGTCAAGCGTATCACGTTGCAGCGCAGGAAAAAGTGGCGTCGAGGCCTGTCGGCGACTCTATTAGAGCAAGGAAAGGCGACGCCGAGTATTGGTCTATCGGATCCGAGAGATTGTGACCATCGCAAATTCCAAACCCACTCTCAGCGCTGGAAGCTCGTTCGGTCTCTCGCTCCATCATCACGAAGGATACGCCATCTTATCCGGCACTGCACGCAACCCTTTCCATCTTGAACGTCCGGGACTCATTCTCCTGGGTCGTGATCTGAAAGGATAGCTCTTCAGCAAAGCATTGATGATGCCGGCTTCTTGATCGTTCTCATCGGAACTCGCAGAACAAGTTAAAGCTGAATTTCATCTTCCGCTCAGGAACGGTGACCTTGATGCTTGACTGTTCCTTCGCAACACTTCGACGTCAGCCATTCCCGTGAGGTAGTTTGGGCCGATGCTCCTGACCAAGTGCTATCGTACTCATGGTGATAGCTGAACAGACTGGAAGGGTTTGATACAGATTAATGCTCGTTCGGCTCTTATTCGTGTTGAGGGACTAAAATAAGAAGGTAGGAGTATCGCTAGCAGAGGGGCAAGCGACACCGAGCTGACACTTTCCGTCGGAATGAAATGCTGCGTCCTCCTCCAGTGGTATCCCGACCAGCAGAGGCGCTGATTTGTTAAAAGGTCTCGTTACCTGCAAGCATGTAAGCAATTCACCTCGTGGGCTGCAAGTCAGGAACACGCCATGAGCGCAAGGCCCGGTCGGAGATCACGATCGGATGATCTATTCTTGGCATTCGACTCAGTGAGAGCCAGCAGCAGCAGCAGAATGGCAAAACATGATCAACTGCAAGCTGGCGAGTGAGCCAGAGCGTCGGAGCCGGAAGCATAGAAAACATGGATGTCGTCGGAGCTGGTTCCTGAATTGGTTCCGACCATTGGTCAGGCCAAAATAAACTTTGTAGAGCTCAGGTGCTGTGGATGTCGCTTTTTTCCCATTCTTCTTCAAAGGTGCCATAGTTTTTCCCTTTGATCACAGCTGGGCTTTTCCAGCTCCGATGCGCTCCTGATGTTCGGAGTCGCTATCACGCAGAGGCCTGCTTACACAACACAGCAAGGGGAGCGAGCTTGACTGATACGCCATAAGGTTGGCTTTTTCTTCCTTCAGGCACAAACAGAGGTGTCGCTCTTCCTCTCGCGTGGCTCTTCGTGGGTCGCCACGTTTTGCAACTCCGTTCCGGTAGAGACGCTCGGCAAATTTTGATCTGCGGTCGTCCTTCTTCCTTCCCGGGGTCCACCAGGGAGGTCATTGGGCAGACAACGTGTTTTGCTCAAGGAAGCAAAATGATTTTCCCGAGTGTCTTACACACCGACTGTCTCATTCTTAACGAAGAACAGCTCAGCAAACAACTCAGCCCGTAACCGAATCGCCGTCGATTCCGTGTCAGACAGAGACTTTTCTTCCTGGACCGAGTGTGCCTTCACATATCGATGGCGATACGAAACGAGATGCTTTGCGCGTTTCGGTTTCCACCGTGTCGTCGCGCCCATAGTCGAATGAGAAGCTATTGACCCGCACTAGCGTCACTGAGTCTATTTGCGGCTTTCCCGAGCCGTCTGGTACAGAGGTCGAGGCCTCTGCTGCATGCAGGGGAACGTCACGACCAAGATCCAGCCGAAGCGACTTTGCCTAGCCTCAGAACGCGATTCGTTGCTTTTTCGTTTAACGATTCGATGTGTCCTTGCCGGTTCTGCATGGGCAATTAGAGGGACAAAGTGCTGGGGCGATACCGGAAAAACCGCGCTCATGCGAGACCCCGCGGGAATCTGAAAGACATGACTCGCTGTTTTCGTGGATACAACGCGCGAAAGCAGCTGCTTTGGGCCCTCTTCCTTTTGGCTTGCTGGCTTGCAACCACGTGTGAAAAGGAACGGAAAGTGAAGGAGGAACGGGTGGCGGCCGCCAAGGATTTGTTGATTGTTCCTGAAAGCGAGGACCCCAAGTCTTGGTACGCCCGGTGCGATTCAGCTTTTCCCGACTGAGCTTGAAAGTTGCAATAGTTATCGGCACTCGACCCGTAGAGGCCTTGTCATGTCATTTGACGCTTCATCATGTACACGCCAGAGATGCATCTTGGGTGGGGGGGCCAGCCTGATGGGAAAAATAGCAACCAAGGTACATGAAATATCCGGCTGAGCTTGAAATGGTGCGGGCAGCATGAGAGATAGCAGCGCATTGGACATTTCTCCGCGATGGATGATCTGTGGCTTCCCATCTCTTGCACTCCTCTGCGATGCTGTTTGCGGCTAGCATGTGCTTCCTCTGTTCATACCCGTCCTAACAGAAGGCAAGGCGACAGGCTGACCAACGTGAGATTCGGGACGTTCTTCCAGTCCCACGCGCGGGCCGCCACCGGCGAAACATATGGCGTGCATGGCGTCCCGTCCACCACGTCCAGGTGCACCCTGGCGTCTGCACCGGCGCTGACGCTACAACGGATCGCCTTACGTTCAGGGACGACACGTCTCAGCGGTGCCGAAATGAGATCTTCCCAGTCTTATCCCACCCCTGCGCCTTCCAAGGGTCGGATCTGTTGTACCAATGTCAGGCTCTATCGTTTCAGATATGACCAACCCACGTGGCGCAAAGGATGGAGGGCAAAATTCAGTTGGATGGCGGAGCTTTGGGGTGCTTCGATTCGATTTAAGCGTCTCGGTCTCGTCACCGAATTGACGGTTACCAGTCCGACGGTGTGTTAGGGTCCTTGAACCCTGTCCATCATCATTTGCTGACATCTTGGCCGACAGATCGTACTTCCAACAATCCTTAACCGAGACTTCTATCCTGTTCGACCTGACAGTCAATCGAAGCTTGCAACGATCACAGTGTCATTGTAGAGTGCAGACGCTCAAGTAGAAACGGCTGTAGCCTCAGCAAGCTCGGTGATCACCGCCTTGTTGGAGAGCACGCGGATCCAACGCTCGAGTTTCCGATTGCATGGTACCAAATGCGAACCGGCTTTTCGGGTTTGGCCGAAGGAAGTTCTAGAACGAGAAAGTGACGCGAGAAGGATCTGCACACCGAAAATGAGAAGTCAATCATTGGTGACACTCCGTCCCTACCATCACAACCGGTCCGCTGATGCCAGCTTGTCGCTTCGGCTGATTGTCTCTTGGTGCGGACGAAGCGGACACAAGGTTTGGGACAGACGGTTTGGGTTCGGTAGGCAAACACGTGGCGATCTCAAGCATGAACGCAAGTGTTTGATCTAACAACTGGGGCGAAGGGCTATCGGCCGATACTGTTCCTGACCTGAACCCTCGTCAGCTGCCAAGCACCGAAACGCATCATGGCGCCCTCTCGGCAAGAAAACGAGCCAAGTCCTGTAAGATGATGAATTCACAGCCGGATCTGCCATCGAAGCTTCGAGAGCCTGCGTTTGCCGGCAAGGGAATATTGCTCTTTGCTTGTCATTGCTTGGCATCCGATAGGGCTGTGCAGGACAGAAATGGTCTTGGAAGCGGCGGCTGCATTAGATGCATGATGCTAAGTCGCTGAACAGGCTCGCAATGGACGGCTGCGTATCGTTGCTCGCTTGGAAATTATTTCTGGCAACCTGAACCGTCGGATGGACCGCTACTGTAGCTGCTTTCTCGTAGAGAAGTGAGGCGAGAGAGAAGTAAGCCGTCTGACCTCGCATCCGAAACGGGCTGCAAGAGGCAACAGCGTACTCGAGTTGCGGAATGAAAAGGAATTCCATTTTTCAAGTGGGATTGACGTACCAAAACCTCTCTAATATACCAGTTTTTTGGCAGGAGTTGCTGGCCCTCTGACTGCTCTCAAATTAGCCACTCACATCGACACGCATTGTCGGCTCATCCGACTCAGGTCAAGCGCCTCACCCATGCTGTGCTTCTGTGACTTATATCGAATGCAACTCTGTTTGGGAACTGCTTTTCGGCTATACCGACCTCTTTTGGCTACTGTTTGCACCCCCAACACAGACGCTGCTCGCATTTCAGCACAGCGCGTTCTCGCGATGCCTGTGCAAAAGCTGAGTTCTTGGAAACTGTGTCCAGCGTTGACGACCTTGCTACATTATCAGTCTCCTCAGCTTCCATGACGCTGGGAGCTGAGCAGCAAGCCGAAGATCTCTCAATGTGACCGTTCTCTTACTGTCGAAATGCCTGAGAAGTTTCGAGTGCCAGGACCACAAGAAAGCAATGGCCAAGATGAGTGCATGAAGGTGGTATACATATGAGCCCTCTTGAGTCTGTCGGCCGTCTCCATATTGTCAATCCTCTTTCTTGCTCGACGACTGACCATCACTCGATTTCGTTCTGGCACCACCACCACCAATACAGATGCAGGTGCCAGGTCCGATAGTCTTGTCCAACGTCCCGCGCCTCGACATGCCCCGCAGGGGCTTGGACAGGGGACCACATGTTTACCCATTCTACGATGCCAGCCTTGCTGGAACATACAACGCCCTTCACCCACCGAGTCTACAGCATGTCCAGCGCTTGCCAATGCCAAATGCTTTCGAAGGCACGGCACTACAACACGCATGGACCTCTGCAACCATGGCGACCATCACCCAACCTTCCCGACAGCCAATTTCGTGGCCATTTGCACCGACCACCATTGTCGATGTCGGAGCTTCATCTAACACTGTGCCTTCCGACCGCGGCTACCTGGAAGCAGAGGATTTGGGGGCACAGCTCGTTGAGGTTCTTGGGCCAGAAACGCCTGCATTGCTCCGCAATCCTGGTGTGGCTGATGCCACCGTGGAGAAGCCTCAGCCGTCGGCCATCAGAACTCGCAAGGTTCGTTTGACTGTGCCGCCCAAGCTGCGTCACATCCTCCAAAAGTGGCGCAGCTACATCAACATAACGTACAACGAGGCCATACGCAGGCTTAACCAGATCGACCGCGAAGCCGACCTTCCTCAAGACACCGAATTGTACAAGCAACTGGTCAACAACAACAGTGCGTTCGTCAAAAAGAGGGCTTTCATGAAGGACTGCCCTGCTGATACTCGTCGTGACGCCATCGAAAGGGCTCTCGCCAACCGGAAGGCCATCCTCACCCGCTTTTGGAAGATTCCAGTTGCTCGGCGTCCCCCTCATCCCCCCCTTCTCACCATGGCCACAGAGGCTAAGGACAAGCGCTTTGGTTTCTCACTGGGGTTTTCACAAGCTGCAGGAACAATCACTTTCCTGCAGGACGACACTGGGTATCACAGCCTCCGTCTCAAAATCTCCCCCCAAAACGTCGCTGCTGCAGCCAAGAAGCAGAAAGGCTGGCATAAGGACGATGCTCTTGTCACGATCAAATTGCGCGGCCAATCTCAACGTCGCTTTCTCGTCGAGAATTGTGCAACCAGAGGCAAACGAAACGATATCTACGGTCCCGCTCACGATTGGAGAATCCAGCTGGACCGCTACGGCCACTGGCAGCTCCTCTTCCCCTTCGAGGTTGAGCAAAGTCCGGTGCCAAGCACTTTTGCTGGAACCATCACGGTTCAAGGCTGCGATCCAGGCGTTGTCACCCCCATCTCCATCTTCAGCTCAAATGGCAACGTCACGGACATTGGGTCTCGAGAGGATGGCGCCCACCTGGAGAAGCTTCGTGTACAGCATGACAAGCTGACCAGTCGGGCCCAGCAGCGTCAGAGACAGATCGCTCCTCTTCCCATACGCCACCAGGGTCGGCCACCCCATCTGAACCGTCAGCAGCGAAGACGGCATCTTCAGCGCCGAGAGGTGCCCGAACAACAGCCCCAGCAGCCGAGAGACCGCCAGCAGCAGCAGCGCCTACCGCAGCGACAGCCGCCCCAGCCTCGCGCACGCAGTCGGCATGCTCTACCCTTTGCCTTGTCTGCAAAGAAGCGCCGCGGTCTTCTGCAGCGTGACAGAAATGTTTGCTCGCACCTTCACAACCTCGTCACAGAATATCACTGCCGTGCTGCCAACTACCTTGCCCTCAGCTCCGACATCATCATCATGCCGCGGATGGAGGTCCGAGCCATGATAAAGCGGAGGCAAAGCAACCTTGGTCGGCCCACAAAGCGCAGGCTCATGGGGTGGGGGCATTGCTCTTTCTTGAACCGCCTTGCGACCAAGTGTATCGACATAGCGGCAGATCGTCGATACCCACACAAGCTCCAACCAACCGTCCTGCTGGTTCAGCCAGAGGCTTACACATCCAAGACTTGCTCTCGGTGTGGTCACCTCAATCAGACTCTTGGCACCAGCAGGACCTTCCGATGCCCGACTTGCTCTTACACTGCCGACCGAGACCACAACGGCGCATTCAACATGCTCATTAAGGCCATTCGAAGTCCGCAGACCACACGCTATTAACGCATACAACGAGAACCAATTCGGGTCTGATACAGAAGGACCCCATGGCCCATGCCGCATGGGCTGTGAAATCTCGTTTGTAAAAAGGGACAGTTTCTGCGACCTTCGGGTCCAGATTCACCGGTGCTCTGCTGTCCGGCCCCTTGAACAAAGGGGTTACCGCTTGACGGTCTGCGAATTTCAGTAGTGGGATCAGCATGCAATTAGCAATACTTGCTTCTTTAATGCTGTTTTTTGTGAAACAACTTCTGAAGAAGTTCCTTCAGCTAGAGCGATATCCATTAGTGTGTTTTCAATAATACCAATTAGAATTCAAAAGCTTCTGGTCATTGTGCATTGGACCGTGCCGTGCCGCACTTTCTTCAGGCAAAATCGCTGAGACGCTAGAGCCGGGGAGCGGCGAGAAACTGGCACAACACAGGTTCGAAGTGGAGTTTTGTGTCTCTATCTTCCTCTCGACCTGGCCCAAGAGCCTCTATGCTGCCGGCTCAAACTCCGCAAGCGGGTGTACAGTAGGTCAAGCACAGACAGAGCAAGTCGCCTCTGCCGCTGTGCTGCCGCGTTGAGTTTTATCGCACAGATACCACGGCTCCAAGTCGTCCGCTCCTTGCCGCTGTTGCTGACGCTAACTCAGCTCTTTATCGTGCATTGCCAACAACCTTCTTTTGCGTCTTACCACCACCTTTGCGATCCCGCCAGACCATATCCTACGAACAAGCTTGCTCTTGTCTTCTGTTGCAAGTTTCGACGTCCATCTCTATCCTCAACGCACACACATACCACCTTTTGCACAAGGCTTACCGCAGCACTTTACGCTCTTTTCGCCAAGATGGTAAGTGCACCCCTCTTTGCGAAACGGACCATTCGGGCGGCGGAAAAGTGCTGGACAGCTGCCATCCAGCTGATATCCGACTACTAGATGTGCCGCTCTTGAGCGTCTTTCAAACTGGACTGGCCTTCGCTCGATAGGAACCGGCATACTGACCAAAACCTTGTTTGCTTTCGTTTTACCTTGCATTGCTCTCTCTATCTGTCTCGTTGGCTGCATCATTCTGCTTTTCGACTGTCCAGGGTTCCTGCTTTTCGAGTCCTTCCGATGGGAAGAAGATGAAGCGCACCGACACCAACCCGGGCAAGAACAACACCGAGTTGCACCGCACCACCTCCTCCTACCAGGGCTCCGTCGCCGAAGGCATGCGCTACTCGGACCGCGCCGCCAACGCCGAGCGCGACCGTCTTACCGCTTCGCAGCTGCACAAGTCCAAGACGCTCGAGGAGAGGATCAAACAGGCGGAAAGGGAGAACAAGTCACGCGGCGCGTAAAACGAACAACATACGCCTTCGATCTCTTCTCCTTTCTCCACAGGACAACACGAAGCGTTCTCACAGACGAACAAGGTCTTGTTCACCCCTCATGATATCCCCCTTGCGTTCCTCGTACATGCATGCTCCACTCTTTTGTTGTGGCTCTCTCAGAAATCCAAATCTCTTTTCGAAGTCTCTCGCTGCTCATCTTGCAAAGCGGTGGGCAATCTAATGCGATATTGTGTGGATAACGGCGTTTCAGGTGGAAGCGACATCGATGATGATCTTCCCAACAAACTTTCCCGATCCTTGGGTGCGGAAAGCTTCCTTCGCTTGGTTGAACGGGAACACCTGTTCGTCAATAACCAGCGGGGCGAGCACGTTCTTCTGCGCCATTCCACCTTCCAATTTGCGTTGTGCGTCCTCATGAGCGTCTAAGTACTGCTGGAACAGCCTGTAGCTTCCGCACATGACGCCCTGCAGCTGGGCTTGAGAGTAGAGGACTGCTTTTGCGACGTCCGGCAACGCTGCTTCTGCGTCCTGGGTGGGGGAAGCTTTGTAGTCATCCATGTAGCCGACGATCCAGACGGAGCCGTAGGGTTTGGTCGCAAGGAGAGCGCGCGTGAGTGTTGATCCGCCGGCGATGTCGATCGTGTGGTCGACGCCGTCCTCGCGCGGTGTGAGCGAGCGGACTGTCTCCCACCACCGCTTGTCCGTGTTGTAATTCAAACAGTCTCGCGCGTGGACGCCGAGCTTTTGGACGAGCGCAAGCTTCTCCTCCGAGCTCGAGATGACGATTGGCCGGGCTCCTGCAGCGAGCGCAAGCTGGAGCGCTGCGATGCTCACCCCTCCCGTACCCTCCACCAGCAACGTCTGACCTGGCTGCAGCGTTTTGCCAGCGTGCCCGAAGAGGCTGTGGAACGCCGTCAGCCCCGCCACGGGCAGACTCGCCGCCTGCCGGTAGCCTAGGTGGTCAGGAATGGGGAGCACATTGTACTGGTTCAACACGACGTGTTTAGCGAGCACGCCGTCGACACCGCCACCGAGCGCCCGGGCTTGCATCTCGTTGCCGATCTCGCCGTGTCTCCAGTCCGCCGTGAGATGCGTTACTACTCGAGAACCGACCTTGACCGTAGACACGCCGGAGCCTATGGCAAGGACTTTTCCCGAGCCATCAGAGACGGGTACTAGGCCTGTAGGAGGAGATGTTGGGGCTGGGTACGTTCCCGTTGCAACTGCAGGTGGATAGACAATGTATAAAGACGATCAGTCTGTCTCATCTGTGGTGGAGGAGCAGGTGGTGTTGGTGGTTGTGCTGATGATGGTGGCACTCACTTTGATAATCCCGAGCGTTCAGCGACACCGCCTGGATCTCAACCAACACTTGTGTTGCCTCCAACTGCGACGGCAGCAAAACATCTTGCTCCAAAACAAGTCCTATCAGACTCTTGTCAAACGACGCCAGCTTGTACACCTGCGTGGTTCGAGGAAGATTCGACATCTTGAGCGTCTGAATCCCTCCAGGATTGATGGTGGTGTCGCTGAAACATGACCATTCAGCCCACGTCAAGGGCAGAACCTCTCCCTCCGGGCCTTGCTCGTGCGGTAAGAGGCCCGCTCCCTCAGCCACACCAAACACCCTCGATTCCTCCCTCTGACAGTCATTCCAATCACTACCAATCCGATCGGCTAAGAAACATTTCTCGAAGAAACCAATAAAAAGAAGTGTACTGTATTGCCGCCGAAAGACGCCTGATGACTTCACCGCCACTCCCAAAATTTACGCGTAAATTAAGGCCGCGTACAGTGCGTTCGAAAATTGTCCACATAAAAATCACATCACCATAAATCATCACTTTACACCATGATTGCTCAAGGCAACCTATGACTGCCCTACACCGTTAGAAAGCCCTGCTTCTCAGCTTTCTGAAGATGTAAGTTATATGAGGAATGGGCGACATTGTGGTTTTTAAAAAATAGCTTCGCATTTTTGACTCATGTGGACAGTTTCTGAACAGCATATACTGGCAAACTAATACAGTACTTTGTGTTCCCGCCTCTGGCCTTGATAACTGCCTCTATTCTTTTGGGCATACTTTCCACCAATGCCTGGCATTAAAAAATCCAATTCACCTTCTCTTCACAAGCGGATACCACCATCTTGTAGCCACAGTCCAGGGCTTTCCAACGATATAAGGTGAGCATAGGTTGCATTGAACTATCAGGGGGTAAAGTGATGATTTATGGTGATGCGATTTTTATGTGGACATTTTTCGAACGCACTGTAAATCAACGTCCCTCAATGGGCAGTCCACACCAACGGAAGCACAGACAGAGAGAGCTCAAGCGACCACGCTTCTCATTGCGGATGTCTCGTGTTGGCAACGGAATCGAGGAGGGTGGCATTGGAAAAGGTAGGGACGGTGACCATCACTGGCTAGCCGCACCTCCGCGGCCACCACGGGTCCCGCCTCGAGGGGGAGGACCACCGCGACCACGACCTGGACCACCTCGTCCACCGCGACCTCGAGGACCGTGTCCACCTGCATGAGTGGCAGCCGCAGCAGGAACAGCAGGCCTTTGGGGTGCGTTGGGAGCAACATGCGGGCGGGGCGGTCGAGCACCTCCACGTGCTGCTCCACGCGCAGGCCCGTGGCCGTGACCGTGTCCGTGGTGGCCATTGGTAGGCGGGCGGATACCAAGAGCGGCCATGATAGGGTTGATCGCTTCCACCTGGTGCGTCGAAGCCGCCGCACGCGTAGGCTTGTGCGCACCGCTAGCGACGCCGGAGAAGGCAACGTCCTGCGAAACGGGGGCGTGGCGCTGCTGAGGACGCTGCAGGATCTGTGTGCTGCCACCTCGGCCGTTCTGTACAGCTGCGCTCGGAGTAAAGGCGTTGGGCGGGCGGTACGATGTGTTGCCTGCACCGTAGCCGCGGACGCCATTGCCGTTGCCGTTGCTCTGTGCACTACCTGTTCCTCCAATCGGTCCAAGCGTCCTTTCGAGAGCGCTGCCGACCGAGGCGCTGGTGTCACCGACGCCGCTGGTGCCGGCACAGACAAACTGAGGCTGCGTCAGGTTGAGCACGCTGACGAAAGACACGGTGGCACCCTTGTAAGGCGCGCATCGGTCGCCGAGCGTGGTGCCGCTGAGGAAGGGCACGTCAAACACCACCTCAAGCGAGTCGCTGTTGATGCCGACGACAACACCGCGCGCCGAGAGCGGCACGTTGCCGCTGTCCTGTACCATGATAACACGGTCGCCGAGCTCGAATCTCTGCGCCTGCAGACGGAAGGGAGCGTGACGAGGCTTGAGGAGCGCGGTACGAGGGATGCCCTTAATGAAGACGCGCTTGACCTGACTCGCGGCACCGATGGCCGTGCGCGTGTCGACCAGACGCGAAGTGAAGGCTTCGATTGTCTGCACCGTCTCCTTGGACAGCTGCTCGGCATAGAGCGGCACCGTCTCGAGATCACGGATGCCCTTGACTTTGATCCAGTCCTTGATCTGCGCCATCTTTTGGTCGACGATCGAATCATCCCAGATCTGCGAAGCACGCGTAATGTCGACGCCCGACTTGTGGCCGAGCATGGCTGGGATCTCAGGGAAGAGCTGCACGTACTCCTTGACAAGCTCGACAGCCTTCTCGGAGAACTCCCATCCGGCCAACTTGCGCGAGTAGCCGAGCACCTTTTCGCCCTTGGCGTCAAACTTAAGTCGAAGACCAACGTTGACCTTCTGGTCCTTCCAGGTGAGCATCATGCTCGAGGTCAGCTTGGAAAGAGCGAGCGAAGTGATGCCGCACTTCTTGGCGACCTGGAAAGAGGGATAGTAGTTGACGCGAGCACGCTTGCTCACGAGGTCGCGCAGGTATGCATTCTCCTTGGCTTGGTTGGGGAAGAAGGCAACCTCGATGGCCAGCGAGGCGTCGGTGCTGCCGACGACGTGGGCGGGAGTGCCGTAGGCATTGGCGCCGAGGAAGAAGACCTTGGTCTTGTCCGGGTACTCTTCACGGATGGGCTTGGCAGGCGATTCGAGGAATCGAGCGTCGTCGTGAACGACGTTGGTCACCGTCACCTGTACAGCCTGGTCGATCTCCTTCTTCGAGCTTTCCTCGTAGTCCTTGATGAAAGCACCATCGTCGAGTCGCTTGAGACCCTTGAGCGGACGGATGTGGACGAGGACGTCGACGTCGCCGATGAGTACACCCATTCGCTTGCTATAGTGGTACTCGGCGCGCTCGGCCTTTTTCTGGAAGTCGCTGAGGGTGGCACCCTGATGCGCGTGGGCGATGATCTTCTGGTGGCCACCGACCATACCCATCTCGTAGCGGAAGAGGTTGTCCGAGACACCGACGACGAGACCTTCCGTCAGGAAGGGCCAGTTGAGGAAGGCACGTTTGCCGATCATGGCCTCCGCAATAGCCTCGGTCTTGGCATCTTCGTATGCGTTCTCGATGGTGATGACCATACTGACACCCTTGGACTCGGACTGGAAGATGTTGACTCCGTGATGGCCAAGACGACCATAGTGAGGAAGCGTCTTGAGGGAAGGGAAGCCGGCCAAGGCGCGGACGCCAAGCTCGACGCCGTTGGGAAGGCCCTTGACGAGGTGGAGGCCATCGAGCGTGGGAAGATCAAAGTTGTTGACACGGGCTCGGCAGTGCACGAGATCCGGAAATGTGCCAGGCAGACTCGAAGGGAAGAAAACTTCTTCGCTATCGTTGTAGGTAAACTCACGGCTGTGGCCGAAACCGTTGCGCTTTCGCTCCTCGATGCCGAGATACACCTCGCGTTTGTTGAGAGCGTCAAGCAGACGCTTCTCGTCGATGAAGGGAATCTTGACGACGGCCTCCCAGTCTTGCTTCTTACCGTTGAGATCGGCCTCAAAGTTGGTGGGGTAGAAGTCAATGATGGGCGAATTGGGGTCGGTCATGAGGTCGCGGAAGGCGGTGGGAATGTGCTGGTTGCTGAGTGCGGGAAGCACACCCATGAGCTGGTCAAAGGGACGGAAGGGCTTGCCAAGCTCGAACTCAAATTTCATCTGGCCGACGTTCTTGAGGTCAGAGATTTTGGGGGCATAGTGGTAGTCGTAGAACCAACCCCACGAAGCAACACCATCGTAGTAGTAATGGAGCACCCACTGAAGGCCCTCGATGTAGCGGAAAGCAAGCTTGGACATGGCGTCGTCGTCGCTGTAGTCGATCTCGAGCTTTTCCTTGTAGTAGTCTTTCTTCCATGCGGTCATCTGGGTTGCGAGACGCTGCTTGTAATCTTCCTCAGGGTCGACGTCGTCGTCACTCGCGGTATCCACCTTGGCCTTGAGGTAGCGACCCAAGACTCGATCGACAGCAACGTCGGCTTCAGACTTGGCGACGGGGACTTTGTTGCCAGCTGCCCGGTCGGCGGCTTCCTCGTCCGAGTCTTCATCAGAGTCGTCGCCATCCTCGTCGGAAGGACCATCGTCGCTGTCATCGTCTTCGGCAGCGATAGCGGGGAAGGAGAGAGTGATGGCGGGCAACTGGGAGGCAGGGTCGATCTTGTTGAAAGAGGCACGCAGCTTCAGGCTAGAGGCGAGGTCCTCAAGGAAGCGCTTGTCCTTGTTGGGGAGATCGGCGGGCACCAGGAGCTCCTTAGGAGCGCCGGCCGGGTCGTGTCGTCGTGCCATGATGAAAGCGTGCACCTTGTCAAAGAGGTCACGTTGTGACTGAGTGAGAACGAGGCCTCCCTTGGCTTTGGCTTGGGTGATGGCCTTCTTCTTCTTGGATACCTTGGCCTTGTGAGTAGCGGTGTCGCCGTAGTCGCGCTCGAACTGCTCCATCTCAAAGTTGCAAAGTTCAGAGAGGACAAGCTCGAGGCGATCGGTACGCAGCACACCGCTCTCGTTGAGGTAGCCACCGGCGACGGGAAGGACCTTCTTGTAAATATTGAAGAGCAGGTCCATGGCGCCTTCGTTGATGTGAAGGCCGGGGAGATGGGGTAGGAAATCGTTTCCCACGAAGATGTTGAGCAGAATGAAGTCGTCAATGATCTTTTCAAATTCGTAAGGGAAAGGAAGGGAGGAGCGAAGATCCTGGAACTCGAGGTCGAGGTACTCTCGAAAGAGAGACAGGTGGAGGAGGAAGAAGTTTTGCGACTCGAGGCTGCCCTTGGACTTGCGACGGGGGCCGAATTGGACCTCTTCACGGAGCAAGCAGAAGTGAGGGTCGTGGCTGAGCAGACCCAGCATGATCAGATCGGCGTCGAGACCGTAGAGACAGTGACGGACGTTCGGATTGTAGTCGGGCTGGGCCTTGCAGAGACGGATATACTCCATGATCTTATGCTCACCCTCACCGGGCACGTCGTGACCCGAGAGGATGACCTGGACGTTGCGCCAATCGGCGTCTTCGGTAATCTTCTTGGCGATGAAGTATTCAAGCTGTTGTGAAAGCTTGGCCATGAAGGGGGTGCCTGGGGTGATACAGTTGGAGTCAAAGGCCTCTTCCTCGGGCAAGACCTCGCCGCGACGTTCGGCCTTTTCCTTGATCTCCTTTGCCTCCTTGGCAGTTCGGAAACGTCGGGAGCGCTGCTGGTTCATCTTTGCACGGGGAGCGACACCGTCGACAGCGAGGAAAAAGACCTTCTTGGGCTTGATCTTGTGGAAGAGATGCTCTATATACGCGAAGACAGCTAAGAATATTTGTGTCTCTGTGATACGGAAGGATGCATCGTTGTCGTTGGGGTGAGAGCAGTTGTGGATGATACCGTTCATGTCGAGGTAGAGGTTGTCAAACTCGGGGATCTTGTTCTCCTCGATGAGCTGACTGATGAGCGGATAGCGCTCCGACATGAAGCGGAAGAATTTGGGGATACCCATGGTTGCGAGCGGGCTAAGCGAGCCGGGGGAAGCAAAAGAGTGAAGTTGTGTGGGAGGAGAAAAAGAGGTCGCAGACCTTGCGGGTGGAACGACAGCGGAGAAGCAAGCGAGCGAAAGCCTCGTGAATCCTGTAGTACGAAAGTCGTGTAGCCTGTTGCACGAGTGGTTTGGAGCGTGTTGGAAAGATGCAAATGTGGTTGGCGAGAAGCAAGCTGCAGGGGAGGCTAGAGTCGAACCGAAACAAAAGAGAGCAGTATTTGTGAAGTGAAAGGTCGAAAGGAATCGAACAGAAGACACACAAAAGTGCTGGACGGAGGCAAAGAGCCGATGAGGAGAAGGAAGGAAGGCAGGGAGGACGAAACTGGGGTTGAGATGAAGGCGTCTAGGCGCCTCTGAGCCTCGGTCAGGGTGTGCGCCGCCGCCACCTGTTTGCGTTCGAGTCAATTCGCCTTGCAGAAAAGCGCAGCAGGACTAACTTTAACAATCCAAAATCGGTTTTTGGTGATCGGTTAGCTTCACGGCTTCTCCGAGGCGATCTTTCCTCCACATCGTATGGCTTGAAGCTAGATTTCACTTCTCGGCGAGTCACTCAGAGCCAAGTCATGGATGTGGCGGTTATCGTCAAGTCCTCGATCGTTGTGAACCTGATATGACCTCAGTTCAGATGTTGAGAAGCAGCATTGGCAGTCGTTGGCGATGAGCTTGTGGGCACAAAAAGCAGTCGGTCGAATCAGAGGCAAGTGAGTCCCTTTGATGCTGCAGGTTGAGGTCGTTTGACTGAGCCCAATTTCAGAGCGAATTTAGCCACGCAATTCGCCGGGTGGGCACACCTCTCAATTCGGATGAGCAAGCGGCTTCGTAATTCATCGTGCAGTGACTTAGCAGCTGCTCTTCTCGCACTCGGACCTCTTCCGAACCTTGCCTTTGTCTGATCATACGCTCTTCCTCTCTTCTGTTCTTCTCCCTCAACCATCAACTGTTATCACCAGCATACTCATCGGAACGCCCGCAATATTCCTCTCGCTCGCTCCCGCAAGCTTTCCGAACGATACCGCTTGACGGCGAGTCACGTCCTCCGTATCTATGATCCCTTCGCAAAGGTACGCGGCTGGCAATGCCGCTCGCTGGCGCACCTCGGCTTCCAATGCGGCCACCATGACCTCACGGCGCCTTGCATCCTTTTCGTCGAATGCTGCTGCTGCAACTGCGCGCAGGTCCACGGCGTCTCGTTTCGCAGATGCTCGGATACCCCTCCCTATCGAGGCCAATGCGGCAGCCACATCTTTCACTTCCATCCCGGCCCGCTCCCTGTTCACCTCATCACCTCAGTATCTTCCACGGGTGAAGAAGTTCGAAAAAATGCTTAAAGAGGGAGAGGAGCACGGCGGCGAGGAACACGAGGTCGAAAACGAGCAAGAGCCACGCAAGGAGCCAGACGAGTCGGAAGCCAAAGCCGAGTCTTCCGGCTCCTCGTCTTCTTCGGGCGCCAGATCCGCTACCGGTGGTGCTCCGGGTGCAAGTGGGTCAGGCTCCAGCTCGGGTTCGGGCTCAGGCTCAGGCTCCAGCTCAGGTTCCGGCTCCAATTCCGTTGCTCGCTCTACGGTGCCATCGGTATATCCACAAGTCCTTGCTCTTCCAATTACTCGGCGACCGCTCTTCCCCGGCTTCTACAAGGCCGTTGTCATCAAGAATCAGGCCGTCTGCGCCGCGATCAAAGAGTCGCTCAAGCGTGGCCAGCCTTACATTGGTGCCTTCCTGCTAAAGGACGAAGAGGAGGATGCCGACGTTATCACCGATCTCAGCAAAGTTCACAAGGTTGGTGTCTTTGCTCAGGTCACCAGCCTTTTCCCCGTTCAGGGTGGCGGCCAGACCGGCGGGAGCAAGAAGGGCAAAGACGGTGAGGACAAGTCCGACGACGAAGAGGGCATTACCGCTGTGCTGTATCCGCACCGTCGTATTCGTATCGATGAACTCATCACCCCCACTGGTCAGACCATCCCATCGCCACCACCAGGTACTGAAGGTGCCGGTCCCGCCAACCCTATCAGCGACGAGGCTGCTGATGAAGCCGTCAAGGCCGCTTCCATCGCCAAGGTGCACGAGATCCAACAAGAGGCGCGAGACGAAGGCATCCTGCCCGAGGTCAATGACGCGTCTGCAGCTCACCTCCAGCAAAATTCCCCGCCCTCACCACCTGCAGCGGTCGATGGCCAGGCCGAAGCTGAAGGCAGTGCTGCTACCTCTGCCGCCGACGGTCAGGACATGCCCTCGCACTCTGCGCCGTTCCAGACCTCGTTCCTTCAGGACTATGCCGTCTCGCTCGTTAAAGTCACCAACCTCGCCGCCGCTCCGTACGACAAGCGTAACGACCAGTACATCCGCGCCGTCATGTCCGAACTCATCAGTGTCTTCAAGGACATTGCACAGCTTAACCCGCTCTTCCGCGACCAGATCGCCAACTTCTCCATCTCGCAGGGCGCAGGGAACGTCTTCGAAGAACCCGAGAAGCTCGCCGACTTTGCTGCTGCCGTCTCCACTGGCGAGGTCGGTGAGCTGCAAGCCGTGCTTGAGGCTCTCGATATCCGCGAGCGTCTTCAGAAGGCACTGGTGGTACTCAAGAAGGAGCTCATGAACGCACAGCTGCAGAGCAAGATCAGCAAGGATGTCGAGTCCAAGATCCAAAAGCGTCAGCGCGAATATTACCTCATGGAGCAGCTCAAGGGCATCAAGAAGGAGCTCGGCATCGAGAGCGACGGCAAGGACAAGATGGTCGAAAAGTTCCGCGAGAAGGCCGGCGAGCTCAACATGCCCGAAGCCGTGCGTAAGGTGTTTGACGAGGAGCTCAACAAGCTCCAGACTCTCGAGCCTGCCGCCAGCGAGTTCAATGTCACCCGCGGCTACCTCGATTGGCTTACGAGTATCCCATGGGGCGTCCACTCGCCCGAAAACTATTCGATTTCGAACGCCACTGGCGTCCTCGACGAGGATCACTATGGTCTCTCGGACGTCAAGGACCGCATCCTCGAATTCCTCGCTGTCGGAAAGCTCAAGGGCACCGTCGAAGGCAAGATCATCTGCTTGGTCGGTCCGCCCGGTGTCGGAAAGACGTCGATCGGCAAGTCGATTGCACGAGCTGTCGAGCGTCAGTTCTTCCGCTTCAGTGTCGGAGGTCTCAGCGATGTTGCCGAGATCAAGGGTCACCGACGAACCTACGTCGGCGCCATGCCAGGCAAGGCCATCCAGGCGCTCAAGAAGGTCGGTACCGAGAACCCGCTCATCCTTATCGATGAAGTCGACAAGATCGGACGCGGCCACAACGGCGATCCTTCGTCAGCTTTGCTCGAGATGCTCGACCCAGAGCAGAACGGCTCCTTCTTGGATCACTACATGGACGTTCCCGTCGACCTTTCGCGTGTTCTGTTCGTGTGCACGGCCAACACGCTCGAAACCATCCCGCAGCCACTACTCGACCGAATGGAGGTGATGGAGGTATCGTCGTACACCGCCGAAGAGAAGCGACACATTGCTCGAGGCTACTTGGCTCCTCAGGCCAAGGAGGCGTCGGGTCTGCAGGACGCCAATATCGAGCTGCCGGACGAGACGATTGATTTCCTCATCAAGCATCACGCGCGCGAGAGCGGTGTGCGTGGTCTGCGCAAGCTTCTTGAGAAGGTCTACCGCAAAATCGCTTTCGAGATTGTCAAGGAGCACGGCGAGTCAGTGTTCCCCGAGCCTAAAGAGGGTGAATTGGCGAGTGCCAAGACGGAGGCTGCGTCGGCTGTTCCGGCGGGCGCTGCGGACAGCTCCACCCGGTCGGTGACTCCACCAAATGTGGACGGTCAGCAGCCAGTGGAGGGTAAGGAGGCGCCATCGCCTTTCACAGAGCCGTCCGCTTCAGCGAGCGAGGCAGAGACGTCGCCGGACAGCCAGCCCAAGCAAGATGGAAAGGTGCTCGGCAAGGAAGCAGCCCCGGAAGCACCCGCCAAGGTGACGACGGAGAAGCGTCAGCCCATGGCTGTGCCCAAGGATGTCAAGGTGGTTATTACGATCGACAGCTTGCGCAAGTACCTGGGACCACCCGTGTATCACAAGGATCGTCTGTACACAAGTGCCATGCCCGCGGGTGTGTCGACGGGTCTCGGCTATCTGGGCAATGGCTCTGGCTCGCTCATGCCCATCGAGACGACCATCATGCCGGGCAAGGGAGGCTTGCAGTTGACGGGTAAGCTCGGCGACGTGATCAAGGAGTCGGCCTCGATCGCGCTCTCGTGGATGAAGACGAATGCGTTTGAGCTGGGTATTGTCAAGGATGCCAAGGAACAGCTGCTCGAGAACAAAGATGTGCACTTGCATATGCCCGAGGGTGCCATCGGCAAAGAAGGTCCTTCTGCCGGTGTCGCATTTACTGTCTCTCTCACATCGCTACTGACGAACCGATCCGTGGCACCGACGCTGGCCATGACGGGCGAAGTTTCGCTTCGAGGCATGGTGCTGCCGGTGGGCGGGTTGAAGGAGAAGCTGCTGGCTGCGCACCGAGCGGGGATTACAAAGGTGATCTTGCCCGCGCAGAACCAGCCGAATGTCGAGGCGGACGTGCCCAAGGCGGTGTTGGACGATCTCGAGGTGCATTATGTAAACAATGTGTGGAGTGCGCTCAACCATGCGTTTGGAGAAGGACCCTGGACGGCCAAGGCTAAGGAGATGGAGGAGCTGGAGCGTCAGGAGTCAACCGTGTCGGCCCCACGGAAGGAGACGATCAAGGAGGATGACGGGGCTAGTCAGGACCAGCCGGTCAACTAGACGCAGTAGTAATACAGCATAACCCACCGCTCACCCTCTCCTGCATCGTTCTAATTCCGTGTAGCCCTTATGCATAACAACGCAGTTCGTTTCAGAGGATAAATGGGGAGTGCCATTACGAGTGTGTGAGTGCGGGCGCGGAAGTGATGTTGTAGCTTGAGACCGGGTTGTTGAACAGTAAAATTACTTGGTCGGGGGATTAGGAGCGAGTTTGTAGGGATGAATCAGGATCGGGGGCAGGTGCAGCGCTGTTCTTGGGGAACGTTGGCAAAGACGGCGTCGATGTGTCTGCCACATCCATGCCAGGTGGTTTTGCCGCACTTGTCGCCTACAGTCATCAGTGGCCAAGAAAGGTGCAGGATGATCAGTACGAGTCGACGAAAGCGGTAAAGGATAGATTGTACGTACAGGTGACAGCCATGCAGCTGTTGACCATCTTGTCGGCAGAGGAGGGGGTGAGGGTGAAAGCCATGTTGAAAGGAGGTGGGGCTGTTAGGTGGGTAGAAGGGTGAAAGGATGGGGTAGATGGGTGATGGTGTTGGTGAGGGAGGATGTCGTTTGACTCGATCGATAGCGGCGCAGTTGCACCACCGAGATTTGCGCAGAAGCGCACCGGCCCATACCTCGGCCTCCTAGCTGCGCTCCGCCGCAACTTTTCTGGAATTTTAAGTTTTTGCGTCCAGGGTTCAAGTAAATATCCTCAACAGCTTCCGACTCCATCACCATCACCAGGTGTGTCTGCATCGCTCCCGCCATCACCGTCGTACGGCCACACAAACTGCATCCGCGAGCACCTATCGCAAGCAGTCGCACTGCTCCATCGTTCTCGTCGACCAACCGCATCCCTCACCACAGCGACAATGGTAGCCAAATCCACCCGTCCCATACCCTCCTCCTCATCATCGGCATCATCATCCAAACCCAAATCGTCCATCCGAAGCACCTCTTCCTCATCCTCACCGTACAAATCCACAACGTCACTAGTTCAATCCAGCGCCAAAAAACCTCTCAAATCCGCCTCCAAGAAGAAAACAAGCAGCAACAAGTTTCGAGACATGGAGAAACGAGAGCTGCTCGATGGGCAGACAGCTGCGCTACTTGCTCAAGCAGACACTGACTCGAGGGAAAGTAGGGACGGGAAGGCAGATCCGTTTTCGTACGGTGTTTCGTCGAGTGCGGATCAGCGGCGGAGAACGAGGAGGCAAGTGGACGAGGCGGCGCTGGCGCTGGATATGCTGATGAAGTCTTGACGCTGGGGGTATTAGATGATAGCAGCTGAAACCACGTCGACTAATACGAAGGTGACGTTAGTTTTATCAATACTTGTATACGACTTACAACATCCGATGCTGGGTGTTGATACCCAGTACCTTGTTTCCCAAGTTGCGATCTTGGGAGGACGTTGCAAGGATCTTAAACCAATATCCAAGGGCGATCCGACTCTGATGTCTGAGATCCGTCCTTGACAAAGGCAATATAAAGTAGTGAGATAGCGCAGTCGGCTGGAAGCCTGGGGTACAACCGTAGACTATAGACACCCGACGATGGGTGTGGGATATCGCTCTGGGATCTAGGGATGTGTTAGAGAGGTGGAAGATTCGATATGTTTCCACTCTTCGGTGCTACGGAACTGGGCCTTATATACACATGCATCGCTGGTTGGTTTTACACTAAGTCGTGCTACTCTCTCCAGCGAGGTCTCCCTATACAACGTTTGGGAACCTGTCCTTCCTCTATGGAGCGCAACGCCCGACGTCGGGTGTTGCCTCCCTTC
This sequence comes from Sporisorium exsertum, assembly GCA_928724755.1. NCBI lineage: Eukaryota > Fungi > Basidiomycota > Ustilaginomycetes > Ustilaginales > Ustilaginaceae > Sporisorium > Sporisorium exsertum. The sequence goes on from CAKMXK010000001.1 coordinate 779,899, forward strand.
GAGTTCTCAACGTCCCGTTTTCTTCCTTCTCTCGTCCTATGATTGGTCCGGTCCACATATGCCCGACCATTGTTCCTTCTCGTTGTCCTGGATGACTCGTCATCGGCAGGTGTCGGAAGCAAGCACTCGTCATCGAGTCTTGTCATTGGTCGAGAGGTATATCGATCCGTTGAGGTGGAATGTGATTCGCTGGCATCGCTCAACACCCATTGTCGGGTAATGAGGTCCACGAACCAATGAGCGCGTCCGTCTGCGCGCCATGTGTAAAGGTATTTTCCAGTTGGCCCGAAAGTTTCCCCGACGTCGGCCTCTTGAGTTAGTCCCGTCGGAGTTAAACACCCGTTAGTGGGTGAAGTACCTCGTGGATGAAATGCCGAAGTGGGAGACGAATTCAGATTCGCATTGTCGAATCCAACAGGGGGAACTGTTACCTTGGATAGTCTGACCGACTGGTCTCTTGTAGAAAGGGACGTTTTCGCAGCCGTCGAAGCGTCTACCGCCACCCGACCGTTCAAGAATCACTGCATCTCGTCGTATACCCCAAACCTTTATCTGTCGCACTTGTATCATCTTCAACCCTCATTCTGCATCAATCTTATACACCATAGCAACCCAGGGACCTCTCATTCCCAGCATTCGCGCTTGGGTGGCGCTGTCGGAGATGTCAAAAGTAGATTGTCGAGAGGTGTTTCTTGTAGGGCCCATGGCTCACATCGGAATTTCTGAAATAATCTAACCATGCACCATTGGCTTTCTCATAGGCAATGACACCAGATTCTTCACTCATCACTGATCCACAGGCTATGATGCAGCAATGAGAGACTTTGTATCATAGGTGGCTATGAGTATAGCAATGAAACAACTTTGGTACCATTGACAATGGTAATGTGGACCATAGGTGTATCATTGGCTGAGAAAAAAAACATATACATCACAGAACTCTGTAGCATGCATAATAGGATAGTTTTCTTACAGAAACAACAGGAAACATGGCATTTTATACAAAGACTGTCGCAGCGCAGCTGATGATGGTGATGGCAAGTGTTGCCAGCTGACAGCTGATGGTGATGGCAAGCAGGTTTCCACATGCACACTGAATTTCAAGTGCCGAATTTTGATGTGTTTTGTTTTATGTTAGGTTCAGCTGATGAGTGTTTGGACCATTGCCACACCATAGGCAATGACCATTACAAAATCAGCCAATGATACAGATCTGACTCAGAGGCAATGGTATGCCAATGGTACCCCCATAAAAAGCTCCAGAAATTCCGATGTGGCTCGTCAACCGGAATTGTTAGCTCTTGCAAACGCACAATGGTGAAAATTTCGAAATCTTCTTCGGCACTCGGACGATGGAAGAAGGGAAGAAAACCAAAAAGACGGAGGCTGCGAACCCACACCTCTCCTGACTGTCCTGACTCTCATCATCTCAAACTGCTTCTTCACCTCGACGACACACCCTTCCTACCGGCCACACTCTTCCTACCCTACCGAAGGACCACCTCCCACTCATAGTATAACTTCGGCTTTGTCTACCTACACCCAACGCTCCCACAGCATTATTCGCAGCATAAGACTCCCTCAAAAATGGTCGTCCGAATCCGCCTCAGCCGCAAAGGCACACGCAATAATCCGTTCTATCACGTCGTGGCGATCAACGATTCGAAACCACGAGATGCGCGACCTATCGAAAAGCTCGGCGAATTCGATCCCATCCCGCGCGCACCCTCTGCCGCTCGACTACCAACACCTTTCCTCGGCAGCGCGAAATCGCAGCCCACCGCAGCGCCCGGGTATGGAGGGCTGATGACGTCCGGTCTCCCCAGCACAAGTACAGCGGAGTTTAAGGAGGGATTGAAGCAGAAGCGGCTGGAGTGGAACGAGGAGCGGATTAAGCATTGGCTGAAGTTGGGTGCGCAGCCGAGTAAGCCCGTTGCGCGGCTGTTGGATCGAGCAGGGCTCGTGCCAAAGGGTGTGCATTATAAGGGCATCTACAGGCCGCCGCCGACGGAGCATCTGGCGAAAGAGGCGAGGGAGGCAGCGGCGAAGAAGGCCAGCTCATAGGCTCGTTCAGAGGGAATATGCATGTCGGTAGTAGTGTCGCACTTTGCAATTATGCTTCAGATACATACCCGCTGGTGGCCGAGTCGACCTCGCCCGGTTGTGTTTCGCTTCGGCCTCTAGGACTCGTTTGACCCGTGATTCGTGCGTCGGATTGACAGAGTTTCGAAGTGGGCAAGAGGCTAGCGGAGCCAAGGGCACGCAACATTCTCTGAACCGGACCATTGTCCCCACAGCGACAATCCTAGCGTCCTACCCCTTAACTTCTTCCGAACCTGCCGTTTACCTCTTCACATCACTGCATCACCCCCCTACCTTCGCATCACCGTCTCTCCAAACGTGGTCGTCAAACACAGTCAGCCCAGTTTAGACATTCACCAACATCACACACCCTCTCGCAAGATCGACAGAACAAATCATTTCAGAAATAAAACGCGCGGGGGGTATTTACAAAACCAAGAACCTATCAACAACATCGCAACCGGATCAGGCACCCTGTTGGAGCCAGAACCATGATGAGTCGCGCCCACATCGAATCCTAGCCAACGCGCCTAATCGCGAGACTGGTTGTTCAAGATGCGCAGGACGCTGATGAACAAGTTGACAATGTCCAGATACAGGCTGATGTTGGCCAGCACCCACTCCTCTGCGCTGAGCCGCCTCTGGATGAGCCAGGTGTCGTAGACGATGTAGAGGCTGAAAACGACGCAGCCCGCGCAGGCCATGATCAGGTCAAACGTTTGGTTGTACGGCAGGAACACGCCCACAAAGCCCACGCCGACGAGGACCATGAGCGCGCCGAAGAGCCAACCGCCCAGACTGCCGAAGTCCCACTTGCTCTGCAGCGTGAACAGGGTAAGCCCGAAGAACGTGAACGCCGTAATCACCATGGCCTGGAGGACGATCTTCTGGTCGACGTACGTGATCACTGTTCCGAGCGACAACGATTCGAGCACCGTAAACAGTCCAAGCAGGATCATGTTCGTTGGGTGAGAGTGGCGCTTGAAGTACAGTACGCCCATAGTAACCAGGCTGCCAATCAAGGGAACGATGAACGCCCACTGATTGTTCTGCACCCAACCAGCGACGCCTTGGGTGGTCATGAGCGCGGCAATAACCGTCGTGCCGAGGATCTGGAAGAAGAGCACGCTGTAGACCTTGCGCAGGAACATGGCACGGATCTCGGGCGACGACTGCTCGACGGTGACGCCGAACTTGAAGTCGTCCGGATCGCCCTCTTCGTCGACATTGCGCGGGGTCGTGGATGTTTCAGCGGCTCCGTAGGAAGGCGCAGGAGTCTCATGCTGCGGTACGGCGGTGTAGCCTTTAGGCGGCGCGTACGACGGCGGAGCAGCGGGGTAAGTCGACGATGACATTGTGAAGGGAGGGATGGGTGGCGATGGTGAAGAGATGGTGGTTGGTGAGTATGGATGGCGAAGGCCAAGGCCAAGGTAAAGGCTGAGCCCACGTTGAAATGAAATATGTGGAGCAGGAAACGGGTCAAGCGGCGGCTGCGGATGCAAGAGTGCGCGCGAGCCTTCCAGTTTTTTCGGGGCTGAGCAGAACCCTTTCTTTATGATTCAAGGCACAGCCCACGTTTTCAAGACAAATCCCAACGAAGCTGCTAGAAATCGAAATACTCGCCTCGCAACCGACACCACATTCACACTGGATTCGATGATGATGATCTCTGATTTGGCTACAAATGGATGATCTACAACCGGTTCTGGCGTCCCAAAAGTAAAGACGGTCGCATTAGCTGAGCTTCTTTTGTTACAGATTTGAAATGAGGGAGGAGGCGGAAACCAAAGGAAGCTGGGTGGTTGAGCGCGAAAAAAGCAAGGGACGGAGGGCGGGAGAGATTGTTCTGGGTTGCTGATGTTTTCCGTTATGTCGAAGTGTCATACCGTGCGAAAGATCGTCGTCCTCCGGACCACAAGGTCGCCAAGACACAAGATCCTACGTTCTTGCATCCACTCTTCAGTGGTAGACCGACTTGAACTTGCTAATGGGAGGACGGGGCAACAATCCACCGTGTGACTTGACCCCATTGATACGGTGGTAAGCGTTCAAGTTCTTGTGCAGCGTAAACTGGAATACAGAGCTTCCACCCTCACGCGCGATAATCACACTGGACCACAGGAAGAAGCTCCAGATACGGTACATGCGATCGCCGTACTTGGCCACCACCTTGTCCTTGTTTGCCTCCCAATTCTGGGCCCATCGCAGGATGGTCGCCGAGTAGTGGACACCCGCGACATCCACCGAGCGAATCTCGAATCCGGCCTTCTCGAGGTGCGAAACAACCCAGCCGAGCGAGCAACTCGCGTCAGCGCCGGGGAAGATGTACTTGTTCATGAACAGGCCCCACTGCAGGTCGTGGAACTGCCATGTAGGTCGAAGCCCGGCTACCTGGAACACGAACACTCCATCGTCATCCAGCAGGTTGTACACGTCCGAGAGGAACTTGTCGTAGTGTCGGATGCCCACGTGCTCGGCCATCTCGAGCGAGATGATCTTGGTGTAGTGGCCCGGCTGCACGGGGATATCGCGGTAGTCGAGGTTCAAGATGCGCGCCTGGCTCGAGTCGATGCAGTTCTTCTTGAGACGGTCGTTTCCGAAACGAGTTTGCGTCTTTGCCAGCGTAACACCGGTCACGTCACATCCATAGTTGACAGCGGCAAAGGTAGCAAACGTACCCCAACCACATCCAATGTCGAGCACGCGGTCCTCCTTTTGCAGGTCGAGCTTGGAGCAGACGAGGATGAGCTTGTTGTCCTGCAGCTCTTCGAGCGTCTCGGCCTTGTTGGGGTCCGAGATGATACCCGAGGTGTAGATCATCTGCGGGCCAAGGAACCACTCGTAGAAATCGTCGCCTCGGTCGTAGTTATCCTGGATCTGCGTCTGGTCCTGTTTGGCGGTGTGCATGAGGACATCGGGGATCAAGTTGAAGAGAACATACTCGAACAAAGGCCAGGTGAACTGCATCGAGGCCCAGTCCCATCGGTACTCGAGCAGCTCGTTAAGCGGCAGCTTGGGCTCGATCTTGCCGGCAAAGTAGGCGTCATGGAAGGTCTGGTACGGGATCTTCTTGTCACTGTGATACTTTTTGCGGAGCTCAGGGTCCTTGATCTCCATGTAAAATTCGAGCGGTTTGCCGGGGAGCGTGACTTTTTCGTTCTTACGCGGGCCGTAGGTAGACATGACAGTCCAGTATCCGATGGCGACGGGAGCGCCAAAGAGGGCGCACAGCAGGAGGTAGCTGAACCATCCGAACCACTGTGGGTTGACAAAGGGGATGAGACGGAGCACGACAGCGGGGGTGAAGAAGACGAGCAGAGCCAGGTGGATGTTGTTGAACGAGCCGTTGCCTTCGGCGGGGAGAGGAGCATTGGCAATGGTGGGGTAGTTGGTGAGCTTGACTTTGCCTCCTGGAGCGTACTTGACGGAAGCATTGCCGTTGACAGCTGCAGGAGCAGGAGCAGGAGCGACACCATTGGAGCCGTTGCCGAGCTTGAGGCTCGAGCCGTTGGCAGTGGCAGCAGCGACTGGAGCAGCAGTAGATGGGCCGGTAGCCGGGGTAGCGGATTGGTCGTGAGGAACAGCGATAGCGGCAGCAGGGGCCAAGTCAACGATTCTGGAGCTCAAGCTGGAGGAAGAGACATTGTGCGGGAGATCGACGGTCTCGGTGACGCCGTGCGAATCAAAGGAGAGGTTCTTGGTGAGACGCTCGTAAGCCTCAACCGCTGGGTCCGTCATCTTGAAGGAGCCCTACGATCACAACGATGGCAGGGAAGGGACAGGGGATGAAAGAGGGAGCGAGAAGGAGGGAGGAAGCAAGAAGAACGGGCGCCGCAGACACGCAGGCAAGGGCGTCGGAATGGATTCGTCTCAAGGAATAATGTGGACGGGGCGAGGAGAATGAAAAAGAAAGCTAACTGCCGACTGCACTGAAACAAAATGGTGCGTGCAGGATTGACAGCGATCACATCACAGACAGGCGGCAGCCGAGCTTCAGGCCAGTCAGAAGAAGAAGACAAGCTCGGATGAGGTCGGTAGCGAAGAGCAGCAGCAGCAGGAGGCAAGCAATACAAATCTGCAACTGCAAGTTAGACCGTGCTGCTGCAGCTCAAGTCAAACACCGCGCGCCCATTTGATTCATTTCATTTCATTTTCCTCGCCTTTTTTCGAGGAACGCGCGATCAACCAAACGCGAACGGGCTTTGGCAAGGCACAGGATAAGCTTATTCTCTGCCAGCCTCAACCACATAATTCTCCTGTCTTTCTCGTCCAGTCCGCTTCCTCGGCAGGACTCAACCGTGTTCCACAGAGTCGACCGTCTAGTAGTTTTGAACAGTAGCTAGGTCGAGCTACAAAGGACAACATTCATGTGTTGACGTCGTAGGAAAGCATGCAAGGCGGTCCCGAAGCAGAACCTCGAACAACCACTAACCGCAGGAGTCCCCCATCTCTGCGGCGCAACGCGCGTGTCCAAGCGCAGGCAAGTCCCCGTTGGCTGAACAGCGCGAAAGGGAAAAAAAAAAAATCATGTTAGGGTGCGGCTGATTTCATCTAGCCGATAGGGTCCCGATCCATTTTTGCCGAAACAGCGCGGAAGGCGGTCCGGTCATGCAGTATTGGCAGTGTCGACCTTGCTTTCCCCGCGGGCAGAGGCAGCTCTTTCTTCAACTCTACCCAGCACTAGCAGCCCTCTCCTTTATGTAATGGCATCGTATCCGGTACACATCGAGATTCCTAACCTACTGACGCCCTGGCGGGCTGAGTCGAGTCGTTTTGATCCGCCTGTGTGGGTGTCTGCCGTTTTTGAGCTGGTGGGGACGGCGCTGTTTTTCTCGCTATCATTTTGGCACATTTTAGCTTGAGGCTCATCAGCAAAGAAAGCGAAGGCCGCAATGCTTCCCCCCGTGAGAAGCGACTCTTGGCGTTCCAGTTGTTGTTGTGAGGTTCTGTCACAGTCAAACTCTGTTTCGTCGCAATGAGTTGGCCAGTACAGGATCAAGCTCAGGGCGCAAAGAGACACATCGTGTGATGCTCTTCTCTGCGTTAAAGAAACCGTCGGATGGAGGTTGTTGAGCTCTTCCCTCCTTCCCCCACGTTCATTCATTGTTCAAGGCGCAAGCTTCATTTGTTTACCCTTGCTCCCCGCGCTGCTCGGCCTCTTTGCCCTCGTGAAGCTAGTTGGCTGCCCCGCTAGGGCCATTCCTTTGCCTGCCATTTGTGGTTCCCCGTCGACTCTCCCCCTCGGCCAGAACGCAGAGTACCGGTCCGCCGTGCCTATAACACCACACTCCACTTTTTCGAAGATCCTTCATTCCTTCCCGTCCTGCCTCTTCTCGTTGCTATACAGTTCCTCTTCCAGCATTCCCATCCCATCAACCTCCTGGAAACACCATTCCAGCATCGCAATCATGTCCAAGCCTCAGGTTCTCATTTGCGGCACCATCGTCCACGCTCACGACGAGCTCAAGAACGATCTTGGCTCGGTGGCAGAGATTCTCGTAAGTTCGACCAGAGCACGTTACACATGTCTGGCAAGTCGTGCAGCGCTTTGCTGACATTGTACTTCTTCTGCCAACACGCAGCACCTTGACACTGCCTCGCGAGCCGAGTTCTTCCAGGCCTGCTCGTCGGGTGGCAAATACTCGAACATCGTAGCCATCTACCGACACAACGACTCGGCAGACAAGATCGGCGTGTTTGACGCTGAACTCGTCAACCAGCTCCCCTCTTCGCTCAAGTCGATCTGCCACAATGGTGCTGGCTACGACCAGATCGATGTACACGCAGCCAAGGCGCGTGGCATCACTGTCTCGCACACCCCTGCCGCTGTCGACGACGCCACGGCGGACACGGCCATGTTCCTGGTGCTGTCGAGCTTGCGCCAGTACTACCGTGCCGAGGTGAACGCGCGCAGTGGCAAGTGGAAGTCCGGTTTGAAGCCGGCCCATGACCCCGAGGGCAAGACGCTCGGAATCATCGGAATGGGCGGCATCGGTTCCGCGCTCGCCAAGCGCGCCGCTGCGTTCGACATGAAGATCATCTATCACAACCGCAACCGCAACCCCAACGCCGACCCTTCGTACAAGTACATCTCGTCCCAACAGGAGCTGCTCGCCCAGTCCGACGTCGTCTCGCTAAACCTCCCGCTCAACAAGCAGACCGAGAAGTCGTTCGCCAAAGCCCAGTTCGACCAGATGAAGGACGGCGCCGTGCTTGTCAACACCGCCCGTGGCGGCGTCGTCGACCAAGAGGCCCTCATCGAGGCGCTGACATCAGGAAAGCTTTCTAGCGCGGGATTGGACGTCTACCCCGCCGAACCCAAAATTGATGAGCGACTGGTGAAGATGGACAACTGCATCCTCCTGCCGCACATGGGCACCGAGACGGTCGAGACACAAAAAAAGATGGAGGTGCAAGTATTCGGGTCCATCAAGACCGCCCTCGAAACAGGAAAGCCGTCGTTCATCGTCAAGGAGCACAAGTGATCTACTCCTTCCGCTGCTCACACTCTTACACTGGTTCAGCTTTCTAATACACACTTTCGAAATCATTCTGCTCAGATGCCGCGTGTGGAAGAGATCATTTCCTGATTGCATTGCAGTGAAAGTTTAGTTCTCCTTATCCTCATCCAGCAGCAAAGACGGCATTCGACCAGCACCGACGTACACTGCCGAGGTGCGAGGTTTGAAGCCAAACCCACCGCTGCCCGCACGCGCAGTGATAGACGGCCTACGTGTAGCCGGTACGCCTCCGGTCTTGGACGCACTGGCACCCGAGAATTTGGCTGCACCGCTGTTTGTGCTCGACTCTGACAACGCCTCCGCCTGAGCTGTCGGCGGGACGCGTGTAGACCCACCAACCGCCATCGCTCTCGGCGTCACAAGCCCCGTCGCTCGCTTGCTGCTAGCGACACTGCCGATCCGGCTCATGCTCTCACGCGGCAACAACGTCCTCGGTCGTGCAACGCCGGTGGGTGTTTCGCCCACATCGACGCTCGTGTTGTCGAGTCCATGCGGCTGGGATGCGCTTTTACGCATCCCTCCTGCGGCCGACAAGGGAGTAGCATCGACGGCGATAGCGCTGGAGTGGGCGGTGGCGGTACGCGCGGTCGGGGTGGCCAGCGAGGCGGAACGCGCTGTAGCTGTGCGAGCGCTGGGCGTTCGGGTCAAGCCAACGGAAGGACGTGCTGGGGCACTTGTGGTGGATGAGGAGGTGAGAGAGGCACGCGGTCGTGGGATGGCGCCTACACCCGCAGCGCCCGCAGTTGCTGGAGCAGAAGCACGCGGAGTCGGTAGCATGCCGCTGTTCCGACTAGTCAGCGAGACGCGTGGCTTCGGAACGGTCCTCGAAGCAGCAGTGGGGGTCTTCACGCCCGGAGAACTGCCTGCTGTCGAAGTCGGTGTAGACGCAGTACGTGTGCGTCCAGGTGTAGCAGGTCCGAGCGCAGGCAGAGATGGGATCGGGTGTGCTTGCACGACAGCCGCGGCGGCTAGGGATTCCCTTCGTCGTGCAGGGCCGGAGACGGGAGGGCGTGTGCTGGTGAAGGTGCTCTTGCGTCTGCTTCGCATCGGAGTTTTGGCTTCACTCCCTGGCTCGGCGCTGCTGTGCTGTGCAGCTGAGGTTGCAAACGAGGCTTGTTGAGATGACAAGCCGCTCGAGGCGCTACCCGATCGAGACAGGGTAGGCTCAGGCTTGAATGCCGTCGCCACACCCGAGGCTCGAGGCTGGAGCAGCCTCGACCCGGCTGTTGGTGTCACAAGTGAGGAGCCTGGAGCGATGCGCGAAACCGGCTTTGTGACGGTCGAAGAAGCTGTAGAGGTGCGAGTGACGGTCGACGTACCAGTCCTGGCTGAGCCTAGGCCTCTACTGGGCGTCTTTTCAATAAGCTGTCTGCTGAGCTGCACCTTCCTTGCAGCCTCGGTCGCCCACTTTTGCATAATCTTGGCATCCCTCTCAAAGTCTTCGTCCTCCTCCTCCTCATCGTCATCGTCGTCATCGCTGCTTCCCCTCCTGGCTTGCTGGCGCTTTGACTGCATTCCATGCTTCTCCGCGCCCTTGTTCGGAGACCGCGATTGCGAGAAAGAGAACGAGTTGTTGCCAAACAGCAAAGACGCTTCCCCACTTTCGTCCATAAGATTCCCACCGATCATACTTGAACTACCGATAAAGCTGCCCGTGAGGTTCAACTCGATCGTGTCGTCACCAGCGGCATTCTTGACGACTTTGCCAATGCCCAGGCCCTTTAGGCCCAGCGCATTGCTCCTCCTTCCCGGAGTGCTAGGCTGGATCTCAGCAACATCGTCCTCCGGCACCATGCTGCATCTCGGCTTGGCCCTGTATCCTCCAAGCTTGGCAGGCGAGCTTCTTTTCGTCGTGGTAGCAGCAGCGGTGGAGGAGGGCTTGATGCGGGCCTTGGCACGCGAAACGTCGAAGCTGTCATCGATGGTGACGTCGGCGGCTGTGTTGGCCGCAGCAGCGAGGAAGCTTGCATCCTGGTTGAAAATCAGCTCTTGGGTTCCTGTCGTGTCGAGGTTCAAGCTGAGGTCAGAGAGCTTTGCGCTTAGGCTGCTGGAGGAAGCCAGCATCGAAGGTCGCATTCGTGGAGGTCTGCTTCCTGCCGACGGCGAGGCTGGGGGCGGTGAAAGGGGCGTGGAAGCGTTTTGTGTGCCCATCTCCGCTGCTCGCAATCCTTTGCCCGGTGATGAAGAGGAGCTGATGATAACAGGTCGGCGCAGCGGCGAGTCGCGGCTGTAAAGGCGAGAGGCGGCCGAGTCGGTAGATCCAACTTTAGAGGGGGAAGTGCTGAGCGGGCTGGTCTTGGTGAGAAGCGTGGAAGCTGTCTCGCGAAAAAGCTGTTTCGATGGAGACGAGAGAATGCTGCTCCCTGAAGCCTTGCGTGGTGACTTCGAGGGCGATGTCGGAGGCGGCATTTTGATTGAGTCAAACATAGCTGCCAGTGCGGCTTTCTCAGGGGACATCTGCTTGGTCTCGATGCTGACTGTTCCCTTTCGTTCGGGTGACTGAAGCGCAGAAGTAACACTGGATACGGGAGTGGCCGGCTGAACACCGTTTTGATTGATACAAGTAGTGGCGGTGGGAAGTGCCGAGGCATCGGATGAGCCGATGACTCCCTCGGCATCTGTTGCCGTCATTTGTACCAATGATCCGTCGGGACTGGTCGGCAATGGGACCAACGCATCAGCATCGTCAGGCGAACCTTCCAGTGTCATGTTCAAGTGATCGGTAGCAGTTCAGCAGCTATTGTCGAGAGGATGCAAGTGAAGAAGAGGATGGTGTTAAACGACACTCATAGATGCATCAAGTGATGCAAGAGAGTTCTGACAGCGTAGAAAAACACCCGACACAAGTCCAACACTTCGCGATTCCGCCTCTCCGCGAGGGCTCACGAGAGCTCACACGTGATCCTATGCTTCTATTTTCGATTCGACCCGATTCAGGCTCGCCCCGATTCTAGTTTCGGAAAAAGCCGAGACCGCGATGTGGAGGAAAAGGCGCATTTTGAAAGCGGAGCAGCAAAATGGCGTGGACCCTGGGTTCAGGCAGCAGAGTCAGCATTCTCAATCTGAGCTCAGCCTCAACCACTCGCCCAGCGCCGCTTCCTTCCCATCATACCATCACCGTCGACGACAATCCATTATGCGATCGCCGACATAGCTGCTCAGCATGTGTGGCCGCTTCGCCAACGCCCAATCCATCCCGCAATACCGCGCGGCCGTGCGCGACGAGCTTCCCGACCGTCAGCCACCCACTCCAGCCCCTGACGCAGACGACTATACCCCTTCCCACAATGTTGCTCCACAGACACGATCGCCTGTCGTCCGCCGCGAACTCTCCTGGGAGTGCGAACGACGGCTCAAGTCTCTCAAGAACCCAACTGACGAGGATCGCAAGCACCAGCTCATCATTCAGACCATGAAGTGGGGGCTCATTCCTCGCTTTCACAAGAAACCGCCTAGCTACGGCGAAGCGTACAAGACCATCAACGCGCGCGACGACACGCTCCTATCGCCGCAGAGGTCGATGTGGCACTCGCTGCTGCCGAGTCAGCGATGCATTGTGTTTGTCCAGGGCTTCTACGAGTGGCAGAAGCGCGGCGGCCCGGGCGATGGCGATAAGGTCGAGCGCATCCCGCACTTTGTAGGCATGACAGAGCCCGGTCAGGGTCGAAAAGACAAGAGCGGGCATGGGAAACGCTTGATGCCGCTCGCAGGTCTTTGGGAGCGTGTGCGCTTCGAAGGTGAAGACAAGCCGCTGTATACTTTCACCATCGTGACTACGGCAAGTAACTCGCAGCTCGGCTTTCTTCATGACCGCATGCCCGTCATCCTCCCCACTGCCGAAGCCATCTCTACCTGGCTCGGGCTCGATGCCAAACCGAAAACAGACGGCGAGGTCAAAAAGGGCGTCAATGTCGACGATACTTGGAGCTTTGAGGTTGCCAAGCTACTCCGACCACTTCAGAGCGAGCTGGAGTGCTACAAGGTGCCCAAGGAAGTGGGAAAGGTGGGCAACAGCGATCCGAGCTTTATCTTGCCGATTGAGGAAAGAAAAGATGGACTCAAGGCGTTCTTTGCAAAGCAGAAGCAGCCGAAGCAGGCATCGGACAAGCAAACAGGCGCTGACAAGCATAGCCAAAACGAAAGCTCAGCCGCGCAAAAAGACGAGAAACAGCCATCACAAGACAGCGAGGCTTTCATGCCGAGCTCATCCCACGATGCACGGGATTCGTTGGCCGCGCAGAAAGTTGAAGAGGAGGTCGCTCTTGCGGGCGCTACGGCGCGCGCTGAGCAGGAAGACCAGGACCGGAAGCTGGCAGAACAGATGCAACGAGAATTTGAGCAGTCGGGACACGGCCAGCAGGGGCCAGCCGAAATGAGTCGCAGTGAGTCGATTGTCGTGGTCGGCGAGTCGTCTGGGTCGAAATCATCTTCGATTTCGAATGGTGGTAGCGGGACTCAAGACGACGACTTGATCCAAGGCGAAGAGGTTGGAGATGGGTTTGGTGTCCCCGAAGGCGAGGACGGCGCTGTTTCGAGCAGGACGAGGAAGCGCGTATCGGTCCACAGCGGCGAACCGTCCAAACGCACCCGAACCGAGTCATCCCTGTCACCGACACCTCACACCGAGCAAGACACTCCCACAAATCCTGCAATGGCACCGTCCAGCCGCTTCTCACCGGACCCGTACAACCCGCCCCTGTCACCACCGCGGCCACGTGGAGGCTACAGCCGCCAGCTCTCCCCTTCCTCCGGTGGGGGTATCCATGTCAACCCGCCCCGTGGCAAGAACCGCGGCAAGCCGAGACACGAACCGTTCCCACAAGCGCCACCGCATACGTGGAAGAGCCCTCCGAAGAAGGAGCGCGGCCCGATGGACGAGATGCTGGAGAAACAAAGGAGGGCGGCTGGGAGGGCGGCTGGGAGGGCGAGGGAGGATGAGGGGCAGGCATGGAGGGAGCTGTCCCCTTCCAGAGGGAGTCTGGAAGGGGTGAGGGAGGCGGGGACGAACGGAAGAAGGACGAGTGCGAAGAGCGATAAGAAGGGCAAAGGATCAGGGACCGATATCAGGTCGTTCTTTTCGCCTCAGAAGAAATCCAAACCATGATGCAAGACATGTCGATGCCATTCGAAGAATCGCATGTGATGTCCAACGTTCTGAAAGTTTGTAGAGTGCCAAGTGGAAAATTGAGAAAACGTACAATGATCACGACCCCTGTCCACCCTGTCCACCTTGTCCACCCTGACCAGGCCTCTTGATCGCAACCGGAGCACCCGCTGCTCGAGGCTTCTTTGCTCCGCCCTGTCCTGCTTCCCCGCCAGCATTACCCGCATTTCCAGCAGCGGTGGCGAGACCCTGAGCAGACAGCTTGCGCTTAGCGCCTGCAGTCGCACCGCCGCGACCACCACGCGCAGCAGCATTGGCGATACGTCCGCGACCGGCAGCAGCTGCACCGCGGATCGAGGCGATCGTGGTCGGCGTCGTGTTCGCGGCGCCGCCTCCAGCCGCGTTGGCTGGGCCGGTCGGGATGGGTCTTGCCACCACAGGTCTAGCAGTCGCTCGTCCAGCTTGTGCTCCTCCTCGACCGAACACTCCTGGACGCGTCGGCAGTCCACTTTGTGCACCCCCTCCAGCAGCACCGGTAGCAGCGGCGGGACCCGTCGGCGTGCCACTAGCGGCCGCACCACCGCCAGCCTCGGGCACCTCTTCACCCTTGAGAGCCGCGATCTCCGCGGTCAGCTTGGCGATCTTGTTGTCCTTCTGCTTGATCATAAGCGTGTTTCGCAGGTTGGCCTCGTTCTTGCCCGCCTCGAAGCGTGCTTTGGCCGTCTCGTCGTATTGCGCTTTGAGCTCGGCCTCGCGTGCAGAAACTGCAGCAGCGATGGCGTCCTGTACAGCGGCCTCGCGTTCGTCCTCCAGCGCTTTGAGGCGATGTTGCACTTGTGATTCGATATCACCCTCCCCGGTATCGGCGGCAGAAGACGTGGGCGGTGCTTGAGCGTACTTCGCCTCGAGCGATGCCTGCAGCTGTCGCAATTCTTCAGCGTGAGCCGCCTTAAGTTGTGCAACATCAGCAGAGACCGGCTCACCACTGGCCGCGGAAGCAAGCTGAGCCTCAAGCTCGCGAATCCTCATCTCGGCAGCTTGCAGTTTGCTTTCGAGCTCAGCGACACGCATGCGCAACGTAGCCACTTCCGAATGGGCGTCAGCAGCAGTATCGGTTCCCGTAGCGGTACCGTTGCCGGCTGCCAGACGCTCTTGAACCGCCTTTTCGATCGCCTCCGCATTGTTCTCGGTAAACTCCTGCCTGAGCTGGGCGATGGTCTCGTCGCGCGCCTTGACCTCGGCTTCGGCTGCGCGCCTGTCTCGGAGGAACTCTCTTCCTCTCTGGAGATGCTTGTCGCGCATGGCCTCTGCCTCTGCCTTTTCGGCTTCGAGCTTGGCCTTGATTTCGTCGAATTGCTTCTGGGCCTCGGCGACGGCTGCTTCGATGGCTGCCTGCTGGTCGGCTGACGCGGTCGCCACTGCTTCTCCATCGCCGGCAACATGCGCAGCAGCGTCATCTTTGCTGGTTGATTCTGCATTTGCGCCTGCACCGCCACCCTCCACAACTGCAGCTGCAGCTGCAACCTGAGCCTTCTCGAGCTGCTCCTTCAGAGCGTCTCGCTCGATGACAAGCTGAGCGAGGTTGGAGCCGTGCGTCGCAATCGCCTCCTCGTACTTGGCAGCCTCCTCGTCCTTTTCCTTCTGCAGAGCCGCCAGCTTCTCTTGAATCTCGGCCACAGCCTTTCGCTCGGCAGCAATCCTCGTTCGCGCTTGCTCCCTGAGCGCCTCGAATTTGGATTTGGAAGCTTCCAGCTCGATCTTGAGGGCTTCCGTTGCAGTTTCCTTCTCCTTCAAGCTTTTCTCCATCTCTTCCAACTTTTGCTGCGCCTCAGCACGCTGCTGTTCCACCTTTTGCATCTCTTCATTAATGCCGTGGGTCTGGAGAAGCGATTGAGCTCGCGACTGCCATCGCTTGCTGTCCTCGCGCAGCACGTTGAGTTCTGCCTGCGAAGCTTCGAGCTCGATCTGCGCAACGCGCAGCTGCTCCCGGACCGGTTCCAGCTCCGTGTTGGCCGCTTTGAGCGCGGCTTCGAGTTGGACAATGCGTGCATCGGCACGGCTCGCGCTCTCCTGCAGCGTGTTATAATTCTCGCGCAGCTCGTTGAGCTGGTTGATCTTCTCAAGCAGCTCTGAGTGCTGAGTGGCGCTGCTAGTGGAGGATGCGTTCTTGGTCCTCTCGGCGTCGAGCTCGGACCGCGTCTCGGCGAGCGTCTTGTTGAGATGCTCGACTGTCTGCTTGAGTCGAGATACGTCTTGCTTGTTGATCTCCAAGTTCGACTCGACAATCCCCTTCTCGCGTCGAAGGAACCCGACCACTTCGTGGAGCTCATCGACCCGACGCTTCATGAGAGAGTGGGCCAGCTCGGCCCCCGTGGTGCTCGCCTCCTCCTTCTTGACCTGCACGGCGTCTGCAACTTGGGAGGCAGGGACCTCCAAGGTGGGTGCTTCGCCCGACGTTGATGCTGCTGCACGTTCTTCAGTGCCTTCGGAAGGCTCTTCTGCGGGTTGTGTGGCGGCAGTGACCGCTGGGTTGGCACCTTCCGCCGCTGTAGCGGGAGTCGAATCGCTCGATGCAGCAATAGCGTTCCTGGCCTGATCGATCTCCATGTCGACATCGACACTCGGAAGCGGTGCTGCTGCAGCCTGACGCATCTGGTCGGCTTGGGCATTGATGGTTTCGAGATGCGTATGGAGGATCTGGTTCTGAATAGTGAGGTCGTCGATCCTGCGTTGAAGATCGGACTTCTCCCGTTCGAGGGCTTGACGAACGGCATCCCAACTGGCTTTTTCCCGGCCCCATTCCGCCTCGGCCAGATCCTTGGAACTGCGAAGAGCGCCTGCATCCTGTCGAACTTTCTTGAGTTGCTCCCGTGCCTCTGCAAGATCGGCTGTGAGCGATTCGACCTGTTTCGTGACCTCGTCAAGTTTCTGCTGGGCTGCCTTGGCCGCCTGGACGTGCTTGCGGATTTCGCCCTTGACATCCTCTTGCTCAGCGCGAGCGCGCTCCTCGACCGTGCCGAGCTCCGTGATGGCATCCTCGAGGGACTTCTTCTCGGCCTGGAACGCCACGCGTTCGGTCTGGAGCTGCTGTTTCAGCTCCTGCAGCTCGGTCTGAACAGCAGAGAGCTGAGACGACGCGCTGGCAACCTGCTGCTGCAGCGCTTCGATCTCTGCCGCTTTGGAAGAGAGCTCAGAGGAAGTGCTGGTCTTGAGCTGCTCATGCTCCTGCGTCAAGACAGCGAGGGCAGCGTCCTTCTCGGCGACTGCGGCTGCGGCCTGCTCCACCTCGAGCTTGCTCTTGCGCACCTCGAGCTGCGCCGCTGCCCTTCCGGCTTTGAGGTCGGCCAACTCGATCTCAAGCTGCTCCTCTCTCGAGAGTTCGATCCCAGCTTGGGAGCGGAAAGCGACAGGATCGCGCGAGAGCTGGTCCCGGCGCTCGTAGATGCCAAGCTTCTCCTGCGTAGACTCAAGCCGTCGCGTCAAGTCCTCGACGCGCAACTGCGTATGATCCGCGCTGGTGCGGGCGATGGCAAGCGCCTCTCGAGCGCTGCTAAGCTCCGAGCTGGACAGGTCGATACGGCTTTGCAGGTCCTTGGTCTCGATTTCGCGGCGGAGGCTGAGCTGGCGGTACAGATCCTGTTCGGCGGCGAGGCGGCTGCGGAGATCCTCATTGATCTCGTCGAGCCTCTTTACATCTTGCTCAAGGCGCGATTTTACGTCTCGGCCACCTTGCTCGAGCTCCGACTGCATGGCTTGCGTAGTGCGGACGAGCTCTTGCAGGTTGTTTCTCTCGACCTGCATGGCACGATTCTCCTCGAGTAGCTTGCCTTCCAATGACTTCCAAATCTCCTTTTCGGCTTGCAAGCTCGAAACCTGCGTGCGAAGCTGCTCGAGGCTGGATCGGGACTGGATGAGCTGCTCTTCCAGCATCTGCACAGAGGCGTCTCGGCGTGCAAGTTCTTCTTGAAGCTGGGATGCCCGTTTCGACAGATCCTCCAGGTCAGACTTGGTGAGCTCGAACGTTCGCTGAAGGTTGGTGAACTTGTCCTCAGCGGCTTGACGAAGTGCTTGCTCGCGAGCAGAAGTGACTGTGGTCTTGCTCATCTCTACTTGCAGAGATCGCACCTCTTCGCGGTAGCGGGAGAGTTCGGCGTCCGTCTCGGCCTTGAGACGCTCGTGTCGAGATCGCAGAGCCTCGTATTCGGCGAGGGGCAAGCCAGAGTTGGTGCCTACTTTGGCACTCGAAGGTGCTTCTTCGCCCGTCTTGGCATCGCTGCTGCGACCGCCCGTAGCACAGAGTTGGCGGAAAAGGTCTCGCTCCTTGCTGACCTCCTCCACCTTGTAGCGCTCCTGTCGCACTTCATCTTCGAGCCGAACAATCAGATCGCGCGCTTCGTTGATGGCATCGTCCTGATCCTCGGCGAGGCGCGCTCTGGATTTGCGCTCCTCGTCCTCCATTTTGGCACCAAGCTGGCGTGTGACCTGTAGGAGCCGAGCATTCTGGCTGCAGAGCTCCGTCAACGAATGGAATGTGACGAGCTCGTTGGTGATGACCGCTTGTGTATCAGACTCGGGCAACGTCTCGGGAAGAGGAGCGATAGCATCCAGCTCGGCGAGAAGACTGCCGTCGTCTTCGAGGCGTGCAGCAGCATCGGGGTCGTCCCGCAGGATAATGGCTTTAGTGAGTTCACGCACCTGACGGCCAAAGTCGGCAAGCTGCTGCGACATGAAGCCGTTTTCACGGCCGATGCGCTCCAGATCGAGTTGGAGGCGCTTGGCCTCGGCCTGAGCCGCGTCCCGCTCTTGCGAGGCGGTAGCCACCTGGCCAACCATCTGATCGAGGTCGGCTGCGAGACGCTCGGTCTCTTCGCGTTGCGCCTGCAGTTGCGGGGCCCGGTCTTGCAGCTCGTCCATCACCTGAGCAAGGACCGAAGTGAGGCGGTTGGACTCCAGCCTTTCCCGACGAAGCTCCTCTTGCGTTTTGGCAAGCTCCATGTAGATTTGACTGAAATTTTTGCCCGATTTGCGGATACGGTTGGCGATCTCTGCAGTGGGCGAGATGCCGAAGCTGTTGTTGAAGGAAGCGGCGGTGCCCATCAAGCCCGCTCGTCGCGGTGTCGAAGCGTTGCTGCGAATGTCAAAGTCGATGCCGGCTTCGCTCGCAGCGTCGAGAGTCTGGTCGAGGAAAGCGTCGCCGTTCTCGCGCTGGCCTTGGCCGATGCCGACTCCTTCCGCAAGACGGTCCAGCGCATCCGAGAGTTCGCGATTCTCGTTTTCGAGGGCCTCGCGCAGCTTGACCTCCTTCTCGGTCTCTGCCCAGGCCTCCTGCTCTCGTTGGCGACACTGTTCGAGCACCTCTTCCCACTGATCTTCAAGCTCGGCGATACGTTGCGACGCGTGTTCGGCGCGCCTTTCGAGCAGCTTTACGAGCTGACTCTGGCTGCTGACCTCGGAGCGGAACGAGTCTTCCTGCGATGCAAGGCGGCCGGAAAGTTCTGCCAGCTTATCAGAGGTTTGGCTGAGCCGGGTGCTGGCCTCGTTGTACGCGGCCTGCAAAGATTCGACCTTGGAACGAGCGACGGCCGCTTCTTGACGGGAAGTATCCAGGTCGGCCTGAACGCGACTGAGTTCGGCGCGTTTGGCTGCGCGAAAAGTGGCGGACGACTCGTTGAGCTTGAGAAGCTGATCGTGGGCCCACTCTGCATCCTTCTTGGTGAGTTGGATCTCCTGTTCGAGACCTTGCACCTTGAACTTGGCGATGTTTTCTTGACTGCGCGACTCCTGTACCTCGGTGGCGAGGCGTGAGATCTCCTGGCGGGCGTCGCGGTTGCGGGTGAGCAGCGTGTTGATCTCTTCGGCTTTGCGCGTGCTCTCCTCGCGTTCTCGCTGAAGACTAGCAAGGATGTCGCGCTTCTCCTGCTCGGCCTGGTCGAGCCTTCCACGCACCTCGGCAGCCTGTCGTACGCCACTCTCGGTAGAACTCTTGAGCGTGGTAAGTTGGGCACTTACGCCAACCAGTTCCGCCGAAAGCCGGTCCTTTTCACTTTGAACCAACTCCTTTGCTCGGCGCTCCGTCTCGACGTCGGCTTTGAGGGCAGCGGTCTGCGCATGAGAGGCGGCGAGCTCGGCCGCTAGCTCTGAGCTTCTTTGCTTGACGGCTTCGTGCTCCCGCTTTTCGTTCTGGAGTGAAGTCTCCAGGGATCCGATCTGGTTCTGAAGGTTGACGACTTCGGTCTGTAGGCTGTCTTTGAGACGCGAAGCTTCAAGCGCGGCCGTTCTCTCCTTTTCGACTTCCTGCTCCAGCTGGTGGCTGTGCTCTTGAGCAGCCAGTAGAGCGGCTTGAGAGCCTTGCTGTGCCTCTTGGAGTGTCGAGATTTGCTCTCTCCAGCCCAACGATCGGAGAGCAACATCATAGAGGTGGAGCACGAGGTCGGCATCGGGAGACTGGAGACGCTCGAGGGTAACGAGTGGGCGTGGCTCTGCGTCGCTCAGCGTAGTCAATGCTAGTGTGAGCTGGTCTGGAGACATGTAAGGCGGGAGCTGTACGTGCAAAGGTGTTGATTTTGGCAAGCCGTCATTGCCAGCAGCGTCGACGGCAGGTGTTGCGGTCGAGTCTTGCATTGTGACGTCGGAGGATGTTGGTACAGATTGCTGTTGTAGTGCGGAGCGCGCATCAGCAGCCTCGGCCGCAGCTAGCACCAGCCTCTGGATGTCTTGAGCGTTCGGAGCAGGGTTGTCGTCCGCCATAATCGGCGACGAGCCGTATGCAGGCTAGCCAGCTTCCGACTCGGGTGTGACTTGTTGCTTGCTTTAAAAGAGCGTCCCCATGCGCAAAAGATTGACGGGTCGAGCTAAAGCAGCCTTGAGCCTTTGTGCAGACGAGTGTCCAAATGAAAGGAGCGTGGGATGGTGATCGTCGCGAGAACGGTGATGCGGGAGGGAAAGGATCGGATGGAGGCGAGGATGATGGTCGAATGCGACACGCTCCAGGATCTTCCTTGCCAATTTCGCCCAATTCCAGCTCCAATTCTGCGCTTCACGTGACGGCTCAAGGAAGAAACGAGCTGCAGCGCTGCAGGGTAAACTGAAGTGAGCGCGAGTTGATTGTTGGACGGTCGGGCCATAATATTCGCAGCCAGGACATTGACACGCTGCTGTAGGCGACGTCCTCCATCTTTCACCCATCATCCTTTCTCTGATCACAAAGATGGGTGCCTCTGAATCTCGGCTACGAGTCGACGACTCGAATGAAGCGCCACGGCAAGGCTATCACGTTGTCCGCGTCGCCGCGGGCTCTCCGGCGCATCTCGCCGGCATCGAGCCCTTTTTCGATTTCTGCGTGGGTCTGGACGGTGTAGCGCTCGATCCGACCAGGGATGTTGACGGAGGAGCCGATTCGACCGGCTTGGGCGCCTGGAAGAGCCTGGAAGAGCGCGAGGGCACGCAAGTGACGCTCAACGTGTGGAACTCAAAACGGCAGCAGCTGCGTAATGTCAGTCTCATCCCCTCTCGTCAGTGGTCCTCCCAACCCTCGACTAGCAGCATCAACGGAACCAGCTCCGAAGCGACATCACAGCCTTCGCTGCTTGGGCTGTCACTGAGGCTGTGCAACCCCTCTCAGGCGCTTTCGCACGTGTGGCATATCCTCGAGATCCTCGAAGGGTCTCCTGCCGAGTCGGCCGGTCTGGTCCCTTTTGGAGACTTTGTCATCGGTTGGCCCGGAGGCGTGCTGCAAGCAGAAGGCGATTTCTACGAACTGGTCGAAGCACACACCGACCGCGCATTACGGCTTTACGTATACAACTCGGACTTTGACAACACGCGAGAGGTCATCATGATTCCTAATCGCGAATGGGGCGGTGAGGGATTGCTCGGCTGCGGCGTAGGATATGGTCTGCTGCATCGCATTCCGAAACCTCAAGATCTGCCCAAGGTCCCGCCAGAGCTGTCGTCGCATGAAGACGAAGAACGAGGTATTCCTGAAGACCAGTTGAAGACGCCACGCATCGGCGGACCTCCCTCCGTATTCGCTACACCAGGAGGCAATTCCCATTTCGAGGAGGAGGACTTTAGCACACCCATCGCCAACCCTGCCAGCGTACAGACAAGGTTCGCCTCTTCAAATGGATTCCAGGGTCGCGAGTTGTACAGCAGCAGTCACGACGAAGAGGAGGAGGACGACTACGAGGCAAATCAGTCCGGTGTCACTGTCAGCATGCGCCACGAAGAAGACGACGAAGAGCGTGACGACGTGGCCGACTTGGCTTGACGTTAGGCTCATCGCAGCATCAGCCTTTCGTTTCACCAATTTTGTACAACTAGCAATCAAATCAGAGCGGGTCTCTCGGCAACATCTTGGAAAGTGGTGTGATTGTTACAGTGCAAAGATGACTACACACAACGGGAGGAGAGGCCGACGGCGTCTGCGCCACCGCTCAATCGCGCTTGAGAGGCTTTCGAAGCGATGCAAAGAAAGGCGGCGTCTCTAATCCCAGCCTTCGCTGCACCTCCTCGGCCCATACAGTGAAGAGGCCGATCTTATGATCGAGCTGTTCGACTTGGATCTTGTGCGTCTTTTCTCGCCTCGTCGCCTCGTCGGTCAGATCGTGACACATGTCGCGCATCGATTTTAGACGCTCCGAGAGCTCGTTGAGCCGGCGTTTGTATTCCCCCTGCTCTGCCTGTTTCTTTTCGAGCTGTTCCGTCAATCCCTCCTCTTGAGCCGTGGGAGAGGCTGCGACCCTGTCCTGCAAGGGAGAAGACTTGACAGAAGCCGGTGAGTCTTGCTTCACAGCGGAAGGGAACATGAGCTCGGCCATGAACTCGATCTCTTCAGTGGAAGTTGAAGTCGCATCTGATTCAGTCTTGGCGGCATCCCTTTTGGCACCGTTGGAGCGCAATCGATCAAAGAGTGCTTGATTTGGCTTCGCTTTGACACCCTGAGCGGACTCGTCAGGCTTCGACGAAGGGGCCGGCTCGACCGCGCTCGCAGGATGAGTCAATCCGGTAAAGTTGCCGTCCCAAGCAGTGATGAAAATGTCTTGCAGGTCTCGGAATTGGTCCGAAATAGAGTGGGCATACCTGTCATCGCTAGTGACAGCGGTCTTGAGCTGCGCTGCACCAATCTTGGCTTTCTTTGTATGTGGCACAGTCGTGACTCGCTCGATGGGTACTTCCGTAGTGTCACGCATCTGCCCATTCGTCGCAGTGTTCAGGTCCGAGACAGGTAGAAGGTGATCTTCGTCTCCAACGGCAGCCTCTCGCTCTGCTTCAGTATGAAGCGCAAGAGGCTCGCGGGTATCAACGGCTGGCTCAGACTCGAGGGGTGAGAAAGCATCGACGGCAGCCTGGTCGGATTTACCCGTTGCCGTCTGAGATTTTCGGAGGTCGCGTGCGCGGATGGCACGGTCAACATCACCGATCCACTCCTCTTGAGCAGCAGAATCTGTTTCTGCCTCAGAGGAGGTAGCAGATGCCTTCACCGCTGACTCTTCAGCCAGAGACGCAGAAGCAGAAGAAGGCGAAGCAGCAATGGGGCCTGCTGCGGCCGTATGACCCGCCACTCTCTGCCATTTGAGCTGGGCACTGCGCTGGGAGGCTGGAACACTGTGCTCCGGGTCAGAGGGTGCGCAACGCGACCATGGCTGGGACGACTTGAAAGCGAGTCCATCGCTAGCCGAGTCAGATACGTCGTCGTGTCTGGAGAAGTGCCTGGGCTTCCAACGGCCATACTCTCCCAGATCCGAGCCCCGTCGGCCGGCGCGAGATCCAAAGAAGAAGCCAGTACGGTGAGAATCGAAGACGTCGTCCCACGCGTCTCCAAAGCTGCGCAAAGAGCTTGCAGAAGAAGTCGATTCGGCGTCCTTGCGATCCTGCTCTTGAATCAAGTTGCGACGCTGCGCAACCGCACGAGTGGCTTCTTCGAGCTCGCGCTCAATCTGATGACCGATATCGACGCCAGCTTTGCCACCCCGGAGCGTTGCGGCGACAAGTTTCTGGACACGACTGGCGGAAAGCGCGTTGATTCTGGCAAAGTCCAGAGCCACGCGGCGCCAGGCGCGAGCATCCCGGTACGCAAGGCTCTTGGCGCTCTGAAGACGGTTCATCGTGCGTCGGTTGCGGATAAGGAGGTAGACCGCTGCAGTCGATGCAGCCCCGAACAGGCAAAAGGTGAAAGTAGTGCTTCGTGGAGCAGGGGCGTCTGCCGATTCTTTGGCCAATTGCGTACTACGTCGAGTAGGTCGAACCGGGGTTTGCGCTGGCAATGAAGGGCTCGTTCCGGCCTCGGACGACGGAGGACTGAACCAAGACGTCACGCTGGAGGAAGACAAGCTCGATCGCACGAGCCTCGAGGAAGAGTCGGCGATCTTGGCTGCTTCTGCAGACGCAGTCTCGAGAAAAGAGGTGATCGGAGGAACGATAGATCTGATCGAAGAACCGACCTCTTGTGACCAGCTCGAGATGCTCTCGAATAGGGTGCTATCAAGCTCTGAATGGGCAGAAGATCTTGGAGATGGTTCCGCGTCGACGAAGTGGCGAGTTGAAAAAGGAGTCTCGGGGGCGGGAGGAGGAGCGTGGAAGATATAACAGTAGCTTAATGGCATGTGTGAGAGACGAGCTTGTAGGGAGCGGCGAATGAGGGCAGATGATGGTGAAGATCAGCAGGACATGCTGTTGCGAGCAAGCGAGACGTTGGAGGATGACAGAAAGGTGAAATGGATCGGTGGAGATGGCGGGCGGGACGCGGGTGGACCTCGTTGCTGGGCAGCAAATACACCAGGTTGGTGCCTTCGCCTTCAAGTCGAGACAGGCTTTGATGAGGTGCTCTCACTGAAGCAGGCTTGGCCTGTGCGTCGATGGTTGCTCTTGCGCGCTCTGTCCAAAGATGATAGAGAACAACGCTGAGAAAAGCCAGGCTTTGCTTACCGACGCTGAGGCACGGCACTTAGACAATTAGCGTGCGATAACGAGCGCTAAGCATGCGAGAGGGTCAACTTACCTCAGCGTTGCTATCTGTCAGTGTCGGAGAGGCGCCGCTCATCTACTCAGCCGAGGCGGCATCATGCGACCGCAGCCTTCAGACGGTATCAGCTACTACCTCTTGCACCCTTGGACCCTTGCGCAGGCAGCAGCTCTCGTGACTGCCGAAGAGCCCTTGCCTTCGAAGGGCGCGTTGAGGCAATGCAAGCCCTGAGTTGTGCGCGGCCTCTTGCGTTGATTTTTGACACGCATCTGGACATTTTCAAATTTGTGAAATGTCGAAGGAGTGGATATAACAGCTTACCATTTTTCGGGTGCGCATTTCACGCTCTTCTCTCCCAAGACGACAGACAGCCTCCAGGTTGACGCTCTGGCCTTCACGGATCGAGAGGGGCCAAGATAATCACACAACCCACATTTTGGCCAGCGCTCGCACGATCCTAGTGAAGGATAGCAGCCTAATTCAAGCGAATCGGCTTCCCCGCACTTGGAACCCGCAGCGTCAACGCACAGCAAACGAGGCTCATCTCGATCTCTATCAACTCATTTGATCCTCACAACCATCTCCTCCACCATCAGCACCCTCACCATAGCGCAACGATCCGCAATGTCGAAAGCCGAAGATCAAATGAAGGCCGAGGCCATCCAGGCCCTCGACAAGCAGGATGATCTCAACTGCCCCGGCTTCGAATCGAGCCGAGTGTTTGCACTCACTGCCGAGCTGCTGGCCAATCCACCTGCCGGCTTCCCGTCTCGCAAGCGTCTCGTGCGATCGCTGCAGAGCATCTACCTCTTCATCATCCAGCCATCCGCCCCCATCGATCCCTCCAACCCTCGCACCAAGCCCGTCACTGGCAAACCTTCCACTTCTGGCGGCGCTCTTCGACCTGCTATGTGGTTTGCCGATATGAAAAACAGTGGCCGCATCGGTCGAGGCCAGCCACCCAAGACCGTGCTCGGTCGCAAGCGCAAGGCCGACGTCGTCATCGAGTGCAGAGACCGCGACTTCATTGATCTCGCAACCGGCAAGGTGCAGGCGCAAAAGCTATACAACGCAGGGAAGGTGAGTTCTAACCTTCAAGCCGATGTTGCCGCTACAATGCAGCAGTATCATTTACCTTGCACTAATTTATTTGGGATTTGCTTATCCCCTCTCAACAGATCAAGATTAAGGGCGATCTGGATCGTGCGCTTCGAGTTGCCACTTTGATCTCCCACGAGCGCTCCAAGATCTACGGTACTGCTAATCCTGCCTCTACCACCGAGGACAAAGTCGCAGTTGCCGAACACGAGCGTGAAGGAAACAGTTCGCGCGACCAGGACTACGGTTCGGGTGCGCCAGCACCGCTTCCTGACCGTGCCAGGCTTTAGTGGCAGCGTCGAAGTGAGCACGGACGGCGATCGCCAATCTGTCTCCTTGATCTATCGTGAAACTAAGTTCGTCCATGAAGATGTTCCTACTCTGATATTTGGGTGGTCTGCGTAACTGCTTGTCGATGCGACGGGCTTCATCAACCTAATGCGAGTGGTGTTTGATATTGCTGAAAGGCTTTTTACACATAAAAGTACAGTGACAGGAAGACAAAGAAACAGGTTTTCGGGAGACTAGAGGCAGAAGAGAGGAGTTAGCTGTTGAAACCAACTTGGGCGAAGTTGACCATCTGTCCCAAATCCAGTGCTCTCACGGCGTCTTCGGTAAGACTATAATTGTCGCCACCTCCTTCTACCTCTAAATCCATTCCAGCATGTATGATCGTATCCCCTGAGTCGTCTCCGAATCCGGACTCGACGCTCTCTGCCTTGACAGAGGCTTCAACCTCTTTTGCTTTACCTTTGCCTTTGATAGACGTTTGTTGGAAGTATCGTCTACCAGCCGAATCGCGATGCAAGTGCTTGAGTGTTTCGATCATGGAGATCAGATGCAAAGTAAGTGTGATCATGAAGGTGTTGTAGCCGTAGACGTTCGAGTATCGTGGACGTGAAGGTGAGCAGAAAAAGTGACAGGCTTGCCACAGCGAGTCGACGGTCTTTTGTGCAGATGATACCGTCAATTCTCCTTCTTCTTCTTCCTCTTCTTCCTCTTCTTCCTCTTCTTCCTCTTCTTCCTCTTCTTCCTCTTCTTCCTCTTCTTCCTCTTCTTCCTCTTCTTCCTCTTCTTCCTCTTCTTCCTCTTCTTCCTCTTCTTCCTCTTCTTCCTCTTCCTCCTCCACTCTTTCAGTGTCTGCTACGCTTGCAGAGTCGTCAACGTCATCAAATCGGATCATGTCATCGTTGCTGCTTGGCTGTGATGCAATTGAGACCGGCGACCGGGGTCCAGTAGGCGTCGAAGGATCTTCTACAGCTGCGCTTGCTTGACCTTGCCGCTTGGTAGGTACTTGAAGGTCGAGCTGCAAGGGTGTTGGTGTGCGCGATCGAGAACGCCTTTCAGCGCCAACGTCCTGATATGCTTTCCTTTTGAGACCGCCTGTAGAGGTGCTCAGATTGATCGACATGCCACAAGTGATGTTTGTGATAGGCGACAAGGGTGTGCTTTGCGCCTGTGGCCTTGGTGTCACCGAGCTTCGTACAGTCGAACTTGTCTCCTCATCGCTGGAGTCAATCTCATAAGGTGCATTCTCGGTTCCATCACCAATGATCCGGCCGGGCGAGGCTAACGCTTTCGCAAGCTTATCACTCTGGGAACCCCGACCAGAGCTTGTAGCCCTGGCAGCCCTGGTCTCTTCCTCTGCCCCTAGATTGCTTCTTGCTTTACCAAAAGCAGCCTCCTCCGAAACTCGGCACAAGTTCTTTCGCAAGACAGTGGTCAAGCTCTGCATGCTGTCCAGAAGGTCATTGTCGCGATCTGTTCTAGTTCGCTTGTTGACTTTCGCCCAAGGTAAGCGGCCCGTGAGAAGGTGCACTTCCGAGATCAGATAAACCCCGTCCATTGACCCCTGAGTACCGCGAGCAGCAGTAAGTCTTCCAGCGTTCGGATGATAAGCTGCAATCTTACGTGATAAGTACCGCAAACCTCCGGTGAATTCGAAGAAAACGGGAATATAACGATGCCCTTCCGCGATAGCGCCAGCGTCATCCTTCGAGGTGGACAGGAAATACTGATGTGTCCAGCCGATCCTCTCAAGAAACTGGGGGAAGGTGTGATCCTTGAACTGCCATGGAGCGGTGTTGGCTGTAGCAGTAGATGGCTGAGAGCCAGCTGATGGCGGTACAGCGAGTCCAGAGATCCTGGAAGCAAGCGAGGGTTGTGCAGCTGCCTGCGTTGCCTGCGAAGCAACTGGTGCTGTCCCCGCTGTGGAACTCGTGGCTGACAAGGCAGGTGCAGTCCCAGCCCCCATGGTAGCGTGTACAGAGCTCGCAATGCTCTGCAGTTGCTCCTCCATTACGCTGTTACTGAACTCGCTCCCAATTTCGGATAGGTAGTCGCCATCTTGCTCGCCACCAGCATCACCCTTCCAGCCATCTTCCATAACGCGTTCGAGGCCGGTCTCTGGATCCGTAGTTCCATCAAGGCTTGGGGTATCCGTGTCGCCCCAGCTAACCGATCGATAAAGATGACCAAGCGCCCGTTTGCTGGAGTAGATGAGCTTGCCTTCGCGCTTCTCGGACTGTGCAAGAAAGTCAGGCACGATCGGTTCACGCATTTTTGGCAGCTGGAGTCGCTTGACAGCAACACCAGTCTTTCGAAAGTCTGTGGCCTGTGAGTGTAACTTCGCCAGCTCTTTGCAGCGTGGGTCTGCAGCACCATGTAAGCTTGCGTCAGAGATTCGCAGGTGAAGAGTTGACACGATACCAACGAAATCGTTGAGGATGAAATCGGCAAAAAAATCGGCAAGATCGTGCGTGCTGCATGCCCAGGGGCGCTCGAGAGGTTTGACCTTCTCGTGGAAGACTACTTCCGGCTGTGGAGAGGGAGGATAGAGCCGCTCGTCCTCGTAGATGGTATAAAGGTCACCGTCAAGGTCTCCTCCACCA
The DNA here is from genome assembly GCA_928724755.1 of Sporisorium exsertum. Lineage (NCBI taxonomy): Eukaryota > Fungi > Basidiomycota > Ustilaginomycetes > Ustilaginales > Ustilaginaceae > Sporisorium > Sporisorium exsertum. Next base: position 808,558 of record CAKMXK010000001.1, read on the forward strand.
AGGCGGCGAGGCAACGGCTGAATCCGCGTGCATGTGTTGAACACTACGACGTTGCGCAGCTGCAATAACGGATGACCTGGGGGAGGCTTCTTGCACTCGATCATGCTGACATCTGAAGGATCGATAGTGGGAGACCGTCCTATGAGCTTCCGTCCGGTCAAGATTCTGCGGCTCACTTGACCAAACTCGACCATTTCCACTTGCACAAACACTTCCCCCTCTTTAAGGTAGCCGAACTCATCTGCCACACCCAGCAACGTGACTCCAGCCACAGGGATTCGTGCTTTGCGCTTCATGTCACCGAGAGCGGCTGCTGTCACCGCTTTCGCCAAAACGAAAAAGAAGCTCTCGGGATCAGTGCTTGCAGCTCCAAGACCAACTTTATGAATCTTCTCAAAGAGATTGCGAAGGTTGCAGCCCGTGCCGAAGCTGAAAGCAGTAACCAGCTTCGCCGTTTCGTCAAAGTTGTGCCGAGCTCGACCGATTTGAGAGATGGCCTCGTCTTGAATCGCGATGAATGCAGTCGCGTGCACTCCGCGGTCGTCAAGAGCGTTGATGAGCGGGCGGTTGAGCTTAGCTGTCAAACAGCGCGAGGACGAGTTTGCGACTTCGAGGTCTTGATGTTCCGAATTGAATTTGGACATGCTAGGTCGGATGTACAGCACTTTTCCAGTGAGTCTTGGGTTGACGGAAAGCATGCCCTTGCTGCCTCCCAGCCGAATCTGGATGGCCGAGGGTGCAGACGCTTTCAAAAGTTTTCGCTTTCGAAACTCGCCGTGGCTTTCCAGGTAGCTTTGCCACACATCATCCATCAAGGCGAGCGAAATCTGGCCAACGCCGTCGGTGTGCACTTGTCCATTGCCGGTGATGATGTCATCCATCTTTTTCAAGTGCTCTTTGGGAATCTTGACCGTCGTGGCGGTGGCACTGAAAGCTTGTGATAAACGGGCACCGTAGAGAGCCGGCGAGCGGATGACATCCTTGAAATTGCCCAGGCTGTTGCGGATGAAATTGGCGTTCACTAGACGTCCGCTTGCATCGTAGAAGGGGCATAAGAACCATACGGTATGGGTGGACATAGATGATGACGACCATGCAAGCAGTTCAAACTTCCGACCAGCCACAGTGATTCCATTCTTGAGGATGTCGAGCACGCGCGTTTTGATGTACCGTTCCGCATCGTCGAAACCATAATTGGCGTCGATAGCAGTGGCAGTCTCGCGACTTTCAGAGGTGAAAGAGACGCGAGCGAAATGGTCCCAATGACCCGGATACGACCGGATGACCCGGTTCGACATGTGCCAGTGTGGGCCTGATAACAAAACGCGAGACGGGGTAATGTCGCAATGCAAAAAGGGAGACAGCAAAGTATCGCCCTTCGTTTGCGATGGCTCCATGAAGGTGAGCAAGCCGTTGGTGTTGTTTGCCACAGCTTCCGCGCAAGCCTCTTCCCAAAGCTGGTTAGTGATGCGATGAATCTGCTCCTCGGACTGGCTTCTTTCTTGTCGAGCTTCGAGTTTGGGGACCAAATTCTTGAGGACTCGTAACGCGAGGGTGTGCTGCCGTTTGGTGATCAATTGATCCAGGCGCTTGTCTATGATCTTCGAAAGAGCTGAGGTGCCAACGAGCTCATTGCGAAGAAGTGACTCGCGCAAAAACGCCAACTCGATGTCAAGGGACTTGCTCTTCTCGAAGAATTTGGCTATCAAAGCATCATTGTTATCCTTGACCACCTGTATGGAACGCAAATTCTCGATATGCGCAGCGTCGACGAGAAGTTCTTTGAGATGCTCCCAAAGGAGCTTGGCAGAAGACTGGGACCGGCGATCTGTGCCAAACGTAGCACGAATAAGTCTTGATGGCAGTCTGTAGTAGTAAGGCGAGTGAGGCTCGAGCTTCCCGCGGAGGAGAGGATTTTGCTTCAGCTCAAAGAGGAAGGTAGTTGGCGTGTCGATGCTGTCGCTGCCGAATGCTCGCACATCTCGCGGAAGAAAGGAAAGGGAGGACCTAGAGTCTTCTCTGATCGAGATGACGCCTTGCTCGTTAATGAAGAGAGCCACATAATCGCTTGAGAGGGCGGTTGTATAGCTGAGCCTTTCATTTGCTGCCCAATGGCCGACGACCACGAATTTGACTGGAAAGACCTGGTCTTGCTTCCGGGCACTTGCCGAAGGTTGTTGTGTGGTGGCGTTCTCCGCCAAGGCAGCGACGAAAGCCTTCGAAGGGGTTTCCCGGCCATGGACTATGTTGAGTTCATGGTTGTACACATAGTTCGTGTGTTGAGCATACCTTATGAACCACTCCGCTACTCGGACAGAAGCAAAAGTAATGAACCCGAAGTCGCTAGTATCCTGAGATGAGACACGCCTGAAGTAGAAACCTTTGTTCAGCGGCACTGGTGCCAGATTTGTCGGATTACTCGAGGCCGCCGTCAAGTGACATTCCTTTTTGACTACGGTGTAGATGAAGCGTTCAATGGAGGCGGCATCGAGATTCTTGGGAATCCTACCCACAAAGACTTCCATGGCGTCGAGAGGGGCGCGGAGAGGCCGCCAGGAGCCTTTGAGGGATGTCAGAGGAAAATAAAGTGGTTGAGAGAGAGATAGGGTGTCGAAGAATGATATGACCTCTAAGAACGTGGAGCTTGCTTACTTATAGTGTAGAGCCTGCCTGGGAGAAGAAAAACGAAGGACGAAGGCCCTTTGTCTGCAACCTTCATGAAGACGTCGTCTCTCTCAGGGTGGGGCAAGGCCCCGACGTGAACCGTGGGACCTGATGATCAGGTGACACATTAGTGTGGGCATGGGCCCACGTCTTCGTACTCAGTCAACAATAAGGCTGCCTTGCATTGCATTGCATCGCAGCAAAGACAATGGCTTGGTTGTTAGCGGATCATCGGCCTCCATAGCATGTAAATGTCATGTGTCCAGCTCTGAGACAAATCGATTATTTCACAGACAAGCAATTCAAGCTTATACTGCGACGTCCGGGCTGTTCTCTGTGCCCTCAACCGGCCCTTAGGGCGTTATGGGAACTTTTTGAGCCGGCAAGTCGCCGAGCTGACCCCCAGTCTCACCATCCCGCCGTCAATCGATCAGTCTGAAGGCCGTGCGAAACGGAGGGCTCTTTGGATATGTAAGCGAAAGCGCGTGTTACGAATAGAAGAAAATTGGAAGGCAATAGTAAGTTTGTGACGGAGCGACTGTGGAAACAAGTCAAGCGAGAAGTATCTGACAATGTGAATGAATGCAAAAGAGCGTGCGAAGGAGTCTAAGCTGCGCGGATAGAGGATCTGGTGAGCGAAGAAGCCGGTATAAAGAATGAGCTTGTACAGACGAATGATGACAAATAGGATTGGCTGGCTACGACTGCTTTCGAAACAGTCTGGCCAGCTTTCGACCTTTCCCGAAGCTGCGCTGATTCTCCGCAGATGGTCCTGCAGCATCAGTCACAGGAGTTGCGGTTACCGGTTGACCTGCAAAGCTTACCCTTTGAGGTGAAGCCTCTTGAAGCAGATGCTCGAATGTAGGTACGCTGTTGCTTGGCGAAAACAAAGCAGCGAGCGAGCGATGTTTGCTCTTGCCGGAAGTGATGCTGCCCGCAGCACCGAGAACAGTAGCGGTGGGACAAGCTTGACTCGGCGACAGAAAGCCAGAGCCGTACTTGGAGACGTTTTGACTGAGCAAGAATGACGAATACATCGTTTCTACCTGCGCTGGTGAAGGCGGGATCGAGACTGCTCGATTGGCGACCGCGACGGATGGAGTCCTGAGGCAACTTTGGCGATGCTGCTGAGTAGACGCCTGATCAGCTTCGACCTGGGAGACAGGCGTTTTGTCAGATACCGTCGGGTTGACAGCAGAAAGGTCTTTATCGACCAGCGAAGCTCGTCTCGCCGAGCTGCTCAAGTCCAACGAAAACGCAGCAGACACCAACGAAACGTCTCCTCGGTCATCTCTACCTTCCGATTCCAGCTTTCTGTTGCGCCTGGTAAGCGCCTCCGGTGTCTCGAGCAGTCCAGGAGAGATGCTCATTGCGTCGGTACTTTGCGTCGACGCTGAGCCTCGTCTGCGCATCGGCGTCTTCATGGCCGACTTTTCAGGGCTCAAGATAGTGGACTGGGTCTCGTCGATCATCTTTGTGAGCATTTCTGCGAGGCTGGCCATCTTCTTGAGTTTTTTGAAGAGGATTTCTTCTCCCATGACTGGAGTTGTCGTCGAAGGGGTGCTGCCGTTGGTCTGTTGAACTGGCGAACAAACACGCTGGGTGGTGGAATTGGAACGTGATAAGCCCGAGCCTGCTTGATCTCCCGAGAGCACCGCATGGAGCGCAGGGGTGCGAGGCATCGTCGTGACGATGCTGGGCTCGTTGGTGTGAGTGCCAGTTACGCATTGGCGTCCAGCATCCTTAGTATCCGATCTTGCAGAGCCGATATCAGTGACATTATCCGATAACACGTCAGGTTGCTGGGCAGCCGGCTCTTCAGGAGCAAAAAGTCGACGTGCACATCGGGGCAAAGACTCTTGTGGACTACGGACGAAAGAGCCGGTGGATCGACGGACCGAGCGGCGCGCGACTCCGTGCTGATGCGAATTAGCCAAGGTGTATGACTTGGATCGGCGGTGACCATGCGCGATCTTTGCCGCTGGCTGACCACGGATCGTCAAACCGAGACCGTTGCTCGTTGACATTGCCGTGACATGAGCTGGTGGCCGGGCTAAAAAGTTGCTCTCATCAAATTTCTTTGCGAGCGACGCTACAACGTTGCCTCTAGACCCAAATTCTGTGCGAGGCGCCAACGGCTTGGGCTTCGGATGCTCTACCTGAGGGAGTGACATGGAACACAAGGCTGGAGTGGCAGGCTTCCGCTCGATGGCGGCAGGCGCAGAGATAGGCGTCGATGCCATTTGCTCCTCCAACGGAAGTCGAACCTGAAAACGATGAGGTTGCTCTCCCAAGCGCAGACGAAAGGGTGACTGTTTAGCGGGTGAAATGACCATCATCGGCTTGGTCGCACTGGCTCTGGAGGCGCTGGCCGTAGCGACGGGGGAATGATCACTAATGGAAGCGTCGCTTGCCGCACTATCGCCGTCGCCCTCTGGTACCAGGCTCTCGGTCAAGACACGACCGCGCTGAGCAGATGGAATCGGAGTGCCCTGACGAGGCGGCTGAGGTCCCCTCCAGGGTGGACTGACACACATCAGATCGGTAAGTCTAGAATCCATGCCGACCTGTGACAGAGAAGGGGAAGCTGGGACATGCGATGAACGTGTAGCGACAAGCGCACGTGAGACGCCGGGTGAAGCGAGTGGCGATCCATGGTCAATCACTGTAACGTCTTGCTGGTGGTCGACTTGTTTTGTCTGCTCTACAAGATCGCGAATCAGGCTGTCGCTGCCATCGAAGTCGTTCTCCAGCACAGCTATAGATGGTTCTGAAGCTAAAGATTCGGCGGCTTGATAGAGGTGCGGCTCTTCGTAAGAGATTTGGAGTAGCTCGTCGAACGAGTCACAGTGGGTGCCGTTACGCGGATCGAATTGGCTGTGAAGAAGGGCGCCTGCAGCGTCGATACGCTCGTCGGGTTCGTGACGGAGCATCTTGCGAATGAGATCCTCCATTTCGGATGACATGGTCCAGTCTCCGAGCCAAACACCACGTTCAGCTCGATTGTAGTAGACCTTGAACTTCTCGCTGCTATCAAACTTTTCATCGTCATGCTCGAAAGGAGTTCGGCCAGTCAAGATCTCGAAGAAGGTGATGCCGAGCGCCCAGATGTCGGACTTCCTCTCATCATGCCAAGTGGCACGGCATCGCTCGGGAGAGAGATACTCCGGCGTACCCCATATGTCCTTGGACATGAAGGCGTCTTCGTCGAGAGGGTCGTAGCGATTGGCGAAACCAAAGTCGAAAAGCGTCACCATATCACGGCCAAGGCCCGAGGTGTCGTAGGTGACGCCAACGTTGTCGACCTTGATATCGTTGTGGCAAACGTAGTGCTGGTGGAGCCAATGCAAAGCTGAAAGCAGTTGCTGGAAGAATTGGATGCATAGAGTTTCGCCAAGACACACCTTCATGTTCTCGTCGAACTTGGGCATGACAAGCATGGCCAGGCTTGGAGTCAAGACGAACTCGTAAAAGTTGACAACGTTGGGATGCCATTCAGCTCGACCATTGCGGACGCGGCAGTTGGGGCTGCCTGCATTGACGTGCTCGGCACGAGGGAGCTGATCCATAAGCATGCGCAGCACTTTGAACTCGTTCCACAGACGCTGTGTTCTGGCAGCAGACGAGTATTTGGTTTCTCGCTTGCACAGCTTGACGGCGAGGGGACGGAAGTTGGAGGTGTTGTCGACGGTGTAGGTGCCAGAGCCTGTGAGTTTGACGACCTGGAGAGATCGGTAGGCGGTAGATGGGAGATGATTGAGAGGTCGAAGGGCTTCGACCGACCAGACACTGCCCCACTCGCCTGCCCCTGTCCACCGATGATGAAGAAGTGGAGATCAGAAGTCAGGCTTGTGCATCCCGTGAAACAGCAGCAAATAAGGCGACTCGATACTTACCGACCTCTTCGAGGAATTGATAGCGTTGCTTGAGGTCCGCTACACTGATTTTGAAGATACCAAGCTGCATCGCCTTCATTCTGGCTTCCGTTGTCTTTGTGTCGAGTTTTGGGCTGAGCTGGTGAAACGCGGGAGAAGCGAGTAGATTGGCTCCATCTCGGCCTTTGTGAGACTTTATTCTTCCAGCTGGGGGCAGCTGGGGGTCAGCACAGTGAGCGTTGCTGGTCTGCTTGGCAGTGAGAGGCGCAGAGTTGTGATGAACGAAAGCAGACTGAACGGAACGGGTACCGAGGATGCGCGAGGTTGTCGCGAGAGCAGTCCCTTGTGGGATTCTGGATGTGACTGACAAAGGCGGACGTTTGGATTGAGCGGACTCCTGACGACTCGGTGAAGTGGCATCTTTGATCCGCAGCTTGGAAAGCGAGCGTTTGAGAATGTTGGAAGAGGGCACGTTGAGATCAGAAACTGCGCGCTTCGTTTGAGTCTTACAAACTTCGTTGTACTTGGCATCATTCCGCGTCGACACGGATCGAAGCATCTTGTGTACATCCACAGTTTGAGGTTGTCCGTGCGGGAACGGATGCAAGTCAAGCTCCGGAGTTCGACTAGTCAGCTGAGACGCCTTTACGACAGGCTGTCTCGTCGTCGTCATCTGCCCTGACTGCTTGATGTGCGACATGGTTTTGAGCCCCGTCAGCACAGCCTTGGGTATGCCCGAAGGGAGTTCTAGTCCAAGTCGCTGCGGCAAGTGAAGGAGCAAACAGGGTCGAGAACAAGGACGTGTAAGCCACACAACCCTGCTTGTTTTGAGAGCCTCCTTGACACCCACTTGGCAGGAGTGCTTTGAGTGATCTCTGAGAAGCTCCACGATTTTCATTTCAGAGGCAGAGTGGATGCACCCTCGCGTTGGAGCTCTGCATGGGAAGGCTTGTAACCGCTTGAAATGAAGCCCGTGCACGCTTTCGGTGTCTCAACGGAAGCTGCGGCAAAGTGGGAGGAATGTCTCTGCTGTTGTTGCTTCAGCAATGGCAATCATCCTTTTAAGTACCGGAACAGAGTGCGCTGGCAGACTGCGCCAGGACGAGGAGCCCTGGTGATCGCGAGCGAAGATCTGAGTGGAACATTGAAAATGCTTGCTACGTCCACTCTTGGCTGATCAGACGCATGCCGAACCGACCCTCGAGTCCCTGACAAAGTGCAGACGAGCTCTCAAATGAGTTGTAACTGAAGCGATAGAAGTGCTCCCGCAAACAACAAGTGTGGGAACGGGTGGGGTTGAGTGGGGCCGCGCCTCGGCTCATCCGACTACAGCAGTGTGACTTGACAAAGCTCAGGGCTTGCGTCGCCCCACTGTTTTGCATCGAGTCGGAGCTGCAAGTGCTTCCTGAAGTCACACGAGATGAGATGTGACTTCTGAGAAGCTTGCTGCGGTCAAATATCAACAAAATGCTGATGAGGAGGGACAAAGTGTGAGTCGTCCAGGTGGCGACCAACTCGATGTGCCACCCCCTGATCGCTGTCGTGAGTGGCGTCTTGCTTGACAGAGAGGAGCTATCACAACATTCCAAGACTTGGTTTGACTGCTGTCCCCGCTTGCGTGGCTCCTTACTGTATCATAAGGTCGTGTCGGAAGTGATTGACAATGCAAGACCGAGCGAGGGTGCCTAATCCCGAAGGCCTGCTTTGCCTGATCATGAGGCCGAGAAAAAACAGGGTCCAGCCACGCGAAATGCCGGTCAAAAGTCCGATCAACAGGCCACTCAGAGAGAAAAGAGCTCGTCTAGCGCCCAGGCAGCGATGCGTTGCCCACGCCAGAGCTCATCTTGCGGCATTCTTTTTTCCCTGCGAGCGACCAACCAGAAATCGTGCATTTGGACTTCTATTGTATCCCCGCACAGAAGGGTTGTTCTTCTCGAGCAGGATAAACCGGGGCACAACTCCGGCCGTCCTTAGCCCGAGTCAAAGATAAAGCAGGTCAGGACGAACTTCCGTCACGACTGATTGATACGAAGGCTGTCAATTCGATCTCTTCTGGTCGCTGTGTCTCTCTCGGCGCTGATAAGCTGACACTCTACAGTACATAAAGGTTTCCACGACTTTTCTACCCTCCGCTTCCACTTCAATACCTTCCTGCCAAGGACTCAGCATCGCACACGATGATCTCCTCCAGGGCTTCCGGCACAGCACGTGCGTGCGCACGCGTCTCGGGTGTGCTGCAACAGCAAAGACGATCGCTTGCCACCGTTTCATCTTCTCTCTTCCCCGGCGAGCCTTCGTCGCCACATCTCGTCACTCCAGCGATTCCGGGCCCCAAGTCCAAGGAGCTCAGCGACCGCATCGGAACCTTCCAAGAGAACCGCGCCCATGGCTTTGTTGTGGACTATGCCAAGTCGCAAGGCAATTGGATCGCCGACGCGGACGGTAACGTGCTGCTCGACATGTTTGCCCAGATCGCTTCGATCGCCATCGGCTACAACAACCCGGACCTCATCGCGCTTGCCAAGACCGAAGAGTTTATCACTGCCACCATGAACCGTGCCGCGCTCGGCTCGTTCCCTCCCACCAACTGGCAGGAGCTCGTCGAGACCGGTCTGGGCACTGCCAAGCCCAAAGGACTCAACAACATCTTCACCGCCATGTGCGGAAGTTGCGCCAATGAGAATGCCTTCAAGGCTTCGTTCATGGCGTACCGAGCTCGTGAGAGGGGAGAGCAAGCGCAGTTCACCCCGGAAGAGATGCAGAGCTGCATGAAGAACCAGTCGCCCGGCTCGCCTGATTTGTCGATCCTCAGTTTCACCAGCGCTTTCCACGGTCGACTTTTTGGCTCGCTCTCTGCTACCCGATCCAAGGCCATCCACAAGCTCGACATTCCCTCGTTCAACTGGCCCGTCGTAGCGTGGCCTGACGTGAAGTACCCCTTGTCGCAGAATGCTCGCGAGAACGCCGATGCGGAAAAGGCGTCTCTTGCTGCTGTCGAGGAGGCGATCGTCAACTCAAAGAAGGCCGGTTCCCCCAACGGTCCTGTCGCCGCGCTCATCGTCGAGCCCATCCAATCGGAAGGCGGGGATAATCACGCCTCGCCTGCCTTCTTCCAGGGTCTTCGCGATGTCACCAAGAAGCACGGCGTGTTCATGATCGTCGACGAGGTGCAGACCGGTGTCGGAGCTACGGGTGCCTTCTGGGCGCACGACAAGTGGGATCTGACCAGCCCGCCCGACTTTGTCACCTTCTCCAAAAAGATGCAGGCTGCCGGCTTCTACCACAACATCGACACTCGACCCTCGATGCCGTACCGCAACTACAATACGTGGATGGGCGACCCGACGCGCACGCTGCAGGCTCGTCAGATCATCCGCACCATCCAAGACCACGCCCTTGTCGAGAAGACCGACAAAGTGGGCAACTACATCTACGAGAAGCTGGCAGACGTGATCGAGAACGGTGCGGGTCGCGGCAAGGTCGAGAAGCTCAGGGGTGAAAATGCCGGCACGTTCCTCGCGTTTGACGGCAAGACGCCCGAGGTGAGGGACAAGCTGATCATGGAGATGAGGAAGTTGGGTGTACACATGGGTGGCTGTGGTGACAAGGCGGTCAGGTTGAGGCCGATGCTTGTGTTTGAGCAGAAGCATGCCGACTTGTTCCTCGAGAAGCTCGACAAGGCTTTGGCTCAGCTTTAAGGTTCGAGCAGGGTCGGGGTGCTTTTCTTGTCACAACGCTATTTTGAATTAGGTTTTTTCCCCTCCCTCTCCTGTGACTGAGATGTAGTCTGTTATACGCTGCGCAAAGGTGTGTGGAGGAAAAGACGCGTTTGCGCACTTCTTCTTGGATTGATGCCCCACCCGAGTTCCGCTCTTCCTCTTCCTGTCACTCTTCCTCTCTTCCTATATCCCACTCTCGCATTCCTTCCTGTCACCACTTTCCATTCCATCTCCTTTCATTTCCGAGATGGAGGCAGCGTCAGCTTCCACTTCCGCACATGCTTCCACCGCGCAAGTCGAGCCGGCTGAACAAACCCCCACCGGAAACGGCGGCGCAGTCACCGAAGACGAAGCGGCACTCTACGATCGACAGATCCGCCTCTGGGGTCTGGCAGCACAGAACCGCCTCCGCTCTGCACACATCCTCATCGTCGGTTGGAACGGAATCGCCACCGAGATCATCAAGAATACCGTCCTCTCCGGTATTGGCAGCATCACGGTTCTGGACCCAACTGTCATTGATGGATCGGTGGATCTGCTCTCTGGCTTCTTTTTTCGCAATGAAGAGGCCGGACAGCTCAAGTGCAACCAAGCCCCTCTAGATCGCGTGCGGGCGCTCAACCCACTTGTCAAAGTAAACGGTCTCAGTGATGCGCAGAGCTACGAGACATTGTTGAACGGAGGAGAGAAGGCACAAGCGTGGCTCAAGGAGCGAGGTGTGGACGTGCTTGTTGCTGGTACGCCGCTGCCAGAGACACAAGCGGGTGCAGCTGGATTGCGGGAGAAGCTGGTCAAGCTGAACGAGACGGCGAGAGCGGCAGGGATCAAGTTCTTCCTCTCGGCAACGCAGGGTTTCGGCGGATTCTACTTTGCCGATCAAATCACGCACGACTACATTGTCGAACGTGGTCTTCCGAAAGCCCTCTCTTCCGCCACCAGCCAAGCGAACTCTTCCGAAGCCACCACAGAGACACAGCGAGTAAAGAGACGCCAAACATTCGTCTCGCTGTCCGAATCGCTCGCTCAGCAATGGAACGGGCTCACCCAGCGCCAACAGCGCCGCACACGCATCCCGCTCGACTGGTTCATCTGGCTCTCGCTCACCGATCTCCAATCGCGTCTTTCCCACAACAGCGCCGACACATCCATAAGCGCAGAGGCGCTCAAGGGTCGAACTGCAGCCATGATCCGCGAGAAAGGTCTCAACCCGGACATCGTCTTTTCCCAGTTCACAAGCGGAGCGGGAGACAGTGATGCGGTGAATCGGATCTTTGACAGCGTCGTATCGTTGGGTGGGAGCGGTGTAGCACTGGCACCCGTGGCTTCGGTGGTCGGGGGTGTGCTCAGCCAGGATATTCTCAACTCAATCGGAGGGCGCGAAGAGCCCGTGGTCAACTGGCTGTTCTTGAGCATCGACGCTTCGGGTGCAACGAGCGTTCACAAGATCGGCGACCTGCAAAACCCTATCACTGTCGATTAGATTCCATCCACATAGCATGTCATCTCCCGCACAGCGTTCGGGCCAGGTGTAAAGCAGCAATGTATTCCGCCAAAACAGACAAAAGCACAGCAGCTTGCGAACCGTCGACGACGACCGATACAAGCTAGAGAATAGAAGACGAGAAAGAAGAAAGCGAATGATGAAGAGTAAAAGCCAATTACAGTAGAAGCGAGCATGTTACGGGGCCCTATGCAAGTCCGGGCCCCGTCTCGAGCAGAGAGGGCAAAAAAGAGTGCCGGGAAGTGATCCCAGCGAAGACATGGAAGATAGCAGTGTCCATCCTAGCTCACAAGCCCACCATGACAACAGCAGAAACCACAGCAGCAATCAGGCCGACGCTCACCTTCCCAACACCCGCCATCGCGCTCAGTGCACCACTCTGAGCACTCCCACCCTGCACGATTGCATAGCTGGGCTTCTCGCCCTCCTTCCTGACCGCATAGTTGGCCGCGTACTGTCCTGGCTTTCCGCATGTAGAGCCGAAGTTCTGCGCACACACGCCCAAACACTTGTTCTGGTCCTCGACGCTCTGGCCCGGCTTGATACACGCGTCCCTGCACGCCGTGTTCCTGCCCTGGCAATCCGCAAGCATCACGGGCCACTGGTACTGCTCCAGCCTGCTAGCGCCCTTGGAGCACGAGCATGCGACGCCCATGTACTTGATCTCGCAAAAGTTGGTCAGCTTGGCGTCGGTCTCGTTGCAGCCCGCCGTCTGGCAGAACTGTATCTGCGACGTGCAGAGTGCGGTCTTGACCTGGTCCGACGACGAGTTGGTCGCCAGGTTCCAGTTGTACGTCGGCAGACCTGAGGTGTCCGCGAACACGATCTGGTACGGGCTGGACTGGAGCGTTGGGATCGAGGCGAACGTGCCCGTGGCGGTGGGGTTGGGCAGCGTGTAGTTCGACGAAGCGCTTGACGAGATAGGGGGGACCGAAGACGGAAGGATGGAAACATTGATGACGGACGTTGAGGATGGAAGGGGTGGCGGGATGTACGTTACTGTGCCAGCTGCGTAGGCGGGCGACGAGACCGGGTCGGAAGCGATCGTGCTCGTGGCGGGTGCATCGGAACCAGAGGCAGCGGTGATGGCGGAAGTGGGTAGCGCGCTGGAGGATGCAGTTGCTGCGGATGATGGTGAGGAGGCAGCCGAAGTAGCATCAGAAGCGGCGGCCGAGCTAGATGGAGCAGCTTGCTGACTCGAGGCGCTACCGCTACCGAAATTGAGTGAAATGATGGATTGCGCCTGGGCGGGGGTGGCACCGAAGAGGGCGGCGGTGGACAAGGCCACAACGGTAGCGATATTGGTCTTCATAGCGTGGGCTTTCGAGGTGGATGTAGTCGATGAGGGGTAGACAGTCTAGGCCGAACTTGATGAGGTCAAAGGTGCCGAAAGTTGCGTGGGTGGATTAAATGAAAAGAGTACAGGGTGAAATCCACGCGCTACGAAGGAGATGGAGGATAGAGACGAAGATTAGGAGGTACGGATAATGAGGAGGAGGAAAAGAAGGGGCGCCGAGACGATGAAGGATGTAGGATAAGGAAGATGGGCGATGTGTGTGTGTGTGTGAGAGAGAGGCGAGGCGAGCGGCGAGCGGCGAGCGACGAGAGAGGTGCGGATGGCGGCGAGTCCGAATCTGGAGAAAAGCAAACGGCGGCCAAACCAAGTTAGCAGTTGCAACTGCAGTCCTCTTCTCCCTTTGCATGTCACATTGGCCGGGCGAGAGGCGGCGGAGAAACCCAGCAAGTGCGTTGCAGATCAGACGAGTTGCACACCGATTGTTTGCAGACTCTTGAGCTTCAGTGCCTGTGTGGGGAAATATTTTGGAAATGAATTAATAAGGGGAAACTCGACTCGCTTGCGCCTTCTTCGTTTGTCAACCGTCAGACTCGAGAGGAGAATTTCTCAAAGCGGCTGCGAGGGCGCTCCCTCAGCTCGTCTCCCTTCTCGCTTGCTATGCAGAAAGGAACGTCTTTCTTTCGTTCAAGAGGATGCATCACGCTTTGATCTGCATGCCCACTTCTCGCAGCTCTGTTCTGGCTACACTCGAGTGTATCGACGAGAAGCTCGACCTTAGTGTTGCATTGACCCTGCCAGTCAATGTCCAAGTCTTTTTCGACGAAAAGTAACCAAGCTTGAAGCAGAGTCATGAGAAGCCTGGCGTTCAACAACGGCATCAAGCGGACACTCGACAGCCAGCACGCTCTCATACGGCGGCTGGGCGTTGGTGTCTCGAAAAGTTTATGCGAGCCTGCTGAGCTTGAAATGCAAAGGGCTTTTTTCACGCTTGATGAGCTCGCATGCGAGGACAACGCTTTTTCGATTTTGTCAGAATCCGCGACCGAACATTGCTGTCAAACGTAAACCGATTCCCGAGATTCCTCTCTGGACCCTGAATAACGCCATCAAAGCCTCAGACCATCCTTCCTTCTCCTCACCGTATACCAAGTCGCCAAGCGACGCAAAAAGCTGATATCTGATTCGAGATGCCGCAGTATCTCAAATCCTTCTCGCAACCCAACCCTGCCCCGTCTTCGGACTTTGACGAACTTCTCTACAGCCAGCCAGGCTCGTCTCTTGCGCCACACCAAGAAGCCTCTCAATCGTCCCGCCGCCCACAATGTCCAGAATGTGGAACGCGCAAGATGCGCCTTCGCGCAGGACAGCTCATCTGCAAGCGAGGTCACGTACAGCAACACTTTCGCATCGAGCAAGCCGAGGATGACGAATTCTTGGGAGATGGTGTAGCCAGGAAACGTCGGACAGTCACCGTCAACAAGGTGCGTCGGCTGAAAAGCCAACACACGCCTTACTACTCACAGCCAGAGACCGATGTCGAACCCGAAGACAGCGAGGAAGATCAGCTCGAAGAAGAGACCCGCCGCGCACACAAGCGAGCGCGGAGGCAAAGCTCGAGATCCAGGTACTCGGCGCATTCGGATGACGAGGACGAGCTCGTGACCGACAGCCAGGACGAAAGCCGGAACAAGGATCCGCCGCACTCTATACGTGGCGATAGCTTCTTCGAGAAACCACCTCGACCACCACGTAGCTATGCAGCCTCGTCCGCCGCTGAAGAGAGTGGCATGGATTCAGAACCAGATACGTACGCTCGTGCTTCACGGCGTGGCATTCGCAGGATTTGGCGGTCGGGTGTCGGCCTGCACGGCGCATACGAGGGTCGCTTCGCCTTACTCCAGTGTTTGCAACTCATCCTGCGGCTTCAGCTCCAGAAACTTCGAGACATTTGGCGAGAGAAGCTGCCTACAGAGGCGGAAGCGGTCGCTCGCGATCTCTGGACCATGTTTGTCTCACTCCTTCCTGTTGGTCATTATCCACCCGAGCCTCTCATTGCGGCTACATTCGATTGGCACACACGCTACTCGCTGTCGCAGGAACGCGCCGCCGAGCTCTTTCCCCACCACGCCACGTATGATCCAGAGAGTGACATCCGCCATCACAGGCGCCGGACTCTCTTCAATGGATACCATCATCATCTCGAGCGCAAGGTATCTAACAACGGCAGGGAGAACACGCCAACAGGGCAGCAACAGCACAGCGATGACGAGGGGCACGCCGACTCGGATGACCCTGTAGCCGCCAAAGACTGTATCGACTGGATCGTTGGCCAAGACGAACAGCATCAACGGTCTCGCTCGCAACGATCTAGCGAGCCCGAAACGCTGGCGGACCCAGAGGACGAACTTGCCGAGCTGGATCCTGTCTTTGCCGAAGAACGCAGGCAGCAACGACGCGCCAAGGCGGACTCCGACAACGGTTCCGTCAATGAGGATGATAACGCTCGGTCAGAGCTCGAGCTACCAGCCGGACAACAGAGACGTCGAAAGCGTCGTCGCTGCATTCCCTCTTGGGCGTCCAAGCACGCTGTCGCCAAAGCGCAGGCAGAAGTCCTCCACCTCGCGATGGTGCCCACCACTATCTCGATCATTTACCTCTCATTGCATCTGCTCAAGATACCCGTGTTCTGGGCCGACCTCGTCAAGCTCATCTCTTCCTACAAATTGCCCTACCTCAACATTGTTCACCAGCTGCCGCTTCCCTTGACGCAGTTTTTGAACAAGGACAATGTCCATCATCACCACCTCGACACTGACGTGGTACCCTCCATTACCACGCTCCACCTGCATACGCTCGGTGTAGCTGATCTGCTGCAACGCACGTATGAACTCGACTTTGGACAGGGAAACGTGTCGGGCCAGCTTGCACGGCTTGTGGAGGGCATGCTGCTTCCACCGACATTCTACGTCGCGACAAAGAGGTTGCTGGACACGGTTGACAGAGGTGTCGGGCCAGAGCTGATGCCACGTCTACCTCCTCAGAAGGGGCCAAAACAACGGGCGAGAGACGCGATGGAGACGCAGGCAACACTACCAGGAGCAGCACAGATGCAGAGGATGCCAAAGGAGTTTGTGCTCATGGCAGCGCTGCTTGTTGTGGTCAAGATGCGGTACGGTCTGGATGGGCGAGATCGGATCGAGATTCTCACTCGAAATCCGGCTGGAGAGGAAGGGAGCCAGGGAATATCTTGCGCGCCACTTCTCGAGCCGTGGTTGAGCGCGCTCGACAAGAGACGAGAGAGGTACGTGGACTCGCTGGAGGCGGTGGAAGAGATGGACCCAGCCGAGCTCGATGCGCTGCACATGACGTCGGAACAGGTGGAAACGTATGCCGCTTTTGCGGAGGAGAACTTGATCTTGTCCAACCAGATTGATCTGCACGAATGGCGGAGACTCGAACCTCAGCGTCGCTGGGCAGCGTTTACCGATTTCATGCGTGCTTCACCCGCCAGTAGCAAGCTCGATCAAGCCTTCCGATATACGAATGCTGCTCAAGCTCACCCCCAAGACGAGTGGAAAGATCTCGAAACGGATCTACGCAGCTTCTATCGCAAGCACATTGCTCCACCGACCACTTCGTCAAGCAACGTTGCTGAAGCGGGCAGCGCGTATCCGATGCATCAATTCGTCGGCATTTCGCGCTCCGACGCGGATCCATTGGGCTTGGCCTACTCGTCCCTCTACCCGCGTCTCGTGCACCACGCTAACCATCTGGTCGGGATTGCGACGCCGCAGACAGCCAGCATCGCCATGGACGCCATCCTCAACTCGATGTTCAACCCGCGTGCTGAGAATGCAGATGCCAACATCAAAGTCTGGGAAACCGCATATGGCATTCAAGCACATTTGGAGGTGGTGGAAAGGATGTTGGAGGCGGAAGTCAAGGGGAGGGCGGGCAAGTTGAGGAGGGTGCTGAAGCGGATTCAGAGGATGAAGATGGGAGAGGGAGATGGTAGCAGTGGAAGAGGAAAAAGGAGGCAAGGGAGGCCCAAGGGCGGTGCTGACCAAGAGTTGAACCACGACCAGGATGGAGAGATGTCAGATGAGTCCGACACCCAGTCCGAGAAAGATGATTCGTCGGACGAGGATATCTAGATCACGCAGCTCATGCCGACGTTGCGATGCAACACGCACAACACATCTGCCATCTGTCATCACACCTCGATCTGTTGAACATTGAGCATTGAATTGTCCGCAACCTGAAGCTATGCATTCTCATCCTCGTCATCAACGCCAAACAGCACAAAGCTCTTCTTGGGCGCCTCGCCCCACTCCATCTCACCATGTGCACCCTTGAACCTCTGCCCTGGCTGTCTTTCGAGCGGGGTCTCGCGCAGCGGTTCAGACACGTCTTGTCTGCTCGAGCCCTCAGCATACCCAAAACGAGTTGCCGTATCAGCTCCACCATAGACCGAGTCGTCCTCGTCTCCCTCTTCTTCCTCCTGGTAGCTTTCTGCTGGGTGGCGACGACGATCGGATCGAGACTGTTCATGACGCGTGCGAATGGAAGCGGTGATCTCTTCCAACTCTTGCAGCGTGCGTGTTTGGACCAGAAAGCTGAAACCGTCCGATAGAGGATCACCGATGGGCACGAACCAGAGATACCACTTGTCGCCCATCACTTGGCGCCAGTTGCTCGAGGTGCCGACGTCGTACACGTTGAGCTTGCCCGCCTTTTTCAACGCTCGTCGTTCGTCTCGGGTAAGATGCTCGTCCGAAAGCCAACCACCTTTGTTGCCGCTTCCGTCTCTTCCACCAATACGCACCTGACCGTTGCCATATCGCTCTTGCACATCCAACGAAGACCTCACGATACCCCGGAGTCGATCTTCCACCCTCGGCCGAGCTTGGTCTCTCTTAACACGCAGCCTGATTCTGCCGGACCCTTCCATGCTCTCGATCGTCGTCCTGTTCTTGCAAATCAGCCACGCATGGTACCCTGCGAATGGGACCAGACTCGCACCAAAGATGAATCCCAAAAACATGACCACAGCCCAGGAGATGGGACTGCCTTCGAAGCCATTGTTCTCGTACTCGACGTACCGCAAGAGCGCACGGGCGGTCTCTTGGCAGCAATAGACGCAAAAGAGCGCAGTATGGCTGATGAACAGGAAGAAGGCCTTGTGGTTGCGAAGCCCTACACAGCGATTGGCGAGCCAGGGGCAATGGTGGTCCATACGGAGGACGCAGCGCTTGCAGGAGCTGCAGTGGTGCGTGCGGTCCGGCTTGGGCGCGTCGCACTTGTTGCACCATCGTGACTCGCCGGAGGACTTGACCCAGATATTGGACCGACGTTGAACTGCGGCACTGTCGGAGCTTGGAGCATGGAATTGCAAACGTTGTAGGTCGTCGAGCTGTTGCCGCCCCGATCGAGCGGGGTACTGCGGCTGACCGGGGATTGGCACAGTGAACAACGGCGCCCGATCGCACTGGCCCTCGCTGTCGACCTCGCTGCCATGGCCGCGCATGAGCGACTGCGCTTCTTCCGCCTCGCCTTCTCCATTCAGCTCGTAGGCGCTAGTCGCGGAGGTGGCGGCCCAGCTCTCCCTATCACCAGCACGCCCCCTTGGCGAACCGGGATCCTTGAACACGGCCACGATAAATCCCCATATCGCTCCGCCTGCCAGAGCTGTGGAAAACAGCAACTCGAGCAGTGCCGAGACCCATTCGCTCTTGCGTGAGAGATGGTATCGAAGCGCGAGGGAGATGGTGACAGTGAGATATGCGAACGCGATGAGGGCCAGGATGAAGATGAAGGGGATCCAGCGCAGATTTCGACAGATTCGCTTGAGGGATTCTGGTGCTCGAGGGTCATTTGGATCGCAGATGAAGGCCATTTTGGCAGAGCGCCAGAGCACTGCTTCCAGGCCTAAGGACTGCTGCTACGGGGCTGACAGCGACGATGGCAAAGCCGAAGTGCTCCTCCGATGAGAGAGGAGAGGGTGCGCTTGGAGCCAGTGGACCTGCCCGGCGAGAAGCTGCAAATTGACCTAGGAAGAGCGTCCTACGAGTCGGCGTTCATTCGTGAAAGGTTTATGACGTTTGCCTGCAAGCCACTTGGATTTCGGAAGGGCCGACCAACCAAAGATATCCAGAGCTCTTGGATGGCAGCCGATGATGGTGATGATGGAAAGCAAAAGCACCGCCTCCTGTGTCGTCACACTTGAGACGCGTGACATCAGACCCTGGATCTGGCCTGCAGGCTCCGACGAGTGTTGATCTCCACTTTGATTTTCAACCTGCCGACTCAGCAGCGTGTCAATCGGCTCTTCCTTCCTTTTCTGCACCTTCTCCTTCTCATCCAGACGCCACAGCGAGTGCATACATTTGAGGCTCGAGCCGGGATCTACTGGCATCTTTGGTCGACGAATGCGCC
The DNA here is from genome assembly GCA_928724755.1 of Sporisorium exsertum. Taxonomy (NCBI): domain Eukaryota; kingdom Fungi; phylum Basidiomycota; class Ustilaginomycetes; order Ustilaginales; family Ustilaginaceae; genus Sporisorium; species Sporisorium exsertum. The sequence goes on from CAKMXK010000001.1 coordinate 828,049, forward strand.
AATCTGGCGTTGCGGTTGAATCCTTAGACTGCCCTGTCATCTCTGCGTAACTTTCGCAACCATGGCCTCTCTCGACAAGCTCGCCATTCGGGGCGTTCGCTCCTTTGACGACAAGTCGATCAACATCATCCAATTCTTCCACCCACTCACCGTCATTGTGGGATACAATGGCAGCGGCAAGACCACCATCATCGAGTGCCTCAAGTATGCTACAACCGGCGACTTGCCGCCCAACACCAAAGGTGGAGCCTTTGTGCACGACCCACAGATGGCCACCTCCAATGAAGTCAAGGCGCAGGTTAGGCTTCGCTTCTATGCCGCCAACAAGGTCCGCATGAACTGTGTTCGCAACCTCCAGGTCTCACGAAAGAAGGGCGGAGGTCTCACCATGAAGACGCTCGAGGGTCTGCTCCAGATCGCCGACGACGACGCAAAGACGGGAAAGCGCGGGACCTTGTCCACAAAATGCTCCGAGCTCGACGAAGAGATTCCACGGCTGCTCGGTGTATCCAAGTCGATTCTCGAGAATGTCATCTTCTGTCACCAGGAAGACAGCAACTGGCCTCTCTCGGAACCAGCCAGCCTGAAGAAAAAGTTTGACGATATTTTTGAAGCTACCCGATATACAAAGGCGCTCGACAACATCAAGTCTCTGCGAAAAGACCGCACCAACCAGCTCAAAGTCGACAAAGCAGCACTCGAAGGTCTCAAGGTCGACAAGGACCGTGCCGACACCATCAAGACCAAGCTCACGCACCTTCAGGCCGACCTCGCCCAGAAAGAAGCCAAACTCGAAGATCTCAACGAAGCGATCCGCGTCAAAACAGTGCAGAACTCCAAATTCTACGATGAAGCAACACGCTTTCGCGAGATTGTTAGCCGTGCAGAGACGCTCGAGGAGAAGGAGAGACTCCACAAGGAGAACATGGACGCTCTCCAAGCCACCATGACGACCATCAAGGACTCCGACGAAGATCTACAGAAGCGCAAACAAAAGTTCCAGTCGCACTTGGATCAGAACCAGTCCAAGATCCATTCACTCAAGAGGCGCCAGGCCGAGAAGGAAGACGAGCTCGAGACTCAAGAGCAACGCCATCGCAAAAAGCTTTCAGAAAAGGGAGGCCTCGAGGCCGAGAAACGAGCGCACCTCCAGGCCAAGGAAAAGCGCGAAGCATCCATCAAGCAGATTGGCAACGACCTCGGCATCAAGGGCTTCGGTGGTGATGGGCTCACCGAGGCTCAGATTCGAGGCTTCGAGGATCGAGTCAAGGGCGAGGTGCGAAAGCTCGATGATGAACTCGCACGTCTGCGCGAGGCCAACACGAAGAAAGAGGATGATCTGCAAACCACATGGCAGAACCTGCGCTCTGATCTTCGCGCCAAGCAAAACGCTCGTGAACAGCTCACAGAATCGGTGCGCAAGCTCCGAGAAAAGATCAAGAGAGCCCAAGACGAGCTCGACGGCTATGCGCTCAGCAGCACCGACATCGAAGCAGCCGAACGCGATCGAGACGGCCTGTCTGCCAAAGTCGCCGCCGCTCAAAAGGAGTTTGAAGAGGCCAAGTACGAAGAGCAGATCCGCAAGAAGAATGCAGACATCCGCGAGAAGGACGACCTGCGCGAAGAAAAAACCTCGGAGATCAATCTGCTCAATCGCCACGCCGAACTGCGCGCCTCGCTCGGCTTGAAGATGCAACAGGCGACGACACGCAGGACCGACGCCCAGGAGATGTTCGATCGCCACCAGTCTGCGTTGGCGGAACGCGTGCGTCCGAACATGCAGCTGCGCGAGGTGGAGGGCGAAGTCGCACGTGTGCTGTCGAAGCACGAGAAGCGACTCGAGGAGATCGAGGCGACCAATGCGGACAAGAACCGAGAACTGCAGCAAGTCGAATCAGCCCTCTCGTTTGCCCGCAAGCAGCTCAAGTCTAGGCAGGAAATGGCGACAGAGCTGCAGAGCGCCATCCAGGCTATCCTCTCGCCCGATTTTGATAATGCCGAAGAGGCGGTCAAGATCTGCGCCGAAGAGATTGCCGCCGCAAAGGACGAATACGCATCTATCGACTCACTCGACTCGTTCCTTCGCCGAGTTCTCAGGGAGGCCAAGGGCAAAGGCCACTGTTTTGCATGCAACAGAGGCGTCAGCCCAGCTGAGTACGAAGCCATCGAGAAGCATGTCTCGAGCACGCTCAGCTCAAGCAACACAGCGCAGAAGAAGAAGATGCTCAAAGCCGACATTGACGGTTGGACCGAGCGCAATGCTGAGTGTCAGACTGCGCTCGCCAAGGACGCACAGTGCAAAGTCATTCAAGATGTCGAGATGGTCGAGCTCCAAAAGACCATTTCGACCAAGGAGGCGGAGCTCAAAGTGGCTGCCGAGGCGGCTGAAGCGTCGTCTGCTGAGGTGGCTAAGATGCACGCAGAGCTCAAGGAGCTTCAAGCACTGCGTCGTGTCGGCAGCGACATTGCGCGATTGCTTTCCGAGGCCAACGACCTTGATGCCGAAGTGCAGAGCCTGCAGGGTGATCTCGCTAGCACTGGCTCGACGCAGACTGGCGAGCAAGTTCAGGCCGAGATCGACCAGCTTGCCGCGTCCATCAAGGTGCTCAAGCGCGAGTTGAACGTTTTGCAGCAGGATCGCGAGACCAAGCGCACCTTGATCAACAGTTTGGAGCGCGATGCGCACCGTGCTGAGGTGGCTGTGATCACAAAGAAGCAAGAGTATGCAAAGAAAGCGTCGGTCGAGCAGCAGCTGCAGGAGACGAATGCCGACCTCGAAGAGCATCAAAAGCGTACAAAAAGTCTCGACACCAAGATCGAGAGTGCAAATGGGCCCATCCGTCGGGCTAAAGACGAGCTCGAGGCGTTCAAAGCCGAGGCAAGCGAGGCGGAGAGCAAGCTCAGAGCGCGAGCTGACAAGTTGGAAGGGTGGGTAAAGCAGATCCGCGAGCTCAACGCTGCAGTCAACGCCTACATCCAGCAGCGTGGCGACCAGCGCCTGGAAGAGTGCGAGGAGGCCATTCAGGAGCTCGTGGAAAAGATCCAAAACATTCATCGAGAGGTCAAGGAGCTTACGGACAAAATCGCTGAGCTGCAGAAGGAGCTCAACCAGTCCCAGGCGACCGAGCGCAACATCCTCGACAACATTCGCTACCGTCAGCTGGCCAAGGACGTTGTCAAGATCGAAGAAGAGATCAACTCGTTGGACCTCGAACAGGCGCAGCGCAGCCGAAAGCATTTCGCCGACAAGTACACCGAGGCCAAGGAGGAAGAAAACAGGCTCAATGGCGAAGCGTCTCATCTCAGCGGAGAGCTTGCGTCGTTGCGGTCACAGATCAAGGGTCGCGAGCTCGAACTGCGAGACGAGTTCAAGGGCGTTCATCAGAATTACAAGCGCAAGTTGATCGAAGTCAAGACGTCGGAAATGGCCAACAACGATCTCGAAAAGTACGCCAAGGCGCTCGAAAACGCCATCATGCGCTACCATGCGATCAAGATGGAGGAGATCAACGACATCATCCGCTATCTGTGGCAAAAGACATACCAGGGTACCGACATTGACACGATCCTGATCAAGTCGGACAACGAAGGCGCGCGCGGCAATCGGTCGTACAACTATCGCGTGTGTATGGTCAAGGACACAGTCGAGATGGATATGCGAGGACGCTGTTCGGCCGGACAGAAGGTGTTGGCGTCGATCATCATCCGACTCGCGCTAGCAGAGTCGTTCGGCAGCAACTGCGGCATCTTGGCGCTCGACGAGCCGACGACCAACTTGGACAAGGACAACATCGAAGCGTTGGCGAGGAGTCTGGCTGATCTGATCAAGGAGAGGGCGGAGAACAGCCAGTTGCAGCTAATCGTGATCACGCATGACGAAGAGTTCTTGACGCTGCTCGGGCAGAACGATGTGCTTGAGTACTACTGGAGGGTCAGTCGTGACGTGCATCAGAAGAGTATCATTGAGCGGGAGCGAATCCGCAACACCTAGGCTGTCTCGTAGCTTGTCGTAGCTTGTCGCCAGTCACTTACTGTTTCGTCCGCACCTGAATTTTGCATCGCACGTCTTTTGTAACTCCAAAAATCTCTTCTTTGTGCGCTTCCTTGAGGTTGGTTTAAGTGCTCGCTTTGCTGACCTTTGGCCCACCTCGAAGAGCGCTGCGTGAGGTTGATGACAAGGAAGATGATGAGCAGAGCTATGTGGGATCGATCTAACAAATTTGAAAAACGGCTATGCGGGAAGAAACGCCGACCGTGACTTTTGGAAGGAAGCCTCTCTCTAGTTCTCTCGGCATCACTTAGCTTTCTTCTTTTCCTCCGTCACACGGACATTCCCCTTGGCAGAAGCGGCTGAGTTTCGCATCTCGCCCAACGACCAGCCACATGCATGGCATCCAAACTTCAACGCACTTCACCTCATCCACAGAAACTCAGCTGAAGCTCGCTGCGCGATGCGTCGACCAGCACCGCCTCCCGCGTCCGAGGTGGTAGAGCTGGATTATGGCAGTGCCGACACGCCCTCAGAGAGCCAAGCACGATACGTGCGCACAAGTGATGTCGAGGGTTCTCCGGCCTCGGTGCCCACTTCCGCCGCTGGACGAGGACGCAAGCTCTTGGCCTACGATACCGATAGTTTCGATCCCATCGTGACACCGGCAAGCACCTCTTCCTCTGGAGACGAAATTTTGCATGCATCTCAAGATCCCGGCTGCACCAGCAATCTCCATGCCGACGGTTGCAATGTGACTGCGGGACCTTCGCCGAGTCACCACCACGCTTCCCACATCGGGGTCCCGGACAACGGCCTTGGTGGGCCCAATGATGTCACCTCGTTGTATGCAGATCCTTGGCTCGGCGAACAACTTGAGAACCCACCGCCTCCAACTTATCCTCCACCGCTTCTCCCGAAAACCCCTGATGAAGCCTCTCCCGCCTCCTATGCGTATGATCCGAGCGCTCCAGAGTTTCGCCCGAGTCTGTATCTGCCTGCGCCGTCAACCTTGCCGAGAGAGTCCGAACCTCACTACAGTCCTTCCGCATCACAAAGCTACCATGCCACGGCAGAAGGCAGCTACGCGGCCGCGATCGGTTCAGAAATCGCTTCTGCAGCCTATAATCCTCCTTACGCCTTACAAGTCCCTTATCACCCCCTCCCGTATCACGGTCCACCTCACCGTCATCTACATCCGGCCTATCCACCGATCACATCCACTTTTCCGGGCTATTATCCACTGCCCAGCGCCGAGTCTCCGTACGCGATGGGCTACCGTCCTCAAATGAACCACTATCCAGGGAGAAGATTACTCAAGCAGCAGAAGAATAAGGAGAAGAAGCTCAGGAAGCGCGAGAAGAAGCAAGCCGCCCGTTCTGCCGCCTACATTGCCCACTATACCTCGCATGAAGTGGCTTCGTCTTCATCAGAAACGATTCCCTTCAAGCACCATGAAGACGTTGCCTGGATCGAACATGGCAAGGCACAGGCGGTTGCCATGATCAGAGAGCTGCATGCACGAGGTGTACCTCCGCAGCGATTGACGGAGAGAGGTGTGCCTCTGCATATGATCAAGGCTTGCTGTGTCGAGCTGGGTATTTCAGCGCACGGACAGGTACGACCAGAAGCAGACGACAAGCCGACGCAGCAAGTCACACCTGCATCCGATAGTGCTGACCGGAAGGATCAAGCTGCCACAACACCGGCAGAGAACGAATTACTAGCCAAGCACGAGCAAGGAATCGCATTGACGCCGTTGGAAGAGCTGAGACGGAAGGTGCTGGCATCGCGGCTGGCGAAAGCCGCCGCGGCGTCATCGGCAGCAAACTCCACTGCTCCTTCAACTGCTCCAGCTCCGCTCTCATCTACACCAGCCATTTTTGATCGTACGGCCACCTCGGGCGAGGCCGACGCGCTACTCTCACAGATCGGCGAGTCGTTTCGCAGCCTAATACGACCCTCACGCGACCTTTTGACTGATGCGTCATTCAAAGACGCGTCTTCCGAACCAGTTCCCTCGCCGTCACGAAAGCGAATCTACCGTGACGTGGACGCAGTGGATTGCGAAGCTACCTCTGCTACCGCTGACCTTGCCAGGGATTCGAATGTCGCTGCAGCAAACCCGGTCCGCCGGCAGAGGATCTCGTATGCGGACACTTTCAGCCGTGCGCCTGAAACGCCGTCGGGAGAGGTTGATCTCAGCGCGCCGGTCCCGGGCCTTCCAGACTTGGCCGAGTCGGTCGCAGGATCTTCCCAGGTGGCAGATGCAGTCTCACGGCGTCGTCGACCGGTGGCCGCCGATTTCGATACAACCGACTACTCTCCGCAAATTGTGCGTCCGAACCGGTTCGTCGACGTGCCTTCGGGTCTCAACACGGTCGTCGATCTGTCGGACGACGAATCAGACGAGGATGAGATGGAGGTATTGGATGAGGCTATCGGCTGGAAGTCTGCGCAGCTTAACGTGGACATGCGCGACGTCTTGCTGCTGCGCCAGAAGACAGCTATCGAACACTATGACAACTTTTGCACTCTAAACGGTCTGAAACCAGCCGTCAGGGCGCTCACGCCACAGCAAGATGGCGCGGCAAGGGCGATCGAGGCGTCCGACCTTTCCACGCCTGGTGACGATATCTCGAAAGATAGTCTCTTGGCGCAGGTTGCAGCTTCGAACGTTGCAACTTTGGCGTCATCGACGCCGTCGCGCGAAGATCTGCTGCGCAAAGAGCTCGAAATCAAGCAGCTGATGCGCAAGATCCAGATGATGGAAGAGCGTAAGTCCAAACAGCAGGCTGCAACCCCGTCACCATCTGTCTCCCCGATGCCATCGCGCTATCTTATGCCCGGGGGCGGATCGCAGGCTCGACTCTCGAGCAGAGAATCAAGCGAAGAGCTCGCAGCGACAGCAGTACAAATTGGAAACGGCTCACCGAATCCAAAAGCTAAGGCGTCGCTCCAAAACGAGTGGAATGCGCAGCAGCAAAGCGTCTCAACCAGTGGAATGAGACTCGACCCGGCCTTGCAAAAGCAACGAGAAAATTTGCTCGCTTTGCTTGCGAGCAAACGCAAGAATGCAAATGCAGGCTTAGCCAATACCGCCGCTGGGCCAACAGACAACGGTGTCGAAGACGAGAAGGCAGAGGACACCGCAGTAGCTTCGAAGCAAGCGGATTTGAATGGCGCACCTGGCAGCAGCGGCATCTCAGCAAACGATACAAAGCCGGAAGAGCTAAAGGAACGAAAGGAGGTGAGTGGCCCTCGGTTCTTCCCAGCCGGACCAAAAGCGAGATCATTGACGCACCCCTTCCTCGTTCCCCCAATCGACTCGGTCACCTGGTCTCACCTCAGCCGTCGGTGATGTCACGATATCGACCCCTGGTACCGAGTCTGTTCCAAAGCGTAGGTTTTCCGCTATCCTCGAGTCTAAACGACAGCGCTCACCTTTCGCCTTTTATGTTTCCCATCCCATCTCCTTCCCCTCTTCTGACCTTTGCCCACACCCTTTCTCTTTTCTTTGTCTTCTCACCTGCGGGGTATAACGTGGAACAGGTGGCATCAAAAGTACGATCTTATCTCCCGCCTTCACTCGGATTTGCCATCGGCCCATCTAGCGGCGGTGATGACAGGAAGTCGGTGAAGTGGTGTCCGAAAGAAGCGTTTGGTGGTGAATGTGCGGATGAAGGCTGCTCGCAACGACACGCTCGAGGTAAGCACACACAATGGGTGGCCGCTGTGGGGCGAACATCTGACTGACTGCTCTTGCGACTTTTGCAGAGTTCGACTAGTGAAACGCAGCGCTCACGGAGTGAAGAAAGGTAGGTCTCCCTTGACATGACAACGCGAGTGAGGGATTGCCATATACGCACAAAGGCGATGCCTCCTGCAAGGTTGGGTCAGCTTTCTCGTGCTTCTCGATATAGACCGTGTAGAACGAGTGCGTCCTGCGTTCTGCACACTGTTCTTAAGTGGAGAACAGCTTTGCGACCAGGGACAAGCACTGGAGATGCGCGCGTAGCAGGATGTCGCGCGGGCCCAAAGGCGCTCTAGACTGTGCTCGAGTCGGCTCTGAATGCAACATCTCAACCTCTACTTGTGTGACTGTTGAGAGCTGTGATCCTTACCTCACCCGCAAACAAACAGGATATCGCACATGAGATGGCACGCCGCCTTGAAATTCACTTCTGCCCAAGCTGACAGCGCTAGGCAAGATACGAATACATATCCTTCTGGCCCTCCACCCGTTCGAGGTACTCCTTGTCAATCAGCTGGTCGATCGCCTTCTTGATATCTGGGATCCTAGGCGTGAATCTGCCCGACACCTGGGCGACCGTCTCCTGAATCAGCACCTGGTGCTTCAACTGCTTCCTGCTCTTCATAATTCTCACAATTGTAGCCTGCAACAGCAACCTGCGATCTTCATCGACCGTCTTGAGCACGTCGTTCGACTCGACCTTCTGCTCGCTCTTGATCGGCAGATTCAAATTCACCCGCAACTTCTTCGACTTGAAATTCGGGTTCAACTCGTACGCGTCTTCGTCCGAGGAGGACGGTTGCAGCACCTTCGCCTTGGACAACATCGCGAGCACCGGCTTGATCGTCGCATCGTTCAGTCCCGTCGCCTGCTGCAACTGCGCCCTTGTGAGCGAATCACTCGCGTTGAACTGCAGCAACACGGCGGTCTGGAACGTCGACGTTTGGAACTGCAGCTTCTGCTGCAAATAGTTCGCCTTGACTTCGTTCTTGCTCAGTTGCCATAGCCACGTCAACTTGCGCCCCGAGTGCTTGGCAGAGTAGTGCCGCTGGAAACGCTCGTACGTGGGCAGCAGCTCGGTGGGGATCGAAAACTCCGTCGTCGGCGCCTGCAGCGGCCAGAACCCATTCGCCAGCACCAGCGCATAGAAGTCGACATCCAGGTCCGCCTTGTCGTGGTTCTTCGCCATCGTCTCCTTAAAGTTATCGTTCAGCTCCTTGCTCAGCCCCATGTCGGTGAACATCCTCGCGAGCTTGGCCGTGTACTCGAATCCACACGCTTCCTTCAACCTCGAGATCATGTTGGCTTCGGCGTCATCCGACGCAGACGCGAAATTCACCAGACGCTTGGCAAGCATCTTGGAGTAGAACTTCTGGAAGACGTCCTTGTCCTCGATATATTTGAAGACCACCATGACGTCAGTGAGCGCCTCTTCGAGCGAGTTCTCCGCGGACGTCTTGTTGGATTTCTTGAGCAGCGCGTCGGTGTGCTTGGCGAGCAGTTCCGGAGATTTCGAAGTGGACGTTCCGGTTGCCTTGTTGCGGTTGACAAAATCGCGGCACGCTTTGTCGAGCGCGGCAAGGAAGCCTGCTTCTCCTCGGAACGCTACGTTGACTGTGTTGAGGTTGCTGCGGTGTGCTTCCAGCAGGGCGGAGACATAGGCGCCAGGATCGAGCGAGTCGCTCGCTGCCGAAGCAGGAGCTGTGGCGGCCGAGGACGTCGCTGCTGCTCCTGCTGCTGCGGCCGCACCATTCGTAGCCGCAGCACCATCTCCACCTCCAATGACCTTCTCGACAGCATCCAGACCCACCCGCTTCACATGCGCCTCGAACTTTTGTCGCAGCGGCTCGAGTCCTTCAGGGATACGCGAAAGGAGGGTATAGATGCGAAACAGATCGTCGGCTTGTTGCAAATCGAGAAGCTGCTGGAACTCGTCCCAGAGCATGGTGGAGTGGCGCCGTACCAACACATTGTCGCAGGTGGGGATGAGCTTGGTGCGTGTAGAGGCGTGCAGATAGAGCTCAACACGGTCCTCCTCCTCCTTGAGCCTGGTTTCGGCCTTCTTCATGTAGTCGGTGGCGGTATTCTGCGATACAAACGCGTCCGACTCGGCAGTGTAGTAGACCTCGGTGGCTTCGATGAAGGGCTTTTCGAACTCTTGGCGGTAAACGTCGAGATTCTGGCGGTTGGTGTCAGCCTCGTCGAGGCCGAGCGACACCAACGAGTCGACCACCTTCTTCACGAGCGACGCCTCGATGACTTCGCCGTTTCGCTGCTTTTCGATCTGCTTCAGCAATGCTTGGACCAGACGGCCCTTCTGCTGGACGTAGCGAAACATGTGCTCCTTCCACTGCACTAGCGCCAAAATGTACACCGTGTAGACGTACTTGCGGCCCTCGTCCTTTTCGCGCTTGACCCAGTGGCGGTTGAGGTAGGCGAAGAGGCGGTGGACAAAGTTGGCGCCGGTAGTGTAGCGGTCCCACTCGGTGGCGTAGTAGCGGAGCAGGGGCTCTTCCGAGAGACCGTCTGAGCCAGCGCGGACCTGCTCGAGGTGTGTGCGGAAGTACGAGGTGAGATGGGTGTAGAGCTCTGCACCGACGAGGTTGGTTCCTTTGGAGCCGAACTGACCAGCGGGACGGCCAAGCGCAGCAACCGTGGAAGCCATGGAGGAAGAGGTGAAGTGATTGTAGGCCACCGTGTAGAGCTCCATGTAGCGCGGGTAGGTCATGCCCTCCTTGAGGCGAGTCATCATGAGATCGATGCCAGGTTCGAGGAATTCCCAGGTCGCCTTGGCATCGTGGACGGCCGGCAGACGGCTGCTCCCGGCTGCTGACGAATTGGGCCCTGACATGTTTCAGGAGAAGGCTAATGGCGTTTGTATGCGTGAGGGGGAGCCATACGCCGGGCTAGAGCGGGCTTAGAGAGCCGATAGTGAGCGGATAGATGCTGTCGATGACTTGATCAGTGTCGCAGTCGCTTCAATGCTGCCGATGCGGGAAGTGGGTGCAGGAGATATGGTGACAAAGCTCTGTGAGTGACACTGCTGCTCACTCCAGAGCCAATTAGCAATGGCGATGAGATTGACTGAGCCTCGGAGGGATCCGATCGTCGGTGATGCCGAAGAGGCTGAGTCGAATCGAGATGAGTGGGTGATGATGTTGCGGAAGAAACGAAATGAAAAGAATTGAGGCAGCAAGGCTCTAGTGCATTCGCATGGCCTGAACGCGTTTCTGAACAGATTGCGACACTCGACGAGATCCCCTCCGATGGAATTTGCGGTGGGTTGTTGCTGCGCTGTGCTGCTTTTTTGGCCTTGTGACTGCGCCTTTTCCCTGCTTTTTGTAAAATCCGACTTCTGTGGCGCGATGTCAGCGGCACTCTCAGGCTCACAAGACACTCAGAGCTTGCAGCCGTGATCGGGTCCAGAATTCCTCCACATCACGACCGCTTGATACGAGATCGGAATTTGGCCGCAAGGGCATCCGATGCAAGGCCATCTTCCAATGTTACACCTCCTCTCAGTGGGCACAGCCTGATCACAGGCGGTGGTGAGGGGCACTTGTGAAGAGAAAGTGGTGTCAAGGTTACACGAAAGCTCCTGCCCTTTTCTACTAATGGCAACAACAATGACAACGAAGCACAGTGACGGGCTATGTAATGACCGAAAGCGGACGTGCCTAGAGCTTGATGCCAGTCCAGATCGTAGCAACACCAAAAGTAAGATCTTCCCAGGCACCAGCGACGTCTTCGCCTCCAACAGCGTTTCCAGACTCGGCAGGGAAGCCGAGACTCGTTGCGGTGGGCGAGCCGGGCAGGTGGAAGCCGGCATCCTTCATCATCCTGGCAAATTGGGCCTGGGTGGGGAAGCGCTCGATCGACTCGACCAGATATTGGTACGACTCGCGGTCGCCGGCAAGCATCTGACCCAGCGGAGGAAGCACATTGAAGCTGTACTGCTTGTACGCCTCTGCCAAGAATGGAACATTGACTTTGCCGAACTCGAGACAGCTGAACACTCCGCCTGGCTTGAGGACGCGGTACGCTTGTCTCAGCACCTCATCGATGTGAGTGCAGTTGCGGATGCCGAATGCGATGGTGTACAGGTCGACCGACTGGTCCGGAATGGGTTTGCTCTCGAGAGGAGGCAGGTAAGGCTGCTTGCTGTTTGGGCCACGCACGGGCTCGGGAGGCACAGGCATGGTCGAATCGAGCTGCTCGGCATTGCCAAGCTGGAACGAGACTTGGGGGCCGCCCCAGTACATGGTCTGCTTGAATCGCTTCTGCCCTTCTTTCAGCATGCTTGGGTTGATGTCGAGGACGGTCACGTGAGTTTCGCGGTCGAAGTGCTTTGTGCGGGCGTGGTCGAGGATGCGCAGCGCAATGTCGCCGGTGCCTCCTGCCACGTCGAGAACCTTGATGCCGCCGCGTGGGTCGAGCTTGGAGACAAAGTGATCCTTCCACAATCGGTGGATACCTAGGGACATGGCATCGTTCATGATGTCATACTTGGACGCTACCGACGAGAATACAGAAGCGACCATGGATTCCTTCTCCTCCTCCGCCACCGTCTTGAAACCGAAATGTGTCTTTCGGTTCTCCGTCGCCGATCCATCCGTACCAAACGGCGCAGCGGGCCTCGACGATGAGGATGCACTTGTCGATGACAATCCAGGAGCAGAGGAAGCGTCATTTTGGTGGGGCGCCAAAGAGCCCGTGGGAGGTCGATCCGATCTGCTGTAAGGCGTCGAAACAAACGTGCGCGACGAAGTGGCAACCGACTGAAGGGGAGCGTTGGATGCAGCCGACAACGTCGACCTCAGCGCCGAAAGCGCATATCTCTGAGCGACCATCGTTTCAATTGGAGGGGAGGAATTTGAATGGCAGATGGGAAGAGAGTTCGCGAAAGCGACGGTGCTGCTGAGCAAGCCAGAACCATTCGGGAAGACGGTTGAGATCTTCTCGTCGTGACACCCGAAACAGCAGGAGTCGGATCTGCCCGATTCTGTTGCTTTGCACTGCCGATTCGTGGGCCTCACACGTCCACTCAGAAAATGGCTGGAGGCTCGCGTGTCGGCATTGCGCAACGCAGCTGCTTGCTTTTTTTCCCTTGGTTGTCCGTTGTTGCCTTTTTGTCGGATCTTCCTAAATGCTTGTCAGCAGCCCTTGAACTCGTCGGCATCTCCATCAACTCGCATTCGTCGCATCTGGCTGCGCATCTAACAAAAGCATTGACGCAGTCGGCGCACCGCCGCGAACCACTCACCTCGACCGCCTATGCATCGCTGCTCCATCGACTGCTGATTCGGGATCACTCAGCTTTGCTGTCGTTGCCCGCCATCCAATCACTTCCAAGGCAAAAGTCACGCCCTCCTCGACGAACAGCCTCTTCCGTAGCTCAAGCTTGGCCAGCATGTCGGCATTCTCGCATACAGAGGTGGGAGCATCCGAGACCGACGCCAAGCATCTCTTGCTTCGCCAGGTCGCCAAGGATGTCACGGTCCGTCTTTCAGAGCCGCTCAAGGTGGTAGAGAGCAAACAGCATACCAACTTGCTATCCATATCCAACGCCAACGGCCTTGCCTTTGCTGCCACCAACAGCGGCTTTGCAGCCATCCGCCTCGCCGAGCTCAGATCCTTCTTCAAGTCGGCGGCTCGCAACTCGACCCCCACGTTGGACCAGCCCTTACGCTCGATAGACACCGTCTCGCTCAGCTCCATCGCATCGCTTCCCACCTTCATCGCCTCTGCCAACAATCACTCTGCCGTGCTCCTTGGATTCCAGAATGGTGTCATTGCTGCATGGTCCGTGCTGGGTCTAGTCGAGGGCAACAAGTTCGAGCCGCTCTTTGTGCTCAGGCCACCTTCTCCCGGCCTTGCCCTCATCGATTTGGTGCCTAACCCTTCCGATCGCCCCGAACTTGCCGTCGCATTGTACCGTCAAGATGGCACACCAGGCGTCAACTCTGGCACGCCCATCATGGTCAACCTCAATTCCGGCTCCTTTGGTGCTCAGCTCGAGGCAACCGGCTCGCGTGCCACCGCTGTTTGCTGGTCTGTCAAGGGCAAGCAGATCGCCGTGGGTCTCGAGTCAGGAGAAATCGTCCAAATTACTCCAGAAGGCGAGCCAAAGGACCGTATCGCAAAACCAGATTCACTCCAAGGCTCGTACTATGTCTCCGATGTCCGCTGGCTGGAAAATCACGTCTTTGTCGCAACCTACAATCTCCCATCCTCAGGGTCTCCCGACGATGACCCTGAGCATTCCTACGAAGTTTACACCATCCTCCGAGATGCCAAGGCAGCGCAAATCACTTTTGCGAAGCTGCCCATGGACCCTGCCCCACCATACGGCGATACGTCTCGACCAGGCACCCGCTTCGCAGCTTGGCTTAAAGGCTGGGAGCCCTCCAAACATTTGGTCTTTGTCGCCAGTGGTCCCAGTACCGATGTGGGCCTCATCTCTTGCTCGTCAGAGGGTGCAGGCGCCGCTGCTTGGTCTACCGTTGAGCTCGAGGAAACCTCAAAACCGATCCTGCCCTTCTCCTCTGTCGATGAATCCTCCGACACTGCACCCGTCGCTCTCGACTTTGATCTGACCTCGGTCGAGGAGGTTGACGACCCAAATGCTGTGGCTCGAGGTGACGGCAAGACCAAGCTGCCAGCCGTGCCCATTCTCTACGTGTATACTTCGGACGGTGTTTTGCTCGCGTACAACGTCATCAACACACAGCGCCCCTTCGAAGGCATGGTGACGCCTTCCGGCATTCTAACGCAGTCAGCAGCGATACAGGCCCAGAGCGCAACTGCACCGCCAGCACCATCGACACCCAGTCAGTCGACACCGGCTGCATCGGCACTTGGCTCCTCCGCTACCGCGAGCCAACCTTCGGCCTTTGGTCAGTCGTCTGCTTTCGGCTCCAAGTCGGCTTTTGGATCTTCTGCATCACCCGCTTTTGGACAATCTTCGGCATTCGGTTCGACATCGACCGCCTCCTCCGCCCCTCCCGCTTTTGGCACCGCCTCGAAGCCATCCAGTGGCTTCGGCTTTGGTGCATTCAGTAGCGCAGCCGGCAACGCCAACGGTAAGCCAACATCCGCGTTCGGCTCGCCTAGTTTTGGCTTTGGTTCGGTTTCTGCTGCCAACAAAGAGAGCGCGACCTCCGAGGTTGTTTCTTCCGGTACATCAAAGGAAGCGTCGTCAACCGCATCCACCAGTGCTCCAGCGTTCTCGTCTGGAGCTAGCGCCTTCGGTGCAACGCCGGCAGCTTCTGCATTTGGATCTTCGTCTCCTGCTCCTGTCTCGACTGCCGCCGCCGCACCGACGGCTTTTGAGTCGCCCTCCGCGTTCGGCCAGATGGCCACAAAGCCTGCTTTCGGTCCGTCGTCGGCATTTGGTCAGACATCAGCGCCTGCTTTCGGCTCGTCGTCCGGCTTCGGCTCCACCTCCGCTTTTGGCTCTACCTCTGCCTTTGGCTCCGGTTCCACATCGTCTTCGCCATTCGCCTCCAAGACAAACGGTTCCACACCGGCAAGCTCTGGCTCTGCCTTTGGCGGGTTCGTTTCCAAGCCGGGCAGCACGTTCGCTTCGACTGCCAAACCTTCTACCGGCTCTGCCTTTGGGAGCGGCGGCAAACTGGAGAGCAAGGCCACAGATACACCCATCGGCCTGTTCGGCTCCACAGCCGCTTCCGCCCCTGCCCCGGCATTTGGCTCGTCGGCGTCCGCCTTCGGTCAAGGCTCCTTCTCTGCCTTTGCTGCCAACAAAGCTGTGGAAGACAAAAGCTCAACGAGCGCAGCGAAGGATTCCTCTGCTGAAGGCGGCGCTGATGCAGGTAAATTCTCGTTTGGCGGTCTTGGAGGCATGCTCGGCAGCAATGACTCAGCCATGTCGTCGCAATCTAAGGCAACCACAGATTCGGACAGCGAAGAGAAGCGTACAGCGCAAGCCAAGTCCGACGCAGGAAGCTTTTCATTCGGTGGACTCGGAAACATGCTGGGAAGCACTGACTCGAGCACGTCTTCTCGATCCCAGTTCAAGGCAGCTGCCGATTCGGACAAGAAAGAGGTAGGGATCGCTAGTTTGAGTCCAACTGCCCAGGCGCCAAAGGGCGATGCCGCTCCAACATCATTCTCCTTCAATCCCGCTTCAGCCTCCACCAGCATCGCAGCGACCGACGCTGATGCAGGCAAAAGCGGCGATGTTGCCAAGGTGACATCGCCACCTGCGACCACTCCGGCATCATCGTCGACCCAGCCCACAGGCTTTGGTGGCTTTGGAAAGTTTGTATCGAGCCCAGCGCCCCAACCAGCTGAGACCAAGGACAACACATCCTCTTTTGCAAATTTGAACAAGTCAGCACCGTCTATTCCACCCAACGCTGGTTCGACAGCATCGGCAAACACCGCCAGCACCACGTTCCCCGCTAGCACGTCCACTGCTCTAGCCGCAAAACCCATTCCGGCGTCCGCTCCTACTTCATCCGGCTCCTTCCTCGGACTCAACTCGAGCGCACCGAGAAGCAGCTCTCCTCTGGCCGCCGCACCTTTCAACAGCAAGGGAGGAGCCGCCAAGGCCACTGCCGAACAACAGTCTGCAGCTGCCCCAACCGCGAACAAGCCGTTCTCCTTCCAGCAGGACGCTTCCAAGCCCTCGTTCGACACGCCAGCTCTTGGCGCAAAGCCGGCCACAACGTCATCCACCGGATCAGATGCTTTCCCTGGCTTCAGCCCAAACAGCGCGAACAATTCATCAGAAGCGGCAAAGGCGACCTCCGCCCCTGCGCCCACGCCGGCATCTGGAGGGTTCGGATCCTCGTCTGCAAAACCGGCGCAGCTTGCAACGACTACACCTGCGCCGGCTGCTAGGAGCCCTCTTGAACGCTCGGGAAGCCCCTTGGTTGCGGGGCGAACGCCGCAGCTGTCGTCATCCGACACTGAAGGTCCAGCGAAAGTGAACGAAAGCGGAATCCAGGGAGAGTTTCTCAAAGCCTATCTGGTTCTAACGCAGGAGCTCGATGTGCTGCGCTCCAACGTCGATCAATGTGCTGATTTCCTTGCCCTTCTTCGCGAAGCGACGGCACGTCCAGAATCTGTCGAGGATTTTGCCGACGCTTCCAAGTGGTCCTTTGGTGATCTGCCAAAGATGTTGACGCTAGCCAAGTCGCTTCGTCCGCTTACCCAGCAGATTGAAGACGAAGCTGCTTCGCACAAGCGCAAAGTCGCCGAACTGCAGAGTATCCAGCTCAAGGCAGCGGCCAAGCGAGAAGAAGTCGCGCGCTTTATCCGTGCTCGCAGCGATTCAGAATTCGCCAAGATAATCCGTGTCCGACAGCTCGGTCCCGAGCACGTCGAGAATCAGAACAAGCTGCGCAAGGCGAGCCAGGTCGTGCGAGACCGCATTGCCGAGTTGGAGGAGTACGTGGCGGCACTGAAAGACGAGCTGCAGCACGCCAAGGCCGGTCGCACCGCACTCAAGGCACCCAGTCTCGACTCGGTGGCTAGAGCGTGCCGCAACATCACCGCTCGCACCACGGCGGTGACGTTGGAACTTGACAATCTCGCTCTCGAGATGGACCTGATGCGTCCAGTGAACCAGGATTATGCGTCTCGCGAAGGTCAGCGCGCTCTGTCACGTTCCGTGTCGGTTGTGAGTGGCTTCGAAGAGGCGGGACCGCTGAACCACGTCGGCAATCTGATGCGCGCGTTACCCGCTGCGGTCACGCTCAGATCCGCAGACGAGATCACGCGTGCAGAGAGGGCCAAGAGCGAAAGCGTCGCCATCTTTGTTAATGCTCGCGAGAAGCCGATCCTCAACACGCGCGCTGTACCCAGCTCCCAGCTCTCGGACAGGAAGACAACCAAGCCTCTGCAGGGTTCTGACCTTCAGATCGCCTTCGCAAAGGGACCTGTACACCTTGGCAAGCGCGCTCCTCCGGCACCTCCCAGCGTCCCTGCAGTTTCAGCTTCGCAGACGCCTGCCTCTGCTGCCAGCATTGCGAAGCAAGGTTCGAGTTCAGATCAATTTGCTCCGGTCGCCAAGGGTGTGCCTGTCCCTGTGCTTTCCAAGCCTCCCACGCCGGCGACATTGACGACTCCTCCTGCTGCCACACCAGTAACATCGAAAGCCACCCCGCTCCAATTCGGGTTCCCTGCTTCGCCGGGTCCTGCTTCCAACACAAACACTATTGCTTCGCCTCAGAAACCAGCTGCTCCTTCAGCCCCGCTGAGCTTCGAGGCATCTGGCTCGCCTGCCACCGCCGCCGGTGGAAAGGCGGCATCAGCACCCTTTGCAAGCTTCGGATCAATGTTTGCTCCCCCTTCGACCGGTGCGCCATCTGCTCCACAAGCGGCTTCAGCCTCAAAGCCGGCTACACCCGCGGCGCCTCTGAACTTCGGAAGGTTCAGCTCACCTGCTGCACATTCGCCCATGCCTGCCGGGTCGCCCTTTGCTGGTTTTGGAAAATCCATGGCGCCAAGCACCGGCACGCCTACGCCGGCAGCTGCTTCCACCACGCCTTTGAGCTTCGGAGGCTTCATCTCGCCCACCCCAAGTGCTGCCAAAGTGTCGCCTGCTCCGTTCTCTGGCATCGAGTCTACCACGAGCCCATCGGCCCCCGCTGCTAACAGCGACAACTCAGCGCCCTCACTTGCGGCAAGCCCTGCTCCCAGCACTTCGTCGCCCTTTGGCGGCGCGACGCTCTCGTCGCTCAACTTTGGCAAGCTCAGCTCTGTGCCCGCCGGCATATTTGATCTTCCGGCGCAGAACGATACGCCGTTCCAGCCCGGAGGACGTGCGGCCAGCTCGAGCCCCAGCAGCATCCGCTCGTCGACCACCACGAGCAAGTCAAAGCATCGGGGGGTAGCTGTCGCCTTGCCGCCCGCTGGTGGTTCTGGAGGTGCACAAGGATCGGATGCGGGCGCTGATAAGGCTGTCAAGGCGTCGTCTGATTTCTTTGCTTTGCCTCTGGCGCCCAAGCAAAAGGAGGAGACTGCCGCGCCGGCACCTTTCAAAGGTTTCAGCTGGTCCGGCCCGAGCGTGATGAACGGTGCCGAAAAGGGTGAACCTAAAGCGAAGGCGCCTGCTTCTGCTGCGAGCGAGACACCCACTTTCAGCTTCGGCGATCTTGGTAAGAAGGTCGAGACGCCTGGCCCTGCCTCGTCGACCTCGTCCGACTCCAAGCCCTCTTCTGCTGGTAACGGCTTCACTTTTGGCGCTGTGCCCGCATCCTCAGCCCCGCAGCTCAAGCCAGCTGCTAGCAGCTTCGGCTTTACCCCTTCGCCACGGAAGACCGACGAGGAGGCCGCTGCTACCTCGTCATCTTCGGATCAGGTGAAGCAAGCACCGGCAGCCGGCTTCAGCTTCGGAGATTTTGGCAAGAAGGCAGCTACTGAGTCTGCTTCACCATCAGTGGCTCCTTCTAGTTACAGCTTTGCTCCTCCTCGGTCTGCCAAGGCCTCGGCAGAGGTTAAGGCAGACAAGGTAGCGGCAGACGATGGTGAGGCCGCGGAAGAGAGGAGTGCAGGAGGTGAACAGGCGGTTGCAACGGAAGCGGACCCAACGGAGCCGCGTGCAAAAGAGTCGGATGCAAAGGAAGCAGACGCAAAGGAAGTGGATGCAAAGGAGACAGACGTCACGAAGTCAGTCAACGCAGAGGCAGAAGCCAGGAAGGCAGATGTCAATGAGGCAGAGAAGGCGGACGTCAAGGATGAGGATGTCAGGGAAGCAGATATCAAGGAGACAAGTGCCAAGGACACGGATACCAAGCCCACCGTCACCGAAGACAAAACACTGCCCGATCCTTCCAGCTTCACCTTCTGCAAGCCATCCGAGCCAAGAAACAAGGAGCCTCTTGCGGAACGTTCATCCGATCCCAAAGAAGCAGCGACTCCGTCAACGCACGCTGCCAAGCCCGCCCCTGCTTTCAGCTTTGCCATTCCATCCACTGCGACGAAGTCAGATCAGAAAGACGAGAGGTGGCAAGTCGAATCAACAGCTCCATCGTCGGACGGCGCTGCAGCTGCAGACAAGGCTGCCGACTTCAGTTACCCTCCCAAGGCGCCAGAAACCAAGTCAGCTACCGCAAACCCCACCTCGACTTCGACATCCACGACACCCTCCGCGTTCGGCTTTGCACCTAGCAAGTTGAACCCGTCCTCCTCAGCCGCGTCTGCATTCGGCGCGTTCAAGGGGAGCCCAGGCTTCGGGTTTGGCGCCTTCTCCAAGGCCGTCTCCAACACCAGTGGTAGCCCGAGCACGAAGCCCGTCAATGCGTTCAGCTTTGCGCCGCAGTCGTCGCCCGCTACTCCCAGCGCAAAGCAAGGCGAGACGGCGCCCAGGACGGCGTTTGGCAGCGTTTCGGCGTTCGGCAACGTGTCGGGCTTTGGCACGTTTGCGGATCCTTCGCCTTCAACGCCCAAAAGCGGGGAGAAGGATGGTGCGGCCAAGTCGGCGTTTAGCTTTGGTGGTGGTGGCGGGTTCGGTGCGTTTGCGTCGAGTACTAAGACGTCGCCTTTCGCAGCGGCTTCGTCGGCGAAGAGGGGGGAGGAGGTGGAGGAAAAGGAAAGTGCGGATGGCAAGGAAGATGGCTCGCTGCTTTCGAGGCTGGGGGATGCGCCTGTACATGCTAGGTCTGGAGATGAGGAGGACTATGAGGATGAGGATGATGAAGACGGGGACGAGGATGAAGAGGAGGAGGACTACGAAGACGAAGAAGACGATTACGAGGATGAAGACAACTATGAGGACGAGGACGATGAAGCTGACGACAATGACGACGTGGACAGCGGTATCGGCCACGACGAGGCTGGTCCGCTCGAGGAGAGCGCTGTTCACGTTGACACGGCTGATGCCGTGCATGAAGGAGACGACGATGATGAGTCGGAGGAAGATGAGGATGACGACGAGGATGACGAGGACGAGGAAGAAGGACTTTCGGCAGTCGAAGAAGAGCCTGAGGAAGAAGAAGAGGCTGCAGCCAAGGAAGACCAGGCGGACTGATCCGCTTCAATCACTCATCTCTCACCTCTTCCTCGTAATCACAAAAAGCAATCGATCCTATTTCCACAACGCCATGAGCCACGCATCTGAGATCGAGTCAACAAACCTCGAACACTCATCCAATGGAAATCGATTCCAATCGCAGCGTTTACATACACCTAGTCTTCCCTCAAAATCAGCCCGGCAGCGCCCATACCGAGCCCAATGCACATCGAAACAACCGCAACCTTTTGCTTCCTCCTCTCCAACTCCTTCAACGAAGTCACCACCAACCTTGCACCCGTAGCGCCGAGCGGGTGGCCCAGAGCACATGCACCGCCATTGACATTAACCTTCTCCGGATCCAGACCCAGCTTCTCGACACTGTAAACATACATACTGGCAAACGCCTCGTTGATCTCAAACAGGTCGACCTCCTCCTGCTTGACACCTGTCTGGGCCAGAAGCGCAGGGATGGCGGAGGTGGGGCCGATGCCCATGATCCTCGGCTGCAAGCCAGTAACAGCAGACGAGACGTACTTGCCGAGGACCTTGAGGCCGAGTTTGTTGGCGAGCGAGCGGCGCATAAGGATGACGCCCGCGGCGCCGTCGGTGATCTGCGACGCGTTGCCGCCCGTGGTGTTGCTGGGCGCCCACTGCGGGAAGGCGGACTTGATCTTGCCGAGCGATTCGGCGGTGGTGCCGGCACGCGGGCCGTCGTCGGCAGAAATGATCGTCGTCTGCTTGGCGCCATCCTTGCTGACGGTGTGGACAGAGATGGGGAAGATCTCGGCGTCGAACTTGCCCTGGGCCTGGGCGTGGACCGCGCGCTGGTGCGACCGGGCGGCAAACTCATCCATCTTGGCACGCGAGATATTGAAATCGTGCGCGACGTTCTCCGAAGTCCAGCCCATGGGCATCTTACAGTCATCTGCCTCCTGGCTGGCCTTGCTGATCTCCTCGGAGAAGGTGACGGGACGCTTGGGGTGCGTGGACATGTGCTCGATACCGCACGCTAGACCGCATTCGATCTCGCCGGCTTGAATGCTGTTAGCGACCGCACGGATGGCCATGAGACCCGACGAGCAGAACCTGTTGACGACGATTGCAGGCGTAGTGTTTGGGATGCGCGCAGCAAGCGCTGCAGCGCGTACGTAGTACGGCGCGTCGTCGTTGTGCACGTTGCCTACCACGACGTCCTGGATAAGTGCAGGGTCGACGGCAGACGAGGCGAGCAGCGACTTGAAAAACTCGTAGCACAGCTGATCGAACTTGGAATCCTTCATCGAACCCTTGAAGGCTTTGGTGAAGGGCGTGCGGCCAGCGGCGACGATGACGACGTCCGAGTCGTTTTTGGCCATGTGCGCGTGCAGACCTTTGCCCGACCACGAGCGCGGGTCTAGGTGCGAGGCGAGTTGGGTGATTCGCTGAGCCATGGCGGGATGGTTGTTGGGTTCTGTAGAGAGGGGCGAAAGAAGATTCGGGATGCTGCGTCTACAGCAATGGATGGATGTGAAGAGAGTTGGCAGAGGGATGACAAGTGAGACAGAAAATGAGGCCAGAAGGAAGAGGTATTTGTACGCCAGCCGAGCACGAAAGTTGCGGGGAAAGGAAAAAGGGGCAAGACCCCACACGTTCCAAGCGTCAGGGCTCCGGCTTTTGCGAGTTGCCGGTCTAGCGGCACCACATAGCCAAATAAAGAACATTCGCTCCCGCCACGCAGCCTTTTTCTTCTTCTTCTTCTTCTGTCGTATCTGGTTCCGACGATGCAGAAGCAGGTGACTGTTCGCGCCGTACACGAACGGGGCCTCAGGCGTGTGTTGGCTCTGAGCCCAAGCCGTCTTTACCGAACTTCGACCCTGTCGCGCGGTTCGGCAGCAAACCTCCGGCGTCCGGCCCTTTTCGCGCGTATATTAGCCGTTCCGGGTCCATCTTCCGTGCGACACATCGCTTGGATCACCTCATTTTCCTCGACACCGTCTGGAGAGTGAGCTGGAGCGTCAGCGGCAATGCGCTCGCCGTCAGCTGTGGTGATGGCAAGATTACAAGGGCACCTGGGAGTGCGTCAGTGAGATGGACTCGTAAAGACGCTGTATCAACGCTCTGTGACCCAGCCTGTGCTATTGTAAATTCAAGCCAAGCTTCGTTGCTATGCTGTGCATTGGGGAACCGTGGGCGAATGTAAAGACCCCTCCTGCCCGGCACATCAGATGCAAACGAAGACGGCAGCAGTTACTCTCTTTGCCAATTGCTTTTGCAGTCTGCACCATGTCACTTTCGCGGCTTCATCTTGCAGTATCTTCTTTGCACCATCTCAATTTCAAGGTTGCACCATAACAGGTCCATGGTTAATGAACTCCTAGTGGCTGTGCACAGGCCTGTGTTTTCTTTCCACCATCACACACCACAATGCTTCCTCTTGAAATGTTATAAGCTCAGGATGGTGGGCACAGAGGGGGCATCACACCTCTCCCGATCTGCTAACCTCCACCTGGGGTCCAGATCATTCGGCCAGGAACCGGCCACCCTCCTGGGATGCTGATCATCGCTGCCAAAGTCACTGACTCCATGACTAAACCCACCATCCTGAGCTTATAACAGGAAGTTGGCAAAAAATTGTCAAAAGTTGGAGGTGGTTTTCAGAATGGCCATAATCAAAAGTTGGTGTTACTCATCAAGAACTACACTGTGACTTTGTGGCTCAAACTGTGAAAAGATTATAGAGTTTGATGTATTGTCTGTGCTGACAATGTGAAGTGTGTGGTAAGATCAGTTGTTGCCAAAATGGTGAGGGTAAATCCTATAATTTGCAACACAAACAACATTACTTTGGTGCTCTGCTGTTGTGACAATGTTCCTACATTGTAGTGGCTTTGTAGCTCCATTGTAGCGACTTTGTTGCACCATTGTCCCTACCATTGTGGCTCAGAATTGCATCTCTTTGGCACTCAAGCAGGACTGGCAGATCAGCATGTGCCCATCTGATGGAGACAAGGTGCTTGTGTCCGGACCGGGGAAAAGTACGGCTTTTTCATGGCATCTTGTTCACCAGACTCATAGACGTCCAGCTTGTTTGGCGTGCTTTGTCTTTCGCAGTGTCCAAACAAGTCGAGCTTTTTCGGAAGTCGAGCTTCTCTGTCTTTCACTCGCGTCTCAGAGCCCTTCTCTTCTTGATCCCATCATCGTCTCAACGTCACACTGACCGCATCACGTCGGACGTCGTCGAGGAAGCTCACGATGGCGCCGTCCAGTCACAACGTCGACGAGCGGTCGTCGCTGTTGTCCTCGCACAACCAAGGCACACAACCGGCAGATTACCACGCTACCTCGAATCACCACGATCAAGACCCGCCATCACCCTCCGAGGCCGAGCAAGAGGAGCATGTCAAGGTCATGCCGCCCATGCGCACGCTCGCACCTCTCCTCACCGCCGTGTGGGTTCCCGTGTTTGTCTCCAGCATGGACGGCACCGTCACTGCCACGCTTATCTCGAGCATCAGTAGTTCCTTCAACGCTTCCGAACAGGCACAATGGCTCGGATCCGCCTACCTCCTCTCGGTCGCTTGCTTCACTCCCTTGTACGGCCGTCTAGCCGATATCGTGGGTCGACGCAACTGCATGTTCATCGCCCTTACCTTTTTCACCGGCGGCACCCTGCTCTGCGGGTTGTCGACTTCGATGAACATGCTCATCTTTGCGCGTGCGCTGGCGGGAGTTGGAGGTGGTGGTCTTACCACAAACACGAGCATCATCCTTTCGGATGTGGTGCCGCTCAAGAATCGCGGGCTGCTGCAAGGTTTGACCAATATCATCTTTGGCTTGGGTTCGGGTCTCGGTGGCCCCCTCGGCGGGTGGATGAACGATACTATTGGTTGGCGACGCGCGTTTCTGGTCCAGATTCCGCTGCTGCTTGCGGACTACGTGCTGGCTTTCACGTTTGTGAGGGTCAAGACGCCGAGTAGGCTTGTGCAGCAGTCGACGTGGGAGAAGCTGCGATCGATCGACTTTGCCGGCGCCTTTTCGCTCGTGCTGGGTCTCTCAAGCACCTTGATCGCTCTCAGTCTCATGAGCGCCAACGACATGCCTGTGACGAACCCGATCGTATGGGGTGGATTCCTGTTCGGGTTTGCCAGCATCAGCTTCTTCTTCTACGCCGAAGCCAGGATCGCACGCACGCCCATTCTGCCGCTGCGACTCATCACCCAACGCTCCGGGGCTGCGGTTGCATTTGCCAACTTCTGCCTCTCGATCGTCTCGTTTGGCACGCTCTACCACTTTCCGCTCTTCTTCCAAGCCGTCAAGCTCGAGCCACCCTCGCTGGCCGGGCTGCACATGGTCCCCATCAGTGTTGCGCTTAGCATCGGCTCGGTGCTGGCAGGTGTCGTGATGCGAAGCACGGGCCGCTACTACAAGTACAACCTGGTCAACTCGATCATCATCACCGCCTCGATTGGCTGCGTTACTCTGTTCACACGGAACAGCTCCGAGGCGTTCACGTTTGCCGCTATTGTGCCGTACGGGTTTGGCACGGCGGGTGTTCTGACGTGTACGCTGATTGCGCTCATCAACTCGGTGGCCCGTTCGGATGTGGCGGTGGCCACGAGCATGTCGTACATGGCGCGCAACACGGGCCAGATTTTGGGTGTTTCAGTGGGAGGCACGACGCTTCAGGCTTTGTTGAAGAGGCAGCTGCGACAGAGGATCACGGGCAAAGGGGCGGACAAGATCATTTCAGAGATTCGACACAAGAGCTCGATTGTGCCTGAACTGCCGACGCAGCTGCGGGAGGCGGCGATTGAGTCGTATTCGTTTGCACTGCGGTGGGTATTCATCGGCATTACGGTGGTCAGCGTGGGGACGGTGATTGGGTGTGCTTTCATCGAGGACAAGGAGCTGCCCTCGTACGAGAACGCCAAGCCAGCGTCGGACGAGCATGAGCAAGGTACAGATCGCGAGTAGATACGTAGGCTTACTTGTCATGTTCTGGAATAGAAGGATGTAGTCCTGCATTGTGTCTCGATGCTATGCTGAGCTTGCAATCGTGATCTGTGGTGAGCGAAAGCGTCGACGGCGGGGTGGTGCTGCACTTTACGCGCTACGCGTCCGGAAAGCAACCGGAAATGCAGCTCGAAAAAGTCTTGGTTCCGGTCTCGATTCTCAGAAACGTAGCAATCTCACTGTTCCACCTGGACCAATTCCATACACCTCACTCGCTTCACTCCCAAAGCACATCGGTCTTTCGAAGCGGACCTCGACTGACCACACAAAAGCTGAGTCAACATGGAGCGAGATGCGGCTGCAAGCACGAGTCGCGGACCAACGCAGACGCCGCCGCCAACCAAACACAAACGCTCTCGTCGCAACTACGATGTTGAAGGTACGAACTGCGCTTTTCCCCCCCGACCTTGACCCATCATCTCCCTATTTCCTACTGACCCACGCTTTCTCTTTCCCCCATCATCACTATCGTAGACCGAACGACAAAAACAGACGTTGGCTCGTCTCACGGCACCTCCTGGACGCTCTCCTCGTACAAACCAGGTTCCGGGGTCGCCGAGCTCCGCTCCCCCGACCTGACCAAACTCTGGCAGTCGGATGGCAGCCAACCGCACTTGATCAACATCCAGTTCGCGCGGCGTACGTGTGTGACGCATCTGTCCATCTTCCTGGATGTCAAGCAGGACGACTCGTACACGCCAACCAAGATCGCGATAAAGGCGGGCACCAACTACCACGATCTGACGCTGGTCCGGCAGAGGACGTTCGAGGCGCCGCAGGGATGGAAGCATTTTAGTATGACGCCCGGCAGCGTGGATGCTGCGACGAATGAGGAGGATGAGGACAGCGCGGAGGGGGAGGACGAGGAAGAGGAAGAGGAGGAGATGAACGGGCAAGGGGCGAAGGTGGGAGAGGGGGGTAGCGATGACGAGAATGAGGGAGGAACAGAAGGCATCCGCGTATGGCTCATCCAAGTCTGCATCCTCGCCAACCACCTCAACGGCAAAGACACGCACATCCGCAGATTGGTCGTTTTCGGGCCCAGGTCGAGCGCAGCACACGGCAACGCGCACTATCAGGGCGTCAAACGCTGGCTTGCGAACAGCAGTACCGAACGGTCCACGCCGCCTTACAAGATACGCGGTGCGCCTGCGTCGAGCACAAACGCAAACGGGCAGCACGTCACTTTGGCTCAACTGCTCTCGCTGCAGGGTGCGTCCAACGGTCAGCCGGATGAGGCAGAAGAAGAGAGCGCGGCCGGTTCGACGCAGCGCAGATCAGGACTCAATTTGTTTGGCAACATTCGATGATTGCTATCGGGGTGTGGTTGACGTAGTGCTTCTTAACATTGTACTGCATGCCACATTATACCAAGCTTGACCACAGCTTGTTCGGGAACTGCATAGATCAGCCGAGTCAACGTGTCGCCGCTCGCACTTTTTGTCTGATGTTGATACACGTGAGATTCTGTCATCAGTTTCTCGATCCATCCCAGGGCTCTCGACACGAGAAAACGTCATCCTTTTGGGTTTACAGTGAGTAGTGGTTGATACTGATGGTGCGCCCTCTGCTTCGAATCCGGTTTAGAGACCAGCTTCGGCAACGGTACCTGCAGCCCTCTCGTTGCCCACCCTGCGCACATATGTGGAAGAGACAATGTTGAACGCCTCAAAGTACCTCTCCATGCACCTTGTCAAGCACGTCTGCTCCTTGCCCGACAGACTTGCGCCGGGAGCGGGGATACATTTGAGGTAGCATTTCTCGGTCGCCTTGGTGATGAGTTGCTGTGCGTTGGCCATCGCGAGTTCCGAAGATCTAGACCGCCGAAGGTATGAGGTCAGTGCAGTTCGAGGTGTTTGATGAAGAGCGCGGGGTGGGGCAACTTACACTTGCTGCTTGATGGCCTCCTTGTGCTCGGCTGAGGTTGCGCCGCCTGCAGCTGCGGTCGATTTGCCTGTTAGTGAGCCGAGATCCATTGTTGATTGTGTGTGTTGTGCGAGAACAGTGTCGAGAAGAAGCAAGGTCGGATGAGAGCCCTGGTACGGGAGCTTCTCACACTTTTTCTCGCTCGCAACACCAACAGCTATTATGTAATGCTTATTTGCTCCATAGATTGTCATCCTCCACCTTCTGCTCAGCCCGCAGTCTGACCAAAAGATGAGAAAGAAGAACGTGTCTATGGCGAGGATACAGTACGCGGCGGAACAAACTAAAAAAGACAGGCTTTGCGTAAGAAGACCTGAGCAAAGGCGTTGCCGGCAATGAGAGGTGTGCATTGAGAGAGCGGTGATTGGTGACAGCGACAGAGCTTTCAGGTGTTGTGGGCAACAAGGGTCCGGATCTAGCCGTCACTCAGCTTCTTTCTCCATCCTACCATCACATCCATCACCTCACCCACGATCCTTTCATCCAGACGGGACACAGCTTTGCCTCGTCGAATGCACGGTCCGCAGCTTCGGTTCCTCGGCGACTCGAATACGGCTGTTAATCAGCAGCCATTCTGACGGCCACCCTTAACGAGCGATCGTGCTGACGGCTTCGCATAAGATGGTCTGGGCAACAGGGCGGCTCGCCAAGCCCTTCGCCGCAGCCGCTTCATCTTCCACTCGCATACCGCGAGCAGCTTCCGCTTCCGCCTCTGCCTCCATGTCTTCCTCCGCCTCCTCATCATCCACATCCACCATCCGCGCGGTCGCCGCCTTCTCGCGCGCCCTTCTTCGCTACGGATGTCGCAACGTCACCGTGCGCGGACTCGACCGTTTTCTCACCCACCTCCACTCTTCCGAACGGCTCTCCTCCAACCGCGGCCTTTTGACCTACTGCAACCACATCTCCGTCCTGGACGAACCGACGATCTGGGGCACACTGCCCGCGTCAACATTTCGAAACCGAGACACAGTGCGATGGACGCTCGGCGCAAGCGACATTATGTTCACCAACCCTTTGCTGTCCACGTTCTTCCGCAATGGGCAGTGCATCGAAACGCACCGTGGCAACGGGATTTACCAGAAAGCGATCGACGATGCGATATGCAAGCTAGATGAGGCGAAATGGGTGCACCTGTTTCCCGAGGGTTACGTCAACGTCAGCACAAGCTCCAGGCTCAGACGCTTCAAGTGGGGGATAGCGCGCATGCTCATGGAAGCCAAAACGCTGCCCACCGTCGTCCCGATTTGGATCACGGGCTTTGACAGGATGATGCCCGAACCGCGCGCGAAGCCCAAATGGCTGCCGCGTTTCGGAAACGACGTGGCCATCGACTTTGGCGAGCCCATCACGGACAGTATCGAACCCGTCGTCCGTGCGATTCAGAGTACACACGACGTCGCTCCCCAACACCTTCTCCCCGAACCCCTTCGTGTTTCTGCAACCGAACACAACTCGCAATCATTAGCAAACGACAGGTCAATCCCCTCCCAAGTCGCAACCGAATGGAACACTTCCACCCTCATCTCTACCCTCACCCAAGCCGGGGGCGAATCAGCGACGTCGGTGAAACTCGCTCTCGCACGCTCGCAACTCGCCGCGCTGCTGCGCTTCCACTTGGGCCAAGTCGCCGTTCAGCAACGCCGCGCGGATGGAGCGGTGGATCCGGAACAGGACGCGGCCTTGGCGCATACCGAATCGCTCAGATCGGCCGGCAGGCATGCAGAGAACAACGTGCTTCGCGATGGCGAGAGGAAGGATGTCGGCGTGTGAATGTAAAGACGTGTTATATACCCTTCAATAGATACATGTTATTCGCCGTTCTGCCATGGTGTATGTGTGTGGGGCAGATCAGAGCTTGAAAACGTCCTCTTGTCTACACCCGAGCGCAGCAAGAATGCCAGATAGCGAGCCCTGACTCTGGCCGTCGCGCGATTTGGGACCCGCGAGCGCCTCCACCATCCCATCCGGCCCTGAGACCAGCACCAGCGTCCTCCCCTCTTGAGCCCGCGAAAGAACCTGCTCCAAGTGCTGCTGTGTGATCCTCGACTCGAAAACGGGTATCTTTGTCGCTGCTCCCGAAGCCGTCAATTCCAATACTTCGCCCGATGTTGAGCCACTTCTCCCGAACAGAGATGTCAACCACAAGCGCTTGGAGGATGTCCCGGATGCAGATGATGCGGTGAGCTGCGGCCCGAGGGCGGAACGGTCAGCGGGTGAGAGTGAGGCAGGCGAGGCCGCGAGGTGTTCGGCGAACAACGACAGGCTTATTTTGTCCTTGTGAGATTCGACGAGGGTGTGCAGTTGCGGGAGCAGCAGGGCGTTCTTCAGGTTGGGTGTCGCATAGAGAACGTCGATCTTGGGCGCCTTGCTAGGTTCCGGCGGGGCAGGGGAGGACCCAGGTCGACCAAAGAGATTCGTCAACAGCTGGTAGGCCGGCGTGACGCCCGTTCCGCCAACCACCATCACGATCCTCTCCGGCAGCCTGCCGTCGGCGATGGCCGAATTTCGATCGAAAGACCACGTATCCACAGGCCCGCGCACCTCGAGCTGTGGAACTGTCGCATTCGGTACCGCTCTGTGCAGCATCTTGCCCAAGTCCCCATCGGAGTATCGCTTGACCAGCAAATCAAGCACCTGCTTTTCGCTTTCACTCGCCCCCGCCAGTGCAGCAGAGTACGAACCGGGCAATGTGTCGTACAACGGAGTGTATGCGCGCTCGATGACCAGACTCGGCTCTTTGATGTACACGCTCCGGATCCTCAACATTCTACGCAGTCGCTCTTCGTCGTTCCCTCCACTACCAACGAAGGAGGCCGGCAGACCGATTTGCAGCAGCTTGTGCACCGACGGAGTGCCGGCATCGGGGTAGTAGGCTGAGGATACGAGGGGCAGGGGACGATGCGTGTATGGTTCGAGCTTTCCAGGGATTGAAGAGGTGATGGAGCGGAGGGGTGTTGTGCCCGTGACACTTCCGTACAGGTCGAGGGCGTAAGGTGTGGCAATGACGATGGTGACTGTAGCGATGAGGATGTTGATCATGCTCAACGGGGAGCCGGTGTTGGGTTCTGATGACGATGAGGAGCCTCCAGCGGAAGGGGTTGGCCCCCGGTTCGGAGTTTCATCTTGTCGACAACGACAAGACGTGTGAAATGCTCGAGAGCGCGGTAAAGGCAAGGCTCGAGCAGCGGCGATGCTGGTTCCTGACTTGCTCGCGTGCTGTAGCGAGCACCGTGCCGCTGAGTATGTGGCTGGTGCCATCATCTTGACGATGCGGTCATTGAGGCAGGAGGATGGTGGTTGACAAGGGGCAAGATCAAGGCTTGCATCGAGCACGCTCGAGGGTGGAGGCTTTGCGATTTTTTGATAGTGTTAGATCACATTTGCCCACCTGGGCGCTGAAGTGCCGCGCTGCATGAGCTTCTAGACTTGGCTTTCAATGAAACGCCGGCGTTGGCACCTGCCATCTTTGCTCTCCTCCCACCATCCCCACCATCCTTGTCTACAGTGGCCACGATGCGGCAACGTCCCCTAACAGCCCTGCTGCTGCTATCGACGTTCGCATTCAGTCTCCTCCTCTACCTCCGCTTCCGCAGTTACGATCTGGTCTCGGTCGGCCTTTGTCGAGCCGCCCCCTTCTCCTCCTCCTGCACCACTCCACGCCTCGACATGCTGCAACCCTCCCCATCCGAGCTGGCCACGCAGAAACTGCACGCAGCCAATCACCATGGTCGTACGCGCGGTCGCATCTCGCTCAGCATCGGCTCGATCAACATCCGCTATTCTCGCGATACAGTCTACGACTCATCCCGCTCGATGCTCAAGAACATGCTCTCGGCAGCACGTATGGGAGTGCCAGCGCAATTCACACCGTTGATCAATCCAAATGCACCCGTACCGCCATCACCGTACCTGACGAAGCAGTATCATGGGGAGCGAAGCTGGCTATTGCGCGGTCCGAAAGTAGCCGACGTGGCGCTGTTCAACGATTGGGACATCTTCGCCTTCCAAGAGGTGCTCGATGGGCAGTACACAAACTTGGCCGAGTGGTTGGGAGAGGAGTACGATCATGCTGGAGTGGGGAGGGACGATGGCGATCGCGCAGGGGAGGCTGTCCCCGTGTTTTGGCGCCGCGACACCTTCGAGCGAGTGGGCGCGGACCAGGGCGGTATTGGCAAAGACGGCGTCGAGCACTTCTGGTTGTCCCCCACACCCTCCGTCGTGGGCAGTGTAGGCTGGGATGCGGCGCTCACGAGGATGTGCACACATGTCAGCCTGCGTCTGCTGGCAACTGGAGAGATCGTGCACGTCTTCTCGACGCACTACGACCACCAGGGCGTCGTGGCTCGAGCGAAGTCGTCGGAGCTTATCGTCGAGCGTGCACGCAAAGCTTCCGCCTACACACGATCCTTCTACACCTCGTCTCCATCACCGCAAAGGCAGCTGGATGAACCACTAGTAGTGCTTATCGGCGACCTCAACAGTCCGCGCAACGAAGGCAGCTGGTCGACGCTCGTCTCTCCGCATTACGGGCTGAAGGCGAATTCGTCTGGTGCGACGTTTTTGGATACAGCCCTGTCCGTGCCCACGCGGTTCAAGTCGCCGCTGTTGACGGACAACGAAGACCCGCTTCGTTCTGACTATGCTTCGGGTCGCAAACTTCCTCCTCCCCCTCGTTCGGACGGTAACATGGAAGGTGGGATCCTCTCAGAACCCGTAGGCCCGCTTCGAACGTTTACAGACTTCCAACCCAGCCCGCGCAACGCCATCGATGACCGAATCGACTTTATCATGCTCCTCGACAACCAAGCCGTGCTCGACGAGACCCGTCCGGACGCCGTACTCGATCACTCTCCCTCCCCGCCTTCTCCACAGAGACGTCGAGAAAAGGATCAGAGCGCTGCACACCTCGAACGAAGATGGAGGATTCGAGCCTTCGGAACCCTGCCCAACTGGAGCGAGACCGACGCGGGCTTCCTCATCTCCGACCACCGCCCCGTCACCGCTCGCATACAGAGATCCTTCCCCCTCTGACTTCACTCCTATGCAGCACAACACAAAGCAAAACCCGGACTGAACCAGAAAGAGATTAAGAATTGCTAGAGTACACGAATGAAAGGCAAAGAGAAAAACCATGAGACAGCAGTGAGACACAAAAGAAACCGAGAGATCACGACGAGCGTGTGGGGAAGGGGGGAGGAAGCGAAGTGAAGGTGAGGACAGAGACATCCGCGGGTTGCCGCTGAAATGCTGTCTGCAGAACGCTCGCAAGAGACGGGACGATCGGAGAAAAGAGCGAGGAGAGAACAGGCGCAGATGAAGAGGTCTTGCCGCGACGACCAAGGTTGCGTGGTGGCCATGGAGAACGTACGACGAGTGAAGGGGTGCGATTGTCGCTGATTTGTAATCGTGGGTAACGTCTCCATACTGTAGCGAACCACTTCGCGACTTGTGGGACTCTTCCTTGCAACCTGGACTAGCTGAGAACGTGGAGGCAATGTCATCCCCATCCTCTCTGTACCACAAAGCGCAATGCGTGGCAGGATGCGGAGCTGCAGCTGTCTGACAGTTGGGCAGTAATGTTGGACGGGTCAAATAGGGATGAGGTGTTTACTTGTCCTTCTTATCCTTCTTGTCCTTCTTCTTCTTTTCCGACTTGGGCGTCTCGATACCTGCCGCTGCCGCCTCAGCCGCCTTCTTCTCCTTCTTTTCCTTCTTGCGCTTCTTGCGTTCCTCCTCGGTCTCACCATCCGTTGCAGCACCTGGCGTCTCCTCGAGCTTCCTCTTCTTGCTATCGCTGTCGTCCTTCTTTGGTGTGACAGGGTCAACGACGGCAACAGCGACCTGTTCGACATCTGAAACCGCCACCGCAGCAGGCGCAGCCGAAGCATCCGAGTAGTCAACATAGTCCTTCTTCCACTTGTCCGGCGTAACCCCGCTGATGGCCTTACCGTGCTTGTCGAGCTTGCCCGTCTTGATCATGGCCTTCTTCTCCTGCGCCTTGGGGCCGAGACCCCATCGACGCGGGTATGTGTCGCGCTCCATGATGCAGCGCTTCACCTTCGCAACGACGCCGTGGTCGCATGTCGAAAGGTCAACGGTGGACATCTGTGCAATGGCGAGCGCGATGGCCTCGCCTTTGGTGGTCATGAGCACCACCTCCTCGTGCACCTCGATGTCCTTCTCGTAGCGCAGCAGACCGGGGATCATGAGCTTGGCACCGTAGCAGACGGCGTTGACCGCCGAGTCCTTGACGACGATACGTTTGTACCCGGTGAGGAGCGACTCGAGGGGGCGGATGACGCGGCGCAGGTACGACTCGTCACGCTGGTTGTCGTAAAGCCATTGGGCGTCGAGCACGTCGTGCATGGTGACGATCGAATCGTTCTCGGAGAGCGCACCGGATCGGACACGGCGAAGCTCCTGCATGTGCCCGCCGACACCGAGCAACAGACCCAGGTGGACGCAGAGCGTTCGGATGTAGGTGCCGGCCTCACAGCTGACCCAGAAGACGGCAAGGTGGCGGTCGTTGTCAAATTCGATCAGCTTGGACTCGTAGATGGTTCGGATACGCAGCTGACGCTTGACGGCCGAGATGAGCGGGGGACGCTGGAAGAGCGAGCCGGTCAAGGTCTCGATGGCGCGCGGCAGCTTCTTGGTGTCCTCAAGCTTGTCGTGCAGGCGGAGCACCGCAACATACTCCTTACCAGCGCCCTGCTGCGACTTGACGAGACGAGTGGCACGGTCGATGCAGACAATCAGACACCCTGTCACCTTGGGGTCGAGGGTGCCGCTGTGACCGGTCTTCTCAACGCGAAGGATGCGACGCAGCCACGAGACGACTTCGTGCGACGAAGGGTTGGAGGGCTTGTCGAGGTTGATGACACCCGACTTGATGTAGCTCTGCAAGTCACGCTTGAGGGGCGAGCAGCCGTGTGGGATGGGCGTGAAGTGGGAGCTGCGAACCAGTAGCTGGTCGTAGTTCTTGAGCAGCAAAGGCCAGTCGGCGGTATTGAGCTTAGGACCCGAGTTTTCGGGCTTGATCATGAAGTCGCCCTGCTCTTGGACCTCAGCGACCGAGGTGCCGAGTGGGAGAGCCATGTTGAACCGGCAGGCAGGTAGGCAGACGCTGTAAGACAGGGTTGGGGTTGAGATGGTAGGGAAATGACGGGGGATGAGGTGGAGAGAGGAGCCTTGATCAACTATGTGACAGCGATTAGAGGTCTGAGGTTTGAAGCTCATTTTTTTCCTCCTTTTTGCTTTCCCTTGCTTCGCTCTGCGCAGTCGGCACTCCAAAAATTCTTCCACTCTCGAAAATCACAAAAACGGAGCCGATCCTTGCCATGCTGACCAAGCAGTATGTAAGCACCTGAGAGTGTTTTCTCGGGAGTCTAACAATTTTCATCTGTAAAATTAGGCGGGGCATGCGGCACGTGATCTCGAAAGCAAACTGTAAAAAAATTCAATGTTCGAAAAGGGCAGAGAGGAAGAGAGGAAGAGGGCAAAGGAGAGAAAGAGCGGGGTGCTTACAGACTGCTGCCCGACATCCTCACCTTCCCGTTGTATACCACCATCTCTACGTCGCTTTGCTGATCCCACCAGTAGGCTTATCCTTTTCAAAATGGCTGTTCAGAAGTCCACCAAGGCTAGCGCCAAGCAGGGCAAGACCGCCCACAAGTTCTTCATCGACTTCTCGGGCCCTGCCAACGACGGTATCCTTGACGCCGCCGCTTTCGAGAAGTACCTGCACGACCAGATCAAGGTCGACGGCAAGGCCGGCAACCTCGGCGACCACGTCCAGATCACCCGTGAGGGTAAGTAGTTTTGAGACACTAGATGGTAGGCACGTTTGGCGCAGAGTTGCAAGGGAAGGGGAGAGCGGCAGGCTTGAAGGACTGCGATAATGTTCAGTACAGCGAGGCGAGACACGGATGAAGAGCAGCACGGCACGCTGGACGGATTGCATACGGATGTCCCGAGCATTCTGGAAGATGCCGTCTATCGAATCGTCTGGCCACTCTCCTGTCAGACGTCGATTCAAGGGAGCGATGAAAAGCAAACAGGGATCTCGACATCACACAGTGTTGGATGCCAGTTCTCAGATGCGTTCTTTCATGGCAGCCTCATCGACGTCGCCTCGTCTCTACTGAGCCACTTGCATCATTCTCCTCCAAAGCATCGCATTTCCCTCGCCTTCGCTCTAAGCTACCTACCGCTCTACAATCCCAAAAAGGTCGCATCGCGCACTCGAGTTGGAGATAGCTGACTCAAGCTCTCTCGTCCTCGATATCCGACCTTTACGTTGTGCAAACGTTCTTCGCGCATCTTTTCTATTTCAACAGGTGAGGGCAAGATCTGGGTCAACACGGACGTTGCCTTCTCGAAGCGCTACCTCAAGTACCTGACCAAGAACCACCTGCGCAAGCAGCAGCTGCGTGACTGGCTACGCGTCGTCGCCACCTCCAAGCAGGGCTACGAGGTCAAGTTCTTCAACGTCTCGTACGACCAGGAGGAGGCTGAGAACTAAGCGGTTTTACGCTCATGCTAAGGTGATCGTTTCCAAGTTTCGGTCTAGCCCGTGGCGACATGTTGTTAGCCTTGGTTAGGCAGCATGGAATCTTGAACGGATGTCTTCTCAAAAGCCGGGAAAATGGAGGCTTGGACCTCCTGACCCGGCACCCTCAACATCATCTTGCTTGCCTTGTGTGTCGTTCTGTGTGACTTGAGTTCTGCGACTGTAGTTCTGATCGAGGATGATGGCGAGCTGTTCAGGACGGCGAAAAAAATATTGATGTTAGAGCGACCGATGACGGGATCTGGATAGCCGCGCTGCAGGCAATTTTTGTTTGGCGCGCGGCCTCCACCCCGCACAGAGGAGAAAGGCGGCGGAGCTTGCCCTGTGCACCTTCTGTCAGCTTTTGTTCCTCACCTTCTGTCTCCGACTCCTCATCAAGCAGTTCTTGATTTCGCATCCCTTACCACAAGCATCGCGCAACAAGGAAAAAAGTCAAGTCTCTGCCACTGCCTCGAACGCACTTCATCTGCTTACTCCTTCGGTCAAAGCTGGACGACAGCTAAGTCACCAGCGGGTTTTTCACAGGCGAACCCACCTCCGCCAAGAAAGTCTCAAGACCTCACTGATAAACATGCCGAGACCCATCGATTATGCCAGCTCAGGCGCAACCGAGGCGGACGAGTCTGATCCGTATGATATCTTGATCGACGATGTAGACGGCCACCCCATTCCGTCCGACGACGACCAGGATGGCGAAGACATGCTCCTTCAAGATGCGCTCGGAGAGATGGTCGCACAAGCAGAGGCACGAGAATCGTTCGGTGCACAATTCGACGACTCGGAAGGAGACTCCGAGTTCATTCCGTCCGACGAGGACGGGTCTGTCTATCAAGACCTCATCGAAGACGCTGGTGGGCTAGAGATTGAGTTGGCAGACGACGATGATGACGAGGACGAAAGCGACGACGAGCAAGATGAAGATGATGATCAACGTCCAGGACGTCAGGGACAGAGTATCACCATCGACATTCACGATTTGCTACGCGCCCACATTGCTGCAACTCACGACGAGGACGGCAACAGTGAAGACGTTGGAGCGCGCAACACGAGAGCAGCGATCACGCGCGCACTCAACAGCATCGGTATCACGGGATTGCAGCGCCTTCTCGCTGCTGCTACCGGTCGTGGAGTCAATGAAGATGATGACGAGCTCGATGATGATGACGACGAGCACGACGACGAAGATAACTGGTATCACATGGCACGCTCAATGCGCATGGCCGACTTTTGGGAACCCAACACTTCGCCCATCCGATCCGGTCAAGAGCTGGCACACAGTGGCGACTTTGGCCGTCAACCCAAGCGTCCACTCGATTCGCCGCCCTCCGCCTTTGCCGAGAGCAGCAACATGTCGGATCTCGTCCATCAGCGCAAATACGCTCGTCGACGTATCGCCAAAGCCGACATGGGCTCGTTCGTGCCCAATACCAACGGCACCGTTGTCGCCTCGTATCCGGCTCGCGTTTACTGCGGACAGTATTCGCAAGACTCTTCCTTCTTCTACACTTGCACACAGGACTTCCGCGTGCACATGTACGATACCACTGTCGCTGGCCCAAAGACGGTGCAAGTCCACGACGACGGGCCAAGACGCGTCCGGAACAGCTGGTTCTTTAGCTCCATGGGCACAACGCAGTATACTTCGCTCAACATGACCAAGAGTATTCAGGGCAGGCAGGGGAACTGGACTATAACGGATGCCAACCTGAGTCCGGACAATCAGTGGATGATCTATTCGAGCATCACACCTTTTGTGCATCTCGTGCCGACGAAGCAAAATTTTGACACGGGCGGAAGGACGCCCAGCGACAACCAGGTCATGCTGGACTTCAGTAACACTGGAGACGACGATACTGGGGTAAGATGGCGTTCAGCGGTAAGAGCTTCCCCCTCTCCATTTAGTTTGCGACGAACAACAACTGACTCCGACTTTCTCCCGTCTACTTCTGCTTATGAATCAAACAGATCTGGTCGATTCGCTTCTCTGGCGACTCACGCGAGATCGTGGCAGGTGCGCATTTCGGCGACATCTACGTTTACGACATCGAAGCTCGTCGGCGCGTGCTTCGCGTCGAAGGTCATTCGGACGACGTCAATGCAGTTGCCTTTGCCGATGCCGCCTCGTCCAATGTGCTCATTTCGGGCTCGGACGATTCGTTTGTCAAAGTGTGGGATCGCCGCTCGCTGTCGGGCGGCAAGCCAGCCGGCGTGCTCATGGGGCATACCGAAGGCATCACGTACGTCTCGCCGAAAGGAGACGGGCGATACTGCATCTCGAACGGCAAGGACCAGTCGTGTCGTCTGTGGGATCTGCGCATGATGCACAGCTCGTCCAAGTACGACAGCATGACGCACATCGACTACGGATTGCGCAACTGGGACTATCGCAACATGTCGTACCGGCAGCCGAGGTACCAGGCGCATCCACAGGACTGTTCGGTGATGACGTACCGGGGACATGCGGTGCTCAAGACGCTGATCCGGTGTCACTTTTCCCCGGCGGAGACGACGGGGCAGAAGTACATCTACAGCGGCAGCGCAGACGGCAAGATCCACATTTGGAACTTGGATGGCACCGTGGCGCAGGTGTTGGACCGGTCCAAGGTGAGGCCGCTGTACGCCGAGAAGGATCCGGCCAACCAGATCCATGCGTACAAGGGTCCGGGCGCAGACGACGACGACAACGAATCGGAGGACGACGACGCGGATGTGTTCCGCGAACCGGGGATTGCGTCCGATCCGTCGGCTCCTCCTGTGCCGTGGTTCAAGCGCAAGCATCCGGTGCGTCACGCTCCCGGGGCTGGCGTCGGGGCGAGCTTCGATAATCCGCTGGCGAGCCGCAGCGGCGCAGGTGGAAGAGCAGGGAGGGGTCACAGAGGTTCAAGCGGTGGAGCGGCTTGCACCGTCAGAGACGTCAGCTGGCACCCGCGGGAACCGAGTCTCATGTCTACAGCCTGGGATGGCAATGAGGGCGAGTCGGGAAGCATTGCCAAGCACGAGCTGGCGGATTGGTCGAAGCGACATATGACGCTGGAAGACGTGCAGGCGCAGATGGCGCTCGAGGCTCAAGGCTGATCCACGCACCGCTGTCCCTGCTTTGCAATTCTCACCCCCACACTTTTTCAAACCAGCTCTCTGAAAACATGCGTCATTGTGTCATCAAAGTGTCGTACATCTAGGCCTTGGACCAGCCAGCCAGCTCGACGACAAAGCTGGCGCTCAGACGCACAAACTGCATGAGGTGGTCGAAGCTGAATTCGGGGTAGTCGAATGTATCGCTCGTCGTGTGGATCCGCCTCAGGTTGCTGTTCTCGAAGGTCGCCTCGATCGCGAACGCCGAGTCGGCGCCAGTCTTTGTCCAGCTGGCGTGGTCCGATCCGGCGTACCCGAGCTTGGTCTGCGTGTATCCTATATCCAGATACTCATCCACCAGCAGCCCGATGAACGTCGTCAGCGGCGTGCTGACAAAGTCGGCGACGAGCCCAACGGTTTCGGTG
This sequence comes from Sporisorium exsertum, assembly GCA_928724755.1. Classification (NCBI taxonomy): domain Eukaryota; kingdom Fungi; phylum Basidiomycota; class Ustilaginomycetes; order Ustilaginales; family Ustilaginaceae; genus Sporisorium; species Sporisorium exsertum. The sequence continues at coordinate 867,763 of CAKMXK010000001.1, forward strand.
GTGCCGGATTTGACAAACGCGGTCATGTCCTGCTGGAGCATCGCGTGCACTTTGGTTGCCTTGCGCTCGTACGCCTGCGCCACCGCTTGCGAACCGAGCAACCCGCCCTCTTCGGCAGAGTACCAGTGCAGCTCGACGTCGCTCTCCGGGCGCCAGTGCGCCGCGAGCAGAACCCGCAGCGCTTCGATGATCGTCACGGTGCCCGAGCCGTCGTCGTCTGCGCCCGGGGCGGCGAAGAAGGGGAAAAGGTTGGTGGAGTCCTGGTGCGCGCCGAGGATGGTAATGCCCTTTGAGGCGGTGAGCGTGGCGTTGGTGCCCTTGATCTTGAGCAGGATCGAGTTCTGGCCCCAGGGGTGGGGGAACTCTTCGACGCTGATGAACGACTGGTTCTTGACTAGGTCAGAGACGGTCTTGAACAGCCAGGCTTGCGACTGACGCCCCGTCTCGGACTTGTAGTAGCGCGTGTGGAACGATGTAAACTTCTCCAAGTGTTTGCGGGGCCCATCCTGCGAGATCTCCTCGAACACTTTCTTGAGCTGCTTCTTGTGCGTTATGCTCTTCGGGAACTTGGCATCCGCCGCAGTCAAGGTGGTGGACGACTGCCGCGCTCGAGCGGCGTTGAGCTGTCCCAGATCCGGCGTGTCGGTGATGTCCATAAAATGGACGCCGCGGTACCACAGCAGCTGTTTCCCCAGCTCCGTGGTCCAGTACGGCTGCTCATCGGCAGAAGTCTGCACGAGTCGAGCAGCAAACATGTCGCGGAAGCTGGAGGCGATACTGCCAAACAGCGAGCCGGCAAAGCCACCGGTGGAGACGACATCCTGAGTAAAGCCGCCGTTGATGATGGGCAGAGCAGAGGCTGTGCCGGACAGCGCAACCGCTACAGCTGCGAGAGGGATCGTGAGCTTCATTGAGTGGGAAATGATTCAAGGTTGAGCTTGAGGTTAAAGTTGAGTTGGTGGTGGTAGGAGGAGGAGGAACAGGGGGTGTTTCCCACACGCAGGGCCCACGCAACTTGACTCGGTTGAGCCAGGGCCGCATTCGTGCTTTTGGTGGAGGTTGAAATTGCCGTCCCACAGGATGACGATCTTCAGGGTCTGCTTTGGCGTGCCTGTCGCTTCAAATTCGCAATCTACGCTTTAACAATTCCAAATCGACCAAAAATCCCCTTCTGCGACGACTCAGCTACCTCCGTCGTCGACGCTTTTGCACGCTGCTGGAAGCTGATGTCAGAAGCAGGACAGAGTTGCATCGGCTGAGATGTAGGTCATGCAGATTGAAGCACTGCAGTAGTTGGACGCTCTGATGCAAGAACAGATTCACGCCTGTTGTTGTTGTTTGTTGACTGCCACACTTGAGTAGTTGATTGCGTTGTGCCTGTCGGGGTGGAAGCATATCCCTCGGGACGAACAATTAGAGAAGACGCATACCAGCCGGACCGCCTTCGGTCTCCTTCCTACCCCGCTCAGCTTTCGTCTGCTTCTTCTTTTCACTAGCAAACGCCTGTTTAGTCTTCATTTTGCGCTCCTTGCGGTCCTTCTTGTTGGCCTTGAGCGCCTCTTTCCGCGCTTTCCTCTCCTCTTTGCTCTCGTTCCTATCGCGTTTGGCCGTAACGGCGATGGTGGACAACCGTCTTGCTAGCTCGCCACCCTCGGTTGCGTCAGAATCGTAGTCGGAGCCTTGACCGTCTTCGGTGTCGGAACCCGAGTCACTGCCTGAAGGAGGACCACGTCCGTCATCATCGTCTCCGAGAGAGCTGGGATCTGGCGCGGAGGTCTTCTTCTTGCCATTGGCATTGCGCGGTTTCGAGTAGCCGACAATCTCCGGGAACCCAGTGCGTGGGTTGATGCGGATCTTGGGCAGCCTGTCCTCGTCGTTGAGGAATGCAGACGCTGCAGGGCGTTGGCTGGTGTAGCTCGTCATGCTTGGTGCCATCCCATTGCCTAGCATGTTTCTATTGACTGCGCTTCCACCTGCGACGCTGCCAGGGCGAAAAGCAGAGGCGTTGCTGCCGCCAAACACGCTCTCTTTCGCCGAAATCGTCCTCGGGTGGTTCTCCAGATTCGTCTTGGTCGTCTGGATCGACTCGACATCCCACTTCTCGCGCATATGACTGCGAGGTATAGGGTCGACAATCTCCTCATCCGGCGACTCGTAGTCTTCGTACTCTCCCAAATCGCCTTCTCCCTTGCCCTCGTCTTGGTCCTTGCCCGCCCACTCGCGCCCTTCGATACGAGCCTTGCCCAACGCCTGACGCAAGATGGTCAATTTCTCGACAGACGTGGAATCAACACCACCGAGAGCTTCGCGCAGCTTGCCGTGCTTGGTCTCGTACTTGGCGAGGAAGTCGTCCATGATCCCCTCAAAATCTTCACGCGTCACCACCTCGCCTGCCTCCTCGCCGTCCGAGTCGACAAACTCCTCGTCCTCGAGCGACTCGAGCGACGGGTCAAAGTCTTCGCGGATGCCGTACTTTTTGCCGAGTTGGGCGAAACGGTCGTCGAGGTCCGAGAGGCCTTTGTTCCTGAACATAGCGGAAGAGCTCATGGACCAGGCAGTGCTGCCACCACCAATCGAGGGCGCTTTGGTGCTAGCTGCTCTTCTCGCCAGCGCACCAGGTCGACCTTTTTTACCGATTGCAGATCCACCGACAGTGTACATGGTGCCCGCCCTTGACCCGCCGCGCAACGACGCAAGCTGGTCTCGATCTTCGTCGTCGTCGTCGTCGTCATCATCATCTTCCGCTCCATCGTCCAAGGCTGGCTTGGCGCTGCGTGCCTGCTGCTGCTGCTGCTTTTTGAACAAAGCCACACGTGCTTCGAGCGACATGTTTTCCTCACCGTTCTCTTCGAGCTCCTTCTGCGCGCGTGCAGCCGGGTCGGCCCAGATCGCCTCGTCTCCCTCCGGCGCCTGCTCCCTCCAGGCGTCGTCGTCTCGGACGACACCGTCCCATTCACCGTCCTGCACAACTGCGCCGAAAAAGTCGTCGTCGAGATCGTCGTCGACGAAGGCCTCGTCGTCGAGTGCCTCCAACGCTTGACGCAGGTGCGGGTCCATATCCGGCTGGAAACCTTGCAGAGAGGGCTCGACGGCGAGATGGGAAGTGAAGCTGAACGGCATCTCCTTCTGCGAGGGCAGAACGGAAGCGGGCAAGTTGAGGCCAGGCTGCTTCTTGCCTTGATCGTCGCCATCTTTCAGCGCAAAACTATCTTTCGCCTTGGCTTTCGCCTTGCTGCCAGCATTCGCAGAAACAAGAATAGTATCCACGGTCTCGTCGACATTCTCTCCGCCTCGTTTCACATTCTCGTCGTCGTTGATAGGCCGCAAATGCTGCATGTAGTCGTACTCGGTATCGTCAAAGTAGATGCCGTAGTTGGCCGCTTCGCCGATATTGCTTCTGATCGGCTTGCCGTACTTGTCGCGAACGACAGAGGCGTCTGACTCGAGTTCTGCTCGCGTCTTGCCCTTGGCACGAGACTGGTTGGCCGGGTCGTAGCTGAGCAGCACGTGTGCACCTGCATCTGGGTCGTTGATCAGCGGATCACGCTGCGATCGATGGACGAGCTGGAAGTGCTGCGCATTGTCGGAGCGCCATATTGACTTGTTCTTTGTTTTGGATTTGGCCGGCATGGGAGCGCTTAACCTCCCGAGCGGTGGTTCTCTGGGAAGCTTGGATGTGTGGGCTGGGAACTGCGGCGGTGATGTTGCTCTCCCGAGATAGCCCCTATGGTTGGTATCCTTTCTGTCGGATCTCTAGACTCGCTGTCGATAGAGAATGGCGAGAGCCAGTGCAAGGTGGAAGATGTCGATGGTGTCGAAGAAGGCTGTCAATCAAGACGAGCATCGTTGGCAAACTTGCAGAAAATTTTGAGAACCCTTGGAATCGTCCAAGAATGAAATTGCAATAGCACAGCGCGGTGCTGAGTCCACAAAATGTCTGCTTATGTAAGCCACTTTTTTCTTGCTCTTCGTTCCGCCAATCGACCTTGTTCTCGACTTTCCCCTTCACCTTCTACCACCAAACCCTACAAGCAACAACATCTCGTCAGCATGGCAGCATCCACATCGTCACAAGGTCGACTCCTGCTCCCAGGCCAACCGGTTTCAATCTCCTCTTCGTCCAAAACCCAGCTCGAGCTCGGTACAGGCACATACGCACGAGGCGACTACATCCTCTCCTCCCTTGTTGGGTACGAATCTCGTACGCCCTCCACCTCCGCATCGACCAGCACACCGACACCCGCCAAAACCGAACGCATCTCCATCAGTGGCGTGGAAAACCGCTTCGTCGTGCCCCGTCCCGATTCCACTGTCATCGCGCGCGTCACCCGCGTCACCCCGCGCCAAGCCTACCTCTCCATCCTCATCGTCGACGGCCAACCGTGCGGCTCCTCTTCGTCCACGTCCTCGACCTTCGTACAGAGCGGACTCGGCAACCACGCCGCAGGCGAGGGAGAAGGTGTCGATTTCCAGGGCGTTGTGCGGTCCCAAGACGTACGCAGCACCGAGAAGGACAAGGTGAAGCTGGCCGACTGCTTCCGCCCGGGCGACATCGTTCGTGCGACTGTAATCAGCTTAGGCGATGCGAGGAGCTACTACCTCTCCACGGCAGGGAACAGCTTGGGGGTGATATACGCGATGAGTGCGACTTCTGCCAGCGGTACGAGCGACGCGGAAGCAGACGCGGCGGTGACAGGCGTAGGCGGCGCAGCGTGGAACATCAGCGGCAACCCCATGGTGCCTATCAGCTGGAACCAGATGATCGACCCCATCACCGGCATCGTCGAAAACAGAAAGTGCGCAAAACCAGATTCGATCTAGACTCACTTTGTTCTCCTGTACACTACACCGCATTGCACCACAACTGCCACGCTCAAGCACAACTGTCATCGACGAAACCCTTCTACAAGCCTGTTCGCGGCTATCCTGACGATTGTGTCCTGTCGGCAATCGGCTCAGAGTTGTCTCTCAGTCATTGACAATAGCATCACAACCTCAGAAAAATGAAATTGACCACCATCGACTCGACGCCTTTCAACCACCTACACCTCAATGGAAGTTACAACCCCCCGGCCTAACCGCACACCACTGGGGCTGCAACGGTTCAGCCGCCACCCCGAGCCGCACAAGCCTCCACCTCAGATCCAACATCCTAGGCAGCGCCTCCACCTTATCCCTCTTAGCGCCATCCACAGTCTCGCCGGTCCACCAGACCTCGGCACCGGCCGCAGCCCTCGGCCACACCTTTGCGTCCAAATTAGTGGCGTCAATCTGCTCGCTCCAAACCGCGTGTTCTCCACCGACAAACCTGTCCCTAACAGCCTTCACGCCCTGAGGATTGGTTCCCAAAGTAGTGGTGGCGTTGAGAATCGTCGCGGCAGGATCAAAACTGTACGCCTGCTGCCACGAGACGTAGGGACACCAGTTGGCGCCCGTGTAGTTGCCCAGGAAGTTGGACCCGCCGCAGTCCAGGTAAAAGTACGTGTACGGCGCCAGCACAATATTCACCTCCGCATTGTTCTTCAACGCAATCGCCGAATTGTTGGGATCGTTCCACACCTCGACCAACGACCCACGCGCAAGCGTCTTGGCAACCGTAGGAAACTTGACCGCCATCTCCTCCCACACCATCCCGCGCTTCCCGCTCGACTCGGTCACATTCGTCACCAACGACATAAACGGCTTGAGGTACGGCTCCATATTCGCCTCGCTGGACAGATTCCAGCATTGGAAGTTGGGCTCGTCTCCACCCGACGAAACGTACTTCGACTTGGACAGCGAAGACGTCTTGCGCAGCAGCGAAGTAACAAACTCGCTGATGGGCTGCGGGACGGTAAACGTATCGACCGCGGTCGTGTTGAGCTCGGTGTTGTTGGAAACAAGTCGAAGCTGGCCCGAAGGCGGTTCGGCCGCGACCGTCTGCCAGTTGGGCTGGTTGGGACAAGCCATAAGAGCTCCCTTGTCAAGAGCCTCGACACCGGAAAGCATGTGCGAAGGCATGTCCGTCTCGATGATAACATTGATACCCCTCGCAGCAGCATACTCGATGATGCCCCTGATATCCTCTTCGGTATAGACCATCCTCACCACCTCGCCCGTCTGGCTCAGGAACCAGCCGTACGAACCCTTCTCCGCAAGGATACTGAGATCAGTACCCTTACCAGCATCCTTCTCGAACGCAAGCGGGAACGACTGAGTATCCGTAGCGTGCCAGTGCAGCTGGTTGAGCTTGACAAACGACATGGTGTCAATCAGCTTGCGGATCGTGGGGATGTCGAACCAGTTGCGCGCCGTATCAAGCATCAACCCCCGGTACGGATAAGCCGGGCGATCCGTGATCGTAACAGGCACGCCACGAACATACCGCTGGCACTCCACCTTGCCCGCATGCTGCGGAGGCAGAGCGTAGATGAGCTGCAACAGGGTCTGCAATCCACGAAGCGCACCTAGAGATGTGTACGAAGTGAGCTGGATCGAGGCGCCATTCGACGGAACCACGAGCCGGTACATCTCTGCGTCGAGGAAGCCCAGATCAGCAGGGGCGCTCTTGTCGGTTTCCAAGTTGAGCGGCTTGGACGAGACGTTGTAGCTCAACTCCCTGATGGCGTGGTTTGCGATGCTGCACGCGTTGCTCCAGGCACTAGCATCCTTGCCCTCGTCCGGGGTGTGTGCTTCCGGCTGATCCTGTCGGATCTTGAGGTCATCGAAGACGTTCTTCCTACCGTTGAAAGGCTGTTGCAGAGCTCTGGGCATGAGAACGGTGTTGACGTGGGCTTCGCTGCTGACGCAAGGGTTGGGCGTGGTGTCGGGCATGAGCTCGAGCACTTTGATCTGCACGCTGGCGATGAGCGGAGCCTTGCTGACGCCTTCGCGGTACTTTTCGCCACGATCAGGGATGAGCTCCCACAGGTCGACTGTGTTGGCCAGCTTGGCAGCGGCCGTGATTGCATCGTTTAGGTCCGAGGGGACGCGAGACTGATCGGTCCCGTCCACGAGCTGAAAGCGAAGGTCGCTCGAGATGCGAGCGAAAGTGTCGTCCTTGTTGAAGGCATAGTTGGTCGGGTGGGGCCAAAGGGCGTAAGCAGAGCGCGCGCCAAGGAGGCAGGCTGAGACCAGCAGAGTGGCCGAACGAGCGCACCACATTTGCGGCAATAGCAAAAGAAAGAGGGATGCGAGGGAAGGGAAGGAGGAATGCGATGGACGAGATGAGCATCCAGACGTCGCAGATGCCCTTTATGTACCTTCTGGAGCGGCCCGTGTCGCCTCGATAACCATGGCTAAGTGGGAAGCAGGTGGCTGAAGGAGAGGCCGGCCGCGGGACCCGTGAGGTGGGTCAAGCTATGAGATGCCCGGTTGTAATTCGGAGGACTGAGCCCGAGTCCCACAGTCCACCAAGGCTATGGTCCCTTTGTGACTTTGAGTGGGTTCAGACACCACCACCAAGGCAGTGCATCAAGGAGGTGGGGGCTCGGATGTTTTCACTAAGTGTATCACGAATGAAGCGAGGTGTCGAGAGAAGCACGCTAAAGCTGCATTCCTCGTGGACAGACGGAACTCGGCCCGTCCATAGCGAGGCCTTGGCCACTGTTTGACAGCTGCTGCGCATCAGAACAGGCTCGTGCGCGCATGATGTTCAGGGTCCTCTCGCTTTCCTTCAATCTCGGAGATGCCCACCGACGACCCCGAACGGAGCGCTTCAACACTCGTGTATCAGCGGGGAGATTACGCTGCATTCTCCGTTGGTAGCGGGCACAGATACAGAACATAGGGGTGAATGCACTGTGGGGTGGGAAAAGACATTCAGTACGACTTTGGAAGTCCCAGAACGTGCTGTCCGAGATAGTTGAGCACCATTTCACGGCTGTGTGTCGCCCAGACACCAAACGATTGTTCCCACACACCGCAAGACGAAAGATGGGTATCAGTACAGAGCTATCATCAGGTGGGCGGGAGTGTAGGAGTGCTTACCTGACCGGTGCGAGTCGAGGGACGAGTCTGCAGACATCCAAAGAAGATTTTGTTACATGGTCAGCCTGTCTCGGTCGCTCACTTCTAACGACGCCCACCCAACGTCGGCGCTCTTGACTCACACTTCTCGAAAGTATCTCTCGACGGTAAAGTCTTTCGCATATCCCATCCCACCGTGCGTCATCACCGCGGTCTCGCAAGCAGAGTATCCAGCTTCCGCAGCCATGTACTTGGCCGCATTCGCCTGTGCTCCCGCATCGGGCGCTCGCTCGTCGTACATCCTTGCCGCAGCGTACGTCAGATGTCTTGCGGCCTCGAGCTGAGCCCAGCTCTTTGCCAGCGGGTGCTGAATCGCCTGCATAGCCCCAATGGGTTTCCCAAACACCACTCTGTCACCTGCATACTTGACCGCCTTCCTGAGCGCCGCGTATCCCGTACCCAGCGCTTCGCCCGCCAGTAGGCACCGCTCGGCGTTCATCCCGTGCAGAACATACTTGAACCCCCTCCCCTCCTCACCGATCAGGCAGTCTGCGGGGATCTCAAAGTCGTCGAACCACACCTCGTTGGCGTCGACCGTGTTGCCGCCCATCTTTGCGATCTTCCGCATTTCCACCCCCCGTGCCAGCGGCGCCCTTCCCGCATTCGCAGGCGTATTCGGCACCGGTCGAAGCGGCGCAAAGAAGAGACTCAACCCAGACGATCGCGATTCCGCCTCAGGCTCCGAGGTGCGTGCCAGGAGCACCATGTGTGACGCGACCTGCGCCGAAGACGTCCAGATCTTGCTACCGTTCACCACGTACTTGTCGCCCCTCCGTACTGCCTTCGTCTTGAGCTTCAACGTCTCCGACCCCGTCGTGGGCTCCGTAATCCCAAAACACGATCGTATGCGACCATCGATCATCTTGGGCAGCCATTCCGCGTGCTGTTCCGGGGTGGCAAATTCGATGATGGGCATGAGCGGGTAGATATTGGCATGGATCGATTGGGCGCCGGCGACGGCAGCGCCTGATTCGGCGATGGTTTGCAGCATGACGGTCGCCTCAGAGATTCCCAGACCGGCACCGCCGAGGGATTCGGGCATGCAGATGCCAATCCATCGGCCGGCGGATAGCGCTTCGTATAGTTCGTGTGGATACTCGGCGTTCTGGTCCTTGTGCAGCCAGTAGTCGTCGCCGAACTGCGAACAGACGGCTTGGATGGCTCGTCTTACGTCGACCTGCGATTCGGTCAAGCCTTGTTCCGACATGCCAGTGAACTCTGCTGCCTCCTTCCCAGTGACGCTTGATGTTGCGAATCCTCGGCGTCTGCCCGTCGTTAAGCTGGCTGTCGCCCTTCGAACAGGACTAGCGGACAGAGTCCACGCTGGGTTCGTCGACGTGGCTCGCATTGCCAGCGGTGTCGTCCTGAAAACAGCGTTGACCGTCCTTGGTGCCAACATCTTCGAAGGGAGGCTTTCGCTTGCGTGGCTTGGCTAAATGAGGTCGAATGCTTTGCAAGGTCTAGTCGACGAGGTACTTTTGGCAGCAATGCCGAGTGATGGTGGACCGCGAGCAAAGGCTTTACGACCAACGCATCGGCGTCCAAATGCCGCACCTCGAGTGCGGGGGAAATCTCATCTCCGCATTCCCGGGTAATTACGCAGGTTACGCAGCTGGAGCTCGCCTTCTGCCTTTTGCTAAGACGGATGCCCATCCCTCCATCTCGTTCACACGCTCGCACACCGGTCAACAGTTGATTCATTCCATTCGATTCCAAAGATGCAGCACTACACGAAGCAATGAAACACTAAAAACCATGTTGATGGCTGACGTTGGACCGTTTCACTTGCGACCAAACAGACTAGGCACCCTCATTCGCGGGAATCGCGAAGTGGCTGTGCTCAAAATGCTTCTGTTCTCACCCGGATATGCGCTCGATCCACCACCGACACTCGCCGACTCACTGAACGTAGTATTCGGCTTCTTCGATCGCAGGCTGAGCCTGTTGCCCTTCCCACCACTGCTGCGCGCATTGCTGTGCAGCTGACCCAGCACGTCTTCCGACTGCCATTCGGGCAACTTGGACGCCAGTAGCTCGCTAAACAGCGGCTGAAGTCGGCGGATGTGCTTGAGGGCCGGCGGGGCATATCCCACCGCCACCTTGGGCACACGCAACGGGCCAGCCTCCTTCTCGGCAGTAAGGTACTGATTGAGCGGGTCAATCTGGTCGTAGAACGCCCAGGGGAAGTCGTACTTTTCAGTACCGCGCACACCGTCTTCGCAGCTGCCGTCGTCGATCTTCTCGCCAGCATCCGCCATCAGGTCTTGCAACATCGCGTCGATGTCCGCAACTTCGCGACGCAGCCTTTCGTCGGTGATCTTTTGCTCCGACACACCACCCGGGTGGCCGGCCTCGGGCTTGCCAAGAAGATAGTTCTTGCGCGATTCGAGCTCGAAGCGAACCTTGCTCCACTTGGTGTAGTTGGCCAATTTGTCTGCTTCTGCAAGGATCTTCTTGACGTCCGAATCGCTAAGACGTGCGTCCTGCAGGAACTCTTCAAAGTTGATCTCCAAGTTGGGCACACGGCGGTCGGCCGGACGCGCTGGATCCGTTGTAGAGAGCGCCATGTAATCCAGACCGAGCTGACACCAGTCCCAAAGACGTTTCGAAATCGGTGCGCACTCGTGGAAGAGCACGTAGAGCGACTGTTCGTGACGTGCTGCCAGTGCTATCCAAGCTTCGATGCTGTTGTCGCCGCTCTTCTTGACCTCAAGCATATCATCGATGAACTTTTGCAGGTCGCCGAGGCGCTCGCTCAGGTTGGCATTCTTGGCAATGGTGCGGATGGCAGGGTAAAAGACGGTCTCGAGCGAATCTTTGATGATCGCAGGGATCAGACTTCCACTTGCAATCTCAACCGCCTGTTCTCGGTCACGGCGCTTGAGACACTCGCGAAGCAGCAACTTGAGCAGCGCGAACTTGCGCGCTCGCGTGTGCTCAGCTCCCTGTGCTCCCCACGATGGCATGGGTGGCTGATCAGCACCTGCCGGCGTTGTCTCGGGATAGGCAAGGTTCAAGTTGCCTCGGTAAGGAGAGAGGGCAAAACAGCGTTGCAGCTCGAGCACGTGCGCTTCGGCCTCCTTGCTCAGCTTGCCACCTGCCGACAGCAGGATGGTGGTCAGCACATCCTCGCCTCGCTTCCTGGCCTCGCGCTGCATGCGGAGAGACTCGACTCGATCGCCGCGACGGACGTAGTCCTCGATTTTCTTGGTAAGCTCGGGATCGCCAATCTCCTTGCGCAAGGGAACCACAAACTCCTTTTGGATGTACGACGCCTCCTTTCCAATGACGTAGGAGAAGATACGCTGGATCAGCGACTTGGCACCGCCTGGTCTAGCCAGCAGCAGCGAAAGTATCCCCGAGATCATGGTCTCGGCGTTAGCGTATTTGAGCAGCTGCTTGGCTCCCCAGTACGGAGCCAGTGCATGGATGCCCCTGACCATCTTGAACAGGTCATCGGCATTGGGAGCCGTGACGAACAGCGAGTGGAAGATGTACGCAGCACTGATGCGTGCATACTCGACCGAGTTGCGGTACTTCGTCGGCAGGTTCTTGACGTTGCCAATGTCGAGATAAGAGATGACCTCCTCGAGACCCGTCTCGCTCTCGATAATGCTCTCCTTGAACGCACACCAATCACGACGGACCTGGGCCCACTCTTTACCTGCAGCGCGCCAAAGACGACCGCCTTCGCCCTCAAACAGATTGTTAATCTGCTCCATGAGATCCGGATCAATGCGAGCAGGACGGTCGAGGCCGCGCTTGACGGTGCCCTTGCCCCAGTTCTTGCCGACGCCCCATTTCTCAGAGCCAGGCTCGCCGAGGCCAGGCCCACGAGTCTCGCCCTGGCCGCGCACGCCGAAACCACGGGCAACAAAGCTGCCGAGGTAGCGTGTGATTGCTAGCGAGTATAGATGGCGCTTTGGGACCTCGCCTCTTTCGAGCGGGCTCGAAAAGTTGCGTGCGGCCATCTCGTCGAAGAAGGGCTGGATGCGTTTCTGCCAGTACTTTTCGGGCGCTTCGTCCCAGCCGGGGAAGGAGCGCAGATGCACGTGGAAGAGGTGGCGAAGCAGAAGCGGTTCTTGCAGATCTTCACCCTCACGCATCGCATCGTCATTTGCGTACGGGTCGCGAGCAGCAGCTGCGTAGTCTCCGGCATCCACACCTCGCTCAAACGTCTTGACGCGGGTCAGCTTGGAGCGATGGCTCGAGAAGGGATATCCGTACTCGGTGAGCGCACCGAGCTTCTCGAGTTCCCTCCACTCGCTCTGCATCTGCAGCATGATGAGCGCCTTGAGCAGGTAGTGACGCTGCTGAGGTGTGAGAGGCTGGACGCCAGAGGTGCGCAGCTTGGCGCCTCCCTTGGCGGGACGCCGACTGGCTCGTCGAGCTTCGGCTTTTGCTTCGCGCTCTCGTTCCTGTTCGCGCAGAGCGAGCAGACGACGTTCCTCAGCTTCCTCTTTATCGCGGATGGCACGGTCGCGAGCCAGGGATTCTTGCTCTCGCTTGCGTTCCAACTCTGCCTGCTTGGCCTCCCTTTTTCTGGTCTTTTCGCTGCGCTTGGCCTCCTTGGCTGCGAGAGCAGCAGCAGCTGCTGCAGCTGAGGCTTCTTGTTTGGCCCGGCGTTTCTCGGCGGAACGGTCAGCTTTGGCAGCGCGTGCTTCGGCGTCGGCAGCCTTTTTTTCCTGCTCAGCTTGCAGTTTGGCAGCTCTGCGCTGCTCCTTTTCAGCTTGGGCGCTGCGTTCTGCTGCCAATTCACCGGCACCGACCGTGGCTCCACCAGCGAGTGCGACGATAGCTGCGGCAGGGGTGGCTTGTGATGGTGTTCGCGTTGGCGTTGCATCAACCTCGTCCTCGTCCGTTTCGTCCTGGCCGTCGTCCTCACTGTCCTCAGAGCCGTCCGATTCTGACTGGACGCGAGCCTCGGCAGCTGAAGACGCTGCGGGCGGTGCAGCAGCAGGAGTCTTGCGGCTGAAGTTCATGTAACCTTTCGGTGCAGCCCGTCCATTGGTGCTCGTAGCAACGAGCCTTGAGCTGGACGTGGAAGTAGCAGCCCCTGTAGGAACGACGGCAGCCTGCGCAACGGCAGGTGCGGGCTTTGCCGCAGGTTCGAGTCCTTCCGAGGTCTGCTCGGTGCTCTCATCGTCAGAGGCGTCGTCGTCGTTAGAGTCTTCCTCGTCACCGCTAGTGGTTTCTGCTACCTTCTGAGCGGGAGAGGAAGAGGCAGCAGCTCCGGTCAGGGCGGGCTTGGCGGTATTGGCCACGATGACGGGGATTGCATCATCGTCATGCACATCTGCAGGCTCGGGAGCGTCATGGAGCACATCGTCGTCGTCAGAAGAGTCGTCGTTCTCGCTCTCCACTTCTTGAACATGATGACCGTTGCGGTTTTGCCTCTTGATCGCATCTGCAGCAATGGCACCTACAGACACACCGGTGACGGCAGCCAAAGCAGCATCCCGGGTAGCCTTCTGCGGCGCAGCGCCAGAGCGAGGACGAGCGTCGTCCTTGGAACGCGACTGCGGCGGCTGCTTGGCGAAGGATCGCGAACGCACAACAGCATCGGTGCGCGACACCATGGGCAGATTGCGGTCGTTGCGCTCAAGCGCATCCAAAGTGCGCTGGCGTTCACGGTCCATGCTCCTTCTGACAGCACTTTCGCTTCGCTCGAGACCGACACTCTTGGTGCGACTTGGTGGCTGCGAGGCCGATGTGCGCGAACCGCGATCATCTCTGTACCAGCGCGGGTCGGATTCATTGTAGCCACGGGTCGCCTGGTTGGCGGCACTGCGGCGCCTTTGCATGGCGAGGAGCATCTCTTCCTCCTCGATGCGCGCAAGTTCGATTTCGTCGTCATCACGTCGGCTGGATGGCTGGAGGTGGCTGTATCGGTTGAGGCGAGACGATGACCTCTCCATGCGAGGTGCAGATGCGTCTGCTTTGTCACGACTGCCTCCCGAGGCTCGACTGAGAACGCGATTGAGAACGCCGCCGCTGCGTCCAGTGGAGGACTGAGACCTGGAAGCCGAACGACCAATGTCGCGTTGGGAGTACAAGGGCAAATCGTCACGGCGAGCTTCGGGAGTGTTGTAAGAGCTCGGCTTGGCGGATGATCTGTTGCTAGGTTTGCGGCGGTAGTCTCCTCCTAGATCGCCGTGGGAGACGGAACGAGGGGTGGAACGCTTGGTGTAAGCGGCGTTGGAGTACTCTTCGTAGGGTTCAGGTTGGTGGTAGGGGTCACTCTCCTGACGACGATGGCCGTTGATCGAAGCGGCGCCGCCACGTTCTGAGCGTGGTTTGGCGCGCGTGTCCTCCTCTCTACGGGAAGAACTGACCTTTCGTTGGCCAATTGAGCGGGCATCATCCTCGAAGTCTTCTTCGTCGAGGTCATCGAGATCTCGGCGGTCGCGATCATCGTCAAAGTCCGGTAGTGTTGGTCTTCGATAGCTGTTTGCGCGAGAACGAGAGGCTGGAAGGCTCTCGACCCTGCGACGCGAGTCTTGACGCGGGTCGGCATCGTACTGACGAGAAGACCGGTTGCGCCGGGGCGGATCGTCGTAGGCCTCTGCGTCGGCTGCAGTGCGCCTGGTGTTGAAGGAGCGCTCGCTGGTCCTGCGGCCGGAGACGTTGCTGTCCCTGCGCGAGCGCGGGAAGGTCTGCTGGAAGGTAGGACTGGTGGGCTCAGGGACGGGGTCGCGAGGTGGCAGTCCCATGGAGCTGATGATGCGGCTCCTGTCCGGCTGTGGACGGCGTAGCCTGGCGGACATGCTGTGTAGATCCTCGGTCTAGAGTGGATGGCGAGTGGTCAAAAGTGGTCGCAGTGGCGTCTATTGGCCTTTGTAAGTGTTTGATGCTCTACGGTGCTCGGTGAAGCAAAGCTCGAGACTGCAGATGGAGCAAATGAGACTCGGCTTGCTGGATGGGACGGAGATCCAAGGTGGAGCGGGGTCGAAGTGAAGACTGTGCTGCGTCGATGCGAACGATCGCAATGAGGGCGCTAGCTGCAAGACTTGAACAAGTGGTGAAGGGGAGAGAAGGGATGTGATAGAGTGATAGGAAAAGAGGTCGAGTCTGTAACTGAGCTGCTCAGGTGGCTCGAGGGCGGCGGCTGCTCGGCACGGTGGCTGTCATCAGGGAAGCGCGAGGCAGCGAGGCGAGGCGAGACGGCCGCAGAACTTGGATTGACAGCAGCAATGCTCAGGCAACACAGCTCTCTCAAGACACGAAAGGCGTCAATCGGAAGATGCGACCCAGGGAATACCGCAGCTAGCACAGCATCTGAACCAATTTATTGCAATCGAGCGAACGGATCGTGAAACAGGCGGAACGACCGACTGACGGGCCGCAGACTCCTCGGCGTAACCTCGCGGTCGGCAGGAAAGCAAGAGCGGGGAAAGCAGGAGCCTACTAACTTGGCCTAGACACTCACGCTCAGACGCCGATCCAGAAGGCACTTGAGCACAGCAAATGCGGAGGAGGCACGCGCCATTGTTGAGAGGAGGGGAAAAATGCGGAGATCACGCTGCGCGTAGATTGTGAGTCTCTCCAATGCGATGCACAACGCACTTTCCGAACTCCTACATATCGATCAGTCCATGCCTCAGAGAAGGGTTTCCGGAAGTCGAATTGCAAGCAAGCACAGTCGATGTCGACATGGTTCACAGTCCGAGAATCGCTTTGCGTGTTCAGTATGTAGCTCTGTCAAGAGCAAGGCGCTTGACGCTGCAAGAGTCGCCGGAATGCAGTGTGCGTCGCAGCATCGTCACGCCAGATACAAGGTCTGACCTCCAATGCATTGACGATCTTCCTCCGTCCGATGGCATAAGACCACAACCTCAAAGGGTCCATTGGCTGCACTGGCACCTTCGGGCATCGCGGTCAAGGAGTTGCAAGACAAGATCGCGGGTCGTCGCGGCAACTCTACCTCGCTTTGAAGTGGCTCAGCCCGCATCGCGTTTGGACGCCAGGAGGCGTATCGTGCACAAGTTAGACAACACGGACGAATTTAGAAGTTAAAAAACGGAAAATCGCATTGTGACTGAAACCATAGGATGCAAACGATGAGTGTGAATGAAGGGTGAGAAGACGTGCTGGCAAAGGGAACATTCACTTTCGTCCAGCCTTCTTGTTGAGCGCCTTCTTCTTCTGTTGCAGCTTGGCCGTCTCTTCGGCGCGCTTGCCCGACGAATAGTTGAGCTTCTCGTACAGCTTGCGTTGACGGTTGCTCATCATCATCTTGGACATCTCCTTGGCCTCTTGCTCCTCACTCTTTCGCTTGGTGGTAGCTGCTCCCAAAGAAGCTTTGGAGGTCTTCTTGGCCTGTTTGAGCGCGGCAGTGTGTTTACGACGCATGTCTTCCAACGCGTCTTCGCCTCCGGCTGCTTCGGCTTCGAGTTCCGCGGCATCCAGGAGACCGGCTTCGGCAGCGTCAGTCGGGTCGGCCAAGAGGGCTGCAAGTGCTGGACGCGAGGTAGCAGGGTTGGTCTTCATCGTTGCGTCTTGCTCTTTCTCGTCCTCGTCCTTTTCGAGCTCCTCGTCCGAGTCCTCATCATCCTCCGAAGCGACGGCGGCTGCATCGGCTTCCAGACCGAGCTGCTCCCTCACCTCTTCGGGAACATAGCCACCGCGACGAGCCACTTCGGCGTCGTCGACAAACGGACTCAAGTGCGGTGGCAACGTCTGGCCTGGTCCATAGGCTCCAGCAGGAAGCAGCTTCCTCGCATTGGCGCAGTCGACAATGTACTGAGGCTGCACAAATACACGCTTTCCCGCGTACTTCTTCATCTTCATGCCGCCTGCTGGCACCGGTCGGTCAATAATATGATGTGTGATCCTCGCATCTTCCTCGTCCACAGCACTACCTGCACCCGCCACCATGTCCCATCCGATGCGCCCTGGCAACGCGCCGAACGATCGCAGAACAAACTCGATCACAGCGCGCGGGCACTCTCGCGAAATGTAGAATACGTAAGGTGTGAAGAGTCCGTTGGCCGCACCTTCGCTCGCCGCAGAGGCTGCCTGAATCTCGTCGAAAGTCGTCAGGTGGCCGGTCGACTCTTGCTCTTCTGTGGATTTCGAGGGCTGCTCGACGAACTTGTCATCTTCCCGCTGCGCTGCCTGCGCTGCCGCGTCTTGTACCTCCTCATCCTCTTCGGCGTCGTCGGCAGCAACGTTGTTGGCCTTGGAGATGGCCCTGATCTGCTTCTTGACGTCCTTGGCCGACACCTTCTTGCCCGAAGCGGTGATCACGGTGGAGGATGTCGATGCTGCCGCCGCACCGTCGCTGGCACCGGCCGAAGCAGCGGTAGGGGTGTTCTCGCCACGCAGCACGGCGGCGCTGGCTGGGTTGAGAGTGAGCGCACCAAAGCCAGCAGCCTGCTCGTCCTTGGAGGCATCGAACTTGGGCGGGTAGACCAGGTTCTCGTCCGTATAGAGCTTGAACAGAACGAACCCGAGCAGGGTCTGGTAGAGCTCCAGGAAGGTGTACATGATGCGGAAGTCGATGTCGGAAGGGATGTGCTGAGTGAAGAGGTACGGCACGAGCCAGGTGATGGTCTCGCCGTAGACTTCGGCCTGGAAGTAGATGCCCTTGATGCTGAGGAAGACCTTCTTGAGTGCCTTGGTCTTCATGACGTACAGCTGCCACTCGGCGCAGAGGCGCGAGCAGGTGGCAATCACTTCGGCAGAGACCTTGTCCGTAGCGGGCAGGTTGGCGAACAGCGTGAGCAGCGAGAGAGCATCGTCAATGTCCTTGAGCGAGTCACGGAAGGTGGGGTATCGCTCTTTGATGATGTGGTCCAGACGGTAGGTGGGCTTGCTCTCGTCGAGGTTCTTGGCCGCGGCCCACTCTCTTCGGCCGATGGCACGCGAAAGCTTCTTTGCGAAGGTCTTGTGCTCGCGCAATGACTGCAGCACGGGCTCATGCTGAAGATAGGCAATATCCTTGGCGAAGAAGAAGGTGGTGGGTGCGGTGGATCCCTTATTGGCCTTGCGAATGCTCTTTGGCTGACGGGGGAAGATGCCCTTGAGAATGCAGAGACGGCGGAAGTCGGCGAGGGTGACCTGGAGCTTCTTGATGGCCTGGTTACGGGTGACGTAGTTCTTGGCGGCGCCAGACTTTCCCTTCTGCTTCATCTTGGCCATCTTTGCTAGCGTCTATGTAGCGTCCGTGTCGACGCTACTTGGAGGTATGAACTTGTGATTGGCAAGACGATTTCTGGAGCTGTCAGCGTCCGAGAGAAGCCGCAATACGCTGTGCTTCCAATGAAGTCAGCCAGGGGGCGGCGTGCGCGAGTAACTTGAAAGAGTATTGGTAGGGAGCTGCTCGGAAGGATAGAGGACGTCGAAGATCGAAAGGAAGAGGAAGACTCCACAGGCTCATCAGAGGCAAGGCCGAGAGCAGCTTTTCAGGGTTCTTTTCTTCTTGTGCGGCTCAAAACTGAAATTTTCTACGAAAAATTCGCCTCTGCCTGCCACTTCTAAGCTCACGTGACGCACTTTCCGAGATCCGAGCGAGAGGTCAAAGATCTAACATAATCAAGGTTGGCCTCGCCATCGGAAGCTGCCTCTGTCTCTCAAACGCTCAATGACCGAGGTTGTGGGGCCATGATGATGGTGAAAATGTGGAGCACAGAAGCAGTTGCACCTTTTGCTTTCATCCGTGCAAGTTGATCTACAGGGACGGCAGCGGCAACGAATCGGAAAAGGCAGGAGCTTGTGAAAGACCCTTCGTCTGGTCGGAAAGCTTCGAGCGCCTCCTTACATGCGTTCCTGTCGAGCGGCCTGTCCTTGTCAAGCAATTGCACCAAAGATGGCAAAACAGCATAGCGCTGGTCACAAGTGCAAGCAGCCTCAAAGGGCGTCGTCGCGACTCCGTGCCAAACAAAGGCTCGACAAGACGGAGAAAAGGCAGGGATGAATGCCACGAAGCATTTTGGCACTCCGACACCGTCTCGACTGCTTCTCTGTCTCGCCTGCTTGGCTTGCTTTGCTAGCGCCTTCGCCCCTGTTTGGCGCGGGCTTCGGCGTGTTCAGTACGTCGGAGTAGGAACTGCCGCTCTTCTGTGTGATCTTCAGTGCTCCTTTGAGCGCCGGGTCAAGTCAAGAAGCACACCGAGAATTTGGCTTACCACGCAACCCTGTCGAGTGGAATGTTGGAGACACCTTCCTTGACTTCGTTAAGCAGGACATGCTGCTTTCGAGTGAGGCCAAGCTACGTCTTGCAAGAGGCACCGCACGCGACACGCTCGACGAGCCCGAGGAACTCGGCTGCATAGCGTGTCCATTCTCTGCGTCGCGCCCTCTGTGGTGCGCTGCTGTCGAAATTCGATATTGAGCCGAGACGCGATGCTGCAGCAGATCTGCAAGCCTGTTCGACGGCGGCCTTGCCGAGTGGTGCCTGTAAATGCCTGATTTTCTAAGAGTGGGTTTGGCTGTCGCTTGTGTTGTTGTGTTGGAAACCAAGCTGAGGCGAAAGCTGTCTGCTTCTGTTCCGCCGCGCGTGCTTGTCGATCTTCTTTGCCTGAGTGTTGTTCTACTCTCACGACCCTCGAGGGGCAGGCAGTAAGCATCGGAATTGCCTGTGTGCTGCTGCTGCTGCAAAGATCTGCAAGCTTCTGCTTCTGAGACGCCAGCAGACACCCCCTATATTGCTCTCCCACTCTCCGACGCTGTCCCCGCACCGTCTGAACCGTCAGTTGCGCCGATTCTCCGAACGCTTGCACTCGTTCCCCCACAGCCTCGTTCGTCGTCGTTCCAGTTGTTTGCATCATCTCCTCTCATCTCCTCTTCTCTCCATCCTTTCCTCCAGCCAACGATTGCTCTCTCCACTCCCTCTATCTATCCCCAAACATCCCCCTCTCCCCCTCTCCCACTGTCGTCACTCTTTTGGACTCACATAACCTCAAGGTGCTTTCTCTGGTCCCACCATCGTCGTCATTTGCTCTCGTGCTCTACTCGCTTTGTCTAATCCGCTCTCAATCTTTCAACGTAAGTATCATTGGCAGACGCCAACGATCGAGGGTCAGCAATTCGGCGCGGTAGGCGCCAGGAGAACGGGCCTTGTTCCGACTTTCAACGGGGCAGTTAGACATGCATCGAGGTCTAGGAAAGGGAAGGAAAGTAGCATACACGGCTTTTACGGAGCCAACACGGACCTTTGATCTTGCTTTAGGCTGTCAAGTGTCGGACCGTGATGGTACCTTGGATGCCTTCCTGCCTAAAAAGGAGCGGCGAACATCATGCAACCGTCTATGCAAAGGCGACGACGAGATGACATGCTGCATCCATTGGTCAATGTGAAGCGGCGCTGAGTGACCTCGTCTTGTCTTGCCTACGCCTTCCGGCAAGACACGTAACGTCGACAGCCTCTTTGTTCCTGGAGTCTCCGCCGTCGCCGAATGGTGGGGTCGGGGTACGGACTCCGAAACGGTGAAGCTTGCTGTGAAAGGGGTAACCGCGATACTGACAAGCGTCTTCATATCACCATCATTGTCTTTAACCTTTGACTGTTTCAGCCCTCCGCCATCAAAATGAAGTTCTTCTCTGCTGTCCTCATCGCGCTGGCCGGTGTCTCATCCGTCGTTGCTAGGCCCAATCACGCCAAGCGTCAGTCGTCGTCGTCGTCGTCGTCATCGTCGTCATCGTCGTCATCAAGCGCATCCACTGCACCTTCTCCTCTCACACCCAGCACGACCGACGAAGGCTCGCCGCTGTTGATTCAGTGGGACACGACCACCAGCTCGACGTGGAAGAGCATGGAGATCACGCTCATGACGGGATCCAACCAGAACATGACCGAGCTCTACACGGTGGCTACGGGCGTCGACGGCACTTCGTCGGGAGCTGGCAAGCTTCTGTGGACTGCACCCAACGTGGCCCCCAACTCGGCCATCTACTTTTTCCAGTTCACTCACAGTGGCCAGGACCCGACCTGGACGACTCGCTTCGCCATTGCTGACAAGACGGGAGCCGTGAGTTCGCCCCCTTACTCCAAGCAGCCCGAGGGCCCTGCAATCCCCTGGGGCCAGGGCAGGATCGTGTCGGGTGCCGTGTCGGCCGCTTCTTCGTCCGACTCGTCGTCGTCATCTGCCTCTGCTTCGGCTTCCGGCTCGTCTGCGTCCGCCTCTTCTCGTTCGGGGAGCACATCTGCTTCGGCCAGCCAATCGAGCGCCTCAGCATCGTCTACGAGCTCGAGCCCCAGCTCTTTGCAGACGTCGAGCAGCTCTTTGTCCGGTTCGAGCTCGAGCAGCCAGAGTTCGTCCGGCTCGACCACCACGCGTTTGGGCTCGGCTGCCATGGTGGGCTGCGTCGTTGCTGCGCTCGCCGGCTCGCTGCTTGTCTAAGCGTAGACTCGTGACATGGTGGCTGTGGCTGGAGTTCTCAACTCTCTGCCCCCGCTCTGCGAATGCGAATACAGCTTGCGTTTGGAACACTCGCACATCTTGTCTATAATCATTTCGTTTTGGTACCTTGGTTCAGCCATGGTCGCATGCAATCTGACACGGATTCACTTGTCCAGAAGATGTTTGTGTGGCACGTCTCCATGATGTTTTTCTTGCAGAAAGGTCTTGGATCTGTCGTGTCTGGCGTGGTTCATTCTGTTTGCTGTGCACTGCCAGCAACGGCGAGGGGCGTCAAAGGCTTCAAGAGAACTTTTACGGTCGACGTTTGACGTTTGCAGCTGAGCTGAGAAAGCAGATGGAAGCACGGCATTGCAAAACAAAGAGCCGAAGGCAAACTTTCTGAATGCAAGGCCGACATCGGACATAAGAGAGGGGATGGGCCTATGTTGCTGCTGCGCACTCAGGCCTTGTCGTAAGCCCAAGCCTGTCAGAGGTGGAATGGATGCTCTTTCTTGGCAAAGCATCGCCGTCGTCGTCCACATGCTAAGAGGCTTGTGCTATGTCAGATGGAGCATATTCAACGTCCTTCCAGCCTTTGGCATCATCCACGGCCGAACATCGAAAAGGCACGTAAAAGGGTCCACGGATGTCGGGCAGCAAAAGGCGCGCTCCGTCTCTTGGCTTGCATCTGTCTCGTTCAGCGAGGTTCGCACTGGCAGCGCAAGATACAGTAGAGCCAGCGTAGCAATTAGATATCCGAAACCCAGCGCGTCCTCCAGCCAATGATGATTGCGAAGCCGAGTTGGCTTTGTCATTGCTTCTGACGGCAAAACTTTTTCCCTTTGGTCATTTGGCTTGGAAATCCGACTTGTCTGAGCACATTTCTGTTATGACAGCCAAGCCATCCAAATCAACGCTGCTGGCTAGTGATTGGACCATCCCATGCCGAAGCATACAGATTCACGCTGACAAATGTCAACCACTCAACGCAGCCTACCATCACTAGAACCCTGCTGGCTCCTAAGTGAATTTTGATTTTGCGTGCGGTGAAGAGCGGACAGCTTTCTCTGGACCGGCTCGCAGGGAGGCCAATGCTGAGCAGGCTCAATTTTTTTTTTTTTTTCATTTAACTTAGGACAGAGAGAATTTGTGAGATTATTCGGTGTTCTTTCCCTCTCTGGTGTTGTGCCTCAGCACGAATCGATCGCGCTGGAGTACTGTACGGTTGTTTCGGCCTTTGGTGTCCGATGGGCAATAATCGCTTTCGGTCATCTTCCCGCTCATGTCGCCAACCAGCGGGGAGTCAGTCAATCAGTCAGTCGACTCTGCGGCAACGTGCTCCTCCACCTCTCTGCTTGCTTTGATCCTCGTCTCTCTCTTTTCGCTTCCATCGAACGACCAATTCCATCCTCTTCGGCTTGGTCTCGACTTGCTCATCATCTTCATTCACGCTGCCGCCATCTCCCTTCGTGGTAGTACGCTGCCCTCCTGGTCATCATCGAAAGCTCATTTGCTAGCTGGCAGCAAATCACTGCGACAAGGACGAGTCTCAACGCTACTCTTGTCAAGCGACGGATTGGGTCGCCTTCTCTTGCAACGAGCAAAGGCGACGCATTCATCGTATCCTTGCTTCCCGTTGCACTACGGAGTAGTCTAACCTAAACCCGGTGCGAAACCCTGGACCCGCTTCCACGCGTCTTGGCAAAGACCAAAACAAGGTTTGCGTCCCACCAGCACTTCCGCAAACTATCTGTGCTTGGCAACACCGTCATCACCCGCTACCGACAACCGCCTAGCTTCCCATCGGGGTGCTAGTCAACCGCGTCTCAGCCTCGATATTTTCAGTTGGATCCCAGCTCAGATCGAGCATCCACGCAACACACCTTGCAGTCATCTGCAATCTGACTACTCCGCGACGCTTTGTTCGCAACCGCTTCCGCAAGTTTCATCGACACGTCGTGCGCTTCATTCTTCCTTCAGCCGGACTGAACAGCAGCTCCATTCGCCTCATAGCATTCAAGGCGGCACACAGTCATCCGCTCAACACTGACTCTTGTCGATTTCAACTTGGTAGTCCCCAATCTCATCGTCGCCGTCAGCTGCAACAGCACTGACAATAGCGTCGACGATCTCCACAGCCTTCCCCGCCCAGCATGCTCTCCTCAAAGCCCATGGACCCCATCGTCCAACATTCCGCACAACCGGACCAAGATCGAGAGGGTGCCGATGTCGTTCATCTCGAGACCCAGACTGATCGAATGACCCTTCGCGAAGATTCCACAGGTCCAGGCTATCTCGCCATTCGCAGCAACAGAGCCAACAACCATTCCGCACCCACCTCTTCCTCCGACCAGTCCACGCACGTGCAGAATAAGCATGTTGTAGTCGTCTCGTCGCCTTCGCAGATGGCCTCGCCCGTATCTACAGCGGGCATCGACGCCGCTTCTGCGAACATCGTGTCGGGTCCTGTCGACGCCATCCAAGGGCCGAGCGCTTCGGCCGCCAAAATCCGCTCCGAAAATCTCAAGCAGATGGGCTTGAGCGAGACCGCGGATCACTCGGGCGTTGCCACACCCATCGGTACTGGCGGTGCATCCGCTCATTTGCCCACCAGCGATCTGACCTCGGCATCCGTCTCGCCCGTCACAAGTGGGTCTCAGGCTCAATCACGCTCCGGCCTCAACAAGGTCGTCAGCGGTGCCATGACCGGCACTTCGTTCCAGCCTGTTCAAGGTGCTGGTGCAAGCGGCCTTGCATCTGCTCGTGGCGTCGACGCTTCCAACACCAGCGATGCCGCAAGCACTCCCCCGCAGTTCATCTTCCCAAAGCTCGGCGCACGGCGCAACACCGACCGTGGCGGCAGCAGCGGTGCAGCTTCGCCTTCCGACAACGACGGCCATCACAAGAAGAAGAAGGATAAGGACCACCCGGGCCATCATAATCCGCTCACTGATCTACGCAAGTTTCTGCAGAACCACATCGGACACCACAATAACGACTCGCGCAGCGACAGCAGCCGCTCCGGTATCGCCACTCCCAAGCGACACGGCAAGGACTCGCCACCGTTGGGTGAGGACCACGCACATTTGACCAAAAAGTATGGAAAGTGGGGCAAAGTGTTGGGCTCCGGTGCTGGCGGTACTGTGCGTCTCATCAAGCGTTCCAAGGATCACACCGTGTTTGCCGTCAAGGAGTTCCGTCAGCGCAGACCAAATGAGAACGAAAAGGAGTACATCAAAAAGGTCACGGCCGAGTTCTGCATCGGCAGCACGCTGCATCACATCAACATCATCGAGACCATCGACATCATTTCGGACCACGGCCACTACTACGAGGTCATGGAGTATGCTCCCTACGATCTGTTCAGTGTCGTGATGAGCGGAAAGATGTGCCGTCAAGAGATTTACTGCGTATTCCGTCAGATCTGCGATGCTGTCGACTATCTGCACTCGATGGGTCTGGCGCATCGTGACTTGAAGCTCGACAACTGCGTCATGACCACAGGCAATGTGGTCAAGCTGATCGACTTCGGCACCGCCACCGTGTTCCACTCGCCGGGCAAGAGCAAGGTGGTTGCTACCGGTGTCGTGGGCTCGGATCCGTATTTGGCGCCCGAGGTGCTGTCGCAGCAGACGTACGATCCGAGGCTGACAGACGTGTGGAGCTGCGCTATCATCTTCCTGTGCATGATTCTGCGCCGATTCCCGTGGAAGCTGCCGGACGTGAAGACGGACGCCAGCTTCCGCCTATTTGTCAATTCGCACCCGGAGCTGTGCAAAGCGCCTGCCTCGGAGCCGGCCAAAGGCAACTCGAACAGTGAGGGCCCCAGCCGACAGGGCAGCACGCCCGCATCCAGTGTCATCGCGAGCCGTGTGACTTCGAGCGATCACATTTCGACGTTGCGCAAGAACTTGGGCATGTCGACCATCGGCCCGGTTACGAGCTCGGACGACAGCGCTACTCCGCAGATCCGATCCGCGCACGAGGCGGGATACATGACGCCGCACTCGATCCACTCGGATCCGCACTCGCCATCGCTCAGCGAGACGTTTGACGGCAACAGGATGCTGGGCGGCGAGGATGGTAACGATGGCGTCGTTTCGAGTCCTAGTGCCGTGTCACCTGTCGTTTCTTCACCCACCTCGACGCTTGCTGACAGTGCCACAGCTGGAGAAGGAGGGGCCTTCGACGATGTGCGTCCACACCAGCACCGCAGCGACAGCGTCTCGTCGGTGTCTTCGCAGACGACGTTCACCTCGGGTGCGGCGGACAGCATCTTCAGGTTGTTGCCGCGAGAGACGCGGTCGGCGCTTTCACGCATGATGGCGGTGGAGCCGTCGCTGCGTTGCACGTTGGGCGATCTTCTGCGTGGACGTCGTTTCAGCGATACCGACAGCCCGCTCACGCGCACGCCTGTGATGTCGAGGAGCAATTCGACCGACATGCTGCGCTCGGCGATCGATGGCGCACATGCGCAGGCCCACGCTCACGACGGTGCGACGTCGCCTCGCGGCGGCGCGTTTGATGGCAATATCAGCCGGGATGCCCGCGCTGCAGGATTGGGCAGCATTGGGCTGTCCGAGTTCGAGGATGATGATGATAAGGGGGATGAGTGGTTGAAGAATATTCGGACGTGTGCGCATATTCTGAAGGATGGGAAGCCCGGCGAGCAGCCGGATCATCCTCATGTCAAGGTGATGAGCGAGGAGACCAAGCGCAAGCACTCGCTGTTTCATCGGAAGGATTGAACGGGGTAAGGGGGCGATGACAGGAATGAAAGGCTGATATTGGAGGACTCACGCTACACACGCGTGCATTGGCAGACTCATAGGTATTGGTACTTGTACGAGGACTCGAGACTTGTCGGCTAGATTTTGGAAATCAAACGTTTCGTTTCGGATTGCGTCGTAGCGTTGAGAGGTGTGATGTGAAGGCCTGAGATGAGAGGGTCCAATGGGTTGACGGTGGCTGCCTGCATTTAGTCGGCCGGAATGCATTGTCTGGCCTACGACAAGTTTTGTACATGAGCCGGTGTACCCCTTTGTGCACTCTCAGTGGCCTCTCATTCATCTTGCTGATACATTGTCGCTCGGTCCACAGGCTCCACAGATCAGACCAGCCCCAGAAGAGCAACCAACAGCGTCCTACCCTGATTGCCCTGTTATTACAATGTGTGAAACCGGAATTTGCTCAGCTGATGTCAAAGCGTTGGCGATCTACGACGATCACATCACTCTGCGATTCGAACGGCAGCAACGACGAAATCTTGTTGTGGCGGTCATTTACAATTGATGTTGTGCAAACACGATGTCTTGAGAATGTACAAGGTTGGGGGGAAGGGAGTCGTGAAGGGTCGTGAAAGCTTCTCATCGGGATGATGAGTTGGAGACGTAGGAGGAGAGCGTGCAGGGGAGTTGTTTTGGTTGAGGGTCTTGCTGAGCGCGGAACGGTCTTGAAGTATCGCTGCGAGTGTCAGTCTTGAAGCAGGTACGGGGATCTTGAACATCTTGAGTCTGTGATCTTGTGCGTTGGAGTCGAGAATCCGACGTGAAGCAGGGGTAGCAGTGTGGGTCTTGAATCCATGAACAGAGTCTTCACATCAACTGCGAACCTTGCCGGAAGCTTGACCGTCTCTTCAGTCTATCGAACATATCGTACACATCTACTGTATCTACAGCTGAAACGACACCAAAAAAAAAAAAAAAAATCAACGACGACATCGTCAGTAATATCATACACAATCATACAAGTCTATCCGCGCGGTGCTGTTGAAGCACACAAAATTTACAACCCGCCTCTCCGCACCTGTTGCTCCCCTTCTCTCCTCGGCGAACTCACCGCCGAACTTGCTGTAGCACCGGCATACAGCCCAAGAGGCTGCGAGTGGCTTCTGGCCATGATGCCCGTTCGCGAAGTCCAATCGCCCGATTTCCGCGTCATAACGGGCGTATACGGTCTTTCGCCATCGAGCTGTTGTGCCGCTGCAGGTGGAGGAGAGATGTGACTGATGCTGGCTCGGGGTTGAGCTCGAGGAGGCGGGGTTAGAGGGTAATGTTGTTGCGTTTGGTTGTGGCGGGTGGGGGAAGTTGCCGGGTTGATCGCCGTTCCTTCTGCTGCTGTGGAGTGCAGGTTGACGGGGAGTGAGGTAGATGCGTTGAGTGTGCGACCTATTGGATCGCGGTCTGGATTGGCGGTGTCAGTGTTGGTACTGCGGCCAAACATGACACCGCCGAACCCCTTCATGCTTTGTTTCAGAGCCGAGCCGGTGTTACGCGCTTCCGTCGCTTCGTTGAGCTGGATCGCAGGCGCAGCACGCACACCGCCGCCGCTGCCCACAGGATTTCCAGATCGAGACTTGTCCCGACTCGCAACAAGCTTCGCCAGCCACAGCTCCCGCCTTCCCTCAGCAGCAGCGGTAGCCGTTGACTGAGCCTCCACCTCGCGCATCAGCGGTGGTGGCGGTGATCGCACGCGTCTCTGTGCAGAAGCTGATGGGACCATGCCCGAGTCATCGCGGCGGTAGACGTCCATCCCGTGGTCCGAAAGCGGCTTGTATCCCAAGGCATCGACAAATCGCTTTACAATCCGCATGGGTGCCCTCCTTGCTCTGTTCTGCATCGTCGCCGCTGCTGCTGCTGCCGCTTGGCTGTTGCTCGTAGCTGCCTGAGACTGAGACGACGATCGTCGACGTTGCAGCGCCCGCTTCTCGCGCAGACGCGCCCGACGACCATGTGCGCGTTCCGCATCGGCCTCGTCGAGCATCGTCAGCGAACGGGCACGCGGTTTCGCCCCATACAGATACACGCAGAGCAGAATCAAAAGCACCACCAGCGCCACCGATGCAAAAATGACTGCAAACGCACCAAACGACAGCGCAGTGGCTTCGAACGAGAGGAACCACAACGAGCAGAAAACGATGAAGAGCAACGACACAACGACCGTGACGGCGGCAAGCGCCGTCTCGTCGAGCCACCTCTTGTCGCGTTGCGTGGTGACGCTTTCTCCCGCATTGAGCCATGCTTCGCGCGTGTCTTCACCCTCGCTCTGATCGCGATGCATCCGTTCACGATCGGGACGACCATGTCTACCGTGCAGACCGCCTTTGAATCGACCCGCACCAGCAGCCAGCCTCCCAGCCGTTCGGCGCGAATACGAAGTGAAGCGGTCCTCGTCCTCGTTCTGCAGCAATGTGGGCGTCGATACCTCCTCCCTCGCAACCACATCCCTGAGCACGACCCGACGCGGTGGCGAGTATCCATCCATAACGTACTGCACCACCGAGACACCCACTGTCATGATCGACGCGGTGGCGAGCACAGTGCTGAACGCTGTTAGGAACCACGTAGTCGCAAAGCTCGAAGCCAGCGCCAGCGTGTACAGCGCAAAGGAGAACACAGCCGTAGCGAAAATCCCCGGAACGAGCAGCGCTTCCGTCTTTGCACGCAGCGGACGACGAGTGTCAATATGGCCCTTCTCGTCGAGATACAGCGGGCGAATCTTGGTTGCAAAACCGCCGGCAACGTTGCGCGAGCCTTTCCTGGAGTTGACGAGGGAGACGGCGATGATCCCGATGATTAGCCCAACTGCAGCTGAGACCGTGACTGCGAGCGCAGCGCTCGTGTTCGACAGTCCATGACCCAGAACAAAGACCACTTGCAATCTTGCAAAAAGGAAACCGTACATCCCCGCCAACGCAGCAATGGCGAAAGCCAGCAGAAACAGCATGGGATTGTATCGCAGCAGTCGGAAGGGTCGAACCAGATCATCGGCAATCGCCTGGATGATCTTGGTCTCCGCTTGAGGTTCAGGCGTCCATCCCTCACCTGTGCGCTTGACCCGCAACGCGTGGCGGCGGAAGAGCACAAACGCCGCCGTCTCTCGCGTGGCAATACCATCATACACCACCGCCACCGCTGCTACAACGATCGTCAACCAGTACGTCCAAGACCAGCTCAAAAGCTCCAGAACAAGCTTCGAGATCCAGGGGCCTGCTAACTGCCCACCTACCAGCACGAGCACAATGGATGCTGCACCAAAAAGGCGTCCCCTTGAGGTAGCGAACAGATCCAAAACCGTGCTGAGGAAGAGAAAGATGAACAGGCCCGAAAGCAGGCCAAGTGCCGACTGGCAGGCGAGGATTGCGACCCAGTGGTGCATGAATCCTGCTATGGCGCAGATGACAGCCACAGCCACCAGAGCGATCAGCGTGATGCGTTGTCGGCCATATCCCACGAGCAGGTTGGCAAAGAACAGTCCGCCGCCTTGACTGCCGTTGTACGAGAGCGAACCGAGCTGCAGCAAGAGGGCGACATCTGCTGAAGCCTTTTCGTCAGCAATGATGGCCATGACGGTGTTGGTGTAACCGGAAGCGAGCGCTTGGAGCGCAAAGACGACGACCCAGTAGAGGAGCAGCTGGCGCACTTTGGCCCATGCACTCCAGCGGTCTGCCCACGCAACAAGACCCGAATCGGAGGAAGCAGACGACATCCCATCATCATCTTCCTCGTTGTGGTGTCGCTCTTCGTCGTCAAAGTCGCCCTCGTCCTCGTAATCGGCAGGATCAAAGTCGAACACTTCCCCTTCCTCGAGGATTCGGCGCTTGTGCGATCCGGACCGCTTGATGTTGCTGAGGAGCACCTGCCTTGCATCTGCCTCCTGTGCGTCGTCAACCTGGTCGGGGTCCACTCCATCCTGAAGCGTCATCTGGCTAAGCCGTCGGTCCTTGTGGCTGTTGCTCATGCTGCGTTTCGCCCGGTCCGTACTCTGCCTCTGCTGTTGCTGTTGCTGCTGCTGTGACTTGGCAAGGTCGATCTCGTCCTCCACGTCAGCCGACCAAGGCTTGTGATCGGCAAGAAACTGCTTCCGTCTCTCCTGCTCTTGCTTCTCCTCGAGCAGCTCGTTGTACATGCCGCGCGTCACCGGCCGACTGAGCGCAGACTCGCCAAATGCAACCTCGCCCAGCTTGTCCACATAGTTCCGCCCAAGTGCCTCTTCGACAGTAATACTCCCTCCGCGTCCCTGACCATCCGCCAAAGACCCGGCGTTCGCATACTGCACGCTGCCCGTAGCCGGACCATCGCGAATCGAAAAGGCATTCAGCCCACCAGCAGCCACAAAGTCCTGGAATGCCTTTCTCGCGGCCGTACCCTCGCCCAGCTGCAGATTCATTGCACAGTCGAAGCCGGCACGGAAGCACTGCCGACACGTTGGGTTGGCCCCATGCTGTGTGGATCCCGGCCGCTGCTCGATGCGCGACGGGTTGCTGCGGAACGAAACGCGCGTATCGCGTGTGCGCGGACGACGCGCCTTGCCCGCTTTGACAGACGAGATCGGGATGAACCGGAACTCTGCCTTTTCTACATCGTCTTTGGATGCTTGAGCGTCGTGTTCGTCATCATAGCCGACGTTCGTGTAGGTATCGACGACGAACGGCACCCGCTTGTCATACGACAGATCATACGAGCTCTCGTGCTCGTCGATCTCGGTTCCGTCGTCGTCTTCAGCGGATTTAAGGACTTCGGCTTCGTCGGGCTCCTGCACTTCCTGCACGTCGCTCGGAGGTGCGACGGTTTCGCGTGCGGTGCCGCGGATAGCTTTGGCGCCTCCAGACCCGCCACTTGTCTGCCTGAACACCGTAGCAGGGAAGTCCTCTCGGGTTGGAGAGTCGAAGGCAGTAGTGGCGGATCCAATCGAGTCGCGTCGGCTGCGCTGCGAAGCAGTGCTCTCACGGCGAACGACGGTGGTTGTCGGTGCGACAGCTGCTGGCTCGGCCGCCTTCTCCACAGTATCGTTGGACTCGACTTGCGCAGCTGGAAGGTGAGTTGCAGATGCAGCAGGCTGACGAGACGATCCAACGCCCTTTTCTCTCGCCTCCTCATCGAGCTGCTGCATCTGATACAGGAACAATTTCTTGTTCGCCTCCTCTAGCATGCTCGGTGCAAGTTCGCCAAATGTGTTGCGACGTGGATCGTGCTGAAAGCCGGTAGACCCCACATCGCTGCGCTTGCGCACGTCGGTGTCGTCCGACTTGGCCTGCGTCGTTCCAGAGACGCTCTTGCCGCTAGCATCCTTTTGAGTGTCGTCCTGGGTCTCGCGGCTCTTTTGTGCTGAAATTGTCGCGGGAAGCTGTCGAACCTCGTTCAAAGGCGAAGCACCGGTGGAAAGCGTGGGCCTGTCGAATTGAAGCGTGTGTGGGATCTGCGGTGCTGCTGGAACCTCGACCGACGCAGAAAGCGGCGATGGAATCCTTTGATCGCTCGTCGTTTCGCCCTGTCCGCCAGCCTTGGGCACCTGAAGCAAGCTCGACTGCTTTCTCGCCGCAGCAAGCGTCTGTGGTGTCGGCGAGTAAATCGTCCTAGAAGACCCATCGTTCTTAGGCACGACTCTGGGATCGTCCCTAGAAAGCACATGTCCGCCCACGCTTGGCAGCTGCTCCTTGGTTGCAGATGCACTCGTGTTTTCCGCAATCGCTGCTGGCCTGGGTAGGCTGATGCGCTTGAGGTTCTGGAAATCCGTTCGAACAGTCGGAATCTGTGTACCGTCAGGAAGAGCGATGGTCTCACCCGAGTAGCTGGTCTCGTTCGAGTCAGATCGAATGGGCGGTGCCGAGAGCTTGGATGGCGTCGTAGGAGCAAACGGTGCGGCGGAAGCTTTCATGCTTGCCACTTCAGCCTCACTGACCGTTGCAGGAGGGGGCACTCTTCGTTCCTGCTTCCCTGGCGCATTGACATTCGCACCAGCCCCTAGCACCCTCGAACTCTGAACTGGAGCTAGTGTGGACGAGGACGAAAATCTGGAGGGCAGAGTAAGGTGTACGGGCATCAGCTGCGACTCGAGCTCTGCGTTGCGTTCTCGCATTGCAGCGACGCTGCTCGCTGTGGGTGTTGGCTCAGACTCGGTGCTCGAGGACCAGGCTGAAGAAGTGGAGTCAGCTTGAGGAGAAGGCGCAGTTGCAGTCGCTCCTTGTGGTGGCCTTGCCTTGTTGATGGACAAAGGCATGGTCTGGAAACCGCTTCGCTGTCCCAAGGGTGGAGTCGGTGGAATATCGAGCTCTGACTGCCTGACCTGGACGCGAGGCTGGCGGTCGTTCCTCTGTCCCGGTCCAAATGACGAGGGGTTGCGCGCAAGAAGGGGCGACTGCGCCTCTTGACTGGCACGACGCTGCAGCGCGGCGGTAGAGAGCTGTGAGTCCCTGGGCCCATCATTGGACTGATGCGGGTTGGGAAAGTTTCCTGGTTGCGGCTGTGCCGTGGAAAGCGGCTCAAAGACGTACCCCAAACTGGGCCTCCTGCTCGCTTGCCTTGGCTCCTGCTTCCGTCCCGTTACAGGATCAAAGTTCCTCGGCAGCGCACGAGAGTACTCCTGCATGGATACACCCCTGTTGTGTGCGGCTGCCTGACTCGGTCCACCAGCCCTCAGTGCTTGCGGCATCGTAGCCGGGCCCTGCTTGACTTTGGCTGATTTAGCACCAGCTTCGCCCGAAGAGCCTTCAGAGGTGACTTCAGGGATCCTTTGCAGCTGGCTCGAGCTCGCCACGGTACCCGCTACATGGCGTAAACTCTGCTGCTGTTGAGGAGCAGGCTTGCGATGCACCTGATACGGGAAGGGGGTTGCGGTGGGCTGCTTCTCGGCCTGGTACTGCCGGAGTGCCTGTTCAGCTGTCAGCTCTGCCTCACGGATCTGCTCTTGCCTGGTGGAGGACGAAGCGACACTATCTCCAGAGGGGTCGAGCTGGACTACTGGGGCTCGACTCGTGTCTCGAGAGGGTTGGCCGGGAGCGTCGGGGGCAGAGAGAGATGCGGAACGCTCCCTGCGTCTGCTTGAGCCCTGCATGGTCTCGGACTAGCTTCTGATACCTGCAGAAGCTGTCCTTTTGAGTTGAAGATTGTTGAATATGTCGAGCTGGTCAGGAAAAGTTGGAGTTGTTGAAAAGTTCGTCAAAAGGTTGCGGTCTAATGCTGAAAGAATTGAAGAGTAAACAGCATGAAGATACGTAAAATAAAAGTCGTTAAGGTCGTAAGAGGTAGAAGATGAATAGCGATCTTTCAAAGCATGGGCCTCGTGGTAGGACAAGCACCTGTGCTGTTGGTCAGGCCGTAGAGAGTCGTAAAGTAAGCAACTACAGAAGGTCGATCCGGTCGAACTCTGCGAAGGAGGGGTGAAGCAAAAGATGAAGTGGAAGAAGCGCTGCAATAGTATGAAAACTTAGTTGGCCTAATGCTGAACAACTGCTGAGGCCGAAAGGGACTGAAGTATATAGTAAGGTCGTCGAAAGAACAAGCTGTTCTGAAACCAGTCAGGAACAACTGTGGAAACGTAGAGACTAGCTGCTGGAGCAAGTATCGTCGTAAAGTCGTGAAGAAGAACGTCGTCCACCAGCCGTAGAAGTAGAGAAGAAGAAGAAGAAAAAGGTAAAGAGGCCGGTAATAAGCTTCCACCGAAAAGAAGTCAAGAGAAACGGTGGAAGAAAGTAGATGGAGGTGGTGGAACAGAAAGACAAGAGACGCGGCGGCTGAGTGCTGACGGACTACGGTTCGCACATCATATATCAAGGAAGGGGAGCTCACTGTGCACTGTGGGGCTCAAATATTGCTGCTGTGCCAGCCGTCGCAGCTTCAGCCAGAGCAAATTGCAACTGAGTTCATCACGGATATGTGGCGGCGAAAGGGGACGGATGCACAAGGCCCGGGGACCTGGATAAGGTTTGCGTCTGCCAGCGCTCCTTGGTCCAATCACATCGCAAGCATGATGTGAATCATGATCTAATGTGGTAAGACCTTAGTGTTTGAGGGTTTCGGAAAGGATGCGCGTGCCAGCCACATCTGGCAATGGCTAGATGAGGAGGTGCACACAAAGTGAGCTGCAGAACACGGCATGACGCAGAGACAAGGAGAGCTCCGAAACTTGTGCATCGCAGAGGCGTCAAGTTGGTGCAAGGTACGGTATGGAGCGTCGAGGTGAGTGCGAGGATGTCGAGGCATACAGTCAAAGTAGATAGATGGTTGACAGAGGCTGGATCAGGCAGCACACGCAGTACGTCGCTGCGTCCCGCTATTCGACACATGTCAAAAAAGGGCAAAGCAAAACCGAAAATCATTTCTGACATCCTTTCACCGTCGAACTCCTCCTGCATTCTCACTTGGCTTCAAGCACAGCTTCCGACTTTTGGCGGCACCACATGGATCCATGATGGCGCTGGAACGGTGGATAGTGGCTCAACAGCTGGTATCACTCGTCGTCTTTTGAGCCGCTGTCTCGAGAGGAAATCGGGCGAAATTCGAATCGGGCGATTTGCTGCCACACTAGAGAGAGAGGTGGAGGCTCGGAAGCCGGACGAAAAGCGAGCACACGCTCGAGCAGTCTTCCGTGTCACCATGTTCTTCTCTCTTTGCTCCGTCTTGACCTCCGAACAACGAACATATCGGAGCCCTGTGCACCACTCTTCCACACACCATGGGAGACCACTCGATACCGCCGGTAAAGCGCCAGCGCCCTTGTCCTCCTCCTCCTCCTCCGCCTCCTCCACCACAGGACGATGCGCAAGCAGCACCAATCGAAACACTTCCAGGACCACCGGAATCGCCGCCGCCGCCACCACCACCACCTCTCGACGCAACACTAGACCAGGCTCAGAACAACGACATTGTTCCACCGCCTCCGCCATCCTTGCCGCCACCGCCACCGCCTGAGCAACCAAATCAAGATGACGAAGACGAAGATGATGCAGACGTTCAAGATGCTGCCTACTGGACGCGTCTCGCCCAATCCTCTTCCTCTGCTACCCCAACTCTCCCATCCTCCTCCAAAGCTCCTCAGTCTGCAGCCAGCAACGGCGCTGCAGTGGCATCCAAGAGGGCCAAATCCGCGCTATACCTCGACACGATTAACCGTGCAGTGCTCGACTTTGACTTTGAAAAGCTCTGCTCCATCTCGCTCTCAAATATCAACGTCTATGCGTGCCTCGTATGCGGGCGGTACTTTCAAGGACGTGGTCGCAACTCGTACGCCTATTTGCACAGCATCGACGACTCGCACCATGTGTTTATGAATCTGTCTACAGCGCAGACGTATATTCTGCCGGACAACTACGTCGTGCCGGAAGAGAATCAAGCCGCGCTGCAGGATATCAAGTACCTCCTCAATCCGACCTTTACGCAGAGGACGATCCAGGCGATTGATGCGGGGCCGGCATATGATCTCAATGGAGAGCAGTACTGGCCCGGGTTTGTGGGGCTGAACAACGTGGGCAGGAACGATTACGTCAACGCGGTGGTGCAGGCGTTGGTGCATGTGCCTGCGATACGCGATTACTTTCTGTTGCAGCGGGAGCACGAGGGCGAGGGGGAGAAGAGCGAGTTGGTCAAGCGCTTCGGAGCGTTGGTGCGCAAGATGTGGAATCCCAAAGCGTTCAAGGCGCAAGTCTCGCCGCACGAGTTCTTGCAGCAGGTCGCAGTGGTTTCGGGCAATCGGTTTAGGATCACGCACCAGTCGGATCCCGTCGAATTTTTGGGTTGGCTGTTGAATCGGCTTGATACGGATCTTGCCGGTGGCAAAGGCGCCAAGAGAAAGAGAGGCGCTGCTGGGGTAGGAGGCGAAAGCGTGATCAGCAACTGCTTTCAGGGAGTGGTGCAGGTGGAATCGCAACCGCTTGCGTCTCGGTCGGAAGAGTCCGACTTGTCGGCTTCGGCTTCGGCAGTAGCTGCTCAAGCAGAGAACATGTTGAAAGCGCAAAACGGACAGACGGACGAACAGGGTCGCAGCCGCTTCGATCCTTCCCTCAGCATCGACAAACGAGACTCGCCCTTCTTCCTGCTCGCCATGGACCTTCCCCCTCCCCCGCCTGTGCTGGGAGGCGAAGACGGCGACACCCTCGTCCCGCAAGTGACCATCGGCCAAGTGCTCGCCAAATACGACGGACAAAGCCTGCACGCCTCCAACGCCAAACTCACGCGCTACGTCCTCCGTCGTCTCCCGCCGTTCCTCATTGTCCATTTCCGCCGATTCACCAAAAACAGTCTGGGTCAGGAAGAACGCAATCCCACCGTGGTCAATTTTCCTATCAAAGGTCTCGACGTGACCAAGCACGCCCCGCTGCTCGACTCGGCGCAAACCTCGAGGCAGGACGCAAAACTGTCGGAGATCTACGACCTCGTTGCCAACGTCGTTTATGACGCTGTGCCCGGTACGGTCAGGCAAGGCGCAAGCTGGAAGTGCCAGGTCCACACCAACACCCAAACAGTCAAGGAGGGCGAAAAGTGGTTCGCCATCCAAGATCTGCTCGTCGAACAGGTGGATCGACAAATGATCTTCTTGGGCGAGAGCTATCTGCAGATCTGGGCAAAGCGACAACCTCATCCTTGATCGAAACTTCAATCGCAAGTCGCATTTGGTCACAAGCGTGTTGCGAAGAACGGACAGCAAAGACATGTGACAATAAGATTACCATTGAAGAATTGGACATAAGAATCGAAGCTGAAAAATGTGACGATACAATGACAAGGGAAGACTGTTGAAGTGAGTCGATGGGGATATACCGGGAAATTGAAACGTGAAAGAAAGAGACAAGACACTCGAGGAAAGAGGTAGCGGTGGTGGCGATGTGTTGGAATCGCTCACCGCTCGAATGAAGAAACTTGCGCAACCCCTGTTGAGATTCAGAGGTCGATGGCGACAAGCACAAGACCGTGCTGAAGCTG
Source organism: Sporisorium exsertum (assembly GCA_928724755.1). Lineage (NCBI taxonomy): Eukaryota > Fungi > Basidiomycota > Ustilaginomycetes > Ustilaginales > Ustilaginaceae > Sporisorium > Sporisorium exsertum. Next base: position 904,808 of record CAKMXK010000001.1, read on the forward strand.
CAAGCCCGAGATGGGATCCGTATGCGGCAGCTTGGTCTGACCGCCTCCCAACCCTCCCGCCTCTTGGGCAGCAGCGACAAGCGAGCCGCCAACATAACAAAGGCCATGGAGGACAGTCGCAAAATCACGCATTGCCTTATGGAGACACACCATCACGGAATCACAGCCGAGCTTCTCGCTGGCAGCATCGAGCACCGCCAAAACCTGCTCCCTCAGCAGCGAGGCATCGACGACGGATGGCATGCTGACGTAAAGCGCGCGCTGCGTATCGGCTGAGCTGTCGCTGCTGCTGCTGCTGGAAGTGAAGGAGCTCGAAGCTTGGTCGAAGGCGGGCGGGCCAGACTTGATGACAGCACCGCTCCAGCCAGGGCTGACAAGTTCAACGCCAGCATCCTCCACAGCCAGATTCTGGGGCACGTTTGCAAAGATGCGATGTAAAAACGCGTGGGCCGACTTTTGTGCGTGATGACGGACGTCGTTGTCAGGACTGATCTCGGGGGTGGCAGGCATGAGCTCGACAGAGAGAGCGTTTCTGTGAGCAGAGATGCCCGAGTCGTTCGTTTGCGGCTTGGGACGAGTCGCATCCGAATGGAGGAGGAGCGACTGTGCTGCCTGGGTGAGCTGATCGAGCGTAGCCTGGGAGGCGTCGTCCGAAAAGTCAGACCCGGGATCGCTCTCCAACTCGCTTTCGCAAGGTGTTTGGCCTGTGTAGATAGCTTCGCTTGAGACATCTGCTTGATACGCCTGTGCAGGCGTATCGCGACTCCAGCTGAGGGGTTGTCGTTCGTGCAGGTCAGAGGACCTCGTCGGTGAGGTGCGCTGCGGCTGCGACAGCGCTCGTGGCTCGACAAAGGAAGACATGCGCACGGGTGGAAGACGGGGTGAGTGCGGCGGGGTATCGGGAGGAGAGTCGGGAAGGTGCGACGTGTCTCCATGACGACGCGCTCCGTGGGAAGTAGCGGTCACTCCCGCAGCGGCATGAGATGCACGGAAGATGGGAACAGCGACAGCCGCTGCCGGCACGCCACTGCTGTAAGGCCTGTCCCAGCCAGAAGGATGATTCGGAGTGGAGGACGAGGACTGGCGGTTGCTATTCTGCGGATTCATCGTAGGACCAGAAATGGTAGACATGGGGATGGTGGCGTCAGGACGAGCCGAGGTGCCATTGGAGGAAGAAAGCGTGGAAGGAAACGTGGATGCTTGCTGCGAAGCGACCCCTCTCACAGGTGCACTTCGACCTGGATTCTGCAAGGTAGAGTTGTTGTATCCAGGCATTTCTGCTTTAAGGACGTCAGGACCACCATTTGACCACGGTGCTCAACGTGGTAGACTGCTGCTGGCCCCGAGGCGAGTCAGCAGCAGAGTGAGCAGCAGTGTTGAGAGCAGAGTTGCGCAAGTACGGGACCCCATCGGTGCCAGCACCTGCGCGGAAGGAGCTGGCGGGGGATAGACTGGGTTGATTGAGATTATTGGTGGTCATTGTAATGATGCCCGGGAGAACAGCTTGGCGATCTGTGTGGGGAGTGGATGAGTCGCAGGGACCGTAGACTGATAAGAGCACTGTCGCAAAAAGGACAAGGTGAGGATGTCGTCGATATCGAGGATGAGTAAAGTGCGAGATGATGGATGTGAACGTGGAAAGACGTGAACGAGTCGAGACAGTCAAACTAGCCCAGCTGAGTGGCACAGTTCCCGGTTGCTTTGAGAGCCAAAAAAAAGACCCTTTCTCGAAAGTCAACGTGAAATTGCGTCAAATCCGCCTGCGCCTCAGTGCCGCAACAAGCTTTTTTCAAAGGAAATCCACCGAAAAATCGGAGATTGGTTCCGAGAGAAACGGTTGACTGGTCAGAGGCCTCAACTTTCTCGACTTGAGTCTTTTTTTTTTCCTGTTCTTTTTTCAATCTGTACACTGTATACTGTACTGTACTGTAAGGCCCCGGGTCTGAAATTATTTGGGGAGGTAGTGCAACACGAGTATGAGCTGCTTTCCTACTGCAAACTGCTGTCATCAAGGAAGCTCCAAAAAAAAAAAGGGCCGCGGCAGAAAAAAAACCAAAATTTTTGGGTTTTGCACTTTTCAGACAAACTTCTCAGCAGCGCCGTTCAGAGCAACGACCCTGACAAAGGCCCTTCTTGCTTTCTCTCCATCTCGCCATCTCAGCATAAGCAGCGAGCGACCATACACACCAACCATGCCTGGCATCAAGAGATCCAGGCCAGCAGAGGATGCGGCTGCCTCTCCGGCTGCCAGTTCCTCTAAACACGCCACTGCTACCAAAAAGGCAAAGAGCAACACTACCGCCTCGACCCCTACCACCTCGCTCCTGTCCGCACAGGAAGTCGACTTCCCTCGTGGTGGAAGCTCGGGTCTCACTCCTCTCGAGTTCAGGGAAGCCAAGCGCGAGGCTCGCTCCGAGTCGGCCGCCAACGAGCTCCTCTTCAAGGACGCTAAGGACGAGCAGGCTGAAGCCAAGCGCAATAAGAATAAGCAGAAGCTCAACCGCGAGAAGCGCAACGATGCCAAGAAGAAGCGTTCATCCACTGCCGCAGCTGCTCCTGCCGCAAAGGGCGAAAAGAAGGACTACAACCGTATCGAGCACATCAACTACAAGCGTCTCATCCCCGGCTCTAGGCTGCTTTGCTCTGTCCTCGCTGTCCACCCTCTTGCTGTCGTTGTCTCGTTACCCAACCAGATGCTCGGTCACATTCCCGTCACCCAGATCAGCCCACAGTTCACACATCGTCTTCAGGCTGCGGCCGATGCGAGTGCTGAAGATGACGAAGAAGATGACGACGACGACGAGAGCATGGACGAGGACAGCGACGGAGAGGATGGTGACAACACTCGCTCCAACCGCGCATCGACCAAAGACCCAAAGAAGGTGCCCGAGCTGCGCGAACTCTTCCACGTCGGACAGTGGCTCGTTGCCAGCGTCGTGCAGGTGCGATCTGGCGACGTTGCCAAGGGTCGCCCCACCCGCCAAGGCGGCGAATACGAAAAGGAGTCGCGCCGCGTAGAGCTCTCCCTTGCTCCCCATCTCGTCAACGCCGGTGTATCCGTGTCCGACCTCGACACCGGCGCCACCCTCTCTGCAGCTATCTCGAGCGTCGAAGACCACGGCTACATGCTCGACGCCGGCCTCCCCGAGTTCCGCGGCTTTGTCCCCTTCACCGATGCTGCCAAGCTGCCCGCCAGCTTCAACGCAGGCAAGAACGGCAAGTCGCTCCAGGTCGGCAGCGTTGTTTTCGCCAAGATCACAAAAATCCCAGAGAACCAGCGCAGCTTCGAGGCGACCCTCGACCCCAAGACTGTTTCGACTAGCCCGATCAAGCACGCTCCCAGCATCACCGCCATCTTGCCCGGAACCCTAACCAAGGTGCTCATCACCGCCTCGCTCCCCACGGGTCTCAACCTCAAGCTCTTTGGCATGTTTGACGCCACCATCGACCGATTCCACCTGCCCGAGCTGCCAGAGGGCAAAGACATCCCCGACGTCTATAAGCAGGGCTCCAAGCACGTCGCTCGTGTGCTGTGGGACTTGCTTGCCCCGCCCTCTGCCGCTTTGCAGGGTGAGAACCCGGACCACGAGCGCAAGTTTGGTCTCTCGTTGGCGCCTCAGGTGCTGGCTCTTGAAGCTCCCGTTGCCAAAGATGACCAGCTGCTGCAGCATGCTTTTCCCATCGGCGCTGCGCTCAAAGTGACCGTGGTGCAGACCATCAACGACTGGGGGCTCATCGTGACTATCCAGGACACTGATCTGCGCGGGTTTGTGCACATCTCGCAAGTCTCCGACGATCACGTCGTTGCGCTGCCTCCCTCTTCGGGGCCTTTTGCGAAAGGCTCGGTGCACAAGGCTCGTGTGGTCGGACACTCGCCTACCGACCGCACGCTGCAGCTCTCGCTCAAAGCCTCGGTGCTGGAGCGCAAGTTCATGCGCGTCTCCGAAGTTGAGGTAGGCGAAGTGGTCAACGCTAGCATCATCAAGCTCGGCCTGCCCAACGCCATCTTCCTTCAGCTGCACGGCCACGTCGACGGTGTCGTCTTCTCCAACCACTTTGCAGACGTCAAGCTCACCCAGCCCGAAAAACGGTTCAAGCCGGGTCTCCAGGTCAAAGCGCGGGTGATGGACGTCGACCCCAACCGCAACCGGATCGTGCTCACATTGAAAAAATCACTCGTCAAGTCGGAACTGCCCGTCGTCGCGTCGATGCAGGATGCACGCGTCGGCGTCGTCACCAACGCGACCGTGTTCCGCGTACAGACCAACTCGCTTATCGTCAGCCTCTTTGGCGGGCTCAAGGCGCTCGTGCCCGGCAGGGAGGTGAGCGAGGATGACTTCAATGATGTCAAGAGCGGCTTCGCGGAGGGGAAGGTGGTCAAGATGAGGATCACCGAGGTCGACTACGAGAACCAGAAGCTCGTGGGTAGTATCAAGCAGGCTTCGTCCGAGTTTCTGGCCAAGCTCAATGTGGATGCGGTCGAGGTGGGCGAGAAGGTGACGGGGAAGGTGGCTGCGGTTCATAAGGAGGTGGTGGTGCTGACGCTGGTGCCTTCGGGTGTGCGTGCGTTGTTGTCGCTGGCAGTGCTGGCTGAGATCAGGGGCACGACGCCGGAGGCGCTTGGAGAGACGCTCGAGGAGGACCAGGAGATCGAAGACCTGGTCGTGTCGGTCAAGAACCCGGCTAAGGGCATTGTGATCGTCGCCGACAAGGTCCGCGCCAGCAAGAAGGCGGATGAGGGTGCCAACGGTGTGGCTGCGTCGGGTCAGGTCAAGCAGGGTGCGGTGGTGCAGGGTCGCGTGATCCAGAAGAACGACAAGTATCTCGACTGCATTGTTGCCCTTGGCACTGCTACCCGCGCTACACTCCAGATGACCGACCTGGCCGACGACTTCTCCGCCGATGTCACCCTCCCCAGCCCCGGCCAGACCGTCCAATGCTACATCGTCTCGCTCAAGCCCAACGGCAAGAGCGCCGTCGTCTCCACCCGTCCTTCCCGCGTCAACCCTTCCAACTCTACTACGGTCGTCGACCCCGAGATCACCTCAATCAACGACCTCGCTAAGGGCCAAAAGGTCCGCGGCTTCGTGAAGGCCATCACCAACGTTGGACTGTTCGTCAACGTCGGCCGCAAGCTCGATGCGCGTGTGCAGGTGCGCGAGCTGTTCGACGAGTTTGTGCGCGACTGGAAGACGCGTTTCACCGTAGGCCAAGTCGTCTCCGGTACCATCATGGACCTGAATACGCAGAGCAACGAGATCGAGATGTCGCTCAAGTCGACGCCCGGGTCGATCAAGCCGCGAGCCGAACGCGATGCGGAGCGCGCACATGCGCACGAAGCAAAGCGGGCCAAGCGGTTGACGGACTTCAAGGTGGGCGACAAGGTGAAGGGTTTCGTCAAGAATGTGATCGACTTTGGCGTGTTTGTCCAGATCGAGGGGACGAACGTTTCCGGTTTGGCACACATGAACGAGTTGAGCGACGGAAAGGCGGACGAGGCGCTCAAGGCGTTTAGGGTGGGTGATAAGGTTCGCGCGATCGTGTTGAGGATCAACGAGGAGAAGAAGAAGATCAGCTTTGGGTTGAAGCCGTCGTACTTTGACGCTGCTGACTTTGAAGATAGCAGTGACGAGGAGGAGGACAAGGACGAGGCGATGAACGATGCTCATGCCGCCTCTGACGAGGAGGAGGTATATGCGGATGAGGAGAGCGATGACGACGACGACGACTTTGTCGAGATGGACGAAGACAGCAATGCCGAGGACGACGACGATGAAGCGCCCAAGTCGAAAAAGTCTTCTCTGCCATCCCTGGCACTCTCTGGCGGCTTCTCGTGGTCTGCCGGAGCCGACGACGACAACGAATCTGACAACGACCTCTCCTCCTCCTCCGATTCGGACTCGGACTCGGATTCCGACACTGCCGCCGCCAAGAAAGCCGCGCAGCGCAAGGAAAAAGCCAAATCCAAAGCGCGCAAGAACACTCTCGAAGAAGACCTCACCGCCGACTTGGCCTCCAAAGCGCCGGAGTCCGCAACCGACTTCGAACGTCTCCTTCTCGGCTCGCCGAACTCCTCCTTCCTCTGGATCCAGTTCATGTCGTTCGCACTCCAGCTTTCCGACGTCGACAAGGCGCGGGAGATCGCGCGTCGTGCGCTGAAAGTGATCAACTACCGCGAGGAGCAGGAGCGCATGAATGTGTGGATCGCGCTGCTCAACCTCGAGAACACGTACGGCTCGGACGAGACGTTGGACGCCACGTTCAGGGAGGCGGTGCAGGCCAATGACGGTTTCACGATGTATCTCAAGATGATCAACATCTTGGAGGTGTCCGAGAAGCACGAGGCGGCGGAGGAGATGTTTGGGCGGGCCAAGGCCAAGTACTCGACGCAGCCGGAGTTCTGGGTGGAGTATGCGCGGTTTTTGTTGCGGACGGGGCAGGCGGATGCTGCACGTGCGCTACTGCCGCGAGCGATGCAGGCGGTGGGCAAGCGGCAACACACGCAGACCATCACGGCGTTTGCGATCAACGAGTTCAAGCTCGGCGATGCGGAGCGCGGCAGGACGATCTTTGAGGGACTGGTGGATAGCTATCCGAAGCGGTTGGACCTGTGGTGGCAGTACCTGGATCAGGAGTCGCGGTTGGAGGGGAATCAGGTTCAGGTGCGCAACCTGTTTGAGAGGACGCTGACGCTGAAGCTGACGGCCAAGAAGGGCAAGAGCTTGTTGAAGAAGTGGCTCGAGTACGAGAAGGCTCATGGGGATGCGAAGAGTCAGCAGAAGGTGTTGAAGAAGGCCAAGGAGTTTGTCGATGAGATCAACCGCAAGAACGCCCAGCCTCAGGAAGACGCGGAGGAGGAGGACGAAGAGTAGAGTCAAAAAGTCTGTTCTGTTTTGCTGCAAGAATCGATCAATCACATCATGGTTTCCGTTTTATACATCGCCTTGTCCGGGATGAGCCCCTGTTCGAGCGACTGACGACACACGTATGGTCGATTAGGAATCAGGTGTATTGCGATCATTTTGTGTGTAGTTTGTTGCTAGTTATGTTGATGATACAAGAGCCAAGCGCATTGATCCATGTTGTCCCTTAGGCAATGTGTCGTCCAAGCAGCTCGTTGAGGTAGTACAGAGCCACAGGAGCTACTCACAACCGCAAGCACCGCACGCCCAAAAAAACAAAAGTCCTCGTCAGTATCACTCTTCTACCACAATCTAGCATCGGCGCAGCACTCTACCAGCGACGAAGAACCCCTCTACTCACCAGACCAAAGACCCGCAGCGTAGACAGCGAACGACTTGAGAGTGTTGCGCGCCTGCAGACGGGCGGCGGCTGCCTCGGCCGGGCTGGGTTGACGTGGTGCTCCTCCGAACATGTTTGTGGTTCTGTGGTTTCTGTTGTGATGGTGATGAGGTGTGTCTTGAGATGAACGGAGTTGGTGGAGGAGAGGAGGAAGAAAGTGGGAGAAAGATTTTCGTTGAGGTGAAGCCCGATCGATACCCCGATTTGGAAGGATGTTTCAGGGTCCACGCAAAAAGTCGCCGAACAAGAACTTTCAGGTCTTGACATTCAACCATCCTTCGCAAGCATCAGTCGAACGCTATGTCGAGCAGCAATGGCGAGTGCAGCGCCAACGCGAACGCGAACGGAGCAAGAAAGAGCAAGGGGCAAGCATCTTCGGCGCCAAAACGAACAACGGTCCAACACCAGCAGCTGCCACCGCGACCGAAACTCGTACCCGCCTATCCCTCGGCTGAACTTCCCAGGAGACCGATCCCACCGCATCACGGCAATCACAATGTCGACAGCGAGACATATCTACCATTCGCACTATCCGGTCTTGTTGGACCAGCTGATGGAAAAGGAGAGCAGCAGCAATGGACTTCGATCATCACAGCGCCCGCCTTCGCACCCCTACAGAGCTGGTTGACGGTGATGCAGAGCCTCATACGACATCCGGAACGCAATTCGAGTAATATCTTGCGGGCAGACATCCTCGCTGAGAGCCCTGCGCCATCCGACCTAGCGGTTGAAGCAAGAGGGTGGAAGAAGCGGTGGACAATACGCAGAGCGCTCTTGCCGCGCAGACCGAATCTCGACTGGAGAATGGAGCAAGATTGTTCGCTTTTCTACCGTTTCCGTGGCGGTGCGGCTTCGACTCAAGCCCCGCAGCACCATGGACATGATGACGATGGGGATGAGGAGGAAGCGGCAGTGGAAGAAGCCGTGGTGGTGTACACGCCTTTGATCGGCGACGTATCGCATCCCAAAATGAACGTCTCCGAAGCAGTGACTGGGGCAATGGGACGACCACCGCCCACCGAAGACTACATTCCGTTCTACCACCCCAAAGTGCGCGCTCTTGCGTTTCACTACCAGCCCACGACCATACCTCACCCTTCCAACCGCACCGACAACGACGAGGAAACAATCTTCGGACAGCTCAGCATCTCGCTCATCCCCTTCTCGCCTCCCACGACCATGTTCCCACCGTCGCACCGTCTCTCGCGCGTGGGACTCTCGCTGCTCACGACGCTGCACATGCACACATGGGGCGATCTGCACAGCTACCAAAAGCGCGTGCATCACGATACGATTGTCCCGCGCAGTCTGTACCAGGACCTGTACTTGTCGCTGAAGACCAAGTATGCGAGCGAGCTGATAGCGGGGTGGAAGGAGGCGACGGATCCGGCGAAGCATGTGTTCGAGGAGATGGGCATTGCGGCGTACCTCATAGGCCTATGGTCACTGTCTCACGCCGAGAGTGAAGGGGAGCAGTGGAAGAGGCAAGTAAAATTCGTCGATGTGGGGTGCGGCAACGGCTTGCTAACCTACATCCTGTCCCGCGAGGGGTTTTGCGGGATTGGCCTCGACATGCGCGCACGTAAAAGCTGGACACAATACGCCTCCCACGCCCCGCTCCGCGAATGGACGTTCGACCCCTCCTCCCTCAAACCCACCAGCGAAGAATGGACAGACGCATGGCTCATCGGCAACCATGCGGACCAACTCACGCCCTGGCTCCCCCTCCTCGCAACACACTTTTGCGCAAAAGGATTCATCAACCTCCCCTGCTGCTACTACGCGCTCGACGGCACGCGCGATTTCCCGCTGCTGCTCAAGACGCAAGGCGCTTCGCCAGTGTCGAGAAACGAACAGTATCTGGCGTACGTTGCAATGCTGCATGCGAGGTTTGGCTGGGAGGTCGAGTTAGATCCGCTCCGGATTCCGAGTACGAAGAATTGGTGTTTTGTTGGGCGTCGACGGGTGGGCGTTGCAGCGCAAAGTGAAGGGCAAGAAGATGTGTTGAGAAAGAGGATCCAGGATGCTGTGCAGGAAGCTCTGCGTGGCGCTTGGACGAGCACCGCATCCATCTAACCCACTCTCCACACACGTCACATACGCACAGCGAACCCAACATCATCTGCCATTCCTGTCCGCTCACTCAGAATGCCATCCATACCGCATAAATGCATCGACGGTGCTCACCTTGGCATCGGTAAACGCCGACAGAATGCCCTTCACCTCCATATACGCCCACACCTTCAACATGGGCAACATGCGCTTGAACTCCTCCTTCTTGGGCACATGCATCCCTCCTGCCTCCTGCAACTCGCGGCCCAAATGCCTCAAGATCGGCAATGCACTCTTAAACAGATCCATATCCGGATCCAACTGCCTCCCGATCCCCTCCAACAACAGGATCGAGATGACCGTATTGACGAAATCCGCCTCCATCTTCACGTGATGCTCGCGCACCGCCATGAGCACCTTGTTGAGCACATCCGAGATCTTGATCTTTGCCAACGAAAACGTTTTCGACTTGACGCTCAACACGAGGTCTTGCATCTTTATCGCAAACACGTCGGGGTCCACCACCAAGTCGGGCGTACGACAGCGTTCGACCATCAAGTGTCCCGCCAGCGCACCGTCGAACTGCGCCACAGCCGAAAAGAGGTCGAGGAAGTTGCGTCTGTTCAGCGGGGTCAGCTCGACCGTCAATCCGGCGTCGAGGAGGACGATCTCCGGCTGGTACCCCTGCGCATCGAGCCGATCGAGCTCGTCCAACCAGGCATCCTGATCGTGCTTCAACGGCCGCAACCGCTCCACCACGCTCTGATCCACCTGCTCGTCCGCCGTAGCCGGCGCCTTGCGATGGCCGGGCGCATAGTCGCTGTCAAACTTGCTCAGGATCCTCGCAAACAGATCCGAGAGTAAAGACTCGGTCGACGGCTTGTAGAACTTGATCATGATGTTGCCCGGATGCAGATCCGCATGCGTAAAGTTGTCGATGAGTAGCATGTTCAAAAACGCATCCAACCCCAAATTGGCAATGCGATGGTCGAACTTTGCGCCCCCAAGCTGCAAAAAGTGCTTGAGCGGCAGCGCATCCTCGTACTCCTCGATCAGCACCTGCTTGGTGCTAAACTGGGTCAGCGGACGCGGGAACGAGATGGCCGATCTCCGCCTTGCAAAGTTGGCCTCAAACCGACTGAGATTGCTCGCCTCGTTGCGCAGATCAAGCTGGCTGAACATCATGTCGGCAAAGACGTCGACCTCTTCGGGGAACGACAGCCACTCTGCGCCTGGGATGAGGTTGATGAGACGGGCAAAGAAGCGCATGATCTTGATATCGCGGGCGATGGTCTTCTCGACGCGCGGATGGAGGATCTTGATGGCGACGCTGTTGGTGGGGATCTGAGGTGGAGCAATGTCTTCTTGGTACGAGAGCGCCAGCGTCTTGGACAGCTTCTGGGTGGCCTCGGCCTTGGTGGCCTCCTTCTTTGCGCGCTTGTACCCTGGAGGAAGCAGGTCGTGCTTGAGCGTCGCCTTGTACACCTGTGCTACAGCTCCGATACCCATAGGTTCGTGGCCGAATTCCTCGAAAATGTCGTCAAAGTGGCGTTGGAAGATGCGCTCGATGACACGCTTGGTGTATCGGAACGAGTGGGGCTTGCCGTTGGAGTGAAGCCGACCGAGACGCTGGCACAGCTCGTCGGGGAACAGATCTTGACGGCTACCTGCCCACTGAGCGAGCTTGATGAATGTAGGCCCGGCACGCTCCATCTGCTTGACGAGGAATGAGTACCACCAAACGGCGCCCCAGCGATCGCCGTCTTCGTCCTTGCGCACTTTTCTCCCACGCCTCGTGCCCTTCTCCCGCCGACTGCCCACGAGGAGCATGGGCGCAGTGAGAATGACGGGAAGAAAGAGGATGACAAGGTAGAGGAAGCGGCGACCCGTACCGAACGGCTCGATAATGACGGCGTGAATGGCGTTGCCAATCTTGATGAAGATTCGGACTACGATGTTGCGTCGATGGAGGTCTTGGTCACCTTCCTCTACGGGAGGCGCAAAGTGTTTGTGCTGTGGCGGTTCCTTTTGGTTTGGCGCTTGTGGTTGAATCTCGGGCTCAGATTGCAGTGGACCTTGCGCCAACGACCAGTTGAACAAATAGGCGGTACCGAGAGCGGCAATGGCTATCGAGGCGATGCGACGCGCTCTAGTGTTGCAGCTTGACCCGCCGGATTGACCGGACGTCGAAGTCTGGCTGAAGCCTCGCGCATGTTGGAATGGGTTTGGTGGTTGTGTTGAAAGACGGCTTGAGCTGAATGTGAATGAAGCAGGCGCTCTGCTTTTTGAAGAATGGTGTCGTAGCAAGGCACTCGAGCGGTGCGATGAGCTTGAGATGCTGGATCTGGATGAGACTTGGCTGACAAAGCGGCTAGCGGGCGCCGAAGCCAGACTGGTGCGCAAGCTGGGCAGCATAGTGATGCTTCAGCTGTACGTGCTTGACAGAAATGCTGCGACGACGTTGGCCTAGAGCGGCATGCCTGGTAACCGTCTATATGTGCCGAGGCGATGTTGCAATCGAGTGGCTGGCTTGGAGCGACAGAGAATGATAGAGAGGCAGCGATGAGAAGAGAGGAGCGATAAGAAAGTCCTGTTGGCAACTGACAGCGATCCTGTCGCTTGGAATCAACTTACGTAGCCCTGCATTTCACACAAAGTCACAGTCAGTCACAGTCACAGTCACAGTCAGCACTTTCTTGCAACGCACGAGCCCGATCCAGTTGCATCAATCAACGCGCTCTTGCTCGACTCGACACGCGCGAAGAACAACGCGCTTTCTTACCCAAGACAAAAATAGAACAAAAAGTGTGTGCATTTGCATTGTCCTCCTTTCTTCTTCCTCATCCGCTCCCATCCTACAGCAAGCAACATCGAGCCTATCCACAACATGAACGACTCCAACGACTACGAGCAGGAGCGTCTCAAAAACATCAAACAAAATGAACGCCTCATGAAGGAGCTCGGTGTCATGGGCGGGTCGTCGGCCATCGGCGGGCCATCCCCCAAGCGCCCAACCCCCGCCAAATCCAAAAAGCCAACAACGCCCAAGAACAAGACGACGACCACGCCGACACGCGTCATGCCCAGTCGCTCCAGTGCACGTCTAGCGGGCCACGAAGCCGATTCGGAATCACTCAAGCGCAAATACGAGCAGCAGGCTGAAGAGGCGCGCAAAGTGGCAGAAGCCGCCAAGCGCGCGCGGCACCAGCAGTTTGATCTGTCAGGCATGACCGGGGGCGAGTTGGAGGAGCAGGCGATCTTGGCGCTCGAGTCTACGCTCCAGGCGCTCGCGAGCAATGCAGCGTCAGCAGCAGAGTTAGTCGATATTAAGCACGACTCGAAACGTCGGGTGTCGGCGAAGAAAGAAGAGCAAGAGCCCGAAAGATCAGCCGAGAGCAAGGAGCTCCAAGACATTCTCAACAACATGTCGCTCAAGTCGGCTGCAAAAGTTACACCCAAACGTGTCTACTCGATCGCTTACCATCCGACTACCGACAAGGATCTTGTTTTTGTTGGCGATAAGGAGGGGTCTATCGGCGTATGGGACGCTGCACCCTCTGCTCCAGCCTCCAATGGCACCGCTGTGAAAAAGGAACATGTCGACGGCGATCAAGACGAGCAGGACCAACAAGCCTTCCCGGAAGGCAAAGCATGGACGCTCCAGGTCCACGGTCGCAGTCCCGTCACATGCATCAAGTTCGACCCGGTCAACCACAATTCGGTCTTCTCCTGCTCCTACGACTCGACCGTCCGCAAGCTCGACCTTGCCACAGCCACCTCCGACGAAATATGGGCCGGAGAAGAAGATGTCTTGCTATCCATCTTCGACGTGCTCTCCCCCTCCACCCACCCGAGCGCCTACATCGACACCCCGGCCCCCTCGCTCGACGAACGCTCTCTTTGGATCGCCGACCATCGCGGGGGTCTGCTGCACATTGATCTGCGCGAGAAGACTCGGCGCGGCGCCAACACACGCAGATGGCAGGTATGCGAGAAGAAGATCGGCGCAATGTCGGTCAACCGGCTCGCACCGCACTGCGTCGCCACGGCGTCGTTGGATCAGCATATTCGCTTGTTTGACGTGCGTGCCTTGGCGTCCGTGGTCAAGCAGACTGCAGATGCGCCGTACAACTACAAGGGCGTCGATGCCGATGATCTTGAAGCTGCACAGACCAAGGCGCAGTTCTCGGCCAATAAGGCGAGGCAGGCGTGTACCTCGGTCGACTTTAGTCCGCGTGGTGACCAGCTCGTCGGTGTGTCGTACGACGATGTGGTCAAAGTGTGGAACATGGAGCCAGAATGGTTGTACTCGGAACACGGGCTCAAGAGCCGCGCTGCTGTCACCAAGGCCAACGGCACTGTCGCTGCCAAGGGAGGTCGTAACAGTGCGGTTAAGAAGGAAGATCCCGACGCACCCGCACCTCGCGGCGGGCTGTTGAACTGGCTATCCAAAGCCGTCCCGCTCAAAACAGAGTCCGAAGTCCAACAAGCCATCAAGCAGGAACAAGAGGCACCTTTTCCACCCAAAACGCGACCGGACGACGTGCTGGCATACCCCACGCGCATCCCGCACAACAATCAGACGGGCAAATGGCTCACCATGTTCCGCGCCAGATGGAACGCCAATCCGCTGCTCGAACCGCATTTCACCATCGGCAGCATGACCAGAAGAGCCGAGATCTACGCAGCTGACGGAACACTGCTCAGAACGCTCTGGGACGAGAACCACGTGACCGCCGTTCCAGCTGTCACTTGCATGCATCCTGTGCTACCAGCCAGGTTGGTCACGGCAAACGCTTCTGGCCGATGCACGTTTTGGTCGCCAGATGCATAAGACTCACCCACCCACACAGCTCATACAGTCTCTCTCCACATGTCACCGTTTCCAAATACCCAGCTGTTACCCATTCACTTCACCCAAATGCAGTAACAGCCTCTAGTGCAGAATGCCTTGTTGAGCGAGATTATCGTATTTTCATCGTGTTTGTGTGTACTGAGTTTGCCAACAGAACGTACGATTCAGAGCAGCCAAGATCGCCCCCCCGGAGCTTAGAGCTTGCCAGTGGAGCCAAGGTCGGCGAAGGCCTCCTTGCAACGCGTGGCCATGGTCTTCTCACCCTCGCGAACCCAGACGCGCGGGTCAAAGAACTTCTTGTTGGGCTTGTCCGCGCCATCAGGGTTACCGACCTGCGTCATGAGGTAGTCCTTCTTGTTAAGAATGTAGTCGCGGATACCGAGCAGGTACGCCCACTGCGTGTCTGTGTCGACGTTCATTTTGACAACACCGTGCTTGACAGCCGTGGCGATCTCGTGCTTCTCCGAACCGGAGCCGCCATGGAAGACGAAGAAGACCGGGTTCTCCTTGTCGCTCTTGATCTGGCCACGCACGTGCTCCTGGTGCTTGCCGAGCAGCTCGGGCTTCAGCGAGACGTTGCCCGGCTTGTAGACACCGTGCACGTTACCGAAACCGGCGGCGATGGAGAAGTTGGGCGTGATCTCGGAGAACTCGCGGTAGATGTCCCAGATGTCCTCGGGCTGGGTGTACAGAGCGGCGTTGTCGACACCCTCGTTGTTGACACCGTCCTCCTCACCACCGGTGATACCGATCTCCATCTCGAGCCAGATACCGAGGGGAGCCATGCGCTTGAGGTACTTCTTGCACGTCTCGATGTTCTCCTCCTTGGGCTCCTCGGACAAGTCGAGCATGTGCGACGAGAAGAGCGGCTCGTTGTGCTCCTTGTAGTACTCCTCGTCGGCGGCGAGCATGCCGTCGAACCAGGGGAGCAGCTTCTTGGCGCAGTGGTCCGAGTGCATGATGACGGGCACACCGTAGGCGGGAGCGACGGCGCGGATAAAGAGAGCAGCGGCCTTGGCACCGGCGATGGAAGCCTCCTGGTTCGAGTTGGAGAGACCCTTGCCGGCGAAGTTGGCGGCACCACCCTGCGAGACCTGCAGGATCAGGGGCGACTTGGCATCACGGGCAGCCTCGAGAGCCGAGATAGCGACCGAGGAGGACTAAAACGAAAATGCGGGGAAGAGAAGGATCAAATCGTCGCAAAGCGGATCCAAAGTACCGGGTAATTGCGAATGCGAGCGTCAGCCATTGTTCCAAGTCAACACCACCTACCGATGGCAGAGGCCACCTATGCAGAAAACCGCTGGGAAGGAAATGGCTACGGTTCTGCTCTAGGCTCCTCTTTCTGTTCCGCGCTGTTTGACACTTACGGTGACGTTGAAGGCGGGGATGGCAAACTTGTTCTCACGAGCGTAGTCGAAGACCTTGTAGACGTCCTTTCCGGAGACGACACCGGCGGGGACAATGTCAAGAACACCCATTCTGTGGTCGATGTAGAAAGGTAAAGCAGACGGACGATAGTCAGCATTTTCGTTCATAGCTGGAGCTTGAGGTGATCAGCAGCCCATCGTCCGCCGTCCATCGCCACATTGCCCTTGCACTCAGGAAGTTTCCGACAGTGCGAGATGTCGTGAGACCTTGCGAAACGGCAGGTGGAGGGCGATGACCGGCAAGATAGATCCAGGCCAGCGGTTTTGGAGCAACTCACTTTTGATTGTGTTTGTTAAAGGGGGAGGTAGATGGTTTGATACGAAAGAAAGGTTGGTGATGGTGGAGTAAGAGGAGAAAGGCAGAAGAAGCGACGACCGACAATGGATAGAACCGCGCTGTTGCTGTTACTGTGCCGTCGATTTTGTCTGTACAAACCAAGTCAACTGACCTCCTCTCTCCTTTGCTGACGCACGGGCATCAGAATCGATCAGGAAGACTCGCATTAGAAACCGATCGAAATTTCCGCTTTCGCCTCTCCGAAAACAAGAAAAACCCCAAAGCTTGCTTGCTCTCTCATCATCGTCTCTTGTCGAACCCCCGATGCACTTCTACTGTGCAATGATGCTGCCGCTTCTTCGACACGAAGCTTGTGCATTGCCTTGCCACAGCTCCACCAGGACGCGAGCAGAAGACTCTAAGACACGAAGTGCAACCAAGCGCGGGCTACGATCGCCGTAATGTTGTTAGCCCCAGATGCCTCCACTTCTCTCTCCCTCTTTTTCCCTTGACGGCGCGCTTTGGCCCTTTGGCTCTCTCCTCGGAAACATCCGCCTGCTCCATTTCACATGGGAAGCAGCTAGCATCGGGTGGGAACGTGAAAGACACACGGACAATCACGGAGCTCCTCTGTCGAAAATTCCGACACTTCCGCTCAACAACGACAAGGAGAAGAAGGACAGGGAAGCATCGAGATCGGGCCTTCGAGAGTTGATCTGATTACAGAGATGTATTGATGATGGGTCGGTGAGTGAGTACGCGCTTTTCTTCCTGCGGTCTGCCTTCTTTCTTCTACTACAGCTGCAGCACCTTGTCCCATCATCCAGCTTGTGCCAGAAGCTGTCACGACACCTTCCGTTGCCAGATGAGCGCTGCTGATTGCGACTCGTCTTATCGATGATACTCAGAATCTCTCCGCAACCGCGGCCACGCAGGTAGAATTTCGCCGAAAAGACCCCGCTCTGCTCTCCGTTTTTGAGCTCAAAAGGAAGCGTCTGCGGGCAACTCATGGACGCACACACAGCGAAGACATTGAAATCGCGTCAATACTTCGGTCCACGCCGAACGTCGACAAGTGGACCTGAAGGTGCGAGGATCGGGAGCCGATCCAGCAATGTCACGATCAAGTCTTCTTGTTTCGAGACCAGGCTCGTCTATAGTTGCGCTTGTTGAGATCATGAAATGGCGAAGAAGTGACACAACCAGGTCGACGAACAAGCAAATCGGTATGTATGATTGATTGGGTCCATGTATGTACAAGTCACAAAGATGCAGAGCTTAGAAGCCCTTGTCATACTTGCCAGAGCTGTCAGCAGAGAGCGGCATCAGCGTGGACAGTCCGAGGTCAAAAACAGTCAAAAGATAGAGAGAAGCAACAGTCAGCCAAGCCATCGCAATATCAAGCTATCCACGCACACTCAATAACTTACGCATAGAAGGCCTTCATATGAGCGACAATCTTCTCCAACGCAGCGAGCCACTTTTCCAACTCCTCATCCACCTTGGACTGAGGTTCGCCGAGCTTGGCGTAGAAATCCTTGCGGTAAGGACAGGCTTTCATGGCGAGCGCAAACACAGGTCGGACGAGCATGCCGTGATGTGGGCGGAGCGAGGTGGCGTAGGCGTTGGTGAAGCTGGTGGCGAGCTCTTCGTTCTTGTTGTTGACCGAGTTACGCATCGCCTGGGCGGTGAAGTCGAGACCGCGCAGCAGCCACATGAGTCCCTCTGTGGCCGGTCGTTTCGCAGAGCCGCCGGGGCCTTCGTTCTGGACGAGCTTTTCGAGCGTGCCCGACTTTTCAGCGCCCGTTGCGTTTAGGCGGGTGTTGACTTTCTGTTGCCCCACTCAAGCCGTTCGTAGGGACAAAGCTGATGATGAGCAACCGTTCCTAGTTTGTCGGATGTTGGTGAGAACATTCTACTCACTGCGATGTTTCCGTTCATGTCGTTCTGCACAACCTTGAACGCCGCATTGCCGAGCAGGTCAAACAGCTTGACAAGACCCTCGCAGGCTTCCAAGAATGCGACCGTGTCGACGCCGCCCTCGGTGGGCACATCTGCGAACGACTGCAAGCCAAAAGTGGACGGCAAATGTCAGCGTCATCTCGACCAGTGCGGGGTTCTGCAGTTTCCACTCACGCGCTTGCACAGCTCAAAATATGTGGTGGCCATCTTGTGAGTCGATATTCGGGCTGTGAGACGGAGATGGTGGTGATGGTGAAGGATGACGCGCAGCAAGCGAGAAGCGAGCGTGGATCTGAGCGGAGGCAGCGTGGATTCGAGCTGCGTGTGTGTGAGTGTGTGTCTGTCGTGCCTGGACTGAAACGGGGAAGCGCGCATGCAGATCGGGCAGCGGACAGCAGAGCAAAAGTGTTGGTTGCGAAGAAAGAATCATTCTGGCCACGGTCAAGAAAAGTCTAAAATTCAGGCGTCGCGCACAGGCCTTGAGCACCAGCAAGCAAGGGTTCTCTTTTCCCGTCAGGCGAGCAGGCATTCATCACTCTGCGGCCCCTTTCTCATCGCTGCCTTTTGACTTACATATGAACCTATGCAGGGAATGGGTGGGTGAACAGAACGGTGCATAATTGGCCGAAGCCGCCTCCCTTTCATTTGCCCGGGTATCTTTCACAAGCACAAAGCCGGCCCTGGTGGTGCTCTCCTCAACTTGCGTGGCTTGAGGCCACACCGTAACGCAAAGCCAAATGAATCGATGAATGTAGATACGTCGTGGCAACATGTACAAGCACGGGGAACAAAGAGACGAGTCGAGAAAGTCTAGGTTACCTTGCCATCGGGTCGCTGTCCTTTGTACAACTAATGTGTGTGCTCCGTTCGAACTCAGAGCTTGGCAGCCGGAGAACGGGCGATCTTGGCCTTGATATAGCCGCTGGGATGGGCGGTAGGGAGGAACACCTCTGCGTTCTTCTCGTCGAGGTTGCTGAGACCCTTGAAACCGAGGTCGATGGGGATGTAGTGCTTGTTGGGCAACGCAAAGGAGACGTCCTGCACCGCGCTGTTGGCAGCGTCGCCGAGGATGTGCTCCCCCATGCGATACATGGTGGCCTGCACACTGGCCGAGTCGTCGAGGGCAAAGATGCGTAGGATCTGTGACTTGACTGACGAGTGGATGTCGCAGAACTGTGGCAGCGACGAGGGCTTCTTGAGCGCCGCGGTGAGGCCGCCCTTGGGCAGTGCAATCGAGTAGGAGCACTCGACTTCCGTGGAAAAGATACGGTCGTGCACCTCCTTGAGCGTGGTGAAGCTGTCCCTGTGGAAGCCGTGGAAGGCACTGCCGCTGCTCTTGAGCACCAGCAGGCCCTTGATACCACCTTGGAGCGTCGTCACGTTGATCTCGCTGCCCGATCGCTCCCCGAGAGCTCGCACGGTGCGCTTCTCCTCGCCATCACGCACAAAGCTGTGCTTGTGTGCACCGCCGTCCTTCTGATCCAGAACGATGCGCGTCCACTTGTGCTGGATGAGGTCCACCTCGGTCTTTTCGATGTGCGAGTAGGTCGAGAGGAAGTGGTTGACCACGTGCAGCGCATATCGCTCGGGGCAGAGCACGTCTTCGGCGGGGAGCACCTTGGCGAGGTAGTTGAGCGTGTTCTTGACCGTGTCCGTGGCGACGACGGGCGAGTTGTCGGCCTGGGTGTACGATGGTGTGAGGCTCTCGCCGTGGAGCAGGCAGCGGACGGTGTATTCGGTGACACGGTGCGAGGATGGGTCCTTGGCATCGCGGACGATGCGCAAGATGCGGACAAGGTCCTTGCCGTACGAGGCCGATGCCAGACGGACGTTGGAGGAGGAAGCCTTGGCAGACATTGTGGAGGGTAGAGAGCGGGATTGCTTGAGGAGCTAGCGAGAGCCTTAGACTGAGATGAGGGGAGGAACAAGGTTTGGGGGGTCGGAGCGCCGGTATCGAGAATGGACGGTATATATATGTGTGTGTGCTGATTGGTGACGATGGCGAGCGAGGGTGCGACCCTTGTTGGTGTTGAGTGGGGTGGAACGGGTCACGAAACAAAGATGCCGCTTCGCAAGCAAGGCGATAAGGATTGCAGGAATTTCTTGTCGGTGGCCAACTTATCTGTTGCAAGCTTGCCTTGCGGGGCTCGAATGCGAGTAAATTGGCAAGCCAGGTCCAGCAGAGCTTCGCAAGACGGGCGTAAGGACTGTGGAAGCGAAACCTTGTCGACTGCGACTGCATTGCAGCTCGACCCTCTCTGCAGCCGGACATTCGGCTCAAGCCGAGCTCGCTCCATGTCGAAACACAACCCTTTGCAAAGACAGCTACAGCGAGGGCCTTTGTCGAACAGCTTACCTCCAACTACTGTAGCAAGCACGCGCAAGCACGCGTATTCACACACACAGAGAATGCCGCACACCGTCGTCAGCCAAACAAGGAAGCAGAGACGGGAATCTCTCCTCTACTTAGCAACCTGAATGAATGAGGTCGAGAGAGTTCAATGAGGTGATGCCGCAGGGATCCCAAAAAAATTGTCGTCCACCAACGAGTCCGGAGATGGCCGAGCAGCATTCCACTCGACCACTTTTTCCTTGCCGGAACCACCAACCTTGGAACACGGCATCCGTCGTTTCGCCATTGAAACATAATGGAAGCTGCTGCTTTGAAACCCATTATCCGGGCAGCCGAAGCTTGTCTGTCTTCCGGTGAATGGTAGTTTATAAGCTTTGTTTGGCGCAGCCCGCCCAAACGTCTTGTCCGGCGCTCGGAAGCAATGGCTCTAGCTTCCGGGTGTCGTCGATTTGGGATCACTGCGGTTGCTCGAGATCGTTTGCATCCATTGCGACAGCCAAGCAAGTGTGGGTTGCCAGCTGAACCGCATGGCTGGATACTCGGCCGTGCCTGTGTTGTAGGTCGTGTTTCTCAGTGTCTCGGTCAAGTCCGAACCACCTACTCTTTTGATGGTTCGGCTCTCCATGTTCTTCTTCCTAGGCTGCTCTGGACATCGTCGATGGTTCGAAGCCCATATGCTGCCATCACCTTCTCCGTCTTCCGATCTTGTCATGACCAGCAATCAGCTATCGAGGGATGTGTGCACATCGAATCGGGTGGATCTCTTCCCGATATGTTAGCTGTCCCGATCTGGGCCATCAACACGCCCGTTGATTCGGCGCGTGGCTCTTTCATTGCCTTTTTCCCGACTTTGACTTGGCTGCAGCGCGTCAAAAATGTCAACGCGAGTGCAACACCATCCGAGCTCGTCGTCGTGGACACCTTCGTGTTCAGCATCAGGGATCGTGAGCTCGCTCCTCGAGACACAAGCAACCGCGTCGATTGCCCTATCCTACGTCCACCCGGGCTCCCCACCATTTCTGGACGTACTCTTTCGAGGATCGACGACAAGCACCTACTCGACGCAACCCTCTTCTTTGTGAAACACACACAATCATGCTTACAGCCAACTCGGTAGACTGCAGAACGCACGACTCATACACTATCGTTCAACATCCCGATACTCCGCCTACCGACACACGGCGCGTCCTGTCCTTTGCGGATGCGCTGGGTAGGTAAATGACCTCATCACCACGCTCTTTTGCTCGCGATGAAGCTGCGGCCAACTCGCCTCTGCGCAACGCCTTTGCTTCATCGTCCACCAAACCACTGCATAGCCCTTTCCTCGCTCGGCGTTCCCGTCTCAGCAACGACACCCCATACACTCGCTTCGATTCACACACCAGACAAGCAACAAGACAACCAGACGCAATATCCACTTCGAGCAGCACGCTCGTCAACGCCGACAACGCTTCCGACTACCGTCCTTGGGAGGTGAGGTCCGAATCCGGCACCAGTTCGATCGACTCGCTTGGAGATATCCGGGGGGTCAGGGCGATAACATCGCTTTCTGCGCTGGACGACATTGGAACGCTCCCGTCCATTCATATTTCGCCGCTTCCAAGGCGGTCGGCGTCGCGCCCAGGCACAACCGCTGCCCAGGTATCGACGCGCGCCAGCAAAGACGCGACGAGGCGGAGTGTCGATTCGAGTCTGACAAGAGCACGCCCGGTACGCCAACTATGCCCCGAGGACTGCCGCTGTTCTGATCAGGATATCGATTTGGGCTTGTGTCGTCGTGTAGTTGTCTCTTCCTCGTCCGGGTCGGAATCCGGCTCGTTGTCCGTCGGAGTACACCCAATGACGCCGAGATCCGCAGATCCGTTGGCAGCCTCGCCACCACAGCAGCTCCCGCACCACGATGCAGACACTGAAACAAACACCGCAAACGGTCTTCTCCAACAAGGAGACCAATCTCAACACTCGTGGCACTCGGTGTCGGAACCTCGCTCGCAAGGGCGCGACTTGGACAAAGATCCCATCCTCGTTCCGCGTTCAGCAAGGTCACGAGGGAACAGTGGCGGAGGAAGACGCTCATCTACCTCAAGCTATCAACGCTCTTTCGATCAACTGCAGAGAGGCCTCGATACCCTCGACAGCAACGAATCGGATGCCGACAGCGATGCGGACCAAGCACAGGCTGCACAGCGCCGCGCGGAGTCCATGGCGCGCTGGACTGCCCGTCGCATGTCCCTCTCACAGTCCACACACAATACTGGCTCACCCCACACGAAAGTGGACGCACTTTCAGATGCCCACGCTCTCTCAAAGTCGTCACCGATACAGTTTGCACCACGTTCGCTTGCATCCAACACGTCAATACCTCGACGTACGCCCGATGCAAAACGTGCAGACGACGAATATGCAACACCTCTCCTTCCGAGCCCGCTCAAAGCCACACCGGGCCGCAAAAGCATCGCGGCGGTATTCGAGACGATGCAGAAGGAACGAGAAGCGCGCGCGGCCGAGGAACACAGGCAATGGCAGGAAAAGCAGGCTCGAAGGGAACGTGAGCGAGCCGCTCGTGCATTTGGTGTGCCCCTCCGCCGCAGGACGTCGGTGTCGAGCTCTCAGATGGACAGTCCTGGTTCTGCGTCTCTGGCACCGGACACCCCGGCGAGTCAAGGTCAGACGACAGCGTTTCATTCAATGGTATCTAGAACGTCTCCGGCTCGGTCGGAGGCTGCCAGCGTCGCCAGCGCTTCTTCGCCCTTGCTTTCGAGTCCGGGTTCGCCCAAAGTGGATGATGGCGCCGCAGTCGATGTTCAACCGCGGCATTTGGGGGAAGAGGCTGCGCGACGTATACCTGAGACTTTGGCTGAAGCGGATGAGCTCGAAGAAGACGCTGAAGAGATCGATTCTGGCTCACAAGCAGAGAAGAGCGAGATCGAGCGAGGCGATCACGCAGCGGCGTTGCCAACCACCCCTCAAACGAAGCATGCTTCAGGGTTCGGCTTTGCATCGCAGCCGATGGCCCTCGACCTGTCGCCCGTACGAAGCGTATCCGACTACTCGAGCCCCGCCTCATCCCCTCGCAAGAACGCCCATAGACGTCAAAACACCAACACCATCAGTGTCGCGGCTCGACTCCCCACCGCCTCGATCGCGGCAGCGAGGCAGAGGTTCAACAGTGCCCTCAGCCACACACCGGCACCGCAGTCTGCAGAGGACAAGGAAGAGTCGCCACAGACGCCGTCCCCGCAGACGCCTACGCCGACGGGCGGGATTTTGTCGTCTGCCAAAAAGGGTTTGTCGCAGCTGAGCGCCGCACGTCGCGGTGGGCACAGTGTACGCTTTAGTCCGAGACCCGACTACAGGTCGGATTCGGGCTCGTGGGACGGAAGCGGGGCGCAGAGCGTCAATGCGCAGGATGAGTCGGAGTCGAGAGATGCTGCGGTGTCGAGGTTGTTGTTGCCTGCAAAGCAGATTACGATTCCAGAGATCTTGACTTCGGCGTCGGTGCCTAGGTCGATCGCAGCGGCTGGAACTGATGAGCAGGAGGAAGACGAAGAGGAGGAAGAGGAGGAAGAGGAGGAGGAACCAGACCGGCAAGAGGGCAGCGCTAGAGTTGTGCAGGGGTTGCAGGGACCACGCGTATCGCCGGTGAAAGGAGAACCAGTGAGCCAACCGCATACACCAGCGTCGCCTGCAGTAGTGACAGACTCGGCAGCAGCATCCTTCTCGCAGAGCGTGCGGTTCCCGGGAGCGTACGCCGCGACGCCAGTGAAGCAGTACTCGAGACACGTCATCCGGCCCAGTCCCAACGTCTCGCGCATCTTGCCGGATGTTATACCCGCCGCTGTCCGCCCTTCCTCCACCACGTCTGCCGCATCCCGTAGCGCGGGAAGGCAGCACGAGCTGTACCCCACACACGATTCCGAAGGCTCGCCGATCCCGCGCGAGTCCACACCGCCTCCCTCGTCCACCGCGTCCAAGTCGTTCGAGATGCTACCACCAGACGACCCACGCAACTCTCCGCGCTCGCCGCGACCCGTCGATCTGGGTCGTGAACGGTTTGCACGCTTCGATGCCGTCTCGTCTTCCTCCGAGGGCAGCTCGCCAGCGGGGTCGATGCTGGTAGAGGCGAACACGGCGGCGAACCAACACGGCGAGAGTGGCAGGGATGGCGGTGTGAATGCGACGATCAGCAAGATCTTGCAGACGGTGGAGGCGGCGCATGGGACCAAGGTGAGGAGGATGCAGTTGGGGCAGCGGCTGAACGGGGTGTCTGAGCGGGTTGGGCGGATGGATGAGAAGCCGGTGCGGAGTGGTGCCAGCTCGAACCGGTTGCAGTGGGAGGAGGAGGTTGCGAGGCAGGATGAGGCGGATCGAGTGCAGGCGGACGAGTTGAAGCGGGAGGTCATGCATGCGCTGGCCGTCCTAGCAGATCGGATCGTCGCCTTGCAAAGACAGTCGAACACGAATATCGACTCGACCGAAATCGCTGCCGATGTATCGTCCAGCATGACGAAGGGCACTCCACGCAGTCGCAGAGGTTTATCGCGCCGTACGACTGTCCTGCTGGTCCTGCTGCAGTGCGCACTCATCGCCTGGCTGATGGGGCTTGCCGAACGCAAAGCCGAACACATGCGCATGTATCGCCCCTCTCCCTCGCTCTCGGTGCTCTACTCGTCCAACGTGCAATGGAACGCCCTCGCCGCCGAACCGCATCTGCAACCTCTGCTGCACATTCCCCTCCTGCACCAACTCTACCACAGATACCCTCCCCTACCCTCCCCGCACCACCTCCAGTCGGCCTTCCACCAGGAGAATTCAACGCCCTGGCAAACCTACAGGACCTACGTCCGCCTCAACGGCGTGCTGACGTTGCTGTTGCAATTGACCGTTTATGGCGTTTCGCAGCTGATTGCATATGCGACGCTGTTACTCATCGCCCCACTGCAGGTGCTTTGGGTTGTCGTAGCACCCCCCGACACCGCGAATTCGCGCTTCCCCATTGCCATGTAACCCTTTTATATACCCCTCTGCTCCAGTCTCTGCCCCCCCCCCCTCCGCTCACTCAAAGTCATCATTGTATCACTAATCTTCGGGATGCAATTCTTATTCCACAGTCACACACGCTCGACGAGGGTGATGGTTTGATCTTTTTTTTTTTTTTTTTTTTTTTCATTTGATTCGAGCATCAAAAAAGAGTTGTGGTGAGATGTGAAGGAAATAATGCTACCAGTGACATGGAAGACGTGTCCCCCCTTTTGGTTATGGATTTTGGATAAAAGTACAAGTGGTGTTTGGAAATGCTTTGGAGTGGAGAGAGACAGAAGATTGCTTGGAGTTGAATGCTAGGTGAGTGGGAGAACTTGGGATCGTTGAGATCGTCGTGGATACCGCTTTCGGAGACGCTTTCATTGCGTTCAACGTCGAAAGAGATCCTTTTGTTGTATTTTCAAGCACGGATGCTGGGTCGACCACGAACGACAGAGGCTTCGAAACTTCCACCGGATGAGAGGGATTGCGACTCGGCCTTGTCGTCGTCGTCGTCGTCGTCGTCGTCGTCGAGGTCGAGGTCGAGGTCGACATCGTCAAAGCCAGGGTCGGTAAACTCCGCGGCGCGCGTGCGAGGAGATCGCTGCTGCTGCTGCTGCTGCTGCTGCTTGGTGTCGCTTTCGCCCCGGTCCGAGTCGCGGTGACCATAGCCGGGCCAGGAGACTTCGCAGTCCTGGTGGATCCAGCGAGACCTGGATCGCGAAGTGGATGCGCGCTCCTGCGAGCCCCGGCCGCGTCGGGTGCTCCTTCCGCGGTCACGACCACGCTGCTCGACTTGCGCAGCAGGAGCAACACGGCCAGACGACATGAGCTTCTCGTTCTTCTCCGAGGCAAGCGCCAGTGGCGAAGGACGCTGGGGAAGGGCAGAGCGTAGCTCCTCGTCGTGGTGGTAAGCGCCTTCGTCGCTGGATCGTCGCGCGTCGCGAGCCATGATCGAAATCGAGATGGGCTGCGAACGAGGCGAGACGGGCGCAGGTGAGAACTGGCTCGCCTCTGTGAAAGACGACTCACGCCTAGCTGCGGCCCGAGGCGGGCTGGGGCTGCGACGCTGCGAGCTCCTGCCACGAGCCTTGGATCGTCCACGCGGAGGAGTGGCGCGCACATCCTGCTGCTCGTCCGCAATGGCAGTGGTGCGAGGACTGCGGAAACCAGAGGCTTCGGTGCGACGTCCCTGTCGTTCGTCCGAGTCGAGAGCCTTGGCCTCGTCAGTAACCAGCGAGTCTCGCGACTGCATATGCGTAAAGGAAAGGCCTGCAGCAGCGCTGTGCGAGTGCTTGTGGAATTGCTTCATGCTGCGGTAGCGCTCGTCCGACTCGAGGCGAGGGGATGCAGAACCCCCACGCGAGTTGGACGAGATGAGGCTGCTGCCGTAGACGTTGTGCTCGCCTGAAAGGTTCGAGATGGTTCGGCATCGGTCGCAGCCGAGCTCGGTGCTGCGAGGGCTCAAGGCTCGCGAGCTCCCAGGGCTGGCTCCACGCAGTGTCCTGCCCGCCGACGAGGCCACAGAGTGGGCCGGAGGCGGAGACCGCGTCTCGAGCTGCTCGGAGCGTCCGCGTCGAATGGCATGGTTGCTCGAGGAGGATGCCGAGGCGAAGGCTTGCGAGAGGACGTCCTTGGCCGACTTGCGGGTCAGGGTGGCCTCTGCATTGCCCGAACGCGCACGCAGATCCGAGGCGCCGCCGGTCGAGGTGGAGGGAGATGCACGGTGGTCTTTGCTGATGGCGGTGACCATCGAGGTCGCGGTGATGGCAGGCGAGGTGTACCAACTGCCGCGCGAGTTGGTGTTGCTGGGTAGACGAGCGTACCAGAGCGGAGACTTGGGCGTGCGGCCGTCAGCATGGATAGGGTGAGGTGCTGACGCCGTAGGCGATGTCGACGAGGAGCTGGAACCCTTGCGAAGCATGACGGAGCTGGAGGTGCTGACCGAGGGAGGCAACTGGAACTCGCTTGCGTCGAGATCGCTCGAGTCGTCCTCAGTGGCGCCGTAGGCTGGAGAAGGCGTGGATGGATCGGTGCTTGCAAAGGCGCTGTGGCTGGCGTTAGATTCCGAGATGGAAGAGAAGGTGGACTGCGAGCTGCTTCGCTTCTTGGTGGGGAGCGCCTCGCCAGCACCTGCATCGTTGGACGCGGCTGAAGCCAGGCTGAGACGGCCTCTGGAGACGGGCAGCGAGCTCTGATATGCGGCAAGGGCAGGTGATGTGAGGTAGGTGGTGCGAAGCGGTGCCGACATCTGAGCGAGCAGGCCGGGCGAAGGCGGGCAAGGGTAGCGGAACTTGAGGTTGTGGTCAAACTTGGCCGACTCGTCCGACTTGGGGAGCGGCGAAGCGAGGTTCTCGACTAGAGATGCCTCTGCCACTTCCTTGGCGTCGGCGACCTTGCATGCCTCGGAGCAGAAGAGCTTGCCATGCGGTGTCGAGGCACCGCAGTTGGTGCACACATCGTCGCCGAGCCACGAAGAAAGCTCATCGGCGGGTGTGGTGCGGATCTCTGAGATCTCGCTCTGCTTGCGGCCGACGCGGGGCAACGAACGTCGGTAGATGCTCGCCATGTTGGTGGGTGAAAGTAGCGTGAGTGAAGGCCCCGCCAGTACGGGTCCGATGATTGGTGAGAGGGATCGCCCGAGCTGTGTAGTGGCAGCTAAAGGACCGGGGAGGCAGGAAAGAACGGCGATTGAGCAGGTTATGACGAGGTGTTGTTGTAGTGGTCCGTCGAAGGTGGCAGGGATGATGGTGAAGCCGAAGGTGGTGGGAAGATGGAGGCAGGGCAGAGGGGGTGCTTAGCCGTGGTCGCTGATCGGAACGGGCCTTAATAAGAGATATGTAAAGAAAGGAAGGGACGAGCAGCAGAGGAGTCACAAAGGATGGGAAGCGTGGGTATGTGACGGTTGTCAGGAGGTTTGATGCTAGGGTCCACAGGATGACTCCAGGTGATGACAAAAGCAGGGGAAGCCGAGCTAGTTGGTGGCGTGGCAGTGGGATGTATGGCGAGCGCCGGAGGTTTTGTGCTCGGAGAGAAGAATGTGACGGCAGAAAGTGTGATGGGAGCGTGCGTTAGATGCAGCAGCTCATGCAGTCCAAGTTGACGTGACTGGACAAGAGGTGACGGTCTGTGAGCGCGACTGTGACGCTAAGGCGTGTAGTTGTGCAGTGGGACTGAGCGGTTGCAATGTCGAGCAGGAGTGTAAGAGGCTCGTGATTGTTGTGGCTGATGTTGTGGTTGCAGAAGACGAAACAAAGGGAGGCGAGTGGTAGATGCTGGTCGGAAAGATAAAAGGCTACGTTAGAGGTGATGAGAGGGGAGGATAGCGTTATCGAGCTCAGTCGAGACGCGGGAGGAGGAGCGGGAACTTTTTGGTATGACAGCTCACCCAGTCATAGTCGTACAGAAGTCACAGCGTTCGGGAACAGCAAGGGTAACGGCGAGGGTAACGGCGAGGGTTACGCAGAGCCAAGGGCGGGCGTGCGTGACGGCTGGGCAGAACAGAAGGAAGAATTCAGGGTTGTGACAAGAGAAACTAATGATGAAAGAAACACGCCCCTCGACGGCATTCGAAGCACTGCATGCTCGTCGCGCATAAGTAAGCCTAAGCGGCCGCAGACGATGATCAGCAGGGGCAGCACGCAAGCGACCGCCAAAATGTTGGCACTGCGTAACTGAGCAGCTGGAGGGAAGAGGGGTTAGAGGCATCACGACTCGCAGCTGAGCACAGCACGCAACCGGCCAAGGCAAAGACGAGTCAGAGGCGGCAAGCA
Source organism: Sporisorium exsertum (assembly GCA_928724755.1). Lineage (NCBI taxonomy): Eukaryota > Fungi > Basidiomycota > Ustilaginomycetes > Ustilaginales > Ustilaginaceae > Sporisorium > Sporisorium exsertum. The sequence continues at coordinate 933,834 of CAKMXK010000001.1, forward strand.
AGGGTCGCACGTTTAGCAGCTGTCAACTGATGCGAGCCTAGACAGAGCGAGGAAGCGCACAGAGCAGCACAGCACGATCATGGCACCCTCGCAGAGTCACACCACTTCCACAAATTCCGAAGCCGAGAGTTAAAAATAAACATGAATAGAAAAAGGCTCCGATCTTGCGCCTGAGTCAGGGGTTTTTTTTTCAGTTTCGCCTTCTTTTTCTTAGCAAAATTTTGGTGTGCTGAAGGCTAGACGGGCCAGGCACGCCATTGCGCATAAATTAGTTGTGCGAGTCATGTTTCTCTCTTCTGGCTGAAAATGCCGAGGCCGACGCAAATGCACGCTCAGCGGTGTGCAAGCACGTTTTCTAATCAGATGAAATGTGACGCCAAAAAAAATTCCCAAAACGAAAAGAGGCGAGGAGAATCATGAAGAAGAAAAGAAAATCTTCTCTGCCGATCCTGAGCATTTCTCGGAGCGCCGCCGAGTCCATGTTACCGTAAGGGTTGCACTTGGCGATGCTTTGCACGATCCGTGGAGGTCGGCTCCCTTCTCGATGCTATGCTTTGAGTCGACCTTTGCGGTTGCGACATACCCTGTCCTAGCACACCGCACGGCATGCCCGGCAAAGCATGGCAAAATGCGGTGGGTGTTGTTGAGCACCCTATCGGCACACACAGCCTCGGTGACAAATTCGTCAGACCCATTGTTTGATGAGCCAACGTGCGGTCCGATGCTGTTGAAGGCCGAGTTGAAACAGCGTCGACACCGAGGCATGAGAATCGAGGTGCTCGGCATCGACCAAGGAACACATCGAACCCTTTTTCGTCTGGTACAGACCGGCATTCCATTCCATACTGCAGCCTGGCAAGCGGCGAGCGATCTTCCATAGCCCTTTGCCCTCTTCAAAACCTCTTTGTTCAAACAGCCTCTCAGAACAGCATGAGCAGGGAACGAGGGTTAGAGATAAAAAGGGCTGGTCCTCGAACAGCTTCCATTGGTCCAAGCTCGACGCCGACCAGCGAGGATCGCCCAAACGAAAACGTGTTCGCCTTCTAACGGCTCTGTGACGTGACACGAAAATCTCAGCTTGCAGCTCCTGGATCCGGAGCGCGAGCCTCCGCGGCACAGCTTACTGCGCACAGCCAAAACATGGCGTCGTGCTGGCGTCAGCTCGAGAGAAATTTCCGCCTAATCACGCCAAAGTCGAAAATCGACGAGAGAAATTTCCAGCAATCTTTAAAAATTTGGACATTGAATCTAACACAGTCGATAGAATTTCGAGACTGGCGCCTCGCTTGGTCAAGAACGAGATCTCGCTTGACGCCTTCCCGAGCGACTCGCAGCAGTGATCGCACCGGTCTGCAGGCTCTTTGCGAGCCTCGCCAGTATTTAGGCACAGGAACATGCAGACCAGAGCTGACTTACTGCCAGCTGCAGCGCATTCCATGGGATCGCGAGGTGCACTCCTTGCTGCTGCTGCTGCTGCTGCAGATAGTTTGTGGGCTTTCCAGAGGAGACTTGTCGGGCTACCGACCAAGTTTTGGCTCTTATTGTGTCCCAACAATTCGAAGAGACGGGCCGAGGTCAGCTGTTCCCTTTGTGCTTGCTCGGACGCCACCACAACCACCACCGCGGGTGACGACGTCCGTCCCACTAGCAAGCGCCCCTTTATGATCACACTCACCAGTTTGCGGGGTAACGGTGGATAGGTTCTGTTGGTCTCTTTGTCGTCGTGACGTTGCCCCGAAACCAACTCGCTTGCGGGTACGTCTCTTCCGGCTGACAGGGTGGAATCGTGGTAGGCAGTTCTTGTTGAGAATGTTGCGCCAGTGTCGAGCCCAAACCCCGCAAAAAGTCGATGATCATCACCGCTCAAGAGCCCGGCCTTCGACTTTCCGGCTGCGATCCTTTCCTTCTCATCAATCGCTTCATCTAGTTTTCGAGACAGTCGATCGGCCGGCAGCTTGTGGCTTATGCAGCGATCGACCCTCCAGCCAGCTTGCTCTGGTCCTTGTCGGCACCCCTTTGTGATACTTCGGCTGCAGCAGCACAGGTCACCCGCGTCAATGCTTCAATCAAACCAACCCTAGTTCGATGCCAAGGTGTGGACAATGCATGGACAGCGGTGCCACTTCTAGAGGTTAGGGTGGGGGAAGAACTGCCAACCAACCAAAATCCTTGGTGAGCCCTATGGTACTTGCTGCAACTGCAGTTGAATGAAACCCCGCCAAGCGAAGGTGGCTGCCGCTGCAGGCGGGACAAAAAATTCGAAATGCGGGGGTTGCGTCTCAGCTGCACGCTTCCCCTCTTCTCGCGCCACCTTTACTGTACACTCGATGACCAGACCGAGCACCTCACGTTCCACGGTTGCTTCGGGTCTAGAGTTGCACTGCCCTACAACGACAATGCCACAATTTTGCTGGTGCATTGTTGTGCAACTGCGAAAGGAGGCGCCTTGAATGCAGCATGGTGACTTGGACGAAGTAGCGGTAAGATCGACGCAACTGAAAACGAGACGAGTTCCGTGGCTTTTCCGGTTCTCCCCTTTTTTTTTCCCATTTTCATTTTTCCCCTTCCTTCGAAGGTGAGAGGTACGCGAGACTTGCCAAGAGCCAAGTTCAACTCGCCACACCTCATCGACTCCCGAGCAGAGACGTTGGAGCCGAGCGCAATCTTAACGAGTCTACAAGTAGCAAAGTCAGGGGTTCAGGGCGGATGGGAGCATGCGTCGGTGTGGCTGGTGAGCGTTGTTCGGCCAGGGCAAAAACGTGCTTTCTCTGCGTCACAACGTTGCACTCCGCTGTCGCGATGTGATTTTTTCGCGTCGCACGTGTCCAACATGCAGTCCCTTTTGCTTCACAGAGAACATGCCAGAACGACTCGGCCCTATGTGACTGCATCGTCTGAGACCGTGTCTGGTCGTCCAACGCAACGTGCAGCCGCCTCGATCCCGAGGATTGCTGTTGCCCTGCCGAGGACAATACCAACGGGATCGCGGGTAGCAGCGAAAATTTTTAGAAACAATGCCCGTTCCCGAGCCAGAAAAACTTTCTTCGCCGAGAGAAAAAAAACTTCATTTCAGATCGGTACTCTCTCGATCCTCTCGAGCTGATGCCGTGCGAAATGCTTAGGGGGGGGCGTGTTGGTTTCGTGATGGACTCTTAAGGCCGTTGGTGGTCACTGCGCCGTGTTGTTCAAGAGGAAGCAGACTGCTTCTTGATTTCTTTTTCGTGCCTCCATTTTTCGTCCAATTTTCTGTGTACATTTTCTTACTTCTTTTCTTGCAAACCCTTCTGACAAAAGCTTGCGAAAATAGATTCTTGGAGACACGACGGAATCTGTCCATCGGGCCCGATCAGGTTGTCAGCATCTCAACCTTCTCCAACCATCAACAAACCCGGCCTGTCCAAGACTGGCAAAGAACAGCACGAACGAATCACAGCTTGCGTCGGCTTAGTACACTCGTTCGACCGAACGCACGTATGAGTCGCCCTTGCAGCTTCCTCAGCGATTGCAAGGCCCGGTCGAGCATCTTTTTTTTTTTTTTTTTGACCTGAATTTTCTTTCGAGGTTCGCGTTGCCCCGGCCGATTCTGTCCAAAGCCGCAGACACCGGTGCCGATCTCGAAAGCACCTCTCGATCTGCGCCTTTGTATGACGGAACACCTACATCGCTTTGCTCCCCCGAGCTTTGTGTCTCGGCATTGCGCACCCGTCTGTTCACCGCGAATCTGATGGCATGCAGATTAGACAAACAAACGGGACCACGCCTGCCGAAGTTTTGTTTCGATTGACCCTGTCCAGGGAGTCTTGGCTCAGCAGCGGAAGCGAGACAGTCATCGCCGCTTGAAACCGCTTTTCTGCTCCCCCCACCAATGGAGGAGAGTCGTCGACGAGCTCTCACGCAATCAAAGATAGACGAGAGGGTCACGGAGTTTGGATTGGTGATCGTCATTGGTTTGCCGAAGTGAATGGCCTTGACCGCGCCGTCTTACGCTTTCTGCAGCCTGTACCGGAACTACGGGCAATGCGACATCGAAATGGAGGATCGAGGGCCAAGCCTGTGCTGGCGCGTCCAGGCACGGCATTGCACAGCATGACGACTGATGCACGATATGGCCTTTGCCGTCCGGCTTTGTTCGGAATGAGGAAAAGCTGCCAAGCTCAGCAGCGTCACTACCGGCTTGGCGGCCTCAACTGACCAGATACCAAAGCGCAGGAGAAGCACTCCGTCGCTCGACTATCCAAGAAGCCCAACGCGTGGGACCAAGCGTTCGTCGAATCGCACGATACGACAAGGCAAGCCACGTTCCATCCTTTGCTCATCAACTCGCTTACACCCTCTCTACACTCGAGCCGAACAGAAGGCTCACTCACGCAGACAGGGACCTGACGCTGCATCGCCTAACCACCTCTTTGATTGACCCTGAGCAAGACCCTCGCTTTCATGGCTGCTTTTGCTCCCCACCGCAGAACGTGCGTCGCTCGCATGACGAGAAGAAGCCTTGAATGCTGACTGTGCTGTCTGATATTGGTGTGACTGTCTCGGCGTAAGAGGTGCCCTTACGACACAGTGCTCGTCTTACGCTGCGTTTGCCCAATGTCAGTTTAGCTTCGGTTCGAACATTCTCGGACGGGAGTCCTGATTCAATCCATCCATTCCATATCCACGCTGTACAGCTCTCCTCACCGTGACCAGCTTGTCACACCAAAAGATGCTTTGACTGTCAAAAGCTTGTTGCAATCCCAGATCTACCACTACAAGTTGTCATCGCGATCCAACACCTCGGTACTGGCCACGTCCACCTGGATGAGCTTCTCCAAGAGCGTGTAGATGATGATAAACGGTTCGAAGGGCAGGTAGACCAGGATGAAGCGCATGGTAAACACGATTGCATGCAGACAGCCGTAGATCGAGGCGATGTGCCCTAAAACGGCGCCAAACATGCTCATGTGAGCGCCTCGGAGGAAGGGGTCGTTCATGAGTGGTTCTGGTATCGCTTGCGCCTGTGCTGGCTGTTCTGGTGGCAGCGGCACATTGTCTGCATCAGCACCAGCGTCATCAGAAGGCTGAGAGGTCGTCGAGTCGGAAGCGCTCCCATCGCGGGTTCCCGGAAGCAAGCTCTTGACGCCCCGTAGCAGCTGCCTCACGACAGCCTTGACCTTGCCCACAGTATAACGCACGACGAACAGCGACGAATCCCGAGTCCGTCGCCACATCTGACGGAAGGCATCGCCGGAATGCATGATCAGCTGGAAGATGCACACTGCCGAGCGCCATGCCTGTCGTGCAAAATGCGAATTGGCCGAATCCCACGCCGCTACGGTCGCCGCCAGCAGCGCCACCGTCGTCGTCACCAGACATCCGAGTAGCATCACTGTCTTCCACGTGCTGAGTTTGGGCATGAGCGCCATGCGCAGCGGCCGCGTTCGCCCGGGAAGCAGATGCGACTGGCTCGTTTCCAGCCAGAGATCGTACCGCGAAGCTTGGCTGGCATCCTCGTCACCGAGCAGCGTCGCGATCATGCGCAGGTAGCCCTCCGAAGCCGAATAGTCGTGATGGACCCAATCTGCTTGCGTCCACCTGAGGGTATGTGATTTCTGGAAACGGGCCGCTCGCTCGCTGAAGGTAGCCAATGCGCCCATGGCCACGTCGAGGAACAAGGTGATGGCGGGCGCGAACACGGCCGCGAGCTGCGTCATCTCGACTCGCTCCGTCGTCATAAATTGTTGTGGCGCCATGTAGACGGACAGAGAGTAGCCACCCATCCAGTTAAGCCACATGGGACCGAATACGCTGTTGGCTGCCTGCACCAGCACCTCCCTTACCACAGCAGCCGCTCTTCGACGCGGCGTCCTTGGCGGTCCGATCACGACAGCGTTGTCTGGATTCCATTTGACGGGCTCGAACACAACGTCGATATACGCGATCAGCCCGGCGACGGCCGCCTTGCTCGCGCACCACATGAGCTCCCTTTGCGATTCGAGCAAGAGCAACGCCAACTGCAGCGACGACCTGGCGATCGACGACCACCATGGCTGAAAGACGCTGAGCACAAAGTAGAAGCGGTCGAGTATGGCAATCGCGATACCGTAGGGTATGGCGCGGAAGAAGCCGAGCCACTCGGGGATAAGGCGCAGCAAAAAGTTGTCGGTAAGTTCAGAAATGATCTCGCCTGGCGTCTCCTCGTAGACAAACTTGATGGTCAGGTTCTGTCTCTGCCAGACGTTGATCTCGTCATCTTCCCTGGAGTCGCTTTCTTCTGTTGTTTTGGGGGACAGAAAGGGCAGGTTGAAGCCGAGCTTAAAGTCGGCTCCGACTATTCTCTCGCGAAGGGAAGGTGATAGACTGTATGGCGTCTGCAGTTTGGATGACGAGGTTTTGGGCACAAGGTTGCCCGCCAAGGCTGTCGTCGAGCTGTTTGTGACGGGCCGTGCGTGGTAGTACCAGTCATCCAAGGGGAAAAGCGGCAAACCGAGAGACAGGCGTCGGAGCTCCTCCGAGACGTCTTCACCGGATCGAAGCTTGGCGCGAAGGATCATGTTGTCTGTGTAATTGGCTCGATAGGTGGAGAGGGGTCGCTTGACGAGCTTCCAGTAAGTAGGGTTGTGAAGCTGCTGCTGCCTGATGCGAGAAAAGACCTCCAAGTCGGCCTTCTCGTAGACACCAGGGTCGATGACGCCGAGCGGCGCCAGACTGGCTCGATTGCGCCGGACGAGGTCTGCCGGCATCCAGACGTCGGCAATGGCTTCATCTTGACGGAGGGTGATGTTCCACGACATGTTTTCGAGCGACACGGGCCGAAGAGCGGCATCTCGGATGAAGGCGAGTGGCGTGTCCTTGAGCGCGGCTACTGTTCGCAGCGACACCAAGGCAAGCACGCCAAAGACGAAAGAGGCGACAAAGACGACCAAAACGGAAAAGAGGATGCGGAGCATTTGGCTTGCCTGCATGAAGGCGATGAGACTCGAGTAGCGTGTCCGTTTGAAACGGTAGCGGGCATGGCATTGTCCGCACACGCGAGCCGCTTCTGATGCAGCGGATTTGCGGCGCCATTGATCGAGGCAAGTATCGTGGACGTAGCGCATGCTTCCGTCGCAGTGACAGGGCGATATGAGGCGGCCTAGCGCCATGCCATCGTCGCCAAGCTCGGCCTCGGACGAGAGGCACATGCGACAGACCTTTTCTTCTTCATGTTGTTCGTCCTGCCGGCCGGAACCTGCGTAATTTGATGTTCGGGCACTGTTCTCGTTGGTGTCAGTCCCGCGATGCCTGAGTCCTCCTTGCTCGAGGGGGTCCTCGTCGTCGTTGGCAGCTCTCTGGTAACCGAGATCTCGGAGCACGTTCTGTGTGTTGTGCCATATGGAAGGCAAAGCACCTAGAATGAATTCGACCTCCTCCTCGTCCTGTCGCTGCTCAGCGACATTGATGCCGTCGACGTCCATGGCAATCAAAAGCGAAGGTGGAGGTGAGTATGGTTCATTGATCTAGTGTGAGAGTTGCCGACGAGAGTGAGTGGATTCTTCGATGCATGTGGTGACCGTATTGTGATGGCTGCTGCAGTGGCCTATGCTCTGTTGAAAGGCGGCAGGTCGAGACGAGGGCTCGAGATGGTTGATGGTTGTCAAATGAGGTGTGGAACCGTGCGAACGGCACTGTTGCTTCCACTGACCGAAAGCCGAATTAAATATTGAATGGGTCCATTTCTGGCTCAATCTTGTCACTCGCTCAGATGATCCAATGTGTCACAGCAACGCTACTCTCTTGTGGCTTGTCAATGTCAAGCCGGTCGATGATCATTGAAAGCAAGCTAGATTGACGTAGACAAGGACAAGGATGACAACGTCGGGCTGTGGTCAGCAAATCGCAGTCCGAGACTAGACCGCCTTCAATTTGTCTCGCGGCAGCATATTCGTTGCCCTTGTGTTCAGCATTGCCTTTTACTCTTGAGACAGACAAGCCGGCCTTTGTGGAGTCAAAGTCACGACCCGTCAGCTCGACATGTGCACCGAGCCTCGCCTTGAACCAAGCGAGATGATTCGAGGGTGTAGCCGTTGCTTCCTTGCCTTTGAATAGATGTTTCTCATCTTTTGGCACACGATACAGCGATTACGCCAATCCCACTGCAGCCGTAGCAAAGCTCACTTACATTGCAGTGCGTGCCTTGGCGCGCATGAGAGCAAAGTTGGATCTGCAGACCGCATCTGTGTCGAGCAAGAGCAGAGAGTGGAACAAAATGTCAGGACAGTAGGTCATCCCCAAATCATGGGCAACGCAGCTCTATTCGAGGGTGCCTCCTGACGATGGTTTTAAAGTCCTGAAGGGATCAATCTTCCGCAAAGAGCCTCGAAGCGTGAAGTCGCATCCTCGCCCGAGCAAGCCTCTTAACTGTCTCATGGCCCACTCTACCGAAGCTCACGGAGAGCCTCAAAGTAGAGCAGAGCCACGAGTGCAGATTTTGGTAGTGAGACTTGTCGGGCCTCGTCCTCGAGGAGAGGCGAGGGATGCGTCACCGAGATTGCGGGTGGAAGGGAGCAAAAGGGAAAGGAAGAAGTGGAGCGGAAGGAGCAAGACGAGAGGGAGGGAAGAGGCAAAGGCCATGTGGAACTGTTGTAGCAGATGAGTTGGGGCAGGCGAGTCAAAGGTCGAGCAGTCACAGACAGCCTGTCACGCTGCACAGGGCAGAAATCATCTGTCGGTCGAGATGGACGAAGCGAGTCTACATGTTGAGGCGAGATGGTGTTGGTGAGAAAGTGAGAAGGAGAGAGTCCCGCTCTTGACTTCGAGAAGAAAAGAAAAAAGAAAGAAAGAAAAAAGAGCTCAGCGTCAGCTGCACGTGACCGCTTCGTTGCGTGCTGCGCCTCTTTGCTGTCAAACCTCCACTTAACTGAGCTTCGACGCTCAAAGCTGAGCTCTCCCTCTCTCTTCCTCCCATCAACCTTCCGCTCGACATCCATCGCCATGTCGACCATGCGAAGGACGGGGACCGGATCAAGTCGTCCGTCCACGTCCAGCACAGCTAGCAGACCCGGCGGGCCATCTCGACCAAATGCTCCTGCTGCTACGGGTCCACGAGCCATCGTTGACAAGTCGCGCCGCATCGAAGAGTTTTCGTCCGCAGACGACAAGTGTCCGCAATGCAAGACCGACCGATACCTTAATCCTCGTCTGCGTCTGCTCGTCAGCCCCTGCTACCACAAGATGTGCGAGTCGTGCATCGATCGCATCTTCTCGCTCGGCCCCGCGCCCTGTCCAGAATGCGGCAAGAAGGTGTCCAAGAACCAATTCACAGCACAGACGTTCCAAGACTTGGGAGTGGAACGCGAAGTAGCTGTCCGCCGCACGGTTGCCAAGCTGTTCAATCGACGTCAAGACGACTTTGCCGACCTTAAGGCGTACAACGACTACCTGGAAGAGGTTGAGGAAATTACGTTCAACCTCATCCACGAGATCGATCTGCCGCGTACCAATGCCAAGTTGGAACAGTACCAGGCAGCGCACCGATCTGCCATCGCCAACTCAGCGCAGATCTCGCAGCAAGAGTCGGATCGACAGGCACGCTTGGACGAGGAGGAGAAGCAAGCAAAGAAGGCACGGGCCGAGCGCGTGCGCAAGCAGGAGGAGGTGGATCGCGAAGAGCGGGAAAAGGAGCGGCTCGAGATGATGCGCGAGCTCGAAAGGGGCGCCGATCCAGAAGAGGTGTTGGAAAAGCAGCGCAGGCGGCGGCAAGAACGCGAAGAAAGGCAGAGGCGGCAGGAACTCGAGGCAGCGCGACGAGAAAAGGAGGCAGCTCAGGCCGCAGTGAATGGAGGTAACGGCGGAGTAGATGCTGTGGACCGCAGACCGTGGAGTTTGGATATGCTGCTCGACTTTGAAGGGCCCTTGGCGTATCTGGACGACGCGAGCGCTCTGTTCGATGTGCGCAAAGCGCCGACCGCACTGGGCGGTCTCGAGGGCGTCAAGGGCGCAGCGGGCTACGAAGATCCATGGCTCAAACCAGAATGGGTCACCAAGGAGCAGATTGCACGTTATCGTGCCGGTGGATTCGATTGGGAGCGCCAAGTATGGACGCGCGGGATTCGCGCTGCCTGTCAAGGCATCGGTGCAGCGCCTCTCAGCGATGATGGCGTCGACCAGACCCTTGCGAGCATGGAGGTTGACGCTTGAACACGATCACAAAGCTGCTCTTTCACGTCTATGTACTTTTATCGTCCTTGCCATCATATCGTTAACACTTGGTTTCATCTGTACTTTGCGCAATCACACATCTGCAGCACCTTGAACATCATTCTCTGGTACGGAGTCTGCATTTCTCATCGAAGTGAGTGTCTCCTGCAGGTTAGTGCCAAGATTAGCCCTCTTTCTGACCCGAAGCTTGGTCCTTGACGTGTTCCTTAGCATCTGCTACTTGGCCGAATCTTTGGAGGCGAGAAGGCAAGGACAAGAGCGTCAGTGAACGGTTCCCATCGATGGAGCAGGCCGGCTCTGAAAAGAACTTACCCTGATGCACCGGTCTCCTTTTCGGCGTTCTCGATTCCCTCGCCGTGTTGGAAAGTTTTCTGACCTGCGTTCTTAAGCTGGTGAGAGCCTTCGAGGCCAGCCTGGTCCTGCTTGAGCTGGCCGGCTGCCTTGTTTGCGGCTGCGGTATCGGCGGAAGACATGGCTGAGATTTATGACGGCTGTGTTGTGGCGACGAAGGACATTCTGAAGAGGAGAGCCATGTTTATATATGTTGCTCTTTGCGACAGCTTGAGGGGATGCAGAAATGCACGGCCATGACGCAGCCTTGGACCCTGTATGAGTCAACATGCTCTTCAGACAGGCCTGCTTGTGCTTCTGTCACCTGTTGAAAAGCGCACGAGATGGCGTTATCGCAAATAATTTCCAGAAATTTCAGAATAATGTGCTCGATTGACCGACTGTGACTGAGCATCCTGTTGGCGCAGCAGAGACAGTCTCGGTGCTCCGCGCGATAACACAGCGAGCGTGCATTCACTGTGCAGCCCGATTCGAGCGTTGCTACACAAACCTGATCTCGCTTGCCCGCCGTCTGTGCGGGGCAAAAGCGATTCACAGATTCGTCGTCGATATCAGTTGCTGCTCCTGCCCACCACATTCATTTCGACATCATCTTGAGCATCCTCATCCTTGGACTCTCCCCTGTTCCCGCAACCTTGTTGGCGCCTCAACCTTGCATTTCTCACAAAAATCTTGTACACCACTGTGGACACACACCTCGTTTACCAACGCACGTCGATCGTTGCGACCACGCCAGAGATCCTCTTCAAGCACTCACGCATCCTCTCCTCCACTGCTTCACGCCCACTATCCATCTTGATGCTCCGAGCTTGTTCGACCACACACCTTGTCGTGTTCCAAACTCGGGCGATTCAGCACTCCTCATCTCATCCTCTTGTCGGCATGCAACCGTAACTGATCCCAGCTCATCTACTTCTGCAGCCTTGTCACGAACCTCCTGTCATCCTACCCATCCTCTGACAGCATCCTCCACCGCACCGAGCACGCCTCCCAGCAATCCGTCAAACCCAGGTCACCCTTCTGACCGAGTGCACTCGTTCACCTTGCAAGCTTAGATACCCAAAGTGACAATCACAAACACCAGCCATCACCGGCAGTCCAATCATCAACATGGGTAACACCAATTCAACTCCCGTCAAGGCGGAAGACACCTTCGATGAAAGCACTGCAGACTCGAGCATCGATCCCGCCTTTAAGCGTTACCACAGCCATCAATCCGGCTATGCGTCACAAGCCAATGGCGCTGTCGGTACTCCTCCTTCTTCCAATGCAGCGCGCCAATCATCCGATCGAGCACCCTCTGGCTCGAAGTTGGGAAGAACCGCTTCCTTCTTCGGACGTGCCAGCAGCCACGATGGTGCCTCGACTCCTCAGCGCAACCGTTCCCGCAGCGGGAGCCTCACCGGATTCCTCGCCACACAAAGGAGAGGCTCTGCTACTGCCGCCATGATCGCCGGCGACCCATCTCCCACCGTCGAGCAAGGGCGTCAGCTGCGCTCAGATGCCGTATCCTCTGGACCCATAAAGTCTCCCTTGGGCCAGGACCAGTCCAAGTCCTTTGCCAGCTACGAGATTTCCAATCCTGCCGGCACTTCAGGCATCGAGACAGCCATTCGAGCCAATCCTCGCACTCGCCGACTCACTGAAGGTCTCTCTGCGCCTGCCTCTCCGGGTGGCTTCGACCCTCGTCACTACGTTTCGCCTCATCCAAGTCCTTCCGTCGCTACGCAAGCACACTATGCCGCCGGTTTGCCTAGTCACCACGCTGCCGTGGGTGTCTCGAGCGGTCTGCGCGTCTCTTCCACAGACATCGAGGCCGCCGCCATGCCCTCGAGTACATTCAGAGGCTCCGAGCCTCAGCAGGTACCCAGCGCCACCGCTCGAGCACCCACTCGTCATCCCCTGTTTGGCGTGGGTGGAACCAGCCTCTTTCCCAATGCTGGCAACAGCCTTGGAACAAATCCAGCCGCTTCTCCGCCCATTGGTGGCTCGAGTCCCGTGCTGTCCTCACAGCCCTTGAACGTGGGCGATGGCGGCGACGAGCCAGAAAACTCTCAGCGCATGCCCACTGCGCTCCCATCCTATCTCAAGATCCCAACAGCCATCCCTAGCTCTCACGTCTCTCCCAGTTCTCCCCCAACGAGCGTCTACTCGCATCACTCGGATCGTTTCCGTGCTTCTTCCGAGCGCCAGCGTTCGCCTTCACCGTCGCTCATGCTCCCCCTCGATGATGCGCGCCCAGGCCATGTTGTCGCTGGCGCAGGTGCTGCTGCTGCTGTGCTCAACACCGAGGACGTTTTGATTCCTCCCGGCGATGCGAGCAAAGCCAGCTCGCCCATCGATGGTCGAGGCACCTTCTTTGCATTGTCCAACGAAGGCGCAAAGAGCGAGACAGGTTCTTCAGAAACAAGCGTATACGAGGCGCGAGCGGCTGGAACCGACGTCACCGATCTGCCAAGCAGTCCGGCGCAAGCCAAGCCTGAATCTGCCACAGAAGCAGCCTCGACTGCTGCAGGCGCTCAGACAGACGACACGGAGCGAGAACCTCGGACAATGGAACGCACCGCTCAAGCTTCCAGCCAAGATGCCGACGGCGCTCCTTCGCGGGTATCTCGCACGCCCACACCCACACCTTCGGGCTATGGTCCACGTGCTTTGACGCCCACTAGGCAGGGCGGATCGAGCGGGCTCCGTTCGCTCTCGCCAGTTGCGGGACCTTCCACTTCGACAGGACCTCCCACCCAACCCATCTCCACCAAGCGCTCCCATGTCGACGTGCAAACAGGAGGCGAGAGTGGGTATAATACACCCCTTTTACCGCCTGGTCTCACCTCCGCTCCACCGAGCGCATCTGTGCCCGGCGTCACTCCTTTCTCTCAAGTCTCTTCTCCGACCGCTACCAGCGACCGTTCTCGCCCGTCAGCCGGTCAACGCACGCCATCTGCGGCGGAAAGCTCGTCCACTGCCAGTCAACCCTCCACGCCCCTTAGCGCGAGGGCTGGTGCGAGCGCGGGTCAGCAGCACGACCACCAGACGCAACGGATGCAGGCACAGGCGGGTCACCAGCAGCCTCCTTTGATGCCGATCGTACTGACATGGCGTGCGGGCGGCCGCGAAGTATTTGTTACGGGAACCTTTGCCAACGAGTGGCGGTCCAAGATCCTGCTGCACAAGTCCAAGCGTGACCATACCTGCGTGCTTCACTTGCCACCTGGCACGCATCGACTCAAGTTTATCGTCGACGATCGATGGCGTGTCTCGCGCGACCTGCCCACGGCTACGGACGGGGACGGAAACTTGGTCAACTATGTCGAGATTCCGAATGTCGGGCCGGCACATCCTGGACCGCTCAGTGCGCCTGGCGAAGACCTGCCCGGTGCAGGCGCGGACAATGGACGAAGCGAGCGCAACTCCAAGATCGAATCCAAGAAAACGACGATGAATTTGATCGAGGAAGCAAGGAAGGCCGAAGCCATGCGGTTCGGTTTGGATGATTTGTTCGACGACGACGGAAAGGATCAGGAAGAGACGTGGACCTCGGAAATCCCCACGGCGCTGATCGAGGCCCAGGAGGCGGAAGAGGCTCAGCGGGAGGCAGAGGAGAGTGGCGTGGCCCCGGCACACGGGCAGCGTGGAAGCGATGGACAGGGCGCTCCGCTTCCGAACCCGCCTGCATTACCGCGACAGCTCGAGAAAGTGATCCTCAACTCGTCGCCTGCCAACCCGAGCAATGGCACGGCTACCGGCAGCACCGTCGACGATAACAGCATTCTGCCTGCTCCCAACCATGTGGTGCTCAACCATCTTACGGCGAGCAGCATCAAAGGTGGCGTGTTGGCGGTAGGTACTACGACGAGGTACAAGAGGAAGTATGTGACGACCGTGTATTATCGGCCGGTGCAGGTGTGATGGCGGGAATGGAATGTGGGACTTTGAGCGCTTTGTATTTATGGATGAGGGGAGGTGGATTCTGTTTATGTATTAGCATGTCATGATACCAATGAAGTGTAAACTTGGTCAACTCGGATGTGTTGCGGGTATTGGTTTTGATTGTGTGTGTCAGTGTGATGGGATTGCGATCTCTAGAAGTACAAATGAGCATCCAAGCGTCACGTCGCCGCCGACGCCCCTTCTTCGCCAGCCTTCTTTGCAGGTCTGCTTCGGCCCCACGCCAACCTCACTTGCTGCTCGCCCCACAGCATCTTGGGCGAACACTGCTGCGCGACCAACTCGGCGTGTTGGCGCGTGCGAAAGTTGACGAATGCGCACTTGGAGGCGGGGACGAGGGTGACGGATTTGATGTGGTCGGGTTGGAGGTGCGGGGTGAGGTGGAGGAAGAATTGGCGGAGGGAGGCGTCTGTTGTGCTGGGAGGTAGGGAGGAGATGAAGAGGGAGAGGATGGTGGGGTCCTGGGGTGGGGGGAGGCCGGCGGGTGAGGAGGTGGTTGGTCTGATGGAGGACAGCGCTGGTGCTGATGATGGTGGTGGGGGGATGCTCTTTGAGGGTGCTTGTGCTGTGAATAAGGAGTCGTCTGCGGGCAGCTCGTGTTTGAACGGACATGCATCGCCGCGTTCACAATGTCCCCTAGCAAAAGCGGAACATAGCTTCTGCGATGGTGCGGGACGATCCCGCTTGTAGTCGATCTCCTTCCGCGCCACTTTCCGCAACAGCTCCTGCCCCGCCCTATTCGACGCACCCACACCACTGCTGGTGACCCCCTGCAACTGCTTATCCATCACATCCGCCGCGTACTTTTTCGCCTTCTCCGAAGTCTGCGTGCTTGCCTTGATCCCCAGCGCGGCATCGCGCACCTGCACGGGCAAACCATACTGCAAGTCGAGAATGCATGTCTGGCAGACATTTTTGGCCTTGGCGCACGTGGTGCAGATCTCGGTCTTCTTGAAGCGGGAGCCCGCGCCGGGGTTCCAGCGGAATACTGTGAACGGTCGTGTGCATACCTGTTGTAAGAGGGAAAGCAGGTTAGTGAGCGGTGGCGTGGGGCAATGGCGTGTGCGATAGGGAGAGAGACACTTACCTTGCAAATCTTGCCCTGGCTGTCCTTGGTCATGCGGATGTACGGGTTGGGACCAAGACAGGCTTCGCATAGGATGGGCGTTTCGATTTCCTCTGCTGCTGGTCCAGATGCCATCTTGCGGGTCGCTGCTCGATGAAGTGGTAATGGTTGAAGGAGGTAAGGAAAGCATCGTTGCTGCGCCAAAAGGGTCGAGAGTGGAGCAATTTTTGGCGGCACTCGACACTCGCCAGAAATTCCATGGAACTCGGAAATTGCAAACCCTTCTCGCCACCAAGGCCAAAGTGAACGCCTCCTACCTTCTCACCTCTACAGCACCTCGCTTTCATACTGCATCCCGTTCAACTAGCGACGGAAGAGCCTGCCGCGCATGGGAGAGGCTGCCTCAGGATCGAGCACTCTTCGGTGAAGCTCATCCTTGGGGGGCTAGCTTGACGGGATCATGTCCTCCACCTTGACGGTCGAACAGCTCCGTTCTAAACTGCAACACCTCGGTCTCGATACCAAAGGCAAGAAGGCCGATCTACGGACTCGACTCAAAAAGGCGATACGAAATGGAAGCAAAAGCCCACCGACCACTTTAAACGGGTCCAAAGAGATCGACACGACATGGGGACCCGAATTCGACACATTCCTGGTGCTCGACGTAGAGGCCACATGCGAGGCTACACGCAAGTACCGCAACCTGCAGCACGGCTTTGAAACGGGCAGCTTTCAGTATCCGAACGAGATCATCGAGTTTCCTGTCGTGCTCCTGCGGTGGAACGAGGACTCGCATCAACTCGATACAGCCGGCGTGTTTCATTCTTACGTTCGACCGACGTTTCGGCCCAAATTGACCAAGTTCTGCCGTGACTTGACAGGTGTCACGCAGGCGCAGGTCGATGCTGCTCCGGCCTGGAGCAGTGTCGTCGAGAACTTCTTTCAGTTCCTGCTCTCACACGACCTCGTGGAAGACACGTCCAAAGGCAAAAGCAACCTGCACAACTTCAGGTTACGACGCGGCATCGTATGGGTCAACCACGGTCCCGCCGACCTGCGTGACTTTGTCATCAAGCAGTGCTGGATATCCGGTCATCCTCAAGATAAAATCGGAGGTGCTCCGCCCATCTTCCTGCGCGGTCCGTTGATCGATATCCGCAAGGGCATCGCTAGCCTGTTCAAGTGGGAGCAGGAGCTCAAAGTCGAGCTAAGCCGCACCGCTTCTTCGCGCTCCACGCCCTTTCCGGAGTTCGGAGGCGAAGACGGCTTCCAAGTCATCTCTCCATCCACAAATCGCAGCTCTCCGGCTATCAAGGAGGATGCACGCACCACCGGCCTAACACCGTACGAACAGAGTCTAGCCGGTCTGCTCGACTTGCTCGATATCGGACCCTTCCAGGGACGGCAGCATTGCGGTATGGACGATACCCGAAATATCGCCCGACTCGTCGTAGAGGTTGCTAGACGCATCTCGCTCGCTGCTCAGGGAGAGCAAGTACTACTCTCCAAAAGCTACGAATCGGTCGATGGGCAATTGGAGTCGTCGGCAGCCGTGATGCAGCTCGATGCGCGGACGGGGCTGCTACGAGCGAGACAGATGGAGAAGCTCGTGTTGAAGCCCAATGTGCGGCTGGATGGTGTGCAGAGGAGGTTCTTCTGGATGGCCAAGAGTGTGGGCGAGGTTAGATGGCCATTCCCCCCTGAAGTGGAGCAGCAGAGTTAAGTGAAGCAGCAATGCCACAAGATACCCATTACGCAACGGATCGGGTTCTCGGCGATGACTTTCGGCTGTACCAGGAGAGCACTGTATTAATGGATTCGAATGGACTTGCACTTCAGCTCATACATGCTGTCCTGATAGATGTGAAGAGGAACGCTAGGATAGAGACACCGAGGAAGAGACGTAGAAAAATCGCGAAAATGTTATGTCTCATGCACGTGACTCTCCCCAGCGATGAACTGACAAAAGTCGCAATTCGGCACACAAACCACCATCTCCAACCACTCTCTCGCATATCCTTCCAATCGCATCATCACCTGCCATTCTCCACACCCCTCCGCATTCTCTCATCACCGAAACCCATCCCACGCAGTGTGTACACACAGCAACAATACTATCGAGGCGTTCGGCTCATCTTCAGTCCAAGGCTGACACTATCTCTGCTCTCTCACGCTTCCTTGCTGTTGGTACAGTCTTCCAGCATGTCGGTAGCAGCAAGCGTTCTCGGCTATGCCGGACTGGGATTCCTCACACGATGCTATGCACTCGGTCTGCAGAAGCGCAACATTTTCGACAGTGAGTAGTGCTACCACCGATTCAGTTGACTGCTTGCGACCCATAGCCCATGGGTTTGCTATGGAGAGGGGAAAGAGCGGCACACTAACGACTCGATATTGCTTTGTCCATGTCTTGGATGACAGACCTCGGAGGACACGCTATGCTCATGACCGCATTCGGCGCCATCGGATACTACGTTCACGGCCTTGAGGGTCGTCAGTTGGAATTGATCGCACATAAGAAGGAGCAGATCCTCAAGAACCGCGAACGTCTTGCAAACGCTTCGTCTTCATCCCATGACGAAGAGTAGATGCCGTTACCGCCTTCCGATCTTGACCCCTCGCTGCAATTCAACAAACGTTATATTGGTAGCCATCGTCGTCTTCGGTCGCTTTGCACGGATCGCAGGAGCGGGTTCCTGGTATTGCTGAGATAAAGGTGCGATGGATTCAGCGCTGCAGTCTTTGGATAGGATCAAGCGGGATCGGGATCCCAGAGGCTTGCGCTGTGGCCGTGTGAGAGCATGCGTCATATACAGAACGACTCGCCGTGGGCTGTCAGTGCTCGGCGGATCACAGCAGTAACAACGCTTTTGAAGCTAGAACTGCGTTTCGAGCGTGTACAGATTCAGTGCCGGCTTCCTCGCTCTCGATCCTATCCGCTTTCTCGACTTCCGGCAGATCATGCGACACAAGTACAGCACTGCAAGGCTTCAGGTGCAGCCTGAAGATCCGGCAAAATGAGATCCTTGAGCGTTCAAGTGTTGTACAAAATGAGATGGAACAGTGAATTGCAGTGCAATCTTACTTGCGACCCTTGCCCTTGGCAGCTTTCTTAGCAGCAATCGGAGACCCAGCCCGAGCCTCACGGCCACCGACACTCATCCAATCCAGGTCTTCTTGACCAAAGCTGACGTCTCCTGCGTCCACCTTTGCATCGGCAGCCTTACCTCCCCCCACGACACCATCAGCACCCTCGAACCTCCTCCTGAACCTACCGAGGCGGCCGCTGTCATCACCCGCATCGCCTCCAATCTTGCGTTCCTGACCCGGGTTCCACAGTGGGTGGTTGGTGGGGTCTCGCGTCAAGCGCGTCAGTCGACGAGGCGACGTGGTGGCCAGCTGGATCGAAGAGCCGTCGGCGAGAATGGTGGTGGACGAGAACTTGGGCACGGGGCGGGGCAGAGGTGATGACGCAACGGCCGAGGGGTCGCGAGATGAGGCAATGGCGGAAGATGCGAAGCCGCTGCGCTGCTGCGATTGAAAGCGGGTCGTTTGCGCTTGGATGGTCGAGGCGGGGCGGGCCGAGGTGGAGAAGGCGCGAATCGAGTTGAACACAGACGAAGAGGTGGTGGCTACGGACGAGGATGATGAAGCCGATGCTGCCTGATACTGTGCGGCCATTTCGCGGCAACTCTTTCGTTCTGGCTTTTTGCCCGCTTTGAGGTCGGCGATCTGCTTGGCTCGTGCCTCTTTGATGCTGTCGTTGTTGCCGAGCTCGGTGTCCTTGGTCATGCGGAGTTCTGGGATGTGAAGGGGCGGATACGAGAACGTGAGTCGAACGCACTTCTTCAAGCGCTTCCCAGTGTTTGAAGGACTATACTTACCGTACGCTTCTCGTTCCTGGCGCCACTTGCCCTGCACAACGTTCTGACGGAGTACCGCAACAATCTCGTCGCCCATCTTAAGGCCCTCGTCGATCTTGACAGCATCGGTCTCCTGCGCTGCCAGTTTGAAGCGGCGGCGGGTCTCGTCTCTAGCCGCGCCGATGGCTACGGCATCACCGTCAAAGGTCTTGCGAGATGTGCGGAGAAGGCGCTTGTAGAGGCCGATGGCGCGCTGGCGCTGCGCAACTGTGAAAGTCATCTTTATGAGCTGCGACTCCCCGATGAAGTGTAGCAAGGCTGAATGTAAGACTCGAAGAAGGCGAGCTGGTGAAAGCTGTGATGGTGAGCGGAAAAAATCAAAGATGTGCCAAAGGGTTGACTGTGCGGAAGAAATGACAGTCAAGTCCAAAACTGAAAATTCAACCGGCCGGAAAATCGCGGGCTCACCGAGAGTTTCCCTTTTCGGACTCTGTAATCTTTCAGATTTGACAACTTCATGCTTTTGCGCAGATGCCCAACCGTCACCGTGTGCTTGATGCCCTTGGGAGTTGCTGCTAGAGTTGAGCGATGGCTGGCTCAGCGCAGCTGGTCGTGGGCATCTTGCTTGCTTTGGCAAGCCCATGCAATGGGGGCCACTTCGATTGCAAAAGAGATATAAAACCATCATCTCGTCGTCGAAGATCTCCTCCCCCTTCCTCCAACACCATTCGCAACAGCGCAACCACACACGCACGCACACACATCAACGCTTCCACTCTCCTTCTTGCCTCCTAGGCTCAAGGTCAACGTAAGCAGTACTCGAGCATTTTATTTTATCAATGTTAGGTACAGTACCTAACTTATCTCCAAATTTCTTTCCCCACAGATCCACGGCCCGATGTAGTCGCCGCCGTCTTCTTTTGTGTCCGATGTGCCGGGCAGGAGGGTTTTCTACATTCCCTCTGGATGGGTTGAATGCCCACGGTTCCCCAATGCATAGCTAGCTCCCTAGCTCCCTTCATCCGCAAGGTGGTGATCGTTCACCCACCAAACCATTCACAATGGCATTGTAGGCCCACACCTCATCAATCACCACCATCACGCGTACCAAGATCGCAACGGCGCCGTGAGGGTGGTGTGTTACTTCAAAAGTTTGCCTGTCCCACCAACACGTTGCAATGAGAATGGCTCACCACATGAAGCGGGACAGCTGTGAAGCCTCTGCGCTGTCGCCATCACGACATGAAGGCAAAGAGGTTGCGTGGGAGAATCGCTTGTGCTGTGTCAAGTAGCAAATTGGCTCCTCTGCTGCTGCTATCTAGCCCTGGTATAAGTACTGGCTTTCTATGGTTTCCCACCCTTTTCCCCCCTTCCTCGATCCTCTCATCCAGATCACTCTTTGACTCTTGCACCATTCCCCCCACGTGAGCGTGAGACAAGACACAGCCATCATGAAGCTCCTCGCAGCCTTTGCTGCTCTTCTGCTCTTCCTTCAGGTCGTCGCTGCAGTCCACGCCGACCAGCTACAGCAGCCTCGATTCGTCAAGGTCAAGCGGACAATCTCGGAACGTTCAGTTGGCAATGAGGCTTATCGACTCGGGCCCAACTTCAACAAGCGAGGCGTTGAACAATTCTGTAAGCATACAATTTGATCCGTCAGGCTTATGGAGGACCTCTCGTGAGCTAGAGGCTGACGTTTCTTCTCATATCGCTCTTACCCATGCGCAGTCGCAAAAATGCAAGAAGCGGAGGAACTTTTCCACCGTCAAGATCCTCGCCTAGACCAGGTAAACAAAGAGCTGATCGAGATGGTCAGAAACGGACAGCACTTAGACGGGGCGTCCCTTGGAAGCACCTATCACTTGACGCCCGACAAGGGTAAATTTGAAGTAGGCGAGACTTCACAAGCCGGAGCGAGAGAGCCAGTTTATGACCCCAAAGCTTTCACCCGAACTGAGCCATGGGAAACCACCCAGGCCAAACTCAAGGACCACGATGAAACTCTCTCGGAGCACATGAAGCTTTTTGAAGAGAATGAAGAACGCATGCGTCTTGCCAAAGCAGCCTTCTTGCATAATTTCGACCAGATCGACAAACTCAAAGCTCAGGCCAGCAGAAGGACCTGGGCTGATCGAGCCAGGAAAGGCCTCCTTTACGCGACGCTCGCATCTACTGCCACGTTGGGTACTGTGGGCTTGGTATCTGCCGCAAATTCGCATGATCGACTGGAAGGGCAGACGGACACCATCAACAACCTGCAGACGGAAGTGGCGCGTCTCAAGGCGTCGCAGCAGCAGCAGCAGGCCACGTCGGTCAATGCGCCTGGCGGTGTGCCTGCCAACGGCCGATTTGGCCTGATCTCGCGCTGATCGATACTCTCCTTCTTACCGAGATAGCAGGTTTGTCTCCATCCATCACCATTCTTTTCTTCCGAAGCGTTTCTACACCGTCCTTTACGATTCCTTGTTACAATTCACTTTCTCTTAATACTCCCTCTGCAGCCCTCCTGATCGCAATTCTTTAAGAAGTGCTCTCTGTACACTGAGACCGTGTTACTCATCCAATACAACCTGAACCGAGTCTTCCAGCGATCAGGTCTTGGTATCGAGAGAGGGCAGATTGAGACTGCAGTCGGTGTGCTCGGTGCGGTCTATTGGTCGGCTGTCACTTGTCAGCCGGGCAAGCATCGGCAGGAACCCGTCGGCAAGGAGGGCAGCGCTTCAGCTGCGAAGTTTTCTCCAAGATTTCCAGAAATATTTCAAGTGCAAGTTGGCATTTTTCGTTTGTAACTTGAAACAGACCCAGTGAACCCGGGGTTAAAAAATGTATTTGCACTGTAATCACCGCGGTCAGCTTTTTCGAGGCAGCCAAAAATCGAAAATCGAAGCAGGCCACGCTCACACGCCCGCTCGTCGGTTGTCTGAAAGGGCAGTTCACCAGTGTCCTTACTCTGCAAGCCTGAACAACGAACGACTCAGCACAGCGGGTCAGCAAGACACTCGGACAGCGCCTGCCCACGATCTGCCCCTGCCTCTCTGCCTTCTCCACCCGACTGCGTTACTAGTGGCTGTGGGCAGTGCACTCGCACATTCGCACATCGATCAATCCTTCTCCCACACCATCATTTCGGCCCTCAAATTCCGTCTCGCATCCATTGTCTCCTTCCAGCACCCCTGTCTCCTCATCGCAGGACACCACGCTGTCTGCTGCGGCTGCTTCTTTCCGCATCCGACTCGAGCCACACCTACAGCGCTCCGTATATCCAATCGACTCTTGTCCTTCAGCGCTACTTGGTGGGCGTCCATCTTCCGCACGTATCCGCCAGCATCGTCACCATCAAAGCAGTCTGGACTGTCTTCCTCTTGACAACCCCTACCCGTTCGCTCGCCTTGCATTGTATTGAACTTTGCTGATACGCCCCCTGCCCGTCAGCCTTTCACAACACCACTTCGTATTGCCCTGCTTTGAATAGCAGCTCATACTCTCACCATCGCAACAACCTCCCGCCGCTGCTACGTCAGCATCTGCAAACATGGTCAACCCTCGAAGTCCCGGCAGTCTCTCGAAAAAGATCCGCATCACCGTCGTCGCCGCCGACGGCCTGGCCAAGCGTGACGTCTTTCGTCTTCCCGACCCTTTTGCCATCGTCACCGTCGATGGAGAGCAGACACACTCCACCTCGGTCATCAAAAAGACCTTGAACCCTTACTGGAACGACAGCTTCGACGTCAATGTAACCGATTCTTCCGTCATTGCCGTTCAGATCTTCGACCAGAAGAAGTTCAAGAAGCGCGATCAAGGCTTCCTCGGTGTCATCAACATCCGCGTCGCCGACGTCCTCGACCTCGAGCTCGGAGGAAAGCGTCTGCTCAACAAGGAGCTCAAAAAGTCCAACGACAATCTCGTCGTCCACGGAAAGCTCATCATCGATCTCAACACAAACGTCTCCACCCCCATCAACAACAACTCCACCGCCGGTCCCACCAACCTCCTCGTTCCCGGCACCTCCAACGCTTCCTCGGCCTCGCTCACCACGCCCGGCTCGTCCAGCACCGCTCGCTCCGACACGCGTCCTTCCACTTCAGGCAGCGGTGCTGCCACTCCCGTCGCAGCTACTCCCTCCGCCACCGCCACCGCCAACGGCGACTCCTCCAGCCGACCCACATCTACCGTCGATCCCGTGTCGTCTTCTGCCGGTGCAGCCGCAGGTGCCGCCTCGAGCACAGCCGCTTCCACTCCCGCTGGCGCCAGCAGTGAGGCCAGGTCGTCGGCTGCTCCCGCCGCTACTGGTTCCCGCACCGCTGGCTCGCAGGATACCCGCTCTGACGAATACGGACCTCTCCCCGCTGGCTGGGAGAGGCGAACCGATCACCTCGGCCGCACCTACTACGTCGACCACAACACACGCTCCACCACATGGACAAGGCCCTCTACCAACCCGAGTGCCAACAATGCCGCTGCTGCAAGCTCCTCGGCAGCTGACCGCCAGAGGCACAGCAACCGTGCGTTGGCGGACGATTTCCTCGGCGTAAGCGATGGAGACACTTCACGATCGTCGGCCACCGGCTCGGCCATCAACAGCCCCGGCGCAGCTGCCGCCTCGGCTAACCCTCTGCCCGCCAGCTCCAGCACCACCGCTGGCAACGGCCCCCTTCCTGCAGGCTGGGAGCAGCGTCACACGCCTGAAGGCCGTCCCTACTTTGTCGACCACAACACGCGCACCACCACTTGGGTCGACCCGCGACGACAGCAGATTCTCCGCATCATGGGCCCCAACGGCAGCAACCTCACCGTGCAGCCCCAGAGCGTGTCGCAGCTTGGCCCGCTTCCGAGTGGCTGGGAGATGCGTCTCACTTCCACTGCCAGGGTCTACTTTGTCGACCACAACACCAAGACCACCACCTGGGACGACCCCCGCCTGCCTTCGAGTCTCGACCAGAACGTGCCCCAGTACAAGCGCGACTTCCGTCGCAAGCTCATCTACTTCCGCAGCCAGCCCGCGCTCCGTCCCATCCCTGGCCAGTGCCACATCAAGGTGCGCCGCACGCACATCTTCGAGGACTCGTATGCCGAGATCATGCGCCAGCAGCCCAACGATCTCAAGAAGCGTCTCATGATCAAGTTCGACGGCGAGGACGGTCTCGACTATGGTGGTCTGTCGCGAGAGTTCTTCTTCCTGCTCTCTCACGAGATGTTCAATCCCTTCTACTGTCTCTTCGAGTACAGTGCCCACGACAACTACACGCTCCAGATCAACCCGCACTCGGGCATCAACCCCGAGCACTTGAACTACTTCAAGTTCATCGGTCGTGTTCTCGGTCTCGCCATCTTCCACCGACGCTTCCTCGACGCTTACTTTATTGTGTCGTTCTACAAGATGATCCTCAAGAAGAAGATCACGCTCAGCGATCTCGAGTCTGTCGATGCAGACTACCACCGCTCGCTCCAGTGGATGCTCGACAACAGCATCGAGGGCATTGTCGAAGAGACCTTCACCGCCGTCGAAGACAAGTTCGGCGAGATGGTCACGGTCGAGCTCAAGCCTGGTGGAGAAGAGATCGAGGTGACCGACGAGAACAAGAAGGAGTATGTCGACTTGATGACCGAATGGCGAATCTCGAAACGTGTCGAGGAACAGTTCAAGGCGTTCATCTCTGGCTTCACCGAGCTCATCCCGCAGGATCTGATCAACGTGTTTGACGAGCGCGAGCTGGAGCTGCTCATCGGTGGTATGTCCGAGATCGACGTGGACGACTGGAAGAAGTTTACCGACTATCGTGGTTTCACCGAGCAGGACCAGGTGGTGCAGTGGTTCTGGCAGTGCGTCCGTGCCTGGCCCACCGAGAAGAAGTCGCGTCTGTTGCAGTTTGCTACCGGCACTTCGAGGATTCCCGTCAACGGCTTCAAGGATCTTCAAGGCTCGGACGGTCCGCGACGATTCACCATCGAAAAGTCGGGCGACGTCAACCAGCTGCCCAAGTCCCATACCTGCTTCAACCGCATCGACCTGCCGCCTTACCCTTCGTTTGAGACACTCGAGAGCAAGCTCGCCCTCGCCATCGAGGAAGGCATGGGCTTTGGTAACGAGTGAACTTCTGCAGAACACTTTCTTTTCATCACATGTACAGTTCTCGCTCTTTTGTTATCTTGTTTTTGTTTTGCTGTCAAGTATGGATTGGTGGGACGTTCTGAAATGCTATTGTTTTTGCGCGAGTTGCGACGCATGTGTTGTCTGGCGCGGTTGGAAGGTCGAGCTGCGAGCCCTTTTGCAGTATCTGCTGCGAAACAGGTTCTCCGTGTTAGCATAGAGCTGACCAAGTCGAAGGGCACATCAAATGATCCTGTAACTACGCGGCCTGTGGTCTCGGCAGAAGGCTAGTGCGAACAACAGAGTGGTTGGCGGAAATTGTTCAGGTGATTGCGACAAGCAGGGAAGTCTTGCGCTACGAACGACGAGTGAGCTGATCCTGCCCAGTCCCGAGTGTGCCTCGGAAGCTGCAGTACTCAACTTGATGGCAGACGGAAAAGTCCCTTCTCAGGTAAGTTACACCAAACCCGCCACAAACCCTCAGTAGCACAAGAGACAGAACAGTGAGATATTTCAAATAGGGATGGAGGCCTCGAGGAAGAAGGTGAGCGGCGAGACAATTCAGGTTGGAGGCAAGGGGAGAGTCGAGGCCTATGGGAGGGAAGAGGTATCGGCACGCCAGAGATCGGCGACGAACCGTAGAGCAAAAAGCAAAAAGCTCCCATAGCCACACGCCACACTCCGGCAATAGTAGGTCTCTCGTATCAGAAGGCGACGTCTTGGGCATGAGAGAATGGAGAGTGTAGTGGCGAGAAATGGTTTGACTCAAGGTGATTGCGCCAAAGGGGAGTGATTCCTCCCGTATCATCACATTATCACACCTCAAATCGGGCCGTGAAAGGAACAGCTGTGAATTACATCGAGCAATCGTGCTTATACGATCAAGGCGAAGGCTGAGACCAGTCCGTCTGGTCCTGCACGCTCTGACCGTCCGCCTCGAACGCAATCCGCAGCCTCAAGCGCACAGGAGCGTTGGCAGGGACCATAACCCTCAGCGCCTGCATCTCGGTCGACCCAGGTAGGACGGTCGAGTTGGAAATGGCCTGCATCTGCAGCTTGTGCGTTTTGGGCACGGCGGCTTGGAAGTTGACGTTGGAGATCGTTGAGGTCGAGGTGAAGCGCGCGGTGATGTTGACGATTTCGGGACGCGCTGGGTTGGTGGTCGGTGTGAGTGTGATGGTGAGGCCGTGCTTGGTGTACACCGTGTGCGCTTTGGCGGTGATAGCAGCGGGTGCGGGAGGTGCGGATGCCGAGGCCGAGGGAGCAGCGGTGGGTGCGGATGTTGAGGAGCTGCTGTCCGGGCCGCTGAGCAGATCGAGGCCACCAAAGGAGGACGACGGTGCTGCACCGGCAGAAGCAGCTGCTGGAGCCGGCTGCTGCGGTGCAGACGCGCTTCCACTGTCTCCAAACAAGCCGAGGATATCGTTGACAGAGCTCTTTGACTTTTGCGCTGCTGGCATCGTCGTCGCCGCCGCTGTAGGCGCCCCACCCATATCGCTACCACCGAAAATGTCCGCCAGCAAATCATGCGTGCTCTGCTGAGTCGCAGCAGCTCCGCTTGCAGCCGCTGCTCCACCACCGCTCCCAACAGGCATTTCGTCACCCATCAAATCCAACAAGGCGTCCTTATCGGATCGAGTCGACCCCACCGGCTTGGCTTCGCTTACCGTACCCAACACGGTCTGCTTGATCTCCGGTGGAGGCATGCTCTCGAGCACACCTTCTCGAATGTCGCTCCTCTTGAGCAACGTGGCAAACTCGACACTGCGCTGCTGGATCTCGACCTCGACGCTGCTCTCAAAGCTCGCGATGATCTGCTCGATGCGCGACTGCTGCGATGCATCCGAAAGTCTTGTGTGCAGCTTGGCCAGCGATGTCAGCACAAATTGACGGATCAAGCCGTTGACATACGGGCTGTCGAGCACCGACGAGAGCAGGTCCACGACATCCTTGGGCTGCACCTCTCGTACCAGCTCCTCGTCCTCGAAATTGCCTCCCTGGACGAGAACGTCGCCGAACTCGCCAATGACCCAGACGGCGGCGAGCGTGAGGCTCTCCTGCGAAAAGTCCTGGTGAAGCGCAGAAAAGAGCTGCTGCACTGTATAGGCCTGCAGCTCGGGAGTGTGGCACACGAGGCGAATAAATGCAGACAGGATCTCTTCGCGCACATAGTTGCCAGCGAGCTTGAGCACACGTAGCACCGTGTCAATGTGCCATCGCTTGTTGGGAGCGAATTTCTCGGCGGCAAGGCAGATTTGCGTGGTCATGCCCAGCTTGAACTCGTTATCAGCCACTTCGAGGAAGGACAGCAGCTCGCGCGTCAAGACACGCACGTTGCTTTCGTTGATGAGGGCATAGCTGAGCTCGAGCGCGCGGCGACGGATTGAAATGTCTCCATCGCGGAGACAGTCGAGGATGATGTTGCGGTGGCGCTGCACAGCGTTGGTGTCCATCGATACGACCTTGCTGAGCGTGTTAAGCGCAACGTAGCGGATGTTGTTGTCGCGATTGCCGAGGAATTTACCGAGGATGTTGATGGCCATGACGCGCAAGCCGTTGTCTGCGTCAATCTCGAGGATGGTGAGCACCGTCTCGTACAGGATACTGTTGCCAACATTCTTGCTTGCTTCGGTGTTGGTGGCCACCTGGGCCAGAATGTCGTTCATCGCCTCGGATGCCTGGGCGTTGTCCTTTCCGAGAATGCGGAGCAAGCGCAGAATCTTGACCTGTAGGAAGGGATCCGTGATGCCAGAAACGTCGTGCTCGGGCGAATAGCCAGTCGTGACGAGGGACTTGAGGTGTTGAACCAGCAGCGGTACGGCGCGTCTGTACTGTTGCAAGGCCTCGTCGTCCTGACGGCAGATCTCGATGGCCAGAGTGACGGCGCAGAGCAGCACGCCGTGATTCTTATCGGAAAGCAGCTGCTTGGTCCGGTCGACAAAGTGATCGATGAGGTCGGGCACCTTTCGCACGATTCGCATGGCACAGATAGCGGCCTTGCGACGGATGTAGGTGTTGCTGCTGCCCATGAGCTTTTCGATTTCGTTGCAGAGGTCTCTCGACATTTCCTCGGATGCAATGTTGGCAAAGGTGCACAGCGCCAGACCGCAGACGTACATGTTGGAGTGCTCCATGTCGTTCTTGAGACCGTTGGTGACCAACGTCAGCACCTCGGTGTTTTCGTCCAGCAGCAGCATGATCCCTAGGTAACCGAGGCGTTTGTCTGTGAAGCGCGGCGTAGCAACGAGCTTGAGGCACTCGATCTGGCCGAAGTGCGCAGGATAGCCTAGCATGTGGATGTAGAGCAGCTTGGCGATGTTGTTGTGACGTGCAAAAGGATCTTCATCCTTGAAGGCTGTTCGAATCGAGGCCGACTCTTTCTGGATGAGGGATCGCTCGTCGGCCAGCGTCTTGCAGGATCGAATGGCCTTGATGAGCGCCTTCAAGTTGTACAGACCCGCGCTGGCCATGAGGCCACCCAGACGCGGGTCGAGCGCAGCCACCTGCTGCTGTTTCTGAAAGAAGGTGGACATGTCGAATTCAGCGCTGACCCGTGTTACGGGACGAAGATGGCACCCCTTTGAGCAAATGCTCGATATCGCAGACGAGCTGATCACTGATCTTGACCGCGCGGGCGAAGCGTTGAAAATGCTTGCCAGCTGGGGATCCGGATCGTGAGAATGGAAAGCGAAAACTGCGAGGTGGTGTGAGAGGTTGGGATGGTCGTGTTGGAAGAGACAGAAAGCGTGTGTGTGTTTGTGTGTGATGCGGCTGCATCCAACACTGCGACTCGGTCTCGGGCCAAATCCTACTTCTCGACTCGGTCGTGACGCACACATCTTGAATTTTCAGAATTGGTCAGAGCGTCACTTATCCAGTTTGCACTCAGCAAGTCTCGTTCATCCCCTTTCTCAGTGCGTGATGATGAACACAACGCCTTTTTCTCAGCCTCTGCCTGCTCTCTAACCCGCTTGGTTCAGTCAGCCAGGTTCATTCACCGACTCACAACGAAGAGGAAGCGCATATTCTACAACAGCATAGTCTGGGCATTCGTTTGCTCGGGTATCCACAGGAAGCTTGATCACACTCCCGATTCTGCACCTAAGTTTCTTGTCGTGCGTGTTTTCTTGCCTTTTTTTGTTTTTGGTTTGGTTTCTACCTCATTTATGCATTTGTGTCGCTGTCATGCAATCCAAAGCGGCCTTAGTTCAACGGTGAGAATAGCTCGTTGTGGAGATCGGGATCCCGAATCGGGCTCCCCTCGCATGAGCCGAGCAGATGGATGTTCGATTCCTCCAGGCCGCATTCTTTTTTTCTTTTCTACAAAAGAATAAGTTGGTTCTTTTCCCCCCAAGACGAGCGCCAATTAATTTCACTTCCTCCCCGTATCTGCACATCATCACAACCGGATCGAGCGCCTCTCGATTGGAGACCATCAGATTAACGCCTTTGGATCCGCCGATCACAGGCTCTGTCAGTCCTGACAGTTTTTGACCACGCCTGACTCTAGAAGTTACGGGCTTCGACATTGTCTATCAGCACGATGCAATGCAGACCGTTTCTATTGTGGTATGTGGATAGAGAGATGGTGAAAGAGTAGGAGTACAGTACAAGGGAGAAGCAGCAGACAAGTACAAATTCGACAGGAGAAACGAGTGCGTAGGGGCGAGGGTATCAAGAAGGTAATTTGATGCTCTTCAGAGCTATCGGGTCAGGGCTTGGCCTCTTCCTCGACCCAGGCACCTGCTAGATCAGGGGGCAGTTCTTGCATCTGAACACTCGGAGCGCCGTGGAGGTAGCGCAGCTGTTCAAGAATCTGAACGCGAATCTTTTCGAGGCTTGCTTTCGAATTTTGATTCTCGACTCTGCCCGCCTGTGTCGGTTCGTGTAATCGATAAGAGGGAGCGAAGAACTCCATATATGGTGTGCTGGGAAGAGTGTCTGGGATAGAACAGCCGGTGAGGACAGACGTCTCGTATGCCCAGCAGCGAGCGACGTTGCGGATGGTGTAGCCACCACCACCGAGAACGAGTAGCGGCAAACCAAACGACTTGATGAACTGCACGCATTCGCCGTGTGCTGCAATGCTGAGATTGAAGCAGCCGAGACGGTCTAGACCGAGGGAATCTGCACCGCACTGAAGGACAATCGACGAGGGACGGAAGGTAGTGATGCACGGTTCCATGACGCTTTTGAACAGGGCGACATAGCCGGAATCATCGATGCCGTCCTGTAGCGGCACGTTGAGGCAAAAATGCTTGCCGAGTCCTGTTCCGATTTCGTCAATGTTGCCGGTGCAAGGGAAAAAGTCGTTGCCGTACTTGTGAAAGGAGACGGTCATGACACGGTTCGAGTTGTAAAATGCCTCTTGGACGCCATCACCGTGATGAATATCGATGTCGATGTAGAGAACACGGGGGTGATACCTGAGCAGCTCCATGATGCCCAGCACGATATCGTTGACGTAGCAGAATCCTGAAGCTTCAAACTTTTTGGCGTGATGCAGACCACCGGACCAGTTGATAGCGATATCAGTCTCGCCAGCCGCGAGCCTTCGAGCGCCTGCGAGAGAAGCGCCCGAGTACGCCTTGCAGAAATCATACATGCCGTCAAAGACGGGACAGTCGTCGGCAAAGTTGAACTTGGTGAAGGCGGCCGAGGGCGGTGTGGACGGGGTGACATTGGCGAGAAAGTCGACATAGTCGCTGTCGTGGAACATTTCGAGCTCCTCCTTGGTCGCTTCTCGGGGGGTGAAGACGCTCATATGCTTGTGCAGACCGTATGCGAGTACGAGACGATTGGTCAAGGTGAGTCGCGCCGGCTTCATAGGATGTCTTTCTCCGTAGTGGAAGTCGCCAACGCCAGCGGGATGGTAGTAGCTGACGCGAGGGTTTGAATGCGGTTGAACATGGCAGGCATCCTTGTAGATAGCTTGACCAGCACCGTTGGCATCCGAACGATCGTAGAAGAAGGGCGAGTCGGCAAAGGTGGCATTGGAGTTGCCCCCGCTTGCGGCCATGTCAAAGTCGATGACCACCATGACTGTGGTGGATGTGAGCGAGCAAGTGCTGGCCCATCGGCCAGACTTTCACGGGCGCGAATGAAGGATGGTCAAGATAGATGATGGTGGATGGATGCAATGGTAAAGCTCTAGGCAAAGCTTCCAGAAATCTCGAAAGCTGAGCTCCAATTCGGCTCCGGAGATGTGGCTTCTGGGCTTAACATTCTCAGAAATGCAAGCACGCGGAAGGCAGCCGAGTGATTTCGGCTTGACCGGGCCTTTGTTCGGTGAGCTGATTGGACTGGATGCGAAGGCCCTCAAAATAACTGATCGGCCGACGCGAAGAGGCGGAAACGCGTCCCCTGCTTTGAATTTTGAGGCATTTTCGATTCCAATTCAAGCAAGCGCGAAAGCGGTTGGATGACAGCAGCAGCAGCAGCCAGAGAGTTGAGTTCAAGACCCAAGTCAGACGAGCGATTTCTGAAACTGAGTGACTTGTACTGACTGACTTGGATCCTCAAGCATGAAGCGGAGTTGACATTTGTGACGCTCAAGGCACGTCGGCAAAACGCCTGACACTGGTCTGATGCACTTCGTGTTGCATCTGCCAATCATCAATCTCTAGTTGTCTCGTCAGGGTCCGTTTCAGAGCGGATTACCAACCGTTGACGCAGCTGATGCGTCGGCCGTGACTCCTCCACTGCATTGCAGCAGCAAAGCTGTACGGCCTCCTTATCTCCCGCGGCCCTTGTCCAGCCGACACCCCGTCACTCCTCAAGCTTGTGTGTTGCAGCCCCCTCGTTGTCCCCACCCCAACCGCTTCATCTTCATCTCGAACCCCATCCATCTCGTGTGCTCCTACTTGGTCCAGCTACTACAACCGCATCTCGACCTTCAAGCTCTATCTCCGTGAGCACCTCTTGCCACGCATATACACCCCATCAACCATAGACGTAAGCCTCACATCGCATTCAAGACGCCTCTCGACCTCAAAACATCTGCAGGTTCAAACCGAGGCGAGGCGAAGACCATAACGAAACGCACTTCAAACAGCATCGAGCTGGTAGCGCTGTCTGCCTCTCAAACGCATCCCTCCACCGCCCTCGGCGAACAACGTTCCCGCCACGTTCACTCTTCAGTAGCCAAAGCAGACCACTCGCCGTCTTCAGAGACACCAGAGGCGCTCGACTCTCAAGACGACGCCTCGCAAAACCTAGATATCCCCGCCAAGATGTTGACAACACGGTCCCTCGTGCCTGTGTTTGTCGTCGGCATGTTGCTGACCGGCATCGGTAACTCGCTACTCAACAAGTATCAGGACATGCAGTGTGTCGCCAATTGCGACTCGCCAGATCCAAAGCAGCGTGAAGAGTTCTCCCAGCCGGTCTGGCAGACGCTCCAGATGTTTTTGGGCGAATGCCTCTGTCTGCTGCCCGTCCTCTTCCGCGTGCTCTATAACCGCTATGTGGGCAACGACGGAGATGCAGCGCTCAAGAAGCCCTTGCTCCAAGCACCGCCAGACTCGGGCATTATCTTTGACGCCGATCCGTCTTCTCGTCAACGCGGCACCTCAGCCATCTCGTCGTACGAGGCCACGCGCGGTCGCGTACACACAGGCGCCACCCACGCCCCCACCACCCCGTCCTCCACTCCCGCGCCGCCGTTCGAGATTGCCTCGCGTGCTGTTCAACCAGGCGAGTTGGGCGACTCTGACTTTACGGACATCAACGACAGCAGCTACATCCGCGCCGTCGACGCCGACGAGATTGGCGCGTTCAAGGGTGAGGCCTTGTCGGGCAAGGCCGTCGGCCTCTTCTTCATGCCTGCCCTTTGCGATATCTGCGGCACCACGCTCATGAACGTCGGGCTTCTTTTCACTCCTGTCAGCATCTACCAGATGACGCGAGGCGCTCTTGTGCTCTGGGTCGGTGTCTTCTCGGTTATCTTCCTCAGGCGTCACCTGCACCTCTTCCAGTGGCTCAGCCTGGTCACTGTCATGATGGGTGTTTCCGTCGTCGGATTGTCCGGAACCGTGTTCAAGGCGCCCGAAGCGACTGGTTCTTTCGACGAGGATGACGAGATCGGCGAATCTGCACAAGCGCTGTTGGGTGTTTTGCTTATTCTCTTTGCTCAGCTGTTTACGGCATCGCAGTTTGTGTTAGAGGAGAAGATCATGTCGCGCTACTCGGTCGAGCCCTTGCTCGCCGTCGGATACGAAGGCATGTTTGGCGCTCTTACCACAATGCTCGCCATGCCGCTGCTGCACTACTTTGTCGGTCGAACACCCGAAGGCCGCGGGGGCTACTTCGACATGTCGGCTGGCTTTTACCAGATCATCTCGGTGTCCACCGTGTTCATCTCGAGCATTGCCATCTGCTTCACCATTGCTTTCTTCAACTTCTTTGGTCTCTCCGTTACACGCAACGTATCCGCTACTGCCAGGAGCACGATTGACACGTGCAGGACGCTGGGCATCTGGATCGTCAGTCTGACCCTCGGCTGGGAAACGTTCAAGCTCACCTCGGGCAGTCTGCAGGTACTGGGCTTCGTATTGCTCGTCTACGGCACATTCTTGTTCAACGGTATTGTTGGACCTCCTGGCTGGTGCGATCCTTACCGCGGAAGAGGCGGGTATAGACAGGTCAGCACCGATGGCGACGAGACCGAGACCGAGGACGAGCGTGCATAATATTGCCTCGAATTGATCGCTTCATTTCTGTAACACTAGCCAATATTCGTCCGCATAGATGCAATCTGCATGACACCATTGCACCACGTTGCTTGTGCTCGTTGAGATGTGTGAATGTTGGTGCGATTTGCCACCTCTAAACAGATGGGGCGACCGATGAGCAGACGGCGGTGGTGGTTGGTGTTAGCCCCAGCGCTAAACTTGATCAGACCGACTGGTCGCAGCCTTCGTCTTGATTGTTTGAGCACGGTTGTCGTTGTAACATACAGCTCTGCTTTCCACAAGTGTGATGTCAGTACGATGCACACTGGTTTGTGTCACAACGTGTTGCGTGTACAGAGTCACTGACATGTCTGTTTTGGGCAGCTGCAGGAAAAAGGATCGCATCGCCCATGATAGAGTCTTCTCGAGTTGGTCTGCTAAGGGTGACGAGGGACTACGGCGAGGTTCAAGTTATCGTCTGCATTGGATACGGCCGAACAAGGATTCTCATGACATCGTCGCTGCAGGGGAGTGATCCAAGGCGACGCTCAACCTGACCCGAAACTCAGATGTGCGCAATGACTTGTCGTCGTGCCTGTGCGTCTGTGTCAAGGTATTCACTGAACAAGAAGCAGCACACCGCGGATGCATTGTGAGCTAGTTCATGAGCGTTGACGGCGAGAGCTTGTGTGTCAACGGGAGGCGGGTACAGTGTCAACTTTGACGCGGCGTGTGTCGCCTCGACGGCCAGACAAGTTACACAGCCACAAAGCGCATCGACGTCAAGTTTCATTTCGCGAGCACGATGCGAAGAAAGAGGGTAAACTCAAAATTGTGACAACGTCAAAGTATGGGCAGAGGGCAGACGGCTTGACAAACCGTGCGGAAACGGAGCGAGACGTCAACCGCAAGACGCACACAAGGTCCAATTGCGTCTCAGAGTATCTCCACTTGGCAACAAGCACTTGGGATGCGAGTTCGCAGCGGACAGGCGGTGCGTCGGTCTGTGGCCTGCTCAAGTTGTCAAGCGATTGACGTCTCTAAGTTCATTCACGAACTCACCTGCGAGCCGCACTCATACCGATCTCGGATTCGCCATGTCTTCCGAACGTCAGCACAAAGGTCACACAAACCAATCTGGGGTCATTGTACAGATTCGATTTTTGGAAGCGAGCGAGCGTGCATAGACGAACAGAAGACGGCTGCGCTCGACGCAAGAAGCTCTCGAGTGTGGTAGTAGGTGAGCCAGCAAAGGTATGGGATGCAACAGCATGCGAATACCTCGGATAGCGGAAGAGTGTGTGTATGTGAAAAGGAGCCGACATCTCGAGCCGTTTCTCGAGATGGCAACTCTAGTGGGACAGCGAATCGATCATGCCGTGCGCTAGGCCCGCCTTTTTGGGATGCAAGGGAAAAGATGACAGCGAAAACAAGAAAGATGCTAGGCGGATGCAAGAAGGGTCGAGAAAAAAACAAGACGATTCCCAACTGTTTAGGCCTGGACCTTCTTGGCCGACTTGCGGGCAGCCTTGTGGGCGGCAAGCTCCTGCTTCTTCTCGGCGACGCGCTTGGCAATGAGCTGCTCGTACTCCTCCTTCTGGATCTTCTGGGCCTCTGCCCTGCGGATCTTGAGCGAGCGCAGGTGACGCTTGCGCTGGAGACGCTGAGCGGTCACGAGACGCTGGATCTTGGGAGCCTTGGTGTATGGCTTGGCGCCCTCCTTCTTGGGAACGACCTCGCGGCGAACGACAAACTGACGGACGTCATCCTCCTTGGAGAGGTTGAAGAACTTGCGGATGTGGTTGGCACGCTTGGGACCGAGGCGCTTGGGGACGGTCGACTCGGGGTCGGTGAGGCCGGGGATCTCCTTCTCGCCCTGCTTGACGACGATGAGGTGGAGAGCCTGGATATCGGGGCCGACGATGCAACCACGGACCGACTTGCGCTTGCGCTCACCAGTGCGGCGGGGGCGGTAGCACGAGTCACCCTTGGAGAGGAGAAGGCGGACACGGTTGGGGAGGAGGACGCCCTGCTTCATGGGGAAACCCTGCTTGTCGTTACCACCGCCGATGCGGAGGACATAGCCCTTCCACTCCTCGCCGAGCGAGTCGACCTCGACGTCCTGCGACATGCGCTTCTCGTAGAAGCAGCGAACGAGACGCTCATCCTGGATGTCGAAAGACTTCTGGGCACCCGTGGCCGGGTTAGCAACGTTGAGCTTCATCTGTGGGTGGATGTAGAATAAGAGTGCGGATGGTGAGTATGTCGGATCTGAGAGGCTGTAACACGTGGTGGACGCATCAAGACGAGGAGCGCAATCGCTATAGAGACACAGCACGTCCAAGAGAGATTCCGGGAGACGAACGAAATCAAGTGTGGAATGCATGTGAGGGTCATGACCAATGCTGAATTGGTTGGATGCGATCATGCCTGTTGTCCGGCTTCACCGCTTGGTGCTACGATAGAGGTGCGATGGAGATGTCCAATGTCCGGTGCAGCCCGGAGATGAGCCAAGCCAGCGACACTGCTGCTTCGTTCTGCCAAGTCTGCTGTTGTAGATGATGTGTCGAACAAACGACTTTGCTGTCCGGTTTGTTCCTCCACGACCGGGCGTCCAGCATCGTCCTCTTCATCTCGAAAACGCAATCATGTTGCCGATATCGCAACAACGAATCCATGCCAGGATCCTGACTGCAACCTTCATTGACGGTGAATGCTTTCGTCATGACCTGTCGTCCCGCTGACCTGTGCTCGCGTCGATGAGCCCATTGCTTTGCGACATGTACGCTGCTCGAACGAAGATGATGCTGCACTCGTCGTTCCCATAGTCTCGCTGCTGTGATACGTTTTGCATGCTGATGAATGTAAGGTGCTGATGTGCGGTTGGTACAAAATGCCGTCTGCTGTCCGAAGGTTGCTGGGCGGTGTGCTGTGTCTCTGCGAATGTGTGCTGGTGTCGTCGAATGCTTGCTGATATCGGAAACCTACCTTGAGGGATAGTTGATATGATGAGGTGGGAAGTCAGAGAGGATCGTGAGCAAACTCGATTTGCAAAGTCGACACTGACTGCTTGCTCGTCCGCGCGCGTGTGTGGCCTTGGGTGTCAGTAGCGTTCTTCCTCGTGGTCTGCTTGGTCGACTCAACTTCAGAACCAAGCACACACACGGCTCTCCAGAGGAGACTTGGACCCGAGGCCAGTGAGTGAATAGTGAAATTTGTTTCAAGGCCTCGGTTCAAATTGAATTCGTTTGAGCTCGGCCGAGGTCACGTTCAGGGAAATCTTACTACAAATTCAAACGAAGTTGAATTTCTGTAAGAATTTTTGGAAGACCTGCGATGCACTGAGATCGGTGGTTGCAATGTGCCAATGACCGCTGCCGTTCCAGCCTGTGACCCCAAATCGAGCGACCAAATCACAGCACACCACAGCACACAGCAATACAGCACACAAGCGTCAACGCAAGTCGGCACCGCGGAGGCAGCGAGAGCGAATCCACGTTTGGCTGGGTTAGACGAACTACTCACCATCACTCCTTCTCTCCTACCTCTAGGAATCTAGTCCACCGTCGTCATCCTCAAGATCAAGAATAGTTAGGTACGTCTATCATTGCCTCAAACACACGTATTCGGCCGCGACATTGCCTCACACGAGCCGTTCAACTGACCATTTCCTTGTTTGCCTTGTACAGGTATGTACGCATGAACAAAGGATTCGTCAGTTGGGGGGAAAGCATTTCGACATCAGCTGAGGATATTAGGCGGTCTTGCAGGTACTGTCGCCATGACTTTGGAAAGGAGCCAGGGAGATACGGGCTGCTTGCCTCGCAGTCGCGATGTTGGATGATCATGCAGCCACCAACCGACCATATTGAAGCACAACACAGCCATACATAAACAGCAGCAGCAACGTCGAGTCCAGCACACCAGCAACCTCGACGCATTCGATTCACCGCCATCAACCGAGTCGACGTACTTTCGATATACACATCTGCACTGCGAGAGCATCCGACGTTGCATGATCATTTCGGTGGATTGGATCCGAACGATGGGCACTGAAATGGGAGGAA
The DNA here is from genome assembly GCA_928724755.1 of Sporisorium exsertum. Taxonomy (NCBI): domain Eukaryota; kingdom Fungi; phylum Basidiomycota; class Ustilaginomycetes; order Ustilaginales; family Ustilaginaceae; genus Sporisorium; species Sporisorium exsertum. The sequence continues at coordinate 972,068 of CAKMXK010000001.1, forward strand.
ATGCAGGTGCTTGTGGAACGCTCCGTAAGGATGCGTGAAGCCAGGCGACCTAGAGAGGGAGGACGATCCGTAGAACGAGCTTCATGTTGGTCTAGTGCTGACTGTTTGCTGTCTTTCTGTCCAACCTTCCACCGCATCTTCTGTCTCGTATCCGACACTTTTGCATCACCACTTTCGACACTCGACTATCGTTCGATACTTGACCATCTCCAGCCAAAATGGGTCGCATGCACTGTAAGTGTTCACCATCAATGGGCGAGCACTCCACATCCATCAACAGCCTTGTTCCGCTCTTGTCTACATCATGGTCCCACCTTGCATCAAAAGGTGTCGCGCGGCATCATGAGGGCGCAGTGACGTCGGTCCAGCTAACTCTGCTACCGTGGATCAGGCCGTCACAGCCCTCGCACGCCAGGCGTTCCCAACTTGTTGTCGCTTGCGACCATGATCGCGAAAGGAAGCATCAAGGCTGTTGGTCAAAGAGTCCGCTCGCCCAACCATAGTCACGACCATTCGACATCAGAGAGACTGACATCCTTGTTCACTTGCATCGACGCATCATTGCCACTTTCTCGCTCCACAGCCAAGGGAAAGGGTATCTCCGCCTCGGCTCTGCCTTACCGCCGCACTCCCCCCTCGTGGCTCAAGACCACCCCCGAGGAGGTCGTTGAGCAGATCACCAAGCTCGCCCGTAAGGGTATGACCCCCTCGCAGATCGGTGTTCAGCTGCGTGACTCGCAGGGTATCGCGCAGGTGCGCTTTGTCACTGGTAACAAGATCCTGCGTATCCTCAAGTCGCAGGGTCTTGCTCCTCAGATCCCCGAGGATCTCTACCACCTGATCAAGAAGGCCGTCTCGGTGCGCAAGCACCTCGAGCGCAACCGCAAGGACATGGACTCCAAGTTCCGCCTGATTCTCATCGAGTCGCGTATCCACCGTCTTGCGCGTTACTACAAGACCAAGGGCGCCGTCGCTCCTACGTTCAAGTACGAGGCCGCCACCGCTTCCACCCTCGTTGCCTAAACGCATCCCTTGTCTACCCTTGTACTATGTTCCTTCTGGGCCGGCTTCCATTTGGGCCACACCGGGTGCTCGTATGATTTTTGCATTTCCTCCCCAACCACCAAAAATTGCAACCCAAGTCCTGTCCTCAACACGCAGGCGATCCTTTCCCGTTTACAGTGCTGTGTGTGTGTGCTTGACTTGCCGCTCAAAACGGGATGCGATGCGAAAGATGTTTGAGATTGCACTTGAACGATGGGAAAAGGTAATGTGAGATGCAGATATGGACGGAAACAGATCAGGACACCAGAAAGCCGTGCGAAAGTGAGACACCAATCGAAGAATGCATGCGAGGATAGAATATGAACGAGGAAAGAAATGCAAAAGAAAACTGTCTATAGCGAAAACTGCTTCAACCCAGTATGCCGATGCTGTCCGAGTAGGTAGGCAGCGCCTGAGTCGGATGACGAGCACTCGTGACCGTGGCCGCACGACGACGAGATCGTGCCGCAACTACAGCCGCCGCATGCTCGCGATCGATGAGTCCCAGAGCGAGCTGTTCGGTCAACTCGTCTTCCTCATCCACATCGGCATCATCGGGGATGGGGTCGAGGGACGGTACTTCGAGCGCGGATCTGGACGAGCTCGACTCGCTGCTGACCGAAGCTGCGGAGGAGACGAGGGTCTCGCTTTCGACAGCGGTGGACGCAGGGGTGGACGTGAGACTGCTGAGCGCGGTGAGGTCGAGCGAGCGTCGGAGCGGCGTACGTGCCAACGGTGTCGCTTGAGCCGAATAGTCTTCCTCGTCTTCCGCGTCTGCCTCAGCAGCAGGTGTAGGGGGCCTAGCTGGACGACGTGCGATGCGGGAAGCAGAAGCCTCAATCATGCGCTCTTCGTCTTCTTCCAGCACGTCCACGGTGGAAAGCGCGTCGTCCTCCAGCGACTCGGCTACCTGCTGTCGTGTGAAATCAACCGTGTCCGGGTTGGCAGCGACATGCACTGGAGGCGTCTCCATCACCACGTGGCTCTCTCCCGCAGCTGCGGGCGACGACGACGTGGAAGCTTGCGGCTCGCTATCACCAGGAAGCGAGATCTTGAGGCGAAGCCTGTACTCGATCCGCAACGCTTTGAACGAGAAACTCGGAACCACCAGGCGAAGTTCGGGCTCCTGGATCAATTTCTGCTTCAGCGGCGCCGACGAGCCAGCCTTGATCATCTTTTCGTAGCGTCCGATGGCGAAGTTGCCCGTGTAGATCTGCCTTGCCTGTCCCTGCTCGTAAAAGGGTGGCAGATGTTCATCGGACTGACGCTCCATGTTGACGATACGGATGCGTTCGGACCACGAGTGAGGCCCGCTGAAGCTGGCGAGATTGTCCGGGTCTTCCTTTTCGATGACAAGAGTGCCGAGACGCGAGTAGGTCATGACGGATCGCACAAGGCTCAATTCGACATTTGGGACGTACGATCCGACGAGATGCTGCGGTAGGCGGAGCTCCAGACTAAAAGGAATCTTGGTCTCCATGTAGAGCGCAGCCATGGCCGGCACCGAGAGGATGGCTTCGAACGAGCCTCGACCTCCCGGCAGCGGACTCTCGAGCGAGTGTGTCAACCAACCTTTCATGCGTCCATCGACGCCCTCCTTTACATTGATGTAGCTCTTGCGTCGACAACCAGGAATACTTGGCCTCGAGATGGAACGAGCGATGGCGCTAGGAGCAAACGCGGGAGGCGCTTCGAGATCGAGGGCGCCAAACACTTCCTGCGTGCGGCGGAAGCCTCCTAGATCGGAAGCCCACGAATCTTCGTCCGCGGTCTCCTCTTCCTCTTCCGCATCCTCCTCCACCTCTCCGTCACCGGAATGAGCAGAAGTTGCATCGTGCGAAGCGACGCGTTCGGTTGAGATGGAACGATCGCCTCGCGACGTCACGCGGCGTGCTCGAACGGGTTCCAGCGTCGGCACAGCTAAACCGGCCGTACGGGGAGGATAGGGCTCGACGGAAAAGGAGAGGATGATTCGTTCGCCGCGCTTGGATGGCAGCAGCAGCGATCCGAAGCGCTGCCTGCTCACGATGATGTCGATCTCATACTTGATTCGTGCCATGGGTCGCACTTTTTGGCCGTGCAGCTTTTCCTTGACATGACCAAACAACTGATTGGGCTTGGGCGGAGTGTAGCGGGTTTCCATGTCGATGGAAGGTGGCAGGTCGATGTACTGCTTTCCCCGCTTGAACGACTTTTTGAGCTTGCTGTCGAGCATGTCGAGCGCAGAAGCGTGCAGCTTGAGAGGCAGGACAAAGCTGAAAGGCACCGCGAGATTGTTGCGTCGGCCATGGTCCACCAGCCCAGTCTGTTCGAGTTCAAAGGCCCCCGATTCGAGATCCGCCTTGGTGGCAAGCGTCTTTTGTTCGCAGAAGAACAGGAGCTGGCGTCGAGCGATACCATGGTCATGGTCCATGGAATAGTAGCTCGAGTCGCCTGCACCGAAGACCGAGGTCTCGAGCTCTCCTCGAATGCGTGCTTTGATGCCGGTGATGATACCACGTTCGGGATCGTTGCGGAGGAGATGGACTGCGCCTTTGATCTCGTCGCCGGGTCGGTAGGTCTTATAATCGAGCGAATCGGAAGGACCTTCGAGAAAGGCGATGGTCTGGCATGCGTGTTGATCGGGTGCGGAAGACAAGGGTTTGACCTTGCCCCCGACGTCGATGCGGGCTGCGTATCCTCGGTTGACGGTGCTTGAGGTGCTGAATTCGGAACTGTCGGTCAAGATGGAAGCTCTGCAGCTGTCGAAGGTGGCCATGCGCGCCAGCGTCGAGCCTGCCATCAACTGCGCAGAAGGTTGGGATTGCAAGCGATTGGGGATGCTGGCGTTGGCGTTGTTGGGTAGAGTGGCGAGATTTTCGCGAGTCAGCGGCCCAGCGAGACCCCCCGTATGAGCGGAAGGGCCGACAAGGGATGCACTGCTCGACAGCGAGCCTGCAGGCCGCTGACCGGCTCCCAAGGCACTACGCCATGTATCGGGACTGGTGGCACTACTGACCACGGCCATTGTGTTGAGGTCTTCGTCGTCGTTGTTGATCACCTCAAAGAGTTGGTATGGCGTCGTTCATGCCGTGAGGATGAGAGGGCGTGAAAGATGAAGCAAGCTATAAAGTGGGCGAGGGAGGGGCAGGCACAGTTTGCCCTCTCAGCGAAGGCAGGGGAAGCGTGTGAACCGCGATAAGAGAGCCCCACAGGGAACAAACTCTCTGACGCAACAAGCAATCGAAGCTGGAAAAGGCCGTCATCTCGGCCCGACGGAGAAAGGAAAGTGCTCAGCAAGCAGTGCCAAGAATCCCGACCCAGCGGGAAGGAAGCTCTGATCCGATAACGGGCAGGCCACGGAATCTCGCATTCCGCCTTAATGTCGTAATTGACTCCGCTAAGCAGTGAAAGAACGGCAGCTTGGCGAGACAAGGGAAGTGGGGGAAATGCATTTTCAAACTGCGGGTCCACGGAGCATACAGTATTGCGGGGCAGGGAACAAGAGCAAATCCACGCTCTCGTTTGGCTCTCGAACTCAACTACGCCGACACCGGCGACCTTTCCGACAGAGCTCACTCATCGTTTCCATGTGACCAGGAAAGGGGGGTTACATGATGCTACTTACATCACAACGTGTTCGTCTGTCTTGAGCGGAGCCAGCGTTCGAGTGGGTGCAAAGACTCGGATTATGGTGCCGATGATGAGGCTGTGTTTGCGAAGATCAGCTGCATTCCGAAGTAGAAGAATTGCACGGAAACTGCGCTCCGACACACGGCCCGGCCTTCCCGAGCAGGGCTCACTCCTTCGCGTTTCAACGTAGCCTCCCATTTCGTTCGCATGTGGGATCCGCAGTTTGATGCTGCTCAACCATGATCACAGCATTGTACACTCACACAAGCAAGCAAGCGATTCAAACCGATACAAAGTGAATGTCAAGTCAACCTGAAGCCCTTCGTTCGTCCTCTGAACCCAGCAAATCAGGAAGCATACTTCTCCTTGCCGACGATCCTGACCCGCTCGGATCGGAGGAAATCGCTAATACGATTGCAGCCGAATACCGTGACCTTCTTCAAGCTGGTCAGGTTGCGGCAGATCTTGTCCAGACTATCATCATCGACGGCTCGTACGAAGGAAAGGTCGAGCAGCTCCAGCCTCGGAAGGTTCTTGGCGTTGGCAAGCACCTCGAGGCCCTTATCCGTGATGCCATCCACCGAATTGAGCGACAGCTCGACCAGCTCCGATCCTGAATGCGTCAGCATGGGCTTCATCAGGCTATCGTCGAGCTTGAGCATTCGGTCCAGGTGCAGATACGAGATGCCAGGCACGCCTTCCTTGGACCATTCGGAAAACATCCCAGCCACCGTCTCGGCTTCGAGCTTTTCGCATCCGACCAGACGTAGCGCCTTAAGCTTGTGACAGAATGGCCTGATGCCCTCGTCGATGATGCGGTCAGTAAGATCAATGTTCTTTGAGACGTCCAGGTGAACGAGATTCTTGCCGACGGCTTTGAGCAGGTTGACCACCTCGTCGTCTTCGAGCGACTTGGGTGGGATGCCTGGCGCCGACACACCTGGGTCCGAAACGTCGAGATACGTCAGCTGTTCTCCGTAGCTTTCGAGCGGCTGCAGCATCGTCTTGTCCAGCGGGCCGATCTGCGCCAAGCCCAGCTCCCGCACATTCGGGCAGTGCTTTACCATGGCCTCAGCGCACGACAGATCAAAGCGCGGCGATTCGCGGATCTTGAAGCTCTTGAGCCGAGCACCGACGGCCTCAAAAAAGCGGTGCCACGCTTCCTTGCGCACCAGAAAGGGGCCATAGAGCTCGACGCTCCTGAGCTTCGGCAGCTTCTTGGCCCAAGCATCCATCGCATCGTTGTCCAGCATACCGCACAGCTGCAAGTTGATGTGCTCGAGATTGGGCGCAAATACAGCGATGCTCTGCAAAGACTCGCTGTCCAATTTGCTGCAGTCGTACAGCGAGAGCGTAGTGATGGTGGGAGACAGGAACAGCTGCAGCGTCCTGGGGTTGAGACTGCGGTTCTTGGAGATCGACTTGCTGATCGCATCCATGTTGCGAAAGCCAATGTGTCCGAGCGCCTCGACATCCTCGATGTGGCGGCTGATCACTTCGACGCAGTAGCTCTGCAAGCTGCGGAAGCTCTGACGCAGACCGTCTTGCATCGTCTTGCGCCGCACCTGCTTCTTCTTTGGAGTTGGTTTCGCTTTGGCGTCGGAGCCAGCTCCGTTCGGACCCTTGTATGCAGGACCGCAGCGGTGGCAGAGTGGACCCTTTTCAGACATCTTGGTATACGAAGTGATGGTGAACTTCATCTTGCACATGCCGCAATACGCGATGCTGCCCGGTGTCCTGTTGGCGTACGTGAAGTTGGCTCGCGAGCTGCTAGCCTGCGGCAGACCCAGCGAATCTTCCCAATCGACAGGTGCTGGGCCCTTTTTGGGTGGACTTTTCGGTTGGTAGTCGTCGTCATCGTCATCTTCCTTCTTGGCTTTCTTCTTCGCTTTGCCATTGGTGGTGGTGCTGCTGGCTTCTGCATCGACTTCGTCTTGCTGCGCACGCTTCTTTCCGTTCGATCGTGTCTGTCGTCCTGAGCTCGTGCTCGCTTTGGTTTCTGTGCTGGGCGTGGTGGCGGCAGCTGCTGCAGCTGGGGGAAGATCTTCGTCTGTCTCGTCATCCTCTTCGAAGTTCATCGAGCTGCCACTGCGAGCCAAGGGGCGGCGTGGGCGGGCCGCTGGTGCAGGCGAGGCAGCGGAAGGCGAGGCTGAAGCGGCTTGTCCATTGCTGGCTGCTGCAGCGGCGATGGCGGCTTGTTCCTGCTGGTCCTGATCCCGTCGTCGGAAACGGTTGGCGTTTCTGGCCGTGATACCTCGCTCCCTGAGGAACTCGGTGAGCGCCGATGTGGGTCCGCGAACGTTGGACATGCTAGCAGCTTGAATGCCAGATTGAGGCTTCGAGGCGCTTCAAGGTGAAGACGTCGAGGCGGTCTGGAACCCGAGCTGAAGACGGGATGAGGTGAAAAGCGAAGAGGTCCGGGTGGGTGGCAAAAGCGAGGTGTGTCGCGTGTGTATGCACAATTCCAAAAAAAAGCTGAGTCGAGTTTCTTCCTGAGACCGGAAGCTTTGAAATTTCAAAAGCCATGCCTCCACACCCTGCTGTGCCACGCGCTCTGCGGTGAATACTGTAGGCATCTGATCCCTGCATGACCGACAATCTGACATTAGGCCGATTTCAGCTCCTAACGTTCACAGTCACAGAGTCTTCAATGGCTGTCTACGATCGTGTCACTTGGTATCAGAGTCAAAGCGTATGTTACAAGTCGAGACTGGACACTTCCATCTAGAGGGCACGGGTGTAGTTGGAAGGAAAGATGCCAGAGCGGCCATCGACGGTGCCACGCCACCACATTTCGTCTTCCTGTCCCGTCACCTGGATAATGTCGCCTGTCTTGAAGTGCAAATCGGTCTGCTCCTGTCCAGCAAAGTCGTAAAGAGCCTCGACTCGCGAAGGAAGAGACGAGTGGGTGTGGGCGGTGTTGCTGGCCGAAGCGGAAGCGTCCTGTTGCTGTAGCCGTGCTTTTTCCTGCTCAGCGGTCTCATACTGAGCAGCACCGGTTGGAGGGTCGGACGGATGGGTAAAGGGATTCGGAGCAAGGTCGCTGCTAGGAGCGGCAGCATCGATTTGCTTTCCACCCTGTGCATTGACAGGCGCGTTGGCGAATCTGATCGAGATGCAGAGAACAGAAGGAGTGTAAGTCTGTGTGTTCCAAGCTGATGTCAACAATACAGGCATATATGAGCTTACTCGTAGTCAGGCGGGAGGTCGGTGTACTGCGGAGAAGTGGCACTCGAGCCAGATGCTGCAGCTTGACCATCGCCGGCAGGAGGAGGTGGCACCCTTCGAGCTGAGAGGCCTCCGACGGGAGCTGCGGGTGCACCGAGCTGCTGTTGCTGTTGCTGTTGCTGTTGCTGTTGCTGTTGCTGTTGCTGTTGCTGTTGCTGTTGCTGTTGCTGTTGCTGTTGCTGTTGCTGTTGCTCCTGGCTAGCGTAGTTGCTGGCGTCTTTCATGTCTTCTTCAGTCAGCTCGAGGTCGCCCGGCGTAGTGCCTTCAGGGATGTGGTCGGTACCCATCAGCTCTGGCCTACCCTCAGCAGCGTAGATGGTCTGCCACAAAGGCGTCACCGCAGCAGGAGCAGGTCCAGGGAGCTGGCCAGAGAGGATGCTGTCGACTGTGATGCCGGGCGATTTGTAGAATCGTCCATTCTCGTCATCGCGTTTGAGCACGATGGTGCCGTCCAACTGAAGGCCGGCGTAAAACCCCTTGCTCTTGACGTAGGACCAGCACGGTGCTGCTGCATGTACACCAGACTCGACTTGGGCGCCGTTGCCGACAGGCCCAAAGGCAACAGACAGCTCACCGCCGAGGCTGACCTTGGGACGCTTGAATGCATCTACCGCCTTCTGGCTTCGCAGCACCAAGACGACATCGTAGATATCGAGTCCGATGAGGAAGCCATATCCAATAGTGTGGATCAGAAGACCCGAAGGTGCGGACCACGAGCCATCTGGCAGACGAGAGATCACAACGCCGGAGCCAGATGCACCCGAAAGACCGAATCCGGTTCGGAAGACGGTAAAGATGGCAAGACCTTGCGCCTTTTGAAGCACCTTGGGAGGGATCTTGCGAATGACCTTCTGCGTCTTGCGACTGTCGTACTTGTGCGGATCCTTGATCTTTTTGCCCTTGGCATCGTATTGGGGTGCTGCAGGCGGAATCACGGCGTTCTGGTCGTTGAGGCCTGCTGCATTGTTGGCGTCTACTTCGACAGAGGCGCCTTTGGAGGTGAAGGTGCGCAGGATACGAGCAGCTTTGTCGCATTCCAGGCCGAGCTCGGTGGGCCAGAAGGATTCGGCGCCAAACTTGCCGGCGGTGCGGTTGGTCCAGTGACCAACGGGGGCAAGCACGTTCCAAGTGCCCGTCTCGAACTTTTTGAATCCCTGCTTGAGCTTGTCCCACTTGGGATCGTCAGTCTTGAGCTTCTTCTTGAGGTCGATTGGCATCCTGAGCGGTTGGATGTCTATCTGCGTAGGGTCCGGAGACAGTGATGGTGTAGGGAGCTGTCCAGAGTCGATGGTGGGAACAGAAAGAACTTGCATCGCCCGATGCCTTTAAGATGCACAAGGCCAAAAGCGTGCAGCGAGCGGCACGCAGCCTCCAGAGGAGTGTCCGCGGACCAAAAAAGTGATGACATCTGTGCGGCCAAATATTACAAAGGTTGCTTGTCGAGCTTCGCTTGTGTGGGCCCATATTATTCTTTAGTTTTCTTTTTTCTTTAAAAGTCCGTCTGAACCTATCGTCATCCGTTGACCGCCGGTCCTAACGGGTTTAGATGTGTGATGAATATGCTTGTCAAGGTCATAACAGTCTCTTATATTCGCTGTACATGCTCCGTGCCGAGAGCTGGGAGGTCAGCTTTGAAATAACACAACACCAAGTCCGTTCGAGACAAACAGGACCACATTGAGATGCAAGAGACCTCGCACATGTCTACTAGGGGCTTGGCTTACGCTGCGCTATAGGGCAATCCAGATGAAGACCCTCATCTTCTTGAACGTGACTGCCACATACGCTAAGTTTCCAAACGTCTGCAATATGGAATTGTCCTTCCTTGTCGAGCAAATGCGATACAAATGAGTCATGTCTACTGATACGATCCGTTGTGTGTGTATGTGTACGTGTGGGAGAGAGAAAGAGAGAGAGAAGAGGGAAAGACAGAAAGGTGAATTGACAAGCCGGGTCCGCAAAACAATGAGATAACGAGACTACAGTCCCATCTTCTTGTGACGATAGAACCACCTAATGCGGTCGCGCTGCCACCACGACAGACCGCCAACCGCACCGAGCACAACCACCACAACCACAACAGCGATTGCAGCCTTTGCACCCGTGCTAAGTCCGCCGCCACCTTGATGCGGGTACGCCGCGTCAGTGGGCAGACCGGATGCCACGTTGGCAGCGCCACTGGAAGTAGTGAAAGCAGGATCCTTGGTCACATTCCTCGCAATGCGAGAGACGACGGCAGCGATGAAGGGCGCGTTGTAGTCAAGCGCGATCTCGGTCTCGGGCCAGTCATCTCGGATGTCAAAGAAGCGGTCCTGCCTGTCTGGGCCTCCCACCACGGCGCCGTAGAGCACGTGGAGCTCCTCCGGCGGGCTGTTGTTGATGTTCGTAATGTCGTTGCCGCCAGAGGCCATGGCGGAGTGCGGATTCTGTGGGGAGTTGGGGTGCTGTCCCACAATGTAAGGGCCATTGTAGTTGTTGTCTCCAAGCAAATAATCGACCTGCGAATCGGCGAGCGATCGATATGCGCTCGTCTTGGCCGAGGTGGTGGCAAAGTTCGAGTAGAGATCGGCGATGAAAGCGGCGTTGAGGGCGGGATTGAGACTGTTCGAGTCGCTGTCTCCCTTCCACCAGTAGAGGCCGCCTTTGGTCTGACTGACATACTGCATCTTGCCTTCGGTGAGGCGGTCAAAGTACGACTCGGCATCGTTCTGGAAGCGCGACATGCTGAGGCCCAGCGAGGTGTTGCGCTGGGCCATCTGCGTGGCGAGGACGGGAAGCGCTGCTACTTTGCGGTCCCAGTTGAGTGCGGCGTTGATGCTGGCAAAGGCGTTGGTGCCATTGGGGTAGAAGGTGAGTGCTTGGTTGACATAGCTGGCGTCTCCTTTGGCGAGTGCCATCCACAAGCCTGCGAATGCCAGGTCATCCTGGTAGTCGCTTGACGCGTAACTCTGACCTGCGACGGGTTGTGCAACTTGATAGACCTGCTGGGGCGAGCTGTTGATGGCGAGGTCCCAGAGACCGTCGGCGTGGCGCAGCAGTGCTTCGGAATAGGTGCGGTTGCGGATGCTGGGCACACCTCCGAGCTGCGCGCCGTTGGGGCCGGTGGGAAGTGATTGACCGCTGTACAGGTAAGCGGATGCGGCGAAAGCAGCGGCACAGCTGGCAAAGGCGTCGGTTCCTGGGTTCTGCCGAGTGACGCTGTAGGAGGGTCGCGGACCGGGGATGTCGAGGTCTCCCCCCCAGTACTGGTCATCGATGGTAGGGTTGCCGACTAGAACCCAGAGGGTATTTTCATCCGAATGTGCCTTGGAAAGCCAGTCGAGGCCCCATCGGAGCGTCGAGTCGAGGTAGGCGTCCTGTGAGCTCCTTGCGTACGCCGAACCAAAGCTGAGGGCGCTCCATGCTATCGAAGACACGGTCCAGCAGAAGGGGTACGTTGCTTTGATGTAATCACCAGCGTCATAGTAGCCACCGGAGAGATCGGTGTTGTTGAGCGATCCGTCGTTTTCGCAGCTGCTGTTCCTCCAAGAGACACGGTTGTTGGCAGGGAGAGCACCACTTCGTTGAGCCTCATAGAACCACAGCGCATTGCCGAGGAGGTCAATGTACTGAGGGTTGACGCCGTCGGTGAGGTTGGAGGATTGCGACACTGCTCCGCTCGAGGCCGGCGGTGGTTGGTATACTTGTTGAGGTGTGATTTGTGCAAAGACCGCCGACGCGAGCTGCGCCAACGCCAAAAGCGCTCCGAGCGACTGTGTGGCTGCTGAACGCATGTTCGAGGAGCGGCACCTTGACGGACGGCTGTCAAGGAGGAGGAGAGGAGGATGGTGATCGGAAGGACGGGCCTAGATTCTTTAGAGCGTGGCTGGCGGCATGATCCGTACGTCTCGTCAGAGGGCAAGGCAAATGTCGAACGGAGATGGAAGGCGGAGAGAGGGAAAGCAAAGATTCGATTGTTCGCTTAACTTAGCGAGAGGCTGAGTCTGAAAGGGTCTTTTCGATGCAAGGCCAGCTCAAGCCGAGACTCGGAACCCTTTCTCCAAGCTTGCCCCGTAGGACGGCACGGCCGGAAGGATTACACCACGCCTGCACAGCTTGGGATCGAAGTTCGAACCGACACAAGAAGGGACGCCGAACAAGACGAGCCGGCCTGCGAGACACGGCTTGTTGTTCCGTGCTGCAGGAGCGCAGCAACACCAGCAGCAGAATAAATCCGGACCAGCCGGAAAGGATCAATCGGCGAGCGAGCGACACTCTTGCCGCCGCTTCTGCATTTCGCTTAGGCTTGGAATGACGACGCAAGACAGCCAAACGTCGTTCGAGCTGAGCTTCAACTGCCTCGACGAGCGCAACAGCAAACGAAATTTCGCAAAAAGATCGTCGCGACGCACGTGGGCGATTTTTTTTGTCGATTGTGACATCGCTCGAACCCACATGAGTTTGATTTTCGTTGTTGCCGTCTGCCGGTCAGGGTCCGTTCTCTCGACCTTCGTTGCAAGCGATTGCTTCTCTCTGCAACAACACCACCTTGATATCTTCGTCGCGCTCAAGGTCGATGGCAGCATGGGTCTGCTCACCATCATACGCAAGACCAAGCTGCGGTCGCACGAGTTCCGCTTCCTCTTTCTCGGCCTCGACAATGCGGGCAAGACTACCATCCTCAAGAAGCTCCAGAATCAGCCGCAGTCCGAGATCGAAGCCATCTCACCCACGCTAGGGTTCGCCATCCAAACCTTCCAGTACCAGGGCTACCACCTCAACGTATGGGACATTGGCGGCCAAAAGAGCCTCCGACCCTACTGGAAAAACTACTTCGAGAAGACCGACGCCATCGTCTGGGTCGTCGACTCGTCCGACACGGCCAGACTTACGGACTGCAAGGAGGAGCTCCAAAAGCTGCTCAAGGAGGAACGTCTTCACGGCGCCACCATCCTCATCTTTGCCAACAAGCAGGATCTTCCAGGCGCACTGTCGGCAGAGCAGATCAAGAACCACCTCGAGCTTGACCGAGTGTCGACGCATAGCTGGCGCATCCAGCCGTGCAGCGCGTACACGGGCGACAACCTCGTCCAAGGCCTCGACTGGACCGTCAAGGATGTCGCCAATCGAATTTACTATCACGGCGATGCAAAGTCTACACTTGATGCGTCAGTGACTGCTCTTGCAAGTCAACAGTCCACCTAACACGGCGCTGCAAAGACCTCTTTGCATGCATCAAAGCTTCCTCACACCGTGACTCAAGCTCGTCAATCACCAACGACGCACGTCAACACGAGATCCATGATATAGGTCTATACTTGTACAACGACTCGTTTCCTCGGCTGATCAACTTGCTCCAACGGTGTTTCGCTTATTGCTGCCAGCGAACTTGACAACGTACCGGAAACAACGGTGTCGACCGATGCGTCGCCATCGACATGCTCCTCGCCCTTCCTCCCGCCGCGCGAGCGCATCGGCGTCCGCTCCCTCTCCCACCGCTCTCGACCCCACGCCCACATGGCATCGAGCACCAGCATGCCTCCGCCCAACGCCCACACAAGCGTGATGGCATAGAAGAAGTTGGCGTTTGCCGAGCCTGCGTTGAGCCACAAATGGTGGAAGGCAGGCGACAGACATGTGCAGTACGCATAGGTCAACGCCGACACCAACGGATACCGCAAATACTCGAAGATCTGGCTATGCAAGCTCAACAGAGCCAGAAACACGGCCTGGTCGCCCAGCGTCGGATAGCTCTTGAATACGGCAGTGACACCGGTCATGAGCGTGATGCCGAACAGTGGATCTTGCCTGTACTTGATCGAAAAGGGCAATACGTACGACGCGAGGTGGACGTTGAAGGTCAGCAGGAAAAAGTCACGGAAATGATCAAAGATCTCCATGAAAAAGTACCACCACAGACCCAGATTGGGCGTGAGATCCGTGGCGAACACGACCGAGCCGTAGACTTGTTCCGTCCATGCCCAGCCGTATTCGAGGGGCACTTGAAGAATGTTGGGTAGGTTGAGAACAACAGCCGCTATCGACGGGTTGCCTGGGCTGAGGGCGATGGCGCGTGAGATGAATAATCCTCCAGCAAAGGCGGCAGGCATCAGGACGAAGCACTTGACCACCGCGAACCGCTTTGCGAACCGAACGCGGTCTACGAGGAAGCCGAGCTGCCGTTGAGCTTTGATGTCGTTCGATGAGGCGTCCATGCCGATCCTGGCGATCTCGCGTTCGTAAACGAGCTCGCCTGCTCTGCGACGGCATAGTTGAACCAACATGGGAAATAGGAGGATAGGATAGAGCGACAGGACCGAGGACATCGCCCACCACACTGCCAACAACGTAGCCGAGCCGGACATTGCAGAGTGAATAGCTGCGAGCAATGCGACGATCTCGAGTGATATCGAGCTTCTCGCGATGCAGGTGGCGACAGTATATGGGTTGAAGAGGAACATGGCGAGCACCTTGATCGCTCTGCTCTGGTCCCAAGCGAACACGCGCGTTTGTCGAGCCCATGTGGCTACTTCGCGGGCGTAGCAGATGCGGAAGAGGAGCCAACCTGCGACGACATCGGCAGCCGTCCAGATGATGGCAACTGGCAGCCCTTCTCCGTGCAAATGGAAGCGGCTAAGTGCGTAGTTGAGCGCGGGTAGAAGCAGCGGCGAGTGGTGGATAGTGCCAGCCGAGTAGGGATCCGGGACTTGGTGAGGAGACGAGGCAGGCGTCGGCGGATGACTGAAGAGATAGTGCGTTTCCATGAGCGCTTTGAAGCTGTTCAATGGAGTACTGAGCTCGGGGCGATCCTGCAGCAGGGTGAAGGCATCGGTGTAAAGGAAGATGCCAATGCGGAGAAGAGCCGCACCCGTCAATGTCAAGTAGAGCAGCCACCTCGAGGGATGAAGCGCTCGGTTGGTCAGGGCCGTGCTTGCAACAGCACCTGGCAGGCGAGTGGACGCCTTCATGCTGGTCCGAGAGTCGAACGCTTCTGACCGTGCTGCACAGGCCTCGTTGATGAATGAATGGTGCGAGCGTGTTGGGAAAGGTGTTGTTCTTCGCAGTTGGCCAATGCTGCTGCTTTTCATTTCCGCCTCGTGTCTCCATCTTGGATCGGGCCTGGTAGTGGAGATAGCCACCCGATCCAACGTCAAGAATTGGTCGGCCGATAAGTGAAAGCGTGAAGGAAACCTGAACAATTGCCCGAACCGACCCTGCAGAAGCAAAAATTGGAAAAAAGTTGGAGAAAACTTCTTTTTTTGACAACGAGTGCCACTCGACTCTTCCTCCTCATCCAACCCCTCCTCCTCCTCCTTCTTCTTCAACACGACACCTTAACAACGTAACGAACCAACCCAGGTCATACAGCAAACCGGACTCGCCATCAGCGGAGAATCTCCTTCCCTTCTCCCTTCTTTGGCGCCACTAGCCATCCTCGGCGCGATGCTGTACACCAAGCTCGCAAGCCCGCTCGCGCTGGCACGCCCTATCGGTAGTGCTCGACAGCTTTCGACGCTGACGGCCAAGTCAGCCCTACGAGCTCGACCCAGCCCTACTGCCACCTCTGCGCTCCACTCTTCTTCTACTCTTCAGCAGATCCGATCCGCGCGTCTGGATAGCAATGTCAACCTCGCACAACCCATCCGCGGCCTGTCCCAATCCTCCAAGTCGGCAGGGCCAGCCGCTGCCGCCACTGCTACCACCAACGAGACGTTGCCCAGCAGCGACGACGTGGTCACGGAAGGCCAAGATGGTGCTCGCTCCAAGTCGACGCGTGTCAAGGACGAGACGTTTGCATCTCTGAAAGGCTCGATCAATCCCCATATCCTAAAGGCTTTAACCGTCAGGCCCTTCCAATACATCAATATGTCGGCCGTACAACAGAGCGTCCTCCATCTTCTTCCCGACCTTGCAAGCAGTGTCGGGGAGTCGGCTACGCCTATGCCCGATGGACAGGGCAGGGACATGCTCGTCAAAGCCAAGACTGGTACAGGTAAAACCATTGCCTTCCTCGTTCCCGCCCTCGAAGCCCGTCTCAGATCCATCGAGGACGTTCGCCAGGGCAAATTCTCCAAGCCCTGGCTCGAGATGCTTCAAAGGCACAGACCCGATCTCGACGTTTCGTCGCTCAAGAAGAAGGAGCTCGACGAGATCGTCAAACAGTTTGTCAACAACACCGTCGGCGCCCTCATCCTGTCGCCCACCCGAGAGCTGGCCACTCAGATCGCCGACGAAGCCAAGAAGCTGCTCTCTCACCAGCCCGACCTCAAGGTCCAGCTACTTGTCGGTGGTGCAAGCCGCAACTTCCAGATCAATGACTGGAGGCGCTCAAGACCCGACGTCGTCGTCGCCACTCCCGGCCGTATCCTCGATCTGCTCAACGATGTCGGCATGATCCGTGAAGCCATGACAGCGTGCCGTACGCTCATCCTCGACGAGGCCGACACTCTGCTCGAAATGGGTTTCCGCGACGACTTGCAGGCCATCATGCGCCACCTCCCCGCCAAAGTGGACCGCCAGAACATGCTCTTCAGTGCAACCGTCAGCCCCGAGATCCGCGCCATCGCCCGCGCCAGCTTGCAGAAGGACCACCGTTTTATCGACTGTGTCCCTGCTGGCGAGGAAAACGTCCATCAGCACATCCCGCAGTTCGCCACCGTCCTCGAGTCCGCAGAAGAGCAGATTCCTCACGTCCTGCGTCTCATTGCCCACGATCAGCTCACCAACCCTGGCAGATCCAAGGCCATCGTTTTTGCACCCACCACCAAGATGACCGAGCTTTTGGCCGATGTGATCCGCGATTCTTCGCGCCATCTGCCCGCTCCCGGCTCGACTGTCTTTGAGATCCACAGCAAGAAGGACCAGCGTGCACGCTTTAACACGAGCGATCGCTTCCGTAAAGATATGACGGGTGCCAGCGTGCTCGTCACTAGCGACGTCAGTGCCCGTGGTGTGGATTATCCCGGTACCACGCGCGTCATCCAGGTGGGCATTCCCAGCAACAAGGATCAGTACATTCACCGCATCGGCCGAACGGGTCGTGCCGGGGCGAAAGGTCGATCCGATATTGTCCTGCAGAACTTTGAACGCGGCTTCCTCTACTACGAGCTTGACGACCTTCCCGTTACTCAGTTGCACGTTGACGATTTGGCCGAAGAAGTGGAGACGCTGTCGAAGCGCTTTGACGAGTCGCCAGCCGAGTTTGCCATCCCGCAGGAGGTGATCGACGCTGCGAAGGCCAAGAAGGCGGAACCCAGGAAGGGTTACCGCGTGCGTGACGGCGGCATCAGGCCTCCTGCGCCGATCCGAGGGCCTCTCACGGGCAAGTACACCACCAAGGCGCTGACGCCTATGGTGGAAGAATCGCTCAGCTCGCTCGACGAAGAGGACGGTGTGCGCGAGGCGTTCAACTCGCTGCTTGGCTTCTACCTGGGCAGGGGCGACGAGCTGCGCACCAGCAAGATGTCGGTGCTCGACGGTCTTAAGCAATGGACTGTCGAGGCGGGTCGTCTGGAGAGACCGCCTCATCTCAGCGAAGCGTTCTTGCAGAAGCTCGGCATTCCGCTGAAGGAGCGTCACGGTGGTTCTGCGCGTCGAACCGGGCTTGTCAATGTCGGCGGTCGTGGAGGATCTCGCTCGTTTGGCCGTGGCCGTTTCAGCAAGGACGGTGGCAGCAGCGGAGGCCGCGATGGACGTGACTTCCGCGACGCACGAGGCAGCCGAGACGGTCGAGGCGGCTCGCGAACCAGCGGCGGACGCTCTGGTTGGGGCAGCGGACGTGATGCTCGCGAGAGCCGTTCCAACCGCGATAGCAGCTCGAGCAAGTGGTAAACCCACGATTGCGCTTAGTTCCTATAAAAAAGAGTTATCTGCAGGCTACGATATTTGCGCAACTCATGGTCCCATCTTGTTGTTCTACTTAGATCCTTCCACTTCTTGTATTTGTAGCATCTTTAACGCATTCACATGGTCCTCATCGAAAAAGTGCTTCTCGTCGAAGCAGCTGCCCCCATTAGAATATGATCATCACCATTCATTGCATCCCGTATTCAAGAGTCGATGCCGCGCAGCGAGCTGCCCTCGCAGTCAGGCCCTCAGTGCGTCAGTGAGGACACCCAAGGCATTTCGTGTCGATCATATACAGTACGTTGTTATCCGGATTGTGTTCGCATGGACGAGGACGAAGCCAGAGAGAGCCGTTTCCAGGCCTGAATTTTCGATTGAGGGCTCTCTTGACGCGCTTTTCCTTTTCCTTTTGCTTGGAGTGGAGGATCAAAGAGCGCGTTGAGAACAACACACAGACACGCAGGTTCACCGAACCCTTCCACACTCCATCATCTTTACCTCAGAGCAACAACATCCAGCATAGACTGGTGCGCTGCAGCTAGACCAGCATTCGCCGCCCCGCAATGACAATGTCAGACACCACAGTCTTTGACGTCGACTATCCATTCCCCGACCTCGACCCAGCTCGCGCCAGGGAGTCGCTTCGTTTCGCAGCACTCGAACTGTCCGATCGAGGGCTGGCCTCTTCTTCAAGATGGACGCTCGAGCTGCTTCAGTCTGTCCCCTACACAGAGACTACCAGCGACAGACACTTTCTCTCAGCTCAGAGCCGCTCTGATGACTCGGCGATGGGCACATCAACGCCTGCGACAAAGCGACGCTCGCATGCTAGGTCTCACATTCCGGAACACTCGACGCCCGCTCTCGGAATACATCAGCGCATGTCAGTCGAACCTGGTGCAGAGGATGCTTCTACAAGAGAAACCTCGGGACGATTTGCACCTACCACTTTCGCCTCATCCCCCCTCGTCAACACTCGCTTGAGCCACATGGCGTCTCCAAGAGACGATCCGGACAGCTCGCTCATCACAGTCGACAGCGAAGACGGAGCCGCGCCTGGATCAGCGCATGTACACTGGCAATCCAACACCAACTCAGTCGACTGCTCGCCCGGCGCATCTCAACTCCGTCTCGGTGGTGCAGCTTCCGCTTCGTCGGCCTTGGAAGAGGAATCGTATCTGCTGGCGAAGAGTCACTTTGATCAGCACCAACTCGAACGCTGCATTTGGGTGCTCGAGAACAGTAAGAGCAGCTCAGATAAGGCCCGCTTCCTCTGGCTCTACGCTCGCTTCCTCATGTCCGAACGCAAACTGGACGAGCACGGCATGATCATCCCCAAGCCCAACGGCACGCTCCCTGCCACTTCGCCCAGCTTGATCCCCATCCTCAAGGAACTCGTCGATGCATCCGACCCTTTTCTTTTGTTCTTGAAAGGCGCCATCTTGCGCAAACTCAATCGCCCCATCGAAGCCATGGACTGCCTCATCCGCTCTGTGCAGAGCTTCGCCTACAATTGGGCTGCATGGCAAGAGCTTGCCATGACGCTCGAACCGGGCGAGGCGGATCAGGTGGCCGACCTGCTGCCCGAGTCGTTCATGGTCAGCTTCTTTCGCGAGTTTCTCGACCGCCATTCGGCGCAAGAGGGTGATGTCACCATCACACGCATCGATCGACTGCTCGAGTCGTTCCCACGATCCGCATACCTGCTTACGTGCAGGGCGCAGACCAACGTGCATCGGCTCGACTACATCGAAGCAGAGCAGGATTTCCAGGAAGCGTGGTCTATCGATCCGTACAGGATCGACGGGCTGGCCGACTACTCGAATGCGCTCTATCTGCTCAACCGCACGGCTGAGCTGGCGCACTTGGCGCACAAGTTTAGCTCGTTCGCCAAGGATCGACCCGAGGTTTGCTGTCTGGTGGGCAACTACTACAATCAACGCAGCGACCATCATCGCGCCATCGAGGCGTTCCGGCATGCTCTGCGTCTCGACTCGGGTTGCGTTCCTGCATGGATCCTGCTGGGCCACGAGTATATCGAGCTGAAGAACAGCCATGCTGCCGCCGAGATGTACCGTCGCGCGCTCAAGATCAACCCGCGCGAGTATCGTGCGCTGTACGGCCTGGGGCAGGTGTATGAGCTCAACGGTGCCTATACGTATGCGGTCAACTATTTCCAGAAGTGCGCAGCGATCCGACCGTACGACGGACGCATGTGGTCGAGTATGGGCATCTGCTACGACCACTTGGGGCGCGCGCAGGATGCAATTTCGTGCTTCAAGCGCTACCTGGCGTGTCGACTCAACCACGGCGATACGGTCATGGGCCTGACGAGGATCATTGAGGTGTACGAAAAGGAGCGCGACTTTGAAGCTGCGGCGTGCTACCATCGACGTCTGGTCCAGGTGGTCGACCGCGCGCTCGCAGGCACCGAGTCCAACGTTGTTGCGCGCTATGCTCGCTCGTACATCATCGCAGCGAGGTGGGAGATGGGTGAGATTGGTGCGAGGGCAGCAGCCCAGCAGCAGCAAAAGCAACAGCGTGCCGAAGCCGGAGGCGTGGTTACAGCGGGCGACATGGAACAGGATGGCCAGCAAGGCTCGGCTGCCAAAGTGGGCAATTTGGCTCTGGCCAACGATTACTTGCAGAAGGTGATTGCTGCAGGCACAGAGATGACAGACAGCGCCGAGATCTTGCTCAAACGACTCGCCTTTTTGCGGGATTGGAACTGAGCGGGA
Source organism: Sporisorium exsertum (assembly GCA_928724755.1). NCBI lineage: Eukaryota > Fungi > Basidiomycota > Ustilaginomycetes > Ustilaginales > Ustilaginaceae > Sporisorium > Sporisorium exsertum. The sequence continues at coordinate 992,515 of CAKMXK010000001.1, forward strand.
TTAGGGTACGAGCCATAGTCGCGACTCCGAAGTTGATAGCCGATACAACAGATGGCCGCGTGACAGTCCGCATGGCAGTACCTCTTTGTCAAGGCGTGATTCAGCCAACAGTGAGCAACGTCAGCTAGGCTCGAGGATCTGACTGTACGGCTGAGTGGAAGCTTGCGGAAAAATCACCGAGGTCTTACGCCAAGGCAAAATGTGCGTACGCTGCTCCTCCGCCGAATTCCCACGCAGGCGCCACAGAAATCCACCACTCGGAACAGGTGGAGGAATGCCTGTGTGCATTGCCGTGCTGCTCACAGCTTGCGGTATATAAGGTCAGCCGAGCACATCTCGCCTTGCTTTCCACCCCAACTGAATCAACACACCCCTTGCAAACGAGCAACATGTCCTCGCCGCGAAACTATCTCGTCTGGGGCGCCAATGGCGTTTCCGGAATTGCAGCGCTCCGAGCCCTTGTCGAGCAGCCCAAGGAGGTTGTCGGCTCGATTCTGGCGGTTTCGCGTCGTCCACCTCAGGTCGACCTCAAAGACCCGCGCATCAAGTTTGTCTCGATCGACATCCTCAACGCCTCTGTGGACGAAATTGCCGACAAGCTCGAAGCCAACGGTGGCGACACGGTCAACGTCGCCCTGCACTACACGTACATCGAGAAGCAGGATGCTCAAGAGCTGCTGGACGTCAACCACGTACTGCTGAACAAGGCGCTGGATGCCACCTATTCGGCTGCTGGTAAGGAGCTCAAGCACTTCCATCTGCAGACGGGCTACAAGTGGTATTCGCTCCACCTGGCCAACAAGGACATCGCATCGCCCGTGCCGTACCGGGAAGATGCGCCGCGCGGACCCACGGACCCGCCCAACTTCTACTACGACCAGGTCGACACGCTCGTTGCGCACGCCAAGAAGCACGGCTATGCCTGGTCCGAGACACGACCCAACACCATCATCGGTGCGGCCAAGGGCAACTTTATGAACCAAGCCGTCTCCACCAGCCTCTATCTCACGCTCGAAAAGGCCAAAGGCAACACAGAAGTGCAGTACCCCGGCAATAGTCTGAACTGGGACCAGATCTTTATCTCGCAGAGCACCGCCATCAACAATGCGCGCTTCCAGGTTTTCCTCACCGACCCTGCCAATGCGGCCAAGTGCGAGAACCAGTCGTTCAACATCGAGGACGGCGACCAGCGCACCCTGGGCCAGATCTGGCAGGACCTGGGCAAGGAGCTCGGGCTGAAGATCCTCCCGCCCACCGCATCGGGTACAGCAAAGTACAACGAAGAACCTCCCAAGCTGAGTTTGAGCTTGGACGAGTGGAGTAAGCGACCCGAGAACATCGAGGCTTGGAAGAAGCTGACAAGCGAGAAGGGTGGCGATCCTAAGGCATTTTCCGATCATGCGACGTTTGCTTTTGCTGATTTCACGTTGGGTGCGACGTTCGACCAGCAGGGCAGCTTGGAGAAGGCTAGGAAGGCGGGATGGGATGTGGTGTGCGATACGGTCAAGGATGGATACTTGGAGACCTACCGCTACCTCCAGCAGATCGGCACGCTTCCCCAGGTTTGAGTTTGGTCCTTTGTTTTGAAGCGGATTGTTGCTGTTCTCCCATTCTCAATCGTATTCTTCGTCAACATCCGCGATTCACCCGCCCCTGTCAAAGGGCTGTAGTATGGTTGCGTTGCTTGAGTCAAGAAACCAAAAACGATGACAAGAAGAAAGCGAGTAATGCCGAGGATTCGGCGTGTTCGGGGTCTCAAGTCCGAAAAATGAAAACACGCGTGCCGGCCCGATTTTGTTTCGAAGGTGTTATTTTGCGCCGCTGCCGAACAACCAAGAAGACCCTGATTCAAGACGAGTTTCCGCTCATCTTGCCTTCTCCTTCTCACCACCACCACCGCACCCTTATGGCCATCATGTCGGCACCAGACTACCGCTATCTGCAAGCATGGGCTCGCCCGTCTGCTTCCAAGTCATCTCCTTCGTCCGGAACGACGACAAAACGCCTTTACGACAGCAGCACGTCGTACGAAGCTGTTCTGCCCACCACCGACGGGGACACCTCTGTGCCGGCCACGCAATCCCAGGACAAGGAGGCGCAGAAGCAACAGTCGGCGTATCAGGTCAGACTCGATACTCCCGGTGGCATCTCATATGCGCCCGATGCGCTCGCGCAGCACAACTCGGCCAAGCGTCTGTTTATCCCCGCCACCATGCACGATCGGGATGCCAACGAGTACGACTTTGCGCGCGAGATCGAGGCAAAGAATAAGAAAGCAACAGCGACGGCTGCGGGAGAGGACGCAAAGCTAGATGAGCACGGAAGGACACAGGCGCAGGCGTACAAGGAGAGCGTGGAGCAGCAGCAGTCGGATCCTGCTTCCACTCTGGACGAGGTGAAACCTTTCGAGATTCCGGCATCAACAGAGCCAGCTGCACAACAAACCGGCACCGGAGCTGAAGGCGGTGATGCAGCCTCCATCATGACCAACACTACAATCGCCTCGGTGCGCTCCAAGATGACAACACTCACTCTCACCGCGGAACGCACCCAGACGCTGCCTGTTAACGTATCCGCCAATGCCGTAGCTACCCCCTTCCGACCGCCGCCTTCCATCACGGGCGACACCTCTACCGCACGAACACCATGGGCCGCTACCAGCAGCTGGACCTCGCACCGCGCGCTCGACCGCATCACGGAAAAGGAAAAGAAGCTCGGCATCACCCAGTTCGAAGAGGCCACCGAAGGCCGAGTCCCCTCTGCGTACGAAGCGAGTCTTTTCACGTCAAAATCAGACGCAGCGACGACCAAGACAGTCCGCCGATCGGGTGAGCTGCTGGTAGAGGACCTGTTTGTGCCCGACCCGAGACCGTGGCGTCCGCTGCGGTACGTGCGCAAAGTGGATCCGCGTCAGATGCTCATCCTGTGCGCCGGAGCTGCGTTGACGCCCGGTCAAGTGGCGGCGATGAAGCTCGGCAGCGATTCGAGCTCGATTCTTACTACAGACACTTCAGCTACTGGGTTTGGTGCGTCCGACGCTACTTCGATCTACAGCTCTGTGCCGAATGACTTTTCGGTGCAAGCAACGCGCAAGGCCATGTTAGGAGCGGGCAAGCTACCAGACTACAAATCGCTTGAAGCGCAACTCAAGTCCTCCTCCCCCGGGCAAGAGGCCGAAGAGAAACGCGCAGGTCTCGGCTTCGTCTTCTGCCCCACACACGACCCGCGTGCACGCCAAGCCTCCTTGAAACGCGCACCCGAAGTCGCGCCTGAGCCCAACTTCTCACGCAGACTCGAACGCCCGCCCGAACTATGCCACTCGACCGTCCGGCGCGCCGCTCTGCGCTCAGCCCTGGCCGCGCTCGAATTCACCAAATGGGAGTCCGAGGGGTTTGACAAGATCGTCATCGCCACACACCACGGTTGGCTCGTCGACGGCATCAGCCGCTGGATCTGGGAGTGGCGCCACAACAAGTGGCGCATTATGACTGAGTCGCCATTGGGATTGATTGGCGAGCAGGTGCCCGATCGCGATCTCTGGGAGCTGCTCGATAGGGCGGTGAAGGGGTATGAGGAGATTGACTGTACTGTGCGGTTCTGGAAGGTGAGCAAGGAGCAGAATTCGGCGGCGGTCATGCTGGCACAGGAGGGGGCGTGTAAGGATAATCAGCAGCCGGGGACGGTGCGGTGGACCAAGAAAAAGGTGCTTTCGAGTGTGTGATTGGAAGTGGGATGGGATTGGAACTTGTAGAGTATGCGGACCTCTTCTCGATTCGAATGTTGTGTCTGTTCTGATGTGGAATCAGCTTGACCGCAAGAAAAAGCGTGTAGGCCACGCCAACGCCAACACGGCATCATACCGGTTCTTGAGTGTGCCAGAGACCATCAACCCGTCGCTCGTCCACGGAACAATCGAGGCCAAACTAGCCAGCAGCACAACTGCCAACGACGCAGACACTTGAGCCTGTGAACGTTTCCTCCTCGTCACCTTTGCTTCCGCTGACGAAGCCCTTCGTAGGAATGACCGGAGTAGTGCGGGTACAGCGTACGTGACGTGTACGGCGAATGCGCCGATGAGCAGCGTGTATGCCGCGCCCATGGCTGTGCGAACCGGTGAATTCGGGTGCGAGAGCGAGTGGGCTACGAACGAGAAATCCAGTTCTGATGGGGAGAGGCTCGAAATCGGGGCGGTGCGGGATGCCGGGAGGATGCGGTTGACGAATGCGTGGTGGATTGCGAATGGTGTTAGAAGCCAGCCTGACCTCTGAGCCCATGTGAGCTTTGTCTTCCTCGCAACCACCTCCTTCTTCCCTACAGAATGCGCGGTCGTAAACCGACTGAGCAGCCTGCTCACCGCCCCTGCAGCCAAGTGCACGCCCAACGCCGTCCACAGCACCACCTCGCCCACCCCGCTCTGGTACGCCACGCGCCCCAACAGCATCCATCGCGAAACCGCGTCCACGCGATCATTCACATCGCCCCGCAAGTGCACGAACCCCATCAACGGTGCCGACAGGTGCACGACTGCGAACGCACCCAGCACGCCCGCTGAAGCAGACTGTAGCCGCATAAGCGTGGATAGCGCGGCGCGACGACGGCTCGCGGGAAGAACGACCGCTGTGCCGTGCAACCGGAGGCCGAGGATGTGTGTCACCATCACTACTGAGAAATCGTCAAGGTAGAGTATGGTGGCAGAAAGATGGGCGCAAAATCAAGAGCCCTCTCAGACCAACACTGCATAAATTTCGACTGGCGTCCCGCAGCAACCAATACTCACCCCGATATCTCAAACTCGCCCAACGGCAGACCAATACTGCATCAAATACGCACCAGAGTCAACAGTCCACCACTCGTCACAGCGCCGACAAGAAGAGTTGAGATGACGAGAAATGTTACTTGCAATTCAGCTATTGGTACATTGCTTCTGGACGCAAGAATGATGGTGATCGAAATGTTTTGTGAAGGTCGAGTGACGAATGGTCCGTAGACAGCTCTTTGGAGAATCTGTGCTATGATAAAAGCAGCTGCTCTATGCCGAGGCATACTACGATTCGCAAAGTTATTCGGCGCGGTTCATCAGCATCACGAACGCTATGACCGCTTGACAGCACGCTGTTTAGATTGCTTACCTTCTTGGTGTACTCCTGGGCGGTTTTGTCGAATTTCGCGCGGTCTGTGTTGTACAGCTCGGCTGTTGATGCGGAACAGCGTGAGTAAGACCCTGCTACGATATTGTCTCTCCACGTTGGGACGGGGGCTTACCAATGGAAGCGACCAAAGCGTCGTCCGGGTTAGGCTCTTCGAGCAGTTGGAGTATCGAGAGCAGGACTGTGAATGCCGCGTGCAATTGACAGTCGATGCGATCGGGCAGAATATGGAAAAGATTAGCGGTGAATGCAGCTGTTGAAGAGCCTCGCTACGGCGCTACTCACTGGTGACCGCCTTTGTGCTGGGCTTCCATGCTTCGCTCTTGAGGATACCGACGCAGAGGTCTGCAGTTGAAGAATAAAAAGGTCAGTCTCAATCCTTACACAAGACCAACGGACTCGCTGCTGTGTATGCTGCTGTACTCACTCCCCCCCTCATCAATGTTGGGATGGTAGATGCGTGTGTTGAAGCGCACCTTGGGCGACTTGAACGGATACTCTACAGGGAAATCCATGTCGACCAAGAAGGTGCCGCCAGCATAGGGAGTCTTTGCAGGACCTTGAAGCTTGGCGGTCCATTTGTAGATATTGTCCTCCTTGGGCTCTACGGTGATACCGTCGACGGGCTCCTTGGTGAGGTCGGCGAGCTCCTTGCCGATTCGTTTCGACGAGGCCATGCCAGGAAAAGTGGCGTCGTGGTGAGCGAGGAAAGTGCGATGCTGCGTGCGAGATTCAACACTGAGTCGACAAGGGACTCGATGAGGTGACGGAGGGGAAGATGGTCGTGGAAGTGAAGGTCGAGGCTAAGTTGGAGCTAAAAGACGGGAACAAGCGCTAAGTCGGCCTCGCGTGAGTGAGTGTGTGTGTGTGACTTCTCGAGTCAGCTCTTAGCGGAGAGCAACGCTGTTTCACATTTTGCCTTTTTGTGGAGGCTAAGCGCGCTTGATCTAACATCCAGGAATATTCCACGCATGCGTTCCTGGCTGACTCGCCACCGTAAAGGGTGCTCGAATGGCTGTGCCGCTCGCTGCTGTTGCCGAGAAGGAAATGGCAAATGTCGTTTTTCCTCTTTAACCTGTGAATGCTTTTTATAGAAAGACGCCCCGATGGTCAAGCCAAAGCGCGCCAAGGATTGTTCAGCCAGATGCCCGCAGCGTCTGCAGAGCGAGGCCCATGCGTTCATGCATCCTCCCTCCACAACCTTAGACAGTCATGGCTCTTCTTCCTGTCGCCTCGTGACAGGGGTCGGATGGGTTAGCAGCCACGCATGCTGACTTTCACTTGAAGAGCTCCATGTCAAGAGCGTACTTCCTTTCCTTTCCTATCACCATCCACTCCCCAAAAATGACCTCCAATCACCCATCCAAAGGAGTCGAGCTCCTTGCCATCCAAGGCGCCATCGCCACTCAAGAATATGACGGCGACACCGTGGTCCTCGCTTCTGGTAAGCTCCAGGCGCTCCTTGTCAGCATCGAGCTAGACGATGCTGCTGCTGCAAACAAAGAGAAACAGCCCGACTACTCGACCGATCTCTGGCTCGTACTCTCGATTGGAGACGACTTCTCCCTGCCAGTAGCAGCTACTCAGACCATCATCCCGCAGGGCGACACCTCCAAACGTGCCTACGTCTTCCCTTCACTCGAGCTCGAAGGTGCTTCCATCAAGATTGCTCTTCCCGCTACAACTAACGTGGCAGAGGTGACCCGCTTCCACCAGATCCTCTCTCAGTATGCCGCTTACCAGGACGAAGACCGTTCGGATGCCGGCACCATGGAGCTCATGGACGAGGACGGCAAGGTGCTCGGCGTTGTCCAGGGCTTCACCGCCCACGAATCCGATGCCATGTCCGACTCGGGCAACGAAAAGGCGCCTGTCCTCATCGATCTTCCCCCCGAACCCACCAGTGAGAGCGAAAAGCAGAACCTCCAAGTCGATGTGCTCTCTGCCGAAGAGAGGCGCGACTGGATGCTTCGAGGCGCCGATACCATCTCACGCACCATCATCAAAGCCTCCGAATTTGTTGGCGACAAGATTACCGGTGCTGCCGACTCGTATATGGCCAAACATCCCGCCGCTGGCTCATCAGGAACCTCTACGCCCAACAACGAAAAGACCGGTCGCGACCCTGTCAAGATCGGCCCCAGGACGCACGCCAGCGTCCGCACGCTCCACGGGTGGTCCGGCTCCGCAGTGCAAGTGTCATCCAAGACTACCGGTGCCATCCTGCGCGTAGCCGGCAACGTGGGCGACAAGATCGGCAAGACCACAGGAATCCAGCGCAAAGTCAATCCGGACGGCACCCCCGGTCCCGCACCCACAGGCATTCGAGGGTTCGTCAACCGCAGTCTCATCGCCGCCAACACCGTGCTAGATGGCATCGACGCCGGCGCACAGACACTGCTCTATACCAGTGGGCAAGCGGCTTCCAGCGTCGTCGGTCACAAGTACGGCGACGACGCTCGTGCGCTTGCTGAGGGCATCAGTGGTGCTGGTAAGAATGTGTTCGTCACGTACAAAGATTTAAGAGGCGTGAGACGTCGGGCTCTCTTGAAAGCAGCCGGGTCTCGTATCTTGAAGGCGAAGCTCGACGATGGAAGGGAGGTCACCATCAACGTCGACGAGAAGGGTCAAGCAGTTGCATCGTCCGTTTCTGCTAAATCCACCTCCGACAAGTCTTTCTCCAACCCACCTGCGTATTAATTAATTTCGCACCCCAGCCAGCCTTTGTCGTCCGTAGTGAATATTTCATGCAGAAGACACAGTTTCGATATCTCTTACCGGAAAACACGGACCGAATCGATCCTTGATCACTTTTCAACTGGGAGCGGTTCGGCTGCAACTCCTTCGAGAAGCGTCGCGGTGTGAGAGGAACAAATGTTGCGCCATGGGCGAACACAAAGTGAAAGACAGCAAAGCGCGCAGAGAGTGCAGCGCAGACGGAGTTACGCGAGACAATCGAATCTACTGTAAGTAATGAAAGGAACTGTATTTCTTTTGACGTGCAACATGTAGGTCGCTACGGATGTAAGGTAGAGTGTAAAGGAGGACAGGTGCGACCCGGCTTCGCATGGACAGCGACAGCAGATGCATGCAAAGATGGGTGGCCATGACCGGCGCCGGCTTTTGTTTGCAAGCGATTGCGCTCAGAAGCAAAACACCTGGTCCTCGAGCTTGCTGATGGTGCGAGGGGACTGGTAGCCGAGCTCTTCAAGATGCTTGGTCATGGCCTTGGTCATGGGAGGCGGTCCGCACATGAGAATCTTGATGTCGCCAGCAGGCTTGGGCAGGTATTGGTCGATCGCCTCCTTGGTGACGAAACCTACACCACCCTTCCAGCTCTCAGAGGCCTCGTTGAGGAAGTAGTGGACGCGGAACTGGTCCTTGTGCTTAGCTGCCAGCTCGTCGAGCTCGCTCTTGAGCAGGATGTCGGCCTCCGTGACGTTGGCGTAGATCAAATCGATCTGGGTCTTGTCGGCCGGGTTCTTGAGCGCGGCACGGATGATCTGGAGGCAAGGGGTAAGACCAGTACCACCGGCGATCATACCGAGGTGACGTGCGAGGCCGGGAGCGTATCGCATCTGCCCCTTAGGACCCTTGACGGAGATTAGATCGCCGATCTTCATCAGGCCGATGTACTTGGAGACATTGCCCTGCTCGTACGACTTGATGACCAGGTCGAAGAATCCGTGGTCGTCGTCGGACGATGTCGGGGTGTAGGAGCGCATGACATTCTTGCCACCTACGTTGGCCTGAACCGAGATGTGTTGTCCGATAGGCAGACCGAGGATGTTGTTCTTACGAGGCAGCTTGAACCGATAGAGTGCCGTGTTATCCGAGAGCCTCTGCTTCTCCATCAGACGGAACTGCTGCCATTGAGTCGGGTTGAGCACAGGCTTGATCTTCTGCGAGTCAAAGTAGAGCAGAGCAGCCACGGACAGAAAGGCGCCCACGACAAAGGCGAGCACGACGTTGAGCTCCATCGGGTCGGTTGCAGCGTCGTAGATTTGAAGTGGTTCGAACGAGGGAAAGAGTCGAGCAGCGAACTTAGTAGCAGCAATGCAAACGCCAAACGTGACCAAAATGGAAGCGATGAGGACAACTTGTTCGACGAGGACCATGCAATCGGAGCAGAGTGTGAAGGAGGAGGGATAGGATCGATAGGTGTGAAAGGAAGCTCCGGTCCATGTCAAAATGAGGATTTGGCCCAAGAAGTTGAGCGCACACCCAACCAATGACGCTGAGTCTGTGCGGGGCCAAGCGAAGATGTCCTCCGCAAAAAATCAACGAAACCTTCGGAAGCAGCTCGATTGGCTGATGCCACCAGAAATCTCAACAGCTTTTGTTGACCCGCAACGCGTGAAAATGTGAACTCGAGAGCTTCTCGTCGCTCTAACAAAGAAACTATTTTGCAAATAAGATGTTAGATCTCTCTCCTTGGTCTCAGGGGCTCCGAAGCCATAGGTTCGAGTTGTGGGCTGTGTCACTCTCGTTTTGGCAGAGAAGGGTCCTTGCTGAGATAGCCCACGAGTAACGACCTCGAGCCTTCCACACGTCGGTCCGGGATTCGGAACTGCGGCGTGGCATTTGAATCCCGTATCATATCTAGACACCGCTTCGACACAGCCCAGCACAGAGCTAACGAGTGGCCAGCATCACTCGCTTGGTGTGCGAAAGGAATCGCCGTCGAGTGGATCCATTGCTTCTTGCTCTGCCTCCGCGATTCAAGGGCAGCGCCTGCGTCCAAGTTGCCAACGCTAGCGGCTGGGTCCTATGTCGCACTCCACCATCAACCAACGAGCGAAGCATCTTTTCCAGTATCCTCGTCCTCACAGCAGCTCTTTCGCAAGATGGATGCGCTCAGCGTAGGAGCCTCCCACTTCAGAAAGTCTACAGAGCACATCTCACGCGCTGCCTCGAGCAATGGCTACTACTCGGATGGCACCGTTTCTTCCGCATCCGAAATCGCCTCGTCCCTCCTCGAGACGTTCAACACCATCCTCTCGGAAGCCGATGGTTACATCACCTTTTTCGAAGGCCGCATCCGACTCGAGGAAGGATACATTCGAGACCTCAAGCAGTCGCTCGAGCGGCAAAAGGAGCTCGATGCCAAAGTCAACTCCAAGATCGTCGGCGATGTAGGCCTCATGGCCGACGCACAGCGTTACCCCGGCCTTAGGCGTGCCTGGCTCGAGATGCGTCAGAACGATCAACGCGAACTCGAAGCTCGTTCCTACATGGTCGAAACATGTCGCCAGGGTATTCTGGCCCCTCTGTTGGCCTTCCGTGACTCGCAAGAACGCATCCGCAAACGTGTCAAGGAAGACATTCGCACCAGTCTGGCACAGTACGACGAGATGCGCAATTCGAGTCTACCCAAGATTCGACGCGCCTACGAAAAGAGAGCAGAGGAGGTCGAGCACCTTCAACTTCAAGCCCAAGCTGTCGAGGACCAGCGCGTGCTGCTCAGCACCAGGACCGCCGAGCGCGAGGCCTCCTCCACCAATCACAGCCGCGGGCCCTCCAATCCGGACGCTGATCCCACAGCTAGATCGCCTCCTTCGACGTTCACCGTGGCAAGCGGCACTGGTCCGAGCCTGATGCGTCGTAAGAGCAGCCGTCGTCACTCGCGCCGTCACTCAAACGCCTCGTCGAAATCTCTTGGTGCTTCAGCCAAGGGCGCCGAAAGCTCTGACGAGAGGTCCACCATCGGCTCGCCTCCCACCACAGAGACGCATCTCCCAGCAACAAACACATCTGCGCTCTCGACCTCGCCACCGACGCCCAGTCACGAAAAGACGAAACCCAACTTCTTCGATGTCTTCAAGTCGCGCGAAGGATGGGACACTGCTCGGAAGGAAGCGCCCAAGAAGATCGGTGCTCTCATCACCAGGATGCGAGAAGGTGGCCAAGCTGGTTCTGGGGGGCACGGCGGCGCTGGCACAGGCGATGGAACGCCTTCGACACCCTCGATGAGCGAGGCCCTGCTCGGCTCCTTTGGCGGCAGCAACAACAATCCCTACAAGGCCTCCCAAAGTATCGCCGCAAAGCAGGCGCGCGCTAAGCGAGAGGTGGAAGAAGCCGACAAGGCGTATCGCAAGGCCGTCTTTGACCTCGAGACCCTACGATTGCGCAGATTGAGGACGCTCAAAGCCGCGGCAGCATCCGTAATTGAGTGCCGAACCGAGCTGGCGCACACAGCCCAAGCAGTGTGGTTGCAATCGGAACGCTCGCAGATTGTGCTGCACAACAAAGGCAGCGGCTTGCACCAGCACAGTGAAGATCATGTCAAGACGGCCCTCGACGATCTGGACCAGGAACTCAAATCGATGGAAGAGAATCTGCCCGGCGTCAGGACCCTCGAAGACAATCGAGTCTCGTACGTCAACTATTGGCACGGCGAGCTCAAGAATCTCATCTTCGGAACGCCACTCGTCGACTATCCGCTTACGGTGCCGTATCGCCTCAGCGACACCGTCGCTCCACCTCTCATCGTAACAAAGTGCATCGACTTTATCGAGACGCACGCCATCAATCTGGCCGGCATCTACCGCATCTCGGCCAAACAGTCGAGCGTCAAGCAGCTAGCTCTGGCCATCGAAAAGGACGAGCTAGGATTCCAATTCGATCCTGCCAAGGACGAGCCGGCGGCCGTCGCAGGGGTGTTTAAAGACTACCTACGTCAGTTGCCCGAGCCCGTGCTTGCTATACCCTGGGCAGAGCGAATCAAGTATACCCACGAGAGGGAGGAGCACATTCGGACGGGATTTGCTGTGTTGAAAGGAAAAATTCGTCGACTGCCGCCCATCCACCAAGTCACGCTCAAAGTCATCGTCCAGCATCTCAGCAAGGTGGCGCAGCATGCAGACCAGAACAAGATGACCGCCGCCAACCTGAGCGTCGTGTTTTCGCCGTGCCTGTTGTCTGAGGCGGATCACGAGACGACGAGTGTGGCTGCTGCCATGGAAGAGGACAAGACCATGGAGGATATGATTCTCTATTGCAACGACATTTTCGATCTCAAGACGGCGGGAGCGCCCCTGCTTCCACCCATCTCGTCGACGCGGGCAGATGATCTTTCCAGAGCTGGTCAGAGTGCAGCCGACGCAGCCTTTGCGGCTTCGTCGCCGACGATGAAAAGCCCTTTGGAGGCGCCTTCGCCATCGGATCTACCCATCGTCACGGGCGCTAATCTCAAGAGGAGCAACGCGATCACGCCTGCCATTGCTGCAGGAAGCGAGGGTGACGCCAACGCTGCAGTCAGTCATTCGAGGCATGCCAGCGGAGGCTCTGCAAAGGGCATGACCGCGGCTGGGCAGGTCGACGAGGTCAACCTTGCAGCTAGCCGACTGCAAAGTCAGCCGCTTGATGCCGAATCAATCAACGCCCAAGGTCTAGCTCGGCTTCAGACCGCAGATCTCACCGCGGACGTGGATCGGGCATCAAGTAGCGCTGTTGTTGCAGGGTCGGAGAGAATGGATCGTGTCCGACAGGCTCACCGTGCCGAGACGGATCCAAGCCCTCGTGGCACTATCGCCGACCTGAACCGCCAGCTCGCTGCTGTAGACGTAGCTGAGAGCAATGAGTCGCCACTCCGCTCTAGCACAGGCTTGACGGGTGAGGAAGGCCAAATGTACCTTGCCGCCACCTCTGCTTCGGTACCGTCTCCACTCACGGCGCACACCCATGTACCGCTGACTCCCGGTCTAATTACCCCAGCCTCGCTGCGATCACCGCTTGACTCTGTGATCGATTCGGCTCAGGCCTCGCATGGTCATCCGACGCCGACGGCCGAACAATCGAATCCTCACCAAGACGGTGCGGTGACAGCGAGCTCACCGATCGAAGCCGAGGGGACGCTTCACGGCTAGGCTCGTGAAGATCATCTACCCAAGCATCTTTTATCGAACATAGCATACTCTCGCACTGTATCCATCGCATCGCAATCGTATCACAGCACAGCAAACAACCGCAGTGAGTACATCGACGGCTGCAGGTATGCCCAGAACGTGTGTGATCTTTGAGAGTGCGACTCATCAGCAAGCCTTGGCGCATGACACTGCAGGTCGTGCGATGAAAGTGGGACCTTGCTGGGGTGACTGCACGTCCGCCGTAAACGCCGAGGTTGTATGAAATGCCCTGCGTCCAGATTGGTGGCAGAGAATGAGACGTTGGATATAAGACCCGCCAGTGATGACAGCGTCAAAGTGAAGCGAGGCGCACCTGGCTGTGCTGCTGTATGAAGTTGCACTGCAAGACGCTTGGATCGCTTTGTTCGGCAGCAACCATGCAGCTGTCAGGAGCAGAAGCACGCTGTGGGCGTCTGGCCCCTCTCGCTCTCCCACTTGCAATTGTTTGGTAAAGGCGAGCGTGCATCGCCGCTGTTGCTCTTGGCACTCGTCTCAAGCTGTGCGGAGGAGGTGCTCATGATCACGATTATCTCTCACGACATCGATACGAACTTTTCGACGAATGCGCGACATCACGATCCTTGACATCGACACACAGATCATGACTTGACATGTTGTTCGCCTCGTAACTCGGCCTGAATTCGGCTTTTTGACAATTCTGCAGAGCGACCTAGCGGATATCCGATGCACGTGGATCATGCCGAACAGCTGGCTGCTACGACGACGACGGTCTGGATTGGCTGGACGAGGCTCTCTACAAGAAGACGCCAGAGTTCAGCAGGGTGACAGCGCACGTGGAGCTGGCTCGTTGGCTGATGGTACGGCCGGCCAGCTTCAGGGATCTCGGTGCAGAAATTTGGTAATCAACGACAAGTCGACCCTGCGAGGGAACAGCACAGCAGCGCGGTCAGCACAGTCTCGAAGGTCACTCCGGGACTCGATTGCGGGCTGGTGGCAGCAGCGAAGCAACCGGCCGTCGGACGCAGATGGAAGTTGTCACGATGGTCAGCAAACGGTCGACTTGGCGGTGTTGAATCGTTCTCGCAGAGATCAAGATTGCGAACCAGAGCGGCAGGATGGGCCATCATTCCATGTTGGACAGGTTTTGTGGCGCTGCCAAGAAGAAGCACGTCGTCGATCTTGGAGCCAGACAGCCGGACAGCCAGGGTCGTCCACCACCACCACCGATCAACGTCACAGTTGGCTGGGGCTGAGGCAAACAGCGGGCGCGGAAAAAGACGCATTTGGAACAGCTTGTTCAAATCAGCAGCAGCAGCAGCAACGCCGCAACCAATCGTGCACTTTTGCAGAGCCAATTGGAAAAGGAAAAGCCACGCTGCCCGATCCATTAACGCGAGGGACACCTTCAGCGTGGTCCATCTCGAGGCGCAAGACTCTCAGCAGCTTCCTGTTTCGAAGTGATTCCAGCAGACGTCAAACGAGCAGCGAGGCGCCCGACAGACGATTCAGCCAGACCCAGACGCTGCGTGTCTGTTCACACCCGGTCCAGAGCCATGCCATCGTCCATCCTCCTGCTACTACGCACTACTCTACGGGACGCGCAGATGCGGTTTCAGCCGGTGCCAGCGATGCGACGGGCAAGAGGCTCAGCCACCCAAACGCGACGAGCATCAGCTGGATGAACGGCCCCAACAACGTTGAAAATCGACTTTTCATTTCCAAATCCGACTTGAGTGAAATAAAAACGTCACCAGGGCTGTCTCTGCAGAGGCGACCAACTCCCGATTCGAGCTCTGATGCGCATAATGGATGCAAGAGATGCAGCTCGACAAGGCCAAAAAGTGAGTCTTCTGTTCCCGCTCTCTTTCTCATCCTTCCTTCCTTCCTTCTCATCCTTTGGTCTCACACAATTCAGCCCCTCTCGCCGTCCATCTTTGACTCTCCACAGACACCGCCCATGCTGCCTCTCCTTTAGACACCCGCTCGGCCTCTGCCGCTTCCATCCAGCATCCATCGTCAACCACCGCAGCGTCCATCCGCAACGCGTCGACACAGGACCGTACAGTCGATCTCTATCCACCTCATCCTTTCGGAGTTTGGCATCAAAATCGAGACAGCCCTACCAGCCTGCCGCATCCTCCCAGACGCACCGTTTCAGCCTCGTTTGTTCGACCGCCATCTGCGCTGTCCACACGCCCCGCCGCCTTCAAACATACCCGCAACGTACATTCGTTGGGAACCCTTCCCGACCTCCCGTCCGTCAACGTGTCTTCCCTTCGCACGACCAAACACCAAGGTCCTTCGCTCGGGTACGCTCAGGTGCGGGCCTCTGGCTTTCCCTTCATCATGCCGGACAGCGACTCCGAGTACGCGCACACGCCGGCTCCCACAGAGCCAACATCCGAGGTCGGCTCTCCGCGCAACTTCCACGCTCCTTCAGAAGCAGGCTCCGCGAGCATGAGCAGATCCTTCTCCGACCAGCCCAGCATGCGCAGCTACGAAGAAAGCTCGGTCGGCGCCAAAGCTCCCGGCGCCACCATCAACCGCAAGGCTGGCGAGCATCTCAGCAGTTCGCTTCGAAACCATTTCACTCCATCGCCCCACCCATCCTCCATTGCACATGCTCCCTCGGCCTCGCACCATCAACAAGACGATTCCCATCTGTCGGTTGTCGAGCACCGTGGCGCTCCTGGTGCTCCCGCTGCTTCCAACGATCGCCAAGTCTCTCCGTTGACCGTGCAGAGCAATCTTGAATCCCGTCACGAGGCAGAGCAAACGGCACCACGACCCTTGAGCTATTCCAACGCCAGCATCGAATCCGCTGCCTCGCCCATCATGACCATGCGCCCGCTCTCCACCACGGAACCCTCCTTGCGCGATTTCCCGGTCAACGCAGATCATACCCCCAGCTTCGAGTCCGTACACGCGCCCACTCGCCAGAGAACCGATTCTCGCCCCACCATGTCGCCCACCAACACTTCGCGAGCCATCTCTACGCCAGCACCCATGCCTCTGCCACAGGCATTGCGTGATCATCGTCCTACAGTCCGACGCGCGCAAGGCCAGCGCGCAGAGAGCGAGGTAGTTCGCAGCCGCACCTCCTCGAAACCCTTCAGCTTTCCTGCACGCGCTAGTGCCCAGTTTACTCCACGCGAGCGCGCCGACATCCTTCAAGCCAAGTCCCCGCAGAACAAAAACGGCGCCTCTTTCATTCGTCGTTTCATTCGCAGAGCCAGTTTGAAAGGCAACAAGTCGCAGTCCGTCGGAGGTACGCCCGCTTTCATCCTGAGTCCCAACAAGACTTCAGTCGCACTTCCAGCAGAACTCGAAAGCGAGCTTAACCCTGATGTCAACATACCACGTGCAGAGAGCATCTCTTCAAGAAGCGCATCGAAAGAGTTCAAGCGACGTACCAGCCTCACACGTCGTCGCAGTAAGTCGAAAGATGCCGGCGCCTCCAAGACATCGAGAACATCGTCCATCTTTGCGCCCTTCCTCGCAAGAGATCCGAACAAGCCCAACGGCGTCTTCCGCACCAAGCGCGCAGAGTCTTTTGGTCATCTCGGGCCCTTGCCAGTGGATGACCCTCCTCTTTTCCCCAGAGACGGCTTGCCGCTCAGCCCCAGCTCTCCCTTCCTCGCGCACGACCCGAATTTTACTGGCTTCACGCGTGCCAATAACGACAACGTCAACAGCAAGGATTTCACCATCGTCCAACATCCAACACAAGCGCCAGCCACGTCTTCTTCCTATGAGTACGAAGCGGCTGAGACGCTCGAAAGTCCGCGGATGGATCAGGTTCAAGATCTGACATCTGATGTCCAAGCCGACGAGTCTCAGCAGCAGCGACCGCTCTCGCGCATCAGCGACAAGACCGACAACAGCCTCGGCATGGGCATGGCTCTGTCCTCTCAAAACAACTTCAACTTCCAGGATTCCCTCGGTCTTAACGAGCTCTCTGCGACAGGGGCACATTCCCATGCAGCCGATTCTGCCGTCACTTCGTCGGGACATGATCAGCCTGTTCTCTCTTCTGCCGGCCACTCTAGTGCAACAGAGGGACATTCACGTCCCCGGCCTAGCATTCCTCGCATCTGGCAGGGACTCGAGCCCACGGATGGAGACCACACTATGCGATCTACGCACATTGATGACGCTGACAGTTCCGACGACACGCCACCCGATCATCGTCTTCCTGCCAACCGCTTTGACACGGCGACTACAACTAGCTCGTTCCGAACGGCCGCCAGTCACTTGGACTCGCCCAAGTCCTCCTCGACGCGGCGAATGGTGAGCGCATCGAGGGCATCGAGGCTCAGCCTTCGCACCCAAGACATTCCTCTGGCCCGACATTTTGAACAGGGGCCCAGGTTGGATTCGCCGCTTGCCGATCTGATCACCAGTCTCGAGCGACGTCTCAGCGCGAAAAGCACCTCGGGCGCAATCAGCGCGACGCCCTATCACGATGCTGTCGCGTCTCCCAGCACCGAGCTCTTGCACCTGGAGCCCGAACCCAGTCGTACTGCCAACGCTGCCGGGCAGTCTCCGTCTCCCTCATTGACTAAGCATGATGCAGAGCAGTACGAGTTTCCTGAAGAGGACGACGATGCATCCCTTAGCGCAATCCCTCGCCAGGCGCATCTGCCCGCCGCCTCACACACAGCTCTGGTTGAGACCATCGACCATTCAAGCCCCAATTCGCCCATTGAGTCTACGAACCTGACTCCTATGCAGACCAAGGAGGCGGTGGGGAGTTCGTATCCTCGGTACAGGCGCGACACCTTTGGAGGTCTCGACTCGACGCGTGTGGCGGATGTCGCGGCTGTTGAAGAGAGGGAAGCCGAGGAGGCTGCAGCTGGTCCGACTCGTCCGCAGTTTTCTCGCTTCTCCACCGCCACAGCTGGCACCGAGAACGACGACAATCCCCTCACTCGTTCCGGGGGCGACGATTCGGAGGAACAGGAAGTCGTCGTGCCCGAAGTCAAGGTTTCCGAGATCGAAAGCCATTTGGCAGCCGTAGAAGCAGCCTTGCAGGACAATCGCCAAGAAGGCAGTTTCGATATCGCGTCGCTGAGGCAGCGCATGTCTGACGCCTCGTACGTGATGCATGCCAACGCCTCTTCAGCCAGTATGCTCTCGCGGGACGGATCGTTGCATCCTCCACAGCAGCACCAGAGCGTCAACGAGAGTACGGACGAACTCGCGCCTCCAGGAGCTTGGACGCAGGACACCTCCTCGTTCGTCATGAATGACGACGGCCGTCGCATCACGCTCGCTCCCGAGTCGCACGAGGCGCTTGCCGATGCCGTTCGCAGCGTGCGTAGGGCGATCAGCTCCTCGCAGCTCACTACCGATGTCGACGAGACACAGACTGCTCTGGCGAGTCGATCCGTGGATACTCTGGGCATGGAGAGTTCCGTATCTGAGGCTGCTGAGCCGGCGAGCGAACGCGTGCCAGCTGGTGAGACGTCGATCCTGTCCGAGGCGACCCCCGCGAAAGCTGCCAAGAGGCGACAGGAGGGCATGCGCGACATCGAAGAAGCATACAGCCGCATGCTGGCGCTGGTGCAGACTTCCGCAATTGGCGTCACGCCTTCGCCGCAGATGCGCGGTGAAGAGTCTCGTCTCGGCTTTGAGCCTCCTCGTCGTCCCATGAAGCACGGCCAGGCTCAGACCACCTCGGCAGGTAATGAGCCTTTCTTCAACTCTCCTCTGGCGAAGGCGTCGACCAAGACGGACGAACCTCTCAGCCAGCCTGTGCAGTCGACGCGCAGTATCCTCGACGGAGCTGGTGGCAGTCAGCAGGGTCGAATGCAGACGCGTACACAGCCCAACCCAGAGAACCGCACATCAACGTCCCTGTCTGGCCTCATGGGCATGCCGCTCGACATCAATCCACAGATGCTGCGTCAAGCCAGCGTCTCGACCGTCTCGTCGGTTCACGACGTGTCTCGGAACGAATCGGTGGATGGTGCGGCATTTTCACGCAGGCGTCCACCTTCGGATGCCAAGTCAAGCTCGAGTCGCTACTCGCAGGCGCTGAGCCGAGACCATGTTGCATCGTCGCTGCTCGAATCCGAAGGGTACCGTAAGCGCTTCAGCACGGACAACACGACGATAGGTCGGGCCAGCTCTGGCGGCGGACACACCTCTCCGTCCGCGACTGCCAAGACGCTCGGCACCCCTCGTTCATTTGCCACTTCCGTGTCGCAGCACTCGTTGGCCAACATGGTGCGTCGCCACGAGCTCGAAAAGGAAAGCTTGCTCGATACGCTCGAGAGGGTGCGTGCCGAGAACGCCGACTTGCACGCGCGACACGATAGCCTGACCTCGGACCTGCACGCCGAGGTGACGCGTGTGTTGGAGCTCGAACGCGAGTTGGAACGACGTGATTCTCGCGAAGTGACGTTGATCGGCCAGATCCAGCAGCTGGAGCACGAGCTAGTGGAACTGCGCTACCTCGACTTCCAGCTCAACTCGACTGCGGATCAGACGCTCGGGTCCGAGGACGGCGAAGGCTCCATCATGGATGTGGAGCTGCCACCGACTGTCCAGGCGAGAGCAGGCGTCGGAGCGCTTCCCCTTTCGTCACGCGGCTCGGTGGGTCGGGTCGTCCAGCCCTCGCCGTCGTTCTCGTCTGCTTCCGTCTCGGCTCTGGCCAAGCCGACGCATCGAACCACGCGCTCAGAAGCATTTGTTTCTGGTTTGCCTGGTTCTGAGCGATCGACGCTGCCGACGAGCAGGAGCGAGCTGCCGCGTGCACGGCCCGTTTCGCTTTTGAATGGACCTGGTGGTCTGTTCCGCGAGGATCGAAGCTCGCAACGTTCGAGTCAGGCCTCGCCGCTTCCGACTCCACGCACCAGCAGTCTGCTTCGCCATCCTCGAGCTTCGGGAAAAGTTGCCAAACCGGCATCGCCCACTTTGCTGGGTCTTGCTTTGCCTAAGGACGACGACGATGTGTGGAGCATCGCCGATGAGCAGCTGCCGGAGATTGACGATGAGATCCTGCCTCCCGCTAGCACAGTTTCGCGTCAACAAGCGTCCACCGCGTCCGCCGCGCCGGTACACACGTTTGATTCACAACTTGGTGAGACCGGACACCTCGACGAGAGCTATGAGCGTGACGATGAGGAGGAAGGTGGTCGTCAGAGCTCCTCGGTGCCTTCCACGGTCCAGCACAACGGGGCGACGAATGCGATCAGCAACGGCGTCACTCCTCAGCGTGACGTGTCGTCGTCTTCTCTGCCTCGATCCACCTCACAGGCTACAGTGACCAAGATCGCGACGCAGCTGCCCCGTCCCTCGCCTACGAGCAAGATCCCCACCAGCCGCTCCGTGGGCTCTGCGGGCGGCGTCTCCGACTCCCCCTCGCACCGCAGCGTCTCGTCGCGTCTTCCCCGCCTAGGCCTCAAACCGAGCACCCGATACTCGGGCAGCGCCATGCGCAACGTCTCCAACGCCACAGACAAGTCGACCGCCTCCACTCTGTCATCCGTCTACAGCACCCTATCGACCGGCGCACCGCCGTCCCTCGGCTCGCTGCCCAGTGGGAATAATACGATGGAGGACGAAATTCAGGCGGAGCTCGCACGCTTGGGAAACCCTCAGCCGTACATGCGATATTATTCGCCGCCGAGGAGTAAGATGGTTTGAGCTCGTCGCAGGCGATTGGTATTTTACGAGTAGTGTATTATGATGTGATTGGACGATATCGATAATAATGGGTTCGAAAGTGTTGGTATGTGTGTGCTCGGTCGGTGTGAGTTAGAGTGTGCTGTTGCAGCTGTGAGCGAGCTATCTCTGGCTGACCAAGGCACTGTCAAGAGCTGCGGCTTGAAGGTGGTGCTGCCCCTGTGCGCATCAAGGCATGGATCGGTGAACGAGCTTTGTCCGATGTATTTCAGAAGTGCGTGCGCCCCCTGCAGAGCTCTCGATGGCCTACATGCGCAAGCGGCGGTTCCGCCAATGCGTATCTTGGGACGATTTCGAACGATCAGTTAAAGCTGCGATATCGACCTCTCTTTTTGTGTTTGTCTCGACGAACATGACTCTGGGACGAAAAAGCTCGGTCAAGACTCCTCCTGCAGTTATTCCTATGTTTTGCAATCGTAAGCTCGTGCGCGCTTCAACCACGAACGCGTTTACGAGCGCCATTGATATGTCGCCTCGTGATCGATCTCGATCCCTTCAGCCCGTTGGACAGGTCGATCTGATGCGCCACCCTCGACTCGTTGGCGAGCCGCTGCATGTAGATGAGGAAGGCAAGCATCACGTACAGGTCGGCCGTCTTGGAGAGCCTCGTGTTGGGCGGAAGATGCGCGCGGATGAGCTTTTTGATGAGCGATCTGGCTGGGAGCTTCATTGTGATCACTGCTGCTGTTGTTTGTAAATGTCGATAATGAGGAGGCCGAGGCTGATCGACGATGGTCGCAAAGAGGTGGTGGGGAAGGTGGAAGTGAGTGGTGAAGTGACGTTTGCGGAGAGACGCGCCTGGGCTCGATCTCTCAAAGTATCACATCACGTGCAGCCGAGAAAGTGGAGAAAAAATGCGCAGCTGCAGAAAGGCACACTTTTTTGCGCAGTCGTGCGTGTGCTCGAGCCAAGCCGACTTTGCTTCGTCCCATTCCCACCATCATCACCATCGCCAATTCAGGTCACAGTGACCGTCATCCAGGCGCAACATCGACCAAGCACGCTCCAAGCGAACTTCGCAATGACTGCGCCGGCAGGACCATCGGGCTCATCGCCAACCCTCAAGACGTCGAAGCTCTCACCGGTCGTTCTCGATGCCCACTCCTCTTCGGGGATTGGCAGCAACATCAGCCTGTAAGCCCCCCCCCACAGTAGCAGAGTGCGCGTGCTTACCCTGAACGATTGCCCCCCTTCGCCACGCAGTCACCCGCTACCGATTCTCAACATCTCCGAACACCTCGTTCGCACAAGACTGCAGAGCGATGATGCAGAGCTGACGGGTGAGTCAAATGGCAGCAGCCTTCACGTCCGCTCCTGTATGCACGACTGACTGACCATTGCTTCACTCGTATACTGACAGTCTACGGTGTCCTTCTCGGAACGCAACAAGGACGAGACATCGAAATCCAAAACTCGTTCGAAATCAGGCTGGATCCCCCTTCATCGACTACACCAGCACCGACGATCAACCATGCATTCCTCAGATCACGCCAAGCACAGTACAAGCAAGTGTTCCCAACACTCGATCTTCTCGGCTGGTATACCATCGGCGAAGTCCCCACAACGCAAGACCTCGAGATCCACAAGCAGCTGCTGGCGTACAACGAAACGCCTCTGCTCGTCCAGCTCCACCAAACCGTCACGTCGTTCGAGCACGCAGAAGTCAATGGAGAGCTGCCGATTCGGGTGTACGAGTCGGTGGTAGAGCTGGTGCAGGGCGAGACGACCAACTTCTTCGTGCCAGCGGGGTACAAGATCGAGACGGGCGAAGCGGAACGCATCGCCGTCGACCATGCGAGTAAGGCGGGTGCCGAATCGGGCGGTGACCATGAGAGCACTAGTACGTATCTTCCCCTTAGATCACTGGTCAATGACAAGCTCGGGTGTGGCTGCTAACCTACTTCTCTTGCTCCTGGGGGTAGTGCTGGCAAGCATGCAAGCGCAACACAGCGCAATCGGCAAACTCAACGACCGCATCCGACAAGTGCTGGCTTACCTTCAGGCCGTCAAAGAGGGCCAGGCAGCTTGGGATCACGCAGCATTGCGGCAGATTCAGACCGTTACTGCCAACTTGCCGCTGACAGTGTTGCCAGAGCTGCAAGAGGAACTTCTAAGAGTGAGTGTTGGGGTGTCGATCTGTGATTTGATCGGGCAATGTCGACAACCTCTTGATGCATTGCTGAGGGCATGGAGCTGACCACTCAAACCGGCGTTTGACTCTTGTTACAGGAACACAATGACGTCCTCCTCACCAACTACCTCTCCGTTCTAACCGAGAACCTTCACACCATGAACGAGGTAAGTACAGACACAGGCGTAACACCGAAGACGAACAAGGAGGGTTCTGGACTCGTTGTCGAGCCGTGTGGTTGGAGTTGCATGCGGGCAAACCTTGACCTCGACGGCCGACTTGGACCGAAGCTGACCGAGTCTCGCTCTCTTCTCTTTGTCTTTCACTTCTGCTTCTTGCTTCTCCGCGTTCGCGACAACAGCTGACGGACAAATTTGAGGTAGTCCAGGCTGGAGCTAAAGACGATGCCGGCGAAGGCGGGGTTGGAGCAGCAACGTCGACGAGCGGAGGTCAGGGTCGAAGAGGCGGTGGTCGGAGCTCGGGTCTTCGAGCCGTGTACAGCTGATGAATGCCATGCCCTTGATGTTGAATGCTGCGTGGCTTGAGTGTGTTGCACGGATAGTGCAGCGGATGTGAGGTTGTCGGAAGTCGGCGACTCTCACGTGGTGGTACGTGGCGCTTTGCTTTCCTCGACGACGGGTCGAGGCCTTTGATGGTTGGCACGAGTTCGAAGTGGAGCCTCGCGTGTGTGAGCCTCAGCCTCGCTTGTCGAGCGTCGGGGATGGCGATGCTGGAGAAATTAGGTGCTGATTGCGCAAGGAAGCGACGCTCGCTTCGGTGGTAGCTCGAAACTGGAGCTCGAACCATGCGATGAACTTGGCGTAAGGTTTTCTGTTTCGATACGACCGTGCCAGCACTGTTGGAAGGGTCAAGTAGTGCCCACATGAGCCACAATGAAAGAACCTTGGGCAACGAGGAGGAGGAGGGATCCGCAGTGGCGCTGCCTCGCGGCGAAGGTCTGGACGCTTTTCGGCTCTTCGGCCCGACTCTTTGCATTCCTGACCTTTCGAAACTTCCTTTGCGTAGAAGCGACACTCGGTGTCCCAGACAGGCGAGCTTCGAATTCGAGTCGAGATGGAGGAGAGCAGACGCCGTCGAGAGCGTTTTTCGGCAACCGCACCGAGTTATCCGACGGAATTTTCGACGCGGTCTGGAACCTGGGCGGAGGGCCTTCGCCACTAAGAGCAAGGCGAGTCGTGCGTCGCTCGCACGGGTATCTCGCAGAGGCCCTGGCATCGAACGACTGGGGAGGATGGTTTTGGGTCGACGCTGATGTTCACTGCTTTACAGTCATCGAAACGCTGGACGGGCGAGGCTAGGCTGAGGCAGAAGACGTTGTGGATGTGGGACTGCAGGCAGATTAAAGCTGCAGGAAAAGCAAACGCCGCCGAAAAATCTAAAAGTGTTAGATCCTTGTTGATTGGTGTTAAGCCCTCGAAGGCACACAAAGCTCAAATTTCGGTTCTTGCTGCGATCGATCTATACAACACGACAGAATATTGTTCGGAAGGCGCCTTCAGACTTGGCAACGGAAGGCAATGACGCAAGAGCTTTTGCAACAGACAAGTCGGTCATGGACTGAGAGCTGTCGAAGAGGCACTAATTAAAGACCAACAAAAACGAAAGCGGTTGAGCTTTGGGTGCGTTGAAAAGGAGACAAATTTCGGTGAACCATTTGCAACTCCGCTTTGCCGGGCCTGCCAACTGTCTGCCTTTTGTGCTTACCCAGCAACATAGCCGCAAGCCTTGTACACAGGGACGCAGCGGAAGTTCAATGGCAGAGAGACCCTTTCGCAAAGATCCGCGCTTGATTGGCCTGAGGTAGATCTGATGGAGTTTGAAAAAAGGGTAAGTGGCGCAGTGCCTTGAGATAAAGCTGAGTCTAAACGCAGTGGACAATGGCTCCACTCGACGGTTGGCAATGGCAGCTCTTCAGAAAAGCCATACGCTGTGCCTGATGCGACGGCTCATTATGCAGGCAAGCGTGCCCAGTGGGTGGAAGCGAGAGGCGAAGGAAGGATGTTCCTGAGACGACTACTGTACAGTAACTTGACCTGTGCTGGATATGACACTCCAAGGCTGCAGTTTCGCGCTGAAACTCGGCGCAACGTGGCTACACCAGGGCAGCGCGGCTGGATGGCAACGTTATCTCTGTGTTGCATATCAGACCGAGGTTGAGCGGAGTTTCGATTCGCAACCCCAACGGTATGTTACTCTATTGAAACAGATTTTTATAAATTGGAGGTCTCCCTTGTTGCGGAGTGTGGGCCGAAAAATCGCAGTCCGACGCTCTAGTGTTGTGTGTCGAGGACGTCTAGAGGTCGTACTCGCTTTCAACGGCTGCGATTCTCCGCATGTTTCACTTTTGCAGCCATGCCCTGAGAGTGTGTCTTGCGGTTCGAATGGAATGAAAGAAAAGGAAAAAATTCATTGCGCAAACGCGGGCTCGGTCTGCGTCGGGCCGATGCTCTGTTGGCTCAATACTGTACCTCGCCAACTTGTTTTGAGACTAAGCTAGCGCACTCTTTGCGGCGAATGCGTTGATGCTGGGGTAGGGGTCGATTCGGGTCAGTCTCGAATGGACCCGCGGAAGGGGCTGCCCCCGTGAGCCGGCTCCGCACACGAAGCAAGACACGAGATTGGCATGCGCTAGTTGTGTGCGGCCCAGAGTGAGCTAGGGATCGGCAAGACCAACCTGTGCTCGTTTTCGTTTTCGTTCTTCCAAGCGAGCTCGCTAGGACACGTCCCTCTGAGCGGAAGCATTCACCGATATTTTCGCCGAAAGTAGGTCCGTCTCACGCCGTTGAAAGTCCATCTAAGCGGAAAAGGCCCAGCTTGGCAAGGTGAGATCGACGTATGAAAGACTCAAAAGATGGATTGTCCTCGGGCTCGTTGCTGTGTTCTTGATGCAGAATTCTTTCGCCTCCGTGCTTTTACCAAGGGATTCTGCAGCCATACAACTCAGCCAAACTTGTCCAAGGCGGTCTCGCAACGGATTTGCGGGCGTCGCCTGATTCAGTCTCGGACAGCTGCGCCCTCATCGACGCATCGGCCGCATTTTTTGGTTCCATCTTACCATTCGCCTGTAAAACGAACAAGCACGAGATCGGCCATTGCATGTCAAACGACGCATATACATACGTGAACCCGAACCTGCCACGCAATGGATGCGATGCACCGCATCAGCAGACAGAGAGTTGACGAGCAGCAAACCAATCACCGGGCCCCTTGTTGTGCGAGAACAATAGAGCTCAGCTCTTTGATGTGAATGACATGGAGACCAGTTCGAAACCATTCACTGCTCCCCAGCTCGTACTCTGAAGCGACACATTCGAAAGTCATCTTCTTCTGTCGCGTGGCTTTCTTGCAAGCGAGACCTGCGGGTTACAAAACGGATCTCGGTCGCGACCTTTGGCTCCTCCTTTGGCTCCTCCTTTGGCTCCTCCTTTGGCTCCTCCTTTGGCTCCAACTCTGTTTCTGCGCCGTTGTCGACGGTGCAATCAATCAAGGTCTCTATAGTACAGCATAGGGTTTAGCAGGAAAAGCTAGAGCTCCAAGCTTCGGTGAGCGTGTTGGGAAGTCGTCGACATTCGAGACCCTCTCTGCTCCTCTGTAAGAGCTAAATTTACGGAACCGATTGCTCCAATTTAACGGCAATGCAACAGGAATTCTAATCTTTATTTTTATTTCTGCTTTTGATGAACAATTCCAGAACCTCCAAAAATTCCCAAGACTGTTCAGCTGCTGCCAGATCCGCCATGCCTATCCCGTTCGGCTCTCTGCCTCCAAATCCTGATTTTTTAGCGTGTCTCTCTGCCGGTGCGACCGGACCTAGACCACCGACCTAGACACAATTCCTGCCTGCCTGGTTCGTTTACTCAGCAGAACTCGCTCGCCGCTTGCTTCTGACTCGGGTCGGGGCTCTCCCGTCACTGAGCGTCTTCTTTCTCGCCAAATCTTCTTTATAATTCCATTGCCATGCGGAGCTATCCACCTCGGGATAGGCGCCGATGCTCAACTCGCCCGCACTGCACGAGTGCTGCAAGCCTTTTTTGCCCTTTTCCTTTATCTGCTGTTGTTCTGCCTGAATGCAAGTCGCTCTCGACTCTAACCTTGCTTACTGCCTCAGCAGACCGGCTGTTCAGATGCCGTACTCCCTGCCCTGACCACACATTCGGTCGGTCTTAGTGCGCTCTTTTTCGCCTGTTTTTTTCCTCCCGTTCTTTCTCTCCCTCTGAGCCCGCTCAGCGTATGTCCGCTTCCCTGAATCATTTTGCTCGGCTGTTCGGCTGCAGGACTGGCACCCGCTCTTGCTGTTGAGAAATGTGATGCCGTAGAGGGTTAGCTCGCAGGCGTCGCAGCTATCGTTTCCCGTCGTCGATATGTTAAGTATCGATAGGGTAAACAATTTGCAATACTATCTCTTCGGTTCCAACACTGAGCTAGCATGTAGAGCTGAATCTGAGGATATTTCAGTCCAGATACTGCTCGTTGGTGCTGTAGACGAAGGGAAAACACTAGTAGGTACCGAGGTACAGTAAGCCGATGGAGGAAAGGAATAGTAGACATCGAGAATGGATGGGAAGGAATGGCAGACCAAGTAGACAGGGGAATAGGGACATATTCGATTAATTTTTAGAGTGAGAAAGTAACTACAAGGGTCGAGTCTTTATAGGCATTGTCGGCCCGTCGTCGACTGTATACGAGACGACGGCGGCAGTGTTGAGCTCGTATATGAGACTATTGAAACGGTCAGGGAGACAGATGCAAAACGGGGAAGGGACTCGAATCCGTGTGATTGGCCATATGTTGTGGATGGCCGAGTTCGGCCATCATCGCCGAGTTCGACCGTTGCCGAGTTCGACCGTCATCGCCGAGTTTGACCGCTGTCGGACTTTCGGCAACTCGGCGCTGGCGAACCATGCAAGGCACCGTTGTTAGGGCCGGATAAACTGAGGGACCGTGCCTGCATGTGTGGGAGTCCCCGATGTCGGGATCCGGACTCCCGCACTCGGTCCAGAATTTGTTGGAAATTCCAAATTCGACACACGTCGAATTTGTTAGACCGAGGGATTGGGATTGCGAAAAGAAACCATCGAGATCGATTTGCCCGATAGTGACATCGGGCTGCCATGAGCGTGATCGAAGGACCATATACACCGATACTTGCGACCGACTCTCTCGCCTCTCTGGCACACCGTCATGCGTGCTGCCTGCTCTTACGACTTTTGAATCCAACCCTTCACCCAATCCGCTTCTGCTCACTCTCACACTCTCTCTCCCGCCACGGCCTCTTCCACTCGATCCTTGCCCTGCTGCTCCCGCCATCATCGCCCGTCCCCTGTTCCCATCCCAAGCGGCTTGCTCATCTCTTCCTTGTCTTCATCTTTGTCGTCCTCACCTCATTCACTTGTCATCGCCATTTTCCCTTTATCTCCGCCGACTCCTTTTCAACCACCATCATCGTTCGTCTCTCGTCAACCGGAGTTTATCAAGCCTTGATTCGCCTCTATTCTCGACTTGGATCAGCTTACTCCCGACATCCTCGCAAGCTACAACAACACAGACAGTCTCGATTTGGTACCTACTTCCACTCTCATACACTTGCAACCCGCCTTCACTTCAATGTGGTAAACCACTCGATGCGCACCAATCGGCACGCCAATCATCTCACACCATCTCTACCACCTTACCCGCGTCGATAGCACTGTCTCGTTCACATTCGTCCCGATACGAACTTTCCTCGCTCCCTGTGCCGATTGATCAGGGCTGTGGCTTGCAGCGCGCTGCAGCTCCATCTTCTCGCAGCAGTAACCCAATCCTGCAACACAACACCGCGTGTCTGTTGTTGCTCATAGCGTCATGTCCGTCGCAACCCGAAGAGCCTCCCTGACGCCATCTTCGCCTGCCGTTTCACGTCGAGGATCCTGGGTTGACCTTCCTGCGGGAAGCGCTCCTTCGTCACGTCGAGGCTCGCGAGTCGACCTCTCCGCCACCGCGTCCTCCTCTTCCGCCTCGGATCCATGCGCGCCTGCCACTCACTCCACCAAAATCTCCATCAACCAGCTTCTCTCCAACCTCTCCCACGTCTCGGAAGCACAAGCCCGAATGTCGTCCCCCAAAGGCTCGTGCTCGCCCGCTCTCAGCGAATCGCAGGGCGCAAAGCGCAAACATGAGTCAGATTCAGAGCCATCCTCCTGGGCCACCGCATTCAGGCTCTCCTCCGCCTCCGAGATTCATCTCCCTTCTGATCCAGCGCGTCGAGCCAGCATCATCAACCTTGCCACCGCCGCTGCAGCTGCCGTCCTGCAGAGTCAGGTCGGCCAACGCCGCATGTCGGTGCATCCAGAGCAAGAGCAGAAGCGTCAGCGCGTCGAGCACCTCGGCATGCTCATCGAACAGGCACGCAAAGCCAGTGTCACCAGCATGAGCCACGACATGTCGCGCCACGTCGAGACCGCATCTCAGAACGTTGCCATCGCCACTGTGCTCGCCAACCACCTGGGCATCACCCCTCAGTCGTCTGCTGCCTCCACTCCCTCTGCCGGAACGCCCGCTCCTTTGTCTCCCACCAAGGCACACGCATCCACGCTCGCAGTGCCTCAGACTCCCACCACACCAAAGAGCCCGCTTTCGGCTGCGCCGCTCACAGCTGGTCATGCCTCGGACGATCGTGCCTCCCTTACGCAGGCCGTAAAGGACCAGGACAAAGCGTCGCAGCAGATGCCCGCGCCCCCGTCGCCCACCAGCACACCCGCCATCACTCTCACCAACAGCATCGAGTCGGCCGAGTCAGGTGCATCGAGCAAGGTGCTTGCCGAGCCTCTGCGCGATTCACCGTCGCCTCCAGCATCGAGTCAAGCGATTTTCGACAGAGCCAAAGAGGCTGCTCATACCTACAGCCGCTTCTACCGCTTTGAAAAGGAATGGGCACAAAAGGCGCTCGAGCTGGAGCGTCGTCGAAGCTCGGTTCGCATTGATCCGTTGTTCAACCCCAACCCGAGCCCGAGTCCGCTTCCTGGGGATGCCAACAGCCAAGACAAGGCGCGCGGGCCGACATCGCCACAGCAGCACTCCGCGCCCGAATCGCGCATCGTGTCGAGAGGCACTTCGCCGTTTGGCGAGTTGTCCGGAGCATCTGCAGCAAGGACACCGCACAGCGTCCCGAGCGGCTCGTTCTCGTCATCGCATCGCGGCTCATCGAGCAGTCTCGCCAACGTGCTCTCCAACTTTGCCGAGCTCATCGAGCATCGTCAGCGCTCGTGTTCCGGGCTGGAGGCGCTGGCCAAACAAGCCAAGGAATTGCCTGTTAAGCGCTTGAGTCAACCCAATCCTCAGTTCCGCACCACATTCGGCGACTTTTCCTGGGCTAAAATGCCACGCAGCGCTACTGATCCCACCGCAACGTCAGCCGCCGCACCGGTCTCCACAGCGGCAACGGTGGTTGCATCACCAGCGCCGTTGCGCTCCACACCCTCTTCTGCACGCACACAACCCGCAGCCGTAGCCGCAGCCGAAACAGACGTCGTCGACGCTAGCGACTCGAAAGCGTCTCTAAATCTGGACAGAGACGAAGGGTTGTCCAGCACTAGCGACGCTGCGCTCAAACCGGCCAGTCGACCTGCGCTTCTACAGGTTAAGTCGATCAAGGAAGAGACGGCCGACTCGGAGGCCGACGCTCCGGCTACCCCGCGTTCGAGCATGAGCATTGCAAGCATGCTGTGACGAGCGGATAATTGGTCATATGCTAGGTGGTTCTTCTTTTTCTTTCCAATCATACCCTCCCTGCCTTTCCCTACCCCTCCCGTTCGGCTGTTCAACAAAAAGTTCATCGCGGCTTGATCGTCCTCCTTTTGTAGAACCGAGTCTTGGTGATCCGTCGTACCTTCAGTTGTTTTATGTAATTGTACCCGTGTATATTTTTATGTCGCTGGCTTAGGTTGTGTGTGCTGTGGTGTGTGGCGAGGTGTGGCGGCGGGTCGAGTGATAGGGAGGTGTGAGAGGCTAGGAGAGGGTTGTCAAGTGAACACGGCGGGATGGCGTAGGCGGGTGATCCGATGAAGGCTGTCAGATAACTCTTGCGTTGACGTGCTGGTCGATAAGATGCTTGAAGACCACTCCCTCACTCTTTCCCTTTCACTGTTCAGTCTCACCACCCATCTCGCTCACGACGGCCGCACCAGACCTTACGTGAACCGCACTGCCATTATCGAACCCTCTACAACACTCACAACCTCGTCTTCTGCTGAACATTACTACTCCTCAAGAAGCCATCAAAGTACTTCTCGATCGCCTCAAACCCGACCTGACCCTGATCAATCGGCGCCACAAGGCCAACATACCCATCGGGCCTCACGACCACAACACCACCGGCGGGCAACCCCCACTTGTCATGCAGACCACCCACAAACTCGTCACCAAGCGTGACCTTGAACGCGCCATGTCCAGCCTCGATATCGTCGCAGTAAAGCATGCTCTTGAGTGCACCCAGATGTGCGATCTGCTCGATCTCGATATCGAAGCGCTGCGAACGCACGATCAGCAACAGATGGAAGAATGGGTTGGCCTCGGAGCTGAAGCCACCACCCAATCCGGTGTTGAGACAGTCCGGCAGCTGGTGGTAGGCCTTGTGCTCCAACTGCAGCGCTCGCGGGTGCGGGCGGAAGCGATTGACGAACGAGTGCGGCGAAGCGAGGTGCTTGGCAAACGCCTCGAGGTGACGCATATTCTTGTTGAGATCGCCGGCGCACACGTACAGCCTGAATCCACCCGGAGCGGTGAACTGGATCTCGTGGATCATTCGCACCGGCTTCGAGTTGGACCAGCGCGTAGCCCAGGCAGGCTGCAACCTACGTCCCGGCTCGAGCTTGTCCGTGATCTTGGCCACACCTAGCTTCTTCGGGTCGCGGTAGTTGAGCACGTTGTCGGCGTAGACAACACCGGCACCCGTCGTGAACGCCGCATTGCGCCGCTGGATGTTGATAAAGTGCTCGCGCCTCTCGGCGTCCGTCATGGTGGCCACCTCGGGCGTATTCTTAGGCACTTCACCCGAAAACAACGCCGAATACTCGGAATCAAAGTCGATCAGCTGCTTGCCCGTCGCATGTCGTTCGTCGTGGTACGTCGCCAACAGAATCTCCGGGTCAGCCAACCCCTTCTCGACCAAGTTGATCCTCCACGCCAACGCCTGCGAGTCGATGATAGCCGTGTTCATGCCCTGCCCCGCCTTGGGCGAGTGTGTGTGGCACGCATCACCGGCCAACAGCACCCTGTGGCCCGGGAACGCCACCTCACGCGCCGTCTTGCCCGCAGGCAGCGAGTACCGCGAGATCAACCGCTGTCCGATCGGATAACACGTAAACCACTCGACCGTCTTGAAGTCAAACTTGTACGGGAACGCAATCTCCTGGATCGCCTTCATCACCATCTGCGCCGTCACCTTGTCGCGCGCATCCAGCGCCGACTCCTTGCTCTTCTCGCCCTCGAGCCGGTTGACCTGCGTGTAGCAACGGATGATGGGCTCGCCCTTTTCGTTGTTCTCGCGCGGGAAGATATAGAGTGCACCGTGGTTCTTGGAGTGGATCGCGGCGATCTTGCGCACGTCTGGGAAGTTGGTCTCGACGACGCAGTCGAGGGCAGCCCAGAGCGTGTCGACCCAGTCGCCGTTGAACGTGAAGTCGTGGCGTTCTTCGAGCGTCTTGCGCAGACGCGACCTGCCGCCGTCGCAGCCGACGAGGTACTTGGTGCGGATCGTCTTGGTCTCGCCCGTCGGCTTGATGACACTGATGGGAGCGCCGCCTTCATTGGTCGTCTCGACGACGGGCTTCATCTTTTCCAGGGTCACTTTGACGGGGTACGTTGCGTCGTCGGTCATCTCAAAGTTCTGGTACGCCCAGGGACGCGTGACGCGTTGACCATGGCGCTCCATGTCCCTCAGAAAGCCGCCCTCGATGAGACCCTGCTGCAGACCGAGCGTGCAGTTGTCCTGGATCTCCATGTCCGTCGGGAAAGACTGCACGCGGCGGGTGCGCTCGATACCACGCTGACCGTCCGAACGAGGATCCCAGAACGTTCGCTCGTACGACGGCGCGCTGCGGTCAAAGAACTCGGATCCCAGCGGCTCCATGTTGCGCAGCACCTCGATGGTGCGCGGCTGGATACCGTCCGCACGACCCGCCGTCGTGGGCTCCGAACGCTCGTCGACGACAAGCACGTCAAACCCACCGAAACGAGCCAGCGACGCGGCGAGCATGAGACCCGCAGGACCAGCGCCGATGATCGTCACATCCCACGAGGAGCGGTCGATGTGTGTGAGAGGGTCCGGGTAGTTGTGCGTGCCGTGAGCATGGTGTCCGCCTGCCTTGGCTTCTTCGACCACCTGTCCCGGTGCCGAGAACTGTTGCGTCGGCATGGTGAGGTGAAAATGTGGTGTGCGAGTCTTCTAGAGCGGGAGATCTGCTAGGCTTGCTTCCGGAGGTCCTCCTTGTGTGCAGTGTGGCTAGAGGGCTTCCGATGGCGGAGGGTTCCTTTGAGCCTCCTTGATGGAAAGAGGCTAGTCAGGAGAGGATGTGATGAGACTGCTGATCTTCGGTAAGAAGCAGGAGGCGGTGGGCAGTAAGAGGAGAGGAGGCGACAAACTTATACTTTCTTTCCTGCGATCAAGACGAGCTTCGACCCTTTGGCCTGCAGCGGGTGCGGAGAGGTGTTGTCAGGTCGACCGAGCAATCTGGAATTCACGGCAAGAACGCCATCCCATCGGCAGCGGCAGCAGCGCCGGTCCGTCGGCGGCCGGTACGACATTTTGGAGAGCAAAGTCTCGTCTGAGACGCATGTCTCTTCTCGCAAGTCGCTTTCCACGGATTTGTCGGGCACACATTGGCCAGGTCAGCTGCTTCGAAGCGCCTTACCAACCGAAAATTCTCCGCCCCAAGCAGGAGCTCAAAAAAAAAAATAAAGAAAACAAAAAGCAACAGCCCAAACTTGCCCTGCATATCTACAAGTTGACTCCGTGTTTTCCGTCCAAACCCCCGCCTTTTTCCACCACCAACCTCTCGCTGCGCTGCGTTTGATGACACACGAGCCCCTTCATGTACAAAACGTATTCAACCTCCCACGCCAACACCATCAGCTCCTTGTGCAGGTCAGACCGCCTGTTGGGGGGCGCAAGTGTTCCATGAACCGAATTTCGGTCCTTGACGCCTGCGTCCGACGAACGTGGCGTTTCCTGTCTCGATGGCTCGCCAGGGAAGAATGCTCTTCCGTGTCTCTCTCCTATTGACCGCTGCTTCATTGCCAAATCGCCGATCTCTTCTCATCGAGACACACTTGCAACACTGCTACAATTTGCAAGATCTACTTCAATCCTTCACACCATAGCTAGGCGTGGCTAAGCTAATAACATCGAGTGCTGATGCGTTGCCCTTAGAAAGCGCGTAGACCGGCCGCAGATCTAGCAAACGCATCTCC
This sequence comes from Sporisorium exsertum, assembly GCA_928724755.1. Lineage (NCBI taxonomy): Eukaryota > Fungi > Basidiomycota > Ustilaginomycetes > Ustilaginales > Ustilaginaceae > Sporisorium > Sporisorium exsertum. The sequence goes on from CAKMXK010000001.1 coordinate 1,026,819, forward strand.
CTGCTGTTCGCGTCGCTTCTCTTGTCGGAACGCATCCTGTTCCGCCTGCCTCTTGAGCGTCTTGGAGCGAGCCGCAAGTGCATCAATGTGCTTCTTTCGAGCCTGCTGCAGCGCCACCCTCACCTTCGCCGCTTCCTCTCGTTTCGACGCCACGACCGTCCCCGTCTTGCCATCCAGATTCACGAGAAGCGTATCGATAATGTGGTTTGAGATATACTGCTCGTTGGCACGCGTCAAGCTGCTGGCCTGCGCAGTCGCGTCCTGCAGCCACTTGGTCGCAAACTGCGCCGCTTCGATGACCAGCGCGTACTGGATCCAGATGCGGAGTAGCACGTCGCTGTTGTGCGTTCGAGTAAACCACTCGGTCAACCACTCCGGTGTCACGGCATGGTCCAGCGCCGAGATGCACGACAGTACCACCCGATAGTACTTGCCATCTTCCTCCGAATCGTACATCTCCAAATGATACCGCACGTACCTCCAAGCTCGATCCGCAGCACACCCCTGCCAGCTCGCCGACTTTTCCGACAGCGTCAAGAACATCGCTTCCGGCTCCAGCAGATCTTCATCCGCCTCCTCGAGCTCGGCGATCTCCGGATGAACGTCGTCTTCCGCCACCCCGTTCGAACCTTGAGCATTGCTCGTGCGCTTGAGAGCTTCTCGTTCCAGCTTGGCCCTCGACAGCGCCACCGCCTTTACGGTCAGCGCGGAAAAGATTGGCGTCATATCGACCCCCAAGCTCCACGCCATGTTGAACGCCGAGTCGAACGAGTCGCTGTTGACAAACAGCAGCACCGCATCCGACGGTCGAAGCACCGTCGTAGAGTACGCCAGATCCGGATACCGTTTCACCAACTCGAGCCTCGCCAGTGCCAACGAATATTCGCGACGCACATCATCCACCGACACCACCCGAATCTCCCGCACACGCTGGCTGTACGCCGAAGCGGGGATATAGCGCGTCAGGCTGCTCGTCTGCTTTCCTCCCGCCGCACCAGCGCGTACGGACGTCGACGGCTCAAACAGCGACTCGCTGCCATCCGCCGCGTTCGAATGCTCGGCTTCTGCAGCGTGCGCAAACCACGCATTCTCGTACTGCAGCATGGTGAGCGCGTTGATCGATGCCAAGTAGCTCTGCGCCTGCTCCACCGCCACCACCATGAAGCGCTCCAGGGGGTCGATGCCGTCGCTGCCCGCCGAAACGGACCTGTGCAGCTCACCCAGTCGCTCGGCATGCTGATACATGACCGCACCCGCCGACTTGAGGTCTCCGCGAAAGATGTGATACGAGTAGAGCACTGCATAATAGTTGGGCACCGACAGAGGATCCGAGTTGCGTGCCTTGAATGAGAGCGTCTTTTCCACCTCGCTCTGCAGACCTGGGAAGGTGAAATGAAGCAGAGGCTGAATGTGACCCTCTTCGCACATGACGCTGACGAGGTTCCTGAGACAGTCTTTCCGAACACCCTCGTACGGTGTCGCCATGACCGTGGCATACGCCGCCTCGAAATCGTCGAGCGCAAGCTGACAGCGGAAGATCTTGAACCACACTTCTTTAGGTCCAGAAGCCTTGGCGACATCCGCCTGAGCCGCGCCCATGCCCATTCTCGCCGGTCGGTCATCTGCATATGTACCGACGGCATCGATGCTAGCCCGGCAAAAACGAATGACGTGCTCGATCGCCTCGAACGGCTCAAAGAAGAGCGCCACGTGGCGGTAGTATGCCGCAACACGCTCTTCACCCTCAGCAAGGACGATCGAGGAAGGAAGCAGTTCGAATAGCCCGCTCGCCGCCCTACTCTGCGTGCTGTTGGGCAACTCGAGCGCGCTGACCACCTTTTCGAAGGATGCACTCGCTTCGTCGAGTCTCTGCAATTGAACGAGAGCGCGCGCTCGAACGTACTCGCCAGCTGGCGTCTCTGGGAAGCTAGCAAGTAGCCTCTCAGCCGCCAATGGATAGCCTTGCACCAAGATGGCAAATGCAACAGAGGTGTGTCGATCGGTGAGGTAGGGTAGCAACGGCTTTGCTCCCGCGTGCAGTGTTTCGCGCAAATCAGTGAGACCGAGTGACCAGAGGCTGCTAAGCACCGCCCACTTGATGGACAAGCTCAGTGCGCTCGTCTGACCAGAGACCTTGGACGTGCTCAGGAGCTCGTCGCGCACGCACTGGTGCAGCAGCGTCGATGCAGTGAAATGGTGCAGCTTGCGGCTCTTGCGCCCGGCCACCGACATCTGGTTGAGCTTGGCCACGATCGAGTCGGTCTCGGCTGCATCGCTGATGCTGCCAGCAACCTGGATAGCAGCATCCGTGCGTGCCAGCTGCAGAGCAGCGCCGAGCGACTGGAAGATGCTGAGCGCAGCAGCGATCTGCCTGCTCTCATTTTCGACCAAATCTGCCATCCTGTCTTCCGCAGCCAAGGCAGTGAGCAGAAGCATAAAGGACACTGCGAGGCGATGGCGCGAAGCAAGGGTCTGGATCAGCGCGTCTGCCGTGAGAGCAGAGCCGAGATCAGTGGAAGCGATCGAGCTTGCTGAATTTGATTCGCCGACATGGCTGGCAGTCTCGCTGAGCAGGACTGCCAAGTCGGTCAAGGTGCCATCCAGGCTGGCGCCGAGGTCGGAGGCGATGCGCGCGACGATTTCGCTCGCCTCATCGCCACCGAGCGAGGCAAAGTTGCTGCTCCAGACATCGGCGATGGCCTCTTTGACGGAGACGGTGAGAGGCTCCGACAGCAAGTTTTGCACACCAGCGGCGAACGCTTCCAACTCGGGAGCAGTGAAGCAGGCGGCGAGATCCGAGGCGGACTCGACCAGAGTCAGTACCTCGCCAACGGTCGCCGAGGTTCGACACAGCGTGGGGAGGATGTTGGTAGGGTGAGAATCCGCCGCATGAATGAGCAGAGCGCGCTCCTCGACGTTCGAGTCGGCGGCAAGCGCCGTGCCTGATCGCGGTTTGCTGGATGTCGCAAGCAGAGTTCGTTGCAGACGCTCGATGATGCTAGCCTCGTCTTCATTGACCGGCAGCGCGATCGTGTCTCGGGCGATAACCAGAGGCACAACTGCTTTGCTGTACTCCTTGGCGCCATCGAAGCTGGCTGCTGGAAGCGACAAGCCGATCGGCCAGCGCGCCGCCGTCTCGATCTGCTCTGCAAGCCCGACGAAGCGCATCCACTCGCGGATGCGCGAGGCGTAGAGCTTCTCGTACATCGGCCCGCCAGTTCGCGGATCGTTCTCGAGATGACAGCCGCTTGCAACAACGGATGCCACCTCGTCTCGCAGACTGGCGAACAAGGTGGATGATGGATGGATAGTAGACGATGCGACTTCCTTGTACGTCGAGAGCGCAAGTCGCAACGTGGCCTCAGAGAAGCGACCAGGCTCGAGCACCCGATCGAGGAAGATGTCCGCAGCGTCGATCACCTCCTTTGTCGCTTCGAGCGTCGCCTCAAAGTCTTCGCCGTGTAGAGGCCTGTAGACGCGCTCCGAGGAAACAGTTCTCCAATCGTCCTTAGACAGGTCCTCAGCGTTCGATCGGACGCTCATTGAGCTCTCGTCAGGGTTGGCAGTCTCGACGCCAACTTTGGCATACTTGAGCACCGGACCAGCGCCAGCATCCCAGAGCGCCCACATCACCCAGCCGTCCCCACGCACGCCTTGCGGGGTAAAGACAACGTCGCGAAGTTCGACGTTGCGGCCGCGTGTCTCGGCATCGCAGCGCTTCTGCCACAAGAGTGTCACTTCGCCAAGTCCACCAGACGAACCCCTTGTGTCCTCGAGCTCGACGCCATACAATGCGAAAAAGTTGCCAGAGGGAGGCGAGGCCGGGATGTATGCAAGCACGTAGAGAGCATAGCCGTCCTTGTCGTCGGATCCAGGCGTAAACACTTTGATGAAAGGCCGTGAGACTGTGCTGAAGTAGGCCTGCATCTCGGACGCCTCGAGGCTCGAAGCGCTGTCGTCCTCGGCAACGATCAATTGCTTCTCGTTGGAGGGCGCCGAAACCATCTGCAGTGGAAGGTCGATGGTGCGGATGCACGAGTCGGTCAGCAAGTTCCATACTCGGAGCTTGCGGTCACGACTTGCAGCGAACGCCATGGCATTGCCAACTTCGCCAGGGAAGACATCAAGAGAGAGGGCATAGGCGGGAGAGGATTCGGAATCTGAGATGGCGTTGGATCTCCCAAAGAAGCGCGAGACACCGGAGAGGAAAGAAGTTGGTCGGAGCACGGCCTCCTTCCATGCGCCGTCGTTGGCGTCTCTGGATCCAGAGATGGAGCGGCTGAGTTTGACGATGGTGCCATCCGCGCAGGTGACGAGAGCCAGCCCGGAATCGACGACATAGAGCTGGGCCGCATTTGCTGCGCCACGGATCGAGCTAGTGAGGACCGAATCGGACGAGGCAATGTGTTGGACACGATATTCGGATGACCAGTCGGATGCAAGTCGTGTGTCGTGGAAGAGATGGGGTGCGGAGAAGACGAGTCGGTAGAGGTAGCCGGTGGTTGTAACTGCGATAACATACAGGCGATTGGAAGTTGGATCGGCGAACAGACCCAGACCGGGAAGCAGCGGCGCGGGAAAGAGGAAGGTACGTGCTGGCTCCGATGATAGCTTTGGACTGATCGATGCGGAAAAGGTGTGCTGTTTGGACGCAAGCGCTTTGGAAGAGGGTCCCGCAGCGGCATTCTGGTCTTCGATCGTCGACCAGAGCAGCTGCAGCTCGCGACCTCCTGCAATGACACGGGCCAGAACGTAGCCACCGTCGAAGCCGGCATTGAAGGAAGAAGAAGGAAAGTAGAGACGAGCATCTACGGCGTGATGGTGAGCAACGTTGATGGGTTCGGGTTCGTTGTCGACACCTGGATGCTGAGGAGTGGGGACGGCGATGGCATCTTCATCGCGGTTGTGGCTGGCTGCGGGAGATGCTGGTGCCACTAGCGACGCTGATGCCAGCTTATAAGGCGTGTATGGCAGCGGCATATTGATTGTGCCTGAGCCCAAGGAGCGCCAATTGATGGGCGATGCAATGGCGATTCGACCAAGTAGGCGTGGCTCGAAAGGGTCCGAGCCCGGATGATCGCCGTGTTGAGAATGCCGCAGCTGCTTCGATCAGATCAACTGCATTCGTTGCTAAGGCTAGCGCCGACTTGTACCGCAGTCAGTTGATATTGTAGAGCAAGCGACAGAGCTAGCAGCAGGGCGAATGGTGATGGTGCGGAGTGGTATAGAGACGAGTGACGCACGGGCAAAAGCTGAGAAGCAAAAAGACGGATTTGAAATTGCTTTTGCGAAGCTTCAAAATCAAGCCAAGCGGTCGATCACGTGAAGCAAGATCAGGAGCCCGCGAGACGCGTTGTTGATGAAGTCTCGGCGGCTATTTTCCGGTTGTGTCCGTGGCTCAGTCTAACACATCGATGATTTTTCTCCGCTGTCGGCACGGTGACAGGCGCTCGACATCTTCGAGGTCCACTGTCATAGCACACTAAAGCTAGTAACAGGCAGGCATTTGTGAGCTCCAAGGAAAGTGCATTGATTGGAGTGGGGTATATTACGTGCACTGAGGCATCTATGGAGAGAAACCAGAAAAAAAGTGTCCATGGAAGCGCCGTGAGAAGAGTCAGCAGGTGGTGTGGCGTTACCGCGTTATGTTCACAGCAAGCTCGCCGCGATGACAGCAACAGTTGCAAGTCCAGCAACCGCAAAGGAAGCAGGTGCAAAGACAGAGGCTCCGCTCGAGGTGAGACTCTGCTTGAGCGAGCTCGTGGGCGAGGTCTTTGCGTGGGTGTTGGCTTGTGTGCCAGATCCACTTGTTGCGCTTGTCGACGAAGCGGTCGACGAAGCTGGGCTAGAAGCACCCGTCGAGCTGGATGCAGCGGAGGTCGAGGTGGCGCTGCTGCTGCCACTGGAAGGGTCGGCGCCCAGCTCAAAGGTTTGCAAGACGGTGCCGTTTTGAGGAGGCACCGAGTCGTCCCAGGCATTCTTGTACCAGGGCATGCTGAACATGTCGGCCACGTTGCTCTTGTTCCAGCCCAGTCCGTCCAAGTTCGGGTAGTATGATTTGAACACACCGATCGAGGCGTGAGTCAGCTCGTGCTCGAGCATGATGAGACCGTTGTCCTTGGGACCGTGAATACCCGCCTGGGCAGCAGCTGCAACGGAAGCAAGATCTTTGCCAGGAACCTCGTTGGGACAGTCGCTGCCTCCCTGGTCGTCGAGACACCAGTCGTTGGTGTCGTGGTTCCAAAGCACGTTGGTGAGGCCAAAGATCTCTTCGGCGATGGCGCGGACACGGTTGTCGATGTCGCCCTGGGGAGCGCGCCAGAACTTGGGGATGTAACCGCCGCTCCTGTCAGCAATGATCTGCATGGTCCAGCCGAGTTCAGCGACGAGCTGCTGGTTTGTGAGTGTGGTGCATAGCTGATGCGACCATGTGTGGACGGCAAAGTGCTGGTTGCCTTGTCGCACTGCTTGAGCAAACTGTTGCGGGTACGAAAGTACGTTGGAGCCAATCATAAAGTGTGTAGCTGACTGATTGTGCGCGGTGAGGAAGTCATAGAGGTCGCCGCTGTTTCCCGTGGGACCGTCGTCGAAGCCAATGGCGATGGCATTGGGCGGCCCGTTGACAATGTCGGTTTTCGAGACGCACTTGGTGACAGTCCACGAGCAAGTGTTGGGGTCGAAGCCCTCGTTGTTGGCGTAGACGGGGCTGCCATCTTGGTTCAGAGCAGGGGCGATGTTGGGGATTTTTCCGGCGGCGACGGCAGCGTCGAGAGCGCTGAGCCACGCTGCTGGAGTCTGATCTGCTGTAGGCACTGCAAAGCCGGGTGGATACGAGTTTGCTGCTCTGGGCTGAATCTTGACGGTAAAATCACCGGCTAGGGCGCTTCCTGCCAGTGTGGCAAGAAGGAGCAGTTGCTGTAGCATTTTGGGATGTGGCGAGATAGATTGACCGTATGCAAAGAAGGAACAGAGTAAAAGAGACTGTCGCACAGTGGGGTTGAGAAGGGCTCAGGGATGCCTCAAAGACTACGGGTATATATGAGGAGGCATGGTGCCGCACCGACAGCCACTTGTGATTGCCAAACCCCCAGACGACTGCCATTCGACAATGAAACACGCAAGTCTTCTGTGAACATTAGCAGTGCCCGGACTAGACTCAGAGATAGGGGAAGAAAGGCTGCAGGGACCCCGGAAACAACCATTAGCATCCGTTCGCGGAGGATCTAGTCCAGATAGAACGTACAGGGGATGCAGTCGTTCGTGGTCCGATGCGTAATTGCAACGGCGTAAGAGGACAGTTGCTGTAGACTAGCGAACCGAATGCGGGCTGGAATAGCCGCCTCTCATGCACGTATGCTGAGGAATAGGCGACGGACGCTGGCAACAGGCGATGGGTACGATCCGGAAAGTGCGCGAGCAAGCAAGCAAGTGAACGAACAAGCTCACGTGTTTGAAGCCGCCCGCAGGCTGAAAGACGGGAGGAGGCAAGCAGCCTGCGGGAAGTGGGTGTTTCAAGTTAGGTCAGGGGCAGGTCAAAGCATCCTAGGTTTGGCGAGGGAGTGAGTCTCTGTGAGACGTGAAGAAACGTCGCAGCTCCGAGGGTCTGCGTTTCTCGAAACGACCGGCGAACTATTGAGCGAGCAGAACTTGGCATGGGTCCTCGTGCGCTTCTTGCTTCTACGGAAAGGCATCCAAGACCGTGTTACCGAACGATCCGGTCGATCTGTCCCGGTTACACTTTAGTTTCGCATGAAAAGAAACGGCCAACATCCAACCATACTGAATGACTTGCGCTCAGATCACAGACAACAATAGGCTCGCGTTGTGTTGGCACTGGCCTCCAGATTGCTTGAAAAGGATATGCAGACCTCGGGTCTGCGACGGTGGACAAAACTCCAGCAAATGAACAGCAGAATCAGGAAGGTGGGTTAGCAAAAGATTCGTCGAAAGCGTTTTCTTCCCGAATCTGCACGGCCTCGGACTTGAGTCAACAAAGACGCCATCCGGAAACTTTGTCCTCGTGTGCACCCTCACGTCACACACTGCGCCGCTCATCATTCTTGTTTGCTGGGCATCGCAAATGATTTGCTCCGATGTCTCGTCTCAGAATCACTGCTGCCCGACTCGATCTTCATGCAGGAAAGCTACAGCGCTAGAACACAGAACACAGGATGTCATCTCACATGCTAAATTTATCGTCCTGCAAGCCCTGGCACGAACGGATTCTGCTTTGGTCCAAGTACTCCAGAAGATGCATGACGATGATGACAATGGCCTCGAGCTGCGTGCTTCTGTGCGCATGCTATCACTACCTACTGCGGCTGCCAGCGAAGGCTCTCTTTCAGCTCTGTTTTGCGTCTCCGGTGTCGAATGTTCTGAGCAGAAGCGAGCAGATGCGGCGGGCTTTCAAAACTAACCTATCGCGCATCGGCTATTTTCTCGAGGAAGACCTTCGTAGAAGAGAATTCATGGGCCCCTTCTTCCCGCTGGCCAGCCGCAAAGAGTGCTGGGGTGTTCGAGGCTGCGCTGGCAAGCAAAGGTGAAACGAGGCCACTTACAGTACACCTGCGGGCCGTTGACACGCTGTCAAACGAGACAGCGGTGTGGCTGCAAGCATGGCGAGATGATGCTCGTCTGGATCGGCCGTAAAAGCTCAACAGATCGGCGATGTGCAGCTGCTCGAGCGGCTCTGTTACCGGCACTCGTCTCGACAGCAGTTAGCAAAATGCAACTAAGCTTCCGAGCTTGGACTTGGGCTTTCACATATCTGACATATAAAGATTGTCCGTACTGTACCCCACGATTTCCCCGCCTTTCTCTCCAATCTCGGTCAGAAGAAGCAACGTTCATCTGTGAAGATTGGTCCTTCTTTCCCATCTCGCATCCGCGACTTCCGCTGTCTTTGTGTCTGTTTATCGGCTCCTCACTTAGTTATTTTTGGCACTCGCTAAGGTACAAAAGGAAGCTGGTCAAGCGTAAGCTTGGCTCGAAACGTGATTCCTGATAACGATCTCAATCAACCCCCCCGCTTGAGTGGTTTACTTAATTTCAATCGCTTCTCCTTTCACCCTCATTTCCCGATTTCATCTTCTCGACGTGAATCCTCGTTGCAAAGCGCTCAACCAACTCCTACCAAACGTACAGTAGACAGACTCCGATCGCCGTGTCGACACGATGACCTTCAGCATTCTCTCGCCCTGGTACTGGTACCTCAAGTTTACAGCCACGATAGTGCGAACGCTTGTGAATCTGAAGCGTGGCACACAGCATTACCTGCGAAATCAGCCGTTGCCCGACGGAATCGTTCGCGAGACGCTCCGGGTTCCCTCGCGCGACAAGGGACGCTTTATCGGCGTCGACCTGTACCGTCCCGCGGATGCGGCTGCATCGGCCAAGCTGCCCGTTGTCATCAATTGGCACGGCAGTGGATATGTGATTCCTAGCTGGGGTGAGGATCGCGAATACATCGTGCGGACTGTCAAGGCGCTCGGATGCATCGTTCTCGACGCCGACTACCGCAAGGGACCCGAGTATCCCTATCCGTCCGGTCACGATGACGCCGAAGACGTCGTCGGCTGGGTGCTGTCGCAGCCGCACCGCTTCGACGTGAGCAAGATGGCGCTGTCTGGTTTCAGCGCCGGTGCAGCCCTCGCTCTGTCGGTGGGCAACTTTTTCGGGCCAAGCAAGATCCGCGCCATCTCGGTGCTCTATCCTCCCGTCAACGTTGCTCCTCCTCCCAACCCCAAGCCGGTGCCGTACGAGCCTCGTAGCGGCGTGTACCTGAGCCCAGGACTGGTTAAGCTGTTCAATGACTGCTACATGCCCATCCTCTCCACGCGACAGGAGCCCAAGTTCCGCATCCGTGGCCTCGACACTTCGCGCTTCCCCAATCACATCTATGTCGCCTGCGGTGACGTCGACCTGCTGCACCCGTCGGGGAAAAAGTACTTTGAAGAGCTCAGCCAGACGGAGAAGGACAAGAAGATTACATTTGTCAGCGTCGAGAGGGAAGAACACGCTTGGGACAAGATCCCGCTCGCGCCTGAGTCGGTCAAAGCACGCGACGACGTTTACCGTCAAATGAATGACAACATCAAAGTGTCGTTCAGCAACTAAAGGCGGGGATTACTCACGCAGTTGACACCATGATTCAGGGTCGCTATACGATCCCTACAACCGGAGATATGCATTTGTGGTGAAACAAAGGAAATGACATTGCTGATCCTAAAAACCCCTTTTGGCGCGACGTTTCTGAAACGTTGCTGCAGTTCAGATGTCTTCAACGCTGACAGCGCGGAAGAGGGCAGTGTAAAAGTTGGTTGCGTCTTGCAAGCCTTGGATGGGGTAATGCTCGTTGACCGTGTGCACGCCGGTGAGGGAGCCCAGACCCGTTTTGTCAGGCTTGATGCTCGACGGACCGAAGCGAATGATGTTGTGCGTCAAGTTGTGGTAGTAGCGCGTGTCCGTGTTGCCCTGCATAATCGACGGCGCCACCGTGACGGGTTTGCCATCGTCGTCAACCCAAACCGAACGCACAAGCTGTGAAAAGAGCTTCCACGGCTTGGCCTTCTCGCCTTCGAGCGGCGTCCAGGGAGCCGGTTCGAGCGCACTGCGTGCTTCCTTGATGGTCAGCTTCGACGCACCCGTAGGCGAGCTGGCGTTGAGCACGAGCTCGCCAAACGCCTCCATCTGCATGTTGTACTTCTGAGCCACGGGCGAGAGCACGTCGATATAGTGCTGTTTGAGCTCGACAAAGTTGCTCGTGATGGCGATGCGGTGGTCGACGTAGGCGGTGGCGCTTTCGGGGAGAGCGTTGAATTTGACTCCACCCTGGATGATGTCGACGGCGGTGGTGGTGATGAACTGCGTCTGAAGAAGTTCAGGCATCGCGTGGACGACGCGTTGCTTGGCCTGCCTGATTCGACGCTGACGTCCGCGACGAGACCAGGCATTGACGGGCTGTAGAACCAACGAGGTGAAAGAGCTTGGAAGTGCGCTCTGCAGACTCGAGTAGACGCCGAGGTGCTCGAACGAAGACTTGGAAGCCCACTCGAGATCCTTGAGGGCGGAGCGAAGCGATGCTGGGATGCGCGGGCCGTCCCGAATGCACTGGAGGAACTCGAGCTGCGGTCCCCCGATCTTGGACTCGTCCAGTCGGTCGCGCTTGTCCTCGAGTTGCGTGACAATCCGAGCGAGAAGGCCAATGGAAGTGTGCGCTCCAGCCTGGGACGAGTGCCCGCCGGCAGACTCGACGGTGATGGCGATGTCGACAGAACCCTTCTCGGCGATGCCTGGCAGAGCGACGTTGATGCCAGGACCCGTCTTGTCGGAAGCAGACAGGACAGGATTGCCTTCGTCGATGATCATGGCGATGCTGTCGCGACCCCAGATCTCCTCGACGCGCTTGGCGAGCCAGCCGGCACCTTGCTTTCCGCCGGACTCCTCGTCAAAGCCAAAGCTGAAGAGAATGGTGCGGGTGGGCACCCAGTCGTTGGCAAGGAGCTCCTCGACCGAGGAGAGCAGACTGACAAGCCAAGCCTTGCAGTCGGTGGAGCCGCGTCCCCAGACCACGTCGGTGTCTTCTTCGATGAAGCCGCTGAAGGGCGGATATCGCCAGTGATCAAGCGTGCCTTGGTTGACGGGGACGACGTCCTGGTGCGACATCATGAGCAGCGGCTTGAGCGATTCATCGCTGCCCTTCCAGGTGTAGAGCAAAGCGTGCTGGTGCACCTTCTCGAGCTCGAGCTTGTCGTGCACGCGAGGAAACTCGCTCTTGAGCCAGTCTGCAAACTTGGGGAAAGCTTGCCACTGTTCAGGAACGTCGTTCGGATCAGGCCATTCGTCGCCGACAGTGGTGTGGATCTGAACGGCTTTGCTGAGCCTCGAGGCGAGCAGATTGCGATCGAGATGGGCAAGACCATCCTTGAGGTCGTACGGGTCCTGTTGAGGACACGTTGCCGCGGGCAAGGCCGAGGATTCGGCTTGGAAGGTGTGTGCAAGTTTCCATAGGCTGTCGCTAACGGTGTTCGACGCTGCAGTTTCGAGCGAGAGAAAGCTGAGGACGACGGCTCCCAGCACCACGGCGAGGATGGCGGCCCACTTGGCTGCTCCCACCTTGGACTTGTGGGTCGAGCGCTGTGCAGGACGCTTCTCGTCTGCGTTGAACGCACCTTGCTGCGTAGTCGTCGGTAGCATCATTCTTGGCGATGACGTCGTTGTACCAAAGAACGGTGGCGTTTGTGGTGATTGGGGTACCGTCGACGCTGTCGTGTGTCGAACGAAGGTTGGACTGAGCGCTATCTTGGTTGATCCGCTACGAATGCGGAGCTCGTAATTCCGAAGAAAGGCGTGTGTGGAAAGACGCCGCGCAGAAGGCCGAGCTGGGGGAGCATCGATCTAACAATCTCGTCTTCATTGCATCGCCGGTGAGGGCCATCAACCAATGATCGTTGGAGTTACTCCGCCACTGTAGAGTTCGCAGCTGGTCGGCCTTGTGGTGAAACGGAAGGTCGGATGTCGATTGGTGAGTAAGCCTGTTATTATCCTTTTTGTTGTAGCGATTTCTGCGCCTCAATTTTCAGCCATGTTTTCTCGCGTCTCTTCTTCATTCAGCAACTCCAACGCTGATAGCAAGCAACCTTTGTGTCGACTGCAAGCGCGGCAGAGATGCGGGATCTCACCCAATGGCCAGCACCAACGCATCGGGCTCGAGATCGGGACAACAGATCTGGAGCTTCTCCTGAACACAGTATCTGGTCTCTCTACTTGAACTTTTGCTGGCCTCCTTGATATTTCGTCGAACTTGTCTATCTACAGGGTCCTTGACGACTCCGTGACGATCGGTCCGTTGCCTCCCCGTGTCTTGACGGTATCTCTGCTGGAGGCTTGCGGCTGGTTCGGAACGGCGAGGTCCGTTGCGCGCGTTCTGAAGCGGGGAAGGGCCCTCAATTTCCCCCCACCAAAAGACCATGATCCATGACATGCTGCTACTGCATCGGCGCAGGCACACAACGCATCCTCATCGAGAACAATAGAGCTGCGAATCGAACCCAGAGCGTCGGCACCGGCAGGTCTTGGGCTGCCACTATCCGCCAGAAAAACGTTTGTCGTAAGTGCAATGGCACAAGTTTCGTTGGGAAGCGGCGGTCTGAAGGGAAAACGCGGAACAGTTGACCCGCGTCAAAGAATGGTCGGGCAGCTGCATCGCGTGCTGGCGGGTGCAGGCAGATGACGCGCTGTTCACCTGTCTCTCCTCCCAGACGACCCGCACACGCGGGACTTGCAATCAAGGCCACGCTGCCCGAGCCGAGGTGTTGGCCTAGAAGCGACCCGCGTAGGCCACCTGTTCTAGCAGCTACAGTACACGATGTCCAAGAAAGAGGGTTCATCGACTCTCGATTCCACCTCATTTCGACCACAACCACATCCTCAACCTCAATTGCAAGCACAACTTTGATGATCAACGTGCTTGCTGCAAGGATGGTGGGAAGCCCTCTCTGTTTCCAGATTGTCTGGGAAATGCAGGAGCTGCCAGCCAATTTTGGGTCGGAAAGAGCGAGTCTTCGAATCATTCATCAAAGATTCGTCGGGGCTCGAAAATCGGAGATAGGCATGCACAGGACTTGGTCGTCGGTTGAATTGTGCGTCACGAGACAGAACGGGAAGCAGTTCGCCTCGAGGATGTCATTGGACAGAAAAAGGCAACAAACAAAAGCCGCTCTCTCTCTCTCTCTCTCGCGCGCTCATTTTCAATCTGCCCGAACACAACTCTTGCTTCTGCTGCACAGCGCTGTCAGCAAAGCCAGCAATCCACCAAACCGCTCTGCAGCCCTCTTTCTCTGATGAATTGAACACATCCTTACCAGCCGTATTTGCCATGACGAAAAGTAACTTCGTCTGTGCGCTTCTCGGCCACTTCCCGGTGTAGTTTCTCCTTCTCTTGCCCTTTTGGAAATTCTGATTGGATTGCTGAGCTGCTCTGTCACTGTGCCTCAATTCTCGCTTTCTGCACGAGGCTCGCTTCGGCCCCAGTCCGCCTGCACTGTCGCTCTTGGAGCAGCGTGCTTGCTCGCTTGCTTGCTCGTGCAGCTCTTCAGCAGCAGCAGCAGCAGCAGCTCAAGGGTTCCATCTTGAACACTGCTCGTAGGCTGCCGCCGATTTTTCGCTAGGCCTCCTCGCCACTTCCGGCTCGTACTCTGGGCGTAGCTTATTGCGATCCAGTTCATGCTCTCCTGCCCGTCTCCTCCAGCTAATTCTGCCCCTTGTCATTCCCCTTCCAGCATCCTCTTGCTCTCGCCACCATCCATCCATCCACCTCTTCCTTATCATCCTCACAGCCAGTTTCTTGTCGATACTTTCCTGCTTCTTAAAGCAGAAAGCATCTGCACCGGCACCGGCGACTCGATTGTTCGACCCAGACACGACGAGCTGCACTTTGACACTCCAGCTCGTCAGGCGCCACAGCAGCTTGAGCAACACAGCACCTGGACTTTTTCATCTGCAAACATGGTCTGCTAACATCGCGTCTTCTCACATATTGGAGAGCTTCTGACCAGGCTTTCATATCATTGCCAACGCCCTAGCCTTGCTCAATCTTTCGAACGCAGCGGCTCAGATACAGCAGCTTCCTCCACCTACCCCATTCATCCGAAGCTTCAGCTTCCCCTTTGCTCCACTCTCACACGCACCCCACCATGGTGACAAGAATATCATCTGAGGCAGGTCCATGCCACGCCTCTTCCAGCTACTTTGACCTTTCGCCTCCACGCTCGCTCAACCCGGCATGTCGCGACGTGCAAGCCGCGCTCTCGTCCTTTCGCTTCTCCGCCAGCGCGGTCCAGAGCCCTTCAAGCGACGCCCTTCCGGCAAATGCAGGCTGCTCCTCAGAGGATGACGAATACGTAGAGCCTTCGTACGTGCCCAACACCAACAGCCGCAGACCCAGTGTACAGAGGACCTCGAGTGCGCCAGAGCCTTCGTCGTCCCAGCCGACGCTGTTCGTCGAGCCAAAGGGACCCACGGTGCTGCGTTCATCTCTGGCGCGTTCTTGCTCCGAAAGCCGTGCCTCGGGTGTGTTGGAGCGTCGACGTCACAACACCACCTCGAAAAGCAACTCGCTGCCATCGACGCTCATCCTCGATTTCACCAATCTGCCCATGACCATGGGTGCAGGCAACCTTGGTCTTTTGCGCGCCGCTCGCAAGGCCATCGCAGAACCGTCTGGCTTTGATTGGGGTCGTGCAGCCGCCTCTGCCCCGCCATGTTCCACCAATCAGCTTTTTGTCGCTGAGCGGCAGAAACCCCGTGCCACGAGTACGCCTGTTCGTCCGGCAAAAACGGCAGTGCTCGTGTCGCTTCCCGCGTCGACGACGGCATCGACTTCGACATCGCCTCAATCGCCCAGGACATCGGCTGGTCTCGTTTCGCCGAGCTCCTGCGCCTCCTCTTTCTGGAGAAAATGTGCGTCTGCCTCCAACGAATCGGAATCGGAATGGGAATGGGCTCTGGCTGGTAATGCGCGAGCCACGCACGATGCGCTGCGCTTCAGCGCGTACAAGGAAAAGAGAGAACCGGTGCACGACATCTGGCAGCAGCTGCCAGACTGGATGAGCCGCCGCTCGTCGTTGGGCGGGCGCGATGCCGACTTGTCCTTGCGTGGACCGGGGTTGTACAACCCTTTTGACCCGACCAAGTCGGTCAAAGACCAAGCAGGAGTGAGCGCCAGCGCAGTGGCAGCAGCAGCGGCCGCCACCTCGGCAGCCATTTCCCTTTCGCTCTCGAATCAGAGTCCGCGCAACAGCATCTCGGGGCGTGGTCGCGTAGTTCAGTCGGTTTCGGTGCACGTTCCTTATCGCGTCATCGAAGAGATTCCGCCGCACAAAGAGGGCTCGGTCTCGCCTCGCGCTTCGTTTGTTGGTGCTCGTGACCTTTCGTTGGATCGAAGCCGATCTCAAAACGTAGAGGGTTGAAGCTGCTATTGCCCAGGCTGTAACTTCTTGACTCCTTTCTCATGCAAGGTTAGCCTTATTCATATACCCGTAGCAGGCCCTTTGCACAGCGTGTTGGTCGACATAATTCCAACCGCATCGTCCCAATTCGTCTCTTTCCACTTTTGTCTTGTCTAAGTTCTTGACCCCTTTGCATCTTGTATCACTAGCCACAGCATAGCGCATAATCGAACAATGTCTTCATTTTATAATTAGTGTTCCAAGACAGAGTGACCTAGGGTGATGACAAGGGCGTGTCGGTGACATCCGACTACAGGCTCTCGTTTGTTCCTTGGTCGAGTAGGGCCAATCACCGTATGTACAGTATGTGGCGCTTGAGTCAGGCAGAACAAAATGGCCCGACTCGGATCCGGTCCTCTCTATCCAACGCGTCCTTTTTCGCGGGTTGTTCCGGCGAGCCTGTTAAGATCTGCTGTGATCGTGAGAATTGCATTTTCGAAATGGATTGGATCGCCAGCTGCTGATGCATTTGGAGACTTCCTCGACCCCGATCTGCCTGAATGCAGAGAGCGGAATGAGGACACTTCTTCTAGAATTCAGCATTTTGGTGGCACGAGAGCCTGTTTCCGCTGCTGCTGCTCGCCTGGATTGCGGCCTGCGGTCCTCCACAAGTCTTCCAGATCTTTGCACATCCATCGCAGCCGGACCGACTCTCTTCAACACCACTCTCCATCTACCTACTCCGACCTTCGTCTCCATTTCGCCGATCGGATCCTGGCCGTATACTCCTCCACAACGGGTTCGTCATGATGAACCGCGCCGCTGCTCTGCGTAGGGCTTCTGCACTCGGCCCTTCGTCTGCCGCTCGCTCTCGCAGCGCTGCTTCCGCCGGCGGTGTTCGATCGTATGCCACTGGTGCGGATGCAGGCTCGAGATCCTTCACCGGTCGCTTCTTGGTATACAGCACCGTCGGAGCCACACTCTTCTACGGCATCTCCACCGTGGCAGCACTCAACAACGACCGATACAGCCACTTCTTCGTAGAGAGCATTCCCGGCGGCGAGCGCATCATCGACTACCTCGACACACACGATGTCGGCCAGGAGATCAAGAACATCAACCTCGGAGGCTATGGCGATAAGGCGATCGACGTGACCAAGACTGCGTACGACAGCGTCAGCGGTGCAGTGGGCCGTGTGCTCAGCGGCGATGCAGGTGCCAGCGAGAGCGCAGGCGACGAGCGCGATGCTCGACTCAGAGTCGCCGAGGCTCGTGAAAAGGCTAAAGCGGAGGCGGACAAGCTTGCGCAGAAGACCAAGGCGGGTGCCAAGAAAGGTGAAGACGAGGCCGAGAGTGCGCTTAAAGCCGTTCAGGACAAGACGTCCGAGCTCGTCAACCGCGCCAAAGCAGCTGCGTCAAAGGCAGAGGCCAAGGTGCGCGGTGAAGCTGCCGACGCCAAACCGGATGGCAGCAATGTAATTAAGCGCGCCGTCGACAGCGTTCAGGTCATGACCGACATTGGCGCTAACACCAAAGCTGCTCCTTCCAAGAGCGCTGCTCCCGGCAAGGGTCCCAAGGAAGAGGTCAAGCAGACCTACACCGGCGAGCTGCCCGTCAACCACGAGCCTCCTGCAGGTTACGCTGCTCCTCGTCGTGACCGAGGTCTGCAGGCACCCGAACAGGGCGCTGCCCGTCTGCGCCCCGATCCCGAAGCACCCAAGCTGCCCCTCCTCGCCCCATCCATCAAGAGCCTGTCCGGATCGGAGCCCATGATCGCCCAGCTCGCCGGCACCATCGACGAGCTCACCACATTCCTCAAAGAAACCCCCTCCTCCGGCGCCAAGGCCAAGGGCGTGCTTGAGAACGCCCAGATCGACCTGGAGCAACTGAGCCAGCGTCTCGAGACCATCAAGCGCGAAGAGGCCAAGCGCGTCGAAAACAGTCTGGCGGCGCAGGCCAAGCGATACGAAGCGCAGATCTCGCAGCAGTCGCAGGAGGCCGCCAACAAGCTGTCGAGCCGCGAGTCGGATTGGCAAAAGTCGTTTGAGCAGGAGCGCGCCAAGCAGATGGAGCAATTCAAGGAGAAGTTGGAGAAGGAGCTCGCCACGCAGAGCCAGATTATCAACGAGAGGCTCAAGGAGGAAGTGATCGCGCAGGGAATCGAGCTGCAGCGACGATGGATGAAGGATATCAAGGCGAAAGTGGAGGAGGAGCGTGGAGGGCGTTTGGCCAAGCTCGACGAGCTGGCTACGGAGCTCAAGAGTTTGGAGAAGGTCAGCTTGGACAACAGCAGTGTTTTGGATGAGAATGTGTCGGTGCATACGCTGTGGACGGCGGTGCGCGCCGTGCAGCACGCGCTCGACGATACGTCGGCGAGCAAGCGGCCGTTTGCCGAGCAGCTGCGTGTGCTCAAGGGCACGTCCAAGGCGCGCGACGACCCGGTGCTCTCGGCCGCTATCGAGGTGCTCGATGCCAGCGGTGCCGCAGACACGGGCGTCGAGTCGTTTACCACGCTCAAGCAGTGGTTCGACAACAAGGTGGGCCCGCGTGTGCGTCAAGTCTCGCTCGTACCGTCCCCTGAGACGGCAGGCGTTCTTTCGCACCTTGCGTCCGCTGCGCTCTCGCCGATTCTGTTCCACAAGAAGGGCCTGGTCGCAGGTGAGGACGTGCCGTCGGTCATCGCAAGGGCCGAGTACTACCTCGACCGCAAAGACCTCGACTCGGCCACGCGCGAGCTGAACCAGCTCAAAGGCTGGCCGAAGCTGCTCGCTGCCGACTGGCTCGCCGCGTCGCGCAAACGCCTCGAGGTGCAGCAGGCGCTCGACGTGGTACAGACCGAGGCTAGTCTGGCTTCGCTCATGGTCTCTGCTTGAGGCCGAGCCCGTGTCCGTAACGTCGCCTTTCTTAGATGTGCATATCCTGATCGATCGTGAGCCTACAAGTTATTCCTTCTCATTGCGTTTGCGTCAAACTGGGCTGTGTCTGTTGGCTGTCTGACAACTGAAATTTGAACGGAGCCGGAGTCGCATCAGGGGATGTTGGTCGTCGACGCTGTTGCTCATCACACTCGCTAGTGGGCCAAAGATGGAAGCTGAAGGTATTCAAAGGTTGTCTAGCATGAGAAAGGATCGAGCGCTACTTGTACGGCCGAAAGTGGCGAAATTAGGCGAACTCTGGAACACAGTGCTTGCCTGGTCCGTATGGCTGTTGTAATGGAAGCAGACAGAGTATCAAATGGAAACGAAAAGCAGTCAGTAAAAGGTGTACAGCGAAACGACAGAAGAATGGGAGCCATTTCGGCTCGACTGCGACAACGTACTTCTGAAGTGAGAGCGGTTCGACCGGTGGCAGGCTCAGACGAGTGACGACCGGATTGCGGGCCGGGCTTGACCTTTTCGCCCTTAGAAAGCTTCTCGATGATGTTGACCATGCTTTCCGGGGTCAAGTCCTCGTAGTAGTCGTCGTTGATCTGGATCATCGGCGCGTTAGCACAGGCACCGAGACACTCGACCTCAACCAACGTAAATTTCTTGTCCTTGGTCGTCTGGCCGGCCTTGATGCCCAGCTTACCCTCCAACGCTTCGAGGATCTTTGTCGATCCACAGCCGCCGAGCATGCATGGCGTAGTGGTGCAGAGCTGCAAAAAGTATTTGCCCACCGGTTCGCGGTTGAACATGGTGTAGAACGTAGCCACCTCGTACACACGCATGGGCGGCATCTCAAGCAGCTTGGCCACGTAGTTCATGACCGAGATCGACACCCAGCCCGAATTCTGTCGTTGACCCAGGTCGAGCAACGGGATCACGGCGGCCTTCTTGTACTGCGAGGGGTAGTGCGAGATGATCTCCTGCGCCATCTTTGCGTTCTCCTCGTTGAACTCGAACGGGATGTCCGGGTTGTTGTAGTCCGTGTTGCGGTGGACGAAGAGCGCATCCGAAGAACGAGCGGAGGAAGTGCTGAGCGTTCGGCTGGCCAGAGTGCTGCGCGAAGAGCTGCTGGCCACAGCGACCAGGTTGGAACGTGCCGCAGCGCCGGCGACGGATCGCATGAGCGAGCGCGAAGATGTACGAAGAGCAGCCATATCGAGCAACGACGGAAGGAAAGGGTGAAGATGACGGTGATGAAGCGGGATCAAGGAAAGGTGGAGAAGATGTTGTGAAGTTGCAGACAATCTCAAATCTTAGCTGCTGTTACCAAAGCCACAAGACAGAGAGAGACGGCAGCGCGATTTCTTCCCAAAGCCGTGCGTGCGTTAGAGATCAAACATTGCCTCTCAATTCTGCAGTGCTGGCTGTGGCTCGAGTATGACCAATTCAAACGACTGTCATTGGTCGCGCTCTTGCTCCAATTTCCCGGTCTGAGCGCCCCTTTGGATTTGAATTCTCTCATCTCCAAATTTGTATTCAAGAGTCGCTGCTTTGGGCAGTCTCGGGTGTGCAGCGCAACGCAACTTGATTTGAAATCAAAGCCGCGAAAGCGAGCTGCTGCCTTGTGAGTTATTCGATCCCAAGCCAAGCCGAAATTGTTCCGCGCGATCATTCTTTTGGAGAGGCGATTGCTTTCGAGAGGCACTCAACCCATCCTCTAAACCCTTTCTTCCTATCCGTCTCCTCACCTCACCTTACATCTGGTCATCCACCTTTCTGTCCATTCGACACACACACTCTTCACTGCATAGGCCCATCTTCTGCTTCTGTAGAGTGCTCGCCACTACTTTTCTTCCGACCCCGTCATCCTGACATTGTCGATAAGCCAACCATGGCCTCTTCATTGAACCGATCGTTGCTTCGTTCGGCGGTGCTCGCCAGCCGATCGTGCGCTTCCACCTCGTCGACAGCGGCGCCACTTCGATTCGCCACCGCTGCTCCCTTGGCCACCACACTCTACAACACGCGCCTGTTTTCGTCGTCCATCGCACGTTCGCTCGCCACCCCGCAGTCCGGCCCTACACAGATCGTGGACAAGGCGCCACCATCACCAGAGATCACCAAGACGTCCACGTACGATGCAGCGCACGCGCAGCACCAGCTCGACGGCGAGCCCGTCTACCCGGATTACTCCAAGGGTCCGTCGGCGCTCGACAAAGCTGGTCAGCTGTTCTTCTTCACCGAGATCCTGCGCGGTATGTGGATCGTGTTGGAAAACTTCTTCCGCCCACCCTACACCATCATGTACCCGTTTGAAAAAGGTCCGCTCAGCCCGCGTTTCCGCGGCGAGCACGCGCTCCGACGTTACCCTACCGGTGAGGAGCGCTGCATCGCCTGCAAGCTGTGCGAGGCCATCTGCCCCGCCCAGGCGATCACCATTGAGTCGGAACCGCGCGAGGATGGTGCTCGTAGGACTACGAGGTACGATATCGACATGACCAAGTGCATCTACTGCGGGTTCTGCCAGGAGGCCTGCCCGGTGGATGCGATTGTCGAGACGCAGAACACCGAGTACTCGACCGAGACGCGCGAGGAGCTGCTGTACAACAAGGAGAAGCTGTTGGCTAACGGCGATCGTGCCGAGGCCGAGATTGCTGCGAACATTTGGGCTGACCACTTGCAGCGCTAGAGAGACATCCTGGTTAGCGTTTACATTTTACATTTCGATGTGGCTCGACTTGTGAACGATTGGCAGCAAAATGCCTTTCGGGACGGTTCTGTCTTTTGCGAGTTGTGGTCTCTTGTTTTAGCCCTCTTCCCTGCAATCATATACTTTGGTTATACGTTCGTGCGGTGTTGGGTGTGTGTGTGTTCGGCTACGATTCAGAGGGTCGCAGAGTGCCAAGAGTCCGGTGAGCGGCCAGAAGCACACGCTGAGGACACAGAAATGCAACCTTCCCTCGCCCTTGAATCCTCTTTGCTTGTATTCGCACCACCTTGTCTACACAGCGATCTGCAAATGCGTGAAATACTCAGCAGCCAGAGCGGGAGGCAAAACAGTAGCGATGATATCTGCAGCGATCTTGCTGCGCAGCTGTTGGGCGTCGGTGCAGTCTTTTGCCTCTGTAGGTGAAAGGTAGATGGAAGGGTCCGAGTCGTGGGGCCATGAGCGTTCGAAGGATCGGCCGAGGGTGTTGGGTGTTGCGGCGAAGGTGGATTGTTGAGCTAGGTGGGTGTGTTTCGTATCGAGGAGGTGGAAGGTTTTAGTTGTGGAGAGGCGGTAGGCTTGGTCGCCGTTGGGGAGGTCTGACGTGGGTAGCAAAAAGAATGTTTAGTATGGGTGGGAAATGGAGTGGTCTTGGGAGAGAGAGACAACGTACCTTGTACATCAGCTACGTCGTCCAACGCTTTCTTGATCAACGGCAGGTTGCCAAACGCTACAATGTCCGTCCAGTCCTGCTGCAACCCCTCACCCTCTTCTGCGCTTTCACCGAGTCTCGCCTTCATCTCTGGTATCGCCTGCTTCAACCTCTCCCTCCTTTGACCCTGCAGCACCAGAGCGATCTGCTCAAACGTATCCTCCCGGGACCTGTACTTCCCGTCCCCGCCCAACACACTGTGCAGCAGCGAGATGACCAGAAACCTCGCATCTACACGAGACAAAATGTCCAGTTGCCCAGACGAGACCACCTGGTTCAAGTGCGAGATCATCCACGACCGGTCGTACTTCGAGTCGCTGAGTGTGGAGAGCTCGTACAGCTCCCCTCCGCTGCTCGAAGTGGCGTTATCGTTGTTGAAGGAATAGAGGTAGTAGGTCGGCACAGAGGTTCGGGGGTGAGGGAGGATGAGGAAGCGTCCTGAGCGCGCGGCGGTCGGGTGGATCAGCACGCCAGTTCGCATCGAGCGGGTGGCTGTCGATCCTACACCGTGGGCGCCTGAGAGTGTTGTCGCTGCCATGTTGAGGCTGCTGCGGTGTGTTGGTGAGTGAGCGCAGTGTGGTAGGACGAGAAAGAACGATGCAAGGTGAGGAGCCTCCTTTGAACATTTTTGGAAATTCCTGGTGTTGGTCTCTTTCGCGCACCACGCGTGCGAGTTGCTTCGCTGTTCCACTTCATTTACGCGACACGGCACCGCCTACAGTAGCAACACACAACACGCTCACATCAACCACCAGACGACGACAACCATCCATCGCATGCAACAAGACAAATAGAGTAATCAAGTAGGCTCCCTAGAGCGCATCAAAGTTGATCGCATGAACAGCCCTCTTCCTCTCACGCTCGTCTTCCCTCCTCTCGTTGACGTGCAGCACAATCACAACCACCGCCAACCCAACAATCGTCGTGATAAGCACCACCGTCACCCAAGGGATCCAGTCGCCGGGATGCAAGTAGAGCTGTTTCGTCCACATCCACGGTCCACCGCTCCCATCCTCACTCCCACGCCCTCCCTGCCACGGGTTGATCACCACCTGGCTATTTGGAATCACACCTTCGACCGCCAAGAAGTGCTCCTTCTGCCTCCGCGTCGAACCGATGAACAGCGACTCGACGTAGTTGTTGGTGCGTCCGAGACCAAAATAGCTGTACGGCGTGAGGAGGGAGCGGTATGCAGTTTGCGGCAGTTGTCCTACCTGCTGTGCGCGCCGCACTCCGTTCGGGTCGAGCACGGTGAACTTGTATGACGCTCCGCCGTAGTTGGTGCCCCACGGCTGGAACTTGGGCGCGTCCTTAGGCTCGCAGAGCCCCTGACATGCCCCATTCAGCGTGAGAGCCTTGAGGAAGAACGAGTCGTGAAAGTAGTTGTTCTGAACAAACGTGATGCGTCGAGCAGAATCCATACCGTCCGATGTCGCCGGCGTCCTCTGCAACAGTAAATCGAGCGTGCCATCTTCGTCAACGTCTAGCCAGCTAGCGCTACGAACATCCCTCAGCATCTCGATGGCGTTGGCTCCAGCGGTGACTTTGACGAACGTCCGACCCTCCGGACGATCCAGCGAGCAACCCAGCCCAGCCTTCTCGCTGGCGGGTACCTTGCTACACTCGAGATTCCTGAGGATGTGCACGCGCGTCTCACCATTGCCGCGCGCACTGTTGCGCCCGCCAGATGCGAGCTTGTCGGGGATCGTGACCAGGACGAGATCCGGATAGCCATCCTTGTTGTAGTCTCCCAGATGGAGCGAGTTGGGGAGAGTGAGGAAAGACGGCGCAAGCGCGTCGTTAAGCAGGATACGACTGTCGCCTGTGAGTTTGTCGACGGGCACACGAAGCAGATCGGCGTTGTCCCTACTGATGCTGAAGTTGATGCGGAAGCTGTCGTCGGCGACACAGAGATCTTCTGCTTCTCTGCATTGCGGATCAGGCTTTCGTTTTGTGGCAGCGCTGTCTGAAGACGCGTTGACGTTCTTCTTGCCCGTTGATAGCGAGCCGTAACCAGGACCACCGCCAAAGAAGCCATCGATACGAGGCGAGCAGAGTGGGATTTGTCGGTTGAAGGCGACGTTCACAAAGCAGTTGTCACCGCTCCGGTCGCATGTGGGGAAGATGATGTCGATGGTTCCGTCACGATCGATATCACCAAAGCTCAATGCTCCAGTTCCAGGTGGAAGCTCACCCGTGGAAGCAAGCTGAAAGCCCGATCCTTCCCCCTTGGAGTTCGGCTTGACAGCCGTCCAGACCTGATAGGTGAGCTTGGAGCTGAGGAACGAGTCCTCCGAGCAGACGAGGAAAAGGTCTGCGAGGCAGTCGCCGTTGAGGTCGACGAAAGCAGAGCTGTGTGGATTGGCGAGCTTGCAAGCGGGTGCCTTGGCAGCGTCTAGCAACGGAGCATCCGCAATGTCGAAAGCAGCCGTGGTGTCGTTAGAGGATCCAACTAAAAGATTGCGCCAGATCTTGAGTCCGGATGCATCCTTGGCTGGAGCGGCAACGTCGCTGAAAGGAATCCCCAGCAGGTCCATCTGCATATCGCCAGTAGCGTCAATGGTAACGGGTTGTGCTAACGTCGACGACGGCACAGAGAGCGGTATTGTCTCGAAGCGGCTTCCATCTGTCTTACCGAGAAAGACATCCATGGACAGCTCTTTGGAGGAAGCAGACGTGCTCTGAGAAATGAGAAGCAGATCAAGGCGGCCATCGTAGTTGACGTCGGCTGCAACAACATTTGTGATCTTGTTGCCTGACGTGAGTTGGACTGTGGCTGCTGGATGGCGTCCAAAGGCAAAGCTGTTGCGATCCCACAGATGGACACTCGCCGTCTGACCATTCGAGTCAACAACGATGGCATCGAGAAATTGATCTCCGTTCCAGTCGCCCCATGCGGCAACCTGTCCCTGTATGCGGTCGAGACCGAGACTACCTGCATTAATGAGGCCCTCGTACTTGAAGCGCTTCTCTCCAACGCCAAAGAGAGCGTCGACGCCGGTGATCTGTGTAGTCGAGAGCAGTAAGGCCGATGCACATGCGGCTCTGAGCTTGCGGGCTTTGGATGGTCGTGGTCTGTGTCGGCTGGACCGTGTCATGGCCGCCGTGGAGCACTCGGCTTCACAGCTGAGAGCCATGGTTGAAGAGAGTCAGCGCTAGTTATGGAGTGATGAGGTCAAGGACGACAGCGACAAGGGTCCTTTGTGTGCATCAATGAAACCGCACTCCGCCAGCTGCAGCCGAGAAGGGGCGTATACAGCGTCGAGGTGGAGGATTTATTCGACAATGTTAGACTCTGACTTCCTTGGTCTGTGCTCGAAATTCAGATGATGTCGAAAGTCGGATCCGCAAGAGAAAAACACTTGCCATCTGCCTTCTCTCTGAAGTCAAATTTGTGCCACACGCAAGCGCTTCCCAGAGTCGATTCGAGAAATCCAGGCTGGAAAGGCGCAGCGCAGCGGACGGACCTCATTCAGCAATTTGATCAATCGCCTCTCCTTGCTCTTCCGTCTCGATGATCCTATATCTTGATTGGTCTTCTCCTCGGACACCGTCAAACAATCTTCATCAGCCTGCAGGCCACTAGAAGCAGTTCATTTGCTTGCCCGGTCTAAGAGCGAGTCAAGCGCTTGCTGTAGCCACACGCCACCATGCCGGAGGAGGAGAGCCTGTTTAGGTCAGCGACCATGTCGCTGATCCAGCTCTACATTCCTTCCGAGACCGCTCATGCTACTGTACAGGAACTCGGAGAGCTCGGAAACGTCATGTTCAAGGATCTCAACCCGGACGTCTCGCCTTTCCAGCGCTCCTTTGTCACCGACATCAGGAGACTCGACGAAATGGAGAGGCGCATCCGCTTCCTCTACGCCCAGATGGAAAAGGAAGGCGTGCCCGTTCGTCCTCTTGAAAGCGCCCTTCCCTTCATCAGCCTTGGCTCGGACGGCCGTCGCGGCCCCCAACTCATGGACGAACTCTCGGTCAAGCTGCGCGAGCACGAGGAGCGCCTCGGTCAGATGAACGGTTCCTATGAAACCCTTCAGAAGCGCTTGCAGGAACTCGAGGAGGCGAAGCATGTTCTGCGCGAGACCGCCATCTTCTTCGATCAGGCAGAAGGTCGTCAGGATGCGGCTCGAGCTTCTGTCGACGATGCCAACGCCCCGCTTCTTGATGATGTTGAGTCGCACGCCTTCAACACCTCGCGTGGCGATGACAGCGGCTACGGCACCTTCGATCTCGAGTTTGTTGCCGGCACCATCGACCGCAGCAAGATGGCCATCTTCGAGCGCATTCTTTGGCGCGTTCTTCGTGGCAACCTCTACATGAACTATGCCGAGATCGACGAGGCGTTCGACGACCCCACCAAGGAAGAGCCCGTCCGCAAGAATGTCTTCATCATCTTTGCTCACGGCTCCGAGCTCCTCGCTAAGATCCGAAAGATCAGCGAGAGCATGGGTGGCACACTCTACCCCATCGACAGCAACGCCGACCGTCGCGAAGAGAGCCTTCGCGAGGTGCTCAGCCGCATAGAGGACCTCAACAACGTCCTCTACTCCACCAGCGCCACCCGACGCACCGAACTCGTCAAGATTGCCGAGGTGCTCAGCGCTTGGGAGGATGTCGTGCGCAAGGAGAAGCTCATCTATTCGACGCTCAACATGTTCCTCTTCGATAACCGCCGCAAGACGCTCGTCGCAGAAGGTTGGTGTCCCTCGAGCGATCTCGGCCAGATCCAGTTGGCTCTCCGTCGCGCCACCGAAAACGCCGGCACCAGCGCACCCGCTGTCTTGCAAGAGCTTCGCACCAACAAGTCGCCCCCTACCTTCCAGCGTTCCAACAAATACACCGAGGCCATCCAGTCGGTCGGTGACAGCTACGGTATCGCCAAGTACAAGGAGGTCAACCCCGGTCTGTTCAACTTGATTCTCTTGCCGTTCCTCTTCGCCGTCATGTTCGGTGATGTCTTCCACGCCTTCCTCATGACGCTCGCTGCGCTCACCATGTGCGTCTTTGAACGCAAGCTCGCTAAAGTTGATAACGAGATCTTCACCATGTTCTTCTATGGTCGTTACATGATGCTGCTCATGGGTGTTTTCTCCATGTTCACCGGCTTCCTCTACAACGATATCGGAAGCAAGAGCATGCACCTCTTCCACACCGGTTGGGATTGGCCTCACCAGAAGGGCACTATCGAGGCCGTCCCCAACGGCCACGTCTATGCCATCGGTATCGATCCTACTTGGCACGGCGCCGACAACGCCCTCGTCTTTACCAACTCGCTCAAGATGAAGATGTCGGTTATCCTTGGTGTCTTCCACATGACCCTCGCCATTCTCCTCAACGTGCCCAACTTCATTCGATTTGGTCAAAAGTGGAAAATCTGGTCCGAGATTGTGCCTCAGATGCTCTTCATGCAGTCCCTCTTCGGTTACCTCGTCTTTGCTATTGTCTACAAGTGGTCGATTGACTGGTACGAGACCGACGCCAATGGTACCGTCTTCCGCAACAATCCGCCCGGCTTGCTCAACATGCTCATCTACATGTTCCTCAAGCCCGGCCAAGTCGATCCCAAGACGGAGCTCTACTCGGGCCAAGCCTTCGTCCAGACAGTGCTGCTACTCATCGCCTTCATCTGCGTCCCCTGGATGCTCATCGTCACTCCGTACATCGAGTGGAAGGAGTACCAGAAGACCAAAGGTCAGGGCTACCGATCCATCGGTCACGCCGACGGCGCTCCAGCACTCGGACTTGACGGCGACGCCGACGACGCCGATGATGCCGACGAGAACAGCCGTCTTACGCAAGGTCACAGTAACGGTCACGGCAACGGCGGCGGTCATGGTGACGGGGAGATGGAGGAGGAGCACGAGTTCAACATTGGCGAGGTTGTCATTCACCAGGTCATCCACACCATCGAGTTCTGTCTCGGATGCATCTCCAACACGGCTTCCTATCTGCGTCTGTGGGCCTTGTCGCTCGCCCATGCCCAGCTTTCCGAGGTGCTGTGGACCATGACCATCCAGAACGTCTTTGGCATGACGGGTATCACAGGCGCCATCGCCACCGTCCTTGCTTTTGGTCTCTGGTTCTGCCTTTCTATTGCCATCTTGTGCTGCATGGAGGGTCTCAGTTCGCTCTTGCACGCTATTCGTCTCGCCTGGGTCGAGTTCGGAAGCAAGTTCTACCAGGCTGGAGGCTACCAGTTTGAGCCGCTCAAGTTCTGAGCGGGCTAGCTACTCGGCTTGGCTTCGGACAAGCCTAGATTTTCACCCGCTATTCGCTCTTTGCATTTCTTTACAGATTCGTCAATCACAAAGTCGTGGAACAATAAAGTACCGACCGAGGAACGAGTTGAAAGAAAGATTTCTGAATGATTTGACGAGGAGTGCAGAGCGAATGGGTCGGTGAACGGCCGGACTTCCTTGTTCGCGTAAATCCCACCGTGGCAAGTGGGCATGATGGATTTCGTAGCCCCACTGAGACAGCCGTTTGCGGTTGTCACACACGCAGCTTCCTGTGTTCATGAGAAGCGCCACTCTTCCCTTTTATGCCTGTGAAACGAACAATGCTTCGGCGATGCCAACGGGCACCTCCGACGAGCGAGCCAAAGATGAGATCCGGCCGAGCCTCGGTCTTGATTCGCGAGCGTTGTGTCTTGATTCGCACGGAGTGATGGTGTGACTTTTCTCTTCATCTCATGCGTCCCACCCGCCATCATTGAGGGCGACCTATTGTGACGACTTCGGTCTTCTGCTGTGTAGGTGTATTGTCGTGTGGGTATCAATGGTTTCATGTTTGTATTCGTGGGCAAGTGGTTCCCTTCAGATGAAAGTCTTGCAACAACTGGTGGTCTCGCCTCGATGTGCACCGCTGCTCAGGGAGGCTCTGCCAGAGGGCTGAGAACATACTTAAGGAGCTCAGGCACTGTCGTTTTCGCTCCTTCACGCCCCTTTCCCCAACAACGTCGCTACAAGTAACATATCAATTGTTTCTAAAGCATCACTCCGTAAGTTCCTTCCGCCTTCCATCCTGCCTGCCACCCGCCACGAATTCTAACCGTTTGCCTTCCCTTCTGATCACGTCATTCTCTCTTTAGACTCCAGCACATTCTTTCCAGCAAGAGTTCGCCAAGTTCAAAGTCCAGCCATGCGTTTCATTGGTCGGCCTGGCCGACAGCGGCCCTGGTGGCTCGCTGTCGGTGTCTTGACCTTTGTTCTGCTCTTCACCATCGCATCTGCCGCTCCTACCGGTACAGGCGATGTCCAACCTGTCGCTGGTGAACAGCACGTTCCAAGCCATCAGGCTGACACCAGCGAAATCCATCCTGCTTCTGATTCAGATGGCGAGGGTGACAAAGTACCACCAGCCGAACGTACTCCCTCTTTCAAGCTTCCCGAAGACCCCACGCTTAGATTCGACCATCTCCACCCTCCTGGTCCTGAAAGTAGCTTCACCTTCGCTAGTCCACATCCTCAAGCCAATGAAGTCCCGATCATTTACAGGACTCCGGAAATGAGCCCTATGGCAAGGATGGTCTACAAGTTTCAGGGAGCTAATGAAGAACTCAGAAGAGTCATCAGGTGGCGCGAACTCACGGAACGGGCCAGACAAGCCCGAATGCAGGTGCGAGAGTGGTTTCGCGCACGGGAAGAAGCGAGGAGACGAAGGGAAGAAGAAAGGAGGCTTGCCCGGCTCCAACCGCAGCCTGGAGAGACCGAAGTATACGTGCGACACCAGTTAGCACCAGAAGAACTCGAAGCGGCCGTGCGAGATCGAGAAGCCCCAGAACGCCACCTCGCCGCAATTCAAGATTTCGAGGCTGCTGAGAGAGCTGCTTCTGCTCCTACTTCTGCTCCTCCGACACGATACCTCAAGGATGACGGCGGATCGACTCGTGTCTTGGAGCGACCGGCAAGTCTTCCCGCGCGTTTCGAGGGCACGTCGTCTGGGCCCACCAGGGGTCCAGAAAGAGTGTCCCTGAGTCGGTCTCACAGTCAAGGGTGGGACGAAGCCATGCTTACACAGCAAGCGGCAAGGCGTTTCGAGCAAGGTGCTGGAAGGCTCACCGATGCTCTTCATAAAAACCCCCTACCCACAAAGCTTCTTTCTGAATTGTCGACGCTCCACCTGCGCAAGAGGAGCTGTGCTTCGATGTCAGGGACTGGAGGCGGCGCTTCGATGTCAAGGCCACAAAGCTACAGTGAAACGAACTACAACAAAGGCGAAGTATGGAGTATCCGGCACGTTTTACATCGACGCACCGATGCCGTGGAGCCTAGCAGAGGCACTGCGAGCTCTCATGTTGCCGCCTCCTCCTCCTCCCATCACGATGGGACTCAAGAGCTCTTGAGGCTGCAGAAGAGGGTGCCAGGAAGACCCGGTTGGTGGAAGAAGTGGCGAAAATATCGCAAGTTTGGTTCCTCAGACGCAGGATCTTCGAGTGCCCGGCAAACGGAACCAGAACCCGCATTTGTGCAGTCTTACCAGTATCCAGGGCAGCAGATGAAGATCACGCGGCTCGAACAAGGACCCCGATGGGCCCAAGACAGCCGGTGGGAACCCTGGCAGTTTGACCAAGTGGTCTTGGAGTATGACGTCGAGCACAGGTTGAAGCGAAGAGTATACGCGGCCGGGCCGTGGTCAAAATTGCCTGGAAACTTGCAAAATGCGCTGGCAGAGAAATATCCTCAGCTTCCCGATGTTGTCGCGCAGGAATTGTCCGTGGAGGAGGCAAAGAGGCGGGGCATACCCGTTTCAGAAATCTCTTCCCAAAATCCGGACCCAATGGCCGGAATGGAACTATTCGAACACCCGCTGTATCCGCCGGAAATGCTGAGAATTTTACAGCAGAGCAGTGGAAAGATGGTCATCGGAAGAGAACGTGGTGGATATCAAACGCTCTCAGAGCTGGCGAACACGGACGAACATATATTCTCCTGGCTGCAAAGGAATGGTCCACAAAGTTTGGCACAGGCTTTCCAAGATTACGCTTCCGAGGTAAGAGAAGCGATGCAGCGCGCACGTCGAGTCCGCAAGCGAGCTGTCGACACGGCCGCCATGGCTAATCCTTCGACGAGCTCGGCCCTCGACGGACACAAGCATGCTGTCAAATCGAGCAGATTCACTGCAGGACCCGATGATGTCTCCTCCCCCGCTCAAGCTGACACCCCGGAGCACTTGAAGCTGCAGAAGAGGGCTCCAGGAAGACCCAAACTTTTCAAGGGCAAATGGTGGAAGGAAAAAGTCAAGCAGGTGAGAAATAAACTTAAGTCAGGATCGACGTCAAGATCTCAACAAGCGGCGTTCCTAGGCGCAGAGTCCTCGACCGCGGGATCCTCAAGCGGAGAGAGCCCAGCTGAGCCACCCATGCAAACTACGCAGACTTTTGACCAACCGCGGCAGAGGCTCGCAGAATCGTCGAGCCCAGAAATTTCCGGCGCACGAACTCCAGGAGCACGAACCCCAGGCGCAGGAACCTCAGGCGCAGGAACCTCAGGCGCAGGAACCTCAGGCGCAGGAGCTTTAACGCTAGGACCTGTGGAGCACACAATTAACTATCCAGGTCGAAAAGTGACGTTCATGCGCTCAGGTGATTCCGGCGATCCTTGGCAGTTGAGGCTGTTTGGCGAGGACGAAAAAATACCTCACCGAACTAGCTCGTGGACAGCTCTACCGGAAGATTTCAAGCAGACAATGAGGCTAAAGGTACCTTGGCTCGGTGTGGCTGCAGAGTCACGCTGGCCAGAAGGTCGAGCAAAGGCGTCGGGCATCAAGGTAGCATCAGGTCCTGACGATTTAGAGAACGCGTACTTCCATCCCTCGTATCCGCCTGAGTCCATCGCGATCTCACGCGACGGGCAAAACAACCTCTTCTTCACGAGAGAGGGACACGATCCGGTCACGTACTCTCACTTGCCCACACACTTGCGCTTATACCTGGAGAAGCAGCTGGACCTTCCAGACTTTTTGCACGAAGCTATAGAAAGGTCCGGTCGACTGCGCTATGTCACGTATCCTGGCGAGTACGTTACCCTCACTCGACACAATGACGGCTCGCTTTGGGTTCATTATTTCTTCGATCATCAGGATCCCCCTCAACCTCACAACTCGGTGAGGTTGACAGCACGTCCCGTACTGCAGAAGATGATGCAAGAGGGGAGATTCGAGGTGGAAGACGACATCGAAAAGGTGACTAAGGCAATCCAGGACCCAGAGAGAGGGGAGGAACAAATTTACATTGCTCCCGTCGATGGCCAAATCAAGTATGCGCGACAAAGCTGGTATCCCACTCACGAGCCTGTCATGCTCATGGAGCTGCCGGAGCATCTGAAGGAGTTCCTGACGTTGTCGCCGCATGCTCAAGAGATCATACGGGAGGTGAGGCGTGCGATGCCTACTCTCCGCAAGCGAGCCCTCTCCGAGGGTGTGCGCGGCGAAAAGGCGCTTGAGCCGCGCGCAGGTGGGCGAGGTAAGCCGACCGGGATTTATGGCGACGGCGGATCTTCCAGTGCTGCACAGGAAGGAGAAGAGGGCAGGCAGAAAGGAAAGTCCAAATTGCGATTGCCATTGCGATTGCCGAAGTTCCTTTCAGCGGGCAAATCGTCTAGCTCGAGACCTCAATTGCCTACTGGCCAAGTGATAAGCTCTCGAACATTAAATTTTCCCGGAGAAGGCATAAGTGCCTTTCCAAACGGCCGAGGAGGATGGGCATTTGCTCCGGCCCGCGTTCGCCTTCAGGACAATATAAGTCTCCGGCGTTTCGAAAACCTGAACGACGAGGAGAAGAACTTGATGAGGACCGCCCATCCAGACATTGAAGAAGGGAACCATCTTCCGGCCGAGTACATGTACGGTCTGAACACCCGAACTGCTCTCTGGCCCGACAAAGGACCAGAAACGATTACGGAGGTGACCAGGACAGACGGGAAAACATACACTCGCCACTCCGGGGAGGGTACGCCTATAGGACAGCCGTACTTCTTATTTGATGAGCTACCTCCTCATTTGCAGCGATACATCAAGGACAACACTGAGACTCTTACGGAGGCAGTAGCTTCGGCGCCTCGTCATCTTCTCAAGCGAGCCATCTCAGCTGGCAGAAACAGCGAGAGGTCTCTCCAATCGCGCTCAAGTACGGAATCTATCCCGAGTGGAACATTTGGCGGATCTCCTAGTGATCCACAGGCCAGTGAAGAGGCGATGCCGAGGGAGAAGAAGCTCCAAAGGTTTACGAAATGGTTCAAGAGCCTTGTCACAGGTCAACCGTCGAGCTCTCATCCTTACATGCGTTTGGGTGACGAAGAGGAGACTTTCCGGGATTTCAAATATGCCGGAGAAGGCTTAGACTTCGTCCCAATTTCTACTGGAGGATGGAAGTTCGACACATTTGACGGCTTCGAAGGACAAGCACGGGCGGTCCGTTTCTTCAAAGATCTGAAAAAGCAGGAGCAGGATCTGCTAAGGGAAACCTATCCAAACATCGATGACATCATCTCCAGGGTCGGGAAGGATGTACAGTCGGACGAACCTGCTTTCAAACCAGAGAGAGTTTACTGGCCCGGACGAAGGCCGGAAAACATTGTAGAGACGACTAAGGGAAATGTGGTCACATACACCCGTCAAACCTTAGACGGCAAGCCTATTGGGGAAGTTTACCAACATGCCGAGCTTCCTGGTCATTTGCGGGACTTCATCAAGAAGGAAAAAAGCGATCTGGCGGCAAAGGCTCGCCTGTTAGCTCTCCACAAGCGAGCCAGCTCAGACGAAGAGCAGGTCTCTGATGTTGAGGATGTCTCTGACGTCGAGGATCCCGAGGTAGTCGAATTTTTACGACCGCGAAAACAAGTCCGATTGGGGAACCTACCGCCGGCCGACGAAGGCGGATCTTCTAATGTCGCACCTGCCAACAGAGGTGAACTGGCTGACGTGGAGATGCCTTATAAGGTGTACGAGTATCTTGGAGAAGGCTTCGCTTACGTTCGAACGGAAGGTGGATACAAGTTTCAACCGCTCCTTCGCCTTGTTTCTGGACCGGCTGGGGTCTTGAAGCTATACGTTCAGCATGGTGACAAGGAGC
The DNA here is from genome assembly GCA_928724755.1 of Sporisorium exsertum. NCBI lineage: Eukaryota > Fungi > Basidiomycota > Ustilaginomycetes > Ustilaginales > Ustilaginaceae > Sporisorium > Sporisorium exsertum. Next base: position 1,061,125 of record CAKMXK010000001.1, read on the forward strand.
GGAGCCAGCTAGAGACAATCTTTCCGAACATCCATCAAGATTACGCCTTCATCCAGGGTGATCGTCTCACGAGCGAGGGCAAGGTTTATCTGGCCGGTCGAGAGCCGGAAGTCATTCGGGAGACAATGTGGCCAAATGGCCCGATCTATCATCGCTACACCGTAGAAACGAGAGAACAGCCAGCACGGTTGATCGGACCAGCCTCGGGCTGCCGTCTTGAGCAACTTCCCAAACACTTGCGAGAAGTCGTCGAGTATTTCGAGCAGCGTCCGCTCCTCCGGGACACCCGGAAGGATTTTGTCTTGCAGTAGCGTGTGTCTCTTATGTGCTTCCGATAGGCTCATTCTTTGATCACCTTTTGATTGCCTGCCATTCGATCAATCGACGCGTTTGTTTTCCTCCTCGTCATCGTCATCGTCATCGTCATCCTCATCCTCATCCTCATCCTCATTGTCATCCCCTAATTCGTCTCTCTTACAATGTCCGACACCCTCTCGACTCCATTTCCGATCTCCTTTTTCCCTTGTCATATTCATCCAACCCCACCCTCCTCTTCTTCCACATCGCTAGCATTCCTGCGGCGAAGGTCACATCGCCTCACCTTCCTTGCTTTTTACACTTTGCTGGCTCTGTTCAGAAACCTTCATTTTAATCTCATCCCCCTTTCACCAATCATCGTTTCTGTGTGTGTCTCGCGGGTATGCTGAAGTCAATGCGGCGTTTCCGAACGATATCCGTGGAGATGGTAGGACAGCGTGATGCGAATCGTATCGGCGTGTTCAGCACAGTTTAGAACTCGATCTTTGTATGTGCGTTTCAGTCTGAAACTCTTTCGGCCTGCTATTGTGTGTGCAGTCGTCTTTTTTGTGCGTCTTACGGCCGTGCGACCGCAAACGGTCAATCTCTCTCCTCGGATGTCTCGTATCTATGGCTCTTTGCCCAATCAGGACACACTAGATGTGCGACAATGCGCAACTTAATCGTATATCGATCTCGTGTTTCGTCGAGACTGAAGCGGCTTATGTTGTCCCGTGCTAGTCACTGTTGCGTCGCGGAAATGCATGTTTGAGAGCGCGGACGTGTCGAAGAGTGCGAAAAAAAAAAAAAAAAAAAAAAAACGGAACAAGGCTCCTTTTTTTAGGGAAAAAGGCAAAAAGGAGAGGTCGTACTGGGATTCGAACCCAGGGCAAGAGAAATTCGTATCGACTGCTCGCAGGGAGCGCAGATCAGAATCTCCTAAGTTAACCAACTACTCCATACAACCTTTGATGTCCACTACGACACGTGCACAAGTTATATTCATTGCAGATAGCATGAGCTCGGGAGGACCCAGAAGATGATTCATCAGCACCGATTCGTGGGAAGTGTGGTAAGCCAAGTCACACGCCGCATCTTGTCTGTGTCGGGATGACGACGATCGAAATGTGGCTGGTTCATGCTGACGACCACCTTTAGGGGCCGCTTGCGATGTCACTCGCACTTCGACGATCTTTCATAGTAAGCCCCTGTTTCGTTGTTTGTGCGGGGGAATGTTCGCTTTGCGGGTTGGGGGTATCCGAGCTCTCGTTTCTCTCCTCTCAAGTTCCTGTGGCTTTTTGGTCGTCGATCCCGTGGTTCCCCCCTTCCCCGCTTCCCCGCATTCGCTTCCGACGGTCGAACCTGAGACTCCTTGTTGTGTCAGCGAGCCGCCAATGTGGACGGGAGACCTCTTTGGCTCACCTCGCCTCTACATAATCCGGTACAGAATACCACCCCTCAATTTGCAGTTCGTCATCGAGGCGCGGCGCGGCTCAGCGCCAGCGCTGTCCCACCTTCATCAGCCTCCCTCGCGCAAAACAGGGAGACAAGCTTGATAACGAGAAATGCAATTGTATTGACTGTACCTGTGGCGGCATGCGTATCGAACTTGAATGCGAAATAATGTAGTCGGACAGTGCTTGAAATGGAACGAAACAAAACATGAGTGTGGCGTATAGAAAGTATAAACCCTTTTACCCTTTACACGGAAGGTTCTCTTGAAGCGATGGCCGAGAGAGCGAGAGAGAAGAGGGAGGAGATGGCGATGATATGATTTAGTGTACAGTGAGTGGCTAATTTTGCCGTCGATGCGTGCGCGATGTGGCGCTCAGTAGGCACCGCCAGCACGAGCAATGGGCGTCGAGCGTCCAGAGGCAGAGGTGGGAGTGTGCGCAGCAATTCCTGCTGCGTCTGGACTGGTCTGTCGAATTTGGTTGTCGCTGTTCCAGCAGAAGCGTGCCACCAGCTCGTTGAAGCTGGTCAGATTGGAAGGGCGCATGAACTCTTCCTCTGGCGTGGCCAACTCGGACGACGGCGACAGCGTGGTCGACGAAAGAGCCGATGAAGAGTAACCATGCTGCTCTGGGTCGTCTCCGGCAGCAAATGACGACGGCCGCGTCCTGCCTTCGAGATGGTCGGCTCGAAGGTAGTGGTAGGAGGAAGACGAGGGGCCGCCGAGGTTTCTGAGATCGTCCAAGCTGCTTGTCATGGCCGGTTTGCCCGAAGCATCGAGCATTGCCGTCGAGTCCGAGTCGGCCGAACTCGCCGAGAGCGCCGGCGAGAACGGGTTCGGCGAGTTGGTCATCGAGTTGGGAGACGCCTGGCTGCCGTCGGGCGTGTAGTCTTCGAGCACGGTGCCGTCGTTTTTGATTGCTACCCTGGACGTAGAGAAACCCATCGAAAACGGAGGAGAGTTTGAGCGAGAGCCAGACGCCGAGCCAGACGCAGATGCAGAGCCAGAGCCAGTGCCGTGCTGTGCATTGTCTTCCCACATGCCAAACGTGCTGGGAGCCTGCATGTTCCGATGCGGTGGGAACGAGTTGTAGCGGGTCGACGACATGGGGGTCGGCGACGCCGGGTCAGGGCTGAGAGTCCCACTGGTGCCGAGCTGCGGCACTTGGAGCAGCGAACCGCTTGGCGAGCTTGTGTTGGAACTCGTCACAACAGGGTGCTCTACGACAACCTCGCCCAAGCCAGGGCTCAGCATGCCAAGTCGACCAAGCTTAGGAACAACCTGGGATGCAGTCTTGGGCGTCGACGCATCGGGGGATGGCGTGGCGGCACTGACAACGAACGACGAACGCATGGGGCTGGTCGCCATGGCGGGCGGACGTGCGGAGAAGTAATCGAGCGCGGCGGCGCGTCCAGCTTCGGTCTTTCGACTGCCAGTGGAAGGATTGCGGAGCGAAGCGCCAAAGTCGTACCTTGCCGACCACGGAGAAGGCGAGCCCGGTTTGCCGGCGCCGCCAGGCGAAGCGGGTGGCGAACGACGTTTTGCCATCTCCGTGACGAAGCTGCCGGAAGCCGGGGCCTTGTCGGCCTCCTCTTCGTCGGATCGCAGACGCTCGAGTTCCTGCTTGAGTCGCTCCATGGCATGGTCGCGTGTGGCTTTCTGGCCGTAGACACCAGTCCGGCGGCCCATCTCGATGATGGAAGAGGTTGCCGATGGACCCATAGAGCTGAGCGTGTACCTTCGTGGCACAGCATTGGCGAAAGACGGCGACGATGTGGACGACGAAGTACGTGCTTCGCCAGAGGCAGGCGGCGCGCGAGGTGCCTCGACGGGCTGTGCAGGTCGCTTGCGGAAGTCGAGCTGATAGTTTCCGCCGTCGTTGTTGTCCCAGACCTCGCGGCCGCCGGTAGTGTAACGCAAGCAGAGGAAGATGGTCTTTGTCTCGTTGAGACCAGCACCGCGAGGCCAGTTGAGCACCTCGTTGAGCTTGATGGAAAAGACAAAGCGGTCGGCAGTGCCCCCCTTGATGCTCTCCGAGTATTCTGCCGAGACCTCGTTGACGGTGGCCCAGTGGTCGAGGGTGAAGCGAACGGCGACCCACTTTTCGAAGCTGAGGTTCTTAACCTGGACGGTGCCGCGGACGGAGCGCAAATCGTCCGAGAGGTAGATGCGCTCGAGGAAGATGTCCCTGTCGAGCGAGAGCTTGGCGGACGAGGGGAAGTTGGGCAGGCGCAATACGAGCTGCTCGTCCGCTTCGGCTGCTGGGGGAGTGGTGGCGTTGGTGGGGCTCCTTTGTCCGGCATTGCGACCAGGACCTCCTCCGCGACGAGAGCCGAACCAGGGGTAGTCTCGCTCTTCTTCGGTCTCGGTCTCGGTATGCTCTGGGCTGCCTTCGCGCGACACGGCTTGTGGACGACCCTTGACCTTGAAGATCTTGACGTGTTCGAGCTGCTTGTCAAAGTGGACCGTCTTCATGGCACTGGGAGTGGAGGGTACCGACTTGGTGCTGTGGGCCGAGGCGGAGAAAGTGGCTTCGCTGGCGGAGCGCGGCACAATGTAGGCGCTCGAGTGTTGTTTGAGCGACGACTTGACGGGCTCGCCCGACTTCTTACGCACGAGATCCGAGCTGGCATAAGCGTTTGACGAAATCGAAGTGCGATCGCCCGCTGGCGATGGCAAGCAGTGGAGATCGAGGCTGAGGCCGCCGAGGACCTCGGGGCCAGGACTGTTGGCCTTGAGCGCCAGCGCCTTTCTGGAGCCAGGGTGGAGCGTCGTGACGGCGTTCTGCGCTGCGACCATGCTGATGCGCGTCTTGGGGCTGGGGAAAGGAAGGCGGTTGTCGGGCGGGGTGGAGAGGTCGGCCTCGCTGGCGGTGCGCGCTGAGGAAGCCTCGCTGGAAGGCGGGCTTGGGGTGTGGACATTCTCTCGAGGGATGGCAGGGAAAGCGGGAGTGAGCCTCATCAGCTTGGCTCGACGTTTGGCGGCCTGTACATTCTGGATCTGGAGGATGGCATCGCGCTCTGCCTCGAGGTCCTTCTGCTCTTCTGCCGTGACGTAGGTGTGTCGCTCGCGATAGCGTCCCTCGAAGAAGTTGCGGCCCGTGGTCCAGAGAGGAGAGTCGGAGGCGGCGCCGCGGATGTGGTTCTTGGGTCGCGTCGGCACGGGCTGCACAAGCGTCTGTGATGGAGCCGACGACGTGCTGGCGATGAGTGCAGAGTTGTCGTCGACCAGCACCGTCGTGTCGGCGTGTGAGGTCGAAAGCGTCATGGCGTCGAGGCGGTGCTTAGCGCGGACGTTGACGAGCAAAGAGTACTGGATATTGGCGTGTTGTGATCGAGAGTTGGCAAGACGATCAAACGGTTGGTGGGGTGCGCTGACGAGCATAACGTGTTCGTAGAGAGGACGTGGGTTGCGTCGCGGAGAAAAGCTCGAACTCGGACGAAGGCGTGGTCACGAAGTTGGCTGCATGGGACGCGTCGAAGCCAGGGCGATTGCTGGAGATGAACCGGTGAGTGGCGGTGATGGACGATCTAAGCCGTAAGCCGCGGTTGTACGGACCGAGAATGAAAAGGTGGAGAAAGGAGGTCGAGTGTAGGAGACGATGCTGGTAGTGATTGACTAGGATGTGGTCGTGAGGATGAGAGATGGATGAGAGAGGAGAGAAATGGGAAAGGGTGCAGTCAAGTCCAGATCTAGTCAAGCCAAGCGGAGTTGGAGGCTAACGACTGGACTTGGGAGAGCCCAGATACAGTAAGAAGGAACCGAAAGGAGGAATGTGAGCTGGGAGCCCAACCAACTGATCGTCGTCGGATTCGGGGGCTGAACAAACACAGCGCCAGAAGCGATCAGGGGGTGAACGAATGGCAAGGATGAAGGATGGGAGGGAAGAAAAGAGGCTTGCGCTGCGAGGGAAAGGACCACACTGATGGTTGGACGAGGCCAGACTTGCGCCAAGGCTGAGCCTGTAAGAGTGTGCCGATGGCAGCAGATCAAGCCAGCGAGGAGAGGAGCAGCTGGATGCGAGAGGCAGGACGGCTCAGCCAGAAAAGAAAAGAAAAAAGTTGGGGAGGCCGGCGCTGTGGACCTTGTACAGCACACGATTGACGGTGCTGTTCCAAAGCACCCAGGTCTGGAGGTGAGGCGAGGCGAGGTTGGTCGTGGTGGTCGTGGTGGTGGGCGATGGTGGTGCTCAGCTGCTGCGGTGGGAAGCTGGAGGGAGAAGGAGGACGAGACGGCGGAGGCAGAGGAGGAGAGCAGCTTGCCGCCAGAATCGATACCTGGGTGAGATCGAGAGCAAGGAAGGTCGAGCAAAGAGAGAGAGAGAGAGAGGTTAAGGCAGGGAGAGCGGCCGCCCTTCAAGGCGTGAATCGTAGAACGCCGTGGCAACAAAAGACCGAATGTTGAGGACTCGCGAGGTTGAGTTGAGCAGTGGCCTAAGCTGTTCAGATCGACGAGGTTGCGGAGATCCACTGTGTTGGCCGTGCCGTCTTACAGCGCTGTGCGACGTGATTTTGTCCAGTGGAAGCTGAGCAGCAAGGCGGCTGATCGATTGAAATTGCAACTTCAGAAGGCCGGGCGAGAGGCCTGGCCAAGCAGTTTGAGGCATAAAGTGCTCAGCCAGCCATCACAGCGTAGCTCTGGGAGGAGGAAGGCAGAGCATAAGCAGACGAGGTGCTTACACAGAGAACCTGAACCCCAATGAATGACTTTTTGCATTTTTCGATTTCGAACTGTCAGCTGAGTGCGATTTTAAAAATAATTTGATAAATTTGTGGAGAACTCGAGCAACGCATTCGCGAGTAGCAACTGAGATTTCTAGTTTATTTGCAAAGGCGCAAGAAAAAGCCACATCACAATCACACTGTCGCGAGCGCTGCTGTCCGACCATTCACATCAGTCAGCACGGCACGCCCAATCATCTTGCTGGCGCGGAGCTCGCAACCAGAAGAATTGACCGATTCGAGCCCGTCCGACGTGTCTGAGCACATTCGGTCACTCAGGCCGACCTTGGAGCAATCTACAAGTATCCTACAAGCATCTTTTCTTGTAGTTGACTGTCTCACCTTTATCAGCCATTGTCCCGGTCAGTCACGGTCTAGACGACGATGGAAGGAGAGATCAATATCGATCTTGCTCGCGAATATGTGCGTGATGGTGTCACAGAAAAAGTACGCGGGGTGAGAAAAAAGGAAAAAAAAAAAAGCGAATTTGCACTCTCACTCACATCGATTGCGTCGCCCTGCGTCTGCTGCATGCTGGGGGGATGCACAAGGCAGGCCGAAGCGCCGCGGCCGCCTTATCTCGAAATTGTCATAATTTCGAACTTCTTTGATCCTGATAAGTTGGCCCCACTAGCGTTGATTCTCTCATTCTTTCCCCTTCTAGTCTAGTCTGCCCACGCGATATCTATCCTAGCACACGGCATCTTGGCGAACGGCGGCGCTAACGGTTGAGCACGTCAAAGCGCAGCTTTCGGTCCGTTATCAGTCGAGAAGATGGAAGTGGTGAGATTGCAACCGAAGCTTATGACAGAATTGAGATGAGGATAGCACACGACCCTGCGGAAGGCTCTTCTGCTCGAGGCGGGCGGTGTTGAGCACGCGTTGACTCCGATGCACGACGCCATCTTGGTGGTGAATTATTTTGGACAATTTCCAGATTCTTGCTCCAGTCATCGGTAGCAGGGCGTCTTCGAAGCTTGAATCTTGCTATCTTACTCTGCCATAACCAAGTTCACAATCCAGATATGCCTCGAACGTTTGATCTATTGTTGCTGTACAACGACAAGGACACGCGGAGCGATCGAAAAAAAAGAAAGGAAAGCATTCGAGAATGAAGGACTGAGACCCCGCGAGGCGCGCGATGCAGCTGGCGATGATGGCGGAGCGCGGGATGAGTTTCAAGACACACTCGGCACGGGTGAGAATTCTACACTCTGCCTTGGCCAGCATCATTGGCTGGTGGTTTGGCCTAAGTGTAGTGTGTGGTGGTGGCCTTGCTATTCTTGCTGGCCGCGGGACAACACCATACGTCTACATGTCTCCTTGCACTTGGCTTCGATGGAGTGACTTGTTTGTTGATCCGAAGCTCACGTCAGCTTCGTCTTTTTGTGGATTGGATTGCAATCCTCTCTTTGAAACGTGAAACAAGCCACGCTAGCTTGTAGGGTCAGCGTAAGCGACGGCACGGTCAAACATAAGGGTCATGTCATGTGAGCGTTCTCCACCAGGAAATCCGGGGTTCGCTTGATAGCTCACACGCATGAGAAGGGCGAAGAGGCTTCCGAGCTGCTGACTTCGAACGTCGACGTGAAAGTCTTCAACGCACAAAAGCTGTTTTGACGCCAGTAGAAGCTGCCAAGTTAGAGTTTTGGCTTGCTTTGATGTCGACGTCCCTTGTCGATCTGTTCTTGCGAGATCGACCCTGTGCAACGCTGCCACCAACCGCTTGTGATCCGAGGCGATGGGATGCGATGGTGATCTGCGATCGAAGCTTCTACCCATGCCACCAAGGTGGTACGCAAAGAACTCTGCCGGGTGCATGGCCGGATCGAAATACGTCACCTGGACGAACCACCACGATTGATGCAGTCAGTCGGACATACGGTGCTTCCGGTCTTGCCACGGAAAAAGGACCGGCTGTCTCCGCCTGCATTCGAATCGCGCACAATGACGAACAGTGACTGGTACGAGCTGCTGCTCAGATACTTGCACGGTGGTTATGCGGTGTCTGCACTTGGAACATCTTGGCTCCGGTTTGAACTCCGACCGAGGATTGTGGTCAGCCTCATTGCTTTGCGTGTCAGTCAACAATGCACAATGGACGGACCGCTCCCGGCGTACGCACATCGGCACCGGAACGGCCGCAACTGTAAATGCACCAGCTGCAAGCATGAAAGGTCGAGCGAAGAAATATTTAAATCAATGAATTAATGAATAATGTACCAAAAAAAAAATCAAAATCAAATCCCGGATGCCGAGTGCATGGCAGCTGCACGGGTTGCAGTCGTGCGGAGACCGACGATGGCGGAAGCGAAGCCCCGTCGCGATCGCAATGTGCTTCTTGAGCAAACATCCGAGACCCAATGAGAGGTGAAATACCCAGGTCTCTTTTGCCTGAGCCCTGGTGGTGGGCTCAACGGCCACCGTCCGAGATCTGTTGCCTCGTTCGAAATCGGCCGAAAATTGAGCCAAACCAAGATCTTGGTTCAGGGTGGACGGAGTCCTTGACAGGCAGGCAAACAAAAGTGCAGGCTGGACAGCGTGGGAAGTGGATTTATTCAGCCGTTGCACCTTTTAGCTGGAGCTCCATTCGTGCACATGTACAAGCAGTCTTGTTGTCCCATGGAGCCCCTCATCCAAACAAGGCTTCTCGTTGCTCTCGTGCAAAGACCAGGCGAGCTGCAAGCTGCACGGACAAACCAAGGCGTGGGGGACGAGGTCGTGTGAGAGCGAAGCAGGTGCGGTAGCAGTCGACCAGCGGCCAATTTTTCGGAGCCCATGTTTGTTAGAGCCTGCATCTGAGAATTTCGCCGTCGGTGAAATTCTTCAACTGGAAGCTGCGCTGCAAGGAATTTGGTGCAGCGGCTCGGAAGTCGAGGCTGCAGATGAGACAGGCTGCGCAGCAGATGCAGAAAAGAGGGTCTTGGCAGAGCAAGCAGCATCCTCGAGACAGATGAGACACAGCTTCAGCACAGCTGCCCAATCCACGCGACATCTCTTCGTACGACGCCATGTCTTTGATCTCTGCCTCTACTGTATAGCAATGCAAGGAGCCTTCCTTGCTGTCTCAGTATCGTTTTGGCGACAGCTTCTATGGCGATGAGCATGCCTTCGGTATCAGGCGCCGCAGTTGTGAGGTAGAACAAATTTCCCCGCCAAACGGTTCGCGGCCAGACTCACACTCAGGGCACACCGGCCTCCTACTCCGCTCAGGTGGCGAAAAAGAGTCGATTACAGTTTTGTTGGGGGTGAGGCTGTCCTGCAACAGAAGCAAGGGACTCGGGTCTTGACTTTTGGGTTGTCGTGTCCATGCCCTGCTGGTGCCGCCACGACGTCGCTTGCAACGCCATGGGAAAATTTCACCTCTCTCCCTCTCCCTCTCCCCCTCTCTCTCGCTTCCTGAGCTTCTGCTTGCTCTCACGCCTTGCTATCAATTTGTACCTGGCTTGCTTTGGCTCTGGCATTGCACAGACGAGTCGACGGCAATGTAGTGCACGAGCACGACAAGCTAAGCGCTCGTTGCGCGATCCCACGGCGAGACAGATCAAGCCGCGCTTGTGTCCGAGACACAGTGTTGGCAGCCACATTGAACGGCGCTATCACGTTGGGAGACTCAATATCTCTCCGTAGTTCATCCGTCTGGACCACCTTGAGCGTCGAGCAGCCGATGCGCGGGCCCCCACATCTAGAACTTCTCCGCAATCTCTGATTGGTTCGTGGCCGGTGGTACGATGTGCAAGCCCCTCTGGGTATCACTCGAGCTGGCGGTGTAGCGCGATGAGAAGACCGCCGCTCCATTTGGTTCGCCATCGTTGGCCGATTCAAATATGTTTCTGTTCGCCTCTTGACAAGTGCGGTCGCTGCCATCGTAGCCAGTCTCTAACGATCATGGCGAGCAAGATCTGCCCGCGAATCAAAAAATGTGTGATTGAACGAACGTCACAATTTCAAACGAAAAAAAAACAACCGCCTGCTTCCCGAGTCCCGGACGTGACTGTGACGAGCAACGCCGCGAGGATGCATGTCCCCACGGACCACCACCATATCTCGCACAAGATCGTTGCTTCGACAGCTACCCCTAACGAATCGCCGGCATTGGTGCCGGTGCTGCTCGCATACAATTAGGACGAATCCAAGCTAGTCGGATCGGCGGCCGCACCGAGCCAAGATGGACCTTGATGCGATAACAGGATCATCGACGGCGTCGCCCATTGTCGCTTCGGACGACTTTATCGAGTCGGCAGCATGGACGGCCGAGACCAACATATCTGCCAACGAGGTTGTCGAGAAGGAGAAGCTGGTGCGGTGAGTACGCGAACGACCAAGAGGAGGTGGTAACAGACAGTCTCCTGACATTCTTGTTCCTTTCCGATCCTCGTTAACGAGGGACTCTGCAGCGAGATCATGGCCATGCAGGATGGACTGCGTGCACTAATCAGCCGCGTCAACACGGTCAAGGAGGACTGTAAGAAGGCCGAAGCAGACAACGAGATGTTGCAGACCTACATCGATTCGGTCACAAAGAGCCTAGCCGCCAAAGAGAGAGGCTAACTCTTGAACATGGTCACGAGCGCGGAAACCTTACTCGTTCCGCATGCGCTCGCTGTACTATATCTCCAACACTATAACGATACGCTTTCAGTCTATCAGTCGGCTCATTCCGTTTCTTTAGTCGGTCCGTGAAAACAAAAAGCCAGGAGAGGGACACATGCGACGGCGTCCAATGTGGTAGCGACGTTAGAGCGGCAGGGCATGCAACAAGGACCCTTTGCTGGTAAAACTTGGATTGCGAATCGAGTTTAGAGCTGATGGAAATTGCGCCGATTTTCCGATTTCCACGAAGAGAGAGAGAGAGAGAGAGAGACTCTCTTGGAATGGACAGAACCACATTGAGCGGATAAACAAGGCACTGCACCCTCGGCACGTCAAAGAGCTCGGGTGGAAAGCATCATCTCGGCCTGCATCGAAATTAATCGTAGCATGGCATCGCCGAGCTGCCTGTATCTCTTAACGCGTTGTTGCACCAACACCATCACATTCAGGACCATCTCTTTGCTTTCATGGAACGGCACTAGCGACTTTCAACTAAGTCGACACAAAGCACATTGAGACAACTTCAGACCGCCAAATAGAAGCGAGCCGAAGCCGTGTCAAGTTCCTTGCATTGTGCGCGCTTCTATTTTGGAACTCAGACGACCGAATCGACCCAAAAATCGGGTTGACGTCCCGCAGTGAAAAGAACCACACCGCGGCTCTCGTTCGTCTCTTCTGCGCTCGACCATCACGACCAGCATCATCACTCCGGGTCTCGACTCGATTCTCTTTTGACGCACTGTCCACATTCAGCTGGCTGCGGCTGTAGCGTCTTTGCAAGCGCACAGCCCGGCCGAGACGGCGACCTCCCACAACATGGTGCTGCAAAATAAGTACAAAGCCAAAGCCTCGAGGCGCTACAACTCTCAGAAGGCGTCCACAGACGACGCCGAGCCTCCCTCATCCAAGCCGGGCTATCGTCATCGCTTCGCCAACAAGCACGGCCCAAACAATGCCTTGAACGGCTCTCAAGTGGACGACCACGACGTTGGCCAAGACGACGACAGCCAACAAGGCTCGATCGGCAGCAACGAAGAGGAAGAGGACGAAGATACCCACTTCCCTAGCCTGGCGAAGGCAGCTGCTACCTCTGAACCATCACAAGCACCCAAATCCGAAGACGATCCATCGAACCCTGCCAGAGGCAAATACGCTCGGCGTAAGCTGGGCGAGAGCAAGCTCGCAAGATTAGAACGGCTCGAAGCTGCAAAGGATCCTCGGTTAATCGATGACGAAGAACCAGAGCCCGAAGTTGATATTTCCAACCTGGTCGCTCGTGTAGCCGCGTTGGGCGACTCGACCAGCACGCAGGCCGGCATCGCCGAAGAGATTGCGCGCAGCCGTGGTCAACTCGAGACTGCGTCCGACGTGGAGAACGATATCGACCACAGCTTGGACTATCTCCACGAAAAGGAGAGACAGCGACAGAAAGCCAAAGGTCGAGGCGGGGTTGTGCATTCACCTTCCTCCGAGTCGAGCAAGGCAGCCGTGGAAGCGCTCAAAGTCGATGCAGACGGCAATGTCATCGACTACCATGCGTTGCAAAAAGAAAAGGAAAAGGCCGAGGCGGTGCGGGCGCTCAAAGCACGCTTCCAAGGTCATGGCGTGGGCGAGCGTCAACGTCAGGATGCTAAGACGCGCGCAGTCCCGTCGATTCACATCGGTCCTCATACCGCTTCTTCATCATCCAGCAAAAGCCCTTCGAGCGAGACGGTGCCCAGTGTCAATGGCACGCTTTCCGACAGTCTCACCGCCGAAATTGAATCCTCACTTGCAAAGGCGCGAAACAGCAGCGTCGACGCCGAGACCAGCTCCGTCAATTCGGGTCGCTCCAGTTTCAGCACCACCTTCGGACGCCGCAAATCACCGCTTGCAGCCAATTCGCAGCAATCCGAAAGACCGCGCTCCGGCTCCTCGTCTGCTTCGACTCGCACCGAACGCATCGACAGCTTTCTGTTTAGCCTCAACGATCGCAGCGTCGCTGGCGGCAAAGATCCGTCTGTCTTTCCGCTCAGTTGCGCAAAGAATACTGGTGGCAGCAGTCGGGCAAGTCCGCAACTCAATCGCAGCTCGAATCGGTTTGATTCGTCACCGATACCGCAGCAGAAGAGTGCGGCGCCTTCTACGCCGGGTGAACTGGGAAGGCTTGAGAGCTTCTTGGATGACATGCTTGGGTAGCACTCGTCAGTTGCTACCGCTCCGACGCTCCGATTTGTCGTGTCAAGCTTCGACACACGCAAACGCACACGCGTGCTCTACGGGAACTTGGTCCCTCTTGTATATGTATCTGTTTTAGACTGTCACCTTTTTCTCCGCTCAACGTCACTCTTACGCACTGCTGTCTTTGCGCCCGCGCCCGCGATTTCGAAACAAACTTTGTTCGCAAGCACTGAACGTTTCATTGCATCAGCAACTATCGGGCACAAGGTCCCACATGACCTTCGTGACGTGTTCCTGTCGACGCCGTGTGCCGCGAATCATGCCCATGCGAGCCAACTCGTTGAGCGCTAGAGCAAAACGACTCTGCAGCTCGCTCTCCGGCGTTGCTGCAGACGCATCCCGCCCCTGTGTACGACGACCCTTAGACGGCGTATCGAGCACATCTGACTCGCCATCACTCTCCGCCATGTCGCGGATCGACCGCTTGCGCGCGCTCTGCCCTCTCGACGGCGTGCGAGGCTCATCCTCCCCCCCTTGATCCGCACCCCGCTGTTGCGACGCCTCTCGTCTCAGATCGCGTTCCGCTTCATCCGCTATGCGATCCACCTCGACCGTCTGCTTGAACGCATCGTACCAGTCGGCCAAATTGACAAACTTACCGCACTCGAGGTAGAGCTGGAACAACCGACACACGTCGGGCTCCTGTAATCGCTTCAGGCCATCCAAGTCGATATCGTCAAGCTCGTTCTCGGGCACCACGCTCAGCGCGGCATCATAGAGGCTCTCGACAAACTCGATGGGTTCGGACAACGGCAGTGTCAGCCCTGCCCGCGTTGATGGGTCTAAAAGCGTGGAGAGCGGACCGTAGCAGTCGACCCAGAAGATACCGCGCAGGAGGTGCAACGGCCCGTTGTCTGCCGCCGAAAACTGGCGCGAGATATGCTTCCAATCCACCAAGTCGTGGAGAGAGTGTGCGATCCAGTCGGTAATCTCGCGTTTGAGGCCGAGCAGCTTTTCCTCCATGAGCAGTTTTCGTTGGACGCGCTGCAGCCGCGCTTCACGCCGCTGCTGCGCTGCCTGAGTGCTTTCCGTGCCCGAAGCAGAGGCGGGAGCAGCGGCGGCAGTCTCGGCGTCCTCGTCCTCGTTGATGCCCGCGGTGCCTGCCACGATAGTCTGCGATAGCCTTTGCTGGAACGTTCGAAGCCCTGCGAGGAACTGTGCGCTCTGCGCCGTGATCGACGCACCCGCCGACCGTAAGTGTCCAGGCGGCCGAACTTCCACCTCGTCCTCCGCATGCTCAGCCATGGCATCCTCGATCCTCCCCACCTCCTCCTCCGCCGCCGCAACCATATCATCCAACAGCACCTCAAACTCATCGGACAGCAGCCTCCGCGCAGCATTGCACAGCCTCGCCAACCCACTCCTCAGCGTCAGCGCCGCGGGGGGTCGCCTCCCCCCGCCCTCCAACGAGCGCACAGAAGCATTGAGACACTGCATCACCACCTGCGTCAGAATCTCGCTTGCGCGCTCCATCTGCCGCTGCTCGTCCATCTCTGCCACCTGCTGTGCGGCCGCTGTAGCATTACGAGCATGCAACGCCTGCGCTGCGGTGCTCGCTCGGCTTTGGATGCGCATCAACGCTTCAAAGGCGCGGAAGAGGAAGCGAATGGCGAACTCGAGGCGGAAACAGAGCAGCTCGCGTGGGTGGCGCAGCTTGTCCAACTCGCCTAAGATGAACTGGTCGGAGCGCGAGACTTCTTCGAGGAACTTGTTCACGTCAAACTCTGATGGACGGGTGGAGGGGGCAAGCAGCGGCAGCACCAGATCGCCTGCCGCGTCGGTAGTGAGAAATGCAATCTTCATGCGTTCCACCATCTTGGGCGTCCAGCTGTAGAACCGCACGCGCTTCGCCTGTCCCGGGATGGTAAACACCGATTCCGGTTTTCCCGAAAAGTGGATAAAGCACGCCAGCCGTACAGCGTCGAGCACCGAGTCGAGATCGGCATCTCGCTCCCAGTACGTCTCTCTGATGTACTCGAATGTCGACGGTCCGAGCGAGAGTGGAAGTTCGCGCGAGGTGAGGAAAGTTTGCACCAGACGCGACCAGACGACTTCCTTGCTGGGTAGGGAGAAACGGGAGATGTCGAGCACGCGCAAAACCTGGCGTGGGATGTAGTCGATCCACGGCGCGGGCGCTGCTGTGGCGTTGGAGCTGCTCGATGCTGCGCCGATACCGTCGGCTGACACCGCGACGAGACCTCCAGAAGGGGATGTGATGCCCAGCACTAGCAGAAGCTGTGGCCTCGACAAAGGTGCTTGAGCCGCGGAGGTCGAGGTGGATGGTTCAGCGACAAATGTCTGCAAAGCTGACAAGAGATCCGACAGCACCGTGGGTTCTACAGACTCGATAATTGGCAAGTTGAGTACCAGTCTCGGCTGTCGCTCTGAATGCCCAAACTTGGTGTGCCACCATGAGCCGAGTACATGAAGATCCGGTTCGACTTTACCTGCGAAGGCTTCAGCTTCGATGCCAGACAGATCGACTTGGCTTGCCGGGTCGAGGGAGGAGCCTAGAGCGATGAAGCGCGCTACTAACAGTCGGAGAGCAGTGTACAGATTGGAACACTCGCTGGCGGAAAGCGTGACGACGATGCTGGGAGGTCCATTGACGCTTGCGTTGGAGATTTGAGAGACGAGACGGTTCGAGAAGGACGACAGGTAGGGAGCCGAGGTGGAGATGAGAAGTGCTGTCTGAATGCTCGTCGTGGATCCTTCAACACTGCTGGAGCTGGACCGGCACTGGTCAGCGTTCTCGAAGCCGGGAAGAAAGAGATCCTCTTCTGCGATGCCAACTTGCGCTAGAGTAGATCCCTCGGGATGTGTTGGGGTTTGCTGTGCTTTGAAGAAGGTGCGCAGATCGTCAAAAAGCGGACTGTAGACGTCGTCCATGCATCTATCGAAGAGAGCCTCTGTTCGTTGCACTGCAATCTGGTACGAGGCGTAGCGAACGCGGGCCGGTTCGCCGTCGGCTTCGAACTCGGCGAGGACAGGAAATGGCGGTGGGAGGTAGACTTCTTGCTTGCCACTGTTCGACCCTGAAGCTGCTTTTTTGGGTTTCTTCTTCGGACGCCATGGTATCGTGTAGCATACGGAGGAGAGAGTGTCGAGGCCGCTTTGTGTCGGCTCGAGGTGCGACCTTGAAGCGGCAGACATGGCTGGCGCAGGTGCATGAAGGGCTGCCTGGACGATGTATTCCGAGAGAGCGAACCGATGCACTGCGAGCCTCTATATGCACCTAAGTACCCTTCGCGCTTACCAGCTGTGCGACTATGGCCTGTCAACCGCTCGTTGTTGGAGGAAAGCGTCTGAAGGCAACAGAGGTTGAGGTCGAGAAGGTGCATGTCAGTTTCAGAAGCTCGGCTCTCGGACCAACACTTTTCGACAGGCAGCGAGCAAGGCCCCCCAAACCTAACAATTTCAAAGAAACGCGAATTTCACGCGAAGACAAAAGCGATTCCGAAGCGCAGAGTCGTTGGAGAGCCGCACAGTCAGTCAGCCTTTGAGCTTCCGCATCGGGCTCTTTGCCGTGGATGGACTGAGAAGGCAGTCAGTCTCTCCACCTCTGGCAGTCATCTTGAGCCACTGAAATGGATTTCCGGTCGGGGGGCTCATCCGAAAGAGAATTCCAGTGCGTCACTGCGATTGACCGACTGACCGACTGACAGATCAACCACACTTTTTGCCAATCGGTCCATCCGCACACAAGGTCGCCTCAACACCACCACCTTCGTCGTCGCCCGTCACTTTCTCACACTCGTCTGGCCAGCCCCGAACTCATCGCTCCGTTGACGGACACGCCGCTAGTGATCGGATTCCTCGAAGCCGGCAAATTTCTCAGCCAGCAGAAATCTCGGCGATAAGCAATCTTTGCTTGGTATTGACCGGCGCGAACCTTTCATCTTTGTGCCGTACCCGTCCGACCTTTGGAAAGAACAACAGTATTGCAGCAGCAGTCCATCGCAACATTATACTTCTATTGTCATCATGCCAAGAAGTACACGCAACTCGAAAGCGACAGCAGCAGATGTGGCAGCCGCCAACGGCACCGCAGGCGGCAAGTCGGAATCGCTTCTGCAAAGAGCAAACCAGGCCGACGAGAACGTCTTCCTCTTCGTCCCCAACTTGATAGGATATGCGCGCGTCATCCTCGCCGCGCTCTCGCTCTACTTCATGAAGGGCAACCCCAAGGTTTGCACGCTCCTCTACGGTGTTTCGTGTCTGCTCGATGCCTTTGACGGCATGGCCGCCAGGGCGCTAGGCCAATCGACAAAGTTTGGCGCCGTGCTGGATATGGTCACCGACCGCTGCACCACCGCGTGTCTGCTCTGCTTCTTGACCGCAGCCTACCCGCGATGCGCCGTCATCTTCCAGGGCCTCATCACGCTCGATTTCAGCTCGCACTACATCCACATGTACAGCTCGCTCGTTACGGGTTCCACATCGCACAAGATTGTCACCTCGGACGTCTCCAAGATCCTGTGGTACTACTACAACGACAGTAGGACGCTCTTCATGTTTTGCGCGGGAAACGAGCTCTTCTTTGTTTGCCTCTACCTTATGGATTTCTACAAGAGGCCGTTTGGGCTGAATATCGAGCCGCTACTCTTCGTCTTTCCAGAGGCGCTCAAGGCGTCGCCGTGGATCGCCTACGTTATCAAGGAGACGCCGAAGCTTAGCTGGCCGCAGATCGTCGGTGCTATCACTTTCCCGATCTGTGCTGCAAAGCAGATCATCAACTGTGTGCAGTTCTGGAAGGCTGCCAAGGTGCTCGTAGGCAAGGATCTCGAGGAACGCCAAAAGGCTCGCGCCAAGTCACTTTGAGGCGTGAGGCGGTTGGTTCAGCAGCGTTATCAGCATTGCAAGCCGCGGACTCGCTGCGACGACCTTTGCGGTCTAAGAGGACGAGGTCGCACTGCCCAAAGGTGGCGGGTTGGCCAACTTCGATCCATTTCAGCGCGCACACCACTGTCGTCCGCGGAGGTGCTTCTTCCTCCCACAGGCTTGAGCAGGCCAAAGTGGATTGGACCGCTCTTTCTTCATCTTCCCCTAATACTCATCTCCGTCACATTACACACACTTTTTTTTTTGGAACCCAGAACGAATTTGAGACACCTGCAGTGACAGATCAGTCGTGCTCTCTGCTTCTACTTATGAGCTTGTCAAGATCAGCGTCGTTGCTTGATCTGAATGTGCCTTCATCGCCGTTGAGGAGACGCTGTGTTGAACCAGGCTGAGAGCCGTGTTCCGCGTTTCGGCACTCAGCTTCTGTGTGGAGGTTTTCTCGCGTTTCAGCGACCAACACCTCTTGCTTCAACCAACCATGCTCTGAAACAGCTCATCCAGGCCTCATACTGCCGCATCAACAGGTAGTCTGCCAGGCATCCCTCCATCAACAGCAGCCAGGCCCGACCTCGAAGTCGACGTATTTCGATCCGCTGCATCTTCTCCCCGAGATGCAAACCGATCGCCCTTCACCTCGCATTCACGATGACGCCCGCACTGGACCAGACGAGCATTCGGACGACGATGAGAAGGATTACATGTCGGACAAGTTCCTCGTAACAACGGAACCCAAACAGCCTCTGACGTATACCGATAAGCGAAGGAAGCTCGAAGCGCATCATTCGGCCAACGCTAGGCGCAAATCTATGAGAGAGAAGGAGGAAGAGGCGCGCCAAATGGGACTCGATCGAGACTTGTTGGCTGAAGCCGAGATCATCGCTGGTGGCGGGAGGCTGCCTCCTGAGGGGAGAGGTGGGGTGAGGAGGTGGGACTTGATGGAGAAAGATCCGAGCGAAGGGCAAGGATGGCAGGGGGAAGCGGATGGCACGGCGAAAGCGATGCGCATGATGCTGGCTATGGGCTATCGACGCGGAGAGGCGCTTGGCAAGCGGATGCAAGGCTCTGCGGCGGCCAGCAACGCAGAGCAGGAGGTTGAAGAAGAGGAGGACGAAGGAGAAGAAGAAAACAAGGCAGCAGGAAGAAAAGTACCACACACAAGCCCACCCGACGACGATGCTGACACGGCCTCGCTCGACACGGACGAAGAGAAAGAGCTGCAAAAGGAGCAAGCAGACTCGCAAGCCAGGGAAGAAGACGAGTACTTGTCCGGAGGAGCATCTATCGCCCCTTTCGCCACCAAGCTCAAAACCAGCGGCCACCCTACCCCGTCTTCCAGACAGACCGAGCCCCTTCGACCAGATCAGCGGTGGCTCCTCAACCGACGCGCAGGCATCGGCATAATCCCCAGAACATCCCACGATGTATCTGCAGCAATCCGAGCCAAAGCCGCCTCCCAAAGCCCCACCGCCACCGCTCAGCAAACACAGGATTACCGCATCCGCATCGCCCAAGAATATGCTCAACGCCACACATCCAACTTGCTCTCCCGCGCCCGCACAACACTCATCCATCTCGATCAATCTTCCCTCAACATGGAGTATAGCCCGCTCTGGCTCAACAGCGATCT
This sequence comes from Sporisorium exsertum, assembly GCA_928724755.1. NCBI lineage: Eukaryota > Fungi > Basidiomycota > Ustilaginomycetes > Ustilaginales > Ustilaginaceae > Sporisorium > Sporisorium exsertum. The sequence continues at coordinate 1,080,878 of CAKMXK010000001.1, forward strand.
GTACCACCTCCTCTCCGGTCACACCTCCCATAGCTCCGCGGAAACGATCGATGAGAAAATGCAGACGGATGCATCGTTCAAGCTCGCCGTAGAGCTGCTGCAGCTCGCTTTCTCTTCCCAAGACGAAAAGCAGGTGCAAGAGGCTAAAACGTTCGTCGAGTTGGACGCCAAGTCTCAACTGGAGTTGCTGCTTGAGCGGCTGAGGGGTGCACATTGCTATTGTTTGTTTTGCGGCTGTCAGTACGGCGACGCTGAAGAGTTGGGAAGACTCTGCCCCGGCACCACCGAGGACGATCATGATTGATCACAGTAACGTTGACGACGACGGCACACATCTGTTCTTCTAAGCAATTTTGATACCCCACGAGCCCGCGCTCGCAAATCCACTCTACAATCAACAAGCCAATCTAACGACGGCAACATGTGCTGACAAAAAAGGGTAGTTGCTTTCAAAAAAACGAACTGATAGTACATGAGAGGCAAGCAGCAATCCGACGCATCTAATTGTACTGAGCGTACAGAGCCGTCGACGAGAACTTGCTGCCCTGTCGAATCACTTTATCCACCGCATCGAGGAAATCGCGTTCGGTGGCCATCTTCCTTCGTGCGCGAATCGCAAACATACCTGCCTCGGTTGCCACCGATCGAAGCTCGGCACCAGTAGCGTTGGGGCAGAGACGTGCGATGAGGTGGTATCGAATATCCTTCTCGACGGACATGGAGCGGGCGTGGATGCGCAGGATGTGGGCACGTCCATCATTGTCTGGCAGACCAAACTCGACTCGTCGGTCGAGACGTCCCGGACGCAGGAGCGCGGGATCGAGCGTGTCCGGTCGGTTAGTGGCCATGAGCACCTTGATGTTGCCGCGCGCGTCGAAACCGTCGAGTTGGTTGATGAGCTCCAACATGGTTCGCTGCACCTCGTTGTCTCCGCCTGCACCGTCGTCGAATCGCGCGCCACCGATGGCGTCGACTTCATCAAAGAAGATAATGCACGCCTTCTTGGTCCTCGCCATCTCGAACAGTTCACGCACCATCCTCGCTCCCTCTCCGACGTACTTTTGGACGAGCTCAGAGCCAATAACCCTGATGAACGTGGCGTCTGTGCGGTTGGCGACGGCTCGCGCACACAGCGTCTTGCCGGTACCAGGTGGTCCATAGAGCAGCACACCTTTGGGTGGGTCGATACCGAGGTTGACGAAACGCTCCGGTGAGAGCAGGGGCAGCTCGACGACTTCCCGCAACTTTTCGATCTGCTCCTTGCAGCCACCGACGTCGCCGTACGTGACATCTGGCTTCTCCTCGACCTGCATCATGGTGACCGAAGGGTCGATCTTGGGCGGTAGTGGGATCTGAATCTGATACTTGTTTCGATCGACACCGACCCGCATGCCCTCTTCGATGTCTGTCGGGGCAACGCGTTCGCCGAGCGAGACGACAAACTTGGCGATCTGCTTGACGTTGATCACGTACTTGTCCTCTTCATCAGCGGTGGGGTGCGACGAGCCTCCAAACCCTCCTAGCCCCCCCAAACCACCGAGACCGCCAAGACCGCCCGACCTGCCACCTGCACTTCCCGAAGCGGCGCCTCCTCCCTCAGAAGATTCGCCATCCTTGTTGGTCTCAGCCCGAATAATCTTTGTGCACCGTGCAACCTGGAGAGGCTCCTCCTCGCCCATGCGCTGTCGGTCTGCTGGCAAATCCCAGAGATTTGGTGGTGCGAGACCCGTGTCGCTCTCCTTGACGCCCATCTTTTCGTTGACGCGCTTCTGTAGCTCCTTGATCTCGTTTTCGATGCTCTTGAGCGCAGCAGCATAGGGACCCTGACCATAGGTCTTGAGGAGCTGGATGTCTCCTTCGTCGAGCGCGACGATCTTTTCCTCGTCCTTCGAGTCCACATCGGGTTTTTTGTACTTTTCCCAGTCGGCTTTAGGCGGCATGTTGTATGTGTAGCGCTAAACTTGAAAGCCTGATGGATTACTCGTGGATGAGTGAACGGAGTGAGAAGGGCGGAAGTCCAGGATCGAGGTTCCAGCGCAAAAACCTGCTGTGCTGTGGTGGTATGAACAGGCGTACGGGTGTCGCGGTCACTACCTGAGCGTGATGAGTGAATGGTCAGACAGTAGAGAAGTATGGACGATGGACGAAGTGAATGATGGTTGGAACAAAAAGTGAGAGCGTCAAATGTGGCTCGTGGAGGCGAGAAGGCGTCGTCAACTTGGCTCGCCCGCACTGTCAACTGGAAAGGACGCGCCTTGGAGCCGTGTGCGCATTGCGCTGAGCCCGAGTCGATCACCAAAAAGTGGAGCAAGGACAAAAATCCAGGCTTTGTTACGTCGAAGTAAGGAAAACGAGAAGGCCATTTTTCTTAACGGACGAGAGGGCCTAAGCATAGGGGCGGGCTGCTTTTGCTGCTGGATTTCTGCGAACGAGCCACTGCCTCGAGAGGACGGCGGATGCATCGCTCGCATTTCGAGAATTTCCCTCGCTCGTACAGGGCCGCTTCAGCAGGCTCAGCTTGGCAAACGTCGCTCTCTCTCAATCACTCCACTTCTTGCCTTGTCACATCGTCCTATCACCAGACTTCCTCACCTTCGCCTTCGTATACCCTCGTCAACCTCTTCACCCTTCTAGCCGCCTCTCGGATCAGCTCGCTCGACACAAAGGTGTCTGCTTGAAGCTGTCAGCTCATCCTTTCTCAAGTTCCGTTCCATCAGCACTCGGCTTCGTGCAGCCTTCATCCGTACATTTTTACTACCATGACGGACAAGAAGGATCTCCCCAAGATCCGCGATGAGGAGCGCGAGCGCCGCTTCGGTACCGTCTTTGGCGTCTCCGGTCCCGTCGTAGTCGCCGAGAACATGATCGGCTCCAGCATGTACGAGCTCGTCCGTGTTGGCCACGACGAGCTGGTCGGAGAAATCATTCGAATCGACGCCGATAAGGTCACCATCCAGGTGTACGAGGAGACGTCGGGTGTCTCTGTCGGTGACCCTGTGCTCAGTACCGGCAAGCCTCTCTCCGTCGAGCTGGGTCCAGGTCTTATGGAGAACATCTACGATGGTATCCAGCGTCCTCTCGAGGGGATCATGAAGAAGAGCGGCGGTATCTACATCCCCAGAGGTATCAACACTCAGGCGCTCGACCGTCAGCTCTCGTGGGACTTCACCCCAGGTCAGCTCAAGACGGGAGACCACATCAGCGGAGGTGACATCTTCGGATCCGTCTACGAGAATGCGCTGCTCAAGGACCACAAGCTCATGCTCGGCCCGCGTGCCATGGGTACCATCACCCACATCGCCGAGAAGGGCTCCTACTCGGTCGACGACGTCGTGCTCGAGACCGAGTTCCAGGGCAAGAAGCAGAAGCACACCATGCTTCAGATCTGGCCCGTCCGTGCTCCTCGTCCCGTCGCCGAAAAGCTGACCGCCAACAACCCTCTACTCACCGGTCAGCGCATCCTCGACTCGCTCTTCCCCTGTATCCAGGGTGGTACCACCGCTATTCCCGGCGCTTTCGGATGCGGTAAGACCGTCATTTCTCAGGCTCTTTCCAAATACTCCAATTCGGACATTATCACATACGTCGGATGCGGGTAAGTTGCGATGAACGATCGACCTTGAAATTGCATCGAGACCGTTTGATTGACCCTTCTTGCCTCTGCATTCACACAACAGAGAGCGTGGAAACGAGATGGCCGAAGTGCTGGCTGAATTCCCCGAGCTGACGTTGATGAAGGAAGGCGAAGAATTCCCCATCATGAAGCGAACCACGTTGGTAGCCAACACCTCCAACATGCCAGTAGCGGCGCGAGAGGCGTCCATCTACACAGGTATCACCCTCTCCGAATACTTCCGTGACCAGGGCTACAACGTCGCCATGATGGCCGACTCGACCTCGCGATGGGCCGAGGCTCTGCGTGAGATCTCGGGTCGTCTCGCCGAGATGCCTGCCGATTCGGGTTACCCAGCCTACCTGGGTGCCAAGCTGGCCAGCTTCTACGAGCGTGCCGGTCGTGTCGCCTGTCTTGGTTCGCCAGAGCGTGAAGGTTCGGTCTCGATCGTCGGCGCCGTCTCGCCTCCTGGCGGTGATTTCTCAGACCCGGTCACGTCGGCTACGCTGGGTATCGTGGGTGCTTTCTGGGGTCTCGACAAGAAGCTCGCGCAACGCAAGCATTTCCCCTCGGTCAACTGGGATGTGTCATACTCGAACTACATCAACGCGCTCGAGCCGTACTACGAGAAGAATCGCCCGGGCTTCATTTCGCTGCGAACCACCGCCAAGAGTATGCTGCAGAAGGACTCGGATCTGGCCGAGATTGTGCAGTTGGTCGGCAAATCGGCGCTGGGCGAGGGCGACAAGGTGACGCTCGACGTTGCCAAGATCATGAAGGATGACTACCTGCAGCAGAACGGTATCTCGGAGTACGACGCCTACTGCCCCTTCTACAAGACGTCGGGCATGCTCAAGAACATCGTCGACTTCCACGACCGCGCACAGGCCGCCATCGCCAACAACCCGGACATGACCTGGGCCAAGGTCAAAGAGCACTGCCAGGACGTCATCTACCAGCTCACGCAGCAGAAGTTCGAGAGCCCCAAGGACGGCGAGGAGGCCATCACCAAGAAGTTCGACAAACTCAACCAGGACATTGCCGAGGCGTTCCGCACCCTTACCGATTGAAGGGTGCTGCAAGGTTCTACTTCGCTTGGCCACGGGTGGCGCCGCTCTCTCTTTCTCTATTCAGATCAGCTTCTTTCACGCACCGTTTCGTTTGTTCATTGTTCGTCAATCTATACAAGTTTCTCATGTCGACTTTGCTAAATTTGTGGTCGTCGTTGACGATTGCTATATAAGTTAGTGTGAATAACTGTAAAAGACCATTGTCGCATGGAAGGTAAAGCAGCCAAGCGAAGAGCCAGCCAAGGCAGCAATGAGGCTTCGAATGGTGAGGACGCGTCAATTTGCTCGAAGAACGCGCGCGTGGAGTGCTGTTGAGCTTTTTGAAAATTCAAACATGGAGCGACAGAGCAACACCTCGAAACAACAACACCTGCCTATCTATCCATCCGACGATCACCTCATCCTTGTCGCCCCTCTCAACACGCTTTCAGCACCAGCTATTCGCTTAGACGACTCGAATCGTCCCCGGTAACGCTTTGCGAACAATTAAACCCCCTGAACACAGCTAACCATGGCACAACGACCATCGGCAATGATGGGACCAGGAGGAGCAGGGCGTCAGTCGATGTATCCGCAGCCCAACAATCCAGCCAACATCATGTTTGGCGGTCCTTCGTCGTCGGCAAACCAGGCACGTCTCATCTCCAAACAGGCCGAGCTGGAAGGTCTGCGTGCGCTGAAGGATCAGTCGGCGCGGATGGTCAAGGAGCTCGAGCGGCTGGCGGAGAAGGTGGATATCATGGCGGATGGCGGTGACTGTAAGTCTCCAAAGTGGACGATCTGCGACAGTGTTTTGCGAACTTACTGACATTCAGCTGCTTTGTGCATTTGGCAGCAATCGCATCGGTTATGGGATCGTGGCAAGGCGTCTTCCGCGCGATTCAGATCGCTCGAGGTAAGCTCTTTTCCCAAAATCCCCGCTATCCTGTCTGTAGCGGTAGACCATCATCTCGCTCACACTTGCTCTCAAAACATCTCTGGCGTTCATCACTACAGCATCAACGGTTTTCACAAACCCCGCCGCAACAGATGCCAATTCGAGCGCAGACACGTCCATCGAGGAAGACGACGACCTGTACACCTACGGCCCTGCCACCACAAGCAAACCGGCGCTCATCGATACCATGGTCAGGCTGCCGCTCGACTTGGACGGCGCCATTTCCCGATCCAAGGATGATGGTGCTGTCGACTCGTCTGCTTCTGTTTCTGCTTCGCAGTGAGCTGCGATTGCTTGCGATGCCATGTACTTGTATCGTTCTTTTCTTGCTGATTCGCCGATGTAATCATATGTTTGGACTCGATCGGATGGCTCACGCCGGGCGGTGCAGATTGGTTCAGTGCTTGAACAGGGACAAGCCATCCACGAAGGAGATCGTTTCCACAGAGATACAAGTACAGAGAGATACGACGATGTAAAAGGGCGAACAAGACGGAACAAAGGGCAAGTAACGAGCGATGGGAAACAGGGGCTGCTCACGCTCCGATAGCGACGCCCTTTTTAGAGGTAGCGCTGGCTACTGGTGCAAACCCACCAGGGCGATGATGGTTGTTCCACGTCGCATAACCGTTGATACCATACGCTCCACCTCCTGGGGCCAGCCCTTCCCTCAGCAGCTCGCGCAAGTTGCGCATGCGCTTGGCCCTGCTCGTGTAGCAACCTGCGAACGATCTCGTTGCGAGCGGGAGCACAGTGGTTCGATCGCGCGATGCAGCGTGTGCAATCGACCCGAGCACTGAAACGAGCTCCTGATCCATCTGATCCTCGTCTGCACCTGCGTCAAACATGTCCATATCGTCATCCTCGATAAACACTCCCCCTGACCCCGAGGCCCCGCCTGCCCCCACCCCGCCACTCGCTGTCCCTCCTCCTCCTCCACCCGCAGCGCTTTTCGATTTTCCGTCCTTGACCGTCTTCTTCTTCTTCTCCTTCGGCGGAGCAGCTGCTGCGGCAGCTTTAGCCGCTGCAATAGCCTTTTCTTTCTCTTCGAGTTTGGCAACGAAGTTCGGGTTGGTGGCCTTTTGCCATTCGAACAGCAGCGTGTCGTAGGGGGCGGACCGGCCTTCGACGGCACGCTTGGCGCCCATCGAGTGCGATTTGCACGTGAGCGAGCGCGAGCAGGGCAAGCCTTTGTCGTTGATGACGCCGCACTGCTTGTCGACGTCGATGGGGCCCTTGTTCTTGCGTCCGCCTTTCTTTTTTTCTTCAGCGAGCCGCTTTTCTTTCTTTTGCTTCTTCGACAGAGGAAGGCCAGAGTCATCGCCCAGGATGCTCTCGTCGTCGTCTACACCCAAAGAGGAAAGATTTCGGTCAGATGCAAGCAAGATAAGCCAGAATTGTTAAGGGAATGGGATACCCACCATCCATCATCCGGCGCTTCCTCAGATCGCCTTCCAATATTGACGGCGAAACACGACCGGACGCTATGTCCTTGATCAGCTTGCAGTTCTGCTGATGGAATTGCAGCGCTTCTTTGAGCACAGGCTTGCTGCAGTCTGCGCACTCGACGATGTGCACTTCGTCGTCCAGCGCTGCGGGGCCAAAGTCCGTGACGATCGTGTCGTCGTAGTGCCACGCTGGCGAGTCGACTAGCGTTGTCGATGGCGAGCCGGCGTCTGTTTGTGTAGAGGAAATGAAATAAGCCACAGCAAGGTCTCAAAGCGACAGTGCAGGCCCGAGTCAGCGAATTGCGGACAGAGGATGCACGAGGTTGTAGGCTGGTATGCTTACCGCTCCGCGTAGCTTCTTCGATGTCTGCCCATGTTGGGGCGCCTTGGGTTTGGACGTCCATGGTGGTGACAAAGCGAGCAGACCACGACGGAAGGGCGAAAGGAGTGTCAAGATGGCTGTCGGAGGTTGGAACAAGGTCTTTTACTGCTCCGGCTTGTCTCAGGGCTGAGGAGGCGGTTTCGACACGCTTTACAGAGCCCTCATCTGCGGACGTGAGGTAACGTCAAAAGGACCAAAACCAGCGCTGCCGGTGTATGAGCTGCGATCTGCGAGGGCTGTCCACCTCGAAGTGTCACGAGTCGGTCTGCTGATGGTGGTGGGGTAAGAAAGGGAAGTGTCATTGGCATGCAGCTCTGAACGAGTGCTTTCGCGGCGGGGTAGTAGCCCGATGAACGAGCGAGAAACCCGATCGATGTGGAATTTCGGGGGGTTCAGCTTGAATCATATCCTAAAAAAAGGAAAAATACGACCGCGTAGCCACCATGGTAGCCACCTGGGTGGCTACTATGTTAAGCCAGCCAAGTAGCCAGCCCCGATTGGGTGGCTACGTCAAATGTAGCCACCTGGATGGCTTCGGGGTTGGCTTCGCGGTAGAGCCAGCTCCTATATCAGTCGCATGCTGGCCAGCGGCAGCACATCAGCTCAGCCTCATGGCGGCATTGCGTACAGGTACGCCCACACCTTCACGAACATCGTCACTAGCATCTTCACGAACATGGGATCAATGCAATAAGTTAACAGTCGATGTCTGGCAAAGCTTGTGTGAGCCGTGAGCAAAGCGTCGAAACATCCTTATGCCGAAAGTAACGTCGTCGGGTATCATGGTCGAAGGAATCGTGACAAAGGCGAGCATACCCTGTGATTTTGCTGGATACGAGCGAACAAGCGAGCAATGACGGGACCGTTGATGTGGGGCTCGAGAGTGTCGAGGTTGATCTCGATGTGCGAGTTGTACTCAGCGCCCGAGTCGGGGAGAAGGTTGCGCTGGAAGCCCTTGGCGAGGTCAGCAATCTCAGAGCGGTTGGTGGCACGGAGGTAGTCGCCCATGCGCTTGTTGTAAGGGAACACCGAGGTGGTGGCACCAATTTCGGCACCCATGTTGCAGATGGTGGCCATACCTGTGCACGACAGAGAGTCGACACCGGCACCCCTGTACTCGATGATGGCACCGACAATCTTCTCGGCGAGGGAAAGAGGTCGGTTGAATCTGTGAATCAAACACAGTTAGAGCAAAGGCGGGGCCATCGGGTCAGCAGACTGTCCTGGAGCAATAAGGATGCGGATCTGGATCGATTTGACACGGTTCGGAGAGCAAACTGGCGGCCAGCCAAGACGGCAGCAGAGCAAAGCAGCAAAGCGCTGCAGTCATTCGCGTTAGAGACAGCAAGGCCGGTTCAGTCCGCGAGACTGAGCAGCGCTGAAACCAATGGCAGCCTTTCGGCTGCGCCATCATCAGCGCTTGCGCGACTCTTGCTTCTTCGCATGGGCGAAAAGGTAGGTACAGCAACATGGCCAGGGTCGGATAATCTGACTTCGCGTACCAAGACGTGCAGCACCGATGCGTAGCTGACCGCACTCTGGGTGCAACACTGTCTGGACGATGGCAGCTCCTGTTCTGCCAGAGATTTGCTTCCGCGTCGAACGCAATCCGATTGTAATACCATGAGACTCACCTTTCACGAACGACTTGAGGTTGTCCTCGATGCGCTTATAGTTGACATAGTAGCCCTTGCCCTTCTCGACAACGGATATCTCGACCTTCTTGTCAAATAGCGAAGGGGAGATCTCGGCAGCCTCCTCGGCGATCGTGGTGGCATAGCCACAGGCCAAGGGGACCTTAGCGGCCGCCCGGAGGGACGAAGATCGCAGTGCTCGGAGGGGAAGCATGATGTGTGATGCATTTCAACCTGTTCTTTTTTCGGTCCAGACAATGCAATGAGACAATAGACAAGTCAGCAAAGTACTTGAAGACAGCAAAGTTGAGGGTGGAGTGGTGATGGCGGGTGGTGAGGGCGGATGAAAGGATGGTGGAGGGTGGGTCAATGGGAGCAAGGCTCATTTGCGCGACTTAAGTAGCGCGCAATGCTTGGGCCGCTTTCGCTCGATGGCCATGGAACAAGTTGCAGCCCACTCCCGAAGTGCCTGCTAGCCTTTCCTGCCCAGACCGTCCATCCTGCCCAGACCCTCTCTGCCACCACCACATCAAAGAACAACATGCGATCAACAAGAACAAGTCCGCGTCGGTCGAAGCGGCCAAAGGGTACTTACAATGCAAGGAGCTCGTCGTTGAGCTCTCTTGAGGCCGTCTCTGACGAAGAAGCCGACTCCTTCGAGGAGGTGGCCCTTTTGCCTCGCCGCAACGATCTCGACTCTGGAAGGCAGCTGCCAAGCCAGAGGTCGAGGAGTCCTAGAAGCGCGAACAATGTTCCTGATCACTTACCGAACGACGTGCCTGACCAGCAAACCGAAGCAGAAGAAGAGACAACTTTGCGTCAGCAACTGCATGACCTCCGAAAGCAAGTCGACGAGCTACTGACCAAGGTAACCAACACACAAGCCGATCAACAGGCCGTTGTCGAAACACTGCATTGGCAAAATGCCGCCTGTCAGCGGTATGAGTACCGAAGACTGAGCTCGGCGATAGACTGGCCTTAACGCCTACTTCGATTGATGTCGGCGCTAACTGGTTGTTAACGCCTGGGTTGTTAAGTCGACGTTAGTGCCTGACTGAGGTGAACTGGGCGTTTGCGAGTCACTAACACCTACTTCGGCTACCGCTGTTGTCACCCCGTTCAGAGGTTACACAGCATGCTCGAAGGGATTGTTGGACACCGTCGACCACAGGGGTGAGCTGCTATGGTCGCGACGGCGGTTGTTGGTATTGTAGTCGATGCGCTGGACTGTATGTGTTCTCCGACTCGAACGGAGGCACACACACACTGGACTGTCGTGTTCTCCGACTCGAACGGAGGCACACACGTAGATGATAGCAATCGACTGTATTGCTACCTACTGACAGAGATGATCCTCATTGAGCTTGTGAGCTGAAACGTCGTTAAGTATAAAGTAGAGTGGATGAGCCTCAAGCTCCTCCACTCATCAAAGAGAGTGTGTGTATATATCTCGCTCTCCTCCTCCTCCTGACCCACCACGGCCTGCGTGTGGTCAGGAGGTCCGAGCTCCTTCATGTGCAACCCACCGTTGCCATGTTTAACCCCACCATCCCTTATCCTGGTTTCGTCCATCCCGACCACCAGCGATACACACTGCTGACACCTCGTAGCTGTGTCTAGAGTGTAGTCGTCGTTGTCCGACCCTCGGAATCCAGGTGGAACGCAAACCAGGCGTTAATGTGGGCTTACCGCCTGTTTCCAACGACCCAGGCGTTAAGACCCACGTAGCGCCGATCTCGCTGTTCCCAGGCAACAACGCCCAACTGCCGATCTCGCTCGAGCCAGGCGATAGTGGTGGCCAATCGCCGAACTGGCTGGATCCCAGGCGAGTCCTGTGACACCGCCTTCCAAAGGATCGACCCATCCATCAATCGAAACGTCCAAGGCAGCAAGCCACCTTTGCCTCCTCTGCGCCCGCGCACTCAGAAGGGTGGGGGCAGCAAGCCGAACAAGGATATCGAGAAGCCCTTCATGAGAGAGCTTCATGCTCGAATGGGCTTGGGATCCAAAGATCCCTTACCACCTTTCGAACAGGACCCTCCCACCCTTTACGGAGCCCCAGTGCTCCGGATCGACTGGTCGAAGCCCGTCAAGACCTATACCTCGCTCGCACAACAGCTTATTGCCGATGTTGCTCGCAGGGATGGGTCTGCCCGAGCAAGGATCGAACAGCTTGGTGGAAACCAAGCTGCTGTCGAGGTCGGCCTCAGCTCCCTCCGCAACCTCTTCAAGGCGTGGCGTACGCAGGAGCGCGATAGCCATGACTCGGAAAGAAGGAAGACCAGAGGAGCTCGTCGCAGACGCATGGTATGAGTCAAGAAGAAGTGTGCAAGGCGAGCTTCTGTCCTGACTCGGTACTGCGCACTGTGGTGCCAGTACCACAACACCAACTTTGCCATTCCAGAGGCTGCTAGTGGTGAGGTAACTGACGCCGAGGCAAGCGACCCTTCCAGCAACACCGAAGAACAAGAGCCAAACGAATCGGACGAGCAAGATACTTACAGTAGCGGAGTGGAAAGGAGTGTCCGTCGTGGTGTCCATGTCGGTGGAGGAGGTCATCGAGCTGGCATTCGCAAGGTTATTCCTTGCTGGAGGTCGCTCGAGTTGCATGAAGCGCTGCAGAGGACGGATCAGATGATAGAACAGGAGAGGTCAGCTGAAATGTTCACAGCAACACAAGTACGACCACGGACCGGAGGAAGAGTGCCCCAATACCCGCCCATCGATGCTGTCGTAGAGCCGCTGACCAGCTCGATTCAGCGCTGGATGGTTAGTCTTGAGTTCGCAAGACTTTTTCCAGCGGCGGTGTGCAATGTGTCGACGAACAGCATCCTCCCGGGCAGTGACTCCACGATCCAGGATCCACAGCAATGGGGACAGCACCCTCCGTATGAAGTGACACGACCTACTTACCGACTTAGCGATCGTCCGGACAATGGAGTGGGTGGCGATGGTGTCGAAGATGCCGAAAGTGAAGATGGGTCGCAAATCGAGCCTTCTTTGCGCTCTGAAGGCTGTCATCGTCGTTGAGGGAAGAGATGTCGATCCTTGTGCGATTCCAATCGAATAGTTGCTAATGTGAACGCCCGTAGTACGTCCATGAGTGTGGTGTATCGTCGATGTCGATGCGCGAATTGTGCTCTTCGTTAGTATGTAGAAGAGATGATGGTTAGAGGACAAAGGGGAGCGGATACCGTCAGAGTAACAAACGTGCGCACACTGTCACGTGACCTGTCAGTACACTAATCTCCACCTTCAACGTCGCAACTTCTAACGTCTCGACCATCACCATCAACGTTTCGACCATCACCACTGACGTCCCAACCATCATCTTTGACGTCCAGACACTCACTACTACGTACAACAACCACATCTCAAGCCTACGACACTCAAAATACATCGGTAACACTATCAACGCACCGAGGAAGACCATCAAGATACCCACCGACCTCCCCTCGTTGATGCTGTCAGTGCAGCCTCCTTGTCTCGTCTTTCCTTTCTCTTGCTCGTCGCCTCCCTCCCTCCTCTCTTCTCTCCCCCTCCCCCTTCCCCCCACACACACACCAAGTCGTGCTCGCTTTGAGCTTGCACGGCCGTTGCTCTTCTCGAGGCCAGCCTTCCGACGGCAACTCAAGAATCAACCGTCTCGGGGAATCCGGGACGTAAAAGACATCTCTGGCAGGTGCACGTACTGCCAAAGACGAACACGGATAGGGTAGAAGTATCGCCGCCATGTTCTAAAAAGGCTTCTCTTGGTAGAAGACCTCCCCCCCCCCCCCGGATCTGACAAGTCTGGAAGGCCTTCGTAGGGCTGTTGGTGTCGGCATACGCCATCTTGTGGGGCTTAGTGCCAGTCACAATCTTTTCAACCCTTTAGCAGCGACGTTGGACAGCATCTGGCGTTGATTGACCGTCGATTCGAGCACTCTGGCAAAAAGCATCTTCGCATGCCCTTGTCTTGGTGTCTTGTGGTCGTCCAGTCACATTGATGGTCACATTCCTTCGTCTGCTCGCTATATACATAATCCTCGACGCTTCCCTCTCTTTCCCACCACTTGTCATACGCCTGCCCGGTCTTAGTTCTCTGAACACTCATCGCTATCAGCATGAGTATTCCTTCGCCGACGAGATGGGGCCATAAGCCACGCCTCTGTACATGTGAGGAATGCGGTGAGACTGGCAGGGCTATCACATACGAGCAATGGCGCTGGCATCAGAGCTTGGAATCGCGGAGACAACTTGCCGAAGAAGGCCAGAGCACCGCTCGGGCAGCGACGACTCAGGCGGCAACAGCAGCAGCCACACCAAGAGCCCCATCATCAGCGTCGATCATCACCCCTCCTCTCCCTTCTGTGCCTCTCCCCTCTGTGGCACAACCATCTCATCAAGAATGTGATGATGATGTGGATGGGCAACGGAAGAGGCGACGCTTGAGCGATGCTGGACTGGATCTGCTTGTTCCGTCCTCGTGCTCGAATGACAGTGACAGTGAGAGTGACCTCGCCTCGGATGACAGCGACAATCTGCCGCCTTTCCCGGAACTACCGGCTGAGGAAGTCATCACTTGGGACGATGGAGAAGACGCCAGCAATGGTGCAACATCCTCTGCCGCCATCACGAGTGAGGTCGATTCTGTGGTCTCTTCCGAATCCAGTCGTCTCTCACTTGCACGCGCTCTCCTTCTCGACTCGTTCGCGAGCCAACCCCAGAGTCTCGGCCAGTCTGAGGGTGTTATCCAGGAAGACTCTTTGAACCAGGTGCGCAACCGCTTCGTCATGGTCAACTATGTCTTCGTCATGTACCTCATGACATTCCACGGGCTCTCAAACATGATGGCGACACTCTACCTCTCATTTGTGTCGCATGTTCTGAGTCAATTCTGTGCAGCTGTTGCTGAGCCTGAAGCGACCTCATCTGCTTCCGTCGCTCGTAACACTCACCCTGCCGAAGCAATGGATGTCTCTTCATCATCGTCGTTGTCGTCACAGCCTGCGCCGTTGCCGCTGCCTCCTCTTTCGATGCTTATCACTCCTGCATCGGTGCGACAGAGGCTTGGCGTACAGAGCGATTTTGATGAGTATCTTGTGTGCACAGATTGCGGGGAGTTGACTCTGTGGGATGGGTCTGGCTCTTCTCGTGCCCGACAGATTTATTGCGCTTGCGGTGCCAAGCTGCTAGACGATGTCCGTAACCGTCCCAAACTTTTCTATTGCCATCGCACGCTGCAGTCCATATTCAGCAGTGTGCTGATGGACGGAAAGTACTATCAAGAATTGAACCACTGGGTAGACATTGCCATGCATGCTTCTGACACCATGTCAACCTCTGCTGCTTCCACAGCCAACCCTCGCCAAGACATTCACCGCAGCAGCTCGTCGAGTACCAACGCCGAGACTGTTGATCGTCAATGTCTCTACAGCGAGGTGCCAAGTGGGTCGGCATGGTTGGAGGATTGCAACAGCAGCGCAGAGGACTGTCGACGTCGTTGCCATTCTGAACATGCTCCCTTCGTTGTGGCTGGCCTTAACCTCAAAGTCACACTCTCTGTTGACTGGTTTGGTCCGCACAAGGGTAAGTTCCACGGATGGCATTCGACAGGAGCCATATTAGTGCGGATCGACAACATACCAGCTCGCTTGACCACCCACGACCGGCGCTGCCTTGGGATCCACCTCGTTGGCTTGCTGCCCAGTCCCAAGGAGACGTCGGCCTCGCAGCTGCAAAGGTTCTTGAAGCTCCTCGTTGACGAGCTGAAAGACTTTGACAGCACGGGCAAGGTCATCCTCAGGGCGAGCTGATCAAGGCTCGACTCCATATGATCGTCGCTGACACTCCTGCTTGGGCAAAAGTTGCCGGATTCGCCCTCAAATACAGACGGGGTACAATCTGCGCCTATTGCTCAAAGCAAGGAGAGAAGCTCGGCATGACGGACGAGGACGAGGACGAGGACGAGGAGGATGATCACTTCGTCGGCAGTCAGCCACATAGGGCTCGACGTCGTACAGCAGCTGGCTTTCGATGGGCGGCTATCGACAGGCTCGAGTACTTCAACCCCGTTGATAGCTGTCCCCCCGACATGATGCACGCCATCCATCTTGGCCTGTGCAAACGTTTCTGGCATCGTTTCCTCATCGAATCATGCAAAGAAATCGGGGGTCGCCTGTCCGAAGCCCAGTCTGTCATCGCCAACGCTCTGCTACCCTCAGGTGTCCAAGGTCCGAACAAGCTGATCGGCAGCAAGAGTGGTGGGAATCCCACAGCGGAACAGTGGGAGGTTCTCTTCAGAGTACTGCTGCCCTTTGTACTCATGCAGCTCTGGAGCGAATCTCTTAGTGGCACAGACGACGAGAAGCTCGAATTTGGTCCTGCCAAGCCTGGAGGTCCTTGTTGGGCGTCGTCAGCACTGCATCCTGGGTCTCAGCCTGCAACCACTCACACCACTGCTGCCACGACTGTCAAATCGCAAGTTGATTGCATCGACCACCAGCCTCCTTCTGGTGCTGACGTTGAGGTCAATCTTGATGATGATGCTGATCCAAACAATGCTCCTGTCAGGGCTGGTACCGCTGCTGGCGAACGTCGCTTCCTTTATGGACCCAAGCCAGTTCGCAGTATCTTCCATTCTGCAATGCTACTTTGCTACATTGTCGAGCTTGTTAGTGGTGACATGATCAGCGCCGAAGTAGACGAGCTCGCCAGTCTCATTGACCAATACAACCGTAGTCAGGCCAAGCTGTTGGGACCGGCGTGGTTGATGTTCAACAACCACAACGTCAGTCATCTCCCCTACTTCATTAGACGCTTTGGTGCACCTCGCAACTTCTCCTCCTTACCCTTTGAGTGCTATAATGGCCTCATGGGTACCATCCCCACAAGCAGTCACAAAGGTGGCATGTTAGAGGCGACGATCATGCGCAATGCTGCGCAGAGACTCGAACTGCGACGGCTATTGGCGAAGAGCGATGTTCCATTCTTCAAGACTAGGCTCCTTTGGTTGATTCAGGGCCATCACCTCTCCGGCTTGTCTACCTTAGACACCTTACTCAAGAAGAAGCAGCTCGACAACACTACGTTCGGTCTACTCTTGGACCATCTAAATCGCGGTGTTGCTGCCTCTGTCATCTCAAGCTCTGCCGCGGACAGCAACGCCAACGCCAATGGCAGTGGCCGATCTCAGGCCGACAACGCTTCTGCTACCCTGCTCCATTATACACCATACTGGGACACAAAGGCATCAAGCAATGTTGCGCGCCTCGACACACGAGCAAATTTCATACACACGACCACCTTGGGGAAACGCTCTGATGCTCCCAGTCTGGGAAGAGTACCTGACGCTATCAAGATCGGTGGTATTGGACAAGGTGGTCGCGACAACCGAGCCAACTGCTGGTGTCTGGTGCTGGTGGACGGCAAGCTGAGGGCAGCGAAGATCCTATGGATCTTCGAGAAGGCTATACGGCTGTCCTCTACTGCGCTGGATGTGACGCCACAGACGTTCATGCATGTACGACTGCTGCCTGAGGTCTCATTGGAGGTACTTGGTCCCCAACTTCCCTGTCGATCGCTCCTCGATGACATGGGCATTGGTTTGGCCATTGACAATGGCGGAGAGTATGGCGAGGAGGTTGTGGTCGACTTAGGAAGCTTCCGGTATCAGCTTGCGGTCGTACCTATGAACCTTAATGGTCAGAAGCTGCTTGGTTTGAAGTGACTGGGTTGACTCGATGGCTAGATGGTATGCGGAAGGTGATGCGGAAGCCTAATACTCTTCCTCGCTGTCCGTCTCTGTTCGGAAGACGTTCGTGATGATGTCGAGCTAAGGTTCTGCATCACCTTCCGCACTCTTGTCCTCGTCCCCTTCCGTGCTAGCTTCCAACCTCTTTCCACACTCTCTTCACCATCTTCCGCACGCTCGGCTTTGCTTTCCTCGACGTATATAGACTCAACTCTAGCACCGTCGACGTCGTCCTCTCTCTTTCTTCATACCTCAGCTCTCGACACCTTAGCTGTACCCGACGAAGCAATCACTACAATGTCTCTCACCGCGCTCATCTTCATTGGAGGCTTCGTACGTCAGCGAGCCATCCAGTTCTGGCGTAACCTCGTGTTCGACTACGACTTCTACCCGCTCACGTTGAGCGTGGTACACAACCCTTCCCGCTGCGGGCTCGCCCTCGTTCTACACCCGGCCACCCTGCCCCCTCCTGGAGTCTACGAGCTATACAGTCGCCCCTTCTGGGGCTCGAATCAGGTCTCTGTGGTCGTGGTTCATCAATTCGGGCCCTGATAATGTCGGTGACGCCGTGATCGGAAGCGAGACATACACGATACCCCAGTAAGTACCTATCTCTCAGCCGTGGCTTTCATTGTGACCGTTCTAACCTCTTTCTTGCTCTTCACCATCCTGTCTCTACAGTCTCCTCAAGCTGTCTGCCTCGCTGTACACAGGCCTCTCATACGATGCATGTCACTTTGTCGCTGTAAGTACAAGCAAGCATTGTATGATCACTGCAATGTCGTGACACCACTAACCTCTTGCTTTGATTGCCTTTAACGACAGTCGTCTCGTCAGTAATACAAAGGTTTTGTCGATGTACCTCTCTCGATTGTGCTGTGTGAACAAGAAATATAACATTGTCGGTGTTGAGAAAGATCCGTCCGCATAGCCACCGGCCGTAGCCACCACCTGGGGTGGCTACTATGTTAAGCCAGCCAAGTAGCCACCTGGATGGCTACGGGGGTGGCTACGCGGACGGATTTTTCCTTTTTTTAGGATATGAATGCCTCCACCTCGTGCTCAGCTCGAAACATGTATGACACCAGCTTCCTTGATCGCCACCTCAATCTTCCCTTCGACGACGCTTTTAACGCGCGGCCAAGACCGATGATCAAGGTATTCCGTTGACGGGCCAGATCATGAGTGTATCTTCGCTGCTCTGAGCCCATCGCACACAGAAAGATTTATGCATCGGGACGGGACACGACCTCGACCTCGACATGGACTTGGCATGACGGCTTGAAGGTCGGACCGAGCAGGCAAAGACTTCCCTCGGAGACCCCACGCTGCAGCCTTCTAATATGCGAATCACGGCGTGGAACATCAACGGTCTACGGACGCTCAAGGGCTACCAGCCGTGGTACAAGCTGCCGGACTGGGAGGCGTGTCTGAACCACCTCGGTGCTGACATCGCCTGCTTCCAAGAAACCAAAATGACACGCAAACAGCTCACGGAACCCATGTGCATCCTCCCCTCCTACAACGCCTTTTTCAATTTTCACCCTACTAAAGGCTACTCAGGGACTGTGACATACGTCAAGAAGAGCGTCTCTATCCCACTCAAAGCGGAACAGGGCATCACCGGTCGATTGCCCGTCACGAACGTCTCCACCAACCCATTGATACTCAACGAGCCAATTGGCTGCATTCCGGCGGACACTCGCGACGACGTGGAACCTCAGATATGGAATGCGCTCGACGAAGAGGGACGATGCGTAGTGCTCGATCTAGGCCTCTTTGTGCTATTTAACGTGTACTGCCCAAACGAGACGGGACCGGAGCGACTCGAGTACAAAATGACCTTCTACCAGGGTCTCGCTGAGCGCGCACACCGCCTCATCCAAGCAGGTCGCCAAGTGATGATCGTCGGCGACATGAACATCATCCGCGACCCCATCGACCACTGTGATCCGGAACAAAGCATGAAGGAGCACGGCTGGGACCACTTCCACCAGCATCCCGCCCGGTCGTGGTTCCAGACGTTCCTCGCACCGCAAGGCAAATTTCACGACGTCGGCCGAATGTACCATCCCAAAAGAACAAGGATGTTCACCTGCTGGAACACGCTCATCGACGCGCGCCCTGCCAACTACGGCGTGCGGCTGGACTATACCCTGGTGACCGAAGGGCTGTTGCCCTGGATCAAAGGTGCGCATATCCAGCCGGATGTGTATGGCAGCGATCACTGTCCTATCTACATCGACTTGTACGATGAGCGGGAGATTGATGGGAAGATGGTCAAGCTCGCCGACCTGATGCATGGGGGGACGGACCGTCTGCCTCCAGCATTGGCGGCTTGCCATTATGACGAGTTTTCGGGGAAGCAGAGGAAGCTCGCCTCTTTCTTTGGCGCTTCGAGGAAAGCTGTGCCGGCAGCGAAGAGCGCCAGTCCGACTGCGGTCACGTCGACTGATCAGGGAAAGGCGACCGTTGAGGTGAATAGCGCCGACGCGATACTACCAGACAAACCTTCAAATAGAGAAGGAACTGACGTCGAGACAGTGGCGACAGAGAGCGAAGGAAGCTCGCTTGCCGACGCACTGTTTTCGCTACATTCGCAGCAAGAGGGTCTTAACATTGAAGGCGAAGCATCGGGGTCCAATGCTGCTGCTGCAAGGACGACCTCAAACTCAGCAGTGGAGTCAGTGCCTTCAGCATCCGCACCTGTTCATGCAACTGCTGCATTCCCGCCATCGCCAAACAAGACTATTGCAAGTCAACCGTCTCCAAGCGCCAGGCGGGAAGTGGCTCCACCCAAGCGAGCGTCCTCAGCGACAAAGGGCAAGGATTCGGGCAAAGCAAAGAACAGGGCGAGTCTCAAAGGGCAAACGAACCTTCAGTCGTTTTTCGCAAAGCCGAAGAGCACATCCACACCAGCATCTGTCGAAGCTGCGATGGCGATAGATCTGTCTCAAGAGACCGACGGCTCGGTGGCAACGCAAACCCCCGTCGACGGCGCTTACAAGATTACGGACAATTCAAAAACTGATCATGCTACGACCACCGACAATCCAGCCGCGACATTCGACGAGACCGAAGACGTAATCTTGGACTTCCACGAAAGCGGCAACGCGTCCCCGTCATCCCAACGCACGGCACAGCCATCCGAGCAATCCGCCGCCGACCGGGTGGGAGCCTCGCTCGCATGGGGTGCTATCTTCAGCCCGGCGCCCGCCCCGCTCTGTCGCAACCACTCGGAAGCGTGTCGCGCGTGGACGGTCAACAAACCGGGACCCAACCACGGCCGCAAATTCTGGCTGTGCAATCGACCTGTTGGTCCTGGGTATGAAAAGTCCGGGCGTGCCAAGGGGGATGTTAACCCAGAGTATCGGTGCAACTTTTTCTTGTGGGATTCTGACCTGCGGTCGAAGAAGAATAAGGTCGAGGGAGGGGGAGCAGGAGGGGAAGGGAAGTTCTTCACTGAGATTGGCAAGGAGAGGGGTCGGAAGGGTGAGAGGAGGGGTGAGAGGAGGGGTGAGAGGAGGGGTGAGAGGAGGGGTGAGAGGGCGGATGGTGAGCAGCTGGGTGGGCCGTGGGGGCCGCACAAGCGGGTTAAGACTGGTGACGCTTCGTAGGCTAACGATGGGACTGAGAAGGGCGGTAGTAATTGTACAGCATAGCAAGCAGAAAGATCACTGCGGAATACCTTCCAAGCTCCACTTGGGCCTTGCATGGCGACTGTAATCCTGCGATCGTTGGCCATAAATGAGATGACCAGCCCAGGCGATCATAGCGGCGTTGTCTGTGCACAGCGACAGCGGCGGGAACTGAAGATCCACATCGGACCTTCCTAACCCATCCAGATGTTCCCGCAGCCGAGCACGCAAGTACCGATTGCTCGCGACGCCACCGCTGCACACGATCGCTTTGATATCGTCCCCAGCACCACCTCCTCCTCCTGTGCCGTCGAGGTCGATGCGCGGATACGCACGATGTCTTGCATCATGTGTGAGGCGGGAAGGCCGCAGAACCATGCTAAGCTTGTCTTCGAGCTGCGCGCATGCCGCACGTTGAAATGCAGCTGCGATGGACGCTTTGTGGGTTCCAGCCATGCCGGCACCTCGATTCGATTCAATGTGTCGCTGAACAGCTGCTTTGAGACCAGAGTAGGAGAACAATGGCTGGCCTTTGCACGGTATCGGGAAGACAGGTCCTTGCGCCGCCGACTGTGCTGCAAGCACCTCGAGCGCTGCACCCGGCGCCGAGGTCCAGGGGATGCCCAAATCACGAGCGACTTTGTCGAAAGCATCACCGATCGAGTCATCCTTCGTCGTCGCCAGAATACGAAACCCCGTAACGCTTCGCGCCAGCACAAGCATCGTATGGCCGCCTGACACCAGCAATACCAGAAAGGGAAACGCCGGCGGATCCTTTTCCGTCAATAACGGCGTGAGCGCATGAGCCTGCATATGATGGACATATATAAGCGGCTTACCGAGCACAGCGGATAGCGTCTTTGCAGCTGAAAGTCCCACGCCAAGGCTGCTCGCCATCCCAGGACCTTGCGTGACCGCAATGGCATCGAGATCGGCCGCGTTGATACCAGCTTGCTCGATGGCAGTAGCGATGGTGGTGGGGAGGTTGGCATGGTGTCCGAGAGCTGCGGAGAGCGGGTGGATGCCTCCGGTGGAAGAGTGGTCTTGTTTGGCCACGATGGATGAGAGGATGGTGCGGTCGGAAGAGACGATGCTAGCGCACGAGTCGTCACATGAGGTTTCGATTCCGAGAATGAGTCGAGGTTTCGCCGACGAGGAAGTAATGCCTCGAGATGTGATCGAGGGTTGTCGGGACCGTGCCGGCGAGCAGGAGCCAAGGCGAGATATGAAAAGTCGACGTTGTGCGTCGGTCCTGCCGATGCTTTGACTCCACATAGTAGAAGAGGCTGACCGGCTCTTAGCTGGCTCTATCGCAAGCGACCAGCATGCTGTGTTGTCGACGAAGGTGCTGGACCCTGGATGCAGATGAAGGTGGAAACAACAACAAGAATCCCATGACCCCCGCGGACTTACCTGCGAGCGGCTCGAGCGCCTGCAGCGAAAAATCGAGCGAAGGGGCAAAACTCACAAACCTCTTGATGTCTTGGCAGTCCTCTGCGTCGGAAACTTTTCTCCGCACAATCGGCAGCTGCACCGCAAGGCTGTTGCGAAGCGAACGAACGACCTCTTGCAAGGAGAGCGAGGGTGCAAGGTCGCGTGCCTGAGGGCTCATGCATATCCCCTTGCTGCGCCCTCGTTCCGTCTTTGACAGTCGCTGCTACAGATACGGTAAAGCTAGCTGGCGCAGACCATTCTTTCAAAGAGCGATTGGTCAAGCCAACGCATGCTCGCACTAAGTACCACGTTCGGAAGTGATATTCGGCGCGCAAAAGCAACGGGCCCTGAGCGTCTCCACGACCGGGCCTTCTTTCTTCTTTGCCAAGCAATCGTCGGACTTTGCGCGTGCTTGTGCGCAGGAGCAGCGAACCGATATCCTCAAAGCCTTGTGCCGTCTCGCTCATCCCTTGCCCACTCGATTCCTATCCGACCTTGTGCTTCCCTTGCCCACTCGACCATCCCTTTCCGCACCGTCATCCTCTGGACACAACACATAGCATCCCGTCTCTCGACGCAACACAGGCCAGCGATGAGCCGCTACACCCCGAGCCCATCCAGCTCGGGCGTCTTAAGCTGGGTCTCGCCACGAACAGCAACACTGGCAATCGCTTTGCTGGGCATCTTTCTACATCTCAACGTCTACTCTTGGTTAGGTGCGCTCAAGTCAACGCTCCCCGACGTGCCCGACAGGGATCTGGCATCCGCACCTCTAGCTTCGGCCGCTTTCGTACCCTCACCTGACCGATTCGCCCACTCAGCAGCTAAAGCGGACCAGCTGATCGACTTCGCCGCAGCCGCTGCCGAAGGTGAGGGAACGACGAACAAAAACGTCTATCTGCCAGAATGGGTCGCAGAAGCCAAGGCGTACCTCAAAGCGCAGGGACTCTCCTTCGCCCCCTCCCAAGCCGGCGCCGCAGCAAACAACAACGCAGATGCGACGAACGGCAAGCCCAACGAAACAGTCACATCCGGTCGATATGCAGACACACCAGACGCCCTCCCCTCCGGCTACCAGATCCTGGACGACGGTGCCGAAGACGTCGAGCGCATGCAGTGGGACGCTCTGCGGCTCGTGATCCGCACGATGCGCTGGTACATCCTGTTGAGCGTCGTCTGCTGCTGTGCGGGCATCATCGGCGTTGTGCGCTCCCAGCTGCTGCTTTCACGGCTGTTCCTCATCCACTCGTTTCTCGATTTTCTGCTTTCAACGCTCTCGCTGTTTGCGCTTGCCATTGTGTGCACCTACCCGAGTGTCCGCGCGCACATTTGCGATGAGTTCGGGTCGGGTGAGCTGCAGGCGTGGTTCTCGAGCAAAGCCACCGCAATACCGACATCGGCCACGGGCAACAGCGCGGCATCCTCTGCCGGCATGGCTCAGGCGGGCAGGTCGGCGATATCGGGTGGAACGTCTGATGTTACCGTGGTAGCCTCGGGGTGGGAGACGCTATTGGACGGCGTGTTTGCATCGGAAAACTGCGAGGAGAGTTTTAGAACGACGTTGGTGCCGCTGCTAATGGTGTTGGGTTTGTTTTTCGCAGCGATACGTCTGCAGTGCTTCTTCTTGGTGCAGCGATTCTATACTTCTTTGTTGAGGAGCAAGGTGCTGCACTATGGCTATGACACCCCTGCGTCGGTGGAGTCCGGGGCCTCTACGCCTATGTCGCAGCTGCCTGGGGATGGTTCGAGAAGGCGAAAGGAGTTGAAGCTTCTTGATTAGAGTTTTTGGGCGCTCCGACGCTGGTCTATCGAGTGGCAAGCTTTGTAGCACCGCACATTCGTTTCTTTTCTCTTTGTACTTTTAGCATCGCTACTGGGCCTCGCACATCGCAGTCAGAAGGTTGTCATCGTCGTCGTCGCTGAGTGAAGATCATGGTGCGAGCTGGTGAGGGATGCGAATTTCTACTTTTTGTTAGATTCTATCTCTTTCGCGGAGAGAGCGGCGGTCGAAATTTTAGTGCTGCAGAAGTGGGTGAACCCTTTAAACGGCTCCAACTTTTTTTCTTTTGCCTCCTCATTCTTCCTCACATCTTGCCACCTTGTCGTCGACCCATCATCACAGCATCTATCGTCTACACTCAACCTACTCGTCAATTCACAAACATCAAGCTACCGGCACACGATCTATCCCAATACCTCTGCAGCTCAACGCAGCGCATTCTGACACAATCGCACCACAGCCCCCTCTAGCAAGATGGGTAAGAAGAAGCAAGTGCGCAAATTTGGCGAGGTCAAACGGATGCTCAATCCCAAAGACGATCGACTCAAGGCCAACGCTGCCGTCGCCTCCGCTGCCAAAAAAGCGTCGTCCACCAACGGACAGCAGCTCACCCCAGATGGAACCGTCGTGCGCCACATCTCCACACCTGCCTCATCGATGTTTTTCGAGCACAACACCCAACTCGGTCCACCGTATCGTGTGCTCGTCGATACGAACTTCATCAATTTTGCGCTCCAAAACAAGATCGAGTTGGTGCAGGGCATGATGGACTGTCTGTATGCCAAGAGCATCCCGTGCATCACGACGTGTGTGATCAGCGAGCTGGAAAAGTTGGGGCCCAAGTATCGCATTGCGCTCCGGGTGGCCAGGGATCCGAGGTTTGAGAGGTTGGAGTGCAGCCACAAGGGAACATATGCGGATGACTGTATCGTGGAGAGGATCACCAGTCATAAGTGTTACATCGTCGCGACGTGCGATCGGGAGTTGAGGAGGAGAGTCAGGAAAGTGCCCGGCATCCCGCTGATGTATATCGCAAGCAGACAGTTCAGGATCGAACGTCTACCGGATCAAGGAATGGCCCAGTAAAGGCATCAATTCCCGCTTCAACAATTGTCTTTCGCGTCCCCCTCCTTGTACTTGTACCATTGCTAGCATCTCAATTTCACGCATCTCGAGCCTCACCGTGTGACGCCTGCCATCAAACCATGACCATGAACTTCAAGAGCGTCAGAACGGGCAGCGGGTGAAATGTTTTGAGCAAGATTCAGTTTTATATATGTGTGAGTGTGAGTGTGAGTGTGCTTATGTCCACAGAAGAGCTAATACATTGTGAGGAGAGGACGGTCAAAGGAAGAGAACTCGGGCATCAACAGGCGGGATCACCTTTGTCTAGCGGCGGGCTCGATTGTCTAGAAGCCCGGTTTGTTTTAGTAGAGGTCAGAAAGCGGAACAGCCAATGCTATGCTACAGCAGCATCGGAGTCGCCTTCCTAATGTCAATCGTGTACGAAAGGAGAGAGAGGTGGTTGGAAAGATCAGATACCCGCTTTACATAGGCACCGAGGGAGGCGTAGGGGGCGGAGCATTAGGATCCATCTCGTTACCGCTCTCGATCGACACAGCAAATCCAAACTTGGCAGCGCCCTGCAAGTGATCGATCTCTCCTGCAAACGTCAGACCGAACGCAGGCGACAATCTCGTCTCGTACACCGAGCTCAGCTTGCCCGCCGAGTCGACCTGCGCTCTGAGTGTAGCCATCCTGAAGTTGTATCGCGC
Source organism: Sporisorium exsertum (assembly GCA_928724755.1). Lineage (NCBI taxonomy): Eukaryota > Fungi > Basidiomycota > Ustilaginomycetes > Ustilaginales > Ustilaginaceae > Sporisorium > Sporisorium exsertum. Next base: position 1,106,324 of record CAKMXK010000001.1, read on the forward strand.
GCCCAGCGTCGCCGCCGCCTCGCGCTTCTGTGCCATCGTGATCATCTGCAGATCAGCTGCAACGTCGACCTGCTCCGACAGCTTGTGGTAGTACGTGCACTGCGCCACGCCCTGTGGTTGCACCTGAGCGGTGGCGATCCAGTCCTTCTTGTCGCCGCTGAGCTTGGCGATGTAGCCGGTGCTCGCCTCCTCCATGTCGGCCGAGGGACGCTGGTAGACAGTCTCGATACCAAAGGCAAAGTTGCGCGTCAAGCTCTGGAGGTAGTTGACAATGTAGATGCCCGTCAAGTCGGTAGGTGATGGGTTGAGCGCCTTGAAGTTGGCCGAGTGGTCGGTGCCCTGGTAGTCGTGCTCCATCTGCACAAACGACTGGCCCGGTGTCGCTGTGAGCTGCGCCTGCACCTTGGTGGTGTGTCCAGGCACCCAGCCGCGGTTAGCCCGTAAGGTCACATTGAGTCCATCGTCAAGACCTGCCTGGAAGAAGTTCTTGTTGTCGCCGTACACAGCACCGAAGTTGTACGAAGAAGGAGCGGCTTGCGAGCCCATGGAGAAAGCGTGGGTGACCTGGAAGATAGGGTTGATGCTGATCGCCTTGGTCAAATCGGCACGTGCGCCGTCAAACATAAAGTTGGTGGTGTGCACGCCCTTGACCTCGCGCTGCAGGTGCTCGACCGTGCCCGGGTTGGAGAGCTCGAGACGCGTGCGGATGTCCTGGATGCGGTTGAGCGTGTTAGTGATGGGCGCAACGATGGGCTGGAAGAAGCCAAACATGGAGGTGGAAGGCGCCGAGGAGACGGGTGGGGTGAGACCAGAAGGGTAAGCAGCACGCTTCTCGTCGAGGAACGGCGAAGGAGCGCCGGGACCAACACGCTCCGCTCCCGAAGGAGGAGGAGCCTGTGTGCCTGCTGGGTAGGCAGTGGCCTGTGGATGCGCGACGGGGGCCGACATGGTGAGCTGAATGCCAAAGTCCTAGGAGGTTGAGATGATTCGAGTCGAATTATCACAAAGACAAGGCGAACGAGACTCCAACAATGTCGAAGGAGTGATAGCGAGAAGGAAAGATGGGTCGGTAACAAAGGCGAGGCAGAAGAGGATGAAGAAGAGACCCGGTGCCAAGGTGGTGGTGATGATGGTGATGGGTGTGTGACTGGAAGGAAGGAAAAAAGTGGAGACGCAAGCACACAGAGCGAGCAAAAGCCTCGATTTCCCGACTTCCTTCCTTTTAACCGCTAAGAGGCTCAGAGAATCGGCACCGCCTGACTGGCTGGCTGACTTGAGAAGCGGACAATATTTTTTTTCTTCCTGAAAAGTCCTTCTTTGGCCCTTGCTCAGCCAGCCAGACGCGCTACGCTACGAGATCACTTTGCTTCGTGGCTGCTTGCTGCTTTTCTGATCGTCTTGAAAGAGTTTCTTTTTTGGATTTTGAATGGAAATCCTTTTTTTTCAATTTTTGATTGAGACGATCTGTGGCTAAATTGGTCACATCGTAAGGCTCTTTCATTCTTTGAAAACTGGCGTTCGGGTGATCTCGCACGACTTTGAAGTCAAGATCCAGGCACCCCCATCCATGGTAGCTGGAGACTTGGCTCATACAAAAGCTTATGCGATCCACCAGAAGGCTCTGCAGAAGCAAGCGGCGTCAATGAGGTTTTATTCGATCGCGGCGAGGTCAACAAATGCTTCAAACACCTCCGACGGAGAACGGTAAAGTGACGATCACCAACCTCTGCCCCGCGCCCATCCTCTCCCACGTCCTTGTCCAAAGCCATGCCCATGACCGTGTCCGTACCCGCGACCTCGTACTCCAAATCCAGCTCCACCATGCGCACCACCAGCGCTGGCCTGAGCCAAGAAATCCGGATTGTACTGGCCTGGATACTCTTCCTCTGGCATCTCTTGCGGCCGTGGTGGGGTCGCATTGTGCGGCGGCGGAGGCGGCACGCTTTGGGCGGATTGCCAGCCCGATTCTGGAGCCCGGCCGCCGCCATGGCCGTATGCTGCCGGACCAGCAGCGCCTGGATAGTCTTGAGGATAGCTGGAGTAGGGTGGATGTTGCTGCTGCTGCCAAGGTTGTGGTTCATAAGCGCCAGCTTCGGGAGCCGGATGAGGCGACCAGGACCCCATTGTGGGCGAGGCGGTAGTAGGCGCTGATACGTTTGGAAACGCGGGGGGTGGTCCGGGAGGTGGGCCAGGTGGCGGCGGGCACGGTGCCATGGCGCTAAATGGACTCAGACCGCCCGACAGCGCCGCAGGGACACTACCTGCAGGCGGGGCGGCAGTCGTCTTGCCAAGCGTGCGAAGGAGTGATTGCAAAGCATCCGAGCCGAACGCTGCTGACGTCGAGGAATTATCGGATACTGCACCGGGCAGAGGAACCCTGAGCCCGGCGGATGGATCGTATGCTTCTTCAGTTGCAGTTGTCGATCCAGCTGGAGCTTGCTCCGGCTTGCGTCTCTCTCCCTCATTTGTAACGCTTCGGCGGCGACTCGGAGACCTCTCTGCTTTGGACAATTCGGCTTGCAACGCATCGTGAATCACGACGGCTACAAGCACGAGCAGGTCGCGGTCGCGCTTGGTATGCCAATCCGCACCAAGACAGTCCGACTCGGCCATCTCCAGCCAGAGCGGCACTTCCTCGTCCTTGTACAGCGGGACGACGTAAAAGTCCTTGATGAGGTGGCCTTTGACACTCGACGAGATGTGCAGCGCTCCCCACCTATCTGCGTTTTTGAAGTGCTTGAGCATGCCATCAAAGCTGGCGAGATCCGATTCTTGTGGTTGCACTGCACCGTCCTTACTTACACCTGGCTCCATGGCGAATGCCAGAATCTCGGTCTTGGGGGCATTGGCCACTTGAAGCAAATAGTCGATGGCGGCTTTCGAGGGTAAACGACCGGCGATCAAGAGCGGTCGTTCAGGGAAGAACTTGGCCCAGACCCTCGACGCGGAGCTCAAGCTGCGACCCGCGATTTGTTTGACGTGTCCTTGAAAGGCAAAGATGTCCGGCAGGTCGATGAGACCATTCCAGATGATGCTGCGATAACGGTGCACAGCGCTGCTAGGCGGGTCTGCACTTGGAGTTGTTGACCTTTCGACTTGTTGCGCAGACTCTGGTTGCATGGTGCGACGCGTCTCGTTAGCAATGTCCTCATTCGGTCCATCGAGGAAGGAATCGATAAAGTCGTCGGCACCATCCGTAGCAGCGTGGTCTGTGTCTGCTGCAATATTCTGATCGTAGTCTGCGTTGTGGAGAGAGCCACCGCGGAAGCCATAGGATTCTTGAGGCCCGTCGTCTTGGTCGTCGGTGCTGTCTTGTTCGCTTTGCGTCCAGACATCTCCAAAGTTGACGCGGGTGGGCGAGCCTTGGGCGAGGCTGGGCGCGGGGGCAGAACGACGCTCGAGATCATCTTTGGGAACTGCCGATGCAGTCGCCTCGGGGTCGTCCTCGTCGTCCATCGCTGATGTCGCAATGGCTGGCTCGCTTTCAGTGATCCTGGTCGTCGGAGATTCGTCGTTCTGCTTGCTTGCCTGCATCACCCTCTCGAATTTGGCAGGCTGATCGCGAGCGACGATTGCATCGCTCTCGATCTCAATCTCGCCCTTGTGCGTCATCTTGCGCAGCGGCCCAGCCTCGTCTGTTCGCAGAGTGCTCCTATGCAACGCTTCGAGTCTGGCCTTCTCAGTAGCCTGACGGATAGCATCGTTGGCTAGCTCTTCGTTGGACATCTTTGCCAGCTCAGAAGCTTCGAGTTGGCCTGAGGCAATCCTGGAATGCAGCGTGGTATTCTTTGCATCCTTGAGACTGAACAGGAAAGTGCGAAAGCGGTCTTTATACTTTGAGCCAACGACGCGAATCGAGCCATGTGCATCCGCATTGGCCTCAAAGAGCTCCTCCTCCAGCAGCGCAGCAAAGTTTTCGGCGCGCTGCTCGTCTGTCTCTGCCTCCTCTTCTGCCTTTTCGGGGCGCTTCTCGCAAGTGCCGATAAAGATTTTATTGAGGGCAGATGCAAGCACATTGCGAGCTCTTGATCGTGCTTCTTCGGTGCTGGCATCAGTAGGTCCGCTCGGTTTGCGGGCGGCTGCACCCTTCTTTGAAGTCGAGGCAATCTTGCGGGAAGCGCTCGCTCGTCTCTGGCTTTCGGACGCTCTGCGCTGAGGAGCTTTGTCGGCATCAGCCGAGATCGATGCGTCTTTCTTGGCTTTTGAGATTGCAGAGCCTGCTCCAGATCGGTTGCCTTGTTTCGGTTTCGAGGAGTGCATCGTTGCATCTTCGTAATTTGAGGCAGCGTCGCCGGCTTCGCCGACATACTCGTCGCTCTCGGGAGCGCTGTTCTCTTCGGATTCGTTGTCTTGCTTCTCTTCGTCATCCGTCGCGAGTTCCGTAGTTTGAGCTCTTGTGGCTCGAGCGGCTCGTCGCCCTTTCGACGATTTGTATTTTTTCGTTAGCTTCGATGCAGTGGCTGTGGCGGTATACAGAAGTTGAGGACAATAAGAAGCTCAAATTCGAGTCAGTATCTAACACCGCTCAATAGCAAGGCGACTTGCGCAGCCTGCGAGCGTCAGGGAGCAATCTGAAGCTCAAACCCCTTCTCACACAGGTCGCAAGCTTGGCAGTGGTGCTCGACCCGCGAGAGGGAACCATGATCTCTGAATTGCAGCAAGAGCACGAACCGGCCCAGGCATGGACAAGCATGTTCTCCTTCGGACACATCGCCTGAAAACGGATCTGTACTTACGTTTCTCGGTACCGGCTGCCTTGTTGGCACAGCTCTCGCAGATGTACACGTCGAGCTTCTTGGCGGCTTTCTGCGTCATGCCGACGCATCTTGTATGGAACCTGTGACAGAGAAAGACGGGCAGCCAGACGGCGGGTCAGCTCAATTCGATCGCAGTATAAGCGGATTCGGTAATGCCAATGTCTACTAACCATTCCTGACAGAGCTCGCATGAAATCATAAAGGATCCGTCGTCCTTGCCGCGACAGATGCAGTACTGATTCTGATCCTCATCACCATCCTGCTCTTCTTCGCCGACGCCTCCGGCGAAGACTGTGTCAACTTCATGCTCGGTCGCGTCGTCCGGCTGATCGATAGCCTCCTCCGCCTTGCGCTTCCGAATTGAGCGCGAAGGTGCCGATGAAGTCGCGGTGGGGTCGAGTCCTGCTGCCCTGGAGGTTGGTTTGCGAGTTCGGGATCCTCTGCGCGGCCCATCAGCAGTAGCAGCAGTATCACCAAGACTCGCAGCTTTCGCGTGAATAGCGGATGGCGACGTCGACGACTCAGCTGGCGAGCCGAGCGCGGTATCCGCTCCGCCTGACGCAGGCGTGGACATTTCGATTCTATGCTAGCTCCAGTAGTGTTGATCAGTACACAGGATCCCAGTTCAGCACAACCTTTCCGTAATGTCCCTGGCGTGCTTTGTCTTGTCCAAGGGCGATGATGCGGATGCGATGGTAGACGTTAACAAAGCCGGCGAGATGACTCCGCGTCTTGGATGGCTTGGCCAAGTTTGCAGTCATCGGGCAGCTCAGCTGAGATCGGGCATCTCTGAGCTGGCTCGTGTGAGCTCAGCTCTTCGTTCTGCGCAGCAGCGAATGGGAGTTTTTGCCTCCACCTCACGATTAGACTGTGGCAGAAAACACTGAAAACGTCACGGCGCACCAGACGGACGACACTTCACCAACTCGGACTCTTGCGTGGAAGAAATGTCGGTCATAGTCAACCCGACCATCATCGACTCAGTCCGAGGGGATCACACTTCCTCTGGCACGTACTACGATTGCCTCGACCACTTCTACTGAAAACATTCCTTGCATAAACAGACAATCACATTCGTCTCGGTGATACAGAGCCCTCCGCGCACCTCCCCACACACACAATATGGGCAAGGGTGCGCCCAAAGGCAAGTCGTCGGCCTCGTCGGCGACACGCAAGAAGCAGGCCAACAAGGCAGCCAAGAAGGTGGCTTACGAGCGCGACGAAGATGGCAATCTTCTTCACCCCGATCTCGTCGAGGCTCTCGAGAAGGCGAAACAGCGTGGCCCGCAGCGCGGACAGAAGAAGGACAAGTCCAAGAAGGACGGCAAAGGGGGAAAGAAAGGCAAGCTCGAAAGGAAGAAGCAATTTATTCCATCGCCGAAACCACCACAGCCGCTGCCCGACCCGCTCGACTCGATGGGTCTCGCTTCTCTACTCCCTGCCGACCTCGTCGTTCTTCTGCGCAAAGCATCCAAAAAGGACGTCATCACCAGATCTCGTGCTTTGGAAGGCTTGCTAGCTTGGGTCGAAGATGCGCTGGACAAGCCATCATCGTCCTCTGCGACAAGCGAGCCACATATCGAGGCGTCCAGCTTGAGCGCCGAAGAAAAGAAAGACGCCCTCGTGATGATGCTTCCAAGCTGGGTTCACCTCTTCCCTCGATTAGCTCTGTCTCCGACACGTCGCCTTCGTCTCTTGACCATGCAGATTCAGGCATTGCTGCTGGAAAAGCCGCAAACGCTAGCGGAGGGAGCGTCATCTACGAGAGCCGAGCTTCTGGAATCGTCGCAATACATCGAACCCATTCTAGGTCCCTGGGCCATTCTGTGCAACGACACGGATCGCACCATCGAACGTCTCGGCAGGTCGGCTTGGCTTGATTCCTGCACATGGAAGAGTGGTACAGGGGCTGATTCCTCCGCGGAGACCGGCAGCTTATTGGCACTGGATCTCAACGAGCACTGTGATCTTCTCGTATCGCACCTCCGCACCATCCTCTTGTCGCCCTCGCCATCCTTTGCACTCTCCATGACGTCCGCACATGCTGTAGCGTCCGGCGACCCGACCATGTCTCGAACCTCGTCGGGCTACGCAACACCATCGCTGAACGCAGGCGGCGTCGAACGAGATGCCAAGAACCGAGACGAAAGCAATGTCGAAGAGGATACTGCAGCACTTGACAAGCGTCTCGTCGCCGGTGCTCTTGCCGTCTTGAACTCCGTCATTCGCCAGCAACCAGCCTCCGAAATCCTGGAAAGTCTGCAAGATGTGCTGTCTTCGAGGCTTGTATGGGCTTCTTTGTCACCTCACAACCTGGCTGCCTCCTCGACCGCACGTTCAGAGAAAGCAGCTGTAACATCCTTTGGCTTCGATTCGCCCGCCGTGCGGTTGCGGGCCTGGATATTGCTGCGGTCCCTGCTCGATGTGGCACCGGGCATCCTCGATCAGCACATTCACACCATCGGTCCCGTGGCGATGACCTCAGTGTGGTTAGAGCGCGACAACGCTGTTCAGCGGTCCATCCTAGATGCCATCCTCCCTCTCCTCAAGAAGCATCCGGAATTGTGGCTCATGGGTGCAAATCATCCCAACAGCGCCGCGGCGAAAGAAACCAGCGGCAGCGCCGACAGCAGTGTCGATGAGGAGGACGACGATGATGACAGCGACGAGGAGGACGAAGATGATGACGGCTCGGACACTGGTTCAGACGATGCTGCGAACGATGTTGCAGAGAATCCCGCTTCGGATGCTCGTTCAAAGCCACCCTCTTATACATCCTTCCTGCAATGGCTGCAATCGGCATGCGGCGGTGCACCTCACTTAGGTTGTTCAGCCGTCGTTGTCTTCATCTCCACGATCCCATCCGAGATTCTTCCCCATGACGACTTGAACTCGGCTTCGGAGATTCTCACCAACTTCTTCTCCGCTTTGTACAGCCGTCCTTTGGACTTTGATCCCGTAGGCTGCCGAGCGTTCTTTGCTGCCTTCACCGAGTGCGTCACCTACATGGCTCTTCGCATGCTGCGTGCTTCTTCTAGTACGAGCAAGGACAATGCAGCGTCCGCCTCGGATCTCATCCGCGTGCACTTCGGCGCAGCATGGTCGGAGCTCGTTTTACCAAAGGCAAGCCTGCTGTCCCGTCTCGGCACGAGCTCTGAAGACCAAGACACCGATGACTCTGCGCGCGCTCAACGAATCAAAAGCATTGGCTCGACACGCATTGTTTCCGATCTCGCCGTTCATGTGCGTCGCACGGCTTTGTCCGCCCCCGAATCTAAAGTGTATAGTCGTTTCCTTGACGAGACGGAAGCAGATCTGGTCGAAATCACCCACTCCTTGTCGAGTGCGCAGACAACGGAGCCGAGCACTCGCGCGTACATTTCATCTGCTCTCGAGCGGGCAACGTCTTTCTACGCCGCTTTGGCACCATCTCTGGTAGCATCTCAGAACCAGCGGGGCAGTGCCGAGCTTCGACGCTGCGCTGCGACGAGTCTCGGACAGCTCATCCAACTCGCGGCGTCGGCCTTGGTTGGCATCGCCGCCGATCCCGACTTGTCGTCTGATTCCAAGCACGCGCGTGCCACCCTGCTTTGCGATTACCTCTGCGTTTTGCTGAGGTCTGCTGTCAGCGTTCCAGATGCGCTCGATGCCACTGTCTCGCAAGAGCTGTCCAAGGCTTCCGGTGCGTCTATTCCACACCTCTTGGGCACAAAGTCGGTCTCGCCAACGTCCTCTGCGTCTTTCCTAGCTGCTTACTTACCCTTGTGCACCGACAAGCAGGCGCGCGCATCCATCTGGACGAAAACGTTGTCGTCCGTGGCTGTCCTTGGCGAGCTGCAAGACCGTGTCGACGCGCTCAGCGAGCTCTTCGTCGCATCCGAAGCCGTCGCCAAGGCAGTCGAGGCAAGCCCAGCGCCCCAGGCCCACCTGCCACGGCCAGCATCGGAGGCTGGTGTAGACGATCTCGCCATCGGTCTTGTCACAAGCCTCTGCGACGGTGCTAATTTGCCGAACGATCTTCGCTACCGCCTTCGCCAGGTGGTGAGAAATCTCTTATTCAAGCCGGTATCCTTTGTCGATGCATCGTGCGTTCAGTCGATGCTGTCCATCATCTGCTCCACGATCGAGCAGCTGAGGAACACTCTCCTGGAACGACCACATACAGGAGAAGATGGACAAGTTCGCCAAAGAGTCGCTGCTGTGACAGTAGGGGATCTGCTCTCCAGCTTGGATGCGTGGATCAACGCGCAACCTTCCAAAGGCGAAGCTAGACGTGTTCTCCGAAGCACTTCATTCGCAGGTGTGCTGACTGCCATTTCGGAGCTGTCGCTTCTCTATGCGCATGTCGGTCCGAACGATGAAGCCGGCCGCGCGAGCGCCTCTACAACGCAACAACTCGCCCGGTCTGTGCTCGCACACGTCCTTGAGGGCTCCTCCGAGGAGGAGAGAAAAGAAATCCGCGACGAGCAGAGATCCAGCCTTTGGGATCACTTGCTCGACGTTCATGTCCCTGTCGCTGCTCTCGTGAATGCCGCTGGCTATCATATCATGCTACTTCCCGAACCGCAAGAGCTTCGCGAGATGCTGCTCAAGGCCTGTCGCCAGAAAACGCACCCAGCTTTGCTCGTGTTCGACTCCTTGGTTCCCGAACATCCAGCCTCAGATTCGTCCTCTGCAACCTCCGACTCGCTCCTTGATGGCCAAGGACTCGGCACCTTTGCGCGTATTTGCGCTGCTGTTCTCCAAATCTTCGGTCGCGACCGTGCAACTGCAAAGCAACACGTGCCTCTGTTGCCATACGTCGTCCTCCTCTCCATTCTCATCGAGGACGACTTGTTACTTCCAGGCGCATCCAAGCACGCTCTGGACTCATCGGTAGCCCCGAATGTACATCGTGCATGGCTGCAGTCCTCCGTCACTGTCGTCACAGCTCTGATCTCCTCGCTCAGCAACACTATCACAGAGGGCTGGCACAACGACATGGTGACTTCCCTGCAGCGCTCAAGCGCTGTCAATGCCGAGAAGGACGGCATCGGACATGCGCTTTCTGCAGTGTGGAGGTTGGCGTCAGAGCTCGACACACCAAGCGTCTACCTCGCCCGCATCTTCCATCGTCTTCTCAACGCTGCTTTCGGCTTCGGCACGGTTACGCAAGCAGGTGCGGGTCGATGGCTCAAGCTCGGCGATGCAGTGCAAGACCGCATGCCCGCCATGGCTGCTGCCATCTTCCACGCGGCCAAACCGATTGCAGGCTCGTCTCCCATCTACGACCGCCTTCGCAACGGCGCCGCAGCCAAGCTGTCAGGATTGGGTCCTAGTGCAGCGGAAGAACGCGTTTTGCATTCCCTCCGCACGCTCGTGGCTCTGGCCCCTCCCGACGGTTCCGAGCTGCCTATTCTCCCCCAGCAGCGTGCCATTTTCCTACTCAAAGATCTGCAGAAGTGGTACTCCAATGAAGATAGTGAGGAGGACCCCGTGGAGGAAACTTGTACTCGCCTTGTCGAGCTTTTCATTCATTTACTTCCCGTGGTGCAGGACGTGCAAGGAAGCCACATCGACTTTGTCTTTGATATGATCGAGACCAACCTGGAATTCTGCTCGCTGGCCGAGGATGGCACGGTAGCGCAGCTCTACCACACTCTGCGACTGCTCGAGACGGTGCGCGACCTTGCTTCTCGCAACGCCAATCTGCGCGCGTATTGGAAGGATCGAAGCGTCGTGCCAGTTGACCTGGTCCGCGAGCAGTTCCTGTCGTTGCCGGGCCTACAGTCGATCTCAGCACCCAAGCAGGCGTGCATCGACCTCATTGTCGAGCTTATACGGGAGACGTCAGAGGCACCATTCAAGCTGCACGAGACGGCTGGACCGCTGTGCAAGCTTCTGGTGCACAGTCCGAGCCACGAGGTGCAGGTGATCAGCTATCGGCTGCTGAGTGGGGCTATTCGAGAGCATGTCAAGGAGCTGGTCGTCGAGTCGGCCGTGGACCGAGAATCGTTGGCAACACAAGAAGGACAAAAAAAGTTGAAGCTCCCCGAGGATCTCGTTGCCAACATCAGCGACAGTCTCAGCGGACAGCTCAATTTGCTGATGGAGGAAGAAGCTGCGCGTCGCACCGCCTTTGGCTACTTCCTCTCCTGGATAGCGGTGTTCGAGCACTTCGAGGGAGCCTCGCTGTCGGTCAAATCTGCATTCCTGGGCGAGATCGAGAAGCGCAATCTGCTGGTCGAGTCGTTCCTGCCTACGGTGTTTGCGCTGGTCGGATTGGCTGATGAGAGTCGACGACCATTCGATCCGAGCCGTTTCGCTCTGGAAGAAGTGTTCCTGGACCAGATCGATGCCGAGTCGTCGCTTACGGTTCTGCAGGTGTTGGCAGCGCACGTCTACCTGCGTGCACTCATCCACATGCCCACCACCATCCGCGGCTGGTGGGTCGACATCAAGGACCGACAGCACTCGATGCAGATTGCCAGCTTCACCACGCGCCACTTGTCGCCGATCATTGCCAACCGCGAGCTTTCGCACCTGCGCGAACCGGAGGCTCTCTCCAAGCTGCAAGACGAAGCGCTCTCGATCAAGATCCTCTCGACCAACGAGGTGATCGCCACGTACGTCGTCGACGAGCACCCCATGGAGATCGGCGTCAAGATCCCTGCCGACTTCCCCTTACACGGCGTCGAGATCCGGGATATCCAGCGTGTTGGCATTACGGAGGCCAAGTGGCGCTCGTGGCTCCTCGCCGTGCAGCAGCTGGTTACGGGCCAGAACGGTCTCATCTTTGATGCGCTCAGCCTGTTCAAGCGGAACGCAGAGGTGCAGTTTCAGGGCTTGGACGAGTGTGCGATTTGCTACTCGATCATTTCGCCCATGGACAGGAGTTTGCCGACCAAGCCGTGCAAGACGTGCAAGAACAAGTTCCATGCCGGCTGTTTGTTCAAGTGGATCTCGACTTCAGGCGCTAGTACGTGTCCCTTGTGCAGGTCCATTTTGTAGGCTCGTTTGTAGGGGCAAGAGTCAGGGTTTGGTATCATGTCAAATAACAAAGCGTTCGAGGATGTGCCGGACTCTGTGAACGTGAGAGATCCTTGCTTGGATGTTCTGATTTACCGTCTGCTGCGCCGGGTTCTCGCATTCCCAGCCTCCTCCAGCCTTCGTTTACGCTCTCCGTCGAATCTCGTCGTTCTATCACCCAGCAAGCTAGGCAAAGACGTCGTACGACCCACCACCCTCCCAGCCCCTCTCTGACCTGCATCCGTCGGCTTTGCATGTGTCCGCGGCGGCAAAGAACCACACTGGGACTCCTGTTCAGACTGGGTTTCGTCTTCCTCTTGCGTCGCTGACGACGCTTGCGAAGCCTGCGTAGCCACAACTGGCGTACCATTGGGCAGGGAGGTGGTGGACTCGATGGTGTCGTGTTCGGTGGTACTGACAATGATCGAGTCTGATGTTTCGACTACCGCTTCTGGATTGAGAGCTCTTTGTGGGTGCAGAGATGCTTGTTTTGCTGGTGGCGATGCAACACGCGGAGCGCGGATTTGCATGCTCGACACCCCGTCGTCTGTCTCCGCATCTCCATCGTGCCTCATACTTGAGTGAACTTTTGGATGCCGTGGCAGCGCCATCGACTCGTGTACAGGCTCCTGAGGCGCAGATTGAGACACCGCAGAGGACGCGCTCTCCTCGACCAAGCTCTCCATCCTCCGCAGTGCACCAGTTGCATCTTGCGCAAGAGCAAGTAGACGCTGCTCAAACGGCGCCAAAACGTGCTCGTCGAGCTCTTCCGCTCGCAACACTGCACATGCTAGCGCAGTAAGCTTTCTCTGACCTTTTGCCATGGCTGAAAAGTCGCGCGGTGCAGCTTCGACGATCGTGATCACGGAGCCGAGATGCGCTTGCACGGCAGATGCTTCGATGACGCTGTTCAGCGGGCGAGTGGCAAACAGCACACCGGTGAGCTGGAGGCTCAGCAGCGCGTTATCAAACTCGGCCTCCTGACTCGAAGTGGTGAGAAACAGGTTTTGAAGTTCGAAAGTGAGCTGTTTCGTCAGCTCGGTGAGAGGCGTCGATAGCGCCCTCCATCCGTTAGCCAGGGAACCAGCTGTACAACTTGCATGGCTTTGTACTCCAATCGACGATTCAGCCCCAACCGGATTGTGGTAACCCAACTTTGCAAAGTGTCGCAGTATCAACTGCAGCGCAACCGTCCGGTCCTGCGACGTTGAAAGCGACACGAGCTCGACTTCTTCGCCTATCGCTGGTAGTGGTGCCAGCATTTCGATGAACGACGTCAAAATGCCGCCTAGGGCGCCTGCCTTGTCTTCCTCTTCCTCCCTAGCCGCTGCGCCCGCATTGACAATCGGTGCGTGATCGACGATCTGCGAGCTCCACAACGGCGGCAACACCCCCGTCTCCCTAAACCAATGCTCTTCGACCTTTTGCGCTTCTTCGGCCATCGTCCGCCTGACCGTTTTCCACATCTGAACATACGACGCGTCGGTGCGATGGAAAGGGACATTGAAGTAGTGGATGAGGACGTTGAGGTATCGACTTGCGAGGTCTTCGGAGAGTGCGGTGGACGCTTCGTCTTCATCACCTTCAGCAGCGGATGGCTGTGAGTGCTGCGACGGTTCCACCGCTGGTGGCGACGGTGTTGCTGCTGCATGATACCCTGGCCCTACTGCAACCGTGTGCGTCACCGCAACCGTTGGTGAAGCGCATGCGTTGTCATGAAATGGCCCCGCATGGCCAGCCCGCGTTGGCGAGGAGAGCGATACTTCATCAGTGTGCATATCGCAGCGCACGACCGCCTCGCCCATCCACACCTGCGTCTCCGCAATCTGACTGTGATCCGCATCGTAGTCGACGCTGCTTACACTAACGCCTGTCTTGCTCTGCGTGCTACGCAATGACTCCTCGACCGCACCGTCAAGACCTTCCGGCGGTTCCTCAATCCCCGCTGCTCTCCTCCAGCGCTCGATTTCAAGCATCGCAGCCAAATTGCCCGCCATATTCTGCATCATCAACCCTTTGAAGCTGATGCCTCTCAGCTTTGATAGTCTTTCCAGCTGCCCGGCATCGAGGCTCTCGCTCACGCTCTCGGCGTGTCCGTTGGCGTTGAGACTCGCACTCGCTGCCCGAACAGCTTCAGTCGATTCACCGGCATCACCACTTCGTTTGGCTTGCGCCTGCTCGTGCGCCCTCGCCAGCTGCTCCTCGTAAAAGCTCCACCTCTGATTGCCGAGCAACAGCAACCCTTCATCTGCCATTTTGCGACGATCATCGGCGCCGGCGAGCAGATGCCCAAATAGGTGGTGGAGCAGATAGTAGTCAAGGCCACCCTTGGGGTCCAAGATGGTATTCGGCGAGACGGTCTTTGGACGGAAGAGGCCGACGAACATTTGCAGTTCGGGCAGCGTCGAATGTCGCTCTATTGGGACTAAGAGTGCCTCGGGCCACGCGGTCTCATGTTTCTGTGCGGCCTCCAAGCGAAGTCTGGTGTCTTCTAACATGGTCGGCCACTTGTCGGCCGCGATCTGAGCGGGATTGACGTACACGAGCAACGGCTCTGGCTGTGAGCGAGGTGGCCCCCACCTGCGTGCTGCATCAGGACTGCTGCTGTCGATCTGCGAATGAGCAGCCAATGCTTCCCTGGCCAACAGCGGATCCGCAGCGGCCGAGTACCGAGACGCAAGGTCCTGAACTGCAGAACAAACATTCCGTTTTTCGCACGCGTGGAAGCGAGTCTTGCCTCCGTCTCGGGTGACGATGTCGGCGAGGAAGGGCGCTTCAGTTTGCGCAGCCTTGTACATGATGTATTTGAAGCGGTCAACGTGGATCTTGCATCCGAAGGCTTTGGCTGTGATGATGAGCATGTCCTCGTAGCCCCAGGTCCAGCAGTTGAGAAAAAAGACCGTGGCGGGAGGGTACATGCGCATAAGCGTGACCATGTCCAGGCAGGCCTGGTGCTTGGAGGGCACTTTTTGGTGGCAGAGGAGGAGCTCTGTGTCGAGATAGATGTTGCGGAGACGCAGCTGCGTTCGATGGCTTGGCTTGCTGTTGGTTGCTGGATCAAATTTAAGCAAACCATTTGTATCAGAAGGGCGGTGAGGCGGTGGATCTTGGAACGGCGAGTCTAGTCGTGACTGCGAAAAGGTTTCATCTTCTCGAAGGGATGAAGAGGCGTTGCTACCTAGCGAATCGATATGATCAGCCCAGTCATCCCTCTCGACAAGGTCATACTGTGCCGTTGCACCACCCTGCTTGCTCCAACAGAGGTACGGCGACAGAAATGGATTACGAGTAATCGCCTCACACCACCACTCCTCTGCTCGCATATCACCTGTATGTAGCACCGCCCCTTGAGCACCCTGTATCAAAAATAGGGCGCCGCCAAACATGTGGTTGCTCTCGATCAGCGTCAGTGTCACACTGGACGTAGGAGTATACTGCACCTTGGTGGGTACGTTGAACGGCAACGCATGAAGCAGATCAAGACTAGTCGACTGGTATCCGCACAGCTTCGCTTTCGCCGTGGCATGGTCGCCTGTGACACGAAGATGAGCATACGGCCGCACAACACCAACGTTCTTGGCGTGCGTACCATCGCGGTCCTTCTCGATGCGCGTTTTTTGGCGCTCGTACTTGAGCAAGAGCTGTTTGGTGGCGGTGCTGCAGTAGATGGGTGCGGTGATGCCTGGTCGATCAAGGCCTTTGAGGTGGTCTGTGTGGATATGTGTTAGCAGGTAGAGCAGGGGTTTGTCGAAGTGCGTCTGACCGGGAGCAAAGGAGAGGCCGTCGAGGGCGGTACCTGCTTCGCTGGTAGTCTTGGCAATGGAGCGGCGATGGGCGAGGAGCGAGGCTGGGAGTGGAACGCGAGCTTGATCAAAGTGGTCGACACGAATGCGTGGATACTCGAGGATGTATCCGTGGGAGTTGGTCATTGCGTCGTCGCAGGTGCGGTTGTTCAACTCATGCTGGTTTCCACAGCATGGACTTAGGAGAAGGCGGATGTGGCCTCCTCGAGGCGAGGGCGGGTGTTGATGGAGGTTGAGAGCCTCGACTGCCGTGCTTGCTCGACGTCGACAGATCTCTGCGTCGGCTAGACCCTGCATCGACTAGCCCGCGGAATTCGAGCCTATTGAAATTGGGAGAATTCAAAATTCAAACAGCCAGCCAAACTGATCTTGCCTTATCACCACCACCACCACCACCAACATCAACTTGCTCGATCTCGCCATCATCCTTCACTCAACCCATCTCGTCTTTTCAACGTTCTTTCCTCTGCCCTATCGTCTCTACAGCAGTGTTCGTGCACCATGATTTCCGTCCTCGTAGAGTCGTTCGACCCATTCCCGAGGCATCTGTGCCTTTCGCTGCCGGCACACGCGACTGCGGCCGAAGTTTTGGATGGGTTCAGCCACGTTCTATCCGCCAAGTCATCGACAAGCTTCTCCATCACCCATCACGGTCGTAGGCTGGCTCCTGCCTCAAGACTCTCCGGCTTGACCATCAGCGACGATGCATTCCCCGTCGTTCTGCAACTGAGGGCGCTTCTGCCCGGTGGCAAAGGTGGATTCGGATCCATGCTTCGTTCGCAAGGAGGCAAGATGTCGGCAGGCGCACGCAACACCAACAACGACTCTTGCCGCGATCTCAACGGACGTCGATTGGGTGTCCTGAAAGAAGCCCAGAAGCTCGCGCAATACCTCGAGGGAGAGGCGGAACGAAAGCGACAGATGGACGACGCCCAAAAGAAGAAGTACGCCAAGTTGGAGAAGATACTAGGTCGAGCACCTCGTAGCGAGAAGGACCTCGCCGAGGCTGCTGAAAGGATGGCAGATGCGGGAGAAGAGTTCGACGAGGCCGGTAGTGCCAGTCCTGAAGCGGGTCCTAGCCTTGCCGTGGGTGGTTTTCGTCAGCGCAAGAACGCCGATGCATCGTCTGCTGCTGCTGCAGGAACGAAGAGGAAGGAACGCATCGAAGACTCTCAGTACATCGAGCAGAGTCGCGAGATTGTCGAAAACGTGCGCTCGGCCGTGGCATCGGCCATGAAGAAGAAGAAGAAGCTCAACAAGCCCAAGTCCAAGTCGACGCCTTCTTTGTCTGGCTCTTCTGTGACTGCATCGTAGCGCATCCTAATGCTCATCTAAATCAAGTCATCTAGTCTTATATGCTCCGTCAAGCGGTAGCCCCATTGTTCAAGGGCCAGAGAGCAGAGCACCGGCGAATCTGAACACAATGGTCACAGAAACTGTCCCTTTTCACAAATGAGATTTCACAGCCCATGTACATCGGCTGTGGGATCCTTCTGTATTGGACCCAGATTGATTCTTGTTGTATGTGTTTATCACACGCAGTTGGCAGGCTTCAATTAGCCTTGATGATCATATTGAAGGCACTATTGTGGTCTCAGCCAGCAGAGTGTTATAAGCTTGGGATGGTGGGTTCAGTTGTGAGGCCAGTGATTTTGGTGACAATGATTGGGACCCTGAGAGAGTGACCAGTCCCTGGCCAAGTGGTCTGGACCCCAAGTAGAGGGGGTCAGCAGATTGGGGCAGGCCAGAGGGGACTGCAGCCTTGCCTGGAGCCCCAGGCAGGGGGCATCAGGGGGCAAGGAGTGCCCTGGATGCCTCAAACATCCTTGGAGAGCTTCATCATTGTATTTTATTCTACATTCACTAGTAGGACAAAATCCAAGACCTTACTCGAGAACCTTGTGCTCCAATACCATAGCCAACAGCATCCTGGGTTCCAAGCATCTGGTGTATTACCCTTGGCCTCCAAGGAGAACCAACCAATCCCACCCTGTTCATTGACACCCACTGCTCCCCTTGGAGGTTACCAGACCCCAAGGGCCTAACAGGCATCATCAGCCTGCAAGATTTGCATAGCAATGCAGGTGTTTCCGGTCCAGCCTGTCTCATCTGCAGCAGCAGCCGCCTGAGAAATTTCGCGGCAGTCCTGCATATCGTCCTGCATGTCAGAGTTAATATTGCGCTCGTGCCCCCCCACACGCACACATCAGCGCTTCCGAACCAGTTCGACCCTTGTTCTCATCGACTCCCTCGTATCTTTCCACTCTGTCCATCCCTGTTTCGAGTCAAGGCCGTCAATCACTCTTGAGTGTCGTTCAGCAAGAGAGCTCTGAACGACCCTTTTTCGGAGTTGCTCCGATCTGCGATCCTACACTTATCATGCGATTCTAGAGCGCAGTCTTCATCCAGGCACCGTCAGCGTTGAAGCACGACGTATTGCTGCGCCCGGCTCAATCCTGGAGAAGGGCAATTGGAGTATCGCCGCAATGGCTCTCCCTTCTGCCGCCACACATCTACCACGGCAATCCAAAAGCTCAAAGTCAAGATTACTCTATACAGCGCTCCTCGGATTGACGACGCTATGCACGACCCTCGCGAGCCCCCCGGTGGAGCCGTTATCGAGCAGACTTACATTCAACTATCACGTCGACACTGATGTCGACTCGCTCGCCACCTACCGAGCCGAGGTCGAAGGCTTCCAGCGATGGAGTCGAGAACGAGGACGCATGCCCAGATCCGACGACAAGCTGCGCGAGCTCGATTGGGGCGATCTCAACATGCTGCATTCTACCGACGTCCATGGGTGGTTTCAAGGCCATCGCAAGCTCTCACCGCCTGAACCCTCGTACTCCGGCGACTGGGGTGACTGGGCATCTTTTGCGTCCAAGATGAGAACCAAGGCGCAGTGCGAAGGCCGAGACCTCCTGCTGATCGATACCGGTGACCTGCATGATGGCAACGGCATCTCCGACGGCTTCCCTCCTTATAACAAAGACGAGCCAGGCGGCAAAGAGGCCGTAGATGGCCATGTCAGCAACCAGATCTTCGCGATGGTCGACTACGACCTGCTCACCATTGGCAATCACGAACTCTACAACTATACCGTGGCTAAGGACGTCTACCACAACTTTGTGCCGCAGTGGGGTGGCAGGTACATGACGAGCAACGTCAAGATTGCACTGCCCTATCCTGAAGCGCCCAACGCAAGCTACGCCCCAATCGGATCCCTCTTCAAAACCTTGGTCACACCCGTGCAAGGTCTCAAGATCATGTCGTACGGCATCCTCTTCGACTTTAAGCTCGCAGCGAAAGGTATCGCCGTGCAATCGCCGGAGGAAATGGTCGAGGAAGAGTGGTTCAATCGCAGCCTCGACCTCGCTCGTGACTGGGGCGTCGACGCCTTTGTCGTCCTCGGTCACATGCCCGTCTCGGGCGATCCAGGCTGGGAGGCCGTCCACTCCAAGATCCGTTCCCGTTTTCTCGACACGCCCATCGCCATCTTTGGCGGTCACACGCACGTGCGCGACTGCAGGATGATGGACAGCCAAACCATGGCGCTCGAAAGCGGTCGCTATATGGAGACCATTGGATTCATGGGCGTTAAAGATCTGCAGAAGCGCAAGCGGGCGGGCGGTCGAGGGAAGGTCAAGTTCACAAGACGGTACATCGACTCGAATCCGAGAAACTTTGCGTATCACCTCAAGCTCACTAGTACACGCGAGCTGGCTACGAAGAAGGGCAGCTTCATTCGTTTTATTATGGACGCCATTTCGGAGGCGTGGAGTCTGTCGCGGCTGCATGGCGTCGTACCGCAGGATTACTATCTGGATCGCGTTCCGTACGGCGACAATTCGAGCCTGCTGAGCCTATTGGCCGATCAGGTGCTGCCGAAGGTGGTACGGCCGTCGGAGAAGTCGCGGCAGAACAAACAGAGTCTGGTGCTGATCAACAGTGGTTCGCAGAGATTCGATGTCTACTCAGGACCGTTCACACGTAACGACCAGTACATCGTTTCACCGTTCAAGGACCGGTTTTTGTATATGGCCGATGTTCCGTGGGGGGTGGCCAAGCATTTGCTCGATGGCCTGCTGACGTTCAAGAGGGGAACTGTGGTCGAGGTGATGCAGGGCGGAACGCAGTATTCCGACGGGGATGCGTTGCTGCGATATGGAAGCGGCTTCATGGAAGATATTTTCGTGCGCTGGCAAAAGTCGCAGTGGTTCAAGTTCTTGCAGGCCGAGCAGGCGGATCGACAGCGAGCCGCTGCCGCAGCCGATGGCGAAACGGGCAACTTTACAAATACAACGATCAAAAGCATCGAAGAGCTCGAGGCGGAGGAAGACGAGGAGCTGCTCAAGTTTTTCCACAAGTACGACTCGCTCGATAAGCCCTCCCTTGGATATCGAACCGTCGACCAATGCGGGGGTTTGGGCGACGACACATTGCATTCGCCGATACCGTTCTACCCGAACCAGCCGGAGTACGTCGCCTCCAACCCGGAACCGCTGCCGCAATCCGACGATGCGCTGGTCGATGTAGTGTTCGCTGACTTCATGCGCAAAGTCATAGTGGAGCTGCTGAATCGGTACGATGTCGAGCGCAATGGAACGGGGCGGTACAGTGTGGATCAGCTGCAGCGCTGGGGAGATGTTACGACCCAGCTGTTGTATCCGAGGTTTGCCGAGCTCGAGTGGCAGCCTGCGGAGGGGGCGTTGAAGGCGGTGAATGCTCAGGCTAGACGAGCCGGCAAGATGGGGTATGCTCCGCTCGATAGTGAGCCTGATTACGATTATGAGGAGCTGCAGCAGAGGCAGGGGCATGTGGACGCTATGCAGTCTACGACTTATAGTGGCTCATCGGTCACGGTGGCATCGTCGACGCAGGATGAGCTGCAGCCATCTACTATACAGTCACGCAAATAGATTCTTTCTCGGCATTCTCTTTAGCAGTCAAGCACATGTCTCGCATCTTTACGCTCTTCTCCAGACTTTTGCATGCAATCACACCATTTTCAGTCCGATGTGATTAGGATGAGGCACGATATCTTATGGAGGATTGCGGATGTTCGGATTCTAGACCTTCTTGCCGGACTGATGAGCGACCGTCCCCTCATGGGTGAGCTTGACGCTGGGTCTAGCGTCCATCCTCTTCATCCAGTCCGCCAGCCATGGGAATGTAGGGCTGTCGCCGCTGACGAGACCGGCGGCGGGGCTGGCTCTCAGATCGTCCAAGATGGGAAACAGGAACAGATCCGCCCAGGTCACCTCGGTGCTCTCGCCGCCCAAGATCCACCCTGCCCCGTTGGCGAGCTTGATGTTATGCGACTTGGCCTGCGACTCGACAATCTCGAGCAGCGTATGGATCCGCGTGAGCCCGGGCTCGAGGGCGACGTTGATTGTCCCCGCGTCGGCGCCATTTTTCTTCATCTGGGCTGAGGGCTTGATGAATCCGCCCTCCAACGCGGGGAAGATGGTCTGCGAAAAGCTCGACACGAACCCGTCCAGCCTTGCCCTCAAGATAACGCTCGCTGCATCCACGGTTCCACCCGAAGAGCGGAGGGCAGGCGTGAGCGCTCGCACACCTTTGGCGGAGTGCGCAGCCAGGGGCGCAAGGTACTCGTCGATGTACCGCCGGATGGCGTTCGACTCGTGCAGCGTCACAATGTCGTCCGGTTTCGTGTACAGTCCGTCGGGCCGATGCACGAGGACGGGAAGCAGCCCGTACGGGCTGCGGGATTTGATGTCTTCCGAATGCGGGGCGCGGTGGACTTCGATGAAGTGGATCCCGAGTTCAAAGAGGCCGAGCTTGATCGAGCGTGTAAAGGTCGAGGCGGGAATGCCGAAGACCTCGACCACGCCAATGTCTTCCGGCGCACCGCTGCGGTCTGGAGTTGTCATCGTTGTGGGCGGAGAGGAGAGGTGATGTGATGGTGGGAGGAAGGAGCGGGTGGAAAGGGAAGCAGCGAAAAGTCGAGGTGGAGGAGAACGCAGTGAAAATGCGCACGGCCTTGCACCTGAGAGACATCCGGCCATAACACCCCACGTCTGAAACCATGTCTGCCGGCGGTGACGAAGGAGGTTTTGTGCCTCATTAGCACGTGCACGAGCCACAGTTTCTCGTTCAGATCGCTTGTCCCACTAAATTAGTGTACGTGCTTTGACTAAGCTTCCAACAGGAGGGAACAGGAAGGTTCGCACCAATGATGAGCTTGTTGATCACCCCCGGTACAGAAGACGCCGTTTCACCACAGTTGGCAGCTCTCCCATCCAACCGTCAAATCTTCACGAAGGTCACAACTCTCAGATTGCAGGCATCGACGACCACACGAAGCAGACTTAAGACTTGGTACGGCAGGATGACATTGTCTCATGTACAAAGAGTGGCCATCACTCTCACAAATCCCAATCCAATTCGTCATCCAGCTCCTCCTGGGTCTTCTGCCTCCCCGAATCCCTGATACTCTTCTGTCTCGCTCCAACCCCTTCCTCCTCCTCTTCCTCTTCAACCCCTTCCTCGATTGTATCCGGCTTCTGCGCACCCGGATGCGTGGGTGCACCGGGCACCTGTGACCTGTGAATCGCCCCGACCGCAGTGAGCAACAACTCGATATCCTCGCACTTGGTCTTCATTCCATCCAGCCCGATCTCGGGACGCAAACCTACGACCTGACGGTGAAGCTCGCCGTTGCGGTAGATGAGCAGTGTGGGCAAGTTGCGGTCTGGGTAATTGGGAATGCATTGGTCGCCGACGATGCTGACGAACTTGGTGGCGGGGTACTTGGCGGCGAGGGTGTCGAGGTAGGCAGCGAGCAAACGACATGTGTCGATACCATCCTTATAGAGAAAACAGACGACTGCGGTGCCACCTTGACGCTGTTTGTCGGCCTGGCTCGCTGCATTGTTGCCGTGGTTCTGCTCTTCGTCATCGTGTCGTCGCGCATCGGGATGCGCATCTGGGTCTTCTTTGCTTGCCTCTGTGACTTCTCGTGTGTAGTCCGGTCTGCTGATGGGGTAGACTCGTCCAAAGCGTGCGTTTTTGGATTCGGCTCGGAGCTGCGACATGCGCTGACGACGGATCTTCTCGAGCAACTTCTCGTCTTGGTCGTCCAGTTGGTTTTCCAGCTCGAGGTCGAGATCGTCGACGGTGGCTTGTTTGAGGGCTTGTGTTCGCAGTTGGCTCGCGGAAGGAAGTTCTGGTGAGGGAGACCGCGACGGCGGCTTGGGAGGGATGATGGCGTGCGCTCTCAATGCATCGTGGAACTCGGTGTCCTGGGTAGGGTCTACCTCGGCCTGCATAGTGAAGCTTGCTTGGGTGTGTTGAAATTGAACAAGTAGACGATCGATACCAATACAGTCTGAGCGCCCTTCCGTGCGTTGTTCGCACACCTCCCAACCACAAAGCTGTGCAGCTCCCGAAATCCGAGCCTTGCGTGTCGAAGAAAATTCCTCGGACGCGCCCTCGCTCAGACAGGGGTCGCTCTCGTTTCTCGACAAGAGGACCCTTGTTGAGCAACAACAGCTTAGGCGAAACAAACACACGCTCACCCCTTTCTTTTCAGGCGACGCAGCTGGCGTGGCTCACTACTGTATATCCACAGTCGAGTCCATCTGCGCTTTTCGTCTTTCCTTCACTCGTCTTAGTCACGACTGACTCGCCGAAAAGCAGCATCCGACCCACACAAGCTGCCTGCATCAACCGAATAACACGGCTCTCGCGTGTGCCTCGGCTACCACGTAGCAGTGACAGCAGCATCACGGCAACGTCTCGATGCATTTCGTATAATCTGCGCGCCGGACAGACTCGGCCAGACAACGTCGACGAAGCATCGCGAAAGTGCACATAGCGTCGCAGGAGAAGAGCCGGCCTCATGTTCGCTTCACACATCTAGAGCTTCCGTCAGGACGAGTGGGTTCTTTTGATGACCACCTCTCCTTCCCATCCTTGAGCAAGGAATAGACAAAATGCCAGCTTTCATGCGATCATCCAAACCAGCCGTTGCGACACTTGCGCCGCAAGCAGCACGACCCTCTAAGACGCCAACAGCCAAAACACCAGCTTCTCTTTCATCCCCGCCTCCAAAAGGCGACTCGAGCTCTGCTGCCAAGCTCACGCAAGAATCGTTTCATGTGCTCCATCAATTCCTTGCCTATGCCGATCCAGGATCAGCCAGCCTTCTCCCCCTCACCAGCAACGATGACGCCTCATCGTCGATACCCGCTGCACTCGAGCCAGAGATCCCGATACCCGAATGGAACATCCTATATACAACCACATCCCCACCAGCCACGGCCGGTGGATTTGCATCTTCCATCACCGTCCGCTCCCACCCCGATCCAAACCGACACCTCTTCAGCGTTCAGTCTACGCTCCCTGGCGTCACAGCGAGACAGTTCTGGTCGCTCATGGCAAGTGCCGAGAATCGGAAACTGTGGGACAACACTGTCGAGGAAGCAGCTGTCAAGCGGTGGCTATCCAGCGAACCTCGTCCTTTCCCGGAGGATGCGTCTGCTTCCAGCAGATCATCAGAGACAGCTCGAGCTGTAGCTGCCCGCGTCGAGCTCCTCCGCTTCGGAAGCATCTTTATGGTCGCCAAGGCTCGAGACATGGTCCTTTTGAGTGTTGATGCTCGTCTTCCGCCCAAACCATCTACTTCTGGCTCGGGCACAGAACAAGCCCGACTCCGACTCGTCTCCACATCGCAGAGTGTCGTCGATCCCAGTCTGCCCCCTCGCAAAGGCTACACCCGCTTCGAACTCAAGACGGGCGGCTTCATGGTCGAGGATCTAGGTGACGACGGCGTGCCTGATGGGTTTGTCTCTTCCAATAGTCCATCCGAGCTCAGTAAGAGCCCTTCGTCCCCTACGTCCAACAAAGGCTCGCACATTCGCAAAGGCTTTCTCGCTCTTGGTCGACGTGGACGATCCAACTCCTCAAGCAGCTCTGGCAGCAGACATCTTCGGCAAGGCTCCGACTCTGTCGATAGTACCAGCCACGTTTCCGCTCCCATCCGCGACCCTCGCGGGCCAGCGGTGTGCATCACTCAAGTCTCTGATCTCGGCGAGATGGCTGCTTGGGTCCCGGCTTCGGTCATAAAGATGGTCGCTTCCACTTTGGTGCCCAGAAGCATTGCCTCCGTGGCCAAAGTCGCCAAGACGATGCACGTATCGCCTGCTTTATATCGCGAATTTGACCCGCGTCCATCCACCGATGCGGACACGGTGGCCGAGAATCTCGGGCAAGGTAGTGGCACATGGTACAAGCACAGGACGCTGCCCGCCATGGTAGGACACGGTGTCCTCTGCAAACCTCGCTCTGCCGTCGAAAGCAAGCAACCAGCGCCCGAAGTGCAGACGCCTTCCACTCCAGAGCGTGGTGCGACGACTCGTTTGTCTGATGTGCCAGAGTTCCTCGCCACGCCGATCAAGCGCGAAGTGCCCAGCACCCAAGAGAGCGAAATCGCGCTGCAAGCAACGCCTGGTGAAGCGGTGGCTGATGAGGACCAAACCAAATTCCTCACCCCGGTTTCAGCGCCAGCACAACTCAAAAGCACGCTCCCACCACGCACGTCCTCTCTCCCCGGAACGCCGATGATCGACCGTTCTGCGGTCTCCTTCACTGGCTCGTCGCCCAGCAAACCGACATCACCGGGCAGCCCGCTGTCGCGCCCTGCGATGACACTTGATCTGCAAAGCCTGGCTCCGCCTTCCTTTGCACAGAAACGGATGCTCAAATCATCAGGAAGCGCATCCCCCGCTTCTCCAGGCATGTTTATTTCCGCCGACTCTGACATGGGCGCGGACGACCACATGTCGCACTCTGTCTCTTCGTTGACCTCTTCAGCGCTCTTGTCTCCAGCATCCATGAAGAAGCGCTTCATCCCCATGACCCCGTCCGAGGGTACGGAGACTGTACCCGGCTCGGTTGCTGCCAGCGACTTCGAAGAAGCTGGTCGTGGAGACTATTTGTCGAAAGGCCGAATGGAGGGCCAGCCGATCTACGGGCTTGCGGCTCAGCAGTTCAAACGTGCAACTTTGAATTTGGCGCCGGGCGATCAGCAAGAGATTTTACAGGATGTGTATGATACTGAGGCGGATATGACGCTGCGTCCGGTAGGAAGTGGCTCGCCTTCGACGACGGCGCTGGCGATGAGCCCGGCCGAGAAGCGGTCGCGGCTGTTGTCCGACGAGTACTTTACTGCACATGTCGACGGTGGACGCTGTGGCGATCAGCAGCGCAGTGACAGCTCTTCCGGAGATAGTGGTGGGCAGCGATATGCCTCGAAGCGCGGAGATGCTCACGAGGATGGGGGAAAGGTTCGACATCATCCAACAGCTCCAGGATTGGAGAGAAAGATGCGTCGCCTTTCGTCGGCACTTTTCGCCGAGATGGAACGCAGGCAGAACTCGCAATCCGGGTTCTCGCCTCGATCGTTCACGACCAAACAGCCACTACCTAGCATCGATGTCCAGCGAGATGGGCCGATGCCGTCGCAGCCGAGCAGCGACTTGGTGGCTCTGCTCGCAGACGCGCTGTCCGAGTCGATGCCGTTCATGATTACGGATCAGGTGGAGGTCAAGGAGCAAGCGCGACGGGTGAGTGCGATGCTGCTTGCGGGCTCGGATGCTTTGGCGTTGAGTTTGGCTCCCGGTGCGAGGGACAGTTTGGGGCTGCAGCTGGATGGGTTGAGTACGCCGTCGGAGGAGTCGGAGGCGGCGACGCCTCGTTCGTCGAGTGGGTTTGATAGTGTGGATGGGTCCGTGGTGGGCGGTGGTGAGAAGGGAAAGGGAAAGGCGAAGGAGGTGCGTGGCAAGTATCCGGACAGTTTGGGGGCTCGACCGAAGAAGCCTGGTGCGGGCGTAGGGCTGCGTCGCAGCCGCAAGGTCTCGGTCAATTCGATGGCGCGGTCGATCTCTGTGTCTGCACCGCGCCCTGATGTGGTAGCGACTACGGAGAGTGTCATTTCTGTTCGTGGTGCGTCGGCGAAACAGAACACAGCCGCGGCTGCACAAAGTTCGACCACGTCGTCTGGCTTTACAAACGCCGCCAGTTCTAGTGGCGACTCGCACCTTACGCACAGCACTACCGGCACGTCGGCATTGGGTTCCAATGCGGACCTTGCCGCCTCGACTGCAGTAGAGGGAAAACCGGACGCGACGACCAAAGCGGTGGAGACGTTGCGGGAGCTCGAACGAACGAGTCGACGGTCAGTGCGGGCGGTGAAACGGAACCTTGTGACGAGTGCGCCGAGCATGGCGAATCGAGCGAGAGGAAGTGGGTATGGAGCGCGATTGTTGTCAGGCTTAGCGTACTATAGCGGGTATTCGTGGTATGTTACCCCTGCTCCGCTTCCTGACGGCCCAGTGGCCGGGAAGGTTCAGAGCACCGCTACTCCTGCACCTGCCGGAGTTACAGTAGGCGGAGGAGGGGGCGGTGGCCTCCACCGGCCTATTTCGATCCGGTCTACTGCGGCAAGCGGCCCGCGGATCCCAGCACAGCACTCACTGGGGCGTAAGAGGACAAGAGCGAACTATAAGTTGGAGAACAACGCCAAGCTACATCCTTTCCCTGGGTCGTTGGGAAAACGCACGGGTCAGAGCGTTGCGACTCCTTCGTCCGCGGGCGATAGTGCTGATGCTGCGGGTAATGGCGGGGGCAGAGGTGCACTACCGCCACCCATTACGGGCTTCGGAGTAGGCAGGATGCGCAGATACCCCTCTGGTTCGGCTGAAGACGGTCGGAGAGCGAGTCGGGGTTCGATAGCGGGACAGCGGGGTGGGGTCGAGCTGGTGCATAACGGTGTAGATGGCGTGGATGAGGAGATGGAGGAGGATGAGAGTTGGGAAGATGAGGCAAGCCCCGTTTCGCATTCCTCACCTGACTCAGGCTGATGCGTGGGCGACTTTCTAGACTTCAAATGCAAGCCTCTACATACACAACCAAGCCCACACCGCCTGATCAAAACGCAACTCACTCTGAATCCACCCGACCACTCGTGAAGAAGCGTGCGAAAACAGAATATCTATTACAATGCAAAGACCCCTACTCCTTTCCACCCACAGCCGCCACCGTCGATCCATCTTGCAAACTATCGATCAGCCGCTCGATCGCAATCAGATGCTTCGTCGTATGCTGCCCCCCTCCACCCGCAGCCCCGGTCACAGCCTTGCGCGCACTGACCAAGCTGGGCGTAACCACCTCGATCAGCCGCGCCCTCTGCTGCGGGTTGGCCTTCTCCAAGAACCGTTGCAGCACATAATTGGCAAACTGGTCCTTCATCATAAGCACTGCCGGTGCGATCTTGGTCTCTGGCGCTACCGCACCGTCCGTTCCCCGCCCCACCCCCGGATCCGCGGCAACACCCTTGGGCGTAAGGATCTCCTCCAACAAGTCATCCCAATCCTGGCCACTCGACGTGCGTACCACCTCCTCAATCACATTCGACGCAAACTTGTGCCTGCTCAACCGCAGCACCTCGCCCTTTATCTTACCTACCACTGCGGCCCGATCCCGCTCCTCTCCCCTCGCCAACACCCACTGAATCACATAATTCCCATACTGATGCTGCATCAACCCCACCGCCTCGGCATGCAGCTCGTCCAACAACACCCGCGCCTGCTCCTCCGTAGCATACTCAAACACCCGCTGCAACACCCGACACGAATAACAGTGCGACGCCAACGCCGGCACATGCCCCACAAACGCCTGCGCCACAAACGCGATCCTACCCGCCTCGACACGTTCGACCACCTTCTGCACCACATGATTCGCATTCTGATCCCGCACGCACTGCATGATATGCCCCTCCAACTCCCCCGCCAGCTTCTCCCTCTGCGCAGGCGAAATATAGTCGAACGCCTTCTGCACCACCCGACAGCCATACGTGCCCAGCGACAGCGACAGCACATGCCCCTCCATCTCGCGCGCCAGTATATCGCGTTGCTCATCATTCCCATGCTCGAGCATCTTTTGGATGACATAGTTGCCAAACACATCCGTCATCAGCTGCCGAGCGTGCGGCAACACTTCGTCGAAGAGCGTCTGTTTCTCCACTTCCGTTGCGGTGTCGAGCTTCTCCTGGATGAAACGGCTGCCGTGTTGATCGCTGCTGAACTCGACGACGCTGCCGTAGATGTCGGCGAGCTCGAATTTTCGATTCTTGGCATGACGACTGCGGAACTCTTCGAGCAGCGGGCTGCGCGAGTGGTTGGGCGAGGCTCCATTACCAGCTGGACCACCGCCGCCGAAGCCATTGCCGCCTACTGGGTGGAAGGGAGCACCGCCGTAGAAACCTGCCGCGTTGCGCGCAAAGTGCGGGTCCATAGGGCCTCCGCCCATGCCCACACCGTACCCGCCAACGGGGGGCATGACTCCACCTGGACCCGTCGGCACACGGCGATGGTCGTGGAAGCGTCCGT
Organism: Sporisorium exsertum; assembly: GCA_928724755.1. Taxonomy (NCBI): domain Eukaryota; kingdom Fungi; phylum Basidiomycota; class Ustilaginomycetes; order Ustilaginales; family Ustilaginaceae; genus Sporisorium; species Sporisorium exsertum. The sequence goes on from CAKMXK010000001.1 coordinate 1,135,307, forward strand.
TCCAGGCCATCATGGGACCAGGTGCGCCGCCCATCATGCCGTGCATCGCAGCTTGTCCCGGAACGAACGGCCCTGCTTGGCTGGTCATTCCGAAGGGGGGCCGAGGAGACAAGATGAAGCCTGGGCCAAAGGGCTCAGGGCCCGAGGAGCCCATTCTGCGATGCGGGCCAGAAGCGTAGGGCGACGACTGCGAGAGGCTGGGCGAGCTGCGACTGGCGGGTCCACCTGGAGGAACATGTGAGGCATCCATAGGTGGACTCGTGGGAGGCATCATCAACGCACCCACAGGCATGGCCATTCCGGGAGCTATCATGGGCGACTGAGCGAGTTGAGAAGAGCGTCCATCGACGCCCGGTCCCGGACCGATACCGTATTGCCCAGGTCCCAGCGGCATGCCCGGTCGGACGGCAGAGGCCATGCCTCCTGGAGGACCGAACCCGGGAACGACACCAGAATAAAAAAGCGCCTCTCCGTTGCGCATCGACGGGTTGAAGTGAGGGGCCAATGGCGCCGGTCCAAACGAGGGGCTCTGTGGCGTGGAACCCTGCGAGCCGGGGGATGCAAAGATGGCACGCCCTGGCATGGTTGGTGCGTACGGATCGGGCGTGGTGCGATACGATTCGTAGCCGGACATGTCGGCCGGAGGCATGCCGGGGAGCATGCCGGCGACGCCCGGGAAGCCATGCGAATATGCATCGGGCGAGCGAGCGCCGCTTCCAGGAAGGTAAGGCGACGGATGCATGAACGCTTCACCGGGGCTGAAGTGGGGTGGAGGGAAGGAGCCTGAGGGACGCGGGGCGTGATGACCCCCGGCGCCCACGAAGGCGGGCGGTGAACTGTAGCCATGCTGTTGTGGTACGGCACTGGAAGGAGCAATGTTTTCCGTGGCGATGGTGAGCGAGCCAATGTCGTCGATCAGTTGTCCGTCTTGAGTACTGGCGGCGGGCTGATCGGAAGGAAGTGGATCGTCGTCATCGCCACTGTGCCTTGCCTTGGAAGCGAGATGACTCGGGTCGAGGGTGGCGGATCGAATCGGAGCACGTTTTGGCACAGGCGCCGCTGGTTTCTTGGTGCTGGTGGGCGATACAGAAAGCATCGTATCGTTGGTTATCTCGGCTGCAGCTGCGTCCTTGACCGTCGACGAGGGCTCGATGGGAGCTGTCGATGGATTGTTGGCAGTGGCGCGCTTGACTGCGCTCGGGCTGGACACAGCCGAGTCGGTGACAAGCTCGGCAGGTGGTGGTCTCGAAGCGAGATCATTTGCCCATGTGAGTGAGCCGGAGCGGGGTAGAGACCAAGCAGACGCGTCCTGTGGGAGCAGAGGCGAGGGTTGAAAGATGGGAGCGTTGATAGCGGCGTCCTTGGCATCGAGGGCAGTGGGAGGGGGACCGCGGCGGGGGGTGCTCACGTTGGAAGTGGCGGCAGTAGTAACGGCGTCGCCGTCCATGGTGGATGGTGGCCGAGCGTTCCAGACGGTGGTAGGGCTACTCGAGGTGGGGGCAGCTGCAGAAGCGTCGGACCAGGGTGTCTGATCTAGGTTGGACATAGCGGCGGCAGCAGAGGCGGCAGCGGACGGGCCAGTGGTTGCCGAGCGTTGTGGTGTGAATGAACCGCGTATATTGCGTGGCGAAGTCGAGTCTGAGCCAATATCAGCAGCCTTAGAGAGAGCGCTTGCAAATGAGGGCGGCGAGTCTGATGTGTTTGGATTGACACTGTCGGTAGGCGTGAAGGAGGACAGAAGGGAGAGATTGACGCTACCACTGGCGCTGCGCCTCGTGACGGGACGCGAGGTTGTGGAAGTGGAGCCGATGGATGTAGGACGGGCTTGGGAGAAGGATGGGGAGCGATGCTGTACGAAGGAGGATGCTCTACGATCTGCCATACCGAGCAACCAAAGTAGTAGATTGTCGAACAGACTTGTTTAGCGAGTGGAAGACAGGGTCATCTAGGGAAAGCCGTGGCAGGCAATACCAGAGATTTGTCGTGATGGCCTTGATGTGCCGGAGGATGGAGAAAACGGTCGACGGAGCAAGTGGCGAGCAGATGGTTGTTCAGAGGTCGATCGAAGATGTATGGCGAAACAGCAGCGTCGCTTCGGATGGGAGCGAGCAGAGTGGTATCGGGAGCAGATGTCGAGTTGGAGCAAGGCGATACAGTAGGCTCGACTCAGCGAAAGGGCTCAGCGTAGAAGACCAATGAAGGGATGTTCTGGCGTCGATGTGCCGGGACCGAGGATGCGACGATCTGACAGTGGTTTGACGGGAAGCAGGCACGGACCAAGCGAAGTCGACGGCAGACGAGAACAATGGAAGCAACAACCGAGGATACGATCGCTGAATCAGAGTGTCAATGCCAAACGCCGAAAGGAGGAGGCGGCGAAGAGGAAGAGGTGGGATGAAGGAGACTTTGGTGGGGAAGAAGACGACAATAATATAATTTCTGTTGTGCAGTTCGGGGTCCACGTCGGAACTGATGCGATAGCGCGCCAAATGCGACTGAGCTTCCAAAAATCAAGGGTTTGCCTTCGTCACTTGGCCGTGAAATTGCTGGATCGCCAAAGTGGCTTTCAAGCGGCTGCGCTAGCGATTCGCACAGCCCAAATGCACCAAGTCAGCGAGTCGAACAAGGTAGGTGAGCAGGGCAACAAGCATAGCATTCAATCTTTCGTGGGAGCCTTTAAATCAGACCAGGTCCCCACCACAACGGCGCCGACTGAGCTTTTTGATGCGATTGCGATCTTTATTTTTCCAGATGGAAATTTCCGACCTTTTTTGTGAGACGGCTGAAGGCCGTGCAACTCGAATTTCTTCCAAGCAACACCGCATCTTCGCGCACAACCGGACTTGCCGAATTTTTCGAATGCTTATGGAAACTGGCCCGGGCGCAACAAAAACGTGCGTGGCTCAACGTTTTGACGGTTGCCGCCCAGCCACGGCCAAGGCCACGCACCTCGAGCCGTTGCTTTTTGCTCAAAGCGTCGTCACAGGTCATCGATATGCGATGGCACTTCCAGTGATCTATAATACAAGTACATACAGACCGTTGCTGGTCACGACTCGCTGACGAGATACAGCGTCGATGCACGCAGCCACGCCCAAATCACGCCGACGCTGCAGTACACGCTCACCATCATCAGCGGCAGAAACTCCATTGACGAGGAAGTTAGCGCTGCATCTTCCTTCTGCTTCGCCTTTTGAAGCACGCTGGCTAGCTGAGCGGCGTCTGCAGCAGAGGCTGGCACGGACAGCAAGTCGGCTGATTGTGTCGTCACAGCAGGCTGTGCAGCGTCAAACTCGGCCGGGCTGGCTGTGATTGTGACACCAGCGGCGGATGCAGTGCTTCCATGCTCGCTCGACCCTGTAGACCTGAATTCTATTGGTGTTGGTGTTGCTGGCACATCGATGGAAGTGCTCGCGTTCGGGTCCACGAGGCTCACTGCCAGTGCCGGTACGGATGGTGCTGCAATGTTAGAGGTAGGAGCATCGACAGACGTGGCACCAATCTCGGATGCGGTCGGATCCGATACCGCTGCGACAGGCTTGACAGCTAACGCAACACCGTCCTGCCCCTCACCTTGTGCAAACACCATCGGGTGCACCACCGAAACATACACCTGCAAGGCCACGAAACCCCACAGATACAGCGTCTCGAACCGATGCACTAGAATCCCCACATTCGACTGCACCGGACGAAACACCCTCTTCTGCAGCGGTCCAAACACGAGCAGCGCCCACACGATCGAGTATCCAATCTTGATCGGCCCCTCCTCGGGCGTAAACAGCAGCGGAAAGAGCGAGACAACCCCCGCCGTGCTGAGCAGCACAAACGTGCGGTAGTGCGCATAATCTACTGTCGCAAGGAAAGTGTACGGGATGAGCGGCAGCATAACAGCCTTCTCATGCACGTGCCAACCGAACAGGAACGAGGCAAAGCCGCACAGGCTGACGGAAGCCAGGAAAGATCGATATGTCGGCGTCTGCCACAGCTTGACCATGTACACTGACATGCACGTCAATGTGAGCAGGAAACACGTCGATGGCCGGATCTCGGGGAGGACACCGAACGAGATGTTCTCCACCAGCCCGCGCGAGGCCGAGGCGAAGCCAGAACTGGCTGCCGCATCGTATCGGGCCAAGAATCCTGCTGGGAGAATGGTGCGAAGTGCAGGCATTCTCGGCAGCAGCTTGACCAGGATTCGATCCGCAAACGTCCATAGCGCCCACACGTTCGGAGCCCAGTATGCATGGATCAGACCACGACTGAACGGAAACAGCCTCTGCACCATTTGAGACAGGACGCCTATGGGCCCTGCCTTGTGTCGCAGACCGTCGATGGCAAGTGGAACAACGCTGAGAAAGAAGGGAATCAGGGTGACCACACCGACCGTGATCAGGCGTTCGAAGCTGCGGCCTAGATCGCCGACTCGGCTACCGACGGGGAACACATAAGAACGCAGGAGAAAAATGAGAAAAGGCGGAGCGACGTAGACGTAGATGTGCTTGAGGTTAAGCAGCGAGCTGAACAGGAAGGCGCACCACAGAGGCTTGTCTTCGCGAGCGGCCCATAACGACCAGGCAAGTACGCCAAACAGAAACCCGTTGTATTGGAAGTGTATGTGATCGATGATGATCAGTCCGGGATGCACGAGCAAGCTCGCCGCCAGGAGTTGCGAAGTAGACACTCCCGATGCTGACACGTCATTCTCGTATCCGATCTTCATCCGCCTTTGTGCGCCAAGTCTTGAGTGCGCTAGCAATGCTGCTGCAAGAACGAGCTCGGTGACGACGACAGTTGTACGCATGTAAGCCTTGCAGGACCAGGCAGCATACTCGAGACCTTCGTGTAGGCTCGCGATCAGTGGATCGACAAGCAGGGCTGGTTGTGCGAGCATCCACGAAAAGTAAGCAAAAAACGGTGGATAGTCGAGTGTCCACTGGGACGTTGCTTCAAAGTACCATTCGCGGATGGGTAGCGTGCGCGTGATGGCCAACCAGTTTCGATGCACTTCAAAGTCCGTAGAGTGGTACGTCGGAAAGAGCAGAAGCTTGATGGCAGTGCTGAGAGTGAGCAGCTCCCACTCCTGTCGTTGTAGACCGAAAGAAGTCGTCTTCGTCGTCGTGTCGCCCACGGATGCAACCTTGTCGGCAGCACGCTGTGTGGCGACATCGGTTTCGAGTGCTGCGACGCGTGCTGTTTGGCCTACCACACTCGGCGTGCGAGGTGTTTGTGCCACGCTCATCGGTTCTGTGCGGGCACGCTTTGACGTGAGTGATGTTGATAGCAGCTGGTCAAGAAGCTTTCTTGGTTGCGGTCTGTGCTTCAGGTGTTGGTCTCCGCAAAGCGCGTTGCGGAACCGTGGATTTTATTCATTTATTTATTTTTATTTTTGAGCTGCTGCGCTCCACTTTTTTGAGTCTACGCAGGTTCCAGCAGTTTCGCTGCGCTTGACCACCATCATCTCTAGAACCCCCCGAACGCCCAGCCTGTTAGTAAGCAACGTCATGGCAGATGCAAGCTCCTCCTCCTCCTCTTCGGCAGCGGCAAGTGGCCCCGTCACGCCCCGATTCGACTTCTACCAGACGGACACGGTTGTCACCGTCTCCATCTTTGTCAAAGCAGCGTCTCAAGACAACCTGCAAGTAGACATCGCCGAACGATCGCTCAACGTCAAAGCCGTATCCTCAAGCACTGGCTCGGAATACGTACTACGCATCGACCCGCTGTTCTCCACCGTCGATGTGACGAGTTCGTCGTATAAAGTACTCTCGACCAAGATCGACGTGATCCTGCACAAGGCACAACCGGGCACAAGATGGATCCAACTGCAAGCTGGATCGTCACAACAGTCCGTCGTCTCAGCAGCTACACCCACGTACGCAGCTAGCCAGGCAACTGCCGCCGCTGCCGCTGCCGCCGCCAAACCTGCAGCTCCGAGACCCAAGTCCAAGTGGGACTCGTTCAACCCGGACGCCGACGAAGACACAGCTTCAGCAGGCGCGGAGCAACAGACCAACGCGGGAGACGCAGACATCAACAAGTTCTTCCAAAAACTCTATGCGGATGCAGATGACGACACACGCAGGGCCATGATGAAGAGCTACCAGGAGAGTGGCGGCACCACCCTCTCCACCGATTGGAGCAAGGTCGGCAAAGGACCCGTCGAGGCTCAACCGCCAGACGGCATGGAGGCGAAAAAGTGGTAGCTGCTGCCCCGCATCGCTACCCTCTCGCAATCTCAAAGACCATTCATGCTCTCAAAACGCAAATGGATGGGTGAGATAGTGCAAATGGATTGAAGTTTCCTGTTGTGAAAGTGTGTATTATGCTACTGAGTTGCCGAGGCAGAGGTGTTGTTGCCTGATCTCGCGTCACCGCTCTTCGGTCCACGAGCACCGCTTGCGCCAGCTCTTCCGCTACGACCTCCGTTAGCACCGCCTTTGCCGCCCCGTCCGCCGCTGCCGCCTCGTTGCTGTTGCTGCTGCTGCTGCTGCTGCTTTTGCTGTAAGTATTTTGTCTTTTTGCTCTCTTGAAGAATAAAGCCGTCTTCGTCCACCTTGGGTCCCTTGGGCGCCTTCGGTGGACCTGCGGCTTTACCGTTCGCGCTTCCGTTACCGTTGCCATTGCGAGCACCTGCACCGCCCTTGGCCCCACCGCTGTTCTGCTTGCCCTTCTTGGGTTTGGGCGATAGCGGTGCTTCGCCAGAGCTAGCAGCAGCTGGTTTGGCCGAGGTGCTCGCCTCGGGCTCGGCAGCTGTCGGTGTACCGGGCGCAGGCGTGACAAATGCAGAAGTGGTGCTGGATGCAAGTGGCTCAAACACGGGCGCTTCTCCGAGATCGTCGTCGTCCTCTTCGGCCATGGCTGCCCAGTTGAGCTTGGGTTCTGTTGCAGTCGCGCTCGGATCCTTGACAGTGGTGTTGATGGGCTCTTGAACGGCGGAAGCAGCGGATCCATCTGGTTTGCCCGAGGTGGTGCTCTTGTCGCCCAGAATGATTCCAGCTCCTCCTTGCTCTCCCTTTTTGGTCTCGATGGCACTTGTGGCAGGTACCGTCGATGGCTGACCTCCTTCAGGCTCAGCGGCGGATCCATCGAGGATCTCGCTGGCCTGGATGAAGGAGACGGGGGCTGTGCTTGGCGAAACCTTATCCAAGGACACAAAGTCCTTGGGTGGACCATCGAGACCGGAAGCCTTGGGCTCGATTGCGCTCGTTGCTGCTGCGGCTGGAGGAGCGGTGAGCTGCAAAATCATGGATCGAACCGTTGCAAAGCTGACATCGGGAAGAATTTCCTCCTTGGATCCCACTTCGATGTTGGCAAGCACTTCTAGAGCGTCGCCTCCTCCACCTTGGAGCGGTCCATTGGCGAGCTGATCGTACAATTTTGCGAGCGCGGCCACCTGTTGGCCTGTTGACATTTCGAGCGCTGGAGGCATGGTGCGTGAAGGGGCAAACGTGGAAGGGCCGGCGGGGTTTGGGTGGAAGAGGTTGAAGAGGTGGAGAAATTGAAGCAGCAGGACGAGGTGAGCCTTGCTATCTGACTTGGAAGCTGCGCTGGAAGTGGACGAAATGGCTTCCGCCTGCTGCACTTTGTTGAGCAAGCTTTTGAGCTCGTCGATGGCGACAGTGATGGTCGCATTTTTGCTCTTGGACGTCAGCTCGTCGATACGGTCGCTGATGACCTTTTGTGCGGGTGTTGAAGCGACTTTCGACTCGGTGGACGCCTGAACAGCATCGACGGCGGCAACAGCGGCTTGGGCCTCGGCCTGTTCTGCAAGGTCTTGGCTGGTCACTTTGAGTCCGTTGGCGACCTGCTTGGGGTTTTCTGGTGCCTTTTCGATCAGTGCCGCTGAGATGGCGTCGGGGACTTTGACAGTGGCGGCATCCTTTGCTGCACCGCCCTTGCCCTTTTTGCTGGACTTGGATGGTGCAGGTGGGGGAGCACCGGGCACGACGCGGCGTGTTGGCTTGTCAGCTGCGCCTGGAACGGTACGAACGGCCATGAGGAACGAGTTGACGCTGCAATGCGAGATGGAACGAATCGACGTGGAACGAAAGTTGGGTGCCTTGTTGGTTGTAGAGACTGATCCTCCCTGCTAGACGAGAGTCAAATGCTGTGTCCTCTAGAGTCCGAACCGGTCTTGCTTGCTGTGCCGTGCACCTGATTGTTTGGTGGCAGTGTGTGTGAACCGAGGAGCGACAAAGTTTGCTGTAACTTGTCTTCAACCTTCAAGGAACGTAAGCGACTTTGCTTTGAAACGGATACCGAGATGAATGTGATGGGGCTGACGGAAGGAAGAAATTGAGATGAAACGATGGAAACAATTTGGTGCGGCTCTGTACTGTATCGCGCCACGCAGCAAGACGGAGAAAAGACTCCACAAGACCTGAATTTAATTTTATACGGCCGATTTGCGATCAGGATAAGGAACTCGATTTTTTGGGCCTTCTTTTTTTGGTGGACATCTCACACATTGGCCCGTGCAGAGGCTTTCTTGTGTCCGAGAACCGCGCTCGTGACCCGTTTCGACTATCTGCTCCTCGTGGCAACAAGGAAAGGAGGCGGCGGTCGATACACATCACAGACTCAAGATGGGGGTTCAGATCTGCAAGCTTTTGCTGGAGGTGGGCAGCCTTAGTGATCGTCAACGCAGATGCCCGCAGAGGACGCCGACGAGCTTTGCGTCATGAGGCGTGTGTGACGTTGGATGCAGACGTGCATGTTTGGCGGTGAGATCAACGGCGGACGATCAAAGCATGTCAAGCGGTGGTCGTGCATAATGATTAAGACGGGCAGCCCGCGCCTTTTTGTGCCTCCCGTCTTGTTCCCGGCTCTGCCAACACCTACGGGAGCTTACCAGCTCGCCTGAATCTGACACGCAATACAGTATGACAGGAAAGAAAAGCACAGTGCCAGCAGGCTGTGTTTAAAGGCCGCGGCTCAACCTTGATCAACTGGCTGGCAGAAAATCGAAAAAGGCACACCGAGACTGAGAGACTCTTGACCTGCTCTCGTTCTGCAGCCGCGATTTCTGATTCTTTGCATTTTGCAAATTTAATCAGCTTTTCTTTGCTGGAAACGGTGTTTGCAAATTAACTGCGCCTTTTCTACATCGCAGACGCAGACGCAGCTTTTGCCGTTGAGTCACCATCACTATCGTCGTCGTCGTCAGCCTTGCCCTCACCCCCACCATCACCATTGCTGCCGCGATCAACCTTGTTCTCGCTGCGAAGCCACTCTTGCAGGCCCGTTGCTCCCACTGTTCGCGTCATCACGCTAGCTCAAGCTCTTGATCACACGCTCCGTTCACGCGCAACACCACTTTGACGCCAGAGACAAACAGCTCTCCAGCTCGGTCTATCTGCGAAAGGCATTGTCACATCGACGGTTACTTCCTACCCTCTCTACTTTTCATCACGCACGTCTGTTGCACGCGCGATCGGCAATCGCCACAGACTTGATCCTCGCAACACTTTGCGGCCATCGAAACACTCTCATCGGTTGTCGCATCGTTTCGTCTCAAATTCGCAAGCCACGCAACGGAAGTCGCTCGATATATCGGAAGTTGGAAACTCGACGCTGCATCGTTGTCTGTCTCCACTAGACTCTTAGCTGCGCTCAGTTTCTTCGACACGATAGACTCAGAAGCTTCAGTATTTCCGACTGTTGATTGGCAACTGCTCCAATCTCGACGAATCCCGCTGCTTTGCTCACCGCACATCCCAAGTCATGGCTTCCAACATGCTTCGAGGCTTGTGGCCTTCGGGCCCAGCCGACCAGACCACTCCCAAAGCATCCAGCTCTCACTCGAATGGCGCCGCCGAACGCAATCCTTTCGACAACATGCATCCCCCTGCCATGGTCAAGCAGTCCTCACGGTCCTCTCTCAACTCGTCCATCATCAACAATCACATTCCCGGTGATGTCACTCCTGGCCTGCGCACACCCGGCGGCATCACATCGCAATCTGCCATCCCTACCACTTCCATCTCGCTCAGCGATCCAGATTTCACGATGAAGCTGCCTCCCGCAAAACCCAAGAACGATCCCGCTCAGACTGCCGCCACGTCAGCAAGCAATGGAGTAACTCCAGCATCCGAGGCAGCTGCCACTTCATCTGCTTCCTCTTCCAATGGCGCCATGAGCAACGTCAGCACCAGCTCTAGCCAGAACAAGACACGCAACACAACGGCTCCTCGCGGCCATCTCACCGTCAAAATCGTCGCGGGTCGCAACCTTGCCGTCAGCAGCCCCGCCGCAAGACCGTATGCCGTGGTTCAATTCGACAAGAACGAGTTCATCGGCCGCGAGCCCATCGACGAATTTGGAGAGGAGGCCAAGGGCTTTGCACAGCCCAGATCCGAAGCTGGCGAGGCAGGTCGTAGCCGTGCAAAGACCGTCACCCCTGCCGACGCCCTCTCCCACACAGGCCAAAACCACAACCCCGTCTGGAAGCACGAGGTCACCTTCGACGTCACCCAGGACTCGCAGCCCATCTACATCAGCGTCTACGACCGTCATTCAGAGGATGAAGGCTTCCTCGGAATGCGCGAGATCAAGCCGCGATTGGTTCACAAGATGATGAGCGACCAGTGGTACCCTCTCTCGTCCCGCGACGATGAGGAAGGCGTTGAGCACCACCGTGGCGAGATCCGCGTCCAGATCTCGTACGAGCGCATGCCCCAGAAGAAGCTCACCCCTCACGACTTTGAGTATCTCAAGCTCATCGGACGCGGTACCTTTGGCCGTGTCTTCCAAGTGCGTAAGAAGGACACCAAGCGCATCTATGCCATGAAGGTGCTCTCCAAGCGCGAGATTGCGCTCAAGAAGGAGGTGACGCACACCATGGGCGAACGCAAGATCCTCGAAAAATCGCTCGACTGTCCTTTCCTTGTAGGGCTCAAGTTCTCTTTCCAGAGCGCCACCGAGCTCTACTTTGTTACCGACTACAAGTCTGGAGGTGAGCTCTTCTGGCACTTGCAGCGCGAAGGACGCTTCACAGAGGAACGTGCGCGATTCTACATTGCCGAGCTCGTGCTGGCCCTCGAGCACCTGCACAAGTACAACATCGTCTATCGAGATCTCAAGCCCGAAAACATCCTGCTCGACGCTACTGGTCACGTTGCGCTGTGCGACTTTGGTCTCAGCAAGCCAGATTTGGGCGCCGGCCAGCTCACCAACACCTTCTGCGGTACTACCGAATACTTGGCGCCCGAAGTGCTGCTCGACGAGTCGGGATACTCGAAGCTCGTCGACTTCTGGTCCCTCGGGGTTCTGCTGTTTGAGATGTGCTGTGGGTGGTCGCCATTCTATGCCGAGGACACGCAGCAGATGTACCGCAACATTTGCTTTGGCAAGATCAAGTTCCCTCGTGGCGCGATTGGTGACGATGGGAAGCAGTTCGTCAAGGGTCTCTTGAACCGTAACCCGCGTCATCGTCTCGGTGCCGCACGCGATGCGCAGGACCTCAAGGAGCACCCCTTTTTCAAAGATATCGACTTTGACGCGCTCGCCAAAAAGCAGCTCACTCCGCCGTTCAAGCCGCTGGTCGAATCGGACGAGAGCGTGGCCAACTTTGACCCGGAGTTCACCCAGACCGATCTCAAGGACGTTGCTGTGATTCCTGGCTTCGAAGGTTCGTCTACCGATGCGGCCAACGCTCTGCAGAACGGCGATATTCTGTCGGACAAGGACACCAATGGTAAAGGCGTGGCGATCAGCAAGGGCAGAGGTGGGGAGGACGAGGATGACCAGTTGCTGACCAGAAGCATCCAGGACAAGTTTAGAGGATTCAGCTACAGTGGCACGTACGAAGGCAGTGTAGCGGGAAGCTTTGGTGGTCGGAGGGGTTCGGCTGGGTTCGGCCTGGCGGGGGCTAGTTTGGGGATGAGCAGGATGGGCGTCAACGACGACGATGCCATGGACGCTGATGTGGCTGCGTTGGAGTCGCTGGACGCCGACGAGGTTATGCAGTCGCGTTGAGAGGCTCTCAGCTGAAGAGTTGATACCGTTTAGGCCCCTTTTATCTTGATGGACAATTTTCGTAATTCTCATACAATCGCACTCTTGTAGAAGACAGACTCAGACACAGACTCGTATCCCATATGTTGTACACACGAACTCTCAGCATCGTTTTCGCACCCCTTTGCAATCTATTCACGGTGTATCAGGACCAGCGGCTATTCGATGCTGTGAAAGGAAGGGATGCAAGATCAAGATTTGTTGTCGAATCAAGCGGAGCTCTCCAACCAGCTTCCAAAAGCGTCCTTCCTTCTCTTCTCATCATCACGCTCGCCCTCCGCATCCTCGTCATCGCTCTCCACATTTGCACTCTTCCTGAACCGCGGCTTACCAGCGATGGTCCAAGCATCGATTCTGCGCTGAGCGAAGAACCTGCCCTTCATCATGCGCACACATGCAGCCGCCTGCTCTTCCGACTGGAACTTGACCGTCATAATACCCTCCGGCTCCTTGTCCCACAGCACGACGTTGGTGACGCCGCCGACGGTGTCGTTGCATTCCTCGCGCACGTCTTCTTTGAGGTCGAGCAGCAGCGTGGGGTCGGAATCCAGCTCGTGGAGGGTGAACATTTTGGTCAAGACTACTGTGCGGCTTCCTGCGGCAGTATTGATGGGAGGAAGGGCGGAGGGTTCGGAATCGGAAGCGGGAGGGGAAGGCGAATCGTCGCGCCAGTCGGAGAGCTTTGTTTCGAGGCGTGCGACTCTTTTGGCGATCTTCTTGCGGTCTTGATCTGTCAGATTGCGTCGATTAGCCGAGAGGTCTTTAGAACCGGTTGCTTGCCCCGTACCGTTGTTCTGACTAGCTGCGCTGCCCTCTGCTTTGCTTGCAGATGCATCGGTGCTGGTAGTGGGAAAGGACGCACGCTGTACCTTCATCACCGGCCCGCCGCCTGCTGACTGACCGATAGCAGCCCGCATGCTCGTCTCGTCCAACATATTGATCGCTAAGTCGACGCTTTCTGGCTTGAAATACACAACCAGCGCTTCCCCCTTGAACATGCCCGTCCTTTCATCGTGGTACATCTTGATCCTCGGTTGGCCTTGATCGTCTTCGAGCAGTACGCCGTAGCGCGAGAAGACGCGGGCGATTTCATCGGCGGAAGCGTCGAGCGGTAGACCAGTGACGTAGAGCGAGGTGATTGGTTTCGGCTTTTTTGACGGTGGTGGATTGTCTTTTGATGGCGCTGTTGATGGGGAGGGGCCGGCGGAGGTTGTTGTGGGCGATGCGGGGCGTTTCTTTCCGCGGCGAAGCATGGCTTGGGCAGGCTGCGATTCGTCGACGCCTTCGATCGAGTAGGCTGCTTGCTGGGCGCGAATCATGTCATCGTCCAAAACTTTGACCCAGTGCCCGGCTGGTAGCATGCCTAGTTTGGAAGAAGAGGATGAGGCGGCGGTAGGAGTATCTTCTTCGGACTCGCCCAGATCAACAGCGGGTCGAGAATGCTGTACGAACGTCTGCCACTCCCATTCGTCGCCATCGTCGTCTTCGTAGCGCCAATTGCCGGAGAGGCGGTCGAGGTAGACGCGTGGATCGTCGGATCCAGAGGCCGTGGGAGGTGCGGGATGCATTGCTGGCCGAGAGTGTGGTTGGATGGTGAGAGGAATCAACAGCAAGCAAACTGGATGTATAGGTTTACCTCCACCTTGTGCTCTCGAATAGGGAAAAAACATATGCGGAAATCGGGAGACGAGCGGCAACTCAAAACCATGCTGTCGACGTGGGGCCTTTACGCTTACCCTTCTCAACACCATCACCTCGATCGCCCTTCCCCAACCTTTGCGGCTGTTGCATCACGAGCCATCGCAACACTGTCTACCGCACTGAATCAACTCGACGGCAAGCCCTGTAGCGTAACAACTAGGTCGAACTTGCTACCTCACAGCTCAAGGGCACAATACCATGTCGTATACACCAACCTCCTATTACGGCCATTCGGTCAAAGATCGAACCTCGGAATTCCACGGTCTCGTTGAGTCGATCGCATCCAGATCCGCACAACCAGCCAAACAGAAGCTATTGAATACCAATGCGCCAGGTGCATCGCCCAAGGGAGAGTTTGCTCGTCGAGCGCAAGCCATCGGCAAAGATATTGCTTCTACCACTGCCAAGTTGCAGCGTCTTGCACAACGTATGTGTCACCTCCTACCAAGTCAATCCAGTCTGCATCGTTTCGTATTGACACACTGACCTACTTCCACCCCCCTTTCTCTGCCCTCCTGCTACCATAGTGGCCCGTCGAAAGACACTCTTCGACGACCGACCCGTCGAGATTTCAGAGCTGACCTACATCATCAAGCACGATATCGCAGCAATCAACAAACAGCTCGCGGACCTGCAAGCTTTCAACAAGGCCAACAAGTCGGGCAAACCCGCGGACCGCGCCGAGGAACACCGCGGCAATGTTGTCACCCTCCTGCAAAGCAAGTTGGCCGGAGCAACGACGTCGTTCCAGGACATCTTGGAGGTGAGGACGCAAAACATGAAGGCTTCCAAAGACCGTAGCGAGCAGTTCATGTATTCCAATTCGGCGACTGCCGGGCTGGGACCTGGCGAGAATTCGGGTAAGTGTTGCTAGCTCACCGGAGACAGTGCGAAGGCGGAAGGGAGACTGATCGAACAAGCTGAGCTGACATTGGGAACAGTGCTTCGTTCTCGTGGCAAACCACCGACTGCGCACGATGCAACAGATTCACCGCTCTACAACCCCACCCGCACAGGGTCGGCTATGGCACACCGTGCAGCACCGTCACCGCTCAACCCGGCTTCTGACGCATACGATCCCAAGGGGAAAACCAAAGCCAACACCGCCGAGTCCGACTTCCTCGCGCTCGACATGGGTTCTTCCGCCAACGGCGCCTCAGCAGGCGGAGACCAGTTCATGCAGATGCAGCTGATGGAACACAACCAGAACAACTACATGCAACAGCGCAGCTCCGCCATCGAGTCCATCGAGTCGACCATCTCAGAGTTGGGCCAGATCTTCAGTCAGCTAGCGCACATGGTTGCGGAGCAGAGGGAGACGGTTCAGCGTATCGACGATAATGTCATGGAGGTGGTTGATAACGTGGGTGGGGCGCAGAGGGAGCTGCTCAGGTACTATGCGAGCGTCAGCAGCAATCGGTGGTTGATGTTAAAGATCTTTGGTGTTTTGATTGTGTTTTTCTTGCGTAAGTATCGGCCGCGGATGGCTCGGTAGCAAGTAAAATGCGAACCAAACATGCTGACTTATGAACCGACTTTCTGCGAACTCAAACAGTCTTCATCCTCGTCTCATAGACCATCGCTGTCGTTTCCACTCCGCATCGCACATTGCAATCCGCTCGCACGCACAAACCCATTTCAAACACACTCGTTTCCACCAACGCTGCTGGATCTGTGAGATATCAGCATGGCCCTAAGCGTCACAATTGCGCCATTCCGGAGGCACCCATTCTAGGCCCAGTGCCTCGAACACGTCTCTCTCATCCCTCGTCTCAATTAAACTCTCCTCCGCCAAATTGGTCAGACCGTCAAAGCTGAAGTTGAACCCTTTGCTTTTGGCCCATAAGCGGAGATCGCGTTCGAACGTCATGCTCCCCGTCCAGCCCAGTACTGTGGCGCCGTAGACGCGGAGGGGACAGAAGACGAGGTCCACGCGCCGGTGGATTGGCTTTGCCGACGAAGAGGAGGAGAGCGAGGGGAGGACGACGATGTTTGCGATGTCGATGTGTACTGCCGCACTGCTTTCATCGGTCGTCGTCGTGGTGCTGGTGGAAGCTCCGGGATCCGGGTCGAGGAAGGATGGGGCGGGGGTACTTACGTTGACGATATGAGTGATGAGGCCTTTGCTCTTCATCTCGTCGAGCAGGCGCATATGGAGCGCTCGACTTGGCGCTTCACCGTGCCCGATAATGACGTCGAGGTCAAACGTTCGCGCTTTGCCCCGTCGATACCCTCCGCAGATTTCGTACTTCACCTCCACCTCGTCCGGCAACACAGTTCGGACCAGCTTCATGATGTCCTCCGTAATGGCTCTACACTCTTCCCTGCCAATCGGTTTTCTAAGGTCTCCCAAGATACGAACGGATTCTTTCGCCGACAGATGCGTGGCCAACGACTTGCCGCGATGCAGGACGTCGGCGAAGGACCTCGCGCCGCCATTGTATGCTTCGCGCGCACCAATGGGCCCGATCCCATACAGTTCCGTGAAGGCGTTCATGACATACACGGCTTTATCCCTTCCTATAACTTTCGCCTCCACAATCCTCCCCTCCTTCCTCGCCCTGGTGGAGTAGAACTGCTTGATAAGGCTACACACCTTCTTGCCGACTCCCTTGAGCTTCTCCACCTCGCTCAGGCGCAACTCAAGCAGCGCAGCGTCAAACACATCCGGTGGGTCCAACGCAGCGTCGGGGATGGGGAAGGGGTACGCCTTCAATGCAGAGATGGCGCGCATGTAGGCCATTTCCGAGTAGGTGTCGCCGGTGAGTCGGCGCTCGTTGCGGATCGTCTCGAGTTCATTGATGAGCGGCTGGTTGCGCGAGAGGAGCGGAGACGGCCGACGGCATGCATAGCGCGTGTTTTGCCAGCGTGGGCAGGTGGCGGGTGGATAGATCGGGTCGTAGTATGACGAGGGGGATGAGGGCGAAGGTGCGATGGTGGCGGATGGAGAGGAGGATAGCTTGCGTCGAAGCTTCGGGGGAGCAGAAGAGTGTGTAGTGGGGAGGAGAGGCGAGTCGCTGGGGCTTCGTTTTCTCTTTCTCTCCTCTACCACCGCTGATGCTGCTTCCACCGGCTTCACGTCCTCGCCATCATCCCTAACCTTCACAGCGGGGAACAGGTCTGGATCGACCAACGTCCCCTCCCGTTTAACCGCCTCCAACCACTCCGGCGTCACAACGAACCGTCTCCAGTCCCTCCCCACCGCCTCACCCAACCTCTTTTCCACCTGCCTCTCCCCTCCCTCTTCCACCCCCTCCTTCCGCCGGGGAACAACGTTCACCTCGCCATCAGCAAACCACTTGAGCACCCTCTTCGGTGCCCTCAGCACCGTCACAACCACATTGGCCGCTTCGGGCTTGCTCGTCACCTGGGCGCCCAGCTGCTGCGCCAGCACCTCTAGTCGCTCGGCTTGCTGAGGATCGATCTTGTCGCGCAGAACATGCACGCGCGTGGACTGCGATAGGACCCGCTGGATGGTTTTCTCGGAGCGTGAGAGCGAGCCGATGTGGTCCTGATATCGAACGGGTTGCGGTTGTTGAGGTGCGGCAAATGTAGGGTTGGACATATGGTTTCTAGTGCTGCTGATGTCGGAGCAATGGTTCAAAGGGATCAGTGCGTGTTATGTGTGTCACCACATTCTTGCGGTCAGACGGTGGGATAGCGAGACGAAGCGTAGATGGTCGACAGTCGTACAAATCCGGCTATGCAGCTCACTCATCAGCAAGCCATAAAAGTGGAGGGTCCCCATTTTTCGGGTTTGGGTTTGATTGCCATGATCAAGCTTCATGAACTCAACTTCATATGCGAAACCCCGCAGCCATTCTCTCGGACGTCATCATTGAGAAAACGTCGTCCGTGTGCCATATTCCAACTAAAAGGGTATAAAGTACCTACAATGCACAACTCATCCGACAAACAGAAGCCCAACCACGACTCCAACAACCATGCCCACCCACCCCACCTTCGCCCTCACCCGTGAAGACCCACTCTTCAACTTCTGATTCGCCCACCGGATAGCACTACCATCATCATCGCCCACAGCCGTCGGCACCTCTGTACCATTAAGATTAATATAGAACAACCTCTCCAATCCCGGCTGACTACTGAACATTCCCAGCCCATCATGCGCCACACCAGGCACATAATTCACCGAATGCGCCGCTGGAAACCCGCCGTCCAACTGGGTCAAGTGCCGTACAAAGTTCCTCCCTCTCCCCAAATGCGTCGTACCCTGCGCGAGCGCCTCACACCCTGTATCGCCCAACCCATGATCGTCCAAGCCATACAGATACGAAACAATCCGCCTCCGATACCGCTGCACGACGCTCTCGACGTCATTCGTCGTATCCAACGAGTCAGCTATGAAGTCGGACAGATACGACTGCTCATAAGCACCCAATCCAAACTTCCAGTTGTTGAACGTATCTGTACACTTGTCGTACGACCTTGGACGCCAATCGGACAGATACGCATACGAGCCAGGATTCGCAACGACAAAGTGGACGGGCACCGTAGCCGACGGCACAGCACCGATCAACGCATACCGCTGTACCATCTGCGCACCCAGACTATGACCTGCCACGATGACTGTATTGATGTTCGGAAAGACGGTCTTGTTCGAAAACCAGGCTACAGCAGCATCGAGCGCTTCGTACGAAGAGACACCGGGCGGCTGAAACGGCTGACCATCGGCATCGTAGATGCTGTTCGGATAGACAGAATCCGCACCCTGCGCCCAGCTGCTCGAATTCCAGACGAGAGCGTTCGAGGTCGGATTCTTCTGATCGTCGACAGGATAGCAGCCTGGATCCTCGAGATTCATAAACACGGGGGCCATGATGACGACCTCGTCGAAGTTTAGGCGCGGTCGGTGGCTGCTACGTTCTGTGCGCGAGGTGGCATTGAGCAGTGATTCGCGCGTGAGATCAAAGTAGGCCCACGCATCGCGGCCGAGACCGTGGAGCATGATAACAGCCCGCTGCACCTTGGTGGCATTGTAGCCCGTCGAGATGTAGTTGTAGAGGTAGAACGGCGTGTTGTCGAGGCTTTCCATTTGAGCGCCGGTGAGCTTGACTCCAGAAGCGGGTGAGGGTGGTGCCGCCTTGACGGGGAAGTCGGTGACAAGCGTGCGGTTGTTGTCAGTCGCTGGAAGCCAGTCCCATGCGTGAGCTGTGGAGGAGAAGATCAACGCTGTCGCCAGCAGCGGCTGTAGTGTCGTTCTCCACTGCATATCGTTGATGTCGATGGGAAGTAAGTCAACGGACGCCTCCAGGAGGGACGGCAGCAGATCCGTTCAAACGACCCTGCAGGCTTTATAAGATTGAATGAAGCGAAAGTGAAGCGCGTAGTCGGAAGAAGCGCCGACGATCGAGACAGAGAGTCAGCAAAGCCAAAATGCTGCCTGTGACGAGTCTCGGAGATCCGAGTAGGTTAGGAGGTGAAAGACGGTCGATTTGTCTGCAAGTTGTCTCGAGCTGAGCCTGTCATCGAGGGCAGTGGCTGGGCGTGGCGAGGTAAACATACGGCTATAAGAAGAGACGAGCTGAGCCGTCTCCATTCAGCTCTGTTGCTAACCGTGGTGGTGGTTGTTTGGGACGATGTTGTAAACACAAGGTCAAAAGTGCTGCTGCTGTCGTCGGAACATGATGGACACCTCAGCAACGGCAGCTGTGAGCCTCGCATACCATGTTTCGCTCGCAACCCAGGAAGCTGGACGTTCTCATCTTGGCAGCGGATGTGCTTGCGGCATCCCTGCAAAGCAGATTGGCACACTGCATCGGAACAGCCGAGCGTCCGTACTTTCAGAAGCTGTCGAGCAGAGTTTCGCGGTTTGAGTTTGGCTGCCAAGCCGTTGCGTTTTGAGCCTGGCTGACACGCAGCGTGCTGTGCATGTCCGCATGTTCCGACCGGGACAGGCACCGGAAGGCCGTGCTTATCGTGAGGTGGGGCGTCTACAGCGGAACTCCTTCGACACTTTTGAGGCACAACGACAAAGGAACCCTTTCGGCCATGTTAGCCCGCTCGAACATGTGCAAATTCTCCCGGTGACCACACGAAAAGATAGAGATGAAAAGAAGCAAGCTCGGAAGCACAAGGTGTGTGTGTGACCGCCGTGTAAGTGCTTTCCAGCCCTGTTGGCGTTCACTTTCTGTAAAGATTTCGAACATGCAAAATTCGCCGAGCCTCTTGGCCGCCACAACATTGCTGCTGCTTTGCTGGACCGACAGTCGGGTGATAAACACCGCCCGGTTCGATTGCCCGCATTCCTCGAGGTAACCTTGCCAAGCCACCGTTTGTTTGCTCGTTTGCTCGTACCTTGCGTCGATCCCTCGTCCGGGACGATCACTTGGCCAAGTCCCTTGCAGCAAACGAGTGCTTTTTGGGGACGAAAGTCTGTCCGGCAGAGTCATACCAGAACAGACCAAAAAAGCAGACTACTGTAAGGCTTTCTGACAGCGGAGCTCAGCGTCGGAAGCGTTCTTGGCAGATTCGGAGCTTTTGTGCCTTCCAAAGCAGCGAGCGGTAAGCCGAGCGCTGATCCCCTTTTCGCCGGGGAAGCGCGTGGGCAAGGTCATTTTGTTTCATTTTGTTACATCTCTGATTAGCACATTGAACAGATTTGGAAAAAAAATCATCCGTGCTTTGACTGGCAAGGTCGTCATCAGACGCACAGACGAAGAACGCACAGGAGCGTGCTTTTCTTCTCCACATCGAGTCAAGTTAGGCTCAGCATGCGGCAAGTGATGAAATCCTCTTCGCGAATCACGAACGCAGGCAGGGTTGCGCACTCACGCACCTTTCAAGGAATCGCCGGAAGTCGGAGTCTCCCTGCATCGATTCCTTCTGAAAGCTAACTGCGCTATTGACTCTGTCGACCTCCCTTTCTTCCTCTTGTCCGTTCTCCACTCATTCGTTGGGCGATTGGGTCCAGCAAGAGCTTAAGCATCGAACGCCCAAAACACATCTCGGTCGACTCCCTCTGCCCACCGCGAACATGAGGGTCGCCATCCGGCGGCTCCTCTGGCAGTCGATCGACGCTCGTCGTCCTTCGCTTGGTCTCGCCTCTTCAATAAGTCTTGCTTCTGGGTTCCAGCCTCGCGGATTTACCAGCACGTCGATAGCTGCTCTTTCGAAACGGAAAGGCCCTTTCTTACACGGAAGTATTCTCGATGCCGCTGTCAATCCAGTATCGAGATATGGCTCGAACCAGCGATTCTATCAGCATATGGCTGCCGGTCAGGAAAGCAACGAGGCAGCAAAAACGCAGCCAGTGCCACCACGTAGCGCTTCCGACAAGATCGTCGCAGCAGCTGCTGCAGAACCAGGATCCGCATCTCCTCCCTCTGCGCCAGCCCAGCCAGCGTCCAAATCTCCGGCCGACACCAAAAAGCAACCGGACGGAGACGACCCACTCAACCTCAACGCCCGAGAAAAAACGGTCAAAGAGCAACGCCTGGTCGATTGGGCCATCATCAAGAAGCTCATTCAGTACGTCTGGCCCAAAGGCGACTTTGGCACCAAGCAGCGCGTCGTCCTGGCGCTGGCGCTCCTCATTGGCGGAAAGCTGCTCAATGTCCAGGTGCCCTTTTTCTTCAAAGCCATTGTTGACCGGCTCAACGACGTCGTCAATGCACCTCTCGATATGACCAACCCCAACACCGTCTGGGTGGTCGCGGGAAGTGCTATCCTCGGCTACGGTCTTGCGCGTGTCGGCGCAGCTGCCTTCAGCGAGCTCAGGAACGCTGTCTTTGCCAACGTCGCACAGCGCTCCATCCGCCGTGTCGCACGATCCGTGTTCACGCACCTCCTCGCCCTCGATCTTGGCTGGCATCTCACACGCCAAACCGGTGGTTTGACGAGAGCCATCGACCGTGGTACAAAGGGTATCTCCTTCCTTCTCACCAGCATCGTCTTTCACATCGTCCCCACCGCCCTCGAGATCTCGATGGTGTGCGGCATCCTCTCCTACAAATGCGGTCCCAGCTTCGCTGCCGTAACAGCCGTCACCATGGCCGCCTATGCGTGGTTCACCATCCGCACCACCAGCTGGCGCACGCGCTTCCGCAAAGAAGCCAACGCTGCCGACAACCGCGCTGCCACCACCTCCGTCGACAGCCTGCTCAACTACGAAGCCGTCAAGTACTTTAACAATGAGAAGCACGAGATCGCCAAGTACGACGCCGCGCTCGCCGACTACGAGAAGAGCTCCATCAAGGTGGCTACCTCTTTGGCTGCGCTGAATTCGGGCCAGAATGCGATCTTCAGTACGAGTCTGACGGTGATGATGATGCTCGCTGCGCAGGGGGTAACGAATGGGACGATGACCGTGGGTGACCTGGTGATGGTGAACCAGCTGGTGTTTCAGCTGAGCTTGCCGCTGAACTTTTTGGGCACGGTGTATCGGGAGTTGAGGCAAAGTCTGGTTGATATGGAGACAATGTTTAATTTGGAGAACGTCAATGTGGCGGTGAAGGAGGATAAGGATGCGCCGCCGTTGAAGGTGACTGGGGGCGAGATTAGGTTTGAGAACGTCACGTTTGGGTATCATCCCGAGCGGCCGATTTTCAGGAACATCTCGTTCACTGTCCCCGCTGGATACAAGACCGCGTTTGTCGGTCCATCCGGGTGCGGGAAGAGTACCATCTTCCGGCTGCTGTTCCGGTTCTATGAGCCGCAATCGGGCAAGATCTACATCGACGGTCAGGACATTACTAAAGTTTCACTCGAATCGCTGCGTCGGCACATTGGCGTTGTTCCGCAGGACACTCCGCTCTTCAACGACGACATCCGCCACAACATCCGGTATGGTCGACTCGATGCTAGCGATGCGGACGTCGAGCGCGCGGCGAAGGCAGCGAAAGTCGATCAAATCGTGCGCAACCTCCCGGAGGGGTATGCGACCAAAGTCGGCGAGCGCGGGCTCATGATCTCCGGAGGCGAGAAGCAGCGGCTGGCGGTCGCGAGGCTGTTGCTCAAGAACCCGAGCATCTTGTTCTTTGACGAGGCGACTTCCGCATTGGACTCGTACACCGAGACCGAGCTGATGCGCAACATCCACGCCACGCTGTTGGACAACAAAAAGACGGCCCTCTTCGTAGCGCACAGGCTGCGCACCATTTCGGATTCCGACTTCATCATTGTTCTGCAGGGTGGCGGGGTCAGCGAGAAGGGAACGCACGACGAGCTGATGCAGAAGCAAGGGCTGTACTGGGATCTGTGGCAGTCTCAGTCGACGGTCGGCGTGGGTCACGGCGCTGGGGCCAACGAACATTTGCAGGATTTGGAACGTCAATCCGAGCAGACGAGCTCACCGCCAACGCAACAGTAGACGCAGAAATGGCAAAACGAATACCAGCGACAACGTGCAGAGAGTGATTGTGTTTGCAGTGCGTTTGATGAAGTGTGTTGTACAAGTACAATGTTGGGAGTGCTTTAGCGAATCGACACGTCATGTCGATCGAGCAGCGCCGAAATGGGCTCCACGACCGAGGACCATTGCGGCACCTGTTCCGAGGTGGGGAGGCGCCAGGTAATGCGAAGTGACTCGCATGTGTTGTTTGTGACCAAGTCTTGCGAGATTTCGCGGATGAGGACCGGGGCTGGGCTCGAGCTGGGTTCCTCTGCAGTTGTGGGTTCGGCGTTGGTTGTCTCGGCTTCGGCTGTGGTGATGGGAGTCGGTGGGATGGCTTCCGACTCTGAAGGGGTTGAGGCTTGTTCGGCGGTGTCGACTGGCGTGGCAGAGGTTGCTTTGGATTCTGAGTCGGCGGGTGCAGCTCGAGGCTCGGCAGCAGAGGCTGGTTGAGAAACAACATTCGCACCGGTAGAAGGAAGAGCAGAACGCTGGATGTACGTCTGCACCGTCGACCGCGTCGCTCTTTCCAACGCCAGCTTTCCGACAGACTCGATCTCGAGCACCGCCGGCGGCAAAGCACCTGCACGCGTGGCAAAGCTACTCGTCTTCTTCGCCGACGTCGGTGAACGCTTCACAACTTCCGTCTCGCTACCGAGAATGTCATTGACATCCGTCTCTCCCTCCTCCACCGCTTCTTCACCTTCCTCTGCAGCTTCGGACTCTTGCGTCACCATCTTGGCAGCGGCAGGTGTAGAGCTGAGATACGACGCCAACTCGCTCTCGATCGCAGCCAGCGCATCCGCCTCGAGCGGAACCAGGGACTTGGCACTGAGCCGCAGATCTGCGCCCTTTTCTGGTACCATCATGTCACCTTGCGCCTCCGACACCCATCTTGCCTGTCGGATCGTCCACCCTCCTCTCGCGCCCTCAGCCAAATCGTTCTGGCTCGGATGACGCATCAAGACGATCTCCAGCTTGTTCCCTTGCCCAAAGTAGCCTGTCTCTGCAGGCTGGTAGACGAGAACCACCTGCTCCAAGACTGCTTCACCAGTTCCCTGGCCGGCAAGAACATATCCTTGCCTTTCGAGCCAGATATCGAGCGAGATGTTCTTCTGCGATCGGAAGATAGTCGCGGGGACAAAGCGGGAGGCTTCGCGGCCGAAACGGGAGCGGAACTGTCGGGCCCAGTCCAGGACGGTTTCGATGGGCCACATGCCAGATAGAGGAGCTGCTAGTGGATCCTGGAGTCGAGAAAGCATCTCTTGCTCGCTGAGATCTTCGTCGGCGAGGGTGAAGACTCCGGAGTTGAACAGCACGTGACCAAGTTCCGCACTGCATTCCACCTCCTCTCCGTTCTTCGATGATGACGAGCCGCCGGACGACGCCGAAGCGATAACAGAGTGGACCAGGGCATGCAAAGGTTCTGCAAACTCCACTTCGCCCTGATGCGTCCAACCCTGCAGCTTCATCGTCGGTAGCTTGGTGGTAGAGAGCATGGAAAAGGCGTTGAGCTCCGGCACGTTTGATACGCGGAACGAAATATCGGAGTGTGCGCCGTACAAGAGGTCGTCAGCCTGCTTGATCCACGGTGTCGGCTCATTCGGCACAAAGGGCAACATCGAGTACTGTCGAGTCGCATCGACGTTGTCACGGTACGCTGCTGCTCCGATGCGGTGCATCGCTTTGGCGCTTTCTGCGTCGTACTGGCGCAGCAACAGCACTGCCCTTTGCGCATCTCGTTCGTCGAGGTATGCAAGCGAAAGTGTCACCTTTCCATGCTGGATTGGGCTCGCTTCAATGAAGCATCGCGAGAGCTGCGAGATGAAGTGGACCAGCTCAGCGGGCAGCAGCTCGCTGAGACCGGCCTCTGCGGTCTCGGCTGCTCGCGACTCGGCGGAAAGGACGACCTCTTCCTCCTTGACATTGATCGACTGCTTGAAGTCTTGCACCCATTTGGCCATGCGTGCGATGCCTTGCTCTTTGCCTCTAATCCAGAGCCCGAGCTTGTTGCTGGATCCGCCTTGCTGTGCCTTCTCTTTTGCAGGCGCCTGAGGCAATATCGCCACTTGCGCTTTACCCGCTTCTTGCCTCACCTTGCCAGACCCACTCGCGAGCAGCAAGTACAGCTCAGCAGGACGAAAGCTGATGTGCACCGTCCTCTTGTCCAGTTCCTCGCGCTTCTCCCGATCGGCCCGTTCCCGTGCATCTTCCATTCTGAAACGATGCACCATGATCCGACGCACAATGTCGTCCTTCCTGACCGTCCTTGCGTAGCTGCCTGGAAGCCGAGCTGCCCTTGCCAGCGTTGCAAGCTGGTCCCTAGTGAAGGAGGCATTGAGACGCGCACGTGTGCGCTCCCACTGCTTGTCTTCTGCATTGTTCTTGTTGCTGGAGGCTTTGGCGAAAGGATTGGCATTGTTTCGTCTGGGACGGTGCTGGTCTCTTGGATGATGTCTTGCACGGGGTTTGAGTGAGTCGAGGTATTCGAGAGTTGGTTCTGCATCTGCGTCTTCACCTGCGAGGAGTCCGATGCTGTTCTTTTTCGGGATGGTTCTCGGATCGGCATCCTGCGTCGGTGCTGATTGCGATGGAGTCTCCCCCTTATGGTAGGCGGATGTGCTGAACGTCCTTGGGGCTCGATATGTGCTAGGAGCCGCAACAACCTGACAACGACACACCGAGGCTCCTGGCAATCGAGAGGGTCCTACGCCTGTTCCTAGTATGGAGGCTGCTAGCTGGTGTGCGCGCTTGGCACATATCCGTGTCGCCATGGTCGTGGCCGTTGTTGAGATGATGATGTGGTGCTGAAGAGGTTTTTGACAGCAGTTGCAGTTCTTCCTTTCCCTCCGGCAAGAAAAAGCGCTTTTCGTCCAAAAAATTCCACTTTCTCTGAGCTGATCTTCTTCCAAGGGCCGTTTCCCGAGCAAAAACCCTTTTTTCGCAAAAAAAGTCTATGTTAAACCGTAGAAAGTTTGTCATTTATTTTTTTGGAACAGCTCGGGAGATCTCGAAAAGATTTCCGTGTTTTCACGAGGCCGTGGTGGTTGAGTCAGAGAAAAAGAAAAGAAAGAATAATGCGGTCCGACGCCGTTCTCCCCTGCGCTAGAGCCACTTTCTCCAGGGAATGCGCTAAGCCGCCGCCGCCGCATCGCACCTAGATTCTTCTCAGCTTCTTCCCCCGGCGATCTCTGTTCGGCAAGCTGCCACTCGACAGCACGCATTACGCCCTTTTAAAACGGAGCTTGTATCTCAGACTACCATCTTCATCCTCATCGCCCCTTTCATTTCAGTCGCAACAAGATGCTCGCCCCTGCTACCATCCGAACGGCTGTTCGAGCCTCGCAGGCTCCGCGGCTCGGCGCTCTCTCGCTGCCTGCTGCACGTCAATTCAAAAGCACCTGGGCCAACGTCAAGGCTGGTCCTCCTGACCCGATTCTTGGTGTCACTGAGGCCTTCAAGCGCGACCAGGACCCACGCAAGATCAACCTCGGTGTCGGAGCGTACCGCGACGAGAATGGCAAGCCGTACGTGCTCCCCTCAGTGCGCAAGGCTGAGGAGCTCGTCATCACCGCCAAGGGTGACAAGGAGTACCTGCCCATCACCGGTCTGGCCGACTTCACCAAGAACGCTGCCGTGCTCGCGTACGGCAAGGACAGCGCTCCCCTCAAGGAGGACCGCATCGCCATCACCCAGTCCATCTCCGGTACGGGTGCCCTCCGCATCGGCGGCGCCTTCCTGCAGCGCCACTTCCCGGGCGCCAAGACCATCTACCTGCCTACGCCCTCGTGGGGCAACCACACGCCCATCTTCCGTGACAGCGGTCTCGAGGTCAAGCAGTACCGCTACTACGACAAGAACACCGTCGGTCTCGACTTCAAGGGCATGGTCGAGGACATCAAGGCGGCACCCGCCGGCTCGATCGTGCTGCTGCACGCCTGCGCCCACAACCCCACCGGTGTCGACCCCACCGTCGAGCAGTGGAAGCAGCTGAGCAATGTGGTCAAGGAGAAGGGTCACTTCCCCTTCTTCGACATGGCCTACCAGGGCTTCGCCAGTGGTGACACGGACAAGGACGCCTTTGCCGTGCGTCACTTTGTTTCGGAAGGTCACCAGATCGCGCTCTCGCAGTCGTTCGCCAAGAACATGGGTCTCTACGGCGAACGAGTGGGCGCCTTCTCCATTGTTACTGCCGACCCCGAGGAGCGTGCGCGCGTCGACAGCCAGATCAAGATCATCGTCCGTCCTCTCTACTCGAACCCTCCCATGCACGGCGCCAAGATCGCGGGCACCATCCTAGCGGACCAGCAGCTGTACCACCAGTGGCTCGGCGAAGTCAAGGGCATGGCAGACCGCATCAACGGCATGCGATCGACGCTCAAGAACCTGCTGGTTCAGGACTTCAACTCGAAGCTCAACTGGGACCACATCACCAACCAGATCGGTATGTTTGCCTTCTTGGGTATCTCGCCCGAGCAGGTGGCCAAACTGGTCAACGAGCACCACGTCTACCTCACCGGAGACGGGCGTATTTCGGTAGCTGGTATCACCGACCACAACGTCAAGCACCTCGCCGAGTCGCTGCACAAGGTCACCAGCTAGAAGAGGATTAGCGGTCAAAAGTAACAAAGCCAGCTATTCCTAGAAATGTCATCAGCTGTCGAAGTTGTGAATGTGAATCATCGTCGACATCGCCATTTTCCGTGTGTGTGTGTTTCGCAGCGGAAGAATGAAAGCTGCAAAAAGAGACGTGTTGGAAATCGGACAACAGCTCGGGAGAGAAGCCGTTCGAAGCGATGGATGCTGCAAGGCTTTTCCAATCGACCCAAGGTAGAACATAGTCAGGTGAGGTGATTGTGGGATGGACGTTAATGGCAGCAGCGGACCGCACGAGTACCTCTGAGACTTCCGACAGCTGGGAAAGCACGAACCAACACCGCAACTCAAACACATTTCTCCACATCTTTCTCTGCGCAGATGACGAGATTGACGCACAGCGAGGTGTCTCGGGCTGTCATTGGCGGTCACGTCCGAACCTAACACAATATGAAGGTCGAGGGTGCTGCGTGCGGAAATGTTGGGAAGTGGCCTTGACGGACAAGACGGCGGCGAGGTCCGTCTCGCCTTGCTCTTGGCCGCAATTTGACCGACGGGTCTCGATAGAGTCAGTCCTCTGCGAATTTCAGGTTGCTTATCGATAGAAAATCACACCGAATCGGGCCCTTCCGCGGCGAATTCAGACGGTAGTTGAACGCTCGTTGCTCTCACAGCAACTCCAATCCGAGCTTTCCTCGTAAGACTGCTCCGACGGATGTTTGTCTTGCTGCTACTGTTTCGGAGGCAGCCTTCCGCCTCCTTCCGTGTGTCCAGTCGATGGTGCTGGCGTGTGGAGTTGATGCCCTTTCTTACGTCGCCTGTGTTAAGCAGTGCAACCCACCCCAACGCAATAAACCTTTTTTTCTTTTCTTTTTTTTGTCTTTTCTTCTTCTTACGCTTTGCTGGCCCGCTGCTTCAGTGTGCAGCGTCTGTCAATTGAGCCACTCCGATTTTGATCTTCGCGCGTATGCGTGTGCTCGTCGGCCGTCTCTTGCTTCCTTCCTCATCGCCTTTGGTCTCATCCAATACCTTCATCATCCCCACCATCCCCTCCTCCTCCTCCTTCGACGGCGTCAGTCACCTATCCCAGCTTGCCCTCTAGCTGAAATAATACCAGAATGCAGGCCCTCCGTGCTCTTCAGCGATCTGGCCTCCAGAAGGCGGTCTCCACTGCCGCCTCGACGTCGTCGTCGACCCTCTCGCAACGTTCCTTCCACTCGTCGCGACGTGCCCTCGAGTTCTCCAAGTTCAACATGCCCGCCATGTCGCCCACCATGACCGAGGGTGGTATCGCCGCTTGGAAGAAGAAACCCGGCGAGGCCTTCTCTGCGGGTGACGTTTTGCTCGAGATCGAGACCGACAAGGCCACCATGGATGTCGAGGCACAGGACGATGGTGTCCTCGCCAAGATCCTCGTCGGTGACGGATCCAAGGCTGTCCAGGTCAACTCACTCATCGCCATCATGGCCGAGGAGGGTGACGATCTTTCGGGCGCCGATGCTTTCGCTGAGAAGGCTGCTTCCGAGGGTGGTGACGCCAAGCCCGCTGCTGCCGAGGAGCCCAAGGAGGAGTCCAAGCCCGCCGAGGAGCCCAAGGAACAGGAGTCCGCCCCTGCCGAGTCTTCGTCCTCCTCCTCATCTTCCTCTTCCGGCTCTTCGGTCGGCTCTTCCAGCTCCGGCGACCGCATCTTTGCTACCCCCGTCGCCCGCAGGTTGGCACAGGACAAGGGTATCGCCCTCAGCAAGATCAAGGGCACCGGCCCCGAGGGACGCATCATCAAGTCCGACGTCGAGAACTACAAGCCCGAGGCTGCCGCTGCTTCCGAGGCTGCCCCTTCTCCTTCCAAGGCTGCTTCTTCTGCTCCCGCCAAGTCGGCACCTGCACCCGCCTCGAGCGAGGGCGACTACACCGACATCCCCGTCTCCAACATGCGCCGCACCATCGCCGCGCGTCTCACCGAGTCAAAATCGACTGTGCCTCACTATTACGTCAGCATCGACGTCGAGATGGACAAGGTGCTCAAGCTGCGCGAGGTGTTCAACAAGGCTGCTTCCGAGAAGGCTGGAAAGGACGTCGAGAAGGCCAAGGCTGCCAAGCTTTCCGTGGGCGACTTCATCACCAAGGCTGCCGCCGTCGCGCTCAAGGAGGTGCCCGAGGTCAACTCGGCCTGGTACGGCGACTTCATCCGCCAACACAACAAGGCCGACATCTCGATTGCCGTCTCAACCCCCACCGGTCTCATCACGCCCATCGTCAAGGATGTCGGCGGCTCGGGTCTTGCTACCATCTCGGCTGCTACCAAGCAGCTCGCTGCCAAGGCCCGCACTGGCAAGCTCGCTCCTCAGGAGTACCAGGGTGGCTCGTTCACCATCTCCAACATGGGCATGTATGGCATCACCCACTTCACTGCCATCATCAACCCTCCCCAGAGCTGCATCCTCGCTATTGGAGGTACCGAGGCGCGTCTGATTCCTGACGCCGAAAGCGAGCAGGGCTTCCGCAAGTCGATGATCATGCAGGCAACCATCTCGGCCGATCACCGCACTGTTGACGGTGCCACCGCTGCCAAGTGGATGAAGGCCTTCAAGGACGCCCTCGAGAACCCGCTCAGTTTTATGCTCTGACGGAGATGCGATTGCAATCCAACACTCTCGCTGGTGAAGACGTTCTAAGCTTTGCCTTGCGATAAAAACACGACACACTTTTCGAGAGGACGGCGAGCCACTGTCCTCTCTCCCCACCTCTTTTTTCTTTCCTGTACAAAAGCTTTTCTTGCTCCTCACTTCAAGGCATTCATGATCATGCTCCGTGGAGTGTGAAGGCGGTCACAGATCGATAGGCCCGTTGTCAGGCTGTGTACCTGAAGTATGGACGTGGGGGGTCAGCCACTGTAATCGGGCTAAGGCAAAGTCGATTGCGATTGCGATGCGGCAAGTCGTCGACGAAACTGTAATCCGTATCCGGATCACACTTGCGGCACCTAGTCGCCACCATCATCACCGGGGTTCACTGTGTCGACGACGCTCGGAAGCGGATGAGTGACGTAGAAAAGCGAGCGACAGTGTGGAGAAGGAGATATGGAAAAGCCAGGTGAAGCTCACGTTGAAATTGCGCTGAACAATGTGCAAAGCGGCGCGGACACTGGTCGGCTGGAGGGGAGCCCAAAGTCAAGTCAAGTGACGCAAAACGTGAGGGTCTTTCGTAAGACCGCGTCACAGGACCCACTTTACGCTTTTGCTAGAGCAAAGGTGGATCAGAATGCACATGTCAATCACCGCACATGCCCCGCCGCCCTGTACGCTCTGGAGTCGACGAACAAACGAACAAACAAAGCAAAGCAGGCTTAGATCGTCAACGTTGCGCGTGCGTTCTGGAAGCGAACAAGAAGATCGTAAGCCGGGCGACGACAGCAGAGTACTTGTGGGAAAGGGTCTTAGAATGATTCAGATCTTATCTAACACGAGCCTTTGCGGCGCGCACGCCCCGCTCGTCATTCCGTGCTTGAGCGTGAAGACAAAAGTTCCTCTCAGGCCTGAATGAGCGCTCGTACGTAGCTGTTGCTTCTCAGATACCCTGAAGCGGCTGCATTACATGAAGCTGCTGTGCAACAGGGTGCTGCGTGATGGTCCATGCTCGTCCTGCTTGGTATATAATGGTCCCGTTTGATCCATGGCTTGGAATCGTAGTTCCCACATCATCTCACCAGACAACCTCGACCCGCCAACCAAACCTTCCAGTTCAGCAACAATGCCGTCGGCCGACAAGTACACCGATCCCAAGGTAAGTGCTCTCCACAACCACGTCCAACCCTACTCCTTAGAGACGACCAAGCTGACCATCCGCGTCCCTGCCATCTCACTCATCCCGCAGCTCCGAGACCAAGTGAAGAAGGAGGTGCAAGAATCAGACAAGGGCGGGGCACCCGGGCAGTGGTCTGCACGCAAAGCACAATTCATGGCGTCCGAGTACAAGAAGCGCGGCGGAGGCTACACGGACGACGGCAACAAGGACGAGTCGCAGAAGAACCTCTCCAAGTGGGGCGACGAGCAATGGCAAACCAAGGACGGCTCCGGCGAAGCCAAGAACGAAGATGGCAGCCGAAAGCGGTACCTGCCCAAAAAGGCGTGGGAGAACATGTCCGAGGAGGAGGAGAAGAAGACCGACGACCAGAAGCAGAAGCAGAGTAAGCAGGGTAAGCAGTTTGTGGCTAACACGGATAAGGCCAAGCAGGAGCGTAAGAGGGTGTCGGAAGGTGGGGAGGAGGAGAAGGGGGAGGAGAAAGAGAGTGGCACGAAGGGGCAGGCCAAGTCGAAGGCTAACGGAAAACAGGATGATGGCACCAAGAACAAGTCGCAGACCAACGGCAAGTCTCAGAAGCAGGGCAACAAGAAGAGCCAGGAAGACGAGGAGGATGACAAGGACAAGGACGAGAACGAAGAAGAGGACGCGGAGGAGGAGGAGGAAGAGGAAGAAGACGACGAAGACGAGGCCGAGTACCAGGAAGAGGGGGCCGAGCAGGATGGTGAGGATGAAGCCCAGGCCAGAAACAAGCGCGGCAACGGCTCCAAACAGAAGCAGCAACAGCAGAAGAAGAAGCAGAAGACCAAGAAGTGAGCTGCTTCGGTCGTCGACTTTTGATCTCCGTTGTGTCGCCCTGCTACGTCTAATCATCCCAAAGCTCTTGTCTGACTGTTGCTGGCCGCGCCATGATACCATACACGATGTACTTGTGTCGCAACATAATGAAGTCTTCCATTATAGCAAAGTTGGTGCAGTCGGAAAAGATCTGGCGTCAGAAGGCAGTGATTGTTGAGTAGATCGCGAGCAGAAGGCTTTCTCGATCACAAAGTGTCGATGCGATGCGAGCGAGACAGGGAGCTCAATGCGGCTGGCGTCTCTCTGTCATTGCTGCTGAGTCGACGACAAGGAAAAGGCAGGCAATTTTGATATTTTCCAAAATGGGATTTGTGGAAAGGCGGTCGCGTTGTGAGGCGAAAGATCAGTGTCCCTTCTGGGCTTTGAACACGACTCTGAACAGAAAATAAGTGTGACTGTGCAAGAGCGTGCGAGACTGCAATCGGTCGCAGATGGCTGGCTCTCTTTGCCTCTTTTGCAGCAAAGGCGCCTCTGAGAGCGGATTCGAGGTTTCTCCTGCTTTGCGCCTCGCTCCCATCCTCAATTCCAGTTTGACCCTCTTGCAAGCGTCCATTCGGGCCTGCCATGGCCTGCCATCCGCCTTTCTCCTCTCCTTCCCCTCTTCGCCTCTGTCCCTCTTTCATCGGCTTCAGTTGACGACTGCTCACCGTCCCTACACTCTTCCCTCCCTTTCCCACTCGATCCGCCTTTCCCTTCAGGACCCTCTTTCGTTGACTGCGACCGAACACCACCACCCTTGTTACCACCACCACAAACAACCCACACACCACACACACGCACCCACGCAGCTTCACATCCAACAAGCGTATCAATAAGCTGCCGGCCAGACGTCATCTTCCATCTTTTACACCCCGTCGCACTTGCTGTTCCTCTCTTGCCGAGCCATCCAGTCTTTGACTCTCCTTCCTCATCAGCGCGTCGACCTCTTTCGCTCCGTCGCCTCCGCCTTGTATTTGTGCCTAACACCCTCCCTACTGCCTCATCTACCTTTCAGCCCCTTCCATCCATCCACACATCCTTCCTTCATCTAAACCACCATCCACCGCTCAGTGTCTCGTGCCGATCCAGCTGGCACTCGCACTCTGGACACATCCTCGCACTTGCTTGCCATCGACATCCGACTGCCTCTGCTTCCATCCACCATCTAGACTTTCTCTCGTTGGTGCTGAACCGCTTCGGGTAGTCAGTAGGAGAGTCGCTGTCCATCAACCCAGCAGCAACCGCACAAGTGCCCGAAAGCTGCAAGCAACACTTACTACGCAACATCGACTCAACGTTTGTCGCGAGCGTATATGCTCTCTTGGCCCTTCGCGTGCCTTCGTTGAGCACAGAGTATTCCGTTCGTGGCCGGCCTCGGGATCTGCACGCTTTCCCTCGGACCCCATCGTCCTCGTCATAGGTAGCCTCGGTCAGCACCCATCCGTAGCCGGTCGCATCGGAAAGCACACGCGTTTGCGGTAATTGTGCACTGTTCACGGCGCTGGGAAGGGCAAGGCTTCATCGACCAGCACAGCTTCCCGTCCACTACCGGAGCCGATGCCCATAGGCCCCTTGCCAGCGATCCACGTGCCAAACTGAAGTGGCCTGCCTTACAGCCAACATGGCGCCGCTTTGCACATCTGCAGAGGTCAACCTCTTGGTATATCACTACCTCAAGGAGTCGGGCTTCCACCATGCCTCCTTCTCATTGCGGCACGAGTCGCGTCTAGACGACGAGCCGCTCTCCAAGGAGGCCATCATCGAACCCGGTCAACTGGTCCGCTTTCTCCAAAAGGGGCTCATCTACGCTTCAGTAGAGGCACACATTCAAGACGATGGCACAGAAAAGCCGTGCTCTTCCACCATCCGCTTGGTGGGCCCACCACACGTCTGCGATGGCAAGCCTCGAACCACTCCTCTGCCGGCAAGTCCAACGAGATTGTCGCCAGATCCAGATCCGTTCGCCGCACAGCAACCTCGACCCGACCACAAAGAGGCAGCCACGCAAACACCACCAGCTCCCGCCACCATCGCCTCAAATCCAGTCAACGGCGTCCACAGCACAAAAGCAGCACTCCCATCATCTTCACTACGTGCCGAGAGCGCGGATCGATCCTCCAAAAAGAAGCTCGATGATGCTGTCGAGATCGAGGATGCTTCTTCGTCTTCGGCTACCTCAAAACCCAAGGATGCTAAGCGCAAGGCTTCCACATCCGTCGCCTCGGATGCAGACCGTGAGGACAAGCGGGTACGCAGGAACAACTCGAGCGCAAAGGCAGATGATGCGGTCGCAATGGAGACGCTCGCCGATGAGAACGAGCAAACATCGTCTCGCAAGGACCGTCGGAACGGCGAGGCTGAGTCTCGGTCAGCATCCCCCAGCCCCGACAAGAAGCAAGCTAGCAAGGACAAGGAGCCAAGTGGCAACAAGAAGAAAAAGGGCGGAAAGTCGACAGCAGGCGAGAACGGCGAGGCAAGCAAGAAGCGCGGAGACAAGGGCAAAGATCCAAAGGCGCCCGTACCGCAACCAAAAGGCAATAACTTTATCGAAGATGGCCAGATTACCACGCTGGCAGGGCACACGGGCGAAGTCTTCATCTCTGCCTGGAATCCATCCGTGCCCAACATGCTCGCGTCAGGAGGCGGCGATGCTACTGTGCGCATCTGGGAAGTGCCGGACAAGGCAGGCGAATCGCCCGAACCGCCGACCATCTGCAAGCACCTTCCCGCAACGCAAAGCAAGGACATTTCGACGCTCGACTGGAATCCAGATGGAACGCTACTTGCGTCCGGCTCGTACGATGGCATTGTCCGGCTCTGGACGCCTCAGGGCGATCTGCATCTCGTCATGTCCATGCACCAGGGTCCCGTCATCAGCGTTCGCTGGAACCGCAAGGGCAACATGCTGCTCACCGGCAGTGCAGACGGCACCATCATCGTCTGGGACCTCAACAGCGGCAAGCCTCGACACACGTTTCCGCTTCACAGCGACAGCGTCCTGGACGTCGAATGGCTGTCCACCGCCGACGGTTCGCTCAAGCCCAAGTCGTCGTCGGACGCACCACCGCCTATGCCGCACGGTCTCAGCCCTTCGGTTGCCGACACCTACTTTGCCTCGTGCTCGGCGGACAACAGCATCGCCTTGTGCAAGCTCGGCGAACCCAAGCCCGTCAAGTCGTTCAAGGGTCACACGGACGAGGTGAATGCCATCCGCTTCGACCCTTCTCAGACGCTGCTGGCGTCCGTATCGGATGACACGACCGCCAAGATCTGGGCTTTGGACATTGGTTCGAGTGGATTCGGTGGAGCATCTGCAGGTGGCGCTGCTTCAGCAGGAGACCACCTACGCAAACGCGCATCGCAGCGCCGTGGCGGAAGCGCGCATTTGGAAGGAATGGATGTGGACGAGGAAACCACGCCGCGCGCGGCAGAGGACAGCAACGCTGATCGCGACCGAGAAAAGGACCGTGCTACTCCTGGCTCTGTTGGTGGCGGTGCAGCATCGTCAAACGCCACAAACACGAAAGAGCGCGGGTCGCCCGCGCCGGCAAGCAACGGGCAGTCCGGTGCACCGTCCAGTTCGGGTGCTTCATCGAACCTTCTCACCACCGCAGCCAAGGGCCCAAACAAGGGACTGAGGCTGACGCTTGTCGGCCACACAAAGGAGCTCTACGCTCTCGCATGGTGCCCTACGGGTCCTGGCTCGGCGAATCCGGATCAGCCCAGGATGCTGGCCACGAGCTCGTTCGACTGGACGGCCAGGCTGTGGAACGCCGACAATGGCGACTGTCTGCGCGTCATCGATGCGCACGAGGACAATGTCTACACGCTGCGATTCAGCCCTTGCGCACGCTACCTCGCCACGGGCGGTATCGACAAGAAGGTGGTCATCTCGCGCGTGGACAACGGTGCGCTCGTGCAGCAGTACCTCGGTGGAGGAGCCATCTTTGACATTGCATGGAAGGACCTCCATGATGCCGTCGAGACCAAGCAAGAGGAAGGGGAGAAGAGCGAAGGCGCCGAGCTCAAGCTGGCCAAGCGCCACCAGCTCGCCATCTCGCAGGCCGACCGGAAGCTCAGCGTACTTAACATCGGCGATCTAGATGCTGTCGAGTCGACGGCTAGCTTCAAAGCGCCCCCGCCTGTCGAGGTCAAGACCGAGGCAAGCACCGGCAGCGACAAGCCTCCCAAGAAGCAGGCGCGTGGGGGAGTGTGAAGCTTACTTTCGTTCGGCATCTCTTGGAACTGCCTCACTATTCAGAGCGCCTCAACGCGCGCACCTTTTTCGTACCGTACTTTATCGTTGCTTCTGCTCGAGCCTTTTGAGGGCAGTGTATCAGTAGAAGGCCAATTACGCCACTCTATGTCGGAGGGCATTGCAGGGTCATGAAAAAGACATGTTTCCGTTCTTTATGCTGTAATTGTAGGATCTCTTTATCGGATTGATACCACCTTTCCCGTCACCGAGACTTGCGCGTGCGATGTGTGCTGTTGCTGGAACACTTGTGAGTGTCAAGTTGGGCGAATTTGAGGCAACGGCTGTGCGGCAAGAGCGTTCTGAATCCCGCGGGAGACAGCAGTCTTGTTCAGTGTAACCCGCGCTGGTTACTTGTCGGCGAGCCTGCTGGGTGGTAAGGCGGACCGCGGTCGTTGGTTGAGCGAGGATCGATATCGGCGTCGAGGGCCGTTCCATCGTAATACCTTGCCCGATGAAGACTAAAAAACGAAACGAAGCTCGGCCGCGAATTCCAGCGCAGTCACGTGCAAGGCTGTATACGTTGGAACAAAGTCAAATCTGCAAATTCACAGAAATTTGAATTGCAAACACGAGGATCGAAATACTCGGTCAGAAATTGTAATCGATTTCGAACTTGATGATCTGTGAGGCAGACAGACGGTGGTGTGGATTTCTGAGCCCAGGCAGGCGTTGAGGAGAGCCGCTTCTCGGACGGACTGGGCGATGCTGCAGCAGCCCAAGGCCACGGCCACGGCTAACTGGTGAGAGCGGGGAGCTCTCAGTGCAGCAGTCACGGTCAGTGAATCGGCGAGAGAGAGAGAGACGAGACTGCCCGCCTACGCAGCCAGTTCGCAGCCAGGCCAAGTCTTCGAGTTCGAGATCATCAATCGCTTGCACTTCCATCAACCACCCTCTTCAAGACTCTTCATCACCCTCTTGACTTTTTGTTCCCTTTTGTGGACAAAAAACATACTCGACATACACATCGCCCAACATGGCTGCCAAGGTCGGAATTCCTAGTGAGTTTCCGCTGTGGCTCGACACCAAACGAGCATTCTCGACAACAGCGGCGGCGCAACTCTCTTCGGCAACGGCAATGACAATGGCACCTCGCAACGACAACGGCATAGGCAATGGCAGCAGCAGGATCAGATGTGGACTCGCGGCGTTCAGGGTGTCAGCCGGTATCATCAATGTGCCTGCATAGCACGCTCAGACACTTGACAATCGTCGGAAGGGAGAGGATTGGAAGGCACAGAACAGACATGGCAGCATCGCATCAGTCCATGTTCGAACTTGCAGCATCGATTTACAGATGTCCTAGACCCATCGCGTCTCGAAGGAACACACGCAACAGCAGCATTGATGGCTGTCTCGAAGGACCTCCAGGTGGTCAGCATCGTAGCATTATGGGCCGTCGACAGAAGGTGGAGCCGTCTCTTTGGCCCGCTTGGGCCGCGCTAGCATCGTAGTTGCCACCGCCGCGCTCCAACAACATTGTTATCGCCGCCATTGCCAACGACGAGACGCACCGAGAGAGCCGCCGTCGCATGTTCCAAGTTATCGACGTGTTACATTGTTACTGACCTTTGCGCCACGCTTCGCCCTACTCATTGCGATCTCTTTTTTCAAAACTTGCAGAGGACGTCGCTGCCGTCGCCGCCCCTCAGGTCGGTGGTGTCCGACTTTTCGGAAAGTGGGAGTAAGTATCCGCGCCAATACATTAGACCGAGAGACAGCAGCAAACAGACACATCGGAAGAATTGGAGGATGGCTAGGAAAATACGACTTTGTCGCAAATCTGGGGAACTCGTTGCATGGGCTCGAAGGCAAGAGCATGGAGACATTGTCTCTGGTTCTGTCTGCTTCGAGGATGGAATGAGGGAGCCTTGTCGTGACGCAAACAGTACGGCTCGTAGGACCAAATTGAATGTCGTCGACGGAATGGATACGATCATCTTGGTGCTGCTTGTCAAGGTCGCAGAGGCATTCTTGACCGCCGTGGACAAATGACTGACTTTGACTCGGCTCCCCCGTTTCTCCACTCTTCACTCACAACAGCGCCCAGGAGGTCGAGGTCAAGGACATCTCTCTCACCGACTACATCGCCCTCCGCAATGCCGTCTACACCCCCCACACTGCTGGTCGTTACCAGAACAAGGCGTTCAAGAAGGCCCAGACGCCCATCGTCGAGCGTCTGGTCAACTCGCTCATGATGCACGGCCGCAACAACGGCAAGAAGCTCATGGCGGTCCGCATCGTCGCCCACGCCTTCGAGATCATCAACCTGCTCACGGACGCCAACCCGATCCAGATCCTCGTTGACGCCATCATCAACACTGGCCCCCGTGAAGACTCGACCCGTATCGGTTCGGCTGGTACCGTGCGTCGCCAGGCCGTCGATGTTTCGCCTCTCCGCCGCGTCAACACTGCCATCACTCTCCTCACCACCGGTACCCGAGAGTCGGCCTTCCGCAACGTCAAGTCGATCGCCGAGTGCCTCGCTGACGAGCTGATCAACGCCGCCAAGGGTTCGTCCAACTCGTACGCCATCAAGAAGCGTGACGAGATGGAGCGAGTTGCCCGATCCAACCGTTAAGCGGTCGGTCGCTCTTGCTTTACTGGCAGCGCTGGTGTCCATCACGAAGCTTTGGTCGAAGCGCAACCTTTCGGGATTCCTTTTTGTACTTTTTCTTCATTGCGGCCCGACTCGAGCTTCGTGGTTCAGCAGTATCCCGAGCTGTCTGGATGGAGTTGCGTCCGTCCAACCCGCGTGGATGAAGCGTGTTGCAGCGGCATCTGATCCGTGGAGCTGTTGACATGTTTCATCGACGTTTCTCTTTCCCTCTTTTCTCCTCATCTCTTTGCCCGTTCCACCTTTCCCCGCCAGGCTCGACTTCCTCGACTTCTTCACCAGAAAGAGAGCTTCTTCCCACGATCAAAAAGGTCGATCGATGATACATCCAACGACCAAGGACGAGGGTGTTTTTCCCGCATGCTCGTCTCCGCATCTCTCGCTTGTTATCTCTTGAGAAAGAATCACCCACACCACATATCGCAGCATCAGAAGGCTCACAAAGAGTCCGCAGCAATCTCATACAATGTCTCCAAAAAGGTATAGTGTGTGTTGCGAGTGGTTATGCACTGCACAGCGAGATGGGTGGTTGAGAGTCGTCGTTGGTCGACATTGGAGTGGCCGTTGATTGAAGGGCAGCAGGTTGAGCTTGTCTCCGACGCGTCGCGAAGGAGCGAGTTGAGTCTTGGGAATTGAGAGAAAGGGCTCAGCGGGTCTGGCTGAGCCCTCAAGAGCGCGTGCCGAACTGTCAAAAGTGTGACTTTTGAGAATTTGGCGGCGTGCATGTTCACCTTGAACCACACAGCACCACCGACTACGCCGTCAGCCATCACCGCCTTGCCTACCCAGAGATCAACATACCGGCTGCAAGCGAATCTGCACTTTGATAGCCAAATCCGTGCTTGACAAGATCTGTTACGCCGCATACAGCATCATGTCCCTGATCAGCAACCCGTCAAGACCAACACAATGAGTGCTCGAGACGTCGACCTCGAGTTCGAGAAAGCATACCAGCGTCTGTTCTCGACGTCAGCGGCTCCTTCTTCGTGCGCCCGTAGAAGCAGTAGCGCTAGTTCGGAGCCTCGAGCAGAGTCTTCCGAGGCTCCGCATACAATCGACAATGGCTCGCGCTCGGGGTCGACGGCGGCCTCGGCAGCTGGAATCAACAGGCCAAAGCAGGCGTATGTCTTGGACACGCTGCAGCCGTTAGCAGGAAAAGTGCGGTCTAAAGAGCGGCCCGCGCAAGTTCAGCGCGAACGGCAACCGCGACCAAGGTCCTTGCAATCACCCCTAGACGCATTGGCTCGCCATGCTTCAAACTCAAAGGGCAAAGCTCGCGCTCCTTCTCGTCTCGAGGCAGACGAGCGTCCTGCGGAAAGAGTACCACGCAGCAGTACGGCGACGCCAGCTCCGGTCATGCCACAGTCGAGCAGCGTCCCATACCCAAGCTCCGTTGCATACTATCCATACCCCGCCGGCCAGACACCGTACCAGGTCTCCGGCCCGCTCATCGCATCTGGGTCCAACGTGCCGTCCATTCCTGCTCAAGCCGTAGCATGGACACAGCCCATCATGTCAGCAGGCCCGATGCCGGCGATAGGGTACCCGGGCTTCAGCGCTTCCGTCACGTTTTCGCAGCCTCAGTTCTTCGCTTCTCCACCACAACCGATGCCATCAGCGGCAGTGGCTACTCCGCCGTCCAACGCCTGGTCGCAACAGTACGCGGCTCCTCCAACGTCCTACGAGCAGCAGCAGCAGCAACCACAGCTTAGCCAGGATTTCGCGGGTGCTCGCCTCCCGCCACACGCTTCTTCTTCTTCTTCTTCTTCTTCTCCAGTAGGTCGACGTGTCGAACACGACAAAGCTCTGCGAAAATGGAACAGGGAGCAGGCGACACAGGTGGACAATAAGGAGCAACTTAGACGAAATTTTAAGAGCGCGTCTACCTTTGATGAACAGGAGCTGAAAGTCAAGCAGAAGCGACAGCCAAAGCAGCCAAAGCAGCCAAAGCAACCGAAGCAGCCGAAGCAGCACCAGCAGCAGCAGCAGCAAGAGCCATGGAGACCTGACATGGGAGATGTTGAACCGCGCGTTCCTAAGCAGCGGAGACGTGCTGCTCGCGTTCGCAACGACAGTCTACTAGACGTCAAACCTCCAGTCAAGGCGACTGCCTCAACAATCCGGGTGAAGACGGAAGAAGGGGTCGAAACGCAGCAGCCAGTGGAAGCCGCTACCACTCGGCGCGTTTTCGATGGCAGTCTACCTCTAGCCAGTGACAGAGGCCCTCCATACGACAGGGAAACACATTCGCTCTTCATCCATTCGCCACGCCGATTACATTGGCTGGCACGCCTTGCGATGGTTCGAGCTGAACAGAAGGCTCACAGCGGAGAGAATCCCAATTCCTCAGTGGCAGACACAAGTCAATGGGCGCGCTGGAGCAACTCTGTCGCTGCCCGACTGCAGCATCTTGGCAAAGAAGCTCTGTCGACCAAGGACGAAGCCTCTTTTTCGCCGCCGCACTCGCAAACCGACCCAGCTGGCCTCTTTCCCCGCGAGAAACGACAAGCATACGTGGCGCTGCGCAAATCCCAACACTCGGCAAAACGGACCACCTCAACTCGGATCTG
Organism: Sporisorium exsertum; assembly: GCA_928724755.1. NCBI lineage: Eukaryota > Fungi > Basidiomycota > Ustilaginomycetes > Ustilaginales > Ustilaginaceae > Sporisorium > Sporisorium exsertum. The sequence goes on from CAKMXK010000001.1 coordinate 1,177,045, forward strand.
CATTCGAAAGCTGCTGCGCTACCTTGCGGCCACGGCAACAGCATCGGAGCGTCTCGATCCGCGCAAGCAAGCGAGGGCGGTCAAACTGGCCAAGTACATGCTGAGGAGCACACGACCGACAGCGTTGGATCTGCGCAGGCTGTGGAGTGTTTGGGCGAGAGCTGCGCATGCTCGGAGTGTTGGGAAAGCTGACGTGCAGTGGCAGCAGAGAAGGGTTTCGTTTGCTCCACTGTCTGCGCTTGATTCGCCAGACCAGGGGAATGTTGGTGTTGCTAGGGCTGAAGGTGAGGGAGGTGTGAGGGTGAAGTTGGAACCAGCGTCGCCGTCTTTTACGCGGACCTTGTACACTCTACCGCGCGACACGCAGGTCAAACAGGAACCCGACTCGGACGGCATCACGACGTCCTTCCTTCCCGGTACACCTCTGCTGGGAGACGCAAGTATACCTTCCCAGGGTGAGGCCGGACAAACGCGCGCTGCTGCAGTGCACACACAAGCGCCGCTGTTTCTACAGCGCAACTTCCGCGTGTATCGGATGCTCGGTCTCGCGGATCTGCCGCTGTCCTAGGCGGTCGTTGTCCTCGCTTGCAGCATCTGTTTTGGGATGTGCAAGTTGTCTTGCCACACGCTCACACGCACATCTTCTGTCGTGTGTCTTTCTGGCTTGGCACACACTCACAAGAGTCCGTTTTCTGCGACGCACAAAGAGCTTTCAAAGACACAACCTGAACATTGCAAATGAACACCAATTTTCCCATCGGCTTACCGAGATCCTCAGAGTCGACATCATCAACCCGCACGTCAAATATTGGCCTTCACCTTGCCCGCATTCTTGAGCTCCCTCAAAAGGCGCATGACCCCGACCTCATCACCCGCCTGCTCGCCACTGAGTTTCTGCACCTTGTCCCTAACCACATCGTCCCTGCAGCGCATGAAGGGGTTGTGGCGTTTTTCGTCGCCAATCGTGTATACGCCTGTGGTGCACTTTTGGCCGTTTCTGAGGTTGTTTACCAGATTCGAGATGGCCGCGTCGTCCGCGGGGAGGATGGCGGCGCTGAATTCCGTGTTGGAGCGCGTGTATTCGTGACCGCAGTAGACGAGGGTGTTGGTGGGGAGGGTGGAGAGTTTGTCCAAGGCGGCGAGCATCTGTTGTGGGGTGCCTTCGAAGAAGCGGCCGCAGCCGGAGACGAAGAGGGTGTCGCCTGTGAACACGGCGTGGTTGGAGGAGGAGGAGGAGGAGGAGGAGGAGACGTGGTAGCAGATGTGGTCTTGTGTGTGGCAGGGTGTGGCTAGGCACTTGATGGATACGCCTTGGAGGAGGTCGTCAATCTCGTCGCCGTCCGAGATCTTTTTGGTGAGGGCGGGGATCTTCTCGCTGCCTCCAAAGACGGGTCTGCCAGGGTAAGCGGTGGCGAACGCCTCGTTTCCACCGGAATGGTCAAAGTGGTGATGCGTCGTCAGTAGGCCCACCACCTGCTCCTTCGCAATCCCCACTTTCTCCGCTGCGCTATTCACAGCCGCAATGTCGTACGGATCCACAAACACCGCCTTGCCGTCAACTGACGACTGCAAAATGTACGCATAGTTGTCGTCCCGCACCGGCACCGCGTGGATCTTCATCTTGCGCAAAGGCGTCGAGGAAAACGTTCGAGCTGAAAGTAAAGGTGGAAATGATGCTGCGGTACGTCGCAACAGTGTTCGTATAGATGTCAGAAGCATGTATCGCTCGTAGCCTCTGCGTCTGCGTCGAGTGATGAAGGTCAGAAGCGAAGAATGCAGAGTCAGTTGACCGCGGACACACACACGACATCTTTTCAAAGAGCTGAGCGCATACAGTATGTGTGTCAGCCAAAGCGGAGCTCGGACCAACCCAAAAAAGGGTGCCGCTCTAGTGGCCCCCCGCGGACTTACACGCTCGCTCGACCTAGGCAATACAAATTCGCAGCGCCCTCGTGGATCGATATCGCCGATGTCATACTACGCTTCACCCACAACCCGATCAGAGGTCTCGTTTGCCTCCTTCTCCTCACTACTTCATAGACAGTAAGGCACATCGAGCTGGATAGATAAGCAACGCTTCAGGCGAACAGTATCTAGCCAAGATAGATGATGTCGAAAAGAGAAACGATTGCAAGACTGCCAACACAAAACTGGCTACATAACGACGCATCCACGCGCATCACCCTCACCATCGCTATCATCATCACCATGACCAACGCCACGCACACCATCCTCCCTCGCTGCTTCAGCCCCAAGCAGCATACGCGACCATCTCGGCGCAACCCCTCCTCCTCTTCCCGGTTGACCTCCCGTCTGATTTGCAGAAGCGCTCACCGCTTCTCCAGCACCTCCCACAACCGCAGCAGCAGGAAATCCCAATGCCATGGCCACCACGCTGGTGACTTTACTGCGTCCAGCCCGACGCGCTCGTGCCACGGACTCGGCCTTTTTGCGCTTCTGTTTCATCCTTGCATCCACCATCTGCCAGCCCCAAAAGCTCTTGACCACGGGCTTGAGATCGTTGCATTCATCATAGCCTCGATATGGTTCCCGCTCCCTCCCTTCAATCGAACATCGACCACCACCGCTAGCTGCTGCAGTACCATGCCCTGCTTGCGTATCTCCTTCTCCGCTCTCGTTCGCCACCACAACTGTCGCCGAAATTGGCTCTCGATCATCATAGCTAAACTGGCGGAACGCATAGCCGCGCGACCCCCTCCTTGGCCGCACACCGCCATCGGCTGTATCGCTATGGCTGAGCTGAGAGTACGCATCCCGCGAGAAAGATCTGCAGTCGACCAGACACAGGTAAGCGTCTCGAACTTTGCGATACCGCGCAAGCCGGACAAACTGCATCGCCACTTCGTTGTCAGCATGCGTGTCGTCCAGCTCCAGGTGGATCAAAAAGGGACAGCGGTTGATCAGCAGCAGCATTGCTTCAACCGTCAAGCGATTGGCAGAAGACAGAATCAAATGCGTCAGATGCGTGCCCGTCGCTGGAATCAAGGCCGCCACAGCCCTTTCATCATAACTAGGTGGCGCTTCGTCCTGGGCGCTGGCTGAAGACGCCGACTGATTCGCCTGTCTTCTTCGACTGGCAGAACGCCGAGCCATGTTGAGCAGCGAGCCCCTCGGTCTCGTCCGGTGCATGAGCGTGTCTCTGTCCGGCACGGCAAGGCCGAACGCTTCTGCGTGTGATTCCGGAGGCGTCAGCGCTGAAATGACCGCGTCGGTGATCTGGGTAGCTCGCTCCACGTCCAGCTTCTGTAGCTGCGGCGTCGTGGCAAACAGCTTGACCAGTCCTGCGTCCTTGAGTCCAGGACCAATATTGGCCAATTCCAACACCTCGAGCATGGGCACAGCGTGTGCAAGGGATGCACAGGCGCGGTCCGTCAGTGCTCGACACGACGAGAGGCTGAGCTTTTTGAGATGAGGGAATCTCCTGCGAATCACCTCATCGTCGAGTTGGCTGCCAGCCTGACGCGGAGTGAGCGTAACAAATTGTCCCTTTTCGCTAATTGTGTCGCCGTCACTGCTGACCAGCGCTGCGATTGCGGCGTCATTGACATCGCTGCAGTAGCTCAGATCGAGCACTTCCAGATTCGGCCAGTGCCTGCCAAGCTGAGTGAGCGTTGCGCTATCGAGCCCCGCCACGCCAGCAGCACGAAGCTTGCGGAATCGTGAACCCACGTTGCGCTCCCTGGACACAGCAGAAATGTTTGTCTCGCTCTCCTGAATCGCAAAGATGGCCCGAACACCGTCCGCATCGATGCTGCGGCAACGACTGATGTCAAGCGTTTCGAGGTGGGTGGCCGTAGCAGCGAGCACGCACAATGTCGTATTGTCGACACAAGGCAGACTCGCAAGCTTGCAATGCTTCAAGTTTGGCGACTGCGAGAGGACAGTGTTGAGCGCACTTGTCGAGATGCGGCGGCAGCCCTGCAGGTTGAGTTCCTCGAGTTGGCGAGTCGTAAATGGCACGCATGTCGACGTGCTGAGCTCCCAATTAGTCAAAGGTCTAGGACGCTGGGCCTTGGAAAGGGCCACCAGTACACTGGACCGCAGACCTGCGAGCCCTTGCAGGTCGAGACGTCGAACAAAGGGCCCGACGGCCCTGGCGATGTTGACCATGGCCTCTTCCGTCATATCGGGATGCTTTGAAAACTCGAGATTCTGCCAGAGCTGTCCGTCGAGCACAAAGCTCTGCCATGCTCGCGAGACGCGACTGAGACGAGCAAGTTCGCGAACGGCAGCGTCCATGCCCACCCAGCGCGTCTCGCTCGATCTCTTTCCCCGCCAGAGGCCGTCCTTTACCTCCTTGGCATGGTCTCGGACATGCAGGTCCACCAGACTCTTGAAGATGGTCAAGATAAGCTCTCGCGGAAGCTGTTGCATCGGATCCGGTTTTCGTTCATAGCTCTGATGAGGCAGGATCAACACTGGGTTGCCGATTGCGGCCGCATCGACACCAGCTTGAGGGCTGCTGTGTGCCGCGTTCATCAGCGTGGGTCGAAGCGTCGGAGCGGTGCGCACTCGGGCAGAAATGAGAAGCTCCTGAGAAACAGGCGAGACGACTTCTCGCACAATTGTGCCTGTCGAGCTCGGCTCGTCTGCCTGCTGCTGATCACGCTCGAAGCTGTCGTCAGATGGTCCACTAGCGCGGTCGCGATCGCGATTGAGCAACAAGAGATCTCCGAGGCTTCTCAAGCTCACAGTGCGGCTGCGTCCCTTGCGCGAAAGACTGGGGCGCGTGGGCGTGGTGGCACCGCTGCGACTCGAGGCGTAGCCACAAGTGAAGAGGCCGCCATTAGGAGCCGAACGGACGGTAGCACGGCTCGGAGGGCGCGATTCACCGCTGTTTCGCGTAGTTGAGCTGGCCGAGGGTACGGCTGTGCGCAGCAAGGGTGAGGCGCCAACTCCTCTGTGATCTCTATTGGGAATGGAGACACAGCTGCTTGACGAGGGTCGAACGACAGGGATGGTGCTCGGACGAGATCTTGGGAACTCGGCACCTGCGGTAGAAGGTCGCGAAGAGGTCGGCCTTGGGCTACGAGGCGCAGGTCCCATCCTGGCACCGACCACGTAGGCGGTTGCAGCATAGTTGCGCAGCTCTATGCGTCGGCGTCCCCGGCCGTTTGCGCTTTGCGTGAGATTGGGCGCACTGCCACTCCTCACACAGCGTGCCCTTTGGTCAAGGTGACTGGCCAAGGACTGAGAGGTGATTACTTGCGATGTCAAGGAGGAGTCGGGCGTCTGCGTGCCCTTAAGGCGACTCTGCAATGCGGGAGGCAAGTTGAGCTTTTTGGCGATGCGACTGGACAAGAAGCGGTTGGCAGCAGCTGCACGGAATGCTGACGTCTTGGAGCGAGAGCCACTTGCGGCAGGGTGCGACAGCGGAGGCATGTACTCGGGTGCCTCTTCGTAGGATGGCAAGCGCTCCAGGGAATAGAGCGGAGGCATGGGAGCCGAGGATGTGACAGGCTCTTCCGCAGTGGGTTCCGGTGCTGTGGCTACATTGGTAGCCCGTTCAGAGAGCTGCTGTGCCTGGTGCGACATTGACTCGTTGGAAGCGATGCGTGATCCCCCGGCATCGATCGTGCGCTCGAGAGAGCTTCGGTGTTGATCGTGATTATCATCGTGGGACTCAACTGCTCGAATGGCTGCATTGGGTTTGGGACTGTCTTCGGGAGAGCCAAAGTGGAAGCTGGTAGCAGCGGTGCTGTTGGAAGCGAGGGAGCTTGGGCCGAAAAAGTCAAACACATTGACCGAGCCTAGCGACGATTTTGCCCTTGCATGAGATGGGCGGCGGCTGCGGTGGTCATGGTGGGAGGAGGGCGGGGGCGGGCTTTGCGAGAGGGCTACGTCGATGGTTTGCGTGGTTCTGAATGGGATAGCAACAGGCTCAACCATCCGAGAAGGTCTGGCCTCGTCGAGATGCTGGGATGCCGACTGTGCAGCATCTTGAGGATCTCGAGCCCGCTGTTTTCCCTTGTCGGTGCTTGCCGATGGCGTCTGCATGATGGCAGTGGTCTGAATGTCTGAATGTGCACTCCTGAAATCCGTGCGCTTTGGGTGGAAATGGAGCGCGAGAATCGATGGTCTCTGCCTCGGTCGAGCGTTATGAAAGGTTGTGTCCGTGGCAGGTGTGGGCTGCTGAGAGATAAGATGGCACTAATGCCTTGTCGTAATTTGGTGATCCTGTTCGCTGCGGTTGAGGGCGAGGGCGAAGGGATGGGCACCGGACGTAAATGGAGGATGTGGTGGAGAGGGAAGGGGAGGTAGCAGAGAGGAGTCGAGCTTGATCAAGAGTTGGTCGAGGAAAGAGACGTTTCGCGTGTCAGCCAGGCCAGAGAGAGAGTCGGAGGACAGCCGAAGTCAAGAGTTGCGGTCACACAGCGGGAGAGATGACAGGTCTTGATGCGTGGCTGACAAGGCTGGCCAAGCTTAAAACACCCATTGCGACACAGCCGTGCTATTCTCTGTGTGTGTGTGTGTGAATCAGGATGTTCCGAAGTGCGGAAATTGCCTTCTCGAGAAAGACGGGCAACCGAAGCCGAGAAGCGCGAGAGACCCACGGTTCGCAAAGATGCTCGCGCTATCTTTTGTGCTGCTTCACTGTTCCTGCGCTCTGCCTGTCAGCAGACCCCTGTCTTCAAACCTTACGCTCAAGCCGATATGCTAAGCTGCAGGTTGTAAGCTTCCTTTTCCGCCACTAGCTTAGCCAGACCATTCTGCAAGGCAAGGCAAGATCCTGGTAAGAGGTCGAAGAGCTCCGAGGATCTTCTCAAGCAAAAGGACTGGGGAGAGGAAGGAGAAGAAGAAGCTTGAAATTTCCACTGCCAAGCCTGAGCGGAAAGCAGATTACACTGCAGACAGACCCTTGAGTCTTACAGAATGCTTCTTCGCCTTTCCGCTCAGCGTCGGAGTTTGATGCCCACCTTTGCTTCTTCGGAGTTTCCGAGGACCGAGGTTTGTGACCGCTTTCTCTTATCTTGTTCACCTTTGACGCTTTTCGTAGCGTGCGCGGACCAAAAGAAAAGTCAATTGCCGCACCTGAACCCTGCATGAGTCAAAACTGGCGAGCTAGGCCACACTGCTCGGCTGCCTGTAAAATTTGAATTTCAAGCCAGGTGTTGGTTTTGGCACCTCAGCTCACGTCCCCGGCCCGCGCGCCGGTCGATGACGCCTTTGAACACGGTTGTGAGACGCTCGCCTCGTTTGTGACAGCTTCAATAAGACCGCAAAAAAAAAAACTAAACTAAAAAAAAAACTAAAAATCGACCAAAGGAGGACCGAAGCTAAGCCGGCCAAAGAGTCTTTACTCGTCCGGACGGATTCGCACCCTTTCAGCCACACAAGCCTTGATGAAGTCGTTCTGCGTCGCATGTCCTCCGTGTCATCCTGAGATGCTAACACCACGTTGGAAGGGATAGAAGGACATGGACTCAACTCCAAACTCTCTGCGCATACTGGACGAATGATACCGAAAAACGCTGTTGGAAGAAGACCATACTGACACGGCACAAGTGGCATCAATAATGCCGCACGGCGCCGACCCAATTAAATGCGGTATGAACACCAACGTTCCACCAAAGCAGCTCGATGTCACCATCCTTTCGCTGCGTCAACCCTCTAAACGAGATTCGTAGCATGATGGGCTCGACAGGCAAAGAAGTTTGGCGCGCTTTATCAAATTGTTTGTGCCGTTGCCGCCTGGGAGCGAATCACAAGCAATGACTGACCCGGTGATCCTCATACCACAACGTGGTTCCCGGCAAAACATACTGGTTTGCATCAGGGTCGACGGCGACCTCCGACTGTTCCGGTGTGCGCGAACGACCGGTCTCAAGGCAGCAGCGGTCGCGGAAGAGCGCAGATCGGGGAATCAACCGCTTCACGATCACGATTCCCCAGCTTGCCCCGCCCTGGGAGCTTCTTCTTCATATGAAACGCCTATCTCTCTTTATGTCCAACTCGAGCTGTCGAGTATTGCGCTTCCTCTTGTTCCCTCTCTGCCAAAACCTTAATCTTCGCATCGTGGGAATCGTCCTCATACAGCAATGTGTCGAGGCTTCTGATGTTATGCCTTGGCGTGTGCCTGCGTGAGACAGACGTCAAAAATGCAGACACAGCGCAGTGTGCTGGCGTTACCTTGCCGTCTTCTCACCACACTTCTTGCTCTTACGGCCTACCTCACAATACCTCAAGCTCCACGATGACCGCCGACCGACAATCAGCTTTCGTCCAACAACTGCCCAAAATCGAGCTCCATGCGCACCTCAACGGCAGCATCCGGCGCTCCACGTTGATCTCCCTCGCCTCTGCGCACCACATCGACCCCTCTACCGCGCTCATCCTCACGCGCTGGCCGCGCACGCTGAGCGAAGCATTTGACGTCTTCAGAGTCATCCATTCGTGCGTCACCACTCTATCCGACGTGGAGCGGTTGGCGTACGAGCTTGCGCAAGACTTGGAGAGCGATGGGGTGGTGTATGCTGAGATCCGCACCACGCCCCGGGCTATGGACGCTGATGGGTTCGAGGGCTACGTTGCGGCTGTATCTGCTGGATTTGCTCGGTACGCTGCCGAGAGTGCAAGGGTGGCGGTGCGATTGCTGCTCTCGATCGACCGAGCGAAGCACACCGCGTCGGATGCACAGTGCATCGTCGACCTCGCGCACTCCCATCCCGCTGTGGTCGGGCTCGACCTCTCCGGCGACCCCACAAAAGGCGATTGGTTAACCTTCCTCCCCGCGCTCTCCCGCGCGCGATCACTCGGCCTGAAAATCACCCTCCACGCCGCCGAAGTGCCCGACCGCGACGAAGAGATGTCCCAAATGCTCGACTTCCACCCCGACAGATTCGGCCACTGCTGCTTCGTCTCCCCCGCCAACCTCAATCGCCTCAAAGCGTCCAACATACCCATCGAACTGTGTCTCACCAGCAACCTCCTCTCCAACTCCGTCCGCGCACTAGACGAGCACCATTTCCGGGTTCACTACAGTAGCCCTGACACTGAGGCCGGCACAATCTGCTGCATCTCCACCGACGACAGTGGTGTGTTTGGCAGTCCGCTTTCCAACGAGTACAGGCTGGTCATGGATGGGTTTGGACTGAGCGAGCGCGAGACGTTTGAGTTGGCCAAGGGGACCTTGCTCGCTACGTTTCTGAATAGATCGGGGGAGATGGAGCAGTCGAGGGATGGAAAGGATTGGGAGGGGTTACTGGACAGATTCGACGCTTTCGAGAAGAGTTGGAGCTGGGAATGAACGCATTCGCAGAAAGGGATAGACGTCACTTCCTATCCATCTGACCTCTCAAAGGAAACTCAATCAAGGACAATCGTAAAAACGTCCTGCAATCTTACCGCGCACCCACAAAGCACGTCTCTCACACATCCACCTATGACTGCTAGTATCGTATCGTATTGACGTCGAAAGAGAATAGGCACTTCTGTGGTAAATTTACATCAACGACGAGGCACCCGTCCACGCAGAGCCTTCTGCATCGTTCCCGGAGGGGCCTTGGGCCCCGGCTGAGCCTTCTCGCTCGCCTGGTTCCTGATCGTCTCGTCGACGCTCAGAATCAAACAAGCCGCCTCCGCCGCCGACTGCAGCGCATTGATCCTAACCAAGCTCGGCTCCCACACAAACTTCTCCATTAGATCTGCCGTGTCCTCTGCGTCGATATCAATCCCTTCCCACTGCGCGCCCTGAGCATGCTTCATGCGCAGGCGGTTCAGCAGGTCAGTCGCATCAAACCCGGCGTTGTCAGCCAGCTGGCGGGGGATGCATTCGAGCGATTTGGCGAATGCGCCGATGATGAGCTGCTGCTTGCCCTGGATCGTACGCGAGTATTCACGCAGGTACTTGGAGAGCTCCATCTCGGTCGCTCCTCCACCCGCCACGACGTGCGAGTTCTTGATAGCCCTACGAACAATCATGATCGCATCATGCAGACTGCGCTCCACTTCAGCGATAAACTGCTCGGCACCACCACGCAGGATCAGCGTGCACGTCTTGGCCTGCGGACACTCCTCAAAGATGTTGAAGCGCTCGCCGCCGATCTGGCGCTCCTCAAACTTGCCGCACGTGCCCAGGTGCTTGTCCGGGTTGATGTCCGAGCACGTGCTCTGCACCGACCCCCCCACGGCCTGCACCACGCGCTTCATGTCGTCCGCAGGCACACGACCCGCACAGAAGATGTCGCGATCGGCAAAGTACTGTGTCGCCAAATCTCCGATGGGCAGCTTGGAAAGCACCACTTTGGCGCCCGTCTTGACGATGGCTTCGAGCTTGTTGAAGATGATCTGCCACTCGGCGTCCACCACGGCCTGGTACTCGGCAACCTCGTTGATGCGCACCTCGGCGTTGTCCTTCTCCGCCTTGAGCTCGAGCTCGACGTTGAGACAGAGCACCTTAGGGTTGGTGAAGCTCTTGGGCTGCTGCTCAAATCCGGCGTAGGCAAACGTCTTTTTGAACGCGACACCGTGTACGAGTAGAGAGTCCTGCATACCTCCGCCGGGCACCTTCTTCATACCGATCAAGCTCTGGTCCAAATCGTCCTGGTCGAGCGATAGCACGGCGTCAACGACCATCTTGCTGAAAAAGGGGCGCTGCGAGACGATCAACTTGGACGACATGCTGGTGCCGGCGCACTTGAGCAGCAGATCGTGGAATGCCTGCTTGTCCGACTTGTCGATGGTGACGGCCATCTCCTTGATCTTTTCCACTGCGAGCTGCACCGCCTTCCTGTAGCCCTTGATGATGATATGTGGCGCGACACCTTCCTCGATGAACGGCTTGGCTTCCTTGAGCATCTCGCCCGCAAGCAGAACCACCGATGTGGTACCGTCTCCCACCTCAGCATCCTGCGCACGCGCAATGTCGACGAGCGTCTTTGCTGCCGGGTGTACAATGTCCAGTAGCTTCAGGATAGTGGCACCGTCGTTGGAGATGGTGGCTTGTCCACGCTCGTTGACGATGAGCTTGTCCATACCACGCGGGCCCAATGTCGAGGCGACGCATGATACGATGGAAGTGCAGGCGCCAATGTTGTGCAACAGCTGCGATGTGCCTTGTGAAACGTCGGTGTCCTCGCGCAACAGGATGATGGGCGCGTTGGGCATCATGCCGCCAAGTCTGCCCGCCATGTTGAAGTGATGTGGTCAAGAAGAAGCTTGTCGAGCAGCTCTTCCGATAAGATGGTGTCCGTGATGCGAGGCGAACGTTGGTGGCTAGGGTTGAAACGTCCGACGGTCCCAAAGTGAGAGCGAATTTCGTCGATGGATCCTACGACTGTTCCGCTCGAACAACGCTTCGGATAGAGGTGAAGAGGATGGTGGAGTGTGAGAGGGCTGTGCGTCGAAAAGCTGCCGTCTTCGTCTTCGTCTGTCCGTGTTGGTCTTTGTGCGCTTTTTCTGCTTCTCTGGCCTTCTCGCGCGACTTTTTTCAGAGAGCTCAGCCAAAGCGCGAAGATCAGCGTCGAGTGTGCCTTCGGGCTTTCTGTGCGTGGTGAGCGCGCGCTCGAGCTTTTCGTTCTGTTTCTTCTTGCAGCTTCCAAAACGTCTTGCCGCACGCCCTCTGCATTTTTGCCGCTGTGTTTTCATGTTTGATCGAAAGACCTACGAGCCCTCGACAGCGCCTTAACATCTTGTGATCGAAAAAAGGCTTTGGCTCACTCCTCACACAAGGACACATCGGCCACAAACGCAGTATCATGTAGGCATCACCTGCATTGCTTAGAGCGCCCAGTCCTCCACCCAATGATCAGGCATCAGCAGCAGCGCCTTATCTATAAACGTCAAAAACCTCGTCCTGTAGTCCGGAGGAGTGATGATCGTCGGCTCGCCTTTCCCCGCACCACCTAGCAGCGCCGTCTCCTTGACAAAGCTCTCCACCCTCTTATCCCACGTATACGTCCTGACAAAGTCAATGATCCCCACCACCAGCTGCTTGCTCTGCCGATCAACGCCCACCATCAGCGAGTAGTCCATCACGTTCATGTCGGCCAGGAACAGCGAGTCGTTATACAGGCTCGCGCGAAGCAGCTTCTTCGAGTGCTCGCGGATGAAGATGGGGTTGAGATGGCTCGTCTCGATCAGGTTCTCGTCCAGCAGCACCTCACTCTCCTTGCCCGTCTCCTGCACGTATCGATTGCGCGTGCTGCCCTTGAGATCGTACGATCGGATTCCCTCGACACCGTAGAACAGATTCTCCATCACAAAGCAGTCCAGCTTCAGGCTCTTGCCCGTCTGTGGATTGCGGAATCCAATCCGGAAACAGCCAAAGATCTTGGCCAGCGCCGTCCGACGGCCTCGTGAGATGCACTGCGACATGTAGGCAAAGTACTGCGGAGCAAACTTGGAAAAGGCGTCCATCTCGAAGCGCGACAGCTGCTTGACCACCAGCCGATTGTCGCGCGTCTTGAGGAAGGCAGAGCCCGACTTGCCGCCTGAAGAGTCCCACTTGAAGCAGCGCGACAGCGATTCGACCACCGACACATCGCAGCCGCACGTCCTACGCAGTGCATCAAACTGCTCGGCAAACAGGATTTTGCACCACAGCCGCGTCGATCCCGACTCGAACTCGCACCGGAAATGTCTACCTTCCTTCTTGAGCGTGCTCTCGAGCTCGTTGGTCTCCAAGTCGACCATCCCCCAGCCATCGGTAGAACCAGCGATGCTCTCGTTCCCGGGCATGAAGGCCTCGTCCTTCTCCCGAATCTGCGGCCCCTCGTTCCGCATCCCCTTGAGTCGCTCCTTGTACTGCATCGAGCTTAGCGTAAACGCCACGATCGACGTCGGTTCATCTTCGCGGAAGATCACATCCGAGTCGGTGAAGACGTGCTCCGAGTTGAGCATCGGGTATTCCAGCGGCACCATCTCGCCAGTGCGGAAGGCCCAGAAGCCTGACAGAGTTTTCAAAAAGCTCTTCTCCAAACTGGGCATCGAGTCGGAATCAGAGGTGAAGCCGCTGCGCAGGTACGAAGGCAGCGTCAGTTGCGTGTTGTTGCTCGTCGTCGCCAGAGAAGACGCAGCAATCGATTGCGCGTCCGACTCGAGCTCGCTGGCTGGCGCTGGTGGCGATATATTCGTGGCTCGACCCGTCTCTTGGCTGGCAATGGTGCAGGCATCGTCTGCTTGCGACGAAGAGGTTGCTGCGGCCGTTGCCGCGCTGGCCACAGACGCAGAAAGATCGGCGCCCGCACTGGCAGCTCCATCTGACTGCGCAACTCCTTTACCAGCCTTCAATGTCGAGTCTCGTTCCGAGTTCTTGTCATGAGCAGGGAGTGGATCGGTCGACTTGTTCGTTGAGGTAGCTCCCTTGATTGTCTCGCCTTCTCGCTCTGCAGGGTTGGATTTGAGATGCTTGCCGACCACCTCGGAGCGACTCAACTTCGGCTGCTTGGTATCCGTTCGACGCTGCAATCTGCGACCTGACGGCAAGGCAAGACTACGCTTGGCGCCAAAGCTCGTTGAAGCTTCCTTGGACAGGTCCTCCTCAGAATCATCTTCGTCGTCGTCTTCGCTCTCGTCATCGGCCGCAGACGCGCCATCGTCGTCGGTGTTCTCGACGGCAGAGTCCGGCTCGCTCTCGTCGTCTCGAACCGCCTCTCTCACGCTGCTAAACACCTCCACCCTGGCTCGTGTCATGGCGACGGGACGAGCTCGCTTTGCTCGTTGTGCCAGCAAAAGACGGTGCTGCCTCTCACGCTCACGCTCTGCCTCTTTGCTGATGCGGTCAAAGTGCTTTGCGATCGTCGACACACGGCTTCGTGTTCCGGGCCCATGCTCGCCCCTTCGTGCCACAGGCACGCGGCTTCCGGATGCGGACCCGACGTTTCGACTGCTGCTGGCTCCGTCCGATTGATATGCGCCACTTTGACTTCGATTCCCTGTCCCTGCAGACGTAGTCGACGTGTTGGTGGCCGCTGCTGCAGCTGCTGCCGCCGCAGCAGCAGCCGACCGGCCAATGATGGGACGCGGCCCAGCTTTCAGCCCTTCACCCTTCGGCGGCCGGTAGCTCGAGGGTGGGGGAAGCTGAGTACCTTTATTCGGTGTTGCTGAGCCACTACGGCGTCCAACGGCCGCGGTCGAAGTGGAGCTGTCCGTACGCTTGGCCCTCGGTAGACGACTCGACCTCCCATTCGCCCCAGGTGTCGCAGTAGGCGAGTTGACACCCGAGTCTGCGCCTTCTTCGTATGTGGCCGAAGCCTTGCGGCTCTTGTGCATCTCCTTGGCGTGTGGCGACAACACTTCTTCGGTCTTGCCACGGCGCAAGCTGGGGCGTCGAATGGAGCCATTGCCATCAGCGCGAAGCGGACCAATGTCAGCTGCGCTGGAAGAAGTGGCTCCTGCACCACCACCGCCGGCAGCAGAAGGCGTGCCGCTGGTATGCCGTCGTGAATTGTCGAAGCGCCGCATCAGACCCGTCATCGATCCTGCCAGCTCGCCCTCTGTGCATGAACTTTCGTCCGCTCGAGGGAAGCCGACGGTCTCGAACGCGCTCCGAGACTTGGTGTACGTCGGTGAGGATGGCGCGGTGACGGGATTGGACAACGCTCGACGACTAATCATGGGTCGCGCTTCGACGGGCGAGAGGTCCGCCACATCCGTCTCATCGTCAAAGTTGCCATCACGGTACTTGGCGGAGGCATCTGCTCGGCCTACCTTATTGAGCTGCATGGGTACCGTCCTGGAGCGCGACACGGCTTCTGACGCATCAAGACTGTTGCCATTGCTCTGACCCTGGCTCTTGGCAGCGACGAGATCCGCAGGGGCAGCCAGGTTCGGCGGCACCTCGCTCATCGGCGTCTCGACCGTATGAGTCACGAGATCGGATAGCATTGGCGCCACCGACAAGTCGGCACCCGCCAGAGCGAGGGCTTCCATGGCTTGAGCACTGACGTTGCTTGTGCTCGTCTCGGCCGCGGAAGTGGTCGACATTTCCAACTCGTGCCCCTTCTGTTTGTCCTCGGCTGCATTGGTCGAGCTCTCGTCGATCTCGGCAGCAGGCGGAAGCGTGCTCGAGGTCGTCTCGGAACGCGCTGTTGCCTCGGACGGGTCCTTTTCGGAGAAGAGCCGCTTGAGATGCGTAGTGGTGATGCGGCGGATATCCTTCTCAGACGGAATGCAATTCTTCTCGAACTCGATAAAGTCGACATCCCACTTGACCACCTTCTCCTGCAGCATTCTCCGCGCCTGGTTGAGGCAGAGCACATCAGTGGCAGGACTGAACTCGTACAGTTCCGCCACGAGTGCTTCGACCTCGCGCCGATCGAGCTCGCATCGACGGATCATCTCGAACACGATAGCGCGGTTCTTTTCGCGATTGACGCCCGCCGCGTCCGAACAGGCATCGTTGCCGAGCGCGCGGATCCGCGCCATAACGCTGTCCCAGTACGCCTGGTTCTTGCGTACAAAGGCCGCCGTCTCCTCGTTTTTTCTGTTGCACTGCACCTCGGGGTCGATAAAGAGCCTGAACTGTGGCATGGTCACCTCGAACAGGTTGTCGACTTCTTCCGAATGGAAGCGCACCGCCATGTTTTGGTAGGCGAAGTAGCGGACCTGGTCTCGATAAAAGTCGTGCTCGCACAGTTGCGTCTTGCAGTGGTCATGGCGATAAAAGTAGAGTTCGAGATACTTGGCGAAACTGAAACTCCACGTTTCAGCAGTGACGAGGGCAACGGGTGTCGCGTTCTCGCAGACCTTACAATAGCTCCAGCTGAGCAGTCGGTTCTCCTCGTTCGGGAGCGGGCAGACAAACCTCTCGAGCACCACCTGGATGCGAATGCGGTTGTGGACAAACGTGTTGTAGTGCAGCACATTGTTCTTGCCGCATCCTTTGACTGCACATCCTTTAGCGCTGTTGGCGGCGAGACGCTCGATATGTTCGCCCAACGTCTCGTCGTGCTCGCCATAGAACTCGATCGAGGCAAGGCTGGGCCCTTCGCAAGGACGCCGCGTCAGCGTGCAGTGACGCGTAACAATGATCTGGATGCGCTTGTGATTAAACGGCGAGACAGCATCCGGCTGAATGTCGAGGTAGCCCCCCCATTCCATCAGTGACGCTCGGTGTCTGCCGAGGGTGATGGCAAACTCGGACTCTCTGGCAATCTGGGATGGCGCCTTGAGCAGCGAAAAGAGGTCAAAGGCAGGTAGAGACTCCTGCTTGATCGTGTTGAGCAGGGAGGCGGAGCAGGGCTCGATCGTCGCTGATGAGCCCTGGCTTATCCGGGACAGCATAGATGAAGGGCCAGGCGACGGGTGTCGCGTTGGCACTTCGGAAACGGGGGCAGAGGCGGATCTGTTGATCGACACATCCGCAGAGTCCGGATTGCTGATGTTTTCGGAAGCAGCAGCCGCAGACGCGTCTGCTGCCGCATGGCTCGACTCTTTGGTCCGAGTGTGAGCGGGCGACGACGGCCGAGGCGTGGGTGTCGTCGTGTTCGGCCCGCTGACCAAGGGACTGGCGGTTTCGATCATGATGGTAGCATCGCTGCCATCTCGGCGCTGAAGCGGTGGAGAGGTTGGTGAAACCTGCCCTGTTTCACCAGCCTGCGAGTCTGGCTGCTCCGATGAAGCAGGCTCAGAGTCGGGCTGTGGCGTTATTGCGCGCTGCGACGACGGCGCTGCATCAGAACTGCTCTCCTCGCCTTCTTCCACAATGGTATCGTGTGTGCGCGTGCTTGGCGTCTCGTACTTCGGAGTGATATCGCCAGCAGAAGGCGACTCGAGTGCATTCGCCGTTCCACCCGTTGCAGGCGAAGGAAGCGGGGCTCCGTTTGACTGCGACGTTGCAGCCTGCGCTGTCGGGGTAGGAGTGTCACCATCCCCCCTTACATCGGCCATAGCATCGTCCGGGAGCTCCGTGATGGAAGCCGGCGGTGTAGCAGCTTTGTCTTGCAGCCTGCCCTCGTCCTTCAGGATTCTCTGCAGCTCCTCGGCTTCTTGCTGTGCAAGCAACTCCATAAGTCGGTCGTTGACGCGCTTGAGCTGCAAGACTGTGTACGGAGCCGGGATCTGGATGCAGACGGACGAAGTGATGAGCGTCGTCTCGTAGATGCTGAGGGCTCGCAAGATACGAGCACGCGACTGCAGCACGAATGTCTTGTTATCGCTGATGCGTCCGAGCTGACTGGACGGCTCGTCGCCCGTCTCCAGATCGTTTGCTTCCAGCAGACGCTTGAGCTCGTCAGCGGCGGTGTTGGAAGTGCCTTCCTCGACGGTGCCACACGGACGCGATCCATTCAGCAGGCTGCTGTCCGAGTAGATGGTCTCCATCGCAGCGCCTTCGTCCGCCATGACGTGGCCCTCAAGCCGCAAGTTGTAGGCAACAAAGATCATCATGTTCAAGATTTTCTTGACACGACTAAGCTTGACGCCATCCGCACCGCGCAGGACAATGGTACAGCCGAGTTGCTTTGGCGTGCCCTCGAAGCGCATGAAGCTTTTTCTCCACTCTGGCCTCGAAGCATGCTGGAAAGTTTCGACGTTAAAGTAGCGACAGCGGCCGATACGTGGATCGAGGGCGAGACGATCGATCGAGGTGATGATGTCGGCCTGAGTGCATCGACTGATGGCGCGGATCGCATCGGCCTTGACACTCCAGACGACAACGATGCCCTCCTTTTCGAGCAACTCGAGAGCTGTACGTGAGACCGTCTTCTCGACCACAACAATCTGTGGTCGAAGCGCAATGATGCGAGCTACGAGGATACGAATGAACTCATGCTCTTGTGCCATGAGCGGCTCGAGGGACATGAACTGATTTGGTCCACGATGGTAGTCGAGCGGGAAACGGATCACAATGATTCGAGCGTTGGTCAGGGGGATCAAGGCCGCCATACGCTTGGTGGCTACGTGCTTGGTGCAGACGTAGCCATCCACGTACTCAGAGTCGTCTGGCTTGCCGCCGGGGATGCGCTTGATCTTGACGAATTCGCGAATGTCGCGGCTCTGATCCTCGCGGGCATCGGGCTTGACGCGCGAGACGGTGGTAAGCACGAACGGCAGGAGCACGTTGCACCACTTGCGAGCATTGTGGATGCCAGACTGGGTGAGCGTCTGCTCCATCATCTTGCGCAGAT
Source organism: Sporisorium exsertum (assembly GCA_928724755.1). NCBI lineage: Eukaryota > Fungi > Basidiomycota > Ustilaginomycetes > Ustilaginales > Ustilaginaceae > Sporisorium > Sporisorium exsertum. The sequence goes on from CAKMXK010000001.1 coordinate 1,195,134, forward strand.
GCTCCAAGGCGCGGTGGGTGATGGACGCCTCCAGGAGCGCTGGTGTGATGCCTTCGGCGCAGATACGGAGATCGCGATAGAATTCGGGGATCTTGTTGTGGTCGTGTGCGGCATCTTCATCATTTTCTTCCCCTTGATGCTGCTGCTGCTGGTGCTGGGGCAGAGGTGGGATGGGAGACTCGACGCGACCGTTGCCATGGAAGTGGGAACGGATCAGCAAGCTCGCCTGCGTGGGGTCGAGCGATGCAATGGTGCGGAGAGAGCGCATGCGCGATCGTGTGACGGGATGCGTTGTCTCGCTGACCAGACGCAGCCGTGGGTAGTCGGAAGTGGACTGGATCGCAGAGGGCAGATCGTGTTCAGCTGCAGCTGTGGAGGGAAAAGCCACTGGCATGGTGCTGTCTTTGGCCTTGACAGATGTGGATGCTGCCCCTTTTGCATCGTCGGGTAGACTAGTCGATGGAGATGCCGTGCCTTGTCCATTTGCGCTTGACGTCAGAGCACGAGGCGTATGATGAGCAGAGCCGTTGACGAGCGCCGAGTCGAGCTGAGAGGTGGCCGCTTCGTCATCTTCCGGGTCAGGATGCGCCGGGGCCAATTCCTCCTCATCCATTCCTTTGCGGAAGGGCGCGACGGGCGGAGCGTCCGTTTTCTTCTTCCTTGCCCGTTCATCTTGGTCGCCGTTTCGCTCACCATGCATTTCTGCCGCAGCCCTCGCATCTGGTTCCGCGAATCCAAAAGGAGCGGACAGGCTCGGATGCATGCCTAAGCTGCTAAATGTCGAGGGACCAGCCGAAGCGCTTGCGAAGAGATGGTTGGCGGCAAACTGCGCCTGAGGACTTCGAATCTGCGCCTCTAGAGGAGCCGAGATCATATCCTTGTCTGGCTGGACGCGGTTCGGGTTTTTGCTGGCACGTTGTGTGATTAGATTGAGCTTGTTATGACGCTGATTCTCGAGCTCGTGCCGATCGTACTCCTCGAGCATGCGTTTGCAAAAGTTGCAGGCTCGGATCATGCCATCGATATTGAAGCGCTTGCCCTTGAGGACGTGAGCTGCACATCGACCGCAAAAGATCTGACCACAGATGCGGCAATGATGCTTGCGGCGGAAGGAAGTGAAGACGGAAAGGCACTCGCGGCACTCTTTTGCGTTCTCATCGGCCATCCAGAACTTGCGGCTGAGCCCTTCGCCTCTCATGCGGCGCACAATGGCATCTGCACTGGTCTGAAGGCCGATCTGCGCCTCGGAGCGGTTGACAAGATTGTCTTCAATGGTGTCGCTTCGGTAAAGTCGGGTGGAGCTGCTGCGGACGGATCGGGTGTCATCGGCGAGGATTTCCTTGGAGAGGGGGAAACCAGGGATGGCGGACCAGCCGTGCTTGGCGAGATGGGAACGGTCGATGGCGCCGTCGATGCTGCCGCGCAGCATGTAGAGCGTGTCGCGGGACGAGTCTGGATCCATGTCGCCGTCGTCGGCGATGATGGATTCGCGGTCATCGGTGTAGCTGCCGGCGATCCCAGCGACGTGAGACCGAGTATGGATAGCTGTGGCCGGAGATGTAACTGTGACGGCGGGAGCAGGAGCGACGTTGCGGAGCATGAGGGGCAGTCCGCGGGAAGAGGATGTGCCGGATCCAGCCAAGATGCCCGACGCGGAGCGTGAAGTGGCTATCGAGGTCGAACTATGAGACGTATGGACACCACGCTGACGGCGAGGTCTTGCAGCACCGCCGCTCGGGCTGACTGCGTCTGATCGGGACCTGGAAGGTCCAGCTTCGGCAGGGCCAGAGCGGTTGATGGGAGAGGTGATGCGCTGGTTGGATTGCTGGCTGCTCTCCGGGTATTCTTCGATGTTGCTGAGCCCGCGTGCTGGACGTGCCATTGAGGCTTTTCTGAGCTGCGGCAGCGGAGCGAGTCGGTTTGCGCCGAGGTTGGACTGTTGCGAAGCATGGTTGGAGGAGGATGTAAAGGGCTGGGAGAGGTCGAAGGAAGGTGATTGGTGTGGTTGGCGGCTAGATGACCTGGCAGAGTAGGATCCTGAGCTTTGTCGAGATGCCGGGGCAGAATCAGCAGCGTCGTTGCTGGTGCCTTGTGGCGAGTCGACATCGAGGGTGAGACCGCCTGCGAGGGCAGACTTGACGCGATGGAAGAGGCTGCCAAGCGCAAACGACGTTTCCTGTGCGTCCTGAGTGTCTTCTAGGAAGCCGAACGAGGTGAGACCTTCCTCGGTAGAGGTGTTTGGCGCAGCACGATGTCCCGTCGCTGTCGACATGGCTTGCGGTTGTATGGTAGGGTCTCAGTCGAACGATATCGTGGGGTGGTGAGATGGAGAACTGCGTCTTGGCGAGGCCGACTCGGACTGAGCAGCTACGAAGTTGTCCTCTGCATAGTTGCACCGCCAAGCTCGATGGTCCGTTGCATTCTTGTACGGCGTAGTACGTTTACAATGGGCAGCCAGCTGAATGAGAATGGAGATCGAGCTTGAGGAAGATTGTTCAGGATGTGCGAGGTTGACTGAGCTCACAGCAGGCGTGTGCCCAAAAATGTGGTGATGCAAGCATGTGAGCGAGAGCTGCATGGGACCCTGAATTCTCGCTTTCTCGCACGGATGGCACCCTGGCAATATTTGCTCTTGTTTGCATTGAAGGGTCTGACAGTTTGCGCTGAAAAAAATAGTACACGTTCTGCTATCGAACGCTGTCAGCTCTGAAGTGTACTGGACGTTTCTGAAGAAGTCGGTTGCTTATTTTCTGGTCTCGAGTGTTATACTCAGAGGAGCTCTTTCAAGCGACGGCAGCATGACCTGAGGCTATCTAATTTGTGATGCTGCAGAGATTATAACGCCCCAAAAATTCCGAAGCGCAAAAAGAGGACGCAAAAAGGAACCTTGGAGATCGGCATCGGGACGGGCTTCCGACACAGGACCGATCGGTTCGGTATCGCAATGACCTCTTCGCAAGAGACGCTGCTCCATCAGCTGACACCTCGCCACGGCTTATCTAGGCGAGCCAAGAGAACACAAGAAGCATTCTCTGGTCACGGGGAAGGGCATCACTGTCACTGTAGATGCAACATGTCTCTTCTAAACGCGGGCCGTCGCTGCAAGCCGAGCTTCTCTCGGGCCGAAAACCAAGCAATACGTCACAGGTTGTCCAACGAAGCGTTGCATTTGCCGCTTTCGAGCTCAGTCAACTTGGCACAGGAAGCCGCCGAGAAGACGTTCCATAGAGAACAGGCGTTGACGTCATGATGTGATGCGAGCAAACGTTTGCGGGGAAGGCTCAGACCAACACATCAACACCAAAAACACGCCTCACGTCATTCTCACTCGTGCGAGCCAGTAGGTAGCAGCGACGCACTGTATACAGCTGAGAACGCCATTTGATCTGCAACGCAGAGAGGGCCGGACCCTCAGCAGCCCCTTGCTCGAAACGAAAAGCCCCTTATGCGGCGTCGCATGGCTTTCTTCAGGGGGAGCGGCGGTGGCTGCAGCGGCGCGAACATTTAAATTGCAACCATAAATTCAGAGGCAGCACACCGCGCTGTGTCAAATTGAGTAAATATTGGTGGAAAAAGGATATGCAAGGGTTATTCTTTTTTTCCCCTCAAGCGTGCTGCACGTGAACGCGGGCCGACGCACCTCATCCTTTCAAGCCAGCCAGAGAGAAGAGCTCCGTCGAACGTACCGAACCACAGTGTTATATACATTGCTGTAGCCCAGCCTAATCTGAGGATGATCCGCAGCAGCTGACCGAACTGCTGCAAGAGAGTTGGTTGATGACGTTGTTTCAGAGCGACGACTCAGTGATTGCCGAGATCAGAGTGGTGTTGATCGACGTTGCCTTCTATTGTTCGATCAAAGTCTTTTCATGCTAGGTCATGCCACCTGCAGAGACACTCACTGTAAGCTTTCTGTTGAGATGGGTCGACGGCATCGTTGCTTCTGTGCCGGCGATGACGGGTTTGTTGTTGTCGACAGAACTCTAAAAATTCGAGAAAAGAAAGCGATTTCGATTTTCCCGCTCAAAAAGTGTTTCGCGTGGATGTTGATATTTGCAGTTGACTCGTCCAGTGCCTACTGTCCCCTCGAATTCTGCAGATCATCCTTGCATGGACGCAACCAACTGTCGGCGTACGAGCTCTCTGCCCTCACCGTGTTTCCCAGGCTTCTGCGGTTCCAGACTCCGGAGGCTAGAGGATTCTTCTTTTTGGTCCTGTTGTTTGCCGTTGTCACCCTCGTTTTCTGGACCATGTTACAGTGTTGGTGGCGCTTTTTTTTTTTTTGCCCCTGTGCCCCTTCCCGCCACTGTCGATCCTGTCAATGCTCGGATGCTGAAAGACTGTGCAAGGCCTGGCAGAAGCGATCGTTTGCGTTCGCCGTTGTTCCTGGGATTCCAGTCTCCGCCCGCATCGGCTCCTGCTGTTCTCTCGAACCTTTGTTGTAGTCAGCGCTCTCAACATTGCAACTCTGCAGTCCTCAACACCCGTACAAGAGGCGTCAAAGCCCTCGCTACATGTACGCCTCGTCTTGTACCCTTACCCTATTGTCGACACCTTCTGCTTCTCCCCCTCACTGGCATCCTTAGTGTCAATTGGTAACCATCGTCTCTACTTTACACCACCTTCATCTCTCTCTCCCTTTACAACAGCATCCACCATTGCGCTGAAATAGCCGCCACACTTCTCACCTCATTTCGCTCCACCGCCTCGATCAACACGCCTTTCATTTCGTGTCCAACGCGCCCCAAACATCACCATTTGCGCACCAACCTAAATTTTCATACCCACCACCATGCCCTCGTCGTTCTCCAAGACCCTGTGCGTAGTGCTTGCGCTCGCATCCGGGATCGCCGGCGCGCTCGCCGACGATGCGCACCATCACCACGACACGCCCTACGTGCGCAGTCTCAAGCACTCCCGGCGCACCCCTTCCCACAATGCTCGCACCAACGACGACGAGGGGGGCCCATCGTCGCTGTCCAAGCGCGGACCGACGTATTCTGGACGAGCGACGTTCTATGCTGCCGGACTGGGTGCTTGTGGGAACTACAATTCGGGGAGCGACTTTATTGTGGCCCTGAATGCGGCGCAGTATGGTAATATGGGCCAGCGGTCGTCGTGGTGTGGCAAGACGATCGCGATCACGTATAATGGGAATACGCAGTATGCCACGGTTCAGGATGCATGTCCGTCGTGTCCATACGGGGGGCTGGATATGAGCGAGGGGCTGTTCAAGGCGTTTGCGAGCCCAGATGTCGGGGTGTTCTATATGACCTGGACCGCGGCCGACGGGTCGGGGGGTAACAATGGGAACAACAACAATCAGTGGAAGAGTTCCAGTTCGAGTACGCCCGCTTGGACGCCCAAGCCGACACCAACAAGCACTTGGGCGCCGCCCGCGACCAGCACTTGGACTCCCGCACCCACGTCGACCTCCGCTCGCTCCTCTTCCTCTTCGTCCTCGGCGTCATCTTCGTCGGGTGCTGCCAGCTCCTCCGCAGGCGCGTCTGCCTCCGCCAACGCATCACCTTCCTCAGCATCCGCGTCAACGTCACCATCGGACTCGCAAGCCGCGAATAACCTCGACAACTTCGCCCTCATCTACCAGGGCTTGAACCACATGGCCGTCGCCGCTGCTAGCTAGAACATAAGACCCCAGAGTGTTCTTGTTTTTCTGTCTTGTTACGGGTCTCGTTTTGTTCGTTCTCATCGCATTTGCTGATAGCTGTTCTAGTAGACATTCTGCTCTGTACTGCTTCTCGAGTATCGTCCCAGCATCTTGTAGCCACACTCGCATACATACAGTCGCCTGTTGATCCAGCGCAGACTTGTTCGCTCTTTTTTATAATGGAAACTTCGGTGTCTCCTCAAACCAACTTCATCGCCTGCACCTTCCAATCACTTTGAGCTTCACACTGTGTCAATCCATGAGAAGGGGTGTCTGGCAATTCCATCCCAAACTACAAGTACAACGTTCGTAAAAGGCGCCGGCTCATTCGTTATCCAGTTGTCCATCCAACTCTTCCGCTAGATCGTCCAGGAACGAATCGCCTCCATCGTCATCATCGTCCTCCTCCTCCTCCGCAACCGACGCATCAGAACGGCGTTTCTTGCTCGTATCCGAGTCACCCGCCTCATCTCCGCGTGCGCGTTTACGACTGCCCACATCGTTGCTCGAGGCACCCTCATCGTCGATGTCCGGCAAATCCGCATCATTGGCAAGTATCGACGGCGAGGGCGAAGGAGTGTTGCTCGCCGTTGTGGCCGAATCGAGATACGCGTCCACCTCGTCGGCTGCCGCGCCCCAGTCCATGTCGTTGAGCTCGTTCTCGAAGAGCGTTTCGCCCTCTTCCTCCGCTTTTTCTGCAGAATCTTCGACCTCTTTTTCCGTGACGGCGGTGCTGCTACCGCCGTTGCTCTTGGCTTCCGCTTTCGCACCTTCGGCAGTGGCTGCTTCCGCTGCAGCCGTAGCAGACGCCAGGGCGTTCTCCGACACCGAGATGCGATACAGCGCTTCATCTTGCCTCGACCACCGCGACGTCGAGACGTGGAACCAGCTGGGCCAGACCACTTCCAATTTGCTCCCCCCCTGACTGCCCTTTTGGGCCAACCTCAGCGCCTGATGCACCTTCGCGGTCCCCGGTCTCGCTGCGACGACATGCGTTGTCACACCCGCTTCGATCTCAGACGAGGGCGTAGCGCCAAACTCTCGCGCCATCGCCCACAGGTCCGATTTCTCAGGATCGTGGCCAAACGGGATCATGCTCGAGAAGACGATGGTGCAGCCTTTGAGCACGTCTGCCTTCTTGGCGGCGATGAGATCGACGACGGAGGGCTTTTGGATGGTGGGGTCGGAGGCGGCTTGCGGTTTGGGGTGGGCTTGCATGGCGTCGTATTTGGCGTACCATTGGGTGTGCAGGTCGTCGAGGATGAATTGGACGCGTTCGAGTTCGTTGTCGTCGTCGACGAGGACGGCGTGCGAGCGGTGCGGTGGCAGAGGCGGAGGGGGTGGTGGCAACGGCGGAAGATTTGCTGTGCTGCTGGTGCTTCCAAGTGTAGACTCTGGCTTGTTCTCTGACGCTGGCGCTGCTCTAATGCTGTCCCCGCTCGGTTCACCGGTCGGAGACTCGCTGTCTTCACTGCTGCTGCTGTCCGCACCACTCGTCTGCGCACCAACACCGTCGCCATTCCCACTAGGCGTAGCAGAGCCTGACCGTGATGCGCCATTGCTATGCCTGCCCAGCTTCTCATCCAACGCCTCCTGCATCTTTGCAAGCGGTCTCGCTTCGCGCTGTTCAGCAAGCTTGCTTTGTAACTTCTCCGTCTGCGCTGCGAAATGCGCTGCAGCTTGACGAACGGCTTGCAGTTCCTCCTCTGTGCGCCCTTCTGCTTCCGCCTTTTGCACGGCTTCTTGGACGACTTTCTCCGGTGTTGTAGCCTGCGTGCTGCTGCCATTGCTTGCACTTGCTGCGTCGGAGCCGGATGTGGATGCCGATGAAGAGGTAGCTTTAGCAACCTCGTCGGTCTTGGTGGCTGAGGTTGACGCCATCGTCTCTGGCAGGGCACCGGGTGGCGGTGGTGGAGAGGGCAAGAAGGTGGCATTGATGTCGCCGATACCAACAAAGAACTCGTAAGGCAGCACGGGCAGTAAGTTGGGACTGCGGCTCCACACATCCTCTCGATCATCAATGATAACGACCATGCTGTGATCGACGGGGAACAGCCTGCTAAGGCTTTTGCGTACGAGACTGCCGTTCTCGTCCCTGGACAGGATGCGGTTGCCAAAGATGGACGCGTCCGGGTCGATGAGTTTGCACACGCAGTTGGCGTACGATCTGGTACCCATGGTGTAGACGTGCAACTGATACTTGTCCGAAAGCTGCTTCAGCACCTCTGGTACGCCCGGCCGTGGCTTGACGTAGTACCAACACGCTCTCGACGCCTTCAGCGCTGCAGCAGAATCCTTGGGCGCCGACTCGTCGTCTTCGTCCTTGATCTCTTCCCCATCAATACCCAAGCGGAACTTGCCAACGGACTTGAGCGCTTCGTAGTTGGGGTTGGACTCGTCGCGCATCCATTCGCCGACGGTTGGGTCGACGGTGGCGTGAATGACGGTTTGGTCGAGGTCGACGATGAGCGCGAGTTTGCGTTGCGAGAGCAGATGGCTCGTGGACTCGGAGTCGAGGCGTTGGGCTTCTTCGGCAGAGACTTTGACCGCGGCGCTGGAGTGCATGACCGAGAGCGAGGCAGTCTCTTCTGAATCGGCATCGACGGGCTGGCCGCAGACAGCGCACATGCCAAAGAGCTGCACTGGGTGCTTGCACTCTTCGGCTGCTTGCGACATGGTTGCTTGCTTGTCCCCCGCGAGGTGAAGGGTTGTATGCCGGACTAGTAACTGGAGGAAGAGGGTCACAACCGGGTGCGACGAGGAAGGGCTTCGTCTGTGCAAATGTAGAGTCGAGTTCGGCGAGACATGAGACCTGAAAGCGATGGTGCTGGTACGCGGCAGAGACGCGTGCGATACGATGGTGACAGAGATCAAAAGGACGGCTTAGTCCTCAAGTCTAGGCGGCCGTCGCCGTTGCCAGGGTCGAAGTTGGTGACCCTGAAGATGCGAGCTCGATGTGTTGCGACGTGATTAGCTAGCTGATCGTCCAGGCCACCAACTAGATGCGGGGGAAGAGTCGTCTCTGAGTCTGTGCGCCGTGGCTGCGTCGGACACATTTCTGTTCCGTTTCGACTTTTTGACTCGGCTTTGTGAGCGTCGTACAGTGTATATATGCAAATCCAACGCGTGGGGCGAGGTTCAGACGCTCCAGTGCTTGTGAATCGCTGCAAGTTAAGAGCGCGAGTCGTGTGGCAGACGACGCTCTCTCAGTCAGCGAGCGAGCGCCTTTGGACCCTCCCGTCGCGTGGGCTTTTCCTTCGGTGGTCGAGCCACTTTTTTTATTTCGATTTTTCTCTATTGTTAGATCAGCAAGTGGAGGTGTTCAAGAAGAACTCGCAAAACTCAGCCCTCTCCTCTCCTCTCTTTTCCACCTTAACAAGCACTCTCTTGCATTCAACAACAATGGTCAAAAAAGCGTCCAAGGCGCAGAAGGCCAAGCTGAGAAGCGAAGACAGCGAAGCTTCTCGAGGCGGTACAGGCGGTGGACGTGGACGAGGACGTGGTCGAGGAGGCGCTGCTGCTGGCGGAGGAGGCAGGATAGGAAGGTCAGGCTTGCTTCCACCAGATCAACAAGCTGCCTTCGAGTCACGCAGAAGGACCGTGCAGCTGGAAGAATCTGCCTTCTCCAAGCTCTCCCCACCCGTGCTCGAGCGGCTCAACATCCTAGCCTCCTATGCGGACCTGAAACGACCTATCCCCGACGAGCTCACGAGGTTCGATTATTCCAGATTTGGCAGGGCTAGAGCGGAGAACCATCATCGTCTTGCCGACCTTGAGCAGAGCAAGAAAGAGGAAGGGGACTCGCATCCGCTCGCTGGCTGGCTCCAAGGCGGCTCGAAGCCTGCAAACGGTCAAATTCAACACGACAGCTCGTCGGAAGGTGACAGCGATGACGAAGACGACACTCAAGATCCAGGAATCACCGGGCTCGAACAAACCGGAGAACTCCGTCTCCCTAAACGACCCAAATGGCGCCCCGATATGGACACCAAAACCATCCACGCCCAAGAGCACGAAGTCTTCCGTCAATGGCTGCGCAAAACAGACGCCGTCGTCGAACGAGCCTTCTTCACCTCTTCGCCCCTCTTCGCCGGCCTCACCTCACACACCCGCTCCGAGGACAAAGCCGCCTTTGCGCCCTCTCCGTCCGCAGCAATGGGGGGAAGCAGAATGGTCTCCACCCTCGCATCCCGCGACAGCATCACCGAGCTCCTCCACCACCGCCCCTCCCCCGGCACCTCGGTCATCGGCAGCCTGTACGAACGCAACATCGAAGTCTACCGCCAACTCTGGCGTGTCTGCGAGCGGAGTGATCTCGTCTGCGTCCTTGCTGATGCACGATGTCCCCTGCTACACCTACCCCCGAGCCTCATAGGGTTCTTGGAACGATACATGCGGCTCAAGGTCATCATCGTCCTCACTAAAGCCGATATTGTTCCTGCAAGCATTGTCGATGCGTGGAAGGGGTATTTGAAGAAGCTCTATCCGAGGTGGGAGGTGGTAGCGACGGAGAGCTATGCAAAGCTCGAACGGATGGAAGGACAAGGATCGCGCACCAGGTTCGCGCCGTATCTGTCACCGCATTCGAGGAGGGATCTGTTTGCGGCGCTGAGGAAGGCGCATAGCGATCTCATCACTCCGCCTAAGGTGGTGCAGGACGACGCGAGCAAGTTGGAGGAATGGCTGCCGCCGTGTGCGACAGATACGGACTGGGACGGGGTCGAGAGGCGTGTGCAGCTCCATACCGAGGGATTCGAGGGCAAAGATGCAGATGCTCTCAACCCCAGCAGCCAGGACAGCGAGTCAGGCGCCAAAGCTGTCGAAGCAAGTGCAGAGAAAATCAGCAAGAATGGCAAGGAAACCCGCTCGCACCTCCCCTACCTCACCATCGGCCTCATCGGCCAGCCCAACGTCGGCAAGTCGAGCCTGCTCAACGCCCTCTTCGGGTCCAAAGTCGTTCGCGCCTCCAAAACTCCTGGCAAGACGAAGCATTTTCAAACGCACTTTCTCATCCCCCTCTCCCACTCCACGACCACCACGATCTCTGCAGACCAGCCAAAGGCAGTGGGAGAAGAATCCCACCGCGGCCAGATCCGCCTCTGCGATTCGCCCGGCCTCGTCTTCCCCAGCCTCATCGGCATGGAGATGCAGGTCATGGGTGCGATCCTTGCCATCTCTCAAGTTCAGGCCATCACATCGTGTGCCCGATTCGTCGCGGAACACATTCCGTTGGAGAAAGTGCTGCAGCTCGAGTATCCGCTGGACGACGACGAGGGAGAACAGGGAGAGGCAGAGCAGGTGTGGACCGGGGTGAAGATTTTGGAAGCGGTAGCGAGGCGGTACATGTTCAAGACAGCGAAGGCGAATCGGTTGGATGTGAATCGGGCGGGGAATCTGGTTATGCGTGCTGTGGCGGAGGGGAGGATCAAGTGGGCTTTTCGTCCGCCGTCTAGCGTGAACGACGGGGTCAGTATGGGAGAAGGCATTTGGATCCCTGAAGCAGAAGCTCAAGCTACCCATGCGGAAGGGGACGTACTTACAGCGCCCAACCCAGACGACGAGGACGAACAGGAACAATACGACGCAGATGCGAACAAAAGCGAAACCGATGACGACGAGGCGGTTGCCAGGAAGGTCAGGTTCGATTTTGGCGCTGTGCAGAGCGACGATGGCGAGGATGATGACGAGGATGATGGCGAAGGGGGTGCACTGGGTGGGTCGACCAATTCGATGTTCAGTGCTCTCGCTGTAGAAGATGGCGACGATGATGACGATGATGATGACGATGAGTAGGCTTCAATCTCAAACACTCGCAACCATCCATCGTAACATTGCATACAATCAGATACCCACCTCAGATACCCACCTCATATCAATATAGTCCTGTTCAGAGACCCAAGTGTCCGTTGCTGATAACGGAACTGGGAAACTCCTAGCGAATGGTGAGCATTTCGATAAGGCGGTCGGAATCAGCGCCGCAGCTTTTCTGCCGTTCAGCAGAGGCGAAGGCGCACGTTCGTTCGGCAAGAAAAAAGCTCCCTCCATTTAACCCAAAAAATGACGTGCTGCTTGGCTTGTGCATTTAAACTTCTTCTCGCCTTCCTTCCTTCCTTCCTTCCAACCTTACTCCTCTCCTACATACACAGCGTATGCTCCATCGCCGCCTCACCCTTCGCTCACCAACATCCCTCACCATCCATCACTATCTCACCCTCCGAACGACTATCCGCAGAATGAGCGTCCCCGTCATCACGTCCTGGGACGGCCCAGCGATCCGGATCGGCGTGATTGGCGGCTCGGGGTTGTACAAGCTCGACTCCATCCTCCCCGTTGCCGAGATCAACATCTCTACGCCCTGGGGATCCCCTTCCTCGCCCATAACGATCGTCAGAACCGCTGCGGGGAATCACGTGGCGTTTCTCGCGCGGCACGGGCGCAACCACTCGATCCTTCCGAGCAACGTTCCGAACCTGGCGAATGTTGCTGCGCTCAAGTCGCTGGGCGTGAAGGCGATTCTGGCGTTCAGCGCGGTGGGGAGTCTGCGCGAGGAGGTTGCGCCCAAGGACTTTGTGATCCCGAGCCAGATCATCGATCGCACCAAGGGCGTGAGGAGGGCGAGCTACTTTGGGTTCGGAGAGGAGGAGAGCGTGGTTGCGCACGCCGCATTCGGGGATCCGTTCTGCGAGGTGTTGCGTCCGATCGTGTACAAGACGGTGAAAGCAACGTTGAGCGAGCATTCGCCCGGAGTCAAGGTCCACGATGGCAAGACCGTCGTATGCATGGAAGGACCGCAGTTCAGCACGAGGGCCGAGAGCTTGATGTACAGGGCCTGGGGCGGCGATATTATCAATATGTCTGTTCTGCCAGAGGCAAAGCTCGCCAGGGAGGCGGAGGTCGCGTACGTGCTGATTGCAACCGCTACGGACTACGACGCCTGGAGACCCGCTTCTGCCGCTGTTAATGTCGCCGAGGTGTTGGAGAGCTTGAAGGCGAATGTCGCCGCGAGCAATGTGGTGACTACGACGTTGTTGGACACGATCTACCCGGAGGTCGAGGTCGATGAGACGAGCAAGAGCATTAAGGCGATTAAGGACTCGATGATGTTCAGCATCATGACCAAGTCCGAGTTTATCACGGAGAAGGCAAAGGAGAACTTGAGGTTTTTGCACCCTTGGTTTGCTCGCAACTAGAGCTGTAGCCTCGATAAGATACAGGCGGCTGACGGGATCATCAACTGATCCTGCCCAAACACGACACTCGGAAGAAGGGCTTTCACTTCAACTCTTTACACAAGACACACAAACAGCCAAGCCGATCAGCTAGATGAAATGATAAGATAAGATTGCTCGACGGAAAGATACGCACGCGCTCGTGTGCGGTGCAAAAGCCTCTCTCTCCACTGTGCGCAAGATCACAACTCAACCCCACCGCTCGACGTGCCAAAAAGAATCTTGAGCTCTTCCCTTCGCTCTTCTCGCCTTGCCTGTGCACCCATCGCGCCCGACGCAGCCGCACCGCCAATCTGTCGCTTGCTGCTAACTTTTTCGGCGAGCATCATCTTGCGCTTTTGCAGTCGAAGCATGTTTTCCTCAATACTGTGGCGCATGATGTATTTGGTCGTGATGACCGGGCGTGTTTGACCCATGCGATGTACTCGGTCCAGTCCCTGGTTCTCGACAGCCGGGTTCCAGTAAGGATCCATGAGATAGGCGCGGCATGCCGAGACGAGGTTGAGACCTGTACCGCCGGCTCGTAACGAAACGAGGAGCACTTCGATGCTCGGGTCGGTCCGGAAAGCTTCCAATGCAGCGGTGCGGTCGGAGCGCTTCATGGTTCCATCTAGCCGCGTGTAACGGATGCCTGTGAGTTTGAGCGACTTTTGGATGCGGTCCAGCATCTTGGTCCACTGCGAAAACACGACGCTCTTGACCGGATCGTATGAATCGAGCGCATCCAGCGACTGGTCGAGCTTCCCAAGCAGACCACTCGAGGTGACGGCCGGCGGTGGTCTCTGAATGACCACCACAGGATCCTCCGCCTTGCGTACCTCTGCGTCCTCCGAGTTCGACGGGTCGATATGCACCAGACGAGGCGCCAGTGGATCAAAAAGGCTCGAGTGAGGGTTGCACTTGGAGAACGGCAGCAAGTCGGTGATGAGAGCACGGATCTTGGTCGACAAATCCTTTCTGCCCTCAAGCGAGAGATCGCCACGCGGACGATCCGTAGGGCTGCTTGCTTTCGACTTGCCATTCTTTCGCGGGGCCTTCTCTCGGCTCACTCGTCCTTTGTCGTTATCGTTGTCGCTTCCCCAGTCGAAATCGTCCACGAGCTCATCCGGCTCAGAATCTTCGCCACTCTTTTTCTTGGATCGTCTTTCGGCAGCTACGTCGTCGTCAATAAAATCGCTGTCTCCGTCCGCCATGCGTTCGGCCTGGTCGTCGTTGAGCCCGGCAAAGTCAGAAGGATCCAGCTCGATGGCTTCCAGTGCGAGATGCAACGGGGTGGCGCAAGTTGGGCAGTGATCCACGTCCGAGGCTGTTACGTCTGGCCATGGAAAGCCAATGTTGCGACGGAAGCAGTTGGAGCAGAAGATGTGCTGGCATCGAGTCACTACGGGTCGCACTGGTCTCCCTGCTGGCGTTTCATGTCCGTTTCTGGACGTTGTCGCCGATAACGCTGCACTCGCTGTCTCTGAGTCAATTCCAGGTTCGATCCTGGTCCGTTTGCGTGGAGAGTCGCCATTTCGCGAATCGGAAGCAGCCTCGTCGAGCGCATCAGCGAGCTCCTGAGCATCCTTCGCCGTCGCATCCCCATCGATACTTGTCGACAGATCCGTCTGACACTCGGAGCAGTACGCCATCTCACTGTCGCGGAAGAGAATGAACAGAATCGCAGCTCGCTCGCGACTGAGGCCGTCCTGCTTGATGGCTTCCGACAGATCAGCGCCCCGACCCATGCGCTTTGCGTCCTTGCTGGCGTCCACCATGGAAGGATGGTCGCACGTCATGCGAAGATTGAGGATCTCGTGGAGGATGGTTGCGTAGTTATTGCTCACCGTGTCCTTGGCCATCATCTCCTCAAACTCCTCCTGGTAGCGAGCGTGCAGTGCTTGGTATCGCGCCTTTTCAACCTCTTCGAACTCGAGGTATTCCGTCTTGCTGAGCTTCGGCGGCAGACTCAAGAGCTGCTTGCCATCGGCCGTCTTGGTGGTCTTCTGACGTCGCAGCGCCAAGAACTTCATCAGAATCTGTACGTGTCCAACGTTGGCCGTATCGATGGGACCGTCCTCTTTCGCCTTGGCCCTGAGGTGCAGATTTTCACGGAAGCCGCAGAACTCGTTCCATATGGCTCGATCCGTGAACGGGTCAAGGCGCAGGAACTTGACCAGAGCGAAAAGATCGTTAATTGTGTTCTGGATCGGCGTGCCCGTGAGGCAGAGCCTGCGCTGCGCCGAAAGATTGCAAGCCGCTTTCGATTGCCAGGTGCCTGCGCCCTTGATCTGATGGGCTTCGTCGAGCACGACGCGGAACCACTCGATGCGCTGCAGAGGGTTCAAGGCTTCCTTAGCAGGTTTGCGTTTAGGTTTCTTGCCCTTCTTGCCCTTGCTAGCCCCGCTAGCCTCGATGGGAATGCCATTCTCGTTCACGAAAAAGATGTCGTCGTCGTCACCCCGGTCACTATCGTCACGACCAGAGTCTGGCGAACCATCCTTCGTGCCACCGCGCTTCTTTCCATCGCTGCGAGAATCGTCCGTGACCCACGTCGACTGATTCGAGAACTCAGATCCGAGCGTCGAGTACGTTGTGAGAACGATGTCATGATCGGCGATCCATCTGAGGTTGGTGGCTCGCGATGGCCCGTGGTAGATGTAGACTCTTGGCCGCGTGCGCCTCACCCAGTGCTCTCTGATCTGTTCTTCCCAATTCGAAACGACGGACAAAGGGCAGACGACGAGCGTTGCGCGACTGCGACGCTCGAGATGTTGGCGGCGGACAAGTTCAGGGTCGATCTTGTCCTTCTTCGGCTTCGACGCTTTGCCCTTCGCCGATCCAAGCTTGGCAGAGGGAGGGGCTCCATGAACAGCGAGCGAGACGGACGGTGTGTCATCACTGTCACCGGTTTCATCTTCTTGGTCGACATCCATTTCGAATCCGTCGGAATCGCTGAGCCGGCGCTTGCTGCGGCCATTGACTTTGCCGACTCCCTGACGCCTTTCCGTCTCGCGAGCAGCCACTTCGCTGGAGGCGTTTGCCGATCGCACTGCCTGTGCCAACTCCGCCGCGGGATCGTGCTCGACCTTGGAGGCGCCAAACGCCTTGGCCTCTTTTCGTGTATGTGCAATGAGAGCGAGGGTGGTGATCGTCTTGCCCAAGCCCATATCGTCGGCAAGGATGGCGCCACGGCAGATGCGAGGCTGCGTCATGGTCTCTCGATTCGTAATGAGGTTGCGCCATGCGCGCACCTTGCCGTTGAGGCCCTTCCGGACCTTCCAGAGTGAAATGGAGTCCTCATCGACTTCAACATTATCGCCTGATTTGGCTTTGCCCTTGCCGTGCTTGACGGTGCTGGTGGAGTCCGAACCGTCGCGGCGACCTGCAGTGGTTTCGGGTTTGACTGGGTCGGGTTTCTTTCCTTCGTCGTCTCCGTCAACGTCAACGGGCGGTTTGAGCAGTAGCTCTGGCCATCGCCGGTCCTTCTCGCGATTGAGCAAGAAGCCGAGCGCCTGCTTTTGATGCTGAAGGAGTGTGGTTGAGATGGAGTCGACGGGCTCGACGGCAGCTAGGTCCTCGCCGCTGCGAATACTTGAGTAAATGGCATCGACTTGTGCCTTCTTCTCCTTCTCGGAAAGCTCTCGATTCTGTACGCTGGTGCCCATGCCCATGCCACGATAGATGCCATCATAGATACCCGCCATGGTGTCGTTGCGCGTGCCTCCCGCCGGCGGGTTGTGCGGGTTGGAATATTGCGGCTCAGTTGGATAGTCCTCTGGGTGATACGAGGGCGGATGCTCCAACTGGATGCCACTTGCAGACAAGCGGTCCGAGATGAGCTGCAGGTCGGGACGACGTGCAAAGACGAGAATCTCGAGGTAATGCAAAAAATTCTGCGCTCGACCGATGGGCACGACACGACAGCGCCCCTCGCAGCGGATCTTGTTGTTGCGTAGAAGCGGCTCCATCGAGGTGACGTACTTGTCGGCAAGCGATCCAAACGAAGGCTCCATGGCGGGCCCATGCTTATTGGCCTCGTCTACCGTCATTTGCGGGTATCTGGCGCGGGGCGGGACTACCGCACTCACATGGATGTCTGCACGCTGCGCAGGCGCGGGTGTATAGCTCCAGCCATTTGGAAGCGCCCTGTGCGCCGGCGGCAAGTTGGTCGGATTTGAGAGGTGAAGCATCACCGGTCTGTAACCAGGCTCGGTCCAGAATCGAGAAGCTGTCGGCCAATTCTCACGGCTGAAGTTTGGATCCGCAGGTGGGTCTTGGCCGATAGTGCCGTTGAACGTGAGTGACTGCGGCAGACCGTGCATGCACAAGACGACGGCATTGATCATGCCTGCACAGACGATGGCGTTGGACTTGATGTGATCAATCTCGAATTCGTCAGGCGTAGGGCGCTTGTGCGAGACGATGATCGGCTCATCGTCGTCGACTTCGACGGGTGCAGCAGGTCGCGATGAGCTGGCGACGGGGATGTTGGATCCATTGCTCCCCTGCGGGAGGGACAGCTTCGGAGGCCCTCCAAAAGGCTGGATCGGCTTCGTGGATGCCATTGCTGCGCCACTCGCTCCTGGCTTTTCGTCGTCGTCGTCGCTATCCAGCGTTAGGTCGATCGTGGATTTGTCGTTGAAACGGCTCTGAGTGGCCGACGTGGTGTCTGGTAGACTCTCTGTGCTGCCTGAAGGATAGGCTCCCGGGACGGATGGGCGATAGAGGCTGCTGGTGCTAATGCCATTGGTCGGCTGCTGTCTGGAGAAGCCGCCGTTGTGGTCGAGGAACTGCGTTGGTACGCGAGCACCGCTGCCACCGATGATCATGCCATGGCCTGCTTCAGAGGAGGACGCGGCTGGCATCCAGATTCTGGAGCGGGAAGTGCTCGCTGGACTGCCATTCGACGAGCTGGCCGAGGGACCGAAGCCAGGCGGAAGAACCCGCTTCTTTTCGGTTGTGTCCGGCGGCAATGGTGAAGGTGCCCTGAAGGGCGGGACTGGCTCGAGAGGCCTTTGTAGAAGCTCGGAAGGATCATCGATCTCCTCGAGTGTATCCAAGCTGCTATGCGGCTCAGTCATGGCAGCGGCGGGACTGAGCGGCGGGAAATCCGCTCGACAGGCCACACCGGCAGCAGCGGCAGGATCGGACGCAGCACCGGCTTACGAGCCGCACAGGTATAATGTGACAAGCGCAATGAAAATCCGCAGCTGCTGTTTTGATCTTTTCGGCGATGGTGCGTGCCGTCGGGAGAGCGGGCTCAGCACTTGTCGGCAAGAGCGTCTGTAGGTGCTTTGACTTAGTCCGATGAGCGCATGCGGGGATGTGCTGAGAAGAGCGGGCGTTGCGTCTAGTTCTGCGCGGAAAGTGCAGAAAACTGCGCTGAGCCGTATACGGGATACTAGCGGATCAAGCCGAAGGTGCGTGATAAGCGTGACGCCAACCTGATGAAGCGAGGAATGGAGGTATCGAGGGGCTCAGGCGTGGTCGGGACTGCCGATGCTAGCGCAAGTCGCTCGGTCAAGAGCGGAAGCCGCAACACGTATGATGGAGGGGAGATAGTGGAGCTGGCGCAGCCGAGAGTCGAGCGGGTCGCGCCTTCTTGTAAGTAGCAGTGTGACGAGGTGTAGAAGCAAGTCGATCCAGGATTTTGTGATGGTAGAGAGTGGCGAGCAAGGTGCTTGACCGTCGCGTTCCTTTGGAATTCGGGCCCAGGCAAGTCTGTTGAACGTGATGGTGTAAAGAAGGTGAGCTTGAGTCGAGAGCTGCCAAGAAGGTCAAGGGTGTCCTTCCCGCTGTGCATCGGAAGAAGGAAGTGCAGCAGCTCTGCATCACGTGGTCGGAGAGGGCGTGCGCGTCTGGGCTGATCCTACCGGCCGTAGCACCCCACTACGTGGCCTTTTCATCTTGAAGTTGCTCTCGCAACACTGTTTCTTCCGTATCTCCATCTTCTTTGCCTCACAGTGCTAAGCACTATTTTTCGTTGCTCTTGCCCACCCTGTATCTCCACACCCTTGCCGCTCGTCCTGCGCTCGTCCGGCCCCCGTTCACGGCGGGCTGGTGGCCTCCACCGAGCTCAAGGACCTCACTGGTCTCTTGCCTGCAATCAAACGCTTATGACTCCTGTCTCTCGCACGAGTGTGTCCACTGCCGATTGGTCAGACGGGACACCTAATTTCAACAAGTCCAACACGAATCAGCTGCTGCGCCATGCCGGCGACCGCCGCTTGGACCCTGACGGCTCTCTCACTCCGCCTCGAGCTTGCATGACAAAAGCCTTTGAAAGGTGCATCACGTTGCTATTCATCCCTATCCGCCCACAGAGCCGTGCCTCTCGACTTCATCATCACACACACCACTGATAGAGCTCTTGCGCACGCTGCTGACCAAGCGATCTTGAAAAAAAGCAGCCATTGAAGCGGGATTCGCCGCTGTCTGTCCAATTTCGTGTGTCTTTCTTCCCACCTTCTTGTGGCTGAGTCAGCGACAACTTCCTCTGCGGATCGAAGAGGAGTTGCCGCGCCGCGCTGCTAAGGCCCACTTTCCCCTCAGCCTTGCCACTTCACTCGCGCTCGCAATCTTTCCCACACGCTGATTGTTCTTCGAATGGCGTGGCGTGGCGAAGCACAAGTGTGCTGCAACAAGGCGAGAATCGTTTCCGTCATGTGACCCGGTCGACTCAGCGCGCAACGAACGTTGCATTCTGTCGGCTTAACCGAGGCGAAAGAAGCGGGTCGATCCGTGCTTAACCTGTTTGTTCCTTCCTTTTCGTCGTCGGCCCGAGCGCATCTTGTGACCACCAGTTCAACTCGCTTCGGTATCGAGTCGATTATCGGTGAAGGGCAACGACGAGGTGGCTTCTGCTCTATGCAGGGCCACGAGATTGCGCGCCACTTTCAAGCGGAAAAGGGAAACCCCCCCCCAAAAAAAAAAATATCACAAGACCCTGCGGGCCGCAGTTGCAGATCGAAATCACATGCCCAGCTGCTTCACTACAGACTGAGATGGCATTGTCGTGCACTTGTGAGTTGATAGCAGAAATAGCAAAAAGACGTCGGATGAGGACTACAAAACGCCGCGCAGCAGGAGGATGCGGTTCTCGCAGAGGCACGCCAGTGTTTCTTCGAGTTGCCGATCGCCATCGCTGTCGTCATCACCGCGAGGCAGCCGAACGCTACACACGCCCAGTAGCGAGCCGCTTGCACTCTTTTCCTCCTCATCCTCTTCGTCGACGTCGTCCGTCGCACCTAGACGTATGACACGCGAAGACGCGGTCTTGGCACTCGACGACGATGGCGAGTAGTACAGAAACAGGTTGCCCGCCGTCTCGCTGTTGCTGGCTGTGCTGCCGGATCCCCTGACTCGAGGTGCGCTCTCGAATGCGAGCGCCACATGCTCTGCTTGCTGATCAGAGCTGCTGCGACGGCGTTGGCGGATATGTACTCGTTGAGCATCTCGTTTTGACGCCAGCACGAACGACAAAGCTGGCATTGTCGCCACGTGATCCCAGGAGCCTTCCGATGAGTTGAAGACGATACCGTCGAGATCGTGTTTGATCACGATAGCTTGGTCTTCGTTGTTGTCGCCAGGCAAAGCTGTGGCCAAGATGGTCGTCTCTACCTCTTTCGAGCATCGGACACTGAGACTTTCATCCGCGGTGGGATGGGAGACAGAGGAGACGACAAATCTGCGTCCGACGTTGGCATCCTCTTCCTCCAGACTGTCTTTCAGCAAGCTAGGCTGATCGAGATTCAAACTCGTGCCTCCACCATTCTGACCATATCCCGTAGAGGTGCTGAGACCCGTTCGATCCAATCCGAATCCATTGTTTGCGCCCATCGACTCTTCGTCCACCGTATACTTTTGCATGCCTTCGAGCATGCTGACCAGCTCGGAAGGGTCCATCGTCTCGGGCACGTCGTCTTCGTTGTCCTCCGCGTCGTCGTCCTCTTCATCCCTATCTCTTGCCACCTCTTGATTGTCGTTGCTGGTCTTGCCGGCGACAGCTCGCTCAAACGTAGACCTGGCTTGCGCGAAGCTCAGCTGCGTTGTGTTGTCCACCTCGCCATAGTTGCGATTTCGACTGCGGGTTGTAGCGCCGGTACGATCGGCAAAGACCTGCATCCAGCGTGTGCCTTCGTGCCTCTTCTCCAGGTGCAGCGTCAACAGGCTAAGCCCTCGACTTTTCTCGAGCGTCCACACACTACCTGTTGGATCGATCTCGGCCCATGTCGATCGAGAGACGTACCGCCCTGACGCGATCATGCGTGCTGCGTGCGTCAGATCGTCGTCCTCGTCAGTCTTGGTCGCGCTGGCCGTGTCGTTGTCGATCTCGGTGATCTTTGCAGTTGATGCTGGAGCGTTGAGCAGGGTCAGGGCTTCTTGCGTGAAAGAAAGGCTGAGTGCGCTGAGGGCGAAGTGGGCTCGAACGTGCGACTTTGTGATCCAAGGTGGTAGCGCGAAGGCGATTGTGATTGTATCGCTGGTTTGAGCCCAGGAAAAGTGGGGGGCTCGTCGTCTGCCTCTCGATGCAGCTGCTAGTTGGGAGCTTGAACTGGCCTTTGGAAAGCCGCCAGCTTCTGTTGGCTCCGTTGCTGCTCCTGTGCGACTTGATGCGCCGGGAATGCTTGTGAATGGTGCTTCTGCGCCGAGAAGCGTTTCTTGCTCGTCTAGCTTGACCGTGATGAGCGGTTCGTCGCCGTGAACGGTCCACAACAGTTTTGCATCCCGAACTTCTTCCTTACCATCGTGTTCATCCGACCCAGTCGATGCAGGTATATCACTGTCATCGATCTCGAACAGTTGCACCTTGAAGATTGTTGCGCTTCGTGCGGACTGACTCTGCTTGGAGCCGTCTGCCACTTGTTGTGCACTCGGCTGGAACCCGAGTCCCTGCATTCCTTCTTTCGCCTTTCGCTCTGCTCCAGATGTGGAGATCGTCTTTGTGCTCTGCAGCAACACCCTGATCCTCCCTCCAACTTTCTTACACGATTTGATCGTGCCTTCCGACGGCATGCTCCAATGCGTCTCCGTACCACTTGTCCACCTCGCTACAGCGCCATCCCCAACTTTGACCTTTTGCAGCTTGATCTCCACCAAACTTTCCCTGCTGCACGCTATCCATTCGGTCGCCGATATCGATGCTAGCGACGGCAACGATGCCGCTGCTCCTTCTCGTGCGAGACGATGCACCGGATGTCCAACCATTTTGTCCTTGACCGCATCGTACGTGAGCACCACAACGAAACCATGCGCATCGATGTACGCCGCGAACGGCTCGTCCGCGCCCCTCTCGCCGCGCGAAGGAACCAACACTTGATGCAGAGCGCGCTCCTTCGTCTCCTTGTACCCCAACGCCGTAAACGTCAACTTGCCATCCCGCTGAGCTTGCGATGGCTGATACAGCTCCGTCAAGCGAGGTGGGGGACTGGGCAGACGGTACGACTTCGTGGATGCCGACGCATTCTGGACAAGCTTATACGCTTCAAATCCAGGGTTTAGCTTGGTCTGATCGACGACGAACGAGAGATTTGCTTGATCGAATCGGGTGCTGCGGGAGGAGGAATGGTCGGAGGGAAGTGGGAGGCGGTGTGCTTGCGAGTAGGCCATCCTGAGCCCTGTTTTGACGTTAGGTTGGGGAGGGCAGAGGTGTTGGTCGAGAAGAACGACACGTCGAGAAGAAACAAAAAATTTAAAGCGTGTCTGCCGCTCCACATGGCGCGATCTTTCATCCTGCGAGAGCTTGTTTCACACCGGATCTCGTAGCATGCTGAACATGGCAAGCGACCTTCAACGCATGCAAGACTGTCAATACACATAGCTGCTCGATTACGGTTCAAAGAACATCACAGACAAAGCGTACATGGTTTTGCAAGGGTATATTGCTAAATCAAAATGGAAGGGAAGAAGAGCCAAGGTTAAGGCGCCTATGACAGTGGCCTACTTTTCAGCTACATGCATGGGAAGGGGAAGGAACATCAAATCAAGTGGTCGAGCGCCCTACTTGGCACCAGTAGCACCCTGAACAGCACCCTTCGCCTGGGCAGCTGCATCGCTCAGAGCCTTGCTTGCGCTCTCACCCGCGCTCTGGGCACCGCCTTGCAGCTCCCCGGCCTTCTTGCTGGCGGCATCGGTCACATCACCGGCAACCTTACTCGCATCGCTCTGAGCGGCCCCTGCCTGCTTGCTGGCCTCATCAGCCAGCTCGCCGGCCTTCTGCTGGCCTGCGGCGAGGAGGTGGGAGACCTGGTCGACGACGTGAGCAGCGGTGGCGCGCGCCTGGTTGACGAGTCCCGAAGCGTTTTCCTCGGCGGGCTTGATGTACTGGTTGGCCGAGTCGAGCGTGTGCGAGGCGAGGTCCCGCGCTTGGTTGGTGAGGCCGGCGAGGGTCTGCTTGGCCTCCTCGGCGGACTTTTCGCCTTCTTTGGCAGCGGCGTCGGTGGTTTTGGAGGCTTCGTTGGCGGCGTCGTTGGCGGCGGTCTTGGTCTGGTCCACAGCGGAGTTGGCGTGGTCCTTGCTCTGGCCCAGCAGCGAGCCGGCCGTCTGCTGCACGTAGGCAAGAGTGTCTTAAGCAGCACAAAGCGAAAGAGGGGAAGAGAGTCAGCAAAAGGTTCTTTAGGAACAGTTGCGGTGAGCGAAAGAGGGCTACCCACTGGAAGCAAGATCAGAAGCCTGCTTGACGAGCGAGTCTCCCGACTGCTGCGCCTGCGACGACAGCTCGTCAGCCCTGTTCGACACGTCGTTGCCGATCTGCGAGGCCTGCTTCGAGGCGTCGTTGGCCAGGTTCTGCGCGTCCTTGGACACGTCGTTGGTGGTCTTGTTGGTTCCGGGAACTTGCGACATTTTGGTATGAGTTGCTATGAAGTGGTGTGAATGGGTATCGAATGTGATGGTTGGTCAATGGTTGTGCTGGAGGTAAGGACGGAAGGCGTCGGCGACAAGAATTATATGTACCCGTCAAGCGCTCTGTGGCGGCGGCGCAGAGTCGCTTCTGCGCTGACCGAGTAAGTCTCAGTTCGGCGAGCTGGAATAGAAGTGCACTTTCAGACTGACCCACGTTTCGGCTTCTGACTCAAAAGGTAGAGACTCAGCTTCTGAAGGAATACAGTAGGCACTTTTCCTGCCGTGTTGCAGATTTTCTCGCTGATATGACGCAATGACGCGTTTTGGAGGCAAGCCTCCGACTTCATTTCACGTCACTCATGCAACAAGAATGAGGTGCTCCGCAGAAGACGCCATGCTCGCCATCGAAGCGACTATCGCAACATGATAGCCAACGATGTCTGATGACGATAAGCACAGCCGTCGAGGATTCCAAGGCGCTTGCACTTGACGTTGGCCATCTCAGCTTTTCTCTCACATGCAAAGCACAGGCAATATGTCGTAAAGCTTTTATGCCTCCGGAAGCCGTATCTCAGGTTTCGGCTGTGCCTCTTCTCGTGAGCGCAAACGGATTCCGACATGTCGGCGAACCTTCGCTTCTGCACGCCGCCCGGTTTTCCGCTGCACGTAAAACTGTTCCACCAAGAATAGAAACACCTCTTCCACCATCTTCTCCAGCCTTTCCCTGCAATGATACACGCTCTGCAGCCGTCGGCATGGATGCAGCTTCACATTCAATTGTCGAGACCGACAGCATTCCGACTGATCTGCGCTGCGCATGAAAGCGGCTCACTCGTTGCTACTCTTCTATGGATTGCTATATGGCGTGAACCCTCTACTGCAATAGCGCAAGATCCTTCTCATTAGCTCCTACACCCAGCACCTTGCACGCCAGCTCGAACAGCTTCTGCTGCCCATCACTCCACTCTTTGCCCGGATTCCTGAAACTCGCCTTCATCAGCTTCCCCAACCCGTCCCGCAGCGTCTTGAGCGCCACCAGCGTCTTCGGGTCCGCACTGGTGATGCGAATCCTCTGTCGATCAATATAAAGACTATTCGACGCGAGCCTAAACTCCCCATCCCCACAAAGCATGTAGACCGCCTTATCGTCCATCAACCCCGTCTCCCACGCATACAGCTTCTTGCTCTGCATCATCGTGTAGTACAGCATGTAGCTGCTCGAGCTGTGCACCAGCTCCGACATTTTCGCTCTGAAATTGACCGACGAAGGGTGGATCGACGTCGGCTGGTTGTTGCCGATCGTCTTGAGCTGATACGTCTTCGCGTCGATGTGCAGCAGCTTCGGATAAAGACCCGCAGCCAGCGTCGCGTGGATCATGGCCAGACTCGATGAGTTGACATCAAGGTGCGCAGGGATCGTCATGAAACGCGGCTTGGAGAAATTCGCCGAGCCGCCACTGCGGTACCTCAGCTTGTTCAGTTCCTGTCGGAACGCATCATCGACAGTGACGAATCCGGCATCGATCAAGTAGGAAAAGTACTGTTGGCGAAGCTCTTCGATCTGCACCAGGTTTTGGATGCTCAGGAAGCTGCGGTTGCAGAACGTGCGGTGGTGGTTCTGAGCTGTCGAGCGGCGGAACCCGTTGAACGCGTTGGCAATGGTCAAGAAATCCGAGTCGCCCAGCTTGAAGCTCTGCTTGGCCCTGTCTGCCTCGAGCTCCTTGCCGAACGGCGTCATGAACGGCGACTTGGAGTTGAGCGCCGCTGCAATGGTCAGCGCTGGATCGAGACACTTGAATAAGGTCGCCACCAGCAAAAACTTGCCCATGTGCACGTCGAGCGGCATCTTGGACAAATGTCTGCCAAGGTGCGTGATCTCTTCGGTCGACGTGAGCGCCTTGACCTCGACGAGCGCTGCAATGGCTCGCTGCACGTTAGCAGGGCTCGGCGGGTCCAGTGCCTGCGACAGCGCATTCTCAATCGAATTGCCGATCTTGATCTTCATGATCTTGAGCTTGAGCGCAAGGTCCTGCAGCGACAGGCGAAGCATTTCGGGCAGAGGATGCTCGTCCAGGTACGAGTCGTGGCGGTACTTGGTGAACAGGTGGAAACAGATGCCCTCCTGCACACGACCCGCACGACCGCGTCGCTGCTTGGCGTTGCTCTTGGCAATGAAGCATTCCACCAGCCGCGAGATCTGCCGCTTCTCGTCGTACCGCATCTCGCGGTGCTTGCCCGAGTCGATGACGCACGTGATGTCCGGGATCGTAATACCCGTCTCGGCGATGTTGGTGGCGATGACAATCTTGCGCACACCAGGAGGCGGCACGTTGAAGACGGCACCTTGGTTCTCGGACGAAATGGTCGAGTGCAAAGGGAACAGCTGAAAGCCTGCTCCACCGAACGTAGGGTGATCGACGAGCATGTCGTGGCACTTGCGGATCTCGGCCAGACCAGGCATGAAGATGAGCGTGGCCGCGCTATATGGTTCGAGATCCTTCTCCAGACACACGCGCTCAAGAATCTTGATGATGAGATCATGGTTGATCACGTATTCGTTCATCCTACCAAGCGTGTCGATGGTCTTGCTTCGATACGCTTTGCCGAGGCTTCCCGTGCTGGGGCCTTGGCCATCGGGATCCTCGTCATCGTCGTCGAGCAGCGCCGCATCGTCTTCCTCCTCGGCTGACGGAGCTTGAGCGAGGAGCTGCAGCTTGCTCTTGTTACCCGGTGCATTCTGCTTTCGGGCACTTCCATCGCCATTACGGTAGCCACGCTTCGGACGAAACGCATAAGGCGAATCGTCCTCGATAATGTAGTTGCTCATCTCGATTGCATCTTCGAGATAGTGCACGTTGACCGGGAAGGTGCGACCTGGAACGGCGATCGTTGGACATCCGCCACAGTACTTGCTGATGCGCTCGGCATCCACCGTGGCCGACATGAGGATCACCTTGAGGTCCTTGCGATGTGCGATGAGCGTCTTGAGGATGATGAGCAAAAAGTCGGACTCGATGGATCGCTCGTGCACTTCGTCGATGATGACGTGCGTGATCTCGTTAAAGGCTGTACCCTCGAGCATGCGGAGCACGATTCCAGTGGTGGCGTAGACGAGTCTGGCATTCTTTCCGACGTTGCTCTCGAGGCGGATCGCATAGCCGACCAAACTGTCGTTGCTCCCGACGCTCTTGCGAGGCTCACCCAGCTCTTCGCTGACACGCTCAGCGAGCGAGATGGCCGAGATACGCCTCGGTTCAGTGACATAGATCTTGCAGTTGCGGCCCCGCGACATGCAGTGCTCCAGAATGTAGGCTGGCACCTGCGTCGACTTACCACATCCCGTCTCACCACTGAGAACAAAGATCTGGTTGTTCTCGACCAAGTCGAGGATCTCTTGACGATGGTTGGCGATCGGCAGACCTTGTCGAGCAGGAAGCATCTTCTGGTAGGAAGGCGACGCGACGCGGTTGGAAAAGTACTCGGCGATCTCCTTGGCGCGGGCTTCATAGGGCTGAGGGGCAGAAGCAGCCGACAGCTCACCCAGCTCGGTCTGCTCTGCTGCTGCCGAGACGTTGCCGGTAGCGGTCTTGCCTTTGGCCTTCTTGGCTGCGGCAGCCTCGTCCATCCTGACGCGGATGACGTCTCGTACGCGCTGGAAGCGGCTTCGACTCTTGCGGTCCCGTTCGTCCTTCTGCAGACTTGTAAGCTCTTCCCACCACTCGCGATAGCCAGGAGGCAGAGCGCGCTGGACCGACTTGTCGCGGTCGATGCAGAAGAGGGCAATGGTGGCCACAAAGTCGTCCGCCTGAAGCTGCGAGGCGCAGCCGACGGTGGTGAGAGTGTACTCGTCTACGTAGGTGGGAGCACCTGCCGTGATGGGGTTCTTGTTGGGAACAACTTTGCCTCCATTCCAGCGAATGGTGAGCTTGCTGCGGTGCACTCGACCACCGGAAGGGATGCCGGTGAATTTGTACGTCGAGTAGGGGTCGGCTCGTTTGAGAGCGTCGGACAGTATGACTCGTGGCGTCTTGCCTCCGCCGCCGCTCTTGGCTCGAGCGGGCAGATCGCGCATCGTGATGACTGCGCCCGTCTCGACATCCTTGTCCTCGACCGGACCTTCGTTGAGAAGATCACCGAAGAAGCCACCTTCATCATCGGAGCCAGCATCCGCCACTTTGCCATCTGCCTGGTCGGCAACAGGGGCAGACGCCTCGTTCTCGTCCCTTCCTGTGCTACCCGCAGCAGGGGGGGTGGCTTTGTCAGCCGATGCTGGCTTGACGTCTGTAGCATTGTCTTCCGTCGACGGAGCCGAATCGCTTCCAGCTGCGGCTTCGATCTCACGGCGACGTTGCTGACGCTTCCTTTCTGCCTCTTCTTCGGCTGCTTTGAGCTGCTGCTCGATCTCCTCTCGTTGTCGCAGCACCTGTCGGAATCCAGCGGTGGCCGTCTTTTGGTCAAAGTAAGCGCCGCGCTCGCACTCGCGCATAAAGTCTTTGGTGCGGCCGAGGACGCGCTCGAGTCTAGCATCCTCCTGCTTCATGTGCGATTCGCCATCCTTGCCTAGCTCCTTCTTCCACTTGGACTTTTCCTGATCGATGCGGATCTGCATAGCACGCAGGATGGACCAGGTGGCCGTTGGCTTTTCGAGTGTGTCGATCTGGTCTGATTCGAGATCGTCGCTGAGCTGCAAGATGAGACGTTCGCTTGCTTTCTTGAGCGCATCTACCTTCTCTCGATCGATATTTGCCTTCACTGCAGCAGAGGGTGCCAATGCTGGCGTCGATGCTGCAGGCGCCTTCGAGGCGCTCTCTGGAGGTGCAGCACCTGGGGTCTGCTTGGTATTTGCAGGTTGCTCTGTGCGAGCAAAGTCGTTCTTGCCGAGTGTTTCGGATCTGTGAAACTCGTATCCTTCGTAAACCGGCGGTCTGCTCTCGTCGTATTCTTCATAATCGTCATCATTGTCGCCCTTGCCTTTGTTTCCAGCAACACCACTGAGAGCAGAAAAGTCCTTGTTGTCTGCTTCCTTGCCGCGACGCTTCTTTGCAGCTTTACCCTCGCCGGCTCGGACGGCGTCTTCGAGCGACTCCTCGTCGAGGGCGAGGTAGAGGTATGACAAGCAATCTTCGACGTCGGGAGATGGAGCTTGCGAGAGGGCATCTTCAACCTGGGCCGATGAGAAGCCGAGCTTGAGGAGAATCTGGTAGGTGGTCAATGCTCTAGCCATGACCTTGTCTTCGGACTCGGTGTATGCCGAATTTGTGGGGGAAGTGCCAAATGAAAGCCTTTGAAGATCTTTGGTCAAGGTGGCCATGGCGAGCGAGGTGTGAGACGAGCCAATGCTGAGGGGTGTTGCGCTGCCAGATTCCGTTGCGGTGCCTAAAGCAGTCGTGGCTGGTGTGGTCGACGCATCTGAAGACGCGGTGAGGGTAGCAGGTGTCCCCTCCACACCGCCGTTTGCTGCCGTCGCATCGACGGAGACCATCTGCTTGTTGAGATCAGCTGTTACCTGTAGCACCTGATCGCGAAGCTCGATGTCCATCTCGAAGTTGGGAAGGGTTTTGGCAAATCTACGGTCATATTCGATGGCCTTGTGCTGACGAGAGACTTCCTTTTCGACCCGGTCCTGAAGCTTGTCCACGAGGTTCTGAAGTGCCTGCTCTTCCTCCTTTTCTGGGTCGAAGATGTCACCCGCATTGCGTTTGTCATCGGCAAATATCGACTTGGATGCAGAGAGATTATCTGCGAGACTCTCCTCGTTGATCTTTCCGTAGTCGACTGCGGCTGTGGAGGTGGTCTTGGCCGAGCTAGCAGCAGTCCTCTTCGCTGCGGCTGCTGCCGGTGGAGGATCCTGGACCTTTTTGGGAGTGGATGTGGTAGCGTAGCCACGCTGGACGGTGCCCTTGAGCGTGGGCCTCTTTTTGCCCATGCTGTTCGGTATTGCTCGGAGGTGGTCGAAGGTGGTTGAGAGCTGAAGTCGTGTCACACGAACATGTAAGTCAAGAGTCAGCTCGTGCATTCCAAAGCTGAGTTTCACCGTGCGTTTCTCTTCTCTTTCTTCTCAAAAGTCACACGTCAAAAGCGGTTGCAGCTCCACTTGCGATTTTTTGAACAGTGTTATGGCGACACAAGCGACATTTTGTAAATTGCGCCACGCCGACATCCGAGCTGAGCTTGTCAGCGTGGCTCGAGCAAGACCGCGCGACTTGGTTCTCTTCATTTCAAGGGTCTCTGCTCTTCACCATCACCTTGCTCTACAAACCTACAAACAGGAGACACAGTCATGGCATCGTTATCACCACCGCCGGATGTCGACGGCATATCCAGGCCCAAAGACCAACCTCACCAGCCGCCCGCTCTCGCCATTATCAGGCAGAATGCAACCAACCTTCCACGCAACTTACCTGTAAAGAGGTACGACGGTGACCCGCTTGGGCGAGCAGATGTACAGCATGCGCTCCTCTGCTACCTCTTCTCCGACACTCGTCGCGTTTTTACGAATCCACGCCCGAGCGATAGGCTTCAAGAGGCGACGGCCAGCGGTTCGGCCGCCGCGACTCCGGCCGCGGTACCTGTCCCCGTCTACCCATTCGGCCAGTCAGCGGGATGTATAAGGAGAAGCGGCGAAACGGAAGAAGAGTTTCAGGAATGGAAGCAGGCCAGAGAGCGCTATTTGCGTTGGAAGAAGCGACTCGATCGCAAGAAGAGGCTTGCGAAAAAAGCTGCCGATGCTGCTGCCGCCGCGGCTGCTGCCGAGTCAACCGAGGTCGCTGCCAACGCCGACGCCGACGCCAATGCGAATGAAGAAAAAGACGAGCTTGCTGACGGTGGCAATGACGCTGAAGTGGAAGCAGCAAAGGCTGACGAAGCAGAAGAAGACGAAGATCTCGGCGACGACGACGAGCCGTTCGACGAAAATGAGTATCCCAAGGAAGGCGCGGCCAAGCTCACTTTCAAAGAGCTCTACATTGAATCGCTCCTCAACAGCACCAAGTGCACCAAGTCAATGCGCGACAAGATCCTCGCCGACGAAGAGTACGCCGAGGATTTCGCCAAGATCTGTCTCCTGGTTAACGTCGGTCGCATCAATACCACGCTCGCCTTCTATCCGGAGATGAAGACCATACTTCGATCGTACCACCCGATCCCGTCGATGCAGAACAACGAAAACACACGACGAAACATGCAAGATGCTCCTAGAATGAAGGCGCTTCTCAAAGGCGTGCTCATCGACACGGAACGACCTGCTCCCGCGACCGCTGGACCATCGGCAGGCCAGCCAATTCGACCGCCCAAACCCAATGCGCTCAGCGAAGAAGCTCCGTCGGATTTCAGGGAGGTCATCAAGCGTTTCCGTGCCGGCACCGTGCCTCCCACCAGCGTGGTCACGCTCATCTTTTTGCTCTCGCTCCACGCCAACGACGTGACGGATATGCACTTTCCCACGCCTCATGACTCGCATGCGCTCTTCTATCCGCACGCCGACCATCCGATCCCGTCCAAGCAGAGGGCTGAAGCCTTCATGTGGATCCTGTACCATTATCTCGAAGGTCCAGCTACACGACCGCCCGGCGAGATGCCCAACCCTTTCGATGACGAAACGTCTCGGAATGCGGCGAAAGAAGCTGCCGACGCGTACGCGAACCTACTCACAGACGAGGACAGGAAAAAGCGTGCCAACCTGCCATGGAAAGGCATCGTGAATCCCGAATGGCAAAAGTGGAAGCAGGCGCAAGAGAAAATGAGCGCCGAGGGTGACGAGAGCGCTGTTCGGTTCGGTGCAAAGAAGGAGGGGGCTGACGAAGTCAAAAGGGAGTTGGACAAAGACGGCGACGTATCCATGGACGATACAGCCGACGGGGAAGCCAAGCAGAAGAACGACGAGAAGGCAGCGGCGAAAGAACCGCCCTCACATCTGCATCGCTTGCTCGTGCCGACACTCCACGCCATCACCCGTGAAGAAGCGGCCCAAGAGAATCTGGACACCGAAGAGGAGATCCGATGGGGGAAGCAAATGCAGTCGGAACGAGCTGCCTTCTTGGCCAAGTTCCAGGACGAAGAGGCTAGCAAGAACACAGCGTCTGCTGGCTCGCCTGCGCCGTCTGCCGGCCTTGGCGGAAGCAAAGGACGCCGCGGTGGTGGTGGTGCTGCCGTTTCCACCAACGCCGCTGCTGCTGATCGTGGATCGCTTTCCGAAGCCGACGGGGGGCGGCACAAACGGCGACACGCCGGTACCGCAGCTGGCGATATCTCGAAACGGTCGCGCATGGCCAGTCCGATCGTGTTCGACGACTCGTCCTCAGACGTCGACCCTACCGACTCCACCAACGCCGGCGGCCCAGCTTCGTCAGCTAACCCCCTCACATCGGACCCGTACCTCAACGCGAACGTGTCCATCGCTGACCGCATCCGTCCACCGCTTTGGGATCTCGACCTGAGCGCGCCCCGTCAACATCAGATCGCGGAATCCCTCCCGCAGATCGCATGGGCACGTATCCTGGAGCGCGCACAGCGCGGGGTGGGCGATGCATGCTACGAGAGCGACGATGATGAGTTTGCTGAGGAGGAGGCGCAGGAGCCGGAGCGCAGCCGGACGGAGATCTGCCGTATTCTCGCCGGCTTGCGCGGGGTTGTGAGTCACAGCGTGTTTGATGCGGATAACCATGAGGTGAGGGTCAAGTATGGTGGGTATGAACAGAATGGCAGCGGTGGGTATGATGAGGAGTATAGGCGGGGGGAGGGGGAGATGGAGAGGGACAGGCAGAGATTGGAGTTGTATTCGAGCAGTACGCCTGTTCCTGCCAGTCACAGGGTGGGCGGGTACGAGCTGGAGGGTGATGGACGGAGGAGGGGTGAGGAAGTGGATGATTTGGAGGAGGCACTGCTGGGCGGGGAAGACGGGTCGAGGAGGCGAAGTATCGGTAGGAACGGGTATACGCCTGTTCGGGCTTGATTGACAACACTGTGGAATGAAGGTTGTGTTCTCACTTCGTAGAGCTGTTACGACGTTTGTGCGCAAATGGGTGAATGAGAATGCCATGAGAAGACGGGTACAATTACAAGTGAGAGCGATGCTATCGTGGGAAAGCCTGAGATCACTTTGAAGAGGAAGACTTCTTGCCCTTCTTCTGCTTCTTCGACGGGGAGCTTGATGCGCTATCTGTCGTTGCCGCCGGTGTCGATGGGGTCTTGGGCGTTTTGGGCTTGTCGTATCCCTCGAAAGGGTCGATTGCCGGGCGCTTCTTCTTGCTCGATGGCGTTGTTGTCGCTGATCCTGCTGCCTTTGCCGCTGGTGCTGGCGAATCCGCCTGTTGCGACTCGGTCACCTTCACCTTAGACGGCGTCTCCTTCTCATCGTCAAACTTGGTATGCTTCCCAGGCGTACTGCCCGGCTCACCCGCCAGCGCCGCCCGAATAAATCTCCCCGCCGCACTCCTATCTAGTTTCGAACCCTTTTCTTCCGCTGGCTCCTTCTCGTTGTGCTGCACCTGCTTGATCTTGCCAAAGTAGCTCTTGACTCGCTCCAGCTCCTGCATGACCGGGTGATTCGTCGGATCCACCCCTTTCGTCTTGAGCAGTATCCACACGAGGTCCATCAGCACGTATGCTACGGACACCTGCATGCGCGCGGCGTCGAGTCGGCCGTGCAGCTCGTCGTCCGCATTATTTTGAGATGAGCTGTTGGCCTGCAGAGCGGCGTTGAGCTGTTCGTAGTCGTGCGCGAGCAGGGGCTGTAGGAGCGCGTTTAGGTCGGTGAAGGAGGCCGACAGGGCTTGGAGTGTGGGTAGGGGACTCTGGCGTAACGACGACATTGTGAGTGACACAAAGCGTTCTGTTGTGTGGATAGAGATTGGAGTATTGTAGTGGGAGTGGAAAGGGAAGGAGCAAAAGCAGCGAGCAAAGCGAAATTTTGGATTGCAGTTCCGGTTGCCGAGGAAAAAAAAGCTTCCGTGCGAAAAGCTAAGCGGCGCGTTTTCGGAGCTCCCAACTCCGACGCGAGACAGCTGCAACCGAGTCTGTCACAACCTAATCAAAGAGTGCGAAGCTCGACAAATGCTGATGTTCTCGGCGCGATACAAAGCGTTGCCATCGCTCTTGTCGCAAAGCTTTGTTGTGTGTTGGTTGAGGGAATGTTGAGTGGCTACAGCGAGCACTTTCCATTGTTCTCACGGTTGATTTCAAACAAAGGCAGCAGGTATGATACGCCTTGATGCCGAAGCGGTCAAAGCGTTGCTGTCGTGCATGAGCAGCGGGACCCGTCCCTTTGTTCATTGTCACCGCATCGCAGGGAAGAGGGTCAACGCCGCTTCTGGTGCAAAGAAACAACGTGATTTCTCTGTGGTCGAAGCGTGCAAGCGGCTTCAACCCACCTTGCTCATTTCACCGCACTCCAACATCGTTCCCTCTGTCCGTCGGCTTCCCGCTCTCGTCTTCGTTTTGCGCCTTTGCATCATGCACGACAAAGTTTGCGGAGGCCCAAGCTCAGATCAACATGCATTACCCACCGCTTCCCTTTGTTCAGGTGCCGCTCACCGCATGCTCAACGCTTGTTTGCTCTCTCGCCAACACACCTCTTTGACTAGCACTCCAGCCGACTCAGTTGCAAAAAGGCGCAGCAGTGATACAAGAGTGGGGCTGAGATGTCCAGAACACAAAAACGACAAAGCAAAGAAAAAAAAAAAATACAAAGGCAAAGCGTGAAAATCAACCAAACGCAGCAGAAAGGCTGTTGGAGCTGAGATTCTCCCTTAGGAAAACGGGCTTGGGCATCGGTGCCTGTCCAAGTGCATCGTAGGGCGGATAGAGCTGTGGCTGAGTCGAGAGAGACGAAGCGGTCTGATCGTCCTGCGTGTGCACTGCTGAGACAGGAGGCAATTTGAACTCTTCAGGCACCAGCAGGCACGTGCCGATTGAAGTGGAACCTTTTGCGTCTGTGTGCGGAAGGAACCGTGAAATGGAACAATCAGTAGGCGCCAAAGCGGGAACGAGAGCAGAACAAAGGGAAATCGCACTTACCGTTGCTGAGAGCGGGAAGAGACTGCTGCTGAACCGCGCGCTTGGGCAGCGCTCTGACCCTCCGGTTGCTTTTGGCGTTGAGAGTTGGACTCTGCAGAAGATCATCGTGGTACTGGATTGGATCATAGTGCATCATCGAAAGATTACTCGCGAATGAGCTGAGGCTCGTGTCTGCGGTCGAACACATGCTGAGTTCAGGAGTCAACTCCAGGCCTGAGCTGCCGATGGTGCTATCGATAGAAGACGCCTTGCTGGACCGCTGCTTGGCCTTTCTCGGCTTCGACTGAGCTGGTGTTGCCGTCTTGCGTGCTGGTGTGCGCTTAACAGGAGTGGTGACTGCGCGCGCCTGACCTGCCTTCGACGGCTTCTTGCTTGCCGCAACGAGATCGTAGACCCATTCGCCAACTTTTTCTTTGACGCCGTACTTGATCCAGCTGATCATGCTGTCCCAGTCCTCCTCGAACTCTTTCTTGTCGGCTGCTGTGAAGGGCCGTCCGAGATTGTCGCTGAGAATGTCGTCCAGGCTAAGAGATAGCGTTGAGTGGCCCGAGTGGAGAGAAGCAGACAGGCCTGCAGAGATCATCTTGGTCTGGATTAGAGTCTTCATTCTTGAGCGATCGCCGCGCGCGAATTTGCGGAGGATGTTGGACCAGCCCGAACGGCGGCGCGCGTTGATGAACCAGAGCGTGAGTTGGTGAGCATCGAGAGGGGTTCGGCCTGCGCCAGTGGGGGAGTCGTTGGTGACCCGCACCAGAGCTTCTTTGTCTGCTTGAGAGGGATAAGGACTGTCCAACGTCGTGAGGAAGTGCTTGCGCATATAATACGAAGGGAGCGCCTCTGACAGATCCTGCTTCACTTCGAGTGATGGTTTCGCTTTCTTATCGTCTTCGATGACTTTGGCCGCTTCACGGAGGGTGTCGGTGAAAAGATTTTCGAACTTCTTCTCCAGACGGAGCGTCGCCTGTGCTATGAGCTGTATCCTCTCAGCAGCTGATCGTGTCTCGGTGATCGTGTTCTCATCCAAGGAAAAGCTCTGAATGTCGATGACTGCTGTCTTCAACCTGCTGACAAGATCAAGGTACTGGTTCGGGTCAGCCGAAAGGAGATCGTGCTCGATATCCTTCAGTGACTGTAGCAGTCCTGCGAACCCGAAGCTGTTGGGCGGCGTCATGTTGTTTGGTGTAGGCGAAGGTGGTTGGCAAAAGCTTTCCTGTTTGCGATCAAGAAAGGCAAGGCGAGGTTTCTCTCAAATTTCCCCAGGGCGCGTGGCACGCTTTTTTTGAACCGCCCCTTTGTGCGTGAGTTCGCACTTCCCACACCATTCCTCACGTCCGTCACCTTTCCTCACTGCCCTCACCTGTTCCGACAACCACTGTTCAAGACTTCGAGTAATCTGTTACCAATGTCAGCCTCTGCTGCATCTACACTCTCTCGGGTGCATGATCTCATCACCCAGATCAAAAGCACGCTGCCGAAAGTCACCGAGTCCCATCCTTGTTCCCCCCCTTTCGTACAGCTTGGCAAACTCCAATTTGTATCTCCACCGCCCGAGCTTCTCCTACGAGAACTGTTGGGCTTTGGAATCCCAGAACGATGCCAGCAAACCTTGGTCAGTCTCTACGGGACCAGTCTCGAAGCACTTCGACACCGATACCAGGACAAATACGAAGAAGCGGCAATTTCCTTGCACCATCACGGACAACCCGACGAAACCTTTCACAGTGCCTTTCGAAGCTTGCTGCAGCATGATTATTCGAAGCGAGCCGAAAGGATGTGGATCGTTATTCTTGGAGAAGTTCAAAGGTTCACTGGTGCAAGCCAAAGCTGCGCAGGTGGTCATCCCGATTCTGGGCCTGGCTCGCTCGCTTCTTCTGCCGACATCAAGCCTGGAAAGGGGCACGACTCGGACGCGATCCGAATCTTGGAGCAAGCCTTTGAAATCACGCCCAGCATCACTCAAGCCGAAAAGTTTCGACTTGCTGAAGTCACCGGACTCCAGCCAAAGCAAGTGACCATCTGGGTAAGTACCTGTCCTTTTCTGTACGCGACTTGCGCCTTGACATCACGTCGACGCGTGATATATCTTCGGCGATGATGATGATGAAAACAGGTAACATGGCATGTGCGACTTATCTGGGTCAAGGAGGGTGCGGATGGCGAGATCGACTCACCTGAGAGAGGTCGCACCATAACCGATTGTTATTCTGTGTCTGAGCTGTCCTATTGCGAGGAAAGACGCCTGCTGCGTCACACATTCAGAATCGAAGAACGAGGACTGACCGTGTTCCTCCCTTTCTCTCGGGCTTCATTGTCTCGCAGTTCCAAAATCGTCGTAATCGTAAGGGTAGAAAGGGACAGGCTCGTCGACCTCGCGCCGAATCTCCCTCAGGCCTCACGCGCTGCAAACAGGCTACGCCTCCGAGCTCGCCGACGCGCGACTTCACTCTCTCTGAGAAGAAGCGCAAGTCATACGGCGCGCTGGGTCGCGCTTCCTCAGACTACTTCGACTCGGACTCGGACTCGCCCACCTCTCAGCTCAAGAAGCCTCGCGTGCTGAGCTTGTGCTCAGACTTTAGCGACAGCTCTGTTTCCTCTATTGACCAAATGATGGCGTTCACTCCCTGGAGCACTCCTTCGTCGCGATCGACTAGCTCGTCGTCCTCGGCATCCAGCAGCCAAAGCGACCTCTTCGACAGCCCGAGGAAGCCACACAACCTCTTCAAGTACATCAGTCCCAAGTACGAGGTCAGGGCGAACGCTTCCATGCCCAATCTCACTATCTCGACTCCTCAACAGAGCGCAAATCAGGGTCTTCCTCCTACACAGATATCCCCGTTCGCCAGTGGCGTTCGAGGCGACGACCTTTTCAAAGCCGGAGGTCTCGACTTGGGCGGCCTGCAGCTCAATATGGGAGAAGCGTTCGACAGAGAACTAAGGGAGAGCGTTCAAAGGGTGTTTTGTACACCCGGCTTCGATGCAGGGTCGTACAGGAGCGTGTCGTCAAGCTCGTGGGGTTCACAACAGGCGACGACGGATGACGATGGCTGGGTGGACGAGGATGATTTTGATGCTTCCCTGGGTGGACGTCAGAACACGCCTGTTGAGGCGATGGCACACGCTCAGCCGTCTCTGATGCATCCTGCATTCCAGAGCGATCGCCCACAGTCCGTACGTTCTGCTGAGGCTGAAGCTGGAACCGACGCTTTCAGCACGTCTTTGTTCGACAACGACTCGTTCGATCTCAGTCGAATTCCTGGATCTGACGCATTTGCAGCGCACATACCCCCATCTAGCCCCCTAGCCTCGCAGCAACCTCTCAGTATGTCGGACGACAACGCGAACAATCTGCCCTTCGCCGACCTCGACTTCGAGATGACGGAGCTCCAGTCGCTGGTGGAAGGGGATCTTTTTGCGGCTTCTCTTCCGGGCTCGCAGCAGTCCCAGCAACCCAATGAGGCGGCTAGCGGTCCGAGTGATGGGATGCAGCAAGGTAACGTCTCGGAGGCGGAGTTCTTCATGAACTTTGACATGTCACCTAACGCCTTTTCGCTTGTTTAGGCTGAAGCACGCTGGTCGCGGTTATGCTTTGTCTCTGGTTTTGGTGCTCGGTGCTATGCTTACTTCACACCTCTCAACGACCCGCGTTCGGTGCTCTGTCTTTTCATACCGGCTTCACTTTGGATCTCGTATTGTTTCTCACATGCTTTAGCTTCGCTTTGTTGGTCGCTCAATGTGCTTCGTATACCTTCGTCGTGATTTCAATCCAGCCCTTTCTCAAACTGTCAGTGAAGGATGTCTACTGATTGCTAGCGGTTACATGAGCGGTTCGTGTACCTCGCCGTTCACCTGCCCTTCGGCCACCTCAACGCCCGTTGCCCACCTGGCCCGTGCCTCGTCCCTGCACTTCTTCTCCTCCTCCAACGCCTGCGCTGGCTTGAACGCGTTTGCCAACGGGAATACCTCTCTTGCCTTCGCATTAAACTCGTCCACACTTGCTGCATCGAGCTGTGCAAGTAGCGTCTTCGCTTCAACCGCGGTCTTGAGTGCAGCATTCTTGCCTCGCGGACCCGAAACGTGCTCCACAGCAGCGGGGAGAGTGAGGAGCAGCGCGACGGCTTCGTCTGTCCTCTGCAGCGCGAGAGCGGCCTGTGCGTTGCTGAGCACGCCAGCGGGGGTGGACGCTACACGGCTCTGCAAGGATTCAGTGAAGTATGTCGCGACCGGTTTGTCTGCGGGGATGACGGTGGCGAGTGCAGAGGCGATGACGCTCCCGATGGGTGCCGGCGCTTTAGTGAGGTCTGGGAGCTTCGTCTTTAGCTCCACCACCATCTGTACCACCTTTGCGTGAGTCGGGTCGATGTTGTGCAGGTGCTTGAGTGCGCGTGTAGCGAGCAGCCAGTTCTTCTGTCTAAGTGCGACGTCGAACGTCGCAACCCACGTATCCGCTTTGTCGGCAGCATGCGCCTGCAGGAACCGCAGCCACTTCTCCGCTTGCTTCAGCGGCGATTCCAGCACACTCTTGAACAGCTCCAGCCCCTTCGGGTCCAAATCGGGCTTCGGACTGTCGTCCTCCACCACTTCACCATTCGCCGCAGCCTCTTCGGCTTTCTTCTTCTTCTCCGCCGCTTCAGCTTCCTGTTTGGCAATACGCTTGGCTTCCGCCTGACGCGCCTTTTTGAGTGCCTTCTTTTTCTCCCCTTCGGACAGCCCTGCGAGCGCTGGATCCTCCTGCTCTTCTGTAGTAGGTGCGATGAAGGGTGCGGTGGCGGGGTCGTCGTGGAGTCTGGTGTAGATGCCGATGGCCGCGACTGCCGCACGCATGTATGCTAGGTGCGAGCGGAGTCGGTCTTCGAATCGAACCAGGTTGACGTACGAGCGGAGGGTCATCTTCCGCATGCAGTACGAGTGGAAGTCCAGCTGATCGTCCCAGAACTCCTGAAACACTTTATCCAGCTGCGAAAGCCTTTTCAGCGCCATCGCGTAGTTGCTGGAACGTAGGAAAGCCTCCGCTTCTTCAGCGAGGTACCAGACCGCCTGCATCTCGTTAAGATCATACGTGGGGGAGGGAGCGTCGGGTTTAGTAAACAGCCCAACGATGCGTTCTGCTTCCTCGGTATCGTTGATGCGCAGCAGGTACTTGGCGGCTTTCGAGTTGAGGAAGCGGTCCTGCCCGTCGAGCAGGCGCGCGTCGGTCATGGCGGCAGAGGCACCGAGGAGGTCGCCCGCACGTTTGAGGATGCGTGCGCGCACCATGTGCAGTTCCGGCAAAGTGGAGGAGTGCGAGATGGCGGAATCGATGTAGTGCAGTGCTCGGGTAGAGTCGCCGGTGAGCGAGTAGTGCTGGGCAAGGTAGTAGAGCGACCAGAGGTACGAGGTGGGTGGATCGGTGCCGTCTGTGGACGGAGCAGTTGTGGGCGCCCATTCGAGGCGGAGGGTCTCGACAATTTGTTCGAGCGCGTCTTGCTTCGCAGGTTCCTGGTAGAGAAACTTGAGATCGGAGAAGAGCGAGGGCACGCCCTTGACGAGCGCCGACTTGGCGTACGCGGTGGCCTGGGTCTTGAAGTCGTCTCCCGTAGCATGGATGAGAGCGAGACGCTTCGCAGCGGTGGATTTCGGATGATCGGCTTGCAAGCCTTTGAACACTTCGACTGCCTTGCTGTCCCCCGCTGTCGCCGACGAGCTCTCCGCGATGCCGAGCAGATTGAGCAGGCCGGTAAAGTATCGCTTGTTTTCCGGATTCAATTTGATCAGCTGTCTCCACAGTTCCTCTGCTTCGTCCTTCTTCCCCAGCCCAGCAAGACATCTCGCCTGAGCCTCCTGCTTGCCGCGCAGGTCTACGATGCTTTTGCTGCTCGCTTCAACAAGATCGAGCGCCTCCTGCCACTTGGACTGCTCCTCGAGAATGCTAGCGTGATACAGCAACGTCTCGCTATACTCATAGCTTCTATCCGGGATATCGCGCATCACGTTCTCGTAACCCTCTAGCACCCTCACAGCCGCATCCAACGATCCAGCCAGATGATGCGCCACCGCCAACCCGATCCAGTTCATGCGCAGATGTGGTTGCATCCGAAGTAGCGTCAACCTGTTCTCCACCATCGGCGGGTAGTTTCTGAGCTGCAGTTGCAAGAACGCCGATTCGCGCAAAAGGTTGATGTTGCCGCCGCCCTCGATGCGCAGTGCTTGGGTATAACACTTTATCGCCTCTTCGTAGTTCTTGTCCTGTCGATGCAAGATG
Source organism: Sporisorium exsertum (assembly GCA_928724755.1). NCBI lineage: Eukaryota > Fungi > Basidiomycota > Ustilaginomycetes > Ustilaginales > Ustilaginaceae > Sporisorium > Sporisorium exsertum. The sequence goes on from CAKMXK010000001.1 coordinate 1,236,106, forward strand.
CCGAGTGCGTGCCAGCAGATGAACGAAGTCAGGTCGAGGCGCACACCCTTTTTTGCGAGTTCGATGCCCTCCTCACGACGGTTGGTGGAGCCGAGGAGGAGACCTTTCATAGCAACGGTCTCTCCATGGTCTGGGAACTTTTTGAGGATGGTGTCTGCGGTCTTGAGGCCGAGCTTGTATTTTTTGGTCTCGTATTCCTGGATGAGCCGCTGGAAGAGCCCGCGCTCCTTGGTGGGGAGCGCCGCACGCTTCGGCGGCATTTTGAGGGAACAGTCGCGTCGGAGTTGGAGGAGGAAAGAGGATGAAGATAATGCTTCTAAGCAGCGAGGGATGAGGGTGTGAACGTAGGAAAGCAAGTTGGGGAGAGAGCGCCGTTGACCGTGCGAAGGCCGAAGATCTTCTTCCGATTTTCTCGACGGGAAGAACCCGAATCAAAGAGGCCCTTTCCATCATGATTTGGGGCAGCACACTGCGATGTCCGTTTGGTGATCGCTCCTCCTCAGAATTTTGGCCCCGATCAAGCAATGTTTGATCACATAAATACACAATTTTGATTATTCGCTCGGTTATGCTCCACGCCGAGACATCTTCCTCGATCCGTCATCAAGCGGAGATCATCTCGACTCATTTTGCCTCATCACTATCATCACCTTTCCTCAACACATTCGACTCGTCTACGGCTCGAAGGGGCGCCGCACGTTAAACCCCTTGCAACTACACAGTCAAGATAGTCGACCTCAACCCGGCTGCAGCCTTGCAAGCTGCCACGCCGCCGTTCCCGTCCCCCGCCTCTTTGCACGCTGCGTCTCATCCGCAGTACAACGACGTGCCCTCGTCTGCCTTTCAACCTGTATCTAGCACGGCAAGCAGAGTCAAGCAGAGACATCACATTGTGGATCCTGTCGTAGCATCTGGATCATACGCACACGCGAGCTCTGTTCCTACTGGTCCCGTCCGCCGAACAGCAGCAGTGGCAGCATCACACACCAAAAACGTATTCTCGATCTCCACGCAGCGCTGGGCAAAGCGTCTTGCTGACATGGCGTCTCCCTATCCCGCCAAAGGAAACGGTGGAGGAGCACCGCACGAAGTCTCCATCGGCGTAGGCACAGTTTACGATCAAAACGCCTTCGGCTCTGGCTCTTACTCCCGAGTCAACGCCGACGATGGCACACATCCCACACCTTCCCGCTCGCACTACTTCCTCTCCCGCGATGAGATCCTCAAAGGCGTAGCGAACCGCTTCGTGCACTCGTCCGCCTATCTCTGGTTCTATGCGGGCATGGCGCTCGCGTCACTGCTTACCGTGGTTATCAGCCTCACCTCCGATTGCCCCGGTACACTGTTCTACGGGCTCGAGCTCGCGATCAACCTGCTGCTGATTGCCGAGGTGGGGATCCGACTGCTTGCGTTCGGGAAACAGTTCTGGAAGAGCACGTATAACGTCGTCGATCTAGGACTGGTTTTGTTGTGCGCGATCACGCTGTTGGTGATCTTCTTCCACCATGAATGTTCACCGTTCCGGCGGTCGCCGTGGAATGGGGATGAGGAGGGAAGCGCAGGCAGGTCCGGAAAAGGCGAGGAGCTGCTGGATTCGATCTTGCTCATTGGGCGAAACGTGGTGCAGGCGCTGAGGCTCGTTTCGATCGTCAGGAGGTCCGGCAGCAATGTCACGAGTAGACCGTCGCGGATCGAGATCGGGAATTTGCCATACTCGTTGGATTTGGATCTGGAGGATGAGGGAGCGATGGCGAGGGACAGGATCAGGATAGGCGAGGAGGAACGCGCGCCGCTCTTTGACGCTGAGGAGGACGAGTTGTGATTTTTGTCTCCAATGTGATTTGTATACCTTTTGTTGGTTGTGGTGCTGAATGCCTTTATCGTTTCTCATCATTTCTCAGTTCGATCAATGGCCGAGATGGAGACACAGTCTGCCCAAACGAGCGTGCGTGTGCAAAAGGTATCATGCATTCTGCTTTTATACAACTACATACAAAAATGTCGGAGGCGACTATACATTGTTCATACTACGACTTTTCATGCGGATAGTGGTTGTGCTGGTACGCGCTACCTGAGCCACCTGCCACCGTATCATACCCCGGAGGACCAGTGCTGCTCTGGTAGTCGTCGTAGTGGCTGCCATCTGCAGGGTGCTGGTATGCACCAGTGGCCATCGACGAGGGCTCGGCTCGGTGCTGGTCTTGATACTGGCTTATGTTCCCGACTGATGGGTAGGACGAGTGATACTGTTGATGCTGCTGCGGGTGAGGCTGTTCTTGAGTCTGGTGACGGTATGCCGAAGAGGCGTACTGGTCGTAGCCGGTCTCGTGCGTTGTTTCGTGCTGATATTGCGAGCCGTGTGCGACCGAAGCAAGGCCAAAGCCATCATCAATAGTCCCTTGACGACGGTCCGCCGGAGCGGCACTGCCATCGTAGACGATTTCTTGAGGCTCCGCTCCGTCATGCTGCGGGATGCTCGGCAGAGTGCGCGATCCGAGCACACGCGAGCCCCCACCAGCCGCCGCAGCTCCAGAATCGTGCTGCACAAAGCCAGATGAGGAAGGACCAAACGTGGCTCCCGAGTACTCTGTGGGATGACCATACTCGCCCGTGGGCTGACGACGGGCCGCACCGCCCGCTTGACTGAATTGGCTACCGCCCTGCTGCTGTGCCATCACAGAAGAGATCAGATTGCCATACGCATCGTACTGTGGCTGCTGAGACTGCGAGTGCGACTGCGGATGGTACTGGTGGTGCTGCGGGATTTCAGGCATGGGCGGAGGAGACGCAACCTGAGGATACGGTCGTGGTGCTGGTGTCAGCGAGTCCTCTCGGAATGGTTGCGGTCCAACACCGGGGACGTAGGTAGCGTCGCTGTGACTGGTGGACAGACCAGCGCCACCAGCATCGGACGACATGGTGTCTTGCCTGTGCGCGGTGATGTTGTGCGCACCGTGACCGGCCGAGTTGTTGAGCATGGGCGGCGAGGTGGAGAAATCTTCAGCGTGGCTGCGCTGTGCTTGTCTCCTGCCATAGCCCTGTCCGACGCCATTAATGAGCGAGCCACCAGCCACGGCTGCGGCACCAGTGTTGGTCGAGTAGGCCAATCCCGGTTGGTGCTGACTGGCGCCATTCGAGTAAGCACCATCGTCGTAGTCGTTCTTGAGAGGCACCTCATACTCGGTCTCGTACTCTGCAAACTTGGGTAGGTCGGCGCGCTCTCGGTTGTTCCTGTCGAGCGTGGCTTGTCTGCGCTTCCTGTCGGCTTCGGCGTCGAGGGCGTCCAAACGCATCTGCTGGCCGTAGTTGTCTCGCACCGGGGCGGAGGGGCGTGCGCCGTATGCGTCGTCGAAATGCGAGTCCTTGACACGGTTGCGCCTCCTTCGGCTGCAGATGCCGCAGCTGAAGGCACAGCCTGCGAGGAACATGAGGATCCATGCGGCGAGCGTCATCCAGATGGCCATGCCGAGCGAGGCGGAAGCGCCGTTGATCGAGTCGATTCGCTTCTTGGCTATGATGAAGAGCGCAAGGTCGAGACCAAAGGCAACGAGGGTGATGAAGGCGCCGATGCCCGTAACGAAGCTGCCAAAGCAGTTGGTGGAGAACTCGCGACAGTGGGAGATGAGACCCAAGAGCACCGAGACGACGGCAAAGGCGAAGGCGATGGGGTGGAGAATGAGGGTGTAGGTGAGACCCTTGATGACGGCCGAGGTGTATCTGCTGCCGACGACCTGAATGCCGAGCAACTGGTTGGGATCGAACGAGTAGCCGAGCGTGGGATCGCTGCATTTGTTGGCGAGGCAGTAACCCAACGTACCGAAACGGGCGACTTCGCCGGCCTGGGGACCGTTGCCGCCGATGGTGGCTTGGAGGAAGTAGATGGATTTGATGATGGGGTTCGAGATGGTGACGAGGCCGAGCAAGATGGCGGCCACCAAAGTGAGGAGGGTGCCTGGCGTAGCTGGGCGAATCATTGTGGTGGGTGCACTTTCGGTAAGGAGTTGACTGAGCGGGACCTGCCCGTTAGTGATAGACAATGGATGACCTTTGGTGCAACGGATACCGATATTGCCGTGAAGCGAGATGTCTGTGCGGTTGACGTGCAGCGACTAGCGCTGTGCTCCTAGACCGGTTGGATCCTTCCCGGCTTGCTTTATGTATGACCAGAACCTTCGGTGATGACGACTTGCCAAGCTTTGGATAGTGACGAAGAGTGACGGACCCACCGGCTTGAGATGGTGGCACGGTGGAAGAAAGGAAGCCTTGCGGCCACGAAGAGGTGTGGGGCTGCTTCGCACCAGTCGGACGACGGCCAAGAAAGGCCTTGGCAGGGCGAGGAGGAATGCCGAGAAATTCAACACGAAATGAGAAAAAAAAATAGGGGCGCCCTGGCAGAGAGCAGACAGCCAAGGGCTGAATAATAATGAGGGGTGCGACGAGTGACGTCCCATCTCCGCTTTCTCTTGATGCTGTCTGTCGGCTGTGCAGCAGAGGGCGCGGTTCCAACTGACGAGACAGAGCCAGCTCGGCTAAATCGAATCTGCCACTGACTCACACTTGCACCGCCTTGACAAGGGACCTTGAACATCTCGCAGGTCGCTCTAACAAATCTCAGCTGTCGCAAAAATCAGCTTCGAGCTCGATTTCCGTGAATTTTGACTCGTGGCTCGACCGGCGCAGTCAGCTTGCGAGACACACAGCCTCAGTGTGCCTGGCCCGATCGATGACTGCCTCGGTCTGAGCTCCGCTCTCTCTGTATCGCTCTCTGTCGCACCCCTCTCTGGCTCTGTCTCGACTTCTTCTCAAGCAGCTAGCCGGCTCTCCTGTCTTCCATCCATCTATGCATCCTGATCCGAATTAGCCCCACCATCGTAGCTCACGCCGCTGGATCTCGTCGCACGATGGCCCGCCTTGATGACCACATGCCCACGCGGCCCGTCGACCGTGACAAGGCCGAATCCGAGCTCTCCATCCACATCAAGAAGGCCACTAGCACCGAGGAATCCGCCCCTAAGCAGAAGCACGTCCGCAAATGCATTGTCTACACCTGGGATTACCGCACCTCTCAATCCATCTGGACCGGTCTTCGCGTCCAACCCATTCTCAGCGATGAAGTACAGACCTTCAAGGCGCTCATCCTCGTCCACAAGGTGCTCCAGGAAGGACACCAGATCGTCCTCAAGGAGGCTCAGGCTCAGGTCGGATGGTTCGAGACCTGCGCACGTACTGTCGGTGCAGACAGCATGCGTGGCTATGCTGCCCTCATCCGTGCCTACGTCAACTTTATCCTCGCCAAGCTCCGCTTCCACCGTCACCACAAGGAGTTCAACGGCCTTTTCGAGTACGAAGAGTATATCTCGCTCAAAAACATCGACAACCCCGACGAGGGCTACGAGACAATCATCGACCTCATGAACCTGCAGGACCAGATCGAGCAGTTCCAGAAACTCGTCTTTGCCCATTTCCGTGCCTCGGCCAACAACGAATGCCGCATCTCCGCCCTCGTACCCCTCGTCAAGGAAAGCTACGGCATCTACAAGTTCCTCACCTCCATGCTCCGCGCCATGCACCGGCGCACCGACGCCAGCGACGCCCTCCAGCCATTGCGAGAGCGATACAACTCGCAGCACCACGACCTCCGCAAATTCTACTATGAGTGCGCCAACCTCAAGTACCTCACCTCCCTCATCAACGTCCCCAAACTCAACCACGAACCTCCTAACCTCTTCGAGCTCCCCGAAGAGGGTCCCTACCTCCCGCCTCGACAGACTCCCAAAGCTCCTACGCCCGAGCCTGGTCCCTCGCAGGCCGAGATTGACGAGCAGGCTCGACTTCTCAAGCAGTACGAAGACAAGCAGGCTGCGCTCAAGGCACAGGAGGAGGCAGAAAGGCAGAGGCAAGCAGACCTCGCCGCCAAGCAGCAGCGCGACTTTGAAGAGCAGCAGCGCCTCCAGGCTGAGCAGCAGCGTCTTGCACAGGAGCAGCTCATGCGCGCACAGATGGAGCAGATGCAGGGTGGTCGACTCGCCGAGCTCGAACGAGAGATCCTCGCCATGCGTGGCCAGTACGAGCGCGATCAGCTCATGCTCGAGCAGTACGATCGACGTGTCAAGGCACTCGAGACTGAGCTCGCCAACATCGGCCAGAACTTTGGCGCACAGATGCAGGGCAAGGACGACATCGTCAAGCAGCTCCAGGACCAGGTCACCCTCTGGCGCAACAAGTACGAAGCGCTCGCCAAGCTCTACTCGCAGCTCCGATCCGAGCACCTCGAGATGCTCGGCAAGTACAAGCAGATGCAGATCAAGGCCGGCAGCGCTCAAGAGGCGGTGGACAAGATGGAACGCATGGAGCGCGACGTCAAGGCCAAAAACCTCGAGCTCGCCGACATGATCCGCGAACGTGACCGCGCCCGCTTCGACCTCGACAGGATCAAGGCAAGCCAGAAGGAAGAGTTTGACCGGCTCAAGCGCGACCTCATGTTTGCCAACGAGCGTGCCGAGGATGCTACCCGCGCCAAGAGCTCCGAGCTTTCAGGCATGATGTCGACGCTCAACCGCCAAATTGCCGAGCTTGAGGATTCGTTGCGCGAGAAGCGCATGGAGCTTGACGCTCGCGATGCCGAGCTGGCACGTATCCGCGACGAGAAGGACGCCGAGCTGGCCATTATGCAAGAGGGCATGGATGCCACCATCAAGCAGCTCACCGACCTACAGCTCAACCAGGGCGAGAGCGACCAGGCTGTCAATGCCCAGATCGACACGCTGATCCTCGACAACACCAAGAAGCTCAACGCCATCATCGACTCGATCCTCCAGGCGTGCGTCGACAAGGTGGACGATGCGCTCTACGAGCTCGAGTCGCCCTCCGGCGCGGGCAACACCACAGCTACCCCCGAGTACGTCTTGTCGATGATTGAAAAAGGCACCACTTCGACAAACGAATTTGCGACCGTCTTTTCGCTGTACTTGTCGGGCGAGGTGGGCGGCGAGCATGTCGAGGTGATCAAGCGTGCCAACCAGCTAGCGCAGACCATCAGCGATACGCTCACCAGCACCAAGGGCATTACCCGACTTGCACAGAACGACGATGCTGCCGACAAGCTCATCAACACGGGCCGCGAGACGGGTAACGTGCTGTTGCGCTTCTTCAGCAACCTTCAGTCATACCGTTTGGCCGGCGTTGCGCCTGCTCAGCGCCGCGATGTGGTTGCGCGTCAGAACATGGAGGCGCGCTCTGCGTTTGCCAACCTCAACAGCGTGGTGGAGACTATGGTCAAGGCGGGCAACACGATGCTTGCCAATGCCAACGGCGATATCGGCGACATTGTGGACCGGGAGATGCTGAATGCCGCCTCTGCGATCGATGCTGCCACGGCCAGGTTGCAGGCGCTGCTGTCGAGGCCGAGGGACCACAACAAGTATTCCGCGGTGGATCTGCAGGTGCACGATGCGATTCTGGAGGCGTCGTTGGCGATTACGCGTGCCATTGCGGGTCTGATCAAGGGGGCTACAGAGTCGCAGCAAGAGATCGTGGCCAAGGGCCGAGGCTCGTCGACCAACCAGCAGTTCTACAAGAAGAACAATCGCTGGACCGAGGGTCTCATCTCTGCTGCCCGTGCGGTGGCGTTTGCAACGACCATGCTCATCGAGGCCGCCGACGGCGTCATTACGGGCACGCACTCGCTCGAGCAGCTCATTGTCGCCTCGAACGAGGTTTCTGCCGCGACCGCCCAGGTGGTGGCAGCTTCGCGCGTCAAGGCCGAGTTCATGTCCAAGACCCAGGACAGGCTCGAGCGGGCGGCTAAGGCGGTTACAGATGCGTGCAGAGCATTGGTCAAGCAGGTCAAGACGATTACGGACAGGCAGAGCAACGGTGCGGCCGACTTTGACTACTCGACCATGGCGGTGCACGAGTTCAAGGTCAAGGAGATGGAGCAGCAGGTCGAGGTGCTGAAACTGGAGAAGGAGTTGACCCAGGCGAGACGTGTGCTCGGTGCTATGCGTCGGGCTGGATACCATGCGACTGAGGAAGATTGATGCGGTTTATCGATCTGTGGTTCTTGACCTTGTGTACTTTCTCTTCATCCCTTCCAGTGAATTTTATCGTTTTCATAGGTAGTGGCTGGCGGAGCGGCTGGTGAGTGTGAGTGTGTCTGCATCGCGGTGCCCTGTGAACGAAGCAAGCGCAGGAGTCGAAAGTCGAGGCAGTAGGCGGAGGAAGTGGTGAACAGATGAAGATTGCTGACGAATGCTTATCTAATCATTGTCCAGACGCGTCTCAGGGTCTGAGGTCGGTGAGCCTCTCGAATTCTAAGCGGAATTGACTGTGATCGAAGGCCACGCCACGCCGCCTCTTTGCTCCACTTGGGCAATTTCGCACTGGCCGCACAAGCCCGGTTCCAAGCAACACTCGTGTTCTCACACTTACGATCACCACCACCGACGCTCTTTACACCCTGCTCAGTCACATCTACACCGCGCTGTGTATTCATCGAACTACAGTTCAAGCGGCCTCTCGATTAATCTCCACCTCCCTTTCCTCCGCCCACAATGTCGGCAGCGGAAAAGAAGCAAGAGGCAGACTTCACCTCCGAAGTCGACTCACTCATCCCGGAAGCCCAGTCGCTCGCGTCCAGCAACCAACTTTCCTCCGCTTTGGAACAAGTATTCGCACTCGAGAAAAAGGCTCGCAATGCTGCCGACCTTACGTCCACCACGCGCCTCCTGCTGCTCGCGATCCTGCTGGTGCGCAACACCCCGTCTCCGCAGAGCACTAACTGGGACCTGCTGGCGGATACGGTGACGAGTCTGAGCAAGAAGCACGGCCAGCTAAAAATGGCCACGACTCGCATGGTGCAGATGGTGATGTGCTTTTTGTATCCTGCTGTGGATCCGGAGGAGGAGCGGAAGAGGGAGGCGGAGGTGAAGGATGAAGAGATGAAGGACCTTGCTGCTGAGAAGGCGGGGAAGGAGAAGGAGAAGCCCGGTAAGAAGGAGGAGGGGGAGAAGGAGTCCAAGGAGGCACAGGAAGCGAGGAGGCGACAGGAAGACCAAGAGCAGCGCGAACGCGAGAAGGTGGGCAAGCAGAACGCGAAGGTGCTCGAACTCATGGATGCCGCCAAACGCATCGGCGACGCCGGTGTAGACGACAAGATCAGGATGAAGATTGTCGAGTTGCTGCGCACTGTTACGGAGGGCAAAATCTTTGTCGAAGTCGAGCGTGCCCGCGTCACTCTACTCCTCTCCAAGATGCTCTACGCTCAAAACAAGGTGCACGAAGCCGCAGACGCACTGCACGACCTCGCCGTCGAGACATTCGGCAGCATGGACCGTCGCGAGAAGGTCGAATTCATCCTCGAGCAGATGCGCCTCAACTATGAGCGCAACGACCTCGCGAAAATGGCCATCGTCAGCAAAAAGATCAACACCAAGCTCTTCGATAACCCGAAACACGCTGATCTCAAGCTGCGGTACTACGGGTTGATGGTGGAGTACGCGCTGCGGGAGGACAAGTTTCTGGACATCTGCAAGTACTACCGCGAGATCTACGACACAGAGGAAGTGAAGAAGGACGAGGCGAGGCGCAAGGAGGTGATGCGCAATGTGGTTGTGTTTTTGGCGTTGGCAAAGTACGATAACGAGCAGAGCGATTTGATGGCGCGCGTCGAGGCGATGGGAGAGCTGGACGAGGTGCCGGAACACAAGAATCTGTTGAAGTGTTTTACCACGCCGGAGCTCATGCGCTGGCCGGGCATCGAGACGCTCTACGGGCCGCTGCTGAGGACCTCACCGACGTTCTCCGCGCCTGCGACCAAGGATTCGGACAGGGACGGCGCGCACAGGTGGGATCAGCTCCACAAGCGTGTGGTCGAACACAACATCCGTGTCATCTCGTCCTACTACACACGCATCACACTGTTGCGCCTGTCGCAACTGCTCGATCTATCCGCAGAGCAATCCGAGTCTGCGCTGGCGGACTTGGTCTCGAGTGGGACCATCTTCGCGAAGATGGACCGGCCCGCTGGGTTGGTCAATTTTGAGAAGCGAAAGAGCAATGCAGACGTGCTCAATGATTGGTCGGCGGACATGAACAAGCTTATGTCGACCGTCGAGAAGGTGACGCATCTGGTGGAGAAGGAGTGGGCGATTCATCGCGCTGGTATCCGCGGTTGATTGCCATGGCAAGTGCAATGATTAAAGTCGTTTGGATGGTTTTAGTGCTTGCGTGTGTCGAACGTGTGTGTCATCGGTCTGATGCAGTGCGTGAGCAGCGATCAAAGGAAGGCATCAAGAGTCGCAGTTGAACGCATCTGAGGCTGAAGGTGTGGGAGCACATCCTTCCGTAGCTCCTCGACACGGTCGCCCTCGCTCACTGTACTGTACAGACCCTGCGAATATGTATTCGGACGCGCGTAGAAAATCACTCAACCGGCCGAAAGGCTTCACTTCTTCTGATCGTGAGCTGACTGACGTTGAGTAATGTTAAGGCTTGACCTACATACATGAAAGTGAGCGTCCTGAGGCCTTCTATCGGCCTAGTGAGCGAAAACCCGGGATTCGGCTAGTACTTGAGAGGTCCGCCATGCTTAGTAAGCAGGTCACGGACCCTCCACTCCATTGACTCGATAGAAGCATTAATGTGATCGATGGGGATGGCATTCCAGGCCTTGATCGCTGCTTCTCCAAGCTCAGCTTGAGTTTGTGGAAGCTTCGGACGCTGACTAAGCCTTATTTTCAGCAATGCCCAGATGTTTTCAATAGGATTTAAGTCTGGTGAGCTCGGAGGGTGTGAAATGGACCGAATAGCATGATGGTCACAACATCGCTTGCATATACTTGCCGTATGAATGGCGCTATTATCCTCAACAAGCGCTAGTTCAAATCTTGAGGTATACTCCTTGATTGGTCCGTCAATGATGAGGTCGGCATACCTTTTTGCATTGAAGGTTTCTGCAGGAACCCAGCTCCTCAGAGGAAGCGGGTCGGCATTCGGGTTCCTGGCTAGGTGTTCGGCAACGGAAGGCATGAATCTCGGAGCCAATGGAATGACAACGAGCTCGGTTTTGAGATTATATGCAATGCTGGCCCACACTTGGATTGAAAAGCGACTGCTCCGGAACGTCGGAACAATGTTCCTGACTTCATTTGCTGTGTTCTTCTGACGACTGACGAAGGTTCTACCGGGCTGGTTGCCAAGTTCGACAGCTGCTTCGTCGGTGAATAGAACCTTCTTCCAGTCAGTTGTGAGGTTATTCCGGGCCCATGCGAGCTGCTTCAGTCGGTTCCTGGCATTCAGGAATGGCTTCTTCAATGCGATTCGTCGATAGATGCCATTTTTGTATGCCGTTGACTGGAGTTGGTGTGTCGGGATGCCGTTAAGCTCCACTGACAGCTGCTTCCACATCAGGAATGGGTGCTTTAACGTCTCCCGAATCAGGAACCGATCATCCCGAAGTGTCAGGGGTCGCGCGCCTGACTTCGAAGTTCCGTAAATCCCTGAATTCGAGATCGTGCCAGCTCGAGAATAAGTGTATGACTAGATTCGAAGTGGCGCGGCCTCGAAAGGACCGTATGAGCTCGCAAATACCGAGCACCTATCTTCGAGTTGAGTTGATGTCGAATATAAGGGCGCCTTAGTTACGAAGTCGGCTGACTCCTGTGAACACCCCGCTCAGAGGTAGCGTGGCACGTTCTATGATGTCGAAGAGGTTCTTCTACTCCGCTCGGGTGTTCTTGGAGCGTCGTAAAAGAGTAGCTGATGTCGGCGGCACCCGAGTATGTGGCCAACGTCGTATAAGGTGATATAGTCTGGTGGAGGTTCCAGACCGTGGTTGAGGTTCCGCTATGGTTGAGGTGCCGTATGCTAGTGTAGGTTCTAGCTAGTCGATACTGTCGATCACACGAGCATATAAGCTGCAATGTCGATTCGATTGCAGCTACGTGACTATGAGGCTGAAAAAGCAAGGCTTACGGTAAGAAAGTATATAATAGAGTGGATGAGCCCCCGCTCAATCCACCATCGTGAAAGCAAGCTGTATATATAGATTCGAGGCCGCAGGCCCCGAACCTCCCGAATTGCTTCGGCTCCTGCACGAAGCCCCTAATAGCCGCATGAAACACGCGGGCGCGTCACATGCCGCTGTGCTCCGGCTCCTGCCGTCCATCCGCCCTCTTTGACAGCTCCTCGTCTCTTCCGTTGATACCCGAGCCTCCGTCGGCCTCCTTGACCGGTCCTGGGAGCTAGCCCCTCCGTCGCGGCCTCATACCCATCCCCCTGCTTCCTTGGCCACGTCGAGAACATCCTGTTCGGGAGTTCGAAGGTAGGCCTTGCTTATCTACGAACTGGCGTCAGTTCGTATATCCACAAGATCTCATCTTCGAACTGGCGTCAGTTCGTATGTCCGCAAGATCTTCTCTTCGAACTGGCCTTCGTATATCCGACGACTCCTCCAGCTTCCTCGTCATCCCCCTCCTTCGCCCTCCTCGTCCCCAGACACCGTCCCAACGGCTTGGGCTGTCCCTGAAGCCGTCTCCGGTAACAATCATCAGCCTCCAAATGGGTTGGAGCATTCATCAGATGGATGTGGCAACTGCATACCTCCATGGAGAAATCGATAAGGATCTTTACATGCGGCCTCCCCCAACCCCTGACTGTCCGCGTGGACCTGCATATGGCATGGTCTGCAAACTCAACAAGTCACTATACGGACTCAAACAGGCAGGACGAACCTGGTATCATAAGGCAGACTCCACCTTACGATCGATTGGATTCAAGCGAAGTGACCACGACTCAGCGCTGTACTACAAACACTCAGCGCCGAATGTCCAGAAAGACCCCATGATCCTGATGCTTTATGTTGATGACATACTCATCTTCACAAAGACGAAAGAATCAGCGATAGCAGTCATGAACGCACTCCGTCGACACTTCAAGATGACAGGTGGAGACCTCCTTGATTACATCCTCGGAATCCAGGTCCAGCAAACTGTTACAGGACCGTCGAGATCGGCGATGACCCTGTCTTATCGCCTGGATCGTCGGAAACAGGCGAGTAGGCGGGGTCAGCGAGATCGGCGATACGAACGCGTTAGCGCCTGGGTCACTGGAAACAGGCGGTAAGGGGGGCTTACCGCCTAGCTCGCGTCCAGCTTGGATTCTGCGGGCCGAACGTCACCGACCGGGTTCGGTGAGTGTACGACAGCATAAGCAACATCGGCGGCAAGGCACGCCTCACTGGTTGAGGCTGTCGACGTCGTGGGTAGGCCAAGGGACCTCGGAGACGGCCAGTCGCACGAGAAAGGGGCTTGGACCCACTGACCACACGCAGGTCGTGATGAAGGGAGGTGGGCGGTTAGGTAGTATATAAGTCACTCACTCACTGATGAGTGGAAGAGCTGGAGGCTCATCCACTCTATTCTATACTTCAGTTATACGACGTTCAGCCCAGTGCTTAACTAGGATCACCTCCTGTCCAGTAGAGTAGCAATACAGTCGATTGCTACCATACATGTGTTGTTCCGTTCGAGTCGGCGAACACAGACAGCTCTGCATTGGGTAAGCCGTTCGAGTCGGTAACCACAGTCAGTCAATCAACTAGACTACACCAACTTCTCTGACACCGCGCTTCTCCGGTGTCAGTGGCCGTCGTCGCCTCAGCAGCTCACCCCTGTGGCCCGACGGTGTCCAACTCTATCTCCCGAGCGTGCCGTGTAACCTCTGAACGGGGTGACAACAGTGGTAGCCGGAGTAGGCGCTAAGTGTCTGCTACCGCCCAGCTCAACTCAGCTCGGTGTTAGTGCCGACTAAGGACCTTGGGTGTTAACGGCCCGTTAGCGCCGACTTCAATCGAACCAGGCGATAAGTCAGACTTAGCGCCGAGTTCACGTTCTCGGTTCTCATACCACTGACACAAACCCCCAATATGATCCATCTCACACAGACCAGCTACATCCACCGCCTACTCACGACGTACGGCCTCGAGAACGCGAACATCGTGCACACCCCACTGAACCCTAGCAGCAACCTTAAGGGCGGAGAGCCGCTCTCCAGCAAGGAACACTCAACATATCGAAGTATCATTGGCCAGATCCTCTACATTGCCACATGCACCAGACCGGACATCGCATACGCAGTGCAAAAGCTCAGTAGAGAGCTCGCACACCCACATGCGAACGCCATGATCCAAGCGAAACATCTCCTTCGTTATTTGAAGGGAACGGATACACATGGCCTCGTGTACACATTGATTAGTGCCCCGCAACACTCAGCACTGAGTGTTGACTTTGGCGCCTGGTTACACACGTTCACCGATGCAGATCACGCGGGGGACACTGAAACATCGCGATCCACATCTGGGATCGTGAACACCATTGCATCGATGCCATACAGCTGGGTCTCAAAACTCCAATCCATCGTGACCGATTCAACAACGTACGCCGAATACGTTGCTATGGCAGAAGCCAGCAAGGAAATCGTCTGGACTCGCTGGGTATTGGCAGAGCTAGGCCTACAGGTCAAATCTCTGACCCAACTCATGGTCAACAACCGGGCCACCATAGAACTCAGCAAGGAGCCGAAGTTCCACAATCGGACCAAGCACTTCAGACTGAAGTATCACATTACGAGAGAATACCAGGCAAACGGCACGCTTATCGTGAAACCCGTGTCGACAAACCAACAACTCGCCGACATACTCACCAAGGCCCTCGAAAAGAACAAAATTGCCACAAATCGTGATGGACTCAACATCAAGTATCCACAAAGCTCGATGAATTTCAACACTCAGCACTGAGTGTTGACACACCAAACAAGGAATAACGAAGGTAAGGGGAAGCACGAATCCCATATGGAACTGTACATACAATTACGACGACGAAGCAAAAGGACAAAATTTTCCTACCAAGACAAAAAAATCGAAAAAGATAAAAGGACCCAGTTCGGCCAACCAAAAACAGAATCGACAAGATAAATGGACTCTAGCAGACACGAACACCCAGTGCCGAGTGTTCACATAAAACACAGGAGGAACACAGTACCTCACACGAACACCACTGACTTCATTTCACCACAAGGATAAGCTCAACGATCCTGCATGCGCACAACACTTGCGCAATCACAAAAGAACGCAATCCACACTCAGTGAAGGATGGAGAACATTCCGATTGAGGAAGATCGCCCGTCCGCACAAAGGGCTGGAGGACAAAGAGGACTTGAAGAGCCTTCCTCGCCTTCCCCGCTTTCCTTTCCTCCTTACTCTCCACCATCACCATCATCATCTCTCTCACCCCCTCAAACGACGACTGCCCTGCTTCTCGACATGGTGTCGCAGAAGCAGAGGCAAGCCCTACGAAAGGCAACCGCCGCATCCGCGGCCAAACGAGCCGCCGCCTCCGCCACTGCCACCACCACCACAGCCGTCAACATGGCGACGGCCGCCTCGACCAACACCACCTTGAGTCCCTCTGGCACACAACACGCCATGGACACCGATGAGCCACCTGTCAGCGAAGACATGGCCATCGACCGCCCTCCGCCCGCTCCGCCGACCAGGACACCAACCCCCCCTGCTGCCTCGACGAGCAGGCCCCGACTCTCGCCGTTTGCCATGGACGGCACGGCACTCCTTACGATGCCGCCCACTCGCGCAAGTGCGGCATTCTCGAGTCCTTCCACTCCACCGAGTGAAGGCAATCCAGGGCCGGGGTCCTCTACCTCAACAGGTATGACCCCCCCTTTCCTCCCTCTCGACGCCGCCGGTCCATCGAGACTCGGCGGACTATTCTGCCTCCCCGCCATCGACGACGAGGAGAACGAGGATGACGACCACGATGACGATGGTGTTGGGGCTGCACGAGCTCCACACCAAACCCCACCACCAGCTCGTCAAGCTGCTGGTGGATGCGCCCGATGGCCCTTGGCGGCCGGTGAGGCTTGGAGTGGGCCCATGGACAAGTCCAAGGGCCTAGACAAGCAGCACCGGTTCGTCGTACCTGCTGGAGAAGTACGCTACCAGATGGAGCACTTCCTGAGGTACGGCGAAGATCTCCACCCCGCCTTCGTAGTCGCCGAGCCTGGGTGCAATCCCTGCCAGGAGCGCAGGATCATTTGCACCTACGGCGTGTTGGCTTCACCAAGTGAAACCGACGTTCATCTCGCACTCAGAGTTTCTCACTTTACGAAGCCCAACACTCAGCCGTGAGTGTTGGAACCAATCGGAATAATTCTGGCATTTTACCAGAGTTCTTCCGAACCAAGCTGGACGCAAATTCCCCGCGTGCGGTCGCACAAATGGACGCGACTCATTGGCCATCAACGAGAAAAGGATTAACACCCAGCACTGGGTGTTGATCGTTGTCGGCCAATTACAGGCCACGATTGCACAACGAGGCCACCTTCGACCAATGACACGCCCCGACAGTAAGTCCTCCCTCCCCGAAGTTCCACCGCGGTCGAACTGCACACCCAGCGAGCTAAAGGAGCATCGGACCAAGGAGGACCGAGCCAATCAGAGAACAACAACAGACGATGAAGAGTTCGGGATTAACGGTGAAGGGTAGCGACACTCAGCACTGAGTGCCGCACAGCCACCGTAGGGCGATGGGACCTATGATATCGGACAAGGTCCCACGACTGCTAGAGGGAGGAACGTCTCATGGAAGGGAATAATCACTGATCAAAGTGTATATATATAGACCGGCTTGCGCACACAAGAGAACTGAAATATCATCGAATCTCTAACACATCAAAGTTGTCTCTAGATCGTCCAGCGACTGCTAACACTCATCACTGAGTGTTGGCTCTTGACGGTAAAACCTTAGAAGCTTCCAACCACTGCGCTACAATCTCCACTCGATATTACCACACTGAGAACGAGTCTTCGGCATAATAGCCTGGATCGCTCCCACGTGTCGGCTTCGGAACCGATCAACGTTCTCCCAAGATCGCAACTTAGGAACCATAGTACTGAGTCTAAACGCTCAGTACTGAATGTTGTAAGTCATATACGAGTGGTCGATTAACTGATGCCGCCTTGTCCCCACAAGCTCCGTCTTAGCACTTCTATTTTCTAATACAGCGTCGGGCGAAACCACCTCGGCAGGGCACGCGCCCCCAAGAAGGGCTACTGCGATGGTTGCATCGTACTCGGAAAGCTGTGCCGCAGTGCCGGCTACAAGGGCAAGATGACGAAAAAGAGGGCGCTAGCCTCTTCGACTCACTCACTCATCGATGAGCTGGAACAGGCCGCGTCCGCCGGGCTCAAAGGGGAACCCAGACCGAAGCTCTGGACCCCACTCAATATCATCCGCATTGCTGGGACGCTCCGAAAGACCATTGATGAGCGCGAGAAGTTCATCTCGAAGCATGATGACATTGATGACGAGCCTGTAAGTTAGATTCACAATGTAGGGCTCAATCCGATACCACATGTGTGCGCTGAGTGAAGTGAGTACTTGATGAGGGGGACTGTTGGCTTCTCCGAAAGAGACCAATGATCATCTCGCACTCAGAGTGCTTCACTTCACGAAGCCCAACACTCAGCACTGAGTGTTGGAACCAATTGGGCAAACTCCGGAATTTCATCGGAATTCCTCGGCGTCAATTTGGACATGAATTCCCCCCCCCACGCGTTTGCGCAAATGGACGTAGTTCATTGGCCATGAAAAGGGCTCCCGACACTCAGCACTGAGTGTTGGGCGCCATCAACGAATCACAGGCCACGATCTCGCAACGAGGTCACCTCCTGACCAATAGCAAGCCTCCAACACCGAGTACCATCACCCCGAAGTTCGACCATGGTCGAACTTTGCAAGCAAGTGGAAGGAGGGAACCTCGGAGCAAGGAGGACCGAACCAATCACAAAAGGGTAATAAGCGACGAAGCATTTTCGACAATGATGAAGGGTCACAACACTCAGTGACGAGTGTTACGAAATCATTGGAAAAGTCACAAGCCCTTGGTACCGAATGAAGACTCACGCTGGCAGAGGACTGATGCCTCGTAGGAGGGAGACAGCCATGGAACAATATGTATATATGCTCCAACTTGCACACCTGGAGGGACCAAAATATCATCGAATCTCTAACACATCAAAGGTGTCTCTAGATCGTCAAGCGACTGCTAACACTCAGTACTGAGTGTTGGCTCTTGACGGTAAAACCTTAGAAGCTTCCAACCACTGCGCTACAATCTCCACTCGATATTACCACACTGAGAACGAGTCTTCGGCATAACAGCCTGGATCACTCCCACGTGTCGGCTTCGGAACCAATCAACGTTCTCCCAAGATCACAACTTAGGAATCATAGTACTGAGTCTAAACACTCGGTACTGAATGTTGTAAGTCATATACGAGTGGTCAGTTAACTGACGTTGCCTTGTCCCCACAAGCTCCGTCTTAGCACTTCTATTTTCTCATAACTCCAGCGAGGCCCACGGAGGTGCGCCACAGATGCGTGATCTCTCCGGATTTCGAGTCAAAGGTGGCGGTCCTCACCGGAGTCGGGAGCAGCTCCAGGTCGTCGGGCACGTCGCGTATGAAGGCCCGCTCGACGAACGAGGCCGTAGCGCCTCCGTCGATGAGGGCTCGGGCGCGCCGGTCGCTGAGGGTGGCCCAGCATTCGTATACCGGGACGCCCAGGTGGTGATGGATCCGGATGGTGTCCCCCTCGAGCACCGGCTCGGCCGGGGGGACGAGAGAGACCATGTGGGCCCGTAGGTCCACTAGGTCCTCGGGGGATCCCAAGCGGGCCCGGGTGGCTCAAATGGGAGCCTCCCCGGGGGGATCCAGCGCATAGGGGTCGTAGTCGGCGTCGTAAGCAGGTTCCTCGACGTCGTCAGGTGCCTCAGCCGGGTTCCAAGCCGGTCCCTCCTCAGGCTCGCTAGCCGCGGGCTGGACCAGGACGGTGTTGGATTCGACGATGCGAATCTGAACCCGTCTCCCACTTCGGCGTTTCATTCACGCGGCGAACCACCCACCAACGGGTGTTAGGACAACGATGAACTAAATCAAGAAAATGACAACGGGAAAACTTTCGGGCCAACTGGAAAATACCTTTACGCATGGCGCACAGACGGACGCGCTCATTGGTTCGTGGACCTCATTACCCGACAATGGGTGTTGAGCGATACCAGCGAATCACATCCCACTTCAAGGCAACGACATACCTCTCGACCAATGACAAGACTCGACGACGAGTGCTTGCTTCCGATACCTGCCGATGACGAATCATCCAGGACAACGGGAAGGGACAATGGTCGGGCATATGTGGACCAGACCAATCATAGGACGAGAAAAGGAAGAAAACGGGATGTTGAGAACTCGAAGGGAGGCAACACCCGATGTCGGGCGTTGCACTCCATGGAGGAAGGACAAGTCCTAGGGCGTTGTATAGGGAGACTTCGCTGGAGAGAGTAGCACGACTTAGTGTAGAATCAACCAGCAACGCATGTGTATATAAGGTCCAGTTTCGTAGCACCGAAGAGCAGAAATATATCGAATCTTCCACCTCTCCAACATATCCCTAGATCCCAGAGCGATATCCCACACCCGCCGTTGGGTGTCTATAGTCTACGGTTGTACCCCAGGCTTCCAGCCAACTGCGCTATCTCACTACTTTATATTGTCTTTGTCAAGGACGGATCTTAGACATCAGAGTTGGATCGTCCTTGGATATTGGCTTAAGATCCTTGCAACGTCCTCCCAAGATCGCAACTTAGGAAACAAGGTACTGGGTATCAACACCCAGCATCGGATGTTGTAAGTTGTATACAAGTACTGATAAAATTAACATTGCCTTTATATTAGTCAACGTGGTTTCAGCTGCTATCATCTAACAGACGGCGCCGGTGTCGATGTCCAGGACTGCTACGTTGGCCCTGAGGGGAGCGGTCTGAGCTGCCTTGGGACAGTCGCGCACCTGATGATTGCCTCCGCATCCGAAGCAGAGGTTGTTCTCCCGGCGGTAGCGTCTAACCTCGTCCGGGAGCTCGCGGGATGCCTGGAACGGTCGGCGAGCGCCTCCCATGGGTGGGGGTCCATGCCAGATGCTGGGCTCGCGGCCGGGGTTGGCTTCCCGCTTGGTCTCCGTGGTGGCCTCGGGTGGAGCCACGGGCACGCAGCGAGGGGCTCCGGACTCGGGCAGGGCCAGTCCGACCTCCTGCATCCGCTGTTCCGTGCGAATAGCGGCCTCGATGTACTCGTAGAGGTCCTGGGTCTCCACGTGGAGCAGGCGCTGGTGGAGGCCCTCCTTGAGGCTCAGCTGGAACGTGGTGAGCAGCTGGGAGTTGTCGGTGGCGTTGGCCTTCGTGACCAGTGCCAGGAACTCAGCGGCGTGGGTGCTAACGCTCCCGGTCTGCCGGATCCGCTGGAGCTTCACCTGCGCGGTGTGTCCAGGGTTCGGATCGCCGTAAGTACGACGGAGGTCCAGGGTGAATCCCGCCCAACTGTGGAACAGGGCGAGATCCGGGCGCGCCTGCCGGAGGTTGCGGAGGTGCTCCCGGGGATTGCCGGTGATGTGGGCCAGGGCCCACAGGACGCGACGATTGTCATTGGGGTATCGACCCGGGTTTAGGTCGAAGTGCAGTTGGCACTGCTCCAGGAAAGCCTCGAGGTCCTCGCGCTTACCATCCCAAGCGGGGGCGGCAATGCGCACCTCGGGGGCCCGGTCACCTCCAGGCTCGCCTTGGGTGGACCAACCGTCGGTCAGGTGGCCGGGAGAGTCGTGTTAAATGATAGCAGCTAAAACCACGTTGACTAATATAAAGGCAACGTTAATTTTATCAGTACTTGTATACAACTTACAACATCCGATGCTGGGTGTTGATACCCAGTACCTTGTTTCCTAAGTTGCGATCTTGGGAGGGCATTGCAAGGATCTTAAGCCAATATCCAAG
Organism: Sporisorium exsertum; assembly: GCA_928724755.1. Taxonomy (NCBI): domain Eukaryota; kingdom Fungi; phylum Basidiomycota; class Ustilaginomycetes; order Ustilaginales; family Ustilaginaceae; genus Sporisorium; species Sporisorium exsertum. The sequence goes on from CAKMXK010000001.1 coordinate 1,257,001, forward strand.
GATGATCCAACTCTGATGTCTAAGATCCATCCCTGACAAAGACAATATAAAGTAGTGAGATAGCGCAGTCGGCTGGAAGCCTGGGGTACAACCGTAGACTATAGACACCCAACGGCGGGTGTGGGATATCGCTCTGGGATCTAGGGATATGTTGGAGAGGTGGAAGATTCGATATATTTCTGCTCTTCGGTGCTACGAAACTGGACCTTATATACACATGCGTTGCTGGTTGATTCTACACTAAGTCGTGCTACTCTCTCCAGCGAAGTCTCCCTATACAACGCCCTAGGACTTGTCCTTCCTCCATGGAGTGCAACGCCCGACATCGGGTGTTGCCTCCCTTCGAGTTCTCAACATCCCGTTTTCTTCCTTTTCTCGTCCTATGATTGGTCTGGTCCACATATGCCCGACCATTGTTCCTTCTCGTTGTCCTGGATGACTCGTCATTGGCAGGTGTCGGAAGCAAGCATTCGTCGTCGAGTCTTGTCATTGGTTGAGAGGTATATCGTTCCGTTGAGGTGGAATGTGATTCGCTGGCATCACTCAACACCCATTGTCGGGTAATGAGGTCCACGAACCAATGAGCACGTCCGTCTGCGTGCCATGTGTAAAGGTATTTTCCAGTTGGCCCGAAAGTTTTCCCGTTGTCGTTTTCTTGATTTAATTCGTCGTTGCTCCAACACCCGTTGGTGGGTGGTTTGCCGCGTGCATGAAATGCCGAAGTGGGAGACGGGTTCGGATTCACATTGTCGAATCCAACAAGTCGCGGGGCTGAGGCAGTTGACCCTGGGCCTGATCCAGGCTGCGGGTAGCGCGTGCAAACCTTTCCTCTGAGGTCTCCCCTACGCGGGTGTAGCGGCTCGGGGCGTCTGGCTCACGGCCCGAATCACTGGGCACCGGGAGGTGGGCGAGCGGGGTGGCCGGTTCGGGGCCCGAGTTGGTGGTCACCGAGGGGGCCTGGGGGGCCGTCAGGGGTGCCGGAGGGGGCGGCGCGTTGGGCTGGGCGGCTTCCCGGGACTCCCGCAGGTAGCGGAGCTCCTGCGCAACTCCGGCCATGAGGTGGGTCAGGTCGGCAATCGCATTGGCGAGGGACGGAGGGGGAAGAGGGGTTCCCAAATCCTCCTGAGCGCCTTCGAGGGCGACGCTGGAGTCCAGGTGGTCCGGGCTGCCTCTGTGGGTGTCGCTCTGGCTGCGAGTGCGCATGGCGTTGCAGTCGACGGCGGGGAGGTCGATTGTAATGTTAAGCCCTTGGGGTCTGAGGACCTCCGGGGAGAGTAGTGGATACGAGTGAACGGGATTGAACGGGTCAGATCTCCTTGGAGGCCAAGGGTAGTGCACCGGATGCTTGGAAGTCCGGGGCGCCGTCGACCACGGTATTGGAGTACAAGGTTCTCGGGAAAGGTCTTGGATTCTGTCCTACAGTGAGTGTAGAATAAAATACAATCGACGAAGCTCTCTAAGGATGATTGGGGCGTCTGGGGCTCCTCTTGGCTCCCCGAGACTCTCTGGCCGGAGCTCTGGGTGATGCCGCAGTCCCCCTGGCCCCGCCAATCGCCCCGATCTACTGGCCTCTGCCGGGGGCCCGGGTCACTCGGCCGGGAACCAGCCGCCCTCCCGGGGTCCCGATCGCTGCTGCCGCAACTGCGAGCTCCATGCCTAAACCCACCATCCCGAGCTTATAACATGTAGGTTCTAGCTGTCGAGACTGACAACACACGAGTAAATACTGCAATGCGAGTCGATTGCAGTGTACGATACTGAGAGACTGAAAAGCTAAGCTTATTGTAAAGAAAGTATACAATAGAGTGGATGGGCTCTCGCCCTTCCACCGTCGTGAAGCCATTGACTATATATGGCGGCCTTGTGGCTCCCGGCCACGTTGGCCGCCCTCCTCCTCCTCCTCTTCGGCCTCCTGCACGCCTGCATGGACCTGCACTGGGCCGGCATTTAGACCCACAGCGTACAGCGCCCTCTCTCACTCGGCATCTAGACCCAGCCGACAACGCCTGCTGCATCGTCGAGGGTCTTGTACCTTATCGGGGAGCCTTGCCCTCGACTGGCAGCTGTATTAGTCGCCCAATGCGACTTCTCCATCCGCGATCCGATGACCTCGCTCACTTCGACACTATATTGGAAGCTAGGGTTCTGCCGACTGGGATCAAGTGAATGAGAGTTAGTCGACTCGATTGTTAAGTATCACTTACCGACACCCGATATCGGGACTAGAGTCCCTATACCTGTACTCCTAAGTTGCGATCTTTGGGGAGTGCCGTTAGTTGTTAGGTCACAACCGTAATAGAGTGTGGACATTGAGGTCCACTTGCTATGCCACGGTTGGACAATACTTGACAATGCATAACGCAGTAGCTGGAAGTCGTACGAGACTGCACCTATTGAGGCAGTAACTCCCATTGTCGGGAGTGATGTCTCTGTAGGTAGGTGTCGAGTGTTCTTTATGGGTCAATGATTCGATAAATTGCGAGCCCTTTGTCGGACCAAACCGATGACTTATATACATGTGTGTTTCCTCGGATGCTACGCTATATGAGCCGTTCTTCCTACTGTCGTCAGAGTGTGATTCCTCCTGGACACGGCTGCCTATTCCCGGTGTCGGGGGTTGACTTTGCCTACTTGACAAGTCGTTTCGTCCCTCGACTCTGTTCCCTCTTTTCTGATTCGTCCGGAGCTCCCTGCTCCGTATCCATCCGTGTCAACCTTCTAGCATCTTGATTGGTCCGGCGTGGTCCGGACTGCAATGTATGTTGTCGTCAATCCATGATTGGTTGGTCGTTCGGGAGTTTCTGTATGGTACTTCTGTGATTCGTCAATGATGTTCAGCTCCCGCTATCGGGAGTTGAAGTCCGTCAGCGAATCATAAGTGGCGCTGGGATATATCGTCCGAGAGGATTTTCCCGGTAAATGGTCCACAAACCCGCGTGTTGCAATTTGTTTTCGTGAGTGAGTGCCAACTCCCGATACCGGGAGTTGAGTGTCGCTAAGTGAGAATACTCTGAGTGCAAGGTGAAGCTGGATCCGTTCGTCAGATCCAACAGTCCCCCTCATCGAGTACTCACACTTCGCAACACAGGCATCTCTCAAGCGAAAGTTCAATACCATTACCGACTAATCGCTATCCTCGTTCTCCTCGAGGTTGCCAATGAGTTGCTCACGGGCATCGAAGTCGGCCTTGATGTTGCCGGCGATCCTAATCACCTCGCTCGGCGTGAACTTTCCCTTTGCCTTACCGGCAATCTCCTTTCCTGCAAGAGTGATTAGCGTGTCTAGATCCTTACAGATCTTCTCCGCCATCCTTACTCGTGTCGTCCTCCTGCCCACGAAGCCTGCGCCTCTGCACTTCTTCGCCATGACAGTGCATAGGTCGCAGGACCCCGTCTCGGGCTTCCGCTTCCTTTTCCCGTTGTTGTGTCCGACGCCGTAGGTGCAGATCACACTGCGCTCGCTGCAGTTGCTGCACCCAGGCTCGGCAACTACGAATCCCGGATGGAGATCCTCGCCGTACTTGGGGAAGTGGTCGATCAAGTATCGAACCTCTCCCGCAGGCACGACGAAGCATCTCTGCCGTTCAAACGGCTTCGACGGGTCCATAGGACCACTCCAATCCAACTCGGGGGGGAGCAGTGCCCTCGAGTCTCCTCCAGCGGCTGCCTCCGCTGTAGAGGAATCCTGACGTGGGGCCCATGCATCCCCATCGTCACTTCCACCGAAAAACAAGTCGCTCGTACCCTCGAGGGCAGAGGAGCGTGCGTTGGTCGTGCCGCGAGTGGCAGAGGACCACGTTGAGGCCATGCTCGGGCGAGCAGAGGGCTGAGGGCCGGACGTGCCTGTTGAGACGGTCGGCGATGACGAGAAGGCCATGCTTGACGAAGCAGAGGGCACGGGGGGGGATGGCAATGCCGTACCCGCGCAGGCAGAGGGCAGAGAGCAGTCGATGGCCATGTCGTCGTCGACAGAGGGCCTCGGAGTCGTATCTCTGGCCATGCTGTCGGCAACGGGCACAGAGGTGGTGGTGGTGGGCGTTGAGCGCCCAGACAAAGTGTTGATGGCCATGCCGTCGTTGGCAGAGGGCTCGTCGATGTCCATGCTGTTCGCCGCAGCAGAGGGACCGGTCGTGGTGGCCGAATCGTCGGCGGCAGAGGAGTTGTTGGCCTCGTCGGCCTCGTTGGTGGTGGCGGCGTTGGCCGCAGTGTTGGTGACGGCGGCTCGCTTGGCTTGCGAGGCCGCCGAAGCTCGACGGAGAGCTTCTCGTTGCTTGGCGGATAGGCGCGCCATGTCGAAAAGTGTTGGTGGTGGTGGTGAAGGAGAGGAAAGGGATCGGCTGAGTCATAGTGGTTTGAGTGGCTGGTGCACAGTCCCGCTAGCAGGTGCATCAGGCCTTTGTTGTTCCTCAAACCTTTGTTCGACTGTTCCGCCGTGTGTGAGTCGGTTGATGAACATGGTGAGATGTTGTATGCACACCTATGAAGTTGGGGTAACCTTAAGCTTCGTTGGCGTGTCCGGTGACGGTTCCAAATTCTCGATATCGGGAGTTCAGTCCCGTATGGTGGGAGTTCGATGTCGATGGTGGATACTCCATTATTTGTATCTTGATCCTTTTATATGTATACGGGTCCAGTCTCTTTTTGGGGTTTTGATCTTATTCAAATGTTTTGTGTTGGGTAAGTTTTGAGTGCGATCGTTGAGTCGTCCTATCCTTTGTCTGCGGTCGGTTGTCGACATGGTATTTACATGGCCTGGTGCTGGGGCCTAATTCCCGTTATCGGGAGTTCGTTGCGAGTATTTATTGGGGACTGTCGATGCCGAGTGCTTTCCTGTTCGACATAACCTTGTTCTTTTCGAGTGCCTTAGTGAGGATGTCGGCGAGTTGTTCGTTTGTCGATACCGACTTCACGGTGAGCACTCCATCTGTCTGGTATTCCCTTGTTAGGTGGTACTTGAGTCTGAAATGCTTCGTTCGATTGTGGAACTTTGGTTCCTTACTGAGCTCGATGGCGGCTCGGTTGTCCACCATGAGTTCTGTCGGAGTCTTGATCCGGAGTCTGAGTTCAGCTAGTACCCATCGAGTCCAAATGATCTCTTTGCCAGCTTCGGCCATCGCAACGTATTCAGTGTATGTAGTCGAATCCGTTATGATTGACTGGAGTTTTGAGACCCAGCTGTAAGGCATCATTGCTACGGTGTTGACTATTCCCGATGTGGATCTCGAAGTCTCAGTGTCCCCCGCGTGATCTGCATCGGAGAATGTCTTGAGCCATCTGCCAAAATCAATTCCCATTATCGGGGTTTTAGACTCGGTGACGCGTGTGTACAGTAACCCATGCGTGCTGGTTCCTTTCAGGTAACGCAGCAAATGTTTCGCCTGGACCATTGCTCCCGTGTGCGGGAGGGCGAGCTCTCTACTGAGCTTCTGGATGGCGAAGGCGATGTCTGGCCGTGTGCATGTTGCAATGTAAAGCAACTGACCAATCATGCTTCTGTACGTCGAGTGATCTTGGTGCGACAGCGGCTCACCTGTTCTGAGGTCAGAGCTTGGGTTGAGGGGTGTGTGAACAATATTGGCCGACTCGAGGCCGTAGGTTGACAAAAGTCGGTTGACGTAACTTGCTTGGGACAAGTGAATGTTGGTTGGCGTTTGCCGGACTTGGATCCCTAAGATGTAGTCTAATTTCTCGCCTCCCGTCATTTTGAAATGTTTGCGGAGGTCATTCATGACTTGCATAGCTGACTCTTGTGTTGCCGAAAATATCAGGATGTCGTCAACATAGAGTGTAAGTATCACGCGCGAACGTTCAATTCCCGTCGTCGGGAGTTTGATGTACAGCGCGGAATCGTGTTTGCTTCGAGTGAAACCCAATGCTCGAAGGGTGGAATCGGCTTTGTGGTACCAGGTTCGTCCAGCTTGCTTGAGACCGTATAGTGACTTGTTGAGTTTGCACACTGTTCCATTTGGAGGGCCTCGCGGGTGTTCTGGTGTAGGTGGTGGGCGCATGTACAAATCTTTGTCGATTTCGCTGTTGAGGTACGCCGTGGTGACGTCCATTTGGTAGATGCTCCACCCGACCTGTAGGCTGATGATCATGAGTAACCTTAGCGTTGAGATCTTGATGACCGGTGCGAAGGTTTCATCATAGTCGATGCCATGTTTCTGTGCGAATCCTTGTGCTACCAATCGAGCTTTATATTTGTCGATGGTGCCATCGGCCTTGCGTTTTATTTTGAACACCCAGCGGCTGCCGATAATGTTGCTCCCTTGTGGTGCATTGGTCATCGACCAAGTATTATTGTCTTTGTGGGACGAGAGCTCTTTGTCGATGGCCTGTTTCCATAATTCCCAATCGGGCCTTTTGTACGCTTGTGCTATAGTGCGCGGCTCATCATCGAGTAATCCAACTGGGTCTGTGGAGTCGTCTCCCGCTATCAGGAATTTGAGCTCGTTTACTACTTCCCTGACTGCGTTGGCCTGCAACCTGGGAGACCCTGGTGGGCTCTCTGGTGGGGTTGATATTCCTTGAGCCCTTTCATCAGGCGTGAGGTACGGCCATGCGTTGAGTTCCGGAGCGTCATAGTCGATATTTGAATTTCGGTGGTGTGGATAGGCTTCGTTTGCTCTTGGGTTGTCTTCATCATGGTGGGGTGAATTCCCGGTGTCGGGAGTAGGGTCCTCATCACGGACGACATCGTTTATGTTCGTGATTTCGTCGCCGGTTGGTGTAGACATGTATGTGTCTTCGGGTACCATAAGCCCATTTCTGCTTCTGGGTTCGTTGAGGAATGGGAATGATGTCTCGTCGAAGGTTGCGTGTACTTGAGTCAGGTATGTCCCTTCATTCTTTTCGTATAGTTTGTAGGCTTTGGTTCCTGACATTACTCCAAGGTAGACGCATGACACCGCACAGTCATCTAGTGTGGTACGTCGCTCCTCCGGAATGTGGGCGAAGGCTGCACATCCGAAAGTGCGGACCATCGACAGGTCAGTGGGTCTCCCGTGGAGTAACTCGTAAGGGCTTTTCATCCCATTTCCCTTCGTCGGCAGTCTATTGTTGAGATAGACGGCGTGGAGTAGTGTGTCTCCCCATAGCATGTCAGGGGCGTTCGATTGGATCATGATGCAGCGTACGATGTTGAACAGAGTTTGATTCATCCTTTCTGCCACACCGTTCTGTTCTGGGGCAAATGGTGAGGTTCGTTCGTGTATAATACCATGTTGATTGAGGTAATCGGCCATGAGGTTGCTTGTGTATTCACCTCCATTGTCGGTTCGTATACGCTTGAGTTGCTTGCCAGTTTGCTTTTCCATGACCGTCTTGTAGTCTTGGAAGCATCCAAACACCTCGCTTTTACGGGTCATAAGGTAGGCCATTGTGAAACGAGTTGCATCGTTGATAAAGGTCACTGCGTATCGATGGCCGTCTGGTGTCTCTTCTGGGATTGGGCCCTTTACGTCGGAATGTACTAATTCCATGAGGCTCCACATTCCCGGTATCGGGGCCTTAAACGCTTGCTTGGTTGATTTTCCTAGCTCGCAGGTTTCGCATTTTCCTTGCGGCTTTTCAGTATCGATGTTTACACCTGGTACTGCTTTTGCGATCTCGACGAGGCGTTGTCTGCCTGGGTGTCCCAGTCGATCGTGCCAATTTTCGCCCTTGGGTCTTTGGTTTGTGGCCAGTCCAGCGAAATCGGTGCCGACTTGGTCGACATACGTGAGTGGTCCGATGTGGACTCCCCTGCATGTGACTCGGCCATCCTTAGTTAAGGCGAGCGTCTCCTTTTCGTTTGTGATGATCCTCACCTTCTTTCGCATGATACCAGTGGAGAGGAGATTGACGCTGAAGGACGGTATGTATGCAACGTTGGTTAGGGTAATTTTATTCGTGTTCCCATTCCCGATGTTGACAGTCATCTCGATGGTCCCCAAACCTTCAATCTTGACTGGGACGTCATTGGCGACCCAAATTGGTCGCATCGAGACACCGACTTGCAATTCCGTGAATAGGTTCTCGTTGCAGCAAATGTGTCTGCTTGCTCCCGAATCCATGAGCCACATGTCCGATTGCGAGTGTGTGAAGTCAGCGGCGGCATAGGCATTTTCGTTTTGGCTATTGGGTTCCCGTTGTCGGGAATTCTGTTCCTGTCGCTCTACTTTTGGTTTCTTGCAGTTCTTCGAGAAGTGTCCTTTTTCTTGACAATTGTAGCAAATGATGTCTTCTATCGGAGTTTTCGCCTTGTTATTGTTTCCCCGTTTTCGGGAATTGGGATTTCTTTTCTTGTTTCCATTCCCTGCGTAGAAAGCGGATGAGTTATTCTTGTTTTTGTTATCGCTGCTGCGGGTGTTTAACCCAAGTCGTAATTCTTCGCTCCTGAGTCTTGTCACTATGGAGTCATATTCGACCTTTTCGTCGATGTTTTTGGCTGCAATTGTGAACTGCTCTGATTTGTCCCCGACTCTGTGGACTATCATTTGTCCTCGTTCTCTTCGAGCCTGGTATGTCTCTTGAATTTGCGATGAGATGTTTTCGTATTCCTTCCTTAGTCCTTTGATGAGGACGCTGTACTTCTTGTGGAAGGAGATCGGGGTTCCGGCCAGTGTTAGGTAGTCGGACAGTCTTGCAATGCGAGCGACGAAACCGTCGATGGTTCTCTTGTCTTGTTTGAGGCTGTTGAGTTCAGTCTCCATTTCTTCGAGTTGCCACCTCATGGACTTGGCGAACCTGTCTTCGAGTGTGGTCCATATCTTACGGGCGTCCTCTAGGTCGTTAATGGTGTGTTTTATCTCATTCGAGAGACTGCTTCGAAGCATACCACACGCCGTCAAGTTGGCGTTAGACCATTCTGCGTGTGAGGGGTCCTCTTCCGTTGGTCGGGGCAAGGTACCTTTTATGATACCATATATCTTCATCCCCTTTTGCATAAATACATCGATGGATTTGTCTTTCCATGTGTAGAACTCTTTTGCCTGCTCGAGCCTAGGCAATCGTAGCCTGGTGTTGTTATCCGAATCGCCCATCGTGAATGCGAATCCAGTTGTCTTCAATGGCGATTGAGTGGTTATTCCCGATGTCGGGACTTCGTTTTCTTGTGAGGGTTCTTCCCCTTGTGAGTTTTCTTCGCCCCGGCTGGAAGATCCAGCGATCGAATCGAGTGGGGCAGATCGAGAACGGGTACCTAGGTAACTGCCTTGTAGATTTCCTCTAGGGTTTGGGCTCATAACCTATTGAAAGCTAGGGTTCTGCCGACTGGAATCAAGTGAATGAGGGTCAGTCGACTCGATTGTTAAGTATTACTTACCAACACCCGATATCGGGACTAGAGTCCCTATACCTGTACTCCTAAGTTGTGATCTTTGGGGAGTGCCGTTAGTTGTTAGGTCACAACCGTAATAGAGTGTGGACGTTGAGGTCCACTTGCTATGCTACGGTTGGACAATACTTGACAATGCATAATGCAGTGGCTGGAAGTCGTACGAGACTGCACCTATTGAGACAGTAACTCCCGCTATCGGGAGTAATGTCTCTGTAAGTAGGCGTCGAGTGTTCTTTATGGGTCAATGATTCGATGAATTGCAAGTCCTTTGTCGGACCAAACTGACGACTTATATACATGTGTGTTTCCTCGGATGCTACGCTATACGAGCCGTTCTTCCTACTGTCGTCAGAGTGTGATTCCTCCTGGACACGGCTGCCTATTCCTGATGTCGGGGATTGACTTTGCCTACTTGGCAAGTCGTTCCGTCCCTCGACTCTGTTTCCTCCTTTCTGATTCGTCCGGAGCTCCCTGCTCCGTATCCATCCATGTCAACCTTCTAGCGTCTTGATTGGTCCGGCGTGGTCCGGACTGCAATGTATGTTGTTGTCAATCCATGATTGGTTGGTCGTTCGGGAGTTTCCGTATGGTACTTCTGTGATTCGTCAATGATGTTCAGCTCCCACTATCGGGAGTTGAAGTCCGTCAGCGAATCATAAGTGGCGCTGGGATATATCGTCCGAGAGGATTTTCCCGGTAAATGGTCCGCAAACCCGCATGTTGCAATTTGTTTTCGTGAGTGAGTGCCAACTCCCGATACTGGGAGTTGAGTGTCGCTAAGTGAGAATACTCTGAGTGCGAGGTGAAGCTGGATCCGTTCGTCGGATCCAACACCAGCTGCCGCCGCCACCACCTCCTCCTCCTCGAGAGTCTTGGCTTCCACCATGCTGCTCCTCCTCCTTCGTCACCGTCGACAGTGACGCTGGCTCCTATCCTGTAACAGTCAGCTTCTTCGCCGAGTTCCAGTAGTCGATCGCTCTCTTCATTCGCACGATAGTGTCCGACGCGTCTCTCGGCCGATAGCACTTTGACACGTCACTCGGCCCTTATGTGCTGAGTCTCGTCGTGATTTGTATCTTAGCGCATCACTATCACCATCGCAATCAAATCCGTCCGCAGCAACATCGTCTCGATTTCATTAGCATCGCCGTTTCAGCCTATCTCGCCGCTTTAGCCTTCGACAACGGGTGCTCTCAAAAGACGTCATGATCACCCGAGAGCATGCCAAACGCGAGTTGGTGTCGAAGGGATTGCCAAAGCCGAGAAAGACGGGTGGAGACCATCGGGAGGAGGAGGAGGAGGAGGTACTGCCGCCAGTGCGGCAGTCCCTGATCGTGACGACGCTTCAGAGGATAGCGACGACGATGTTTTGATGCCGTCAAGGAGCTTGTCTCCGCCTCCAATGCGGACCTTCCTCGACGAGCTTGATGATGATGAGCCTCTCAGCATGATCAGCAACGATGACCCTGGAGGCTTCGGCTTCTTTGAAACGCTTCCGGTTGCTGGCCCTTCCCGTATCCGACGTTGATTCCGACTATCTTATCATGTACCGTAGCATCTCATCACGTGGCAATCAAAGCTTGAGCTCAATGCGATCACAGACGGCCGAGCTCACGATCAGAACGAGTACTGACATCAGATTAGTTTTCATATTAAAAAACGCGTCGGAAGTACATCGATTACGTTAAGTTTGATTTGAGTTTGATCTCATCCACTGCTGTCTCACAGCCGACCTTGATCAACCAAAACTCAATTCGCACAATGATCGTGAACGACCTGAAAGACGAAAACATGGGTGAGATTGACATCAGAACGTTAGTGAGGAGTGGACAACAAGGTGAGGGATGAGAGGAGGGGAGTTCAAACAGCGAGTTGAAGAGGAGTTGGAGAGGTAGAGGGGATATGCATGACGAGTAAAGACAGTAGACAGTTGGCGGTGATGACGTTTTCTTCGAGCGATTTGCTCCATGGCAGAGCCCCTCGGTCGACACATGCAAGCTCAGGTCAAAGCGCAAGAGTGAGGCCTTGGCTCGCACCGGCTCGGCTTCGAACTGCATCTGTGTGAGTGAGAGTGCGCTGTTCGATGCAACGGAGAGGAAGAAGAAACGGCTATTGCTGAGGAACCTTTGGGAGAGACAAAAAAGACGACCTTGGCGGGATCTACTGTGCGAAAAAGGTGGTGATGAGACGTCGAGCCTTGACAAGGAGGATGCCTGCTGCTGCAACTGCAGCTGCTGCTACATTCGAGAATTTTACGGAAGCAGCAGTAGCAACATGTAACCTTCTTGCTGCTTGGTTTGTTAAATGATCATGCTTTGGACCCCTGTCCATTTGTGTTTCCATCGAAGCCCTCTCGCATATCCGCGAGGAGTGTGTGTTCGAGAAAGAAGATATCATAATCAAAAAACCAAGCGGTCGCGCGACCGTCTATACCGAGGAAGATACCAAGAGATCCGTGAAAATGCCAAGAAAGTGTGTTGAGGAGAGGTGGAGAGAAGCCAAGAGGTGGGAGATGGTCGAAGAAGCGACGGGTGCAGTTTGGAGACACAGTGAGCTGCCAATACTTCGTTTTTCCCTGCTACGGAGATAGCAAATGCCGCCGTTGCCGAGTCTTTGACCGTGTGAACCCCACCTTTGCCCTTCAGGACCTCTCCACCGAACAGGATGATAGGCCAGTGCAGACAAAGGTCAACCGAACCTCAGCGCACGAGACCACCATCATGCACTACCTCTTTAGTAGTAGCCGGGCTGCTCGTCGCGCTTGAGAGGTCGCGAGGAGCTGGGCATGTTCTGCGAGGTGAGGTAGGCTTTGTCAGCGGGGCGGGCGGTGCCGTAGGCAGCACGGGTGGTGTCCATACCATTGCCGACGGCCTCGTCGCCCTCCTGAGGCAGCACCTTGCGGCGAGGCAGCTGAGCGGCGGCCTGCTGCTGGACCTGCTGCTGCTTGACGACGGGCTCGGCCTTGGCGTCCTCGCTGCGCTGCTGGATGGACCAGTCGAAAACATAGTCGTACTGGAAGCCCTCGCGGACAAAGAGGTCGCGGAAAAGCTTGCGGAGGTACGAGTAGTCGGGCTTGTCGTCGAAGCGGAGCGAACGGCAGCAGTTGAGGTAGATGGCCATCTCGGAGGGGAAGCCACGGCACAGGAGCTCGGTGGGGGTGGTCATCTTCTTCTCCATGATGCGGTCGTACTTTTGCTTCTTAGTAGCCGCCTTGAGACCTTGCCACGGGAGCGAGCCACGGAGGAAGTACATGAGAACGTAGCCCAAGCTCTCGAGGTCGTCTCGTCGCGACTGCTCAACACCGAGATGGGTGTTGATCGAGGTGTAACGAGCGGTACCGGTGAGGTTCTTGTTCTCTCTGTATGGGATGTGCAGGTGGGTCTTGGGGTCGCGGTACTTCTTGGCAAGACCAAAGTCGATGACGTTGACCTGGTTACCGCGCTTTCCGATACCCATGAGGAAGTTGTCGGGCTTGATGTCACGGTGGATGAAGTTGCGCGAGTGGATGTACTCAATTCGAGAGATCTGCGGGGGTGAGCAAGTAGTGAGAAGCAAAGGGATGATCAGAAACGGTCAGTTGGTCTGGGCATTGGTAAGAGCTGGGTATACGATCGCGGTCGCTAGAGGGATAAGAGCTGAGAGGAATACATACCATCTGATCAGCGAGAAGCAAGACGGTCTTGAGCGAGAATTTGCGGTTGCAAAAGTTGAAGAGGTCCTCGAGCGAGGGGCCGAGGAGGTCGATGACCATGGCATTGTAGTCGCACTCCTGGCCGTACCATCGGACAAAGGGAACACCGACACCACCGGCGAGGGTCTTGTACACCTTGGCCTCATACTCGAGCTGAGGGTGCTTGGCCTTGATGGACTCGAGCTTGATGGCGACCTCCTCACCCGAGATGATGTTGATGCCGAGGTAGATGTCACCGAAGGAGCCGGAACCGATCTTCTTACCGATGCGGTACTTTCCTCCTACGCGAAGATCCATGATTGCTGCTGTTGATTGTAGAGTATCGAATGCGGATCAGATGGTGATGTCGTTTCGACGATGCGACTCAGCCTTTCAAGCCGCTACGGTGATAGGCTGGCAGGCAAGATAAAGCGGGTGAGTTGGAGCCGCAGGAAGTGGTGATGCAGTGCAGTGCGATGGTAACAATGACGACGAACAGAGCTGGCGTCGGTCGTTCAGAATGCAATGGTATGCGGTCGTGGTGCGGAGGTAACGTGTGATCCGTACGAAGCAATGTGTGTTCAAGATGCAGAGAAGAGGCTCAGTATCGGCACCGTTGAGAGGAGAATGATGTTGGATGCCGAGAAGGCGGGATGATGATGGTAGTGGTTGAGAGTATAGGTAGGATTTTGTCGGCTCAGCCGTTAAATGCCCTCTTGATGTGACGATGAAGAGGGACAAATGGCGGTGATGGTGACGAGATGAAGAGAGACGTGGGTGGGTGAATGAATGGGGTTGTGGTGAGGAGGTGAAAAGGAGTGATCAATCAATCAGTCAATCGAATCGAATCGACAGCGGAGTGTTCTCTGCCTTGCATGCGAGTGAGGGCAGAAGAGGCCTGCAAAAGGGCGCGCAGTCTCAGCGAGTGGGTCTTGTCAGTTTCGAATCGCAGCAAAGGCTGACGAGCTGGCGTGACCGATTTTGGTTCTGGCTCAAGCTTGTGCTGCTGTTGCTGCCGCTGCTTCGGCTTGGCTCGCTGCTGGCTCAGAAACGCATCCGTTGAGTTCATTGGCGGCGCAGCCACGGCCAATTTCCTTTTCCTCGATATTCACTCTCACTCCAAAGCGGTGCACGCCTGTAGCCCGCGCAAATCCACGAGCCCGACTGGATCCGTCCCTCTGGCTGGTTATCGCCGTGTTTTGCGCCATCTGACCAACAATTGCCCGCTCTCTTTGAACCGTTTGGAAATTCACCAGTTTTGGTCAGATTTTCCAGTCAACAGCCAGCGCTGTCGTGCTTGGCTGCAGTCGCATATTTTCCAAATACAATTTTGGTCACAAATTCAAACCTTGAGCCCTCTCGCATTACAAACTTACCTCAAATCTGAAGTCGAAGGTCCAAACGTAACAAATTTCCGAATCGAAAGGGCAGGGGCTTAGGGGTGTGTAGCAGGCAACCTTTTTCGGATTTCTCGTCTGCACGCCGCTTCCTCTAACTCCGTTTAGACTTAACCGCGGTGCAACGGCACAAGTACTGTAGCTAAGCTGCTCGCTCTCTTAGCCTTTATCCGCTCATCTTGAGTTTTTCACTGAAGTCGGGTCAGGTGCTTGATAGACAAGCACGGGGAATGCATAGCGGGGGACCTCCTCCCGTTGTTTCTAGCCGAAGCTGCGCCGTCGCTTGTTCATGCGATCCGTTCGGTGTGAGCCAGCTTGTTCGCCGTCGATCTGCCGGCAATCAATTCTGCTTTGTGAGGTGTAGTGCACTGCCCGCCGGCGTATCACTTAACATCAAACGATCTGTGCAGTGCAGTCTGTTCGCAGCTGGTCCGGCGGGGGTGGAAGCAAAGATGCTGAGTGAACGATCGAACGCCGCTTGAGAGCCCAGTCCCGAACGGGGCAGCCAAGATCTCTGGCAGCTGTCGGCAAAGAACGTGCAAAGTGCTACAGTACCAAGCAAAGACCCTTGCCTGGCTTCGTCATATTTTCCATTCTCCGACCTCTTGCAAGGTGAGAGGAAGGTCAAAGGTGCGCCTATTCCTCGTTCGTCACCTGCCAACGATGGGCGGTTCCCGACATCTCTGCGCTAATTCGCCATTCTTCAAGGTGACAATCAACGCGGCAGACCGCATGCATTACCAACTCTAACTCTGCATGATGCTAAGGTGAAGGCGTTGCAATTCTTCAACCACCGGCCATCTGTGTGGTCATGCTCGCTCTGGTCGCATTTCGCATAACCAGAAATTTGTGTGTGACTTGTCAGAAAGAAGCAAGCAGATGATGCACAAACGCGCGTATCTTTGAGTTGCGAGACACATCGGTTGAGACCCTTGGACTTGGGTGCACTCACCCACCACGTTGCATGCATATCTCGAACAGCACGACCTCGATCAATCTCAAAAACTATTCCATCACGAGCTAACGTACAACATCAGCTTCAAAAAGCAAACGATTCGCGATGAACCTTATCAGCAGGCCAACCTGCTTTCTCCAATGTCTGCAGAACCGTCACCTCGAGTGAAGGAGGCCCACACACCCACGCTTCTGCCTTTTCGCCAGCGTTGCAGGTGCTAAGCAACAGGTCCGAGCTCAGACGGGTGTCGTGGAGCGCAACATCGATCTCGAATGCGCTTGAGCTAAACTGAGCCGCCGTGGGTGTCGCTGAGGGCTGCAAACCTGCCGAAAAGATGTGAATCGCCAAGTTTCCGGCCGTGGACGGAGCGTTCTCGACAGCGGTTGCGGCACGAACAAGCTCGAGCACCGCGGCAGCTTCGGCTCTGCGCACGGCGAGTACCAACGTGATGTCCAGCCCTTTCGCTTTGGAGATGGTCAGCGAGCGCAGGAAAGCGAGGAAAGGCGTAATCCCTACGCCGGACGCAATGAACAGCAATTTGCTGCCATCACACCCATTTGAACCAAGCACGAAGTCCCCACCTACGCCAAGCACCGGCAGCACAGCAACAGCCGGCTTGTTCGCCGAGGCCATCCTTGCAACCGCGAACACTTTGGGTGTGATCAAACCCCTCTCAACCCTTCGCATTGTCACCTGAATCGTATCTTGGGCCGCTGCACCGGTGGGCGCAGAGCTAATTGTCCAAGTGCGCACGCCGCTATCGTTAAGCTCTTGCTCGCCTCCGTATTTATCCGACATGTGCTTGTACTCCTTCACATGTGCATCGAGCAGCGAGCCACAGTCCAGGATCACGTGCTGTCCGGCTTTGTACTTGACAGGATGTGCGAGTTTGAAGGTGACCGTAGCAAGGTCCGGAGAATGCTGTTCGAAGGCGACGATGCTTGCTTCGTTGAGTTGCAGCGCTTCCGAGTCCGTCGGATCGGAAGACAGCTCTGAACGCAGACGCCGCACGGGTGGGATGTAAGGGCTCCAACCGATGCCGTCTTGGTCTTCGCTCTCGAAGTCTTCGAAGCCCTGATCGACCGCCTCGGGGATGAGCGGTACGGCGTCTTGAACATGCATGTAGCCGGTGAGCTCGATACGGGCGCACGTGTTGACGCCTGGGAAGGCGCTGTTCGAATCTTTGCCCAGCAGCACCTGCGCATCACCTGTAAGGTAAACGACATCGATGGGAACTCCTTTCTTCATCAGAGGCACTGTGATCCCCGCAACCTTGTCGCTGTGGATGTTGCCGAGCGAACTCATGTACCTGTTGCCCGAATAGTCAGGTAAGTAAGCCACTTGCCGTTGCTCCTTCTCGCCTTCGCTGTTGGTGACTGTCTCAGTTGTGATCCGAAGGAAGCCTGGCGTGCCTCCACGGATATTGACACCGAGATGCGACTTGAAGATGGTCTGCTCCGGACTGGTGTATCGAGTTGCGAGGAAGATGGCATCTGCTCGAGCGATATGCTCCAACGTATCCGCTGGGAGACGCTCGCCAGGTGCAAGGTCGAGCGACTTGTGCAGCATCACCGGATTGTGTTCTGGATGGGCAACAAGCCTGCGTATGTTGATGTACTTCGGGCAGTTCCCAAGCGCTTCAAGCACTTCGACTTGGATGGTCCGATCGTCCTCACTACCCGCATTGCGCTCGTTGATAAACCCGGCGAACTTGTTCCTCCTTCGATTGTGAAACATGATGCCCACCCCAGCGATCAATTTGAGCCCTGGTCCCTGATATGTCGCGTCGTCACCGCGCACGAGCTGGGTCATGCCGAACTTGGCCCCCTCCTTGAGCGCCACTTCCACCGGATGACCCTCGTGCAGTTTCATCTGGGTCGCAATCAGCGATGTGAAGGAAGGCGACTTGATAAAGCCATGCTGACCGTCTTTCGCTGCAAGAAACGAGCCCCACGGTCGGCCCCGTCCATCGAGCGTGCAGACGGGGAGGATGTTGAGTTCAGTATGGAACTGCTGTTGCTGTGCTGTGAGTTGAGGGCGGAAGAGAGCGTGTGTCTGTGCACCCGCAACGGCGTCCTTGAAGCCCAATTGGGTTTGGAGAAAGAGCTCGCTAGCGTGCCATTCGTGTGAAGTGGCCATGATGTTCGAGATCGATACGTTCCAAGGAGTTGGTGGCTAGATGGGAACGTCACAAAGTACGTCGACCCTCATTCCTCAGCGTCTATACGACCTCAAGGCTCAGTCGGGACCACATAACTCCGGATCTGACGCCATACCACCATTTCAGGGTCTCGCCTGACAGAGCTCAGAGCGGCTCTTTGCCGACTCTCCTTGCGCTAATTCGTCGGCACGGGGCGCCGCTTGACCGAATCTAACACTGGTGAAAAATCGCAGACGCTTCACTATCTCCGCGACAACTCTGCCACCACAGCTCTTCCTAAATTCCCCTCCATCTGAACCTCATTCAATGAGCCTGTACAGCACTGCGATCACAGTTCAATCGCTGCTTGTAACTGCTTTTAGGGATGCTACGCTGCTCCTTGAGAAAGTTCGTCCGTCCATTGAACGTTTGCGTCCAAAAGTCACGGACAAAAACAGCCAAACACACACGAGACGCGTAAATTGTCAAATGACACGCTCAAGCGCACCCGGTGTGGCGGGTCCAACCCTATTCACATCGTAAAAAGTCTGATTTTTTTCTATCCAACCAGCGCCGGACCAGAAGTGCTGGGTTCAGCCTGTATGCCTGGCTTACTTTTCAGCCAGTGGACTGGCTTTCTGAACCAGGCTGGACCAGCACTTCTGGACCGGCACTGGTTGGATAGACCAAGTTATATCCTGGTGCCAGAGCACCTCCACGCACTCAATAGCTTGGTTTTCCTCAAGAATCAGCAGGAAAGGAGACATTTTACTCATAGATGATGATGGCTTGTGGTTGCCGTTGTTGAGCTTGGTCACCAACTGGCATGGATCCCCAGATGCACGTGGAGGAAAAGTTGTCCGAAATAAAAATTCAGGTCCTGGTCCAACCAGCCAGTCGTCCCAGGTTGGGGTCCTAGTTGGATCTGAGACCAACGTCGCTGGTCCAGCTTCTGCCTGGATGAAAAAAAAAAAAAAAAAAAAAAAAAAAAAAACTCGACTTTTTACGATGTGATTATGGGCCGTGACACAGCCCGCTGCGTACTCGGCTATGTCTTTTGTTTCAGTGCAACTCGGAGATTCTTGCGCATATGCGTCCAACTGCTTCGACCTTGCCCTTCTCTCGCCATAGTACACACGCTCTATCTTTTGGTGTTTGCCAACACAAATTGAAAAAGATGTCAGACTTCGGCCTGCAAACCGCGGCTCTGTCGTTTGCTAGGACGTCTTGACTTTCCGAGCAGGAGCGCCTTTTTCGCTCGGTCGGATCGCCGCCGCCTGTGCTTACCTGGCACTTGGCACTTGACCCTATGGAGGTGGCGGTGGCTGAAGTGTGGGGAGGCCAGCGAACCCGCCGTCCAGCCCAACCTCTCTCCCACTCCCTACCTCTTCATTTGGTAGCAGGCGTAGTGAGGTTGCAAAGGCGCATCGCCACTGTCGTCACCTGGATCGCACCATGCGCACTACCCTTGCAACGCCGACAATGCACTGCCTCGGTTACGTCGGTAAAGTGAGGACGGGTTCTGGCTTTGTTGAGCCCAATGCCGTCATGGAGCGCTTTCGGTCTTGATGATCTTCAGATTAGCGCGGCCCCATCCCGAAAAGGAAGAATCTTGGCGCACCTCATCAGACAATGCTCGTACTTGACCGGGGTCGAGCGACGATTTCTCAAGCGGTGCTCCAGCAGTCACAATTCAAGTCGATCATTGGACAGTTGACGAGTCAAGATTGTGCACTGCAGCCCTTCGGGCTTTGCCGAATCCGGGTCTTGCAGCGTGGTCCACCGGCAACCTGGGTGTGTGTCATTTGCCTGGCGCTCCCACCGCTGATTTGCGCTCGTTTCCCAACCCCTTTCTGTGGTTGCATCGTCGGGAGTTTGCTCCGATTCTCGGCTGTTATGCGGCTATCGTTCTTCTGAAAGCAGCCTGACATGTCACAAGCCCAGCTGCGCGCCTGCAGGCACTGCTTTTGTCACGCACTGTGCCGCACTGTGTCCGATGCAAACGTAAATGCAGAGCCTGGTCCGACCTTCCGCCATCTCGGTGCTGGCTCAACCGACCCCAGACCCACGTTTTATGCGCGAAGCGTGCATGCATATGTATGCGTTCAATCTGATCCATAGCCGATGTGCGCCAAACAAGTCGCCCCCGCCACTCGCTTTGTCACCATGGACGCTGCTACCCGAGCATGTGACACAGCTTGTTTGCGTGTGCTTTGCTGGATTGTGTTGGTTCTGCTCCCTCGCTGCTGCTGCTGCAAGCTTCCGGCCTCGTGTGCCGCTTCGGGATCCTCGCCGGTCGGGATCACCAAGCCATCCGCACTCGGAATTCCAGTCAGCCATGTGGTTCTTGAATCGTTCGCACTCAGTTGTCCTTCTGACCACCTTCTCTGAGCCATCTCTCCGATCGTCTCCTCACCACCACCACGCATTCGTTTTTCGTCCGGGGCCTTGTCCGAGAAGAGGAACATCCGACGACGACAACGTGACGCAGAGTGGGCTGCGGCGGATTCTGTTGCGCATCTCGGGCAACAACTTCCGAGTGTCACCGCCAACAAACGGACTTCAACTTCTCGACCTGTGCATCCACTCGCTGTTGCGCACCTTTACCACCTCCTCTTCCCCCTCTGACGCCATCGTCTCGTTGCTCATCACCTCTCCTTGCAACCGCAAATCCGCCTTTCATATCCGGCCCGTCAGCTCTCCTAATTATATGAAGAAAGAGCCCATTCCGCCCGCCTGGTTACCCTTACCGCTTGTTCGCATCTCATTCGCAGACCAACCTTCGGGGCGAAGTTAACCCGCCTCCATTCCAACCCCACCCTCCTCCTCCATCAAGCGCCGAATGCATATGAAACAAAGGACAAATCCGATCACCACTGCATTCATCCGTGCCTGACCCTTCGCCGGTCTAGTCGCCATTCTTCCGTCACCTCGCCGGTGCTGTCACACGACAATTGGACGCAGTCAACTCCCGCGGTTTCCTTATAAACAGCCAAGCCCCGTTCGGATCTGTCGGTACACCCGATCGACGCCGTTGTGACTCACGCCACTCTACAGTCAGCCTCTGCAGTCACTACGCGGCTGTGCTTTCGCTGCTCCACACCTCTCTTTTTAAAACAAGCTCAGCTTTTGCCACCACCTCCTCCTCCTCCTCCTCCTCCTCCTCCTCCTCCTCTCCTCCTCCTCGCCTCGAGGCCGTTTGCCCACCATTTCGTCGTCTTTCGCTCTCCCCCCTGCTCACAGCAGCAGCAATTCGAAAAGGCTCTTGCCCGTCGCCGCCATGGACAGGCCGCCATACTATGCAGATTCGCGAGCTGCCGATGCGCGCCCCTCGGCTGCCCGCTCGTCTGTGGCCAGAGACGACCAAGATGCAAGACGCGCCGGCGGCATGGATCGCTTGCCTCCCATCTTGCCCTCGAGCCAATTTCTGTCCAAAATGCCCTTGACAAGATCCGATGGTCTGGCACCGCTGGGACCCCGTTTGGCCCCGATCAAGCATTCCGACTCTTCGTCGGCTTACCTCTCGCAACGTCCTTACCCTCCGATATCCGAGAGGGCCGCTTTCGACTCGGCACGGCGTGCCCCTTCTCCCTCATCCATGCCCGTCGGTCTCGTCTCGGCTGACTATGCCCTTTCAAGAAGATCACCCGGCGACAATGGCGCTCCTCCCCCTCCTCCTCCGCCACAATCCTCCTCCTACCTCGCTCAGCACATGCACCATCCCCCTTCGTATCGTCCAGATGCTCTGCGCGGTCCGGCGTCGTCACACGTGCCTCGTCACATTCACTACAACGCGCCGCTCTCCCACATGCGCCCCACCCCCGAGCTCGAGTCGCCAACAACCACCACTCCCATCAAGCGCCCTCGTGTTTCTCTCGCTTGTCTTGCCTGCCGCAACCGCAAATCTCGCTGCGATGGCGTCCGCCCCACCTGCAAAACGTGCGCCACCATGAGTGAGTACCTCCGGAACAATCCTAATCTCCAGCTACGTTTCTCTGACTGATTAATATCTCGCCCCCTTGCTATGCTTTGATCGCGCAGAAATCGACTGCAAATGGCCCGAAGTCGACTTCCGTCGCGCAAAGTCGGGCGACGCTGCCCGAGCACGCAAGAGGAGCCCCGCTGGCCCCTCTTCACAGATGTCTTCTGACACGCTAGACCAAAAGTCGCGCAGCGAGAGTGACTCTGCTGGCCAGATGTACGCTCGCCACACCACAGAGAGAGCCTCTTCCAGCAAGCTCCCCGCCTCGCAGTCTCTTTCGATGGCATCTCTTGCCCCTGGCGATCTCCGTCGCACCGAGTCGATGGCATCCAGTCCCGATCTGAGTCGAGGGAATCGCTACCGCACTCACTCGGATGGCGACCGTGAAGCTCGCTACGTGGAAGCTTCCTTCCGAGCTAGCCGCAGCCCCTCTGAGCGACACTTGCCTCCTGTTTACGCTCATGAAAGCCATTCAGCTCCATATGCACGCATCGAGAGCCATGCGCGACCATACAGTTCGGCCGGTGTCCTTGACGCTCGTCTCGATTCACGCACTTCATGGACGCGTGACGATCGCCTGCAGCCCTATTCGCAAGACCGTCGTGTGGTGTCGGAGCAGCACTACAGCGCACCGACACGCACCTTGCCGTCGGAGCCGCGCATCCCACGCCCCAGTCCAACAGCCACTCGATGCAGGGACAGGGCCGCTCAGATCGCTATCTTTGCACGCCCCGCCACCGACAGACAGCGTGTTGCTGCCGAGGCTCACATGATCAGAGAGTCCAGGCTCGAGGATCTTGACGACAATGCCACGCCAGGTGAACGTCTGGATCATGCATTTGCCGCCGACTGGGATGCCATTGGCAGCCTCTCGCCTACAGCTCGTCGTCCTTTCATGGACGTGGCAGCTGGCATCGTCGGCATCCTCGAGCTTTTTGGAAGCGATGCTCAACGCAGCGCCGTCTCGAACGATGCTGCTGGTCGTCTCCACCTCTTGCGGCTGCGCAACAGTCAGGACGCGATCCCTGACCTGCGCCATGTAAGCATCGCTATGCAACTCTCGCCGCACGAGGAGCGCGAGCTGCTGCAAGCTACACCGTCTG
This sequence comes from Sporisorium exsertum, assembly GCA_928724755.1. Classification (NCBI taxonomy): domain Eukaryota; kingdom Fungi; phylum Basidiomycota; class Ustilaginomycetes; order Ustilaginales; family Ustilaginaceae; genus Sporisorium; species Sporisorium exsertum. Next base: position 1,279,566 of record CAKMXK010000001.1, read on the forward strand.
CCGCCTATGACACGCTCAGCTATCCCGTCCCCGTCGATCGACTCTCTGTTCCGCTGACCGATGGCATTCGCAAATCGCTTGAGCAGCAACGAGCTCACGTTGACAACGAGTGGAGCGAGAGCAAGGCCTCCTCGCTCAAGCCCGCGGAGCGACTTGCAGCGTCACCCCCTCTGACCGACGTCATCCCGTTCGTGCGTCAGCAAGACCTCATGCCACCGCAGCCCATACTTGAGCTGTTTTTCCAGGCCTATGTGCAAGCTATCGGTGATCAAATGCCGGGCCTCGACACCAAAGTAATCCGAGCGCGTATCCGTCAAGGTTCTATCTCGGCGCTCCTGGCCAATGCGCTGTGTGCTATTGGAGCGAGTCTCTACGACAGACGTGGTCAGCGTCCCTCGATCGAGTCGGCGCTGAGCAGCAAGGTCTACCTCGAGCGTGCACGCGCCCTGATCGGTGCTGCCCTTCAGAATCCAGACCTCGAAGCGATCCTAGCGCTTGGCGTCATGGCCACACGCGACATTCTCACGGGGCACATGATTTCGTCGGCTGTCGTCGTGTCATCCGCCATCCGTCTCTGCATGCAGCTCGACTTGCATCGAGCACGACCGGCATCGCGGCAGTCGTCGCCCGGCTCGGCGACGGAGAGCGACGAGCACGACACCAAATTGGTAGCCGAGGACGTGTTTTGGTTGACCTATTGTCTCGATCGCGTCACTGCGATGGCTACTGCACGGCCACTCGCTATCAAGGACGCCGACATCGACACCCCCTTCCCCGCGACGGTGCGCAATGGCGAGCCGTGCCTCTTTGCCGCGCTCGTACGCCAACTTCACTATCTCGGACGGTTGCTGGAAGTTTCGATGTCTGGGCGTGGGAATGCAGCAGCCAGCGATGGCAGTGGCAGTACAGAGCGAGAACAGTTGCGCGACCGGGAAATGGCAGGCGTCGGAGCCGATTTGGTCGGGCACTACGACTCGCTTGCTCCCGTGCTCCAGCTCGGATCGGCGAATCTCAAACGCGCCCGCGACAGGGGCGACGCCCTCTCGTTCCTCCAACTCCATCTCACGCACCATATGACGCTCATCCAGCGGTTTTTGCTGTCCAGCGCGGCTCTGACGCAGACAGAGTACGATGCGATGCGGTCGGCGGCGTCCCGAATTGTCGAGGTGTGCAAGCTGGGTGAAGAGCTGGATGCGAACATGCTGGCGGATACGCCTCTGTCGAGTGCTGCGAGTTTCCTGGCGGCGTGCGTCTGGCTGTCCGAGATCGAGAGGCTGCAAGAGTCGCAGGCTGCGGTCGGTGGCGATGCTCGCGGTACCGCGGCTCAATTGGAATCGGCACAGTCCGCTCTGGCCAAGTTGACCGACACTTTGGCTCGGCATGCCAAGTTTTGGCCTGTGGCGCGTAATCTCGTCGAGGTGCTCGAGAAGCAACAAGCGCTGTGCGGCAGTACAAGGATTTCGCCGGCGACGTTGACGGCGCTCGTATCGCAGGTCGAGGCGATACACGTGGTTGTGCGTCGACCTGGCTTCGGCGAGGGCCGGGAGCGCGATGCGCCGGTTGAGGTGCGCAAGGTGCACGATCTGGACGTTTTGCGCGCTGCGTTTCCTCATTTGTGCTGAAGAGCAATTCACTACGTCGATGATGAATTCTTTCTCTAAACAGCCTGCTTGTGTGGATGCCCAGGTCGTGTGTTGTGTGTGTTGAAGAGCAAGTCGAGGCAAATGGCAGCGGCGTGGCGAGTGTGCGCAGTGAGACACAGTGCATTTTGTCGGCAGCAGCACGATCCAAGCGGCTCTAACCTGATTGCGATCCCTCTCTACACGGACAATTCGGCTGTGGTGAACATGCATTTGAATTGCCGGACAACACCCCAAAACGACACCTCTTCTACACTCTACGACGGTCCGCCATGACGCGGACGATGCAACCCGTACCCGCGACTTCGATCAGCTGTTGCACAAAAGCAAATCTCCCTCATCAGCATTCCTTTCCCCTTCCCGTTTCGCTCTCGTTGTGGAAACTTACGCGTTCGTGCCAGCCGAGAAGAACGGCGCAGTTGATGCCCTCTCCTTCTCCACCCAGCTCGAGGCCCTTGTAGAGGTACTTCATGAGTGCATCGCGTTGATCGATCGAGATGGATTTGACCGCATTCGAAATGTCGCTCGATTTGGTGCTGTTGACGATTTCGAGCAGCGATTGCAGAGTGAGGTGCTGTGCGTGCCAACAGAGGAGGTGGCAGCAGAGATGGGCAAAAGTTGGTCAGACATATGGTTCGATGCGGTTGGCGAGCGAAGGGTCGCTTTTCGGAAGTGATGCTCCTCGATGTCGAAAGACCCGCTGGAAAAGGTCGGATCCAGCCGCTGTCTTCGCTGCTTACCTTGGCGTCTTCAACATTGGGTCCATAGGGGTAGTCCGAGAGTACGAGCGTCAATGCGCCTGCCGTGTCCCCCCTGCCATCCATCGCAGTCGCCACCATTCCAGACAAGATTGAGCCCGAGTTGTCAGCAACAACTTCCTTCTTCCAGTAGTTCAACGCGAACGCTCAAGCTCACCTTCCGATCAACGACCTAACCTCGGTCGACTTTGCTTTCGCATCAACTAGCGCCTGTTCGGCCGACTTGGGAAACGGTTCCACGAGCTCCTCGTTCGAGATGGCATCCTCGTCGTACTGGTCAATGTCGATCTTGCGAAAGTTGTCCATCTTCGTGAATAGAATGTGGCTGTGTTTCGTCCTTTCCTTCCAAGTGAATGTAGTGCGATGAGCTGCGTTGTCGAGTATTGTGAGCCAACGGTATTTGAGAGCACGTGAAGCGAGCAGTTTGTTTGAGATATAGAGGACAACGTAGAGCTGATGGTGAAGAATAGTTGCGATGGTGGATGGGAGTGCCAAGGATTGACGACGAAAAGGTGGAGTTTCGGTGAGGCTGTGATGAGCGGCAAACGTGCACGGACTTTTTCGAGAAATGTTACATCTTTGAGAGCATTGTAATCTTTGGGCAAAAAAGTCGGCGTCTGCCAAAGAGGCGGAAAAAGTTGGCGAAAAGGACCCTGAAATGGCCGTGGTGACTTGATCGTTCTTGTTCAGCCTCGACCATCGCTTTACTACCAACCTAGAAGCACGCATCATGGCGTCCACATCCACATCACACAGCACAGACGAAGTGGGGCCTTCTCTGCCCGAGGCTTCGTCGCATCAGCTGTCCAAGAGGCAACAGTGTAAGCTCGCCCGCCTTTGCCCGCCGTGGCTGTCGAACCATTGCTGACTCTCCAACCGATTTCTTCATCAGACGACGCACTGCTCGACGCAGAAGCAGGCACATCATCCTCGACCTCACTCGGCTCGCCTGCAGCACACCCGTCATACCCCGCCGTAGCACCCCTCTGCCGACGCTACCCAACCCAAGCACCGGCCATCTTCCAGACCTACCTCGACCTCAAAAACGGCGCAGCTGCATGGGACGTTGTCGAGCCACTTGCGCTCTCCCTCCATCCTCTCAGCGTGGTTGACAAGGAGGAAGCGGAGGGGAAGGATTTGAGTGGGATTAGCGATGCAGAAGCGGACGAGTTGATTCAGCAGCGGCTGCAGGCGTTGCACGCGGGGACCGGAAGGCTTGGGGTTGTAGGGGGAAGTGGGGAGGATGGGGAGGAGCTGTTGGAGAACGGGCTGGCGGCAATCAAAGGCCGGCGTAAGGATGCTGTGAGTATATTCGCTGGTGACGTATATCGAGGAGGTTGGTATAGCTTGCGCTGACACCTGATTATCTTTCACAAGCAGAAGTCGTACGAAATCGTCATCCCACTCACCATTACTCAACATCTTCGACCCTCGCAGTACGTTCGCCTTCCCCACTCCAGCCAGCTCACTAGCTCGGTTTCACTGACGCCTCTCTCTTCCCTTTTCATGCGCACACGCAGACTCAAGGCCATCTTCGCCCTCATCGAAGCACACGCTGCCACGTGTCCAGCGGAGGACATCGACACCTCGCACGTCCTCCTAGCCATCATCGCTCCCGACTCGACGCTCGTCTACTACATTGTCTCGCAGGGCATGGTCAAGCCGATCAATTAGTACTCCCGTTCTTTCGGCTCGGCGACGGTCGAAATCTCAAATGCACACAGCGCGCACGCAAATCGACTTAACGTAATCGATGTACTTCCGACGCGTCTGTATTTCCGACGCATGAAATAAAATTTGAGAACCCACCGTTTTGATGGAGTGAGTCTGTTGGACAATGTGATGCCGTAGAGGGTTAGCTCGCAGGCGTCGCAGCTATTGTTGTTGGGATATACGGTCGCCCAGGACTTCGCGGGTTGATCTACCCGATCCCGTCTCTTGATCGGGCAGGTAGATCATAGGTCAACACAGTCTCACGCGCTCGCTAAGCAGTCAGCGAGCGGTGCAGACCAGGAACACAATGGATGGAGCCTCGTCACATTCCTGACGATGTCCCGGGAGTCGGGAGCACTCGTGTTCGCCGTTCCCCGTGTTCCGCCTTTTTTTATCTGTCCCGGGAGTCGGGAGCGCTCGTGTTCGCCGTTCCCCGTGTTCCGCCTTTTTTGTAATTAGTTGCTTTTCGAGTCGGGAGCGCTCGTGTTCGCCGTTCCCCGTGTTCCGCCTTTTTTGTAATTAGTTGCTTTTCGCGCGAGAGCGCTGAACTCAGCCTTTGGCCGAGTCTCAGCATTATTGGAAAATAGAAGTGCTAAGATGGAGCTTGTGGGGACAAGGTGACATCAGTTAATCGACCACTCGTATATGACTTACAACATTCAGTACTGAGTGTTTAGACTCAGTACTATGATTCCTAAGTTGTGATCTTGGGAGAACGTTGATTGGTTCCGAAGCCGACACGTGGGAGCGATCCAGGCTGTTATGCCGAAGACTCGTTCTCAGTGTGGTAATATCGAGTGGAGATTGTAGCGCAGTGGTTGGAAGCTTCTAAGGTTTTACCGTCAAGAGCCAACACTCAGTACTGAGTGTTAGCAGTCGCTCGACAATCTAGAGACACCTTTGATGTGTTAGAGATTCGATAGTATTTCAGTTCTCTTGTGTGCGCAAGCTGGTCTATATATACACTTTGATCAGTGATTATTCCCTTCTATGAGACGTTCCTCCTTCTATGGTCGTGGGACTTTGTCCGATATCATAGGTCCCATCACCCTACAGTGGTTGTGCGGCACTCAGTGCTGAGTGTTGCTACCCTTCACCGTTAATCCTGAACTCTTCGTCGTCTGCTGTCGTTCCCTGATTGGCTCGGTCCTCCTTGGTCCGACGCTCCCTTAGTTCGCTGGGTGTGCAGTTCGACCGCGGTGGAACTTCGGGGAGGGAGGACTTACCGTCGGGGCGTGTCATTGGATGAAGGTGGCCTTGTTGTGCAATCATGGCCTGTAATTGGCCGACAACGATCAACACCCAGTGCTGGGTGTTAATCTTTTTCTCATTGATGGCCAATGAGTTGCATCCATTTGTGCGACTGCACGAGGGGGAATTTTCGTCCAGCTTGGTTCAGAAGAACTCTGGCAAAATGCCAGAATTATTCTGATTGGTTCCAACACTCATGACTGAGTGTTGGGCTTCGTAAAGCGAGAAACTCTGAGTGCGAGATGAACGTCGATTTCACTTAGTGAAACCAACAGTCCCCCTCATCGAGTACTCACTTCACTCAGCACACACAAGTGACGTTGGATTGAAAACGTACATTGAGGAACTAGGCTACGGGCTCGTCATCATCATCGGTGTACTTCGAAATGCACTTCTCTCGCTCGTCGATGACCTTGTGGAGTGTCCCAGCGATTCTGATGATGTTGAGGGGAGTCCAGAGTTTCGGTCTCTGCTCCCCTTTGAGCCCCGCGGATGCCGCCTGTTCCAGCTCGTCGATGAGCGTGTGCGTCGTTGAGGCCAGCGCCTTCTTCTTCGTGGTCTTGCCCTTGTATCCAGTGCCGCGGCATAGCTTGCCGAGCACGATACAGCCGTCGCAGTACCCTTTCTCGGGGGCGCGCACCCTACCAAGATGGTTTCGTCCGACGCCGTAGGTGCAGATGATCCTGCGTTCCTCGCAGGGATTGCACCCAGGCTCGGCCACGACGAAACCGGGGTGGAGGTCTTCGCCGTACCTCGGGAAGTGCTCCAGGTGGCAGCGAACTTCCCCCGCAGGTACGACGAACCGGTGCTGCTTGTCGAGGCCCCTGGATTCGTCCATGGGCCTGCTCCAAGCCTCACCGGCTGCCAACGGCCACTGGGCACACCCTCCAGCGGATTGGCGATCTGGTGAAGGGTCTTGGTGTGGGGCTCGTGTATCCCCAGCACCACCGTTATCATCGTCGTTGTCCTCGTCGTCCTTGTCGGCGACAGGGAGACGGAATAAGTCGCCGGGTCTCGATGGACCCACATTGTAGAGTGGCAGACGGGGGAGGGTCATGCCTGTTGAAGCAGAGGACCCCGCCCCCTCGTTGTTCACGCTCGATGGAGCGGAACAGGTTGAAGTTGCCATGCTCCGATGAGCAGGCGGCGTCGTGAGGAGCGGTATGCCGTCGACAGCAACCGGGGAAAGTGGTGCCGTACTCACCGGAGCAGCGGGCGGAGTTGAAACCGTGCTCGACGGAGCAGGTTGAGGAGTCGGAGTCCTCCTCGTCGAGGGAGACGGCGAGGAGGTGTCGATCGCCATGCCTTCGTTGGCAGAGGGCTCATCGGTGTCCATGGCATCTTGTGTGCCAGAGGGACTCGAGGGAGTGGCGGAGGTTGTGGGAGCCATGGAGGCCGTCGCCATGTTGACGGTCGTGGTGGCGGTGGCGGTGGCAGCTGCTCGTTTGACGGCGGAGGCGGCAGTTGCCTTCCAAAGGGCTTGCCTCTGCTTCTGCGACACCATGTCGGGAAGCAGGGCAGTCGTCGTTCGAGGGGGTGAGAGGTTACGTGAGGATGGTGGTAGCGGTTCGGAAGGAGAGGAGTAAGGGGGAGAAAACATGGAAGATGAGTGAAGGGATTCAAGCTCGCTTTGTTCTCCAATCCTTTGTGCGGGTGAGCGCTCTTCCTCAATCAGAATGTTCTTCATCCTTCGCTGAGTGCCTTCTTTGCCTCCTTTGTTGTTGCATTGGGGTTATGCATATGCAGGATCGTTAAGCTTATCCTTGGGGTGAAATGAAGTCGGTGGTGTTCGTATGAGGTGCTGAGTTCCTCCTGTGTTTTATATGAACACTTGGCACTGGGTGTTCGTGTCTGCTAGAGTCCGTTTATCTTGTCGATTCTGTTTTTGGTTGGCCGAACTGGGTCCTTTTATCCTTTTTTCGATTTTTTTTGTCTTGGTAGGGAGATTTCGTCTTTCGCTGGTCGTCGTTGATAATCGTATATACAGTTCTGTGGGGAGGGTTCGTGTCTCCCCTTTCCTTCGCTTTTCTTGTTCGATGTGTCAGCACTCAGTGCTGAGTGTTGGAACTCGTCGACATTTGTGGACACTTGATCTTAAGTCCGTCTCGATTTACAGCGACTTTGTTCTTCTCAAGGGCCTTGGTGAGAATGTTGGCAAGTTGTTGGTTTGTCGATACAGGTTTCACGACGAGTGTACCATTTGCCTGGTATTCTCTCGTAATATGATACTTCAGCCTGAAGTGCTTGGTTCGGTTGTGAAACTTCGGTTCTTTACTGAGTTCTATGGCTGCCCTATTATCGACCATGAGTTGGGTTGGCGATTTAATCCGAAGGCCAAGCTCTATCAGTATCCAGCGAGTCCAGATGATTTCTTTGCTGGCTTCGGCCATGGCAACGTATTCGGCGTATGTTGTTGAGTCGGTTACGATGGATTGGAGTTTCGAGACCCAACTGTATGGCATTGATGTGATGGTGTTTACGATTCCAGATGTGGATCGCGATGTTTCAGTGTCCCCCGCGTGATCTGCATCGGTGAACGTGTGTAACCAGGCGCCGAAATCAACATTCGGTGCTGAGTGTTGCGAGACGTCAATGGGTGTGTACACGAGACCGTACGTGTCCGTTCCTTTTAGGTATCGAAGGAGGTGTTTCGCTTGGATCATGGTGTTCGCATGTGGGTGTGCGAGCTCTCTGCTGAGCTTCTGCACTGCGTATGCGATATCCGGTCTGGTGCAAGTCGCAATGTAGAGGATCTGGCCGATGATGCTTCGATATGTGGAGTGTTCCTTGTTGGAGAGCGGCTCTCCGCTCTTAAGGTCGCTGCTGGGGTTCAGCGGGGTGTGCATGATGTTCGCGTTCTCGAGGCCGTACGTCATGAGTAGATGGTGGATGTAGCTGGTCTGTGTGAGATGGATCATGTTGGGGGTTTGCTGGACCTGGATTCTGAGGATGTAGTCGAGGGGGTCTCCACCTGTCATCTTGAAGTGTCGACGGAGTGTGTTCATGACTGCTATCGCTGATTCTTTCGTCTTTGTGAAGATGAGTATGTCATCAACATAAAGCGTCAGGATCGTGGGGTCTTTCTGGACATTCGGCGCTGAGTGTTTGTAGTACAGCGCTGAGTCATGGTCACTTCGCTTGAATCCAATCGATCGTAAGGTGGAGTCTGCCTTATGATACCAGGTTCGTCCTGCCTGTTTGAGTCCGTATAGTGACTTGTTGAGTTTGCAGACCGTGCCATCTGCAGGTCCACGCAGGCAGTCAGGGGTTGGAGGAGGCCGCATGTAAAGATCCTTATCGATTTCTCCATGGAGGTATGCAGTCACCACATCCATCTGATGAATGCTCCAACCCATTTGGAGACTGACGATCATCAGGAGCCGGAGAGTGGAGATTTTCACGACGGGTGCGAAGGTCTCATCATAGTCGATGCCATGTTTCTGAGCGAATCCTTGAGCTACCAGTCTAGCCTTATACTTGTCGATCGAGCCGTCTGACTTCCTCTTGATCTTGAATACCCATCTGCTGCCGATGATATTGCACCCTTGAAGGGGTTTTACCATTGACCAGGTGTTGTTATCCTTGTGCGACGAGAGTTCCTTGTCGATGGCCTCTTTCCATAGACTCCAGTCTGGTCGTCAGAAGGCTTGGCTGATTGTCCTTGGTTCGTCATCAAGGAGGCCGATCGGGTCAGGAGAATCAGCACTCGGTGCTGAGTGTTCTAACTCGTCGGCAATTTCCATGATTGCGTTCGCTTGCAATCGCGGTGAACCAGGTGGTGTGATTGGTGGTGTCAATAGTCCTTGTGCCCTTTCTCCCGGCGTGAGGTAAGGCCATTTGTCGAGTTCTGGTCCTTCCTCGTTGGTATCGGTGTCAGGGACTTGAGGGTCAGGATCTTGCTGTGAGGTCCAATACTCGTCGCTGAGTGTTGGTAACTCGACCTGTTTTTCGGGAATTCCTGTGAAGGGGAAAGCTCCTTCGTCGAAGGTTGCGTGGATCTGGGTGAGGTATTTTTCTTCTGCTTGATCGTATAGCTTGTAGGCTTTCGTTCCGGGCATGACTCCTAGGTAAATGCAAGGTACAGCTCTGTTGTCCAAGGTCGATCGCCGCTCTTCTGGGATGTGAGCGAATGCTGCACATCCGAAGGTGCGGATCATGGATAAGTCCGTGTCAAGGGGCGCGTGCCGGACTTTTGACCCCGTCGGTACACCCGGCTAAGGTTCGGGCTCGACGGAACTCGACAGTAGGCTTGTCTTACTGGCGAGGTCGGCTGAGCTCGAATACAGTGAGGTCTTGCTCGCGAAGTCGACTGACCCTAGTGAACACCCCGCTCAGAGGTAGCGTGGCACGTTCTACGATGTCGAAGAGGTTCTTCTACTCCACCCGGGTGTCTTGTGGCGTCGCAAAAGAGTAACTGGTGTCGGCGACACTCGAGTATGCGGCTGACGTCGTATAAGGTGATATATAGTCTGGTGGAGGTTCCAGACCGCGGTTGAGGTTCTGCTACGGTTGAGGTGCCGTATGCTAGTGTAGGTTCTAGCTGTCGAGACTGACGATCACACGAGCAGATACTGCAATGCGAGTCGATTGCAGTGTACGAAACTGAGAGACTGAATAGCTAAGCTGATTGTAAAGAAAGTATATAATAGAGTGGATGGGCTTCCGCCCTTCCACCGTCGTGAAGCCATTGACTTATATAGGGCGGCCGCACGGCTCCTGGCCACGTCGGCCGCCCTCCTCCTCCTCCTTGTCGGCCTCCTGCACACCTGCATGGACCTGCACCGGGCCGGCATTTAGACCCGCAGCATGCAGTGCCCTCTCTCTCTCGGCGTCTAGACCCGGCCAACAACGCCTGCTGCATCGTCAGGGGTCTTGCACTCCGTCGGAGAGCCTTGCCTTCGACTGGCAGCTGTAGTAGTCGCCCAATGCGACTTCTCCGTCCGTGATCCGATGACCACACTCACTTCGACACTAAGACCGGCTTGTCTCCGAGGTGAGCGATCCTGTCCGTAACGCGTCCCTGCCGCCGGGCTGAACGACCGCGGCAGTAAGGCGGTGTTGGCGTCGAGCTGCAAGCTACCGCCGCCGCCACCACCACCTCCTCCTCCTCGAGAGTCCCTGGCTTCCACCATGCTGCTCCTCCCCCTTCGTCGCCATCGACGGCGACACTGGCTCCTATCCCGTAACACTACCCCCCTTCCGAGACCCGAGCTCCGTCGAGGGATGTCGAAACCTTGTGGGCGCCCCACCGTCCCCACCAGTAGAAGTTCTTTTCGACTTAGGCGCCGGGGTGGGCTGAGCTCGGAGCCAAGACCGGCTTGGGATCACGCTCTGGCCTTCGATGCTACCACCAACACCAACGTCTCATCACCATGGCGCGCCGACCCCAAGGCTCGCGCCCGTGCCCTTCCCGCCTTTGTGCTTCGGCTCGTCTCGCCGCTCGCGCCTCATCACCCGCTGCTGGGCCTAGCAGCACGCACTCGGCTGAGGCTGGGCCCAGCCACTCTCCCCCGGCCACTGTGGCCACTACTTCCGCCTCTGCTGCTGACGAGCAGCACGCATCAGCTTCGTCTGCCGTCGACGGATGGCCCACCACCACTGCCTCTGCCGCTGACGAGCGACAAGCATCACCCTCGCCTGCCGTCGACAGACGGCTAGGACAAGCTTCAGCGACTGTGGCTGCGATGCCCACAGAGCTGGAGCCTCTGTTCTTCGGTCGCGAGAGCTCGACGCCGGAGCGTCAGGCTTGGTACGAGCGCGAGCTCGCTGCCTCGTTGTCCCCGGTGCCCATGAGCCCGGACGAGGTGATCGACCGGGTGGTGCTGGGTGCCGATCGTCCCACACCGCCCTATATGGCGCCGTACCCGGGTCGCGTGACCCCTCCGCCGCGCCTTCCCCCTCCTCCTCGTCAGCCGGGTGGACGGCCCCTCCCGGACTGGTTGGACCTCGTCCATTGGTCTAACGGGAGGAATCCGCCCGTGCTGCTGGTGGCCGTGCTGGCGGAGGACTGGCCCACCAGCTGGGAGCTTCGAGTGGGCTCGGTGCTGCACAAGCGGCTGCTCAAGCTGGTGCTGCGTCGTCTGACAGAGGGCTCGATGCCCTGGCCGACTTGGACGTGTCGTCGATGCGCCATGCTCGACATTCCGTAAGTGCTCCTCTCCCCACCTCCTTTTTGCTCCTGTCGATGCCGTTTGCTGATCTCCTGCCTTGCCTTGCACAGTTGTTTCAAGTCGGCATACGCCGATCCCTCCAAGCAGCGAGGTCACGTCTCGGACAGCTGCGTGCACTGTGTCGAGGCGAAGGTCGACCACTGCGACCGGAGTTTTGCGTCGCGCCACCCCACCCACCTCTACACAGGCGACCAAGTGCCTGCGACTCTAGGTGAGGGCGAGCGGGGTGTGCTGCGTGCCCATCTGGTGTTGCCGGGTGGAGATGGTTTGGGCGAGCGTCGCGCCTGGGACCGCACCCACGAGCCCATCGACGATGGTGGATGGACTTGGGCGATGCGAGCCGTCTGGGCGGTTGGCGGATGGCGAGCGGGTGCTTCGCATCCTGTGGCAGTACGTCCACAACCGGTGTCGTCTCTGTGAAAGATTGAGGGGCGAGCGAGGTCTTGATGTCGATCAGGAGATCGGCAGATCTAATGTTCGATGCTCCGACCGGTGATAGTCGGTGCCGATAATAGATAACCTTGAACTGGAATTGACAGTCTTGGGCGTGTCTCACTGTTCTTATACCAGTGGCCTAGTAATGCGGGGAGAATGTATTCCGAACGCCCCGTCCTTATTGAAAGGTCTAGGTAGCTTGGGCCTAGCGACTTACCACTTGATGAGGGGACTCGTTGAAGGGGTCGACTGTGGGTTATCGGCGCCTACAATGAGTTTATAGTAGAGGAAATGGATGATAGATTCGATGAGGACTAAAACGGTAAGGACAATACATGGGCGTCATATATATACGCATTCGCGGTTCCTCCTATCCATTCTGTCCTCCTAGGTTCTCCTCTTGTCCCTTTCGTGAGGTGAGCTCCCTTGTCCTCCTGTGGCGTCGTTCTCTCCCCTTCTGGCATTCGTTGTTATGCATACACCTTTAGTCGTGTACGCGCCGGAAGCTCCATTGTCGGTACAGAGAACGCGCTCTTTGCCCGGTATCCTCCTTATTCCCAAAGACGTTTGCGAACGTTCACCGGTAACGTTGTCCTCTGACTCGAGTATCCCTTCTCTCATTGGTTGTCTCTCCCTTCGCCACCCGATTGGTCGATGCGTGAGTCCGACCTGACTCGACGCTACCCAATCGTATGGCTCTAGACGTGTCGTCTTGGTGTCCTCGGAGGATCGTATGGATGCTCCGCTCGCTGTCGTGCACCTCTGGCACGATATTCCATTGTCGACGCCGACAATGGCCAATCAGCGGCGTGAACGCCACCCATCGCGTCGGACCCTTCCGGACCCTTGATTGTACTTGTCTCCTATTGGCTAATGCCATTGGGTATTGCCTTCCAGTGGCTAGGGTCGGCTATCGTCGGCCATTATACGATTTCGGCCAGTACTTCGAAGTGTTCTGCGCGTCTGATGCATTGTCTGCACCGATAATGCAAAGTGTGTGGTGAGACCAGTTGACGCTGAAAAGGTGAAGGTAAATCTTATGATTTCCAACAGTCTCTACACAGAGCGCCAGCCCTTCGAAGGCCGCGCGGCTCCCGGGCGCTAGCGCCGAGGGCGGCGACTCGCCTCTTTCGCCGTGCCCTGAGGTGCCTCCTCCTCGGCCCATGCTCCAGTTGGAGGTGGACCCGGATATGGACCCGAATCTGGCACCTCTTCCGGCATCTCGTACCCCTCGCACTACTCGTCGCCGTGGCTAGAATGCACAGCACTTCCTCTTGTTTGCTTTGTGTGTGCCGCCTGCGACTTGTCGTCCTGAAATGACTGTGTTGTGTGAGGATCCGGCCCTCTGAGCGGTGCGATTTGAGTCAGCTCGATCTCGTCACCTTCTGTTTCTTGAAGTCGGGCTGGGATGATCCCGTCCATAGCGCCTGGCTATGTTCGAGCTGGTATGAGCCCGATTCTATTCTTGTCTTATTTCCGACCTCGAACCTCGCGTCGCCAAGTGTCGCCTTTATCCCCTCGTCGCCTAGTTACCCCTGCCCCCCCTCGCGCTCATACTCCTGGATGAGCTGGGGTGCATGGACGGCCTCAAGTGGCTCCCACGACGCGGCTTCCTCTGGGTAGCCTTTCCACAGTACCAGGTACTCGCGTCGTCTGCCCGTGCCTCGGCTGTCTAGGATGGCTTCGACCTCGAAGTCCAGATCCTCGTCGTGCGGTGGGGGCGACGGTTCGAGCTGTTCGTGCCCGGGTAGGCGGCTGCCTCGCTTCTTCTCGAGTAGCGACACATGGAACACATTGTGGACCCTGAGGTTGCTCGGTAGTTGGAGTCGGTATGCGCATCGGCCGATCCTCTCGATTACGGGGTAAGGGCCTGCGAACCTTGTAGCGAGCTTGGGGGGTCGGTCGTCGCGTCTTCCAGTTCCTGGTGCTGATGTAGACCAGCTCACCGACCTGGAACTCGACCTCTTTCCATTTCTTGTTGTACTGCTCGACCGCTCGACTTTGGGCCCGTCGCATCTGGTCTTGCAGGTACTGGTGCAGCTTCGCATGGTTGCGCGCGAACTCTTCGCGACTGGCATCGGTCACACCAGTCTGAGCTGGCGCCGCCAGGTGTGCCTTCGGATTCCAACCGTAGCAGGCGAAGAAGGGCGAGACACCGATGCTGCTGTGTACCGCGTTGTTGTACGTGAATTCTGCCAGTGGCAGTAGCTGGGCCCAGTCATCTTGCTTGTAGTTGCAATAGATGCGCAGGTACTG